>OX276346.1:7333882-8723882 GCA_946251885.1 Cosmia pyralina | reverse complement strand
ATGCTCATGATTTTATTCTCTTTGTATATTTATCGACATTTTAATGATTTAAAGCTAATACTTTCAAAACCAAAGTCTTGTGACACCATCATGGTCCCAGAATCTTACTACTATTATAAATGCGAAAGCTTGGATGGATGGATGATTGGATGGATGTTTGTTACTCAATCACGCCAGAACAGCTGAACGGTCTGGATTAAATTTGGCACAGAGATAGATTGATTACCTATAGTCTGGAATAGCACATAGGCTATTTTTTATCCCGGAAAAATTTATGATTCCCCTGGGATAATTTCCGACATCCACGCGGGCGAAGCCGCTGGCAAAAGCTAGTAAATCTGTACCGTCTGTGTCCTTGTGTGTATGTGTCTGTGTGTGTTTGTGTGTGTCTGTATGCGTAGTGTGTCTGTTGTGTATAGCGTATCTGTGTAGTGTGTGTGTTTAAATCGGTACTTTATCTTTCTACAGGAGAAAAGCCGTACGTTTGCGAAGTATGTAACAAAGCATTCGCGCGAAGAGATAAACTCGTGCTACATATGAACAAACTGAAACACATAACGCCATCCAACATAGCGCCTTTAGGTAAAAGAACCATCACAATACCACGTGAGTATGCTTCGTAATGGTGATGATAGATGCCTTTAAGACATATCTTATCACTACCGTTGTGAGGTCTCTAACGGTAGTGAAGCATTTTATGTGTAGCTATACGAAAATGTTGAGCTAGATTTGAGAATGAGATCTTTTTTTTATTTTCACTCATTGATTTATGCTTCTGATTGCTTATTTTACGGCGTTCATCGCAAAAACGCGATCTTGTATCCTTAAGTAGACATTTTTAGCCCTTCATTATTTACCTAAAATTAAACGCCTATCTAACATCAGTAACAATTCCGTTTTGCTAGATTATATTAGTATTATGTAGCTTTTCTAGGTGTAGTTTAGATTGTATTATATATTCGAACAACAAAGTGATCCATTTGGGTTACTTCCCTAAAGATCCTTTAATTTCCGCAGCTTTGAAGCTAGACGACGTGAAGCCGCAGCTAACAAAACAAGAGGACACGAAGCCAAGCCAGGCGGAAATAGCAGCCGCGGCCGCAGCTGCACAGCAGCAACAACAACAGCAACAGCAGCAGCAACAGCAACAGCAACAACAGCAACAGCAACAACACTCACACCAACAGCCGATCCAGGTGTGCCAGGTACCTGGACACAACTTTACGGTAAATCTACTGAGAATTCAACGCATGGTTTGTAGTGTAGGTGATCTCGATGTGTCAGCATGAATTAAAATTTTCATTTGAACATTTGTTTTATAATCAATATTTGTGGTTTCACAGTGTAGATTTATTCTATAACTGAAATATATGGAAATACACTATGAGTTGCCGTTTCTTTTTCTGCATTTTCTATTTCTTCATCTGGGTATGTAGCATTTTATTTTCTTAGACTTTCGTGGATTCTTTTTAGTACCTATCAATTTTTGATTTTTAGTATGAATTCTTTGATGTATTGATATAACTCAATTCTTAAGTAGTAAATATGAATATGTTTAGAATGGCTTTAGTTAAATCTTAAAATAAAATAAGTAACGTAGGCACAGCTCACCAGGCTTCAATTCTCAACGCAAGGTTTTTTTATTACAAAACAAAGTAAACACAGTTATGCACGTAGAAAAATCAAACAATAATACATCTTACGACTTTCAGAACACAAACCTGGTTCACACGAGTGCAGCAAGTGCCGCAGTGGCAGCAGCGACTGCAGGCATGGTCGTTTCCTGGTCCTGTGAGCTGTGTGGCAGACTGTTCGCCACCAGGGATGAATGGAGCGCTCATGCAAAGTCACATCTACCCGATACCAAGCTGCTACAAGACAAGATGCAGCAGGCCACACAACATCAAGTAGGACCTTCTTCGATTCTCAATAAAACTATAAATAAAATTTACGATCCGGATCGAAAGACCAATTTTAAAAGCATGAACAATTATACGTTTCTTTTCTCTTTCCAGCAACAAGAAAAGGTGCACTTATCAAATCAGGAGAAACTACAACTTCTCCATCACCACAATCAGAATCAACAGATTCTAAACGGGCACGGTATCGCGACAGCATCTGTGTCTACGGCGACAGTCGTCAACGAAGCGGGAGGAGGAGGCGGAGGAGGGGCGTACTTCACCCATGGTCACACACACTACGCCCCAGAGCGACAACACACACATGCACACCACTTGTGTCTTATGTGCAGACAAGAGTTTGCAGGGAAAGCGGAATTTATGTTCCATGTGAGAGGGCACTTCGAAGGGAAAGTGAGCGATATCGCGGCAGCTGATGTGTTAGCGCGTTCTTTAGTAGACAATTCTGGGTTGTGTACCTGAGCCCCGCCAACACCCCTCAGCGCATTCCACTCAGATGCATGCAATAAGGGCGTCTTCCAGGACGACACTATCATGCTGAAGTTTTGAGTCGCTAATTGCGAGACATTTGAGGTTTCCAAGTGGGGTACAACGTTAAGACAATTAAGGCCAGTATTGATAAGGTGCGTTTTATCATTATTTTTTAATTGGCAGTCTACCAAGGTTAAATTTAAACTATTTAACAATAAACGTGAATTGTTAAGCGGTAAAATATAAAGCAAATATTATCCTGGAAAAAAATATCCTAACAATAGACGGCCATATACACATGACAGTGGAGAGTCACCTAAATCATAAATTAGGCTAAAGCAATGCAATAAATATTTATAACAGATCATAAACTACATGTTTATTTCTATACAACGAATATATGTTTGCCTTTTCAGCAATCGGACACAATTTCTAGTTATCAGAAATATCTGTTCCAAAACTTGACTTTGTCTGTGAAAATTAAGTACCTATCTATTAAAAATTAGTAATTTATTAGTAATTTATTAGTAATTTTATTATTTTATTTATTATTTTTATTAGTAATTTTTATGAATGACAATAGGGTTCAACGATCCCTTCTTCAAAACTAAAGTTGTCGAAAAGTAAATTGATCAGGTCAGAGTAATTGTTCCAATTTAGTAACATTCCCACTGCCTATACTTAATGTTTCTTCCTTAACCACGCAACTAAAGTTGTTTAAAAGTAAATTGATAAGGTCAGTGTAAATGTTCCAATTTAGTAACATTCCCACTGCCTATACTTAATGTTTCTTCCTTAACCACGCAACTAAAGTTGTTTAAAAGTAAATTGATAAGGTCAGTGTAAATGTTCCAATTCAGTAACATTCCCATTGCCTATAGTTAATGTTTCTTCCTTAACCATGCAACTAAAGTTGTTTAAAAGTAAATTGATCAGGTCAGTGTAAATGTTCCAATTCAGTAACATTCCCATTGCCTATAGTTAATGTTTCTTCCTTAACCACGCAAGGTCAATGTTTTAACAGATACTACGCTGTATCAAAATTTAAATTCAGTGTACAGTGGATTCGTTACAGTTTCGTGCGTGCTCTAATTACATTAATTAGAAGTCTTTTATATAAAATGATGTATTAGTTCTGCTAGATGGGTCATAAATATTATTGGAAAATCGTGTAAATAGGTGATAATTATTTTTAAGAAATAATGTTAAATAGAATCCGATAACGTCGCTTTATTTATTTTTAAATTAGAAATTAAGTAAAAATACCTAACGGGGGATGAGTGGTTCTAGTCATTTGAATCTAGTCTGTAGAACCTAGTCTTTGGATCCTAGTCATAGAGTAAGTTTGTGTATAAAATTATTTTTATATCGACCAGTTGTGGTCAAATCTTATCGTACTGACTCTAGTACCCTAGCACGGAGTGTGTACCTAATTAGAAATGTAGATGCATTATACCTGCCATTATTGAATGTTCGGATGTTGTCTAGATGTAATTAGGAATAAAATTCTATGAATGGGTAATTTTCAACAGAATTTTATCATTATAGCAAATACCTATTTCCACACAAAATCAGAAAACCCGCAGTTTTCTATGGAAAATTAAAAAAAAAGCACCAAGCAGTTAGCATTCAATAAAGTTCTGTTAAAAGAATCGCGTTTACAGTATAATTAATAAAGAAGTACCTACCTATACACAAAGTAACAGAAATACTTTCGGAAATTTAAATTGTTATTGATGCAATGAAATCGGAAAACTAAATATCAATGTAGTTGAATCTCTCCGTTTCTTTCTTAAAATGCCTCTGAAAAAAATTGTTACAATTTAATTGCATTTACACACACACATATTGAAAATAATCACTTTTTAGAAGAAATATATAATAGTTAGTACTTAGTAGATCGTATTGACAATTCCTACCATATTCAGTAAAGTAAAATTATTCAAGAATACAATGCTTATACACCAAAACTAAGGCATAACATTTTCACAATAATTTTAGGTAGGTTTAGTTAGTTAGGTATACGTTCAAAGGTTCGTTCGTTTATCTTCGGAAAAACCGAAATATAGCGAATAAAATGTGACCAATAGAAATTGATTTAAACACCACTATTTTTTAATTAGTACAAAAAAATGGGGCTCTATCCGTACCCGTTACTGATCATATTTGTGAAGTTAAAAGTTAAAAAAAATAAATCCCAAAATTGTCCATGAAAATTTGTTGTAATTGGTAAATTCATAACATAATTGAATCAATCATTCATAACAATTGCTACGAGAAAATACTACGCGCAGTGTTTTTCCATGATTAATGAATACTACTATGTAGCCTGTACAATATTTCCATAAACTGAGTGACATTTGGGATATAAACAAACGCTAATAACTTTGCAGTTTATGAATATTATTTTTTGAGACTTTACATATATGTATAATAACAAGACCTTCTATAATTAGCCCTTTAAATATTTGTACTAATTACAAATTAGTGGTGTATTCCCACCTAAATTATTATAGATTGAAAGCACTAATTCCGTCACTCCCTAATTGGACTAGCAGTCACATTTCATTAGGAAAAGTTTTTCCCAAAACTTTGAACGTTGTCAAACTGTAGACTCCTCCTAAAAGAGAGCGCAAAAGAAATGGTGACTTCATGTCGTCGCTGTGCCTACAAAAACTGCTAGGTATGTGTCACATAGCGATTTTTACAGCTTGCGCGTATTGAAATAAAGATCAAAATTGTATAACAAACCAGTAATCGAAAAAAACACAGCGATTTTTGTAGGCGCAACGATGATATATAAAACTGAAATAATTTAAACTTTAGTGCCGATTTTGTTTAGCTATAGAAACGGTCTCGCTTTGATCAATTATGTAGGTACATTGTACATTAATTTAAATTACCTATGTATAATTAGCGACCCGCCCTCTTCGCACGGTTTTTACGACTTGACAAAACATCGAGATTTCTTTATCATAATATTATGTAAGTTTAATATTAAACCTTCCGGAATAAATTCTCTAAATGATTGTGAAATCATCAAAAACCGTTGCTTAGTTTAGAAGAATAATGCGGTGTTACAGACAGACACGAAAGTAGACTTTATACAGGGTCATTTTAAATTGGCTAGCTAAACTCCGCAGAAAAAATAAAAAGATTTGATGTTTTGAGGGAGGTCAACGACCACTGTTAGTGTTGTTATTTCAAATAACAACACATAAGACAAAACATAAGAAAACAGTTTTTATCAACCCATACTTCAAGTATCGGTTGATAAAAACTGTTTTCTTATGTTTTATCACGTTTAGATATCAATGCCCAATACGTCTTAGAAGTTTACACAAAAAAAAAAAACAGATCTTTCTAAACTGATATTTCAAGCGGTCGATGACCCCATAAAAAAACCACAAATTCTTTTTTTTTTTTGTTTTATCATGTTTAGAAATAGATACCACCTGCGGAGTTTAGCTAGGTAATTTAAAATAACTCTGTATAGATATCTAGAATTTATTAGAAGATATAGATGTACACTGTACAGGGCCAGGCAGATCAAATTTAAACAGGGTCGAATAAAAGAAAGTTACACGGAGCAAACTGCTATCATAAATTAATGTAAATTGTGTATCATAATCATAATCAAAGCGGAGCAGAATGAATGGATACTAAAGTGTGAAATGACTGTACTTTTAATGGTTATCCATTCCATCATAATACTTAATAATATAATGTAGTACCTTATGTTCTCGATTTATAATTTGGTTGGTCGGCTAGTGTTTGGTAAAGACTGAGGCGTGATGACAAGGTTGGATGTTAACGCGATGTTGCTTCTCATACCTAACGTTTTTTAGCATTGTAGTCAAGTAGATCTGAATTGTAACTATTTTAACACTGATGCACATTTGTACGTTTGAAGAAAAAAAGGAATACAGAACATGCCACATTAATTTCGTACGAGTTACATATTGTCAAAATTCAAATGAGTGTTCATATTAGCAAGTGCTGCTTTAAATTTTTCCGAGCAGGAAAATCGTTAATAATCCAAATTAATCCTACTAATATTATAAATGTGAAAGTTTGTATGTTTAGACGTTTAATCAATCACGCAAAAACGGCTGAACGGATTTGGATGAAATTTGTACACAGATAGTTTATAACCAGGATTAACACATAGGATAGTTTTATCCCGGTAGTAGGTTCCCGTGGGATAATTTCCGACATCCACGCGGGCGAAGCCACTGGCAAAAGCTAGTTGCGAAAGTTTGGATGGATGGATAGATGTTTGTGACTCAATCACACCAGAACGGCTGAACGGATCTGCATGAAATTTGGCACAGAGATAGATTAGAGTCTGGAATAGCACATACTTAGGCTACTTTTTATCCCGGAAAAATATACGGTTCCCGTGGGATAATTTCCGACATCCACGCTGGCGAAGCTGCTGGAAAAAGCTAGTTATCAATAAAAATCATGTGGTTTCTGTATTCCTTTAAGGCTATGGCCTTCTATAAACGCTATCGGCCGCGTTGCGTTCAACGTTGACGCTGAAGTCAGACGTTGCATATAGCGTAAAATAGGAGACCAAAACCTTACATTCGAATGTTAATTATCTTCTGTACCAAAGGACCAATGTTGGAGAACTTAAGGGCTCCTACACACAGTGGCAGCGGCACGGACAACAAACACAACGACAACAAACAACAACAAACAGTACGTGCCGCCGGCTTTTGCCGGGCGTTTGTGCGGCAAAGCTTTGTAAGCCGCCGGGCGCACTGTGGCTTGCCCTGTGCTGCTTGCCTGCACTGTGTGCAGGAGCCTTTAGGATACAATAAACCTTCATAAATGTTATTTCAGCAACATATCTGTGACATTTGAACACTCACCTTTGTACAGAAGATTTAAAATAAGATTTACCTACGTGTAGATCACGCAATTTTGAAAATGTTACTGAATCCTGTAAATAATTTTTAGACGTGTTGTGCTAGAAGTATCCCATAGTTTGTGATGGTATCTGTTTCACGACAATGCTGCGAACGTTACTCGTGGATTGTGGCATCGAATGAACGTTTTGGTGTTTAGTTGTAAGGCCTAGTGTTTGTTCCACATTGAGTTAGTAGCGTCATCTTCCTTGGGTGTTAAATTGAATGGCATATTTGTGGCAGTGCTTTTACGTCACTTATCTTTACATCTTCTTTTAAACTCGTAAAAAAACAGGAGAAGGAACTATATACGGAAATAGAGAAAACATATTTTGTTTTTGTGCTTTTTTCCGTCAAATACTAGGTATATGTTTAGTAAATATCTAATTAAATTCTACCAATGAGAACAAATCCTAATTTGAAAATATAATATTTAACTGGATGTGGAACAAACACAGAATGAATTTACCCCAAAAAGGGGTAAGTCAGAGCACGATGGAAGTTACAAATTTGAATAGGGATAGGCTTGTATGTTAAATTGTTCACGAAGGTGTCAATATAGGTGGGACGGTTATGCAATATGAATAGTTTTATATGGTTTTTAGTATAATGTCGTTTAACAAATGTAATATATTCAACAATGTCTATGTACGACTCGCATAAATCTCGCCTCAATCAGTTTATAAATTTAAGTAATCATAGAATATTAATAAGTAAGAATTAACAAGGATTTTCAATAATTAAATACTTAGTGGTTGGTCCAAACTAGCATTTCAGTCAGTAACGAAATGGACAACTTTTTAATATTATTTGTAACGTAACATGTCCATTCCATCATCGTCATTATTAATAATAAAATCATTGTTCTGTAATATAAGTAATATATGGATCGTATTGAACGAAATTGGCTTTCAGAATGATCTCAAAAATCTAGTCCTTAGCGTAAAGTAAATAAACTTATAAATATACTGTGTAATGAAATACGCTTATTTTACTTAGATTTAGTACTTACGAGTACCTATGTATTTTTTATCTTATGTGCTTCCTTTTTAACCGACTTCAAAAAGGAGGAGGTTCTCAATTCGTCGGAACCTTTTTTATGTTCCCCGATTACTCGAAGATGGCTAGACTGATTTGGATTTTTTTTGTTTTATTCGATAATGTACATCACAGTTGGTCCCATATAAAATTGATTAACTTTGGTTCGGTAGTTTTTGAGTTAGCTTCAATAATACGTATTTTTAACCGACTTCATTTCCCCACTTTTGTATGGACGATGTTCTAGTTTGTTTTGCAGGTAGTGGTATTAGAATTTGTGTGGGGTAGGTACACAACTAAAAAGTGCAAAATAAAAACTTTTTTACAAAAAAATACAACCGACTTCCAAAAACAACACTACAAAGTGAAAAATAACTTTAATTTCGGAAGTCGGTGTCTAATTAAATGTATTTTCGTTTTTTGCCACCGACTTCCGAAATTAAAGTTATTTTTCACTTTGTAGTGTTGTTTTTGGAAGTCGGTTGTATTTTTTTGTAAAAAAGTTTTTATTCTTGAATAACTCATTAATTGCTTTACCTTTACATAGTATAAAATGAAGTCGCTTCCGCTATCTGTTCGCTTAGATCTTTTAAACTTTCCAACGGATTTTTGCTGAAAACTGCTTAAAAGATTTGCTGAAAAGATCTAAGACGAGAAAATTTGGAAAATTTGCCGGGAAAATTGGAAAATTTTGGAAAACTGAAAGCATTTTCTATGGGAATTTTGTATGAATTATTGAAATTTGGACAGGACGTCTGTCGGGTCAACGTGTATTTTATAAATAAAAAGTCGGATTCACTCCATCGTTGGTTTATCGTCACAAACGTCCATTTTGACAGACAAAATTCGACAAAGCATTTAATTTTAGGTAAATGTCTGTTAATAAATCTCAATCGTTGTCTTATTAACGCTATAAGTATTGTAGTATCTGCAATTTCGTATATATTTTTTAATCAGTATAAAGTTTTTACCCGTTCTTGCTGATAACTATTAGCATGAAGTAATATCATATTTTTCAACCGACTTCAAAAAAAGGAGGAGGTTCTCAATTCGGTTGTATTTTTTTTTATGTTTGTTACCTCAGAACTCCGTCATTTATAAACCGATTTGGAAAGTTATTTTTTTATTTGAAAGGATATACTTCCAGATTGGTCCCATTTCTATCAAAATCGAGTTCTGATGATGGGATCCATAAGGAATTGAAGGAAATCCTCAAAAATTATAGGCATACATATAGGTAGCGATTTTGGTATTTTCATTAACAAATCAAGCATTTGCAATCAGAAAGTAGCATCTGGTGAAGTGGAACTGATGAAGAAGACCACAGATGGCCACGAGAACTTCTCAACGATAATAAGTATTTCACGGGTGGCGATAAGATATCTCGATTAAGATAGTTAAGCGACTATAACGAAGCTTTAAATAAATGGTACTGATGAAAATGGTACCATCGAACCAATCTGATGAAGAAGCCGGAAGGCAGGCACCGGAACTCTGTAACAAAACAATGTGTTCTAGTCGTGATTGGGCTTATTGGAATTGTCATGACCTCATGACAATTCCAATAAGCCCATTAAAATCATTTATTAATAGTAATTATATGCCGCTTCATTTTGCGCTACTTGAGTTGTATGTTATGTGTGGCCTTGATTGTCAGAAGTCAGATTTCGTAGCCTCGTTATCTCCGTCAACATAAAACTACGCCTTCCAAACTTCTGACACGGCTTAGCGCGACGTATATTTGCCTTTTATTTTTCCCACATAGTCTATGTGAATGATGCTCTAATTTATTTTGCAGGGTGGTATTTGATGTGTGGGGTAGGAACCACTAAAAAGTGAAAAATAAAACCTTTTTACAAAAAAAAAACAACCGTCTCGCAAAAAAAACTCTACAAAGTGAATAATAACTTTAATTTCGGAAGTCGGTGGCAAAAAATTAAACTAAAAAAAACCAAAGACACCGACTTCCGAAATTAAAGTTATTTTTCACTTTGTACCTAGTGTTTTTTTTTGGGAGTCAGTTGTTTTTTTTTTGTAAAAAAAATTAAAAATTATTATCGAGGTCAAGAATTTGCAGCCATTTTAGGTCTTTCAGTCAGTTATACTTACGACAAAATCTTTTGTACCTAGGATGATTCGGTATGGTTGGTATGGTCCTTCTCGGCAGCAGCTGTGAGAAAATTCGTGTTTACTTATAGGTATTAATTAACTTTATTAGCAGGCCTCACATCATTTCGAAATCAAATAACATACACATAATTTTAAAATTTTTTAGTCCTTTTGTACGGATTTAATTTTAATTTAGTTTTATATTTTATGTCACTTGGCAGACCTTAATGCAGGGTTATGGGTCATTCCAATATAATTTATAGTAATAAGTATGTAAATAAGTCATTCGTGAATATTTTATTGTAATTGAAGTTAGAATATTAACTAGCTATTAAGAGACCACGTCCGAGACTGTGGCGAACACATTTTAAGCTATTATAGTATTAAAAATAAATAACTGTACACTGATGTAAAGGAATTGGTATATTACTAATTAATAAGTAAAAAGAATTATTGTACAAAAGATCAGTAACTACTTAAATGTTTAGGAATGCCTCCGTTTTGTAAATTTTTGATGTAAAACAAAACTGTGATCGTGATTTGTTTCATTTTATACATTTTACAAAAAACTTATTTTCCTTTGTACAGATTCTCTTCTTACCTAAATTATTCGAGTGCTTAGTGATAATTCAGGAATTTAGTAATACATATTAGGAGCAATAACTTACTGTCGCATATCGTAAAATTAAAATTTGTATAAATTATATTTAAAAGAATTGATGGTGATGTAAGTATTGCGAAGTAGTGAGAGTTTTGGAAATTAAAAAGAGAATAAAATCATGTTGTTGTTTTATTTGATTTGAAATTTGTCATTATCATGTTGTATGTTGATCCGAATATGATTAGCAACCGTAACTAATCTGTATTTATAGAATTATAATGATTAAAATCATCAATACAACTCTCTAATTTCATAATACCTTATTGAATGACTATTTCATGAAATCTTGACATTTGAGGATTATACTAACTTAAGGAGTTATATTAATGATTCTAATATATAAATACAATTCTGTAAATAGGTACTTACATATTTGTTAAGATCGCAAATAACCCCCGACACTGAGCTGCAAATTGCAAAAGAAGAATAAAATTTGAATTTCGCGGACACCTTAGCGTTTCCCACACAGCATTCAATAATACATAATCAGCCAATAATGTTCCCACTGCTGGGACCAGGCTTCCTCTCGGCGAGAGGGAACGGGCCGTAATCCACCACTCGGGCCCAATGCGGGTTGGTAGATGTCACATGTCTTCGAATTTGTGATTCTAGGACATGCCAGTTTCCTCACGATGTTTTCCTTAACAATTTTGAGAGCAGTGGTGATGAAATAATTTACACAAAGTAAAGCGCCTGTCGGGGTTCGAACCTACGACCTACAACTCGGTAAGTCGCGGCCGTTACCACTGGGCGACCTACGCTCTTTATGGAACAACTAGATAGAGATATATTGAAACATACTATCATAAAATTTCACCTGTACTGAAGTACCTACCATCCTAGGTAAACTTAGTATCTACACAAATTTTGCCTCTTTAAGTCCCATGTCATAAGGGGCGAGCGTATCTAGTGCCGTCAGACAGCCAACTTAACCAGATACAAAGCTGCAACTGAACGAGAGAGAAATGAAAATTATTGTCGTATCTCTCCCGTTGGAAACCGAACCCTACACAACAGCATGCGCGCGGTCTACACGCGCAGGTGGATAGTTTATTGCTGTCTAATACTTACAAAAGTATACTGTCCCGGACAAACAATTAAATGTTAAATTAGAAGGGAGTATTGTCCGTCGCGGTGACGTCCGTGGAAGCGAGTGCTCGTCAGGCCGTGCCGATGGCGCGTTGGTGTGCGCAAGGTGTTGTGTTGGGTTCGATTCCCAACACCACAAAAATGCGCTAGCGCCGAACCAGTACAACATAAGCACGTGCACATTTACGCGTGAGCAAGACAAACGTAAACATGTAACATTGCCATTTACGATTAAATAATTCACAATCATTAAACAAATTAAAACGTAACGAAAGATAATATCAAGCAAGTCATATTGAATGGAACCTACTGAAACTAAAAAAAAAACAGGCGAAAATACGATTATTTGCAACTTTTCCACATTGTTAATAAGTACTTAGGTACGTATCACATTGCATGATAAATCGCATAGATTAACGTTGTACAATAGTTAATTATAATAATTATCTTTCATACCTGTTTGGTCAACATAGTGACAAGCAATTTGTAAACATAGGTACCTACCTGTTCTAAAGTTACTATAGCTTTGCCTGCGGCTTCGCCCACGTGGAGGTCGGAAATTATCTCACGGGAACATATATACCGGGATAAAACGTATTATAAGTCCTAATCCAGGTCATGGTCTACCCATGTGCCAAATTACATCCAAATCCATTCAGCCCTTTTAGCGTGAAACTGTAACAAACAAACTAACTTTTGCATTTACAGTATTAGTTAGGACAGGCATCTGCCCGCGATTTTCTTCGCGTGGAAGTCGTAAGACACCACATTATACCAAAATAACAGCCCCATTTTTATAAAACTTCCCTGTATTCTACGTTTGGATGAAAAACTTCCCATTGCTTGCGAAGTTTTTCGTGGCACGACACTGATACACTGACTGATGCATTCTTACAGATTATTCCTGATGAACAGCTATCACTAAAATAATATAACAGTGTCGACGTTCTCACGGACGTAAAAATACCGCGGCGATTTTATTTCGCGCACTGGTTTTTCAACACTCTGCTTTGTGCCGAGTGTTGAAAATCCAACAGTGTGTTTTTTCGAAGCGCACACTGTTATTGTTACGTTGGATTCTCAACGCTCAGCTCAACAGCGAGAGTTGAAAATCCAGTGCGCGATAAAATCCCGCCGCGATATTTTTACGTCCATGCGAACGTCGGCTAAGAGGGCTGTTGCGTTTTGTCACCTCTCTCGCTCAAACGGGGCCAAATTTTTAAGATTGTTAAATGAAAAGATGCTATTTTGAAAAATTTTATCATTTAGCGCAACTCCACTGTGATCTGATGCATGATTTTTGTTAGGTAGGATAAAAGAGGTGGTACTAACAGATATACAACCTACTTCGCGTCCCTCAATGACAATAAAAACGAAAAAAAAAAACTAATTGTAGGTTATTTTGGTATTTTTTTACGACAAATTATCAAATGCCATCAAAATTTTAGTTTTACAATAATATTATAATTGGAGATTTAAATTATGTGTTCCAAAAATGCGTTTACTAAATAACTTTTAGGATATTTTTTTCTGGTAAGTTGACCACATAATAATACCTAATTATTGTTAAGCTATGGCAAAATTGACTATAAACCTCGGGTACAACAAGAAAGCATAAAATATTCGTAAATACTCCGAACAGAGAACAAACCAGAAGGGTACTACTTACCATCATAACTTTATGCCACGCACTGTGTCCAAAAACAAGATAATCCACCTGCCTCTCCAAGCGATGTAGCTCCATGGAATATTATACCATTTTTGGGGACAAGTGTTTCTTGCAGCAACGTTTCTGTGGACACGGGATTTTAGACAGAAACATGTCACACGAGTGTATGAGCTTAGGTACTAAAGACAGTCTCTGTACACATAGGTACTAATTCCACGTGTATGAGTGACGTAGACGACGCTTTAAAAAGCAGCACCATAATTGCGTAACACACTTTCAATCACTATCCGAGAGTTTTGGTAAATAACGCAATCAACGTGGGTGAACTGTCAAAATGAAACCCATTGCGATCAATTGTCATTTTGTGTTACCACAGAATACATAATAGTACAAGGACAGAAGATTCACTCCACAAAATCATATAAATAAATAGCGACTCTTGCTACGACACAATAAAGTGCAATTCAGGTCGCACAGCGTTAATTCACCTAGAAGTTGCCTCTCTTTCTATCGCGTAACTCGAAGGTATAATCTTCTGACTCGTTAGGGTTGTCTTCTGATACGACGCGGCGCGTGAGTGAGTATCGAACTAACGTGCGAGCCGGCCGGTGCGCGCCAGCCCGCACTGAATTAACCCGACAAGTCGAGCCCGCCGCGTAGGTAGCCTACTTGTAGCTTCATATCCGAATTTTAGATATGAAGCTACAAGTGCGCCTGGCCTGGTGTTACGCAATTACCCCGCTGAACTTTTTCTAAATCTCCATTTACGTTCTTTAGTAATAATGGCCGCCTTTTGTACCTACCTATGTATTACTGACACCCAGATTTATTTTCTATCGCAAAACCTACAATCACAAAGAGATCAGAAGCAGAATTTTAGACCTAGTTTCATCTGGACTAATTTTTCAATTTTCAGTTAAATAATACATATCTGCAGAATTAATATTTCAATTTGTCAGCTTTATATGTCAAACTGTCATATTTATTTTTCAGATAAGAGTTATCTGACTATTGAAAAATTAGCCCTAAGTTCAATAATTTCAAAATAATTATAAAATATAAATAAAACCCAATTGCCGAATGTATGTATACGCGCATCACGTCAGAACGGTTGCACCTAATTAGATAATTCTTTTTTTGTTGTTTTTATAATTGTCAGGACAAGGTTTGTAGGAAAGAAAATGTTTGAAAAGTTGCTGGAAAAATTAGAAAATTCTGGAAAAATTAAAGTGCATTTTCTATGGGTATTCTTATAGAATCATTGAAATTTTGACAGGACAACGTTTGTCGGGTTAGCTAGTAAAATATAAAAATATTTACGAAGAATCTAGATTAATCTAAACTTCTTTTTACTACATTAATATCAATCAATATTATTTAATAGGCCCAAAGAAAGACAAGTCAGTAACGGTCTTCAACTCCAAGCACAAAACAACACATACGAGTGACCTAAGGGTCGATTTTTCAATGGTCAGATAACTTTTATCTGAGGAATAAATATGGCGGTTTGACATAATTTCTATACCTATACAAAAGCTGTCAAAACGTCAAACATTATTCCCCAGATAAAAGTTATCTGACGATTGAAAAATCAGCCCCGAGTCGAATATTATTTTTTTCTTTTATTTTTCAGGTTTTTTGTTTTCTTATTTAGTTGAAAATGGAAACTGCATGCCTAAGAATTAAATTCAAACCCCTCATCCACAAAAAAACTATAAATAATTCTAAGTGTTGCTTGGAAATTGTGCCTGAAATATCATGTATACAAAACCTAGACAAACTCATTTGGAGAAAACAAAACAATTTAATAGAATATACGATACCCATGACGTACAAAGTCGTCCTGCAGAAACGGGAAACTATACGAGATGATAGTGAAACCATCGTCAAGACATACCACTCCTGCGTCGATTTGTTACTAACATCTTCAAATTCAACGCATTGTTGTCTTGGTTCCGGCGATGTTACAAAAATAATAAGCGATACGTTAATACTTAAAAAATGTTTGGACAACTGTACGAGCCAGGAACATTCTATTCATGGTTTACCGGATGGTTGTAAGCATTCTGATAACGATTTGATCCTACCTATTTCCCACGACACGACAAACACTTTATTGAAGATAGAAGATATAGAAAAGAAACAGACTGAAACAATTATTATGGACGACAAAGGTATTAAGATGCGCCTATACGGGCACATAAAAACTGCACAATGCTTGGCAATTGTGGTTCACTATAACGAGTGACGTCTCGGTAACTACAATCAATTTAAGGCAATGTTGATAAATTGACAAGAATTGCGCAATTTTAGTTTCCGGCAACAATATATTTTGTTCACTATAGTTTTTTTTTTAAATATTATAAATTGTTTTTCAGTTGAAGCTAAAACAAACAAACGAAATGAATTTCTAAACGTAAATCTGTATGAACAATCGTTAGACAAAATTACAAATACAGAAAATTTGTATCCCATATTTGGCGATATCGTACAAAATGGAAACGTTGTAATGAAAACGGTAAAAGCAAAGAGTTTCGTAAAGCATGAATCCACTCGATGGCTAAGTTTGTCTCCGATATGTTCAGTTAATACTTATGAAACTCCGCTCGTTCGTAAAATTGTGTCGTCCAAAGCTGTGACCTGTAAAATATATGAATCTCAAAGAGATTTAGTACTGCTGGGGAGTATTAGCTCACCGAGTGACTTATCCCACGATAGTCAAGCACTTTCTACAATTATTGATATAACCAGACAAAGAGCACTAAAAAAATTAAGGTTACTCTGTAGAAATTCACCGGAAATGAGAGTTGTAGAATATGTGCGATTTATGGAAAGCGAAATTTTACCGCTGAAAATGTGGTTTGATGATATAAAACGTAAATGCACTGCGCTCGGCATAGAATTTAGCAAAAAACCTTCAAAACAATGCATGTCGATTAATACTGTGTCCACCAGCAGTGGTCCAGAAATGTCTATTTCTGCTGCAGAAAATGTAAAATCAAATCGTGCTGTTTATAAGATTGTGTTTGATGGATAATGGCGAATTTATTAAATGTTATATATACCGCATGTTGTGTATCCTTTTACTCCAGGTTGGGGTCATGACCCAACCCCCCCCCCCCCAAGCTGGGTCTTGCCATTGATAATTTTTCTAATCTCATTGATAAAGGAGAATGCCCAAAAATGTATGGGTTAGAAACTCAGAGTCGATAGACAAAACTTATGTTAGGTAAAAGGGCATTCATTGTAGGTAATACATAACATTTTGATAACAAATATTAAATTACTTTCTTTAAAAAAATTCCCCATGATTGTCCATGTATTTTCTTTATTAATCTTGCTTTCTTCATGTAAATAAAATTGATTAGCAGAATATAGTACCTATATCAAAAGACACAAATGTAAAAAAGCGTAGGTAGATTTTTTTTTTTAAATACATCGCTGTTACATATAACCGTGATAAACTACGTATAACAAAGAATCAAGAAAACTAGCTGGTTGTTGCATAGTGCTTTCGTGCATGGGCGAGGTAATACTACATGCTGATTACATGTTTCACACAATTTCCCAAAGTACGACGACCGTCGATTTTTTTTATTACTTGAAGCACCATTATAAGAATTAATAAGGGGTGCTGCATTCGTCGCTGTTTTGTTGAAATAAGAATTATTTAGCACTCTCAGTGCTTAGCTAACTTTCGTTACGTTGTTGTTTGGTTGGTGGAATATGAACAACATAACCGCATGGTGCACTTTTAGCTCTTGTTGACGAAAGGAAACTACACTTCTGGACACATCTATTGGCCCACCTTAGAGTTTAGGTTTCGATGGCCCCTACCGAAATATGATTGCTAGATTGAACAAAAACTGTTGATGCAGTTTTAAACCTGATACATTTTACCATCTTTTTCGATCGTATTGTTTTAAATTTTAATTCAGAATACCATACGACATGGAGCTACGCCTAACAAGTCGGATATGCGCCTTGTTAAAGGCAATTGATTTTTGAATAAAAAACATGTTTTATCAAATAAAGGTTTAATTTAATAACGCGTGTTGCCTCCATGGGCATCTACCACAGCTCTCATACGATTAGGCATAGAGTTTATCAACCGCTCTATGAAATTTTGAGGGATCATCTCCCATTCCTCTTCTATGGCAGTTTTCAACTCCTGCATCGTCTGGGCAACTGGCTGACGAGCCCTAACACGTCTTTTTAGCTCGTCCCACATGTGCTCAATGGGGTTCATGTCCGGGCTTCTGGCTGGCCAGTCCATAACTGTGATGTTCACATCCCGAAGATATTCCCTGACGATGCCGGCCGCATGGGCT
This sequence comes from Cosmia pyralina, assembly GCA_946251885.1. NCBI lineage: Eukaryota > Metazoa > Arthropoda > Insecta > Lepidoptera > Noctuidae > Cosmia > Cosmia pyralina. Next base: position 8,705,679 of record OX276346.1, on the reverse strand, counting down.
CTTGCATTATCATGCATAAAAAGGAAATTTGGGCCCACATAGTCCGCGTATGGTATCACGTGAGGTTCTAAGCACTCACGAATGTACCTTTCAGCATTTAATGTTGGCAGCCGTGGTCCTGTAACAACCTCAAGTTGAGTTTTGCCGCTCGCGGATATACCGCCCCAGACAGTCCATGAGCCACCGCCATAAGCAACCCTCTCTTCAAAGCAGCATTGTGCGAAACGCTCTCCCTTACGTCGGTAGACCTTCTTCCTTCCATCATTGCCATGTAACACAATTTTAGACTCATCAGAAAAGAGTACACGGCTCCAATCTTGCTGTGTCCAATTTAAATGACTGCGTGCGAAATGAAGGCGCGCTGTTCGGTGGGCTCGCGTTAGTTTGGGGCCATTAGCTGGCTTGTGTGGTACCATATCGCGTTCTTTTAACCTTCTCCGAACAGTTCGAGCGCTCACAGATACTCCGTGGAAGTCGCGAAGTTGGTTTTGTATCTCAATGGAGGTAAGGTGACGATTTCTCAAGCTGGTCGTCACGATGAATCGATCCTGCCTTTCAGTTGTGACCCGAGATCGTGGCCTTCCTTGGCGACGAACAAAGCCGCCAGTCTCTAGGTACCTCCGATAAACATTTCGGACCGCAGATCGACTTAAATTAAGTTGAGCACTCACGTTTCTTTGGCTGTGTCCGGCCTGAATAAGTGCCACAGCTTGGGCGGCGACTTCAGGTGAAGTATCCATAGATTATTGATAGAACCTCACCTTAATGTTAAGAATAAGTAATGTTTGTTGCAAAACCAAAGATATCAATCACTTTTTCAAGAATTAAATCCAAGTAAACCAATAAAACCAAGTTTTCTTAGTATTCGATTGTTTGATATCAACAAACAGGCTCCAAATTGTCTTTTATTTCTTTAAATTCTGTGTTCGAAATTCAAAAAAAGACTATTGAATGAAATTGTGAATGTGCCAGGTTCAAAACTGCATAAAAACTTTTTGCTCGACCTAATATAAAATTTTAGCTAGGACCAAACGAAACTGAAAATACAAGGTGGGCCAAAAGATGTGTCCAGAAGTGTATTTATTCGACGCTTGCAATGTTGCCGCTTTGTGCAGTCTATGGCGCTTATGACAATTATTTACAGAAAAACTAATTTCACATTTGATATCTACCATATATATATACTACTTTAGGTATATGAAAAAACTTTTATATACTATTGTACATATAAGTTTTTTTAATCGACGCTGGGTTTAATTTGGGCATTCTCCTTTAATAAAGTAAATACTTTGGATGATGGCAAACACATCGCAAATGACACGCATAGTACGACTATGAGCTATTATTATAATTATATGATGCACCAGTTTGTTCATTGTGAATAAATATTGTTCGCACGATTCTAAGTTTAATTCCGCCGCGCCGCGCCGCCCGCCTGGCCATTCGATCGCGGCCTCGCTTCGATCGCCCGATGTGTCGGTGATACCCATGGAATTAGTACATTGTGTATACGCTATAAATGATACAATGAGTGTCCTAAAACAAAAAAGGGAACAGCCGGACACAGTATTTTCCGACAGCTTTTTGAAGAAGCAAAAGAAGTAGCTTAGCAACTGGATGTGGAAATTAAATGCCCCGGAATAGTGTCTAGATAAACCGCCCCGGGCCCCCGGTCTTAGGTGGCCCCCAAATTTTACTTATCGTCTATAATACTTTTTTCAAACCCCAAACACGGTTTACATATAATATATTCAGAAAGAAGCAGTTTGGAGTTAAAGGCCCCGTACGTATATAAATATCTATATAAATGTAGGGTGCTAAAATGTTCGAGCCCGCTACGCTCGCTCTTGCAGCCTACATTCTCAAACTTTCTGCGTAAGTGTCGACTTATTCCTATTTATGTATCTATTTATGGTTCTAAAGAAAACCTTACCTACACAAGGTGGTGTACTGCACGCAAGTGCTTGGAGCCTATCCTGACTCTTGATTGGACCTCGACTATTTAATTGACTGGAAGGCTGGATCTGCTCTTAGGTTCATATGCCGTTTATGTAAAGGAACTACATTTAGCACAAAGTGACGCCGAAGGGTAAAGTACACTGTTGTACGTCCCTTGTTATAGAAGATAAGCCTATTGCCAACCGGGTACCAATCCTTACTTGGGGCTGTTACTACTTTCTAATGAAAAACCTAACCAGTTTGGGAGACCTGAGGGTTGATGAACTCCACGCTCAGCAGTCCTGATTACTTCCACTACACCAAAGACATTCAGACACACAACACAGACATTCTTAGAGTTAATGGGCTTTTTTCTAGCTTTCATCAATATGAATAACCAGCAAGCAGTAGTGGACCAAATCGTACAAAATTTAGCATTTGAGGTTGAAGCTATTCCCAAAACTAAATCAATCCAAGCCAGTAGTACTTCAGAAAGTACACCACTAAATGTGAAAATCAAAGTTAGGAAAAAAGATGAAATACATAAGCAGCATGATGTCTCATTGACCACTGATGATACTTCGAGAGCTGTACAAAAGATTCGACTAGTGAACAGTGATCAAACTATCATGACTTTCGATGTGTTCATGGAAGCAGAATTTGAAAAGAAACCATCGAGGAACCTTCGCAAACATATTTTTGATATGTTAAGACCAGGTAATTACGTCAAATTAATACACCGTCTATTAGTAAAATTCACAATAATAATACCGTGTTATTGGGCTTTTTGTGTTTGGACCACAACGAAAGAATTTTAGAAAGCAGTATTAAATTATGGAACTCTCTTAATCACATTTGCCAAGTGTATGCCAGTTGCTGCAGTTATTGTTATTTATTTATAGTTATTATAAATATATAATTATGTATGTGTGCCTATGCTTATTATAAGCACACCAACAAAAGTCACGATTGGCTAACATTTTCAATATTACTTTATTACAGGAATATGTTTAAGAGCTGTGGATGATGACGAGTACCCTTATATGCCTGGTTCGTCATACAGCGCTAATATAACTGAACCTAGCGTGGCAAATAAATCAGATGGTACATTGAAACAAACATTTACACTTTCCAAAAACGTTTATCAAGATTACACTGTCTCAACTCAGCCGGGAAGGCAAAAGTGGTTGTTTGGAAAATGTAAACCAGGTTAGATAAAAGTGCATATTTTAATTTTGATTTTAAATTAATATCTTAATTAATTATTTTCGGAAGTAAGTAGGTGTTTTTCTCTATCGTGGTATTTCTACTGGCAACACATCCAAATACTCTTCTATACTCAACATTAAATTAAAATTTTAATTTGCTGTAATTACAGGCGGATGTCTGGATCCACCTTTTAGTGAAGACAAATATTCTTACAAGCCCAGTACAAGGTCAGGACCTGAACGAGGAAAAGAAAAAATACTTGAGGAAGAAGATGTTGGATCAGACATTTATAGTAAAAATATACCTATCACGCTACATGATGAGGAAGCACAAAGTAATGGAACACATATTTCAATTTTCGATAGTGGGTTATTTAAAAAGAAACGAAAATATAGTGACAAATCAACAAACACAAAGTTACCAGATAATACTGATTCTATTGTAGATATTTATCAAGGAGAGTCGGCGACAAGTTCTGTGAGCACACATTCCAATTCGATTATAACTTATCCTCCTAAAGTAAAAAGTGATCCAAGAATCAGTGGTGATAAAGTAGTTAGAAGTAGAGGTCCTAGTGAAGACAAATCGAGAAAGTCATTCAACGAGCATTCAGAGCCTTACTTTATTCGTCCAAAAGGAGTTAATCGTTTAAAGGAGAAAGAAACATTAGATAGTGATTATCCAAAACACCGATCATCTGATGCTACGGATTTAAGAAACTCACTTAAGGAATCTTTCAAGATGCCTATTCCCCTACCCATTCCCATTCCCGTTCCTATTCCTATAATGTCCAATAAGCGAAAACCCGAACTTATTGCTACAAATGATAATATATTGAAAACGCAAGGTGTTAGTGCTAATGTAACTGAATTAGATGCAATATCAGATCAAAAGCCACAACATCAAGAGTCACAGGATAGAATAAACTTAAAAGACACTGATATGGCTCCGCGACTTCTACGTGACACATCGGCTACTGTTGATACTGATGACAAACTCATGGAGGCTTCAAAAATAGCAACTTTAATCCCTTCTAATATAGATACATCTGTACCCATCACATCGAATGAAGTAGATGACCAAAACTTGCATAAAATTAAATTACAGCCACTTAAAGAAATAGACAGTGAAAACAATATAGATGACACTGCACAACCTAGTAAAAAAACGAAAACAGAGCCTTTCAAAATGCCAGTACCATTTCCAGTCCCTTTTATTTTTAGTGAGTCCAATCGGGCTGCTGCTCGGGACTCAAAAATTATAAATGATCATTTACAAACAAGCGAAATGAAGTTAACTCAATCAGACCAATCATTTGAAACAAAATCAACACCACGAACAATTAAAGATACACTTTTAGAAGACTCCAAAGATATGCAGCAAAGTATAGATCCTAGGAATAGATCAGGAAAAAGTAAACCAACTGCAACTCCTAAATCGCAATATAGTGATATAGAAGCAGATGCAATTCTAGAGAACTATCTACGTACTAGAGGCGGTTTTTCAGATGAGGAAAGTCACACTGAAAATCTCGTAACCATAGCACCAATAATGGAAGAGGATACAAAACGAGATTCTAAGGTAGAAAAGATTATAGAAGGAATAAAAAAACCTGTAAAACAAAATAGTATTAAAGATAAGGACTCAACTGCTACGGCAGCCGTCACCGTTGCTGCTACTGCTGCTGTTGCTGCTACTGCTGCTGCAATAGAAGAAAGCCCAGAGATATATGAAATTCCAGATGCGAATTCACAAAAAATCAAAGGTAGTCCAAAAAAAGACGAAAGAAAAGATTTCCAAAGAATATCGCTATCTAAACTTCCTACTTTACAAAAAAGTATATCTAGTGGAATCAAGACATCAGCAGCATCAGATAAAGATAAAACAAAGAGGATTGATAGTCCAGACAAACATTTGGATAATGTCGGACATAAAGACACTGACGAAGTTATATCTGTACTAAGTGGTAGCAAGACATCAGCAGCATCAGTTAAAGATAAAATAAAGAGGAGTGATAGTCCAGAAAACCATTTGGATAATGTCGAACACAGAGACACTGACAAAAGTATCTCTGTACTAAGTGGAAGCAATACATCAGCAGCATCAGTTAAAGATAAAACAAACAGGAGTAATAGTCCAGACAAACATTTGGATAATGTCGAACACAGAGACACTGACAAAAGTATATCTGTGCTAAGTGGAAGCAAGACATCAGCAGCATCAGTTAAAGATAAAACAAAGAGGAGTGATAGTCTAGATAAACATTTGGATAATGTCGGACACAGAGACACTGACAAAAGTATATCTGTACTAAGTGGAAGCAAGACATCAGCAGCATCAGTTAAAGATAAAACAAAGAGGAGTGATAGTCCAGACAAACATTTGGATACTGTCGGATACAGAGACACTGACAAAAGTATATCTGTGCTAAGTGGAAGCAAGACATCAGCAGCATCAGTTAAAGATAAAACAAAGAGGAGTGATAGTCCAGACAAACATTTGGATAATGTCGGACACAGAGACACTGACAAAAGTATATATGTACTAAGTGGAAGCAAGACATCAGCAGCATCAGTTAAAGACAAAACAAAGAGGAGTGATAGTCCAGACAAACATTTGGATAATGTCGAACACAGAGACACTGACAAAAGTTTATCTGTGCTAAGTGGAAGCAAGACATCAGCAGCATCAGTTAAAGATAAAACAAAGAGGAGTGATAGTCCAGACAAACATTTGGATAATGTCGGACACAGAGACACTGACAAAAGTATATCTGTACTAAGTGGAAGCAAGACATCAGCAGTATCAGTTAAAGATAAAACAAAGAGGAGTGCTAGTCCAGATAAACATTTGGATAATGTCGGACACAGAGACACTGACAAAAGTATATCTGTACTAAGTGGAAGCAAGACATCAGCAGCATCAGTTAAAGATAAAACAAAGAGGAGTGATAGTCCAGACAAACATTTGGATACTGTCGGACACAGAGACACTGACAAAAGTATATCTGTGCTAAGTGGAAGCAAGACATCAGCAGCATCAGTTAAAGATAAAACAAAGAGGAGGGATAGTCCAGACAAACATTTGGATAATGTCGAACACAGAGACACTGACAAAAGTTTATCTGTGCTAAGTGGAAGCAAGACATCAGCAGCATCAGTTAAAGATAAAACAAAGAGGAGTGATAGTCCAGACAAACATTTGGATAATGTCGGACACAGAGACACTGACAAAAGTATATCTGTACTAAGTGGAAGCAAGACATCAGCAGTATCAGTTAAAGATAAAACAAAGAGGAGTGCTAGTCCAGATAAACATTTGGATAATGTCGGTCACAGAGACACTGACAAAAGTATATCTGTACTAAGTGGAAGCAAGACATCAGCAGTATCAGTTAAAGATAAAACAAAGAGGAGTGCTAGTCCAGATAAACATTTGGATAATGTCGGACACAGAGACACTGACAAAAGTATATCTGTACTAAGTGGAAGCAAGACATCAGCAGCATCAGATAAAGATAAAACAAAGAGGATTGATAGTCCAGACAAACATTTGGATAATGTCGGACATAAAGACACTGACGAAGTTATATCTGTACTAAGTGGAAGCAAGACATCAGCAGCATCAGTTAAAGACAAAACAAAGAGGAGTGATAGTCCAGACAAACATTTGGATAATGTCGAACACAGAGACACTGACAAAAGTTTATCTGTGCTAAGTGGAAGCAAGACATCAGCAGCATCAGTTAAAGATAAAACAAAGAGGAGTGATAGTCCAGACAAACATTTGGATAATGTCGGACACAGAGACACTGACAAAAGTATATCTGTACTAAGTGGAAGCAAGACATCAGCAGTATCAGTTAAAGATAAAACAAAGAGGAGTGCTAGTCCAGATAAACATTTGGATAATGTCGGACACAGAGACACTGACAAAAGTATATCTGTACTAAGTGGAAGCAAGACATCAGCAGCATCAGTTAAAGATAAAACAAAGAGGAGTGCTAGTCCAGATAAACATTTGGATAATGTCGGACACAGAGACACTGACAAAAGTATGTCTGTACTAAGTGGAAGCAAGACATCAGCAGCATCAGTTAAAGATAAAACAAAGAGGAGTGATAGTCCAGACAAACATTTGGATAATGTCGGACACAGAGACACTGACAAAAGTATATATGTACTAAGTGGAAGCAAGACATCAGCAGCATCAGTTAAAGATAAAACAAAGAGGAGTGATAGTCCAGACAAACATTTGGATAATGTCGAACACAGAGACACTGACAAAAGTTTATCTGTGCTAAGTGGAAGCAAGACATTAGCAGCATCAGTTAAAGATAAAACAAAGAGGAGTGATAGTCCAGACAAACATTTGGATAATGTCGGACACAGAGACACTGACAAAAGTATATCTGTACTAAGTGGAAGCAAGACATCAGCAGCATCAATAAAAGATAAAATAAAGAGGAGTGATAGTCCAGACAAACATTTGGATAATGTCGAATACAGAGACACTGACAAAAGTATATCTATACTAAATAGAGGCAAGACATCAGCAGCATCAGTTTATGATAAAACAAAAAGGAGTGATAGTCCAGACAAACTTAAGGGTAGTGTCGGACAAAGAGACACTGACGATAAAATTGATACCCATACTAAAAGTCAAGCAAGATTTACACACGAAGGAAGTATGAATTTTATAACAACTCCGGTAATTATTGATAATACCGAACCAACTCCAAATTTGAGACCACTTAAAGAAATTTACAGTGAAACAAATTCCTTCGGTGAACCAATGAATACAGGCCATGAATTTGACCCTTGTGGTGTTCCATTCACAACACAAATAGTTTCAAGATTTAGGAAGTTTGATGAAGATGACGGGACACATTCAACAGTAAGTCGTGAGTTAGTCGGAACTAAATCCGTTATCTACAATACGGACGAAAACATTCCTACCACATCTGTAAAAAAAAAAGCTGAAAGAATTCCTTCATCTGATAAACGTGTTACACAATCTGTAGACATAGCAATACCATCTATTCAATCTACGAGCACTTTGAAAAGTGCAATGAAAAAAGATACAATTTCTGTAGATTTGGGATTCCACAGCTACCTAAATGATAAAAATGAAAGAAACCTTCGAACTTTCGACGCAGCAAATGCACCAAAACGATTGCCAAATGATTCTGTTACAGTACTAAAATCTCTAATTAGAATTTCTTCAAATGAAATAAGGATTCCCGTAGATTCGGAACATGATATGTCCATACAACTCAAGAAATCAAATGCAAATCAACGTGTTTCTATAAGTGAGTCTGAATTTGTGAATGTTATTGAAGACGGTAGAGTAAAAAAACAAAGATCTCCTGTGCAAGGTAGTGGTAAGTACAAATAGTTTGAAGTATGTACATTTGTGCAAAGGTATTATCATTTTTCCCGTGGTCCTGACAGGCAATAGCATTTTGGTCAAAATCCTGGAAACCAAAAAGCGTTCATAAGATTTTTCAACTAGCGAGGTAATCGTGTAACACACTACCAATCGGAACTCCATATTATAAAAATACTTCACTTTATATAAAACGCGTTTCTTGTATGGGGTCCCTTTAATTTATAACTTTATTTTTTTTTATTATTTGTTGTTAGCGGCAATAGAAATACACAATCTGTGAAAATCTACCTATTACGGCTCATGAGATATAGCCCGCTGCTGATAGACGGATGGACGGGCAGCGGAGGCTTAGTTAGTTGGGTACCTTTTGACAGCCTTCGGGTACTGAACCCTAAAAAACAGGACTAAGCTATTAACTTTGCTCCAGATGCCGAAATGAGAAGTTCAGAAGCGAAAGTGGAAGTAAAAAAGGATAATGTACTACAGAGTGATGCAACCGATGATCACTTTACAGATTATTATGAACAAGAATTAGTTCCATTGCAATCAATCATAAAGAACCTAAGAGATGAGATTGACGTTCTGGCAGCACAACAATTAATATTCAAAGATAAATTATTTTGTGCAAATAAATCAAAGCTGCCGCGATTGGTACACTCGAATAAAAAATGTTTTGGCTGTGTAAGGAAATAGGAAAAACAAAACTATGTGAACGAAGTTGTCCATCCTATAATATACTGACGTCGGGTTTTTGATAATGTGAAACTTAAAAGTTATTTTAATTATTTATCAAAAGACTGCAACGTTTTAACCGCGAGGTAAGCTGCTTTATTATTCATGGCAAAAAAATTTGCTCGAGCCACTTGCTCAATCAGATTATTGAAGAACATTTACCACAGAGTTCTAGTAATAAACGTACCAGTAAAACAATTGATATAAATTGCCTTGATTGATTCTCCCCAATAAAAATTGTTTAGAAAATACTTTAGGAATAATTAAAATTCTCAATGATAGATTCACTCGAATTTAAAGTGTAAAAACTTCACATTGGTTGATATTATCAATATTAATTTATTCCTACGAGTATATTTAACTCCAAAAATAAAAAGAATGAGCACTGATTAGTGTTGCCTATTTCATTGATAGTTTTCCCACTTTCTTCCACCACGAGAGTGCTATCAGAAATCCTTGGTGGTCTAATTTTTCCTTTGACCATGGGAAGGTAGGTGGAAGTATTGTCAGCAGTGCAAATCACCGTTACGGAGCACCGGATTGGGAGCGTATGCCAGGCAGTATCACAAATGACTCCAGATAAACTCACTACTTTATAACTCGCGCTTCGAAGCTAATTATCGCTTTGCAACATATCACTCGTGTAAATACGACGGGTTTCAGCACTGACTAATCAGTTATTGTTTCGGAATAATCATCGCGTGTTTATTGTTCCTAATAAATTTTTATCTGCAATCGCGGTATGGAGACCAAAAACAATACTTGTTGATACCGGTACAGGTAGAGGACTGTGTTTTAAATTAATTTTTAAGTTTTATTTGTTAATAAAATGGAAAACAAAATAAATACAATTGCTGAGGGTGTGGACAATAAGGAGAAGTACTCGGCAGATCTGGACCAGGCCTTGGCTGTGGCAGGTAAGCAAGATAGCTACTCTTTAATTGTTTCTACGATAATTTTAAAACGTGTTCATGCGTACTAGGGTCATATAGTCAATATTCAAAGTAGTGTACCCAGCAATTTTAATACTTTCAACCTTCATTTCAGGCGTCGGATGGTACAACTTAAAGTATTGCTTGGCTTTAGCCGTGTTCCTGATAGCAGCTATCGTGGAGCCGGTTGGCTACTCCTTCGTGTTACCAGCTGCGATGTGCGATCTGGACATGACTGATAGCCAGCGAGGATTCATTGCTTCAATACCTTATATAGGTAAGTCACTGAACTAATTGTCTTTTTCGTCGTTCTATGTATTCACTACTGAAAATTATGACCATATAATCATGACGCGTCTTCAACCTCTTCCGAAATGCGACCGGTAGCTTTTGGCACCTCTTTCTCAACCTCCCTTGTCACAGCACGTTCACTTTAATTGAAGCCTTACTTAAAAAATAAATACTTCTAGGTATCGTAGCCACTTCGTTTCCATGGGGCTACCTCGTGGATACTCGGGGCCGCAAGATGGTGGTTATATATGCGTCCCTGCTTGCTGGAGCATTTGGTGTCACAGCTGGGTTCATGCCAGAACTCATAAGCTTTGCGGCTTGCAAGTTTCTTACATCACTTTGGTAACAATACATAGTCGGACTTCGGACAAATATTTATAACTTTTGATTCTTGAGTACCTATGTAGAAAGTATGGACAAGCTCCATCCTAACATGTCAATTACTGTTGTTCAGCATAGCCTGCCCGGCAGCAGTTCCCTACACATTCATCGGGGAGATCCTGCCTGCCAAGTCCAGAGACATTGTCCTGTCCATCATAAACGCTCTACAGATTAGCGGCACAGCTCTAACGTCTTGTAAGTATTTGTAAATAGACTATCAGCCTGTAATTTTATCCCACTGTTGTACGCATTGATCGTTACTTACCTACATTTTATCGCTGCATCTTGTCGTAACTCAAAAGCAAATCTGGGGTTCAGAAGGGAAGTGTAAAGCAGTTCTCGTACTTGTTCCGTTACAAAAAAGGGATGGCGCTATTAATGTTTATATATCTGTTTCACGCACTCCAATAGGTAATGGACTTAAACCAAAAGCTAGATTATCACATTTCCTTTTTTCAAAGACTATCCACCAAAAGCTAGATTATCACATTTCCTTTTTTCAAAGACTCGATAGGCTAACGATAGGAACTCGTCACGACATATTGAGAACTGTGCTACAAAGTAACAGATCCAAACGTTCAGTTTATTTGAAAGAATATTAATTTAAATTTTTACAAGGATGCATAATATTCTAGCAACAAACGTTGTCCTGTCAAAATTTAAATAATTCATACAAAATTTCCAAAGAAACTTTCAGTTTTCCGAATTTTGCAATTTTCCCGGCAATTTTTCAAACATTTTGTTTCATACAAACCTTGTCCTGACTATTACAAACACAACAAAAAGAATTAACCAAATAAGTGCAACCGTTCTGAAGTGATTTATATAGGGTGACTGGTAATTAGTGACCGAATACTCATGATAACAAACAACTTTTACCCCTCACACGAGTTCGGTGTGAATCGGGTCCGAGTAATTTTACCTAATATTGTACGTAGTATGAGTTTGTATGTATGTATGTATGTATACATTGTATGTATATACGTAGTATGAGAACGTTAATAATAAAAAAATATTTTCTTGGTATAGAACTCATACTACGTACAATATTAGGTAAAATTACTTCACACCGAACTCGTGTGAGGGGCGACCAAACCTGAAATCGCGAAAAAAAATCAGCTGCTCCCTACATTTTGACGAGTTATGCGAACATGAATGTATGGGGCAGCAGATTTTTTTTTCGCGATTTCAGTTTTGGTCTCATAGTAAAAGTTGTTTGTTATCGGTCACTAATGTTGTGTTGTGTCGGTCACTAAACTTAACTTAACTTGTGTTAAGTATCGGTCACTAGTTACCAGTCACCCTATACTTATAGGTATATTGATTTCAAATATCGGCATTTTCTTCTCATTTTTAGTTCTGGCTTGGGCAATACTGCCCCTTGACTTCCGGATAGATTTTGGATTATACATATTCAGATCATGGCGACTCTTGACGATCATAAACGCATCCGTCTTCATAATAGCAGCTGCTCTTCTTTCTTGCGGTCCTGAAAGTCCAAAGTACCTGGTTTCTCAGGGCAAAATGGATGAAGCACTCAAAGTTCTGCAAGGTATATACGCTGGAAATAAGAAAAAAGCGCCGGAAGACTTTCCGGTAAGTAAATTACTATTATATTAAGATTAATCACCTTAAACGTAGCTTCCTGATAATAACGTTATCGGTAAGCTACGTGTAAGTGTAAGCTTATGGAAAGTGCTTGCTTGCATGTTTTAAATAAATGTCGAATTTTTAATCACAAGTCAAAATGTCGAAATACCGGTTTTACAGATTATAATCTCGGTAGATATTAAAAACCGATCAAGTGCGTGTCGGACCACGCATAATGAAAGGTTCTGTAGTTAAGATGAATTTATCCCAAAAACAAACTTAACATTGTAGCTGAAAAACATGTTCTCTCATACATCGATATACGTCACGGTCAATTCTCCAGCTGCAAATGTAAGTAATCGCAAAAAAATTTAGATTTTCAGTTTCAATTGCAGTTCCATTTGAACTCATCGCATCTTTAGTTTCGCTTGCATGTTCTTTAAAGTAAATTACATCTTATTTTTTTCTTCTTCATCGTCATCATCATTAAATTCGCTACCCCAACCATCACTATCATCATGTACATTATCACCTTTTGTTATCATCGTTTTTATTTGTGCCATCTTAGAAACTGGAGTTCTTACTATCGGCGGATACGGAGGGCCTGTTTCACCACCTATGATTAAGTTCCTATTAACATACTTGGCAGATAATTTCATACAAATTCTGTTCCATTTTTGAATTTATTCGGTGAGTAGTGGCTATTCGGACATCGTGAAATAGGGCCTTAGTGTCTTCAACATATTCAATATTTGAGATACTGTAGCAGGTTCTGGTCGTCGCGGTAGTAGTGAAAGAAAGAAAAATAATTTTATTTGTCATAGTGATGGTGATGGTGTTGTTAGCGGTAAACAAATTTAGTAAGAGGAGTTTTTACTTCAATTAAAAATATATTAGGAAAGGTAATGTGAAAAAAAAAAGGTAAAGGCTAGGTAGATTGATTGAGCTTTCTATCCAATATTGTCTGTCATTTTTATTTATTCGCAGTGACAATTACGATGAATAAATTCTGTGATTCGTCATCCGTCGAAAGATTAAGACATTGCTACTTAGGAAATCGCTTAAGCATTATCACGACCTATTATTGCAAGTAATCGTTGATCAGTAATGATAATTCAAATCAGTTTATCAAATTATCTTACTATTTATTACTATTACTTGCATCATCATTCTCCTGCCCTTATCCCAATCTATTTGGGGTCGGCGCAACATGTCCTTTTTTCCATACTTCTCTATTATTCGTCATCTCGGTAGTCACCCCCTTCTAGCCATGTCATCTTTCACACAATCCATCCATCGTTTTACTTACCTACACGATTATTAATTCATAGTCTTCTATTTATAATAATAAAGAATCCCCCGTAGAATGTGATATAGGTAAAGGAAAGTTGCGATGCTACGCTTAGCAAAATAATTTGTGATTTCAAATTATTTGGAAAAGCATGTCAAACAGTCAATGCTTTTCCTTTAAATTATTCCTAGCCGCCTTCTGGACTTCCACCAAAACAAGGTGGCCTGCTAGATACTTTTGATCAGACAGGCACAGCCTTTCATCTCATCCAAATCGTTTATTTGAGCAGTGAGTGACCTTGAATTAATTACCTACGGCCGCTCGGTAGATAAATACGTGTCTATCCGGCGTGATTACAAAAGCCTGTTGATTTCGGCCAGGTACCTGGCCCAACCGCTCGGGCTTTTAAAGTAGACACGTTTCGGCCAGACAAGGGGCCGAAATCAACAGGCTGTTAGAGTAGATCAATCAGTTTACTCCAACTACTAAAGCCCGAGTGACTCCGCCAGCGTGTGTTTGTCTCTAAGCCGACGTACGCACGGACGTAAAAATATTGCGGCGGGATTTTATCGCGCACTGGATTTTCAACTCTCGGTGTTGAGCCGAGCTTCGAGAATCCAACCTAACAACAACAAAGCATCCCAGCGCGTCGAAAAAACACTGTTGGATTTTCAACACTCGGCACTAAGCAGAGCGTTGAAAATCCAGTGCGCGAAAAAAAATCGCCGCGATATTTTCACGCTGGCTTACAACGTTGGCTTACAGGGAATTGTAGTACAGGTATGTTTACTCTAAAACCCAGGGCGTTTCGCGAAGCAAGGGTCGATTTGCAGATCTTAAAACTCTTAAACAGTCGCGATAAGGTGGGGATTAAAGTGTCTACTTTAAAAGCCCGAGCGTTTGGGCCAGGTACCTGGCCGGAATCAACAGGCTTTTGTAATCACTGACTTTAATTGCCTGTTGATTTCGGCCCCTTGACTGGCCGAAACACTCTGACGTTTAAAGTGAGGGTGTCTACTTTAAAAGCCCGAGCGGTTGGGCCAGGTACCTAGCCGAAATCAACGGGCTTTTGTAATCACGCGTCTGTCCGTGCGTAACTGCCGCGCACTGTGTTGCGTACTGGTACCTATACTGAGATGTCGAAACACGTCGTTTCTGCCGTTTTCTATGAAGATAAACTACTGTAACATTATTATACTGTGTCCGAACAATTATTGCTCCATATTAACAAATAAATGTCGATTGTTTCAGATTAAACACCTGGATGTACCTCCTCACGACGACACCAAAATAGGTTTCCTGAAATCACTAAAAGTACAGAGCTTACCGTTATTCAAGCCTCCTTATGTAAAATGGTTTGCTCTGAACGGATTCCTTCTGTTTGGCTTATTCTCAGTGTAAGTTTAATATTACTTAGTTTTATTTCTCGTATCGCCTCATTGACCAGAATGAACTGGACGAACCTACTTTAGAATCATGACTCGTGAAGTGTTTTAAATGAAAGCAGTTCTTTGATCTGTTTAGTTATTTGACGAATCCTGTAAAATATCGAGTGTTATTTATAGATGACACGTGGGACGACATCTCTTACATTTATAAAGACGAGGTTTTTATGAAGACTACAGTCTGTGTACCCAGTAGCTTCATAATTTCGTGACTTGTGTTTCAGATTAAACGGTTTATACTCGTGGGTACCAGACGTACTGAACAGAGTGCTGACCGGTGACGGGGAAGGTAAAACGGCCTGTGACGTTATCTTTGACAGATTTAATCAGGTTAGTATTGAGATTACAGTCGATTAAGAATTCAGAGATGTGAAAGGTGACTGGGTAGCCTGGCGCTATTTGAGAGAGGCCTCCAGAATGAGGCAATATGCTGAGTTGAGACATGATCTAAAATCCCCTAATTGAGATCTTCTAACAATATCTGCAATGGCTACAAATTACAAACTATCCATGGTTCACTTACAACAGCTACGTGTTATGTTCTCTCAAGTACTGCAATTTTCTACACATGAGCCTTTCCGAAAGGAACACCTAGTAACTACCTGAATTCGAAATGCCTAGCTGGTGAAACTGTGCTTCGTCCACAAATTCATAGTAGGTACATGCAAGCCATGCACCCGCCCGATGGGGGCTTCCCATCGGCATGGGCAAAAATAATAAAATTCCATACAAACTTTCATCCCCTATTTAACAGTCAAAGATCTCAGAGCCGCTCACCTTACTCATTTTCTGATTAACAAAATGTATGGGATAGAGTAGTGTTAGTATGTACTTTGAACGTACGCATATCTGCTAGCTTGAGCCGACGCAGGCCAATTTTCAGGTATAAAGTACTAAAGTTATGTAAAAATATTACTCACTTTTCCTATAGTCTGACTGCTGATTTTTATGTGTGTTTTACAGAATACTGTTAATAATTAATAATACAATACTGTGAGACACTTCCCATCGGCGGTTTTTTCCGCCAGACATCATTTGTGCGAGCTTTAAAGCAGTCAGATTTTAAGAAAAGTGAGACAATTTTCAGGTATTAGGTACTAAAGTTACGTAAAAATATTACTCACTTTTCCTATAGTCTGACTGCTGATTTTTATGTATGTTTTACAGAATATTGTTAATAATTAATAATACAATACTGTGAGACACTTCCCATCGGCGGTTTTTTCCGCCAGACATCATTTGTGCGAGCTTTAAAGCAGTCAGATTTTAAGAAAAGTGAGACAATTTTCAGGTACTAAAGTTACGTAAAAATATTACTCACTTTTCCTATAGTCTGACTGCTGATTTTTATGTATGTTTTACAGAATATTGTTAATAATTAATAATACAATACTGTGAGACACTTCCCATCGGCGGTTTTTTTCCGCCAGACATCATTTGTGCGAGCTTTAAAGCAGTCAGATTTTAAGAAAAGTGAGACATATTAGGTTGGGGAAAAAGTCTTTTCGCATTATAGTATGTATGAACTTAAAATGAAATCTCTTTTGCTATACTATTTGTATCTGGCTGGTTTTGGTATCATTGAAAGTTTAAATTTTGATGAACATAATTCCAAATTCAAATTAGGAAAATGTGTGATTTTCATTTGTTTTTCGTACTGTCAAGATGAGTGAATCTAAAGAAGAAATTCGATACATTTTAAAATTTTACTACAAAAAAGGTAAAAATGCAAAGCAAGCCGCGAAAAAAATTTACAATGTTTATGGACCCAGTACAGTGTCTGTGAGAGTAGCACAAATTTGTTTTAAGCGTTTTCAATCCGGAAATTTTGATGTCAAAGATGCACGTCGCTCTGGTCGCCCTATTACGGATAAAATGGATGCCATTTTTGAAAAATTGGAGCAGGATTGGCATATCAGTAGTTACGACGTAGCTGAAGAACTGGGAATTGATCACAAAACAGTTTCGGAGCATTTGAAAAAAACTGGGTACACAAAAAAGCTCGATATTTGGGTACCTCACGAGCTCACTGTAAGAAACCTGATGAACCGTGTACTCATTTGTGATTCTTTATTACGACGTAATGAAACCGAACCATTTTTGAAGAAGCTGCTAACTGGTGATGAAAAGTGGATCACGTACGACAAGAACGTGCGAAAAAGGTCGTGGTCAAAGGCCGGTCAGGCTTCACAGACTGTGGCGAAACCCGAGTTAACTCGCAACAAGGTGATGCTGTGTGTGTGGTGGGATTGGAAGGGCATTATTCATTATGAGCTGTTACCACCAGGCAGGACCATCGATTCTGAACTCTACTGCGAACAACTGATGAGATTAAAGCAAGATGTTGAGAGAAAGCGGCCGGAATTAATCAACAGAAGGGGTGTGGTTTTTCATCATGATAACGCTAGACCTCACACATCTTTAGCCACTCAGCAAAAAATAAGAGGGTTTGGCTGGGAGGTGTTAATGCATCCGCCGTATAGTCCTGACCTTGCACCTTCAGATTTCCACCTGTTTCGGTCTCTTCAGAATTCTTTAGGCAGTGTCAGGTTAACATCACGAGAGGACTGCCAAAACCACTTGTCGCGGTATTTTGATCAGAAGTCCCAAAATTTCTATAGCAATGAGATCATGTCCCTACCTACAAGATGGCAAAAAGTTACCGAACAAAATGGTACCTACATACTTTAGATAAATGTAAATAATGTATATTAAAAAATGTTTTGAATTTTCTTAAAAAATGCGAAGAAACTTTTTCCCCAACCTATTATTTTTACGTAACTTTAGTGCTGATACCTGAAAATTAGCCGTCGGCCCAAGCTAGCACGTATGCGTACTTTCAAAGAACATACTATAACACTACTCTATGCCATACATTTTGTTAATCAGAAAATAAGTAAGGTCTGGCGGCCCTGGGATCTTGCTCTATAACTCTTTTGGGCGATTAATTTTCTAAAATTCTTCCCTATTGCTCACTTTCTTAACGAAGTCTTAACTATACATTGTACTTCCAGAAACAGCAGAGTAGGTATATGCTGTGCATTGTCTGTCAGTGAATATAAGAGTTTCATTAAGTAGACGATTCCATGTGTAACAAGTAATGTTCTATTGTTTCAGACAGTAGCAGAAGACGCTGAATGCGTAGACACTATAGAATCACAAACATTTATAATCAATTTAGTGGCAAATATAAGTTGTGCCGTAATAGCCGTGGCAGTCAGTAGCACAGTCAAGTTTATCGGCAAGAAGAGACTTCTAATCGTAGTGTTCTTCGTAATAGGAACGTTCTGTGTTCTCATCAATTTTATAACTCAAGACATGCTCTTCGCTGTGCTCCTGTCTTCGTTACCGATCTTGGCCCTCTGTATTGGACCCGTGAATGCATATTCTGCGGAATTTTTCCCTACACATTTGAAGTAAGATAACCATTGAATAAGGCGATAGCGTAGATGTTTTACCATCTAAACATATCACTCGCTACTATTAAAATGTTATTTTGTAATGATTTTAGGGGCATGGCTATAGGTCTAACCATGATGATGGGTCGATCAGGGTCAATAGTTGGCACCAACGTCGCAGGGGTTCTTCTGAATGTATTCTGCGAAGTGACTTTCTACCTGTTTGGAGGTTTATTAATTTGTAAGTACAATTATATATTAGATACTACTTTGTACCTAAGAAAGAGAGACTTGTGACCTGAGGCCAGGAGCTAGACGGTAAAGACTAACAAATAAAAGGCTTAATAACGAAAATAACAAAAAACGCACAATTATTGGTAACAATTTTTTTGGAAACCGATAGTTCGAATTGATAACTGGCGCATATATCCTCCCAAATATAACGAGCAATTACGAACACCTGACGAAGATCTCATAATTATGTGAGCAAGTTATACAGAAATGAAGCCAGATAATTTTAAGTCCCGTCTAATGTAAATAAAATCCCGTAATATTATGAGAAATAAATTTTATTTAAATTTCCAAAACAAAGATAGTTAATGTGGCTCAAAAGGCTGCCTAACTTTATTGGAACTGGATAGGCATGTCTGCCGCATGCAAACTGTGGGCCTAGATAGCACAGAACTGGTGCCCTGAGACAGTGAGGCGGGGCCGCGGCAGGCCACGTAGGAGATGGCGGGATGGACTGGACAGATTCGGCCAAAACTGGAAGGAGGATGTGTGGCCTTGGGAACGGTGGAAGGAGTGGAGGGAGGCCTTTGCCCAGAAGTGGGACAGCGCAGGCTAAGAAAAAGAAACCGCATAAAATTACATTTTGTACTTTTCCTTTTTCAGTTTGCGGCGTACTCTCGTTTTTATTACCAAGTTCACAAGGACCGCCTACTAATATGAAGCCGCAACAAATTGAAGATTTAGAGTCATAAATATGTTTATATGATTAGGCACTTTATTATTTACTAGGATTATTTTGTTTTAATTTATTAAATTATTCGTTAGATAAATATTTGTTGTTTTCTTTAAAGGCTGAGTTATTAAATATTTTATTTCACATAAACCTACATGCGCACTTATGAAACGTCAGAAGCTAGGTGCACGGTTCCAAATTGGTCGTTTCGATACGCGTAGCGCGGAGTCGTTCTTTTTTTTCTAGTCCGTGCCTAGCATAATATACATAAATACTACTGTCCAGCCATCCTCTACGCATCCAGAGAATGCGTCCCTGACACCTGTCAGTTGGACAATTTCTAGTAACTACTATGGATCAAATTCGCAAAACACATATTATGAAACTGAAAGGTGTTAAGAAGTCTTTAAGGAGGATGCGCTGTGGTAGCCCACGAAATTCAATTTTTTTTGGGTTTTTTGCAATTTGCAGGTCCGTGTCGGGTTGTGTCTTGATAAAAATATGATACGCGGCAATAAAACATATGTATTTATATAATTTTAACTATGAAAATCATTAATACATCTCTCTAAGTTAGATTGCATGCAGATTGGTCGAACGAACGAATCTCCACGAAATCTAACTTTTGAAAAACGGTTCTAACGATTTCGATGAAAGTTGCAATATGGTATAGTTGGTTTGCGGGGACGACAAATCGATCTAGCTAGGTCTCATTTATGGGAAACTTCGTTTTCTCTATTTTCACCCGAGCAGAGCTTGGTCGACCAGGTCAGTACCTATCAGTACGTATCAGTATACGTAAATCGTAATATCTTAAGGGGATACATCGATAAATTTAGTGTTTTTAAAATTCCTATAAAACCAAATGTACCTTTAAGGTTAAATCATTTAGATTTTCCTTTAAATCATTTAGATTTTTTTTTTGTTTTTTGATTATTGTCTAAATTTGCTTTAAATCGAAGGTATTTAAATATGTTAAGAACTTACTAAGCTAAAAAATTATTTAAGTATAGCATTTTTTAGTAAACGCGTTTAGCTCCAGTGCGCGTGAGAGTCTTCTATCTCGCGCATCAAACTAGAC
Organism: Cosmia pyralina; assembly: GCA_946251885.1. Classification (NCBI taxonomy): domain Eukaryota; kingdom Metazoa; phylum Arthropoda; class Insecta; order Lepidoptera; family Noctuidae; genus Cosmia; species Cosmia pyralina. The sequence continues at coordinate 8,685,036 of OX276346.1, read as the reverse complement.
AATCATAACGCCATATCACTAACACACCGAGCTAAATCACGCTTCAATGTATCCTCTTAAGAATTATATGATGATTATAAAATTACATAGGGAAATCATGTAGCTTGTTATATCTATGTATAATTTATTTACCTACCGATAGACCTTTGCGTTATATAAGAAGACGATTGAGGAAAACAACTTCAATATTAGCGGGTAAAATAAATTGCAAGTAATATATGATAGGTAAGGATAATCAGGATTTTGCCTAGAACTTAGATGTAGGTATGCGAAGCTATCTACATCCACAGATTATGGTACTCACTGTGCGGTGCGAATTATAAACAGCTATAAAACCTAGACAAACCGTTTAAAAAAAAAAAAAAAAAAAAATTGTTTATTGTCATAAATCAGCAAATAGTTACGTCTCCTTTTAGGCCGATAATGCCTGTGTTAGAAGGCTCCGCTCTTCCATAACAATGGTATAGTTATCTAAATTAAGCGTGATGTGTAGCGTGAGGTGAGGTGTGTGTTGTGACGTGAAGTGGTGTGTGTGAAGTTACAGTATTGTGTGTTGTGATATGAATGTGATGTATGTTGTGATGTGAATGTGGTGTTTGTGATTTGATGTGATATGATAATATATAGAATGAGGTGCATGAATAAAGTGTGATATGGCTGATTACTCAATCTGTTGTAACAGAGCCTCCGTTTTATCATAGGAAAGTGGAAAGTTTTGACGACAACACTGATCAATCTACGAGTACATCATTATAAGGTAGACAGTAGACACCTATTCTAAAAGGTTTCTACCCTGCACCTTTTATTCATAAATGTAGCCATAGTTTTCAAGAACATCACCTTAATTGCGTACCTACCTAAGACAAGTAACACATGGATCGGAATTTGAATAATTTTGAAGCAAACTGCTAATCCATTGATTATGTTCCAAAAATTTGTCTGCTTGACAACGTAAGTAATGCAATTAATATTGTTGTACTGTCAAAAAAGGAACCGATTCCGATTAATAGTGTGTTACGCATTGCCCCGCATAGTTAAATACTCCACAAGACATGGCAGCTGACGTCTTCGCGATTTATTTTATTGATAAAACAAACCGTCTTTGACAACCGTTTTTGTTTGCTTTACCCCATCCTATCGGACATTTTCGTTCAATTTTCTCTTGTAAACACAAAAAGAAATTAAAATAAAAGTGTCACAATTTGTGTGCGTCATATGAATACTTATAACCGAATTTATCAGCGAAGGTTAATAACATTGAAACGCACTCACATAAGGATAAATTTCCGTATCGGTCCTTAGCCGGGTGCAAGCTACAACGTCATCAACGAAAATAAAACACTGTTGCAGTAAAAAAAGATCGTGTTGTGTGGGAAGGGGAACGGAGACTTTGGGACCGTGTACCGAACAGTGCCTGATACACGCACTAGTATAATAACGCACTCTTACACTAATTACGGCTTTTCATCGTATCGTTCGAGTAAATCGGACGGGTTTCAGTAATAATCAGTTAATTAATTGGAATAATTATCGCGTGTTTTCGTTCATCAATACATTTTTATCTGCAGTCGAGCCATGGCGACTAAAAACAATGCTTGTTGATACCGAGTGACGGGTGGTGAATTGTTTTTTTTTTTATTAATTTTTAGATTAAGTTTTAAGTGTTTAAAATGGAACATAAAATAAATACAATTGCTGAGAATGTGAACAATAAGGAGAAATATGCGGCGGATTTGGATCAAGCCTTGGATGTGGCAGGTAAGCAAGATAAGTTATATTTCATTATAAAGTGCCCGGAACAGGAAAGATTTTATTTTTGCCGAGACGTTGATAACCGCAGTAAACTAACATTGTAGACAACACAGCTCGAACTCTCGAGCTACTTATACAGTGTGGCTGAGAATGGTGTGGCCAAAATTAAGGGTGTGGTACAGACCATCAAACTGAACAACTTTCTCCCAGGGACCAACATCGTAATCATGAAAAAAAAATCTGTCATCCCATACAAAACCTGAATACCTACTCGAACAAATGTATGGGACGACTGATATTTTTTTCGCGATTACGATGTTGGTCCCCGGTAGAAAGTTGTTCAGTTTGATGGTCTGTACCACACCCTTAATTTTGGCCACACCTTTCTCGGACACCCAGTATAAATGTGGGAAACTTTAATTAAGTAGTTATTAATAACAATATTCACGGTCACCCACAATACTATTCACGGTCACCCACAATACTATTCACGGTCACCCACAATACAGTTTATTAGACTATGATTGATTAGGTACACTTGTTTTTTTTCTTGTTTAACTACTAATAAAGATGTTCCTTATTTATAAATTATATTGAACAAAAAAAGGGTCTAGAATAGGCAATTCGAAATAGTACGGGATGTGGCGTTAGTTTGAAAAAGTAATTTTATTCCCGCTGAAAATATACCAAAATTTGTTTTTCCATAATAATGCATGAGATCTGAGCGTCAGCTGCTCCAGTAGTGGGGGGAGTCCAAAGTTAAGGCATGTCAAAGTTGTAAAAAAAATTACGAAAAAAGTAATTTCATACCGCGCCTAAACCTTATGGGACGGTTTTTGGGATCAACTTCAACCCAAAAAAAATACACAGCTGCATGGAAGTTGAATATAATGTCAGTCGCGTAAATGAACATAAATGATTGCAATGGCACGTCAGGCTAAATTCGAAATCATGGGTAATAGGGCAAAATGGTGAAAGGAATAATTATCTCAATTTTGAATTATAATAAAAATACATTTTTGGTTTTTAGTATTCCGTACCCAAAGGGTAAAATGGGACCCTATTCGTATTGGGACGCTGTCCGTCTGTCTATCAACAGGAACCTCATGAACTCTCATGAACCGTGATAGTTAGACAGTTGAAATTTTCACAGATGATGTATTTATGTTGCCGCTATAACAACAAATACTAAAAAACAGAATCAAATAAATATTTAAGGACCCATACAACAGATATGATTTTTTTGCCGTTTTTATAGATAATGGTACGGAACCCATCGTGCGCGAGTCCGACTCGCACTTGGCCGGGATTTTGAAAAAGCTTTTGCCACAGCTAGGAATCGAACCCATTTTTTTTACAAAAAACAGCACCCTTTCACATTCATGAGATTATTAAACCACTACTAGAAATTAATTCGGTATAAAATTGGTCGCAAAAATCGAGCACTTATCTCCTCTAAGTTGAACTCTGAGAGTCGACGTACGCACGGACGTAAAAATATCGCGGCGATTTTTTTCGCGCACTGAACTTTCAACGCACTGCTTAGCACCGAGAGTGCAAAATCCAACAGTATGTTTTTTCGACGCGCTAGAATGTACTCTGTTATTGTTAAGTTGGATTCTCAATGCTCGGCTCAACAACGAGAGTTGAAAATCCAGTGCGCGATAAAATCCCGCCGCGATTTTATTACGCCCGTGGGAACGGGAAGCTACCTACTCAACATTTGTCAACATTTATTTGATTATTATATCATAGATCTACGAGATAGATAATGTTTTCGTCCACAACGATTCCTTTTTAAAACGGAGGAAACAATTTCTACTTTGGTCAGCTGTTCTATTCTCGTTCCTCTTTCCCTAGCTTTGGGGCAATAAACTGGATGAACCGGACAGTCGTCAGTAGTCCTAAACCGGATTCGTAAGTTACCAGGCAGAACCCTTCGAGAACAAGTTTAAAACGGGATTGGCTTGATTTTTAGAATAATTTACTAAAACCTTTAGATAGGCAGATACACAATTTCTGTCAAGGACTACTTGAATTTGTAGTTACTAGATAGAATCTTAAATTCAAGTTGTTGCGACATTTCCCTACTGAGCGAAAATTAAGTTCTCAGAAATTAATGTTAACACAATTCTTACCAATAAACGAATAAATGAACACTTAATATTGACTCAAGCCGAGACTCGACTGTAGTCAAGATTACCAGGCACTACAACATTATTTTTAGTCTATGCGAAACCTGAATATAATTTGTTCAGAATAAATAACTGAATCGATTCCAATAATTTTTATACCGTGTTATATTTTGCCCCAAAAATCTTAAAAAAAGGTTACAATATGGACACAGCGCGACGAACTTAAGTCACTGCAGATCATAGCTGCACTAGGCACGGGCGCACAGCGGGCGCCGCGTGGTGATCATGTTTTTGTAACAAGCTTATAACTTTGTGATTTTTCATGATACAGTTTTGAAATTTTGTACATAGATTCTTTATATAAAAATACTAGACACGTGTTTCGGGTTTGGCATATACTAAAACTGATGTTGTATAATAATACCTACTACATACTTGTCGTTAAAATGCCCATTCTTCCATCTGAATCTATTTATATTTTTCTACAGCCCTTGCTTGGTAATACATGTATATCGACGCAAAAATACGGAAACGTAATAACCCACAAAATGGAAAATGTTCACCAGAGCCAATGACTTTTGAGATTTCAGGAAAAAAATCATATCTCCTATATTATTAAACCTACAAGTGCCATTCTTTTAACGTAAATTTATTTTTTAATACACTTCCTCGAAAACTGGTTCATATCGCACTACGGTTAGGTTCATAGTGCAATACATTTCACACGCGTGCGATTTTTCATTTTCCAACACGTGTGCGGGAATGAAAATTACCCTAAATAACTTATACCTATATTTCGTCCAAATTGATTCAATGCCTCTACTCTATTCGGAGATGAATGTTTTTTTAATCGGGGCAAAGAGATATGCATCTTTACGGCGTTAATATTTTTGAATATTTAAATAATGCTTATAAATGGAATATCATCAAAAACAATGATTATTACAATAAAAAAAACGTTTATGAACAAATTAACATTTATTTATGTTTTAAACTCAAAAATATTTGAATTTTCTATTTTTCATAATAGGCTGTTTATCGGTTTTAATACCTTTGCTTCTCCTTCAATCTGGCGAAAGCAAAGCGCGGAACAAAAAGAAAATTTAAATCATAGTTTCCTAATAATTCATGACAAAAATATTTTTCGTTATTTTATTTCTTCAAAAGGGTATTGAAAAACATCGTTTGATACACGTGGACATTTGTTATTGCAATTCTCGACTGAAAAACAACCTCGCCTATGGCTCTGGTGTTAATTCCGCCTCGAATGCAATAACAAAAATTCTCCACTTGTATCAAAATCTAGTATTCTGATCCCTTATCAAGACGAATACTTAAAGTCTACTAGTTAGAAGTTACTTTTGATCTATATTTCTGTGGGTTACAGCAATAGCACTTTTTTTTTGTTACGATAAAACGCTGTAAATGGATAAATGTACTCCAAATCAAGTGTTTTGAAGAATAAAAGGAGAAGCGTTGTAACTACCGGGACCAAACATTTTCAAAATGGTGAACTGGTGTAAATGCAAAATGATAAAAAAATAATGCTATTTACAGCAAATGTTTAGGTGGTCCCTCAAAAAAATAGGGTTAATTTAAATGCTGTACAAAATTTTCTATTGGTCGTATAGCCACGGGAGTCGAACTATTCGTCGCAGATTTTTTTTCTGATTCCGAATCTGCAATCAAAAAATGTTGACATAAAATAAATAATATTATCATCAACTTATGTAAATTACATGACTAAGTTTCGAGGCACCTTTTAAGCAAAGATTTGCTTGTATTAAGTGGTCCAGCTCTTCCAGTTTACATAAACTATACATAGTTGAAAGAATATTTTTTTTTAAACATGCAGGTTTTTATCAAAACAAAAACAATAAAGAAAAAAATAAAAAAATATTTAAATAAATCATGGGCGCGGGTTACTACGTTTTTGCTTTTTTGCGACGATATCTTATCCTAGACATAAAAGTCTCGGGGTGCGTAAAATGAACATCTTGACCCACAATACAAATCCACTTTGTTTATCGTCTCCGTTGTTTTGGTCTTCAAAGTTGGCGATGCGTTATAATTATAATCGTAATTTATTCCTATTGTGTGAACGCAACCTTTATCATCATCGGCCTCGTGTCCTTATCCCAATTTATTTGTAGACGGCGGCGCCTGCACGCTTTTTCGGTACTTCTCTACTAAGCCGTCCTATCAAAGCTCTCAAGCCGTTAGGAGTAACTTCGTTCCTAGCCATATCATCATTCACACAATTTTACAAGCTTTTATTTAGTTTCACCTGGCCCGGTCTGTCCGTCTGTCTGTATATCTGTAAACTAATCTTGCAAGTTAAATTTGACCCACTTCCCGGTTTCGGCTTGAGTTGAAATTTTACATGCATATGTAAATCGGATGAAAATGCAATATTATTATGACATGGAGCTGATCTGATGATGGAGCCGGAAGGTGGTTATGGGAACTCAGTAATACAACGACGCAACCATATCGAGTTTGGGCTCGTTTGATTTGTCTTGACAAGGACTCTGATCCTGTATGATATCCAGACTAATGAAAGCTTGTTTTTTGTTATTATTATTTTGTTTAATAATAGGTACACTTGTTGTTTGGTCTACCTCTATTCTTAGCCTTCTAAATTTCTACTGAACACTTTCCTTGTGATTCGTCCCTCATTCTCCGGCATCACCTGTCTGACCCTATTCCCTAAACCAGCCGGTCTATTCTGTAAAAATCTCACCGTGAAAACTTAGGTGAAGTGAGCTGTCATGACACCCGATGCTAGGGATTGACACTGTTGACAGCTAACTTCAAGCTCACTTCACCTACGTTTTCACTGTGAGATTGTTATAGAATAGATCGGCATCCACTGGTGGATCGTTAGCGGGTGGTCCTCTCAATTACTGTCGATCGACCTCCTAGAGGCCGGTAAGAATAGGAATTGAATAGCGTTTCATAACATGACTGTGTGATGTTAAGGGATATATTGGGGATCAGAGTGGATAATCTTGTCACCACGGAACGAGCTTGTTCGGGGTTGGGGCGAGTTCAAGATAAACTAAGTTTAAACATTATAAAAACTTTTTTACAAAAAAAAACAACCGACTTCCAAAAACAACACTACAAAGTGAAAAATAACTTTAATTTCGGAAGTCTGTGTCTGGTTAAATTTATTTTCGTTTTTTGCCACCGACTTCCGAAATTAAAGTTGTTTTTCAGTTTGCAGTGTTGTTTTTGGAAGTCGGTTGTATTTTTTTGTAATAAAGTTTTTATTTTTCACTTTTTAGTTGTGGTACCTTCCCCACACAAATTCTAATACCTGCAAAACAAACTAGAACATCATCCATATAAAAGTGGGGAAAAAATACGTATTATTGAAGCTAACTCAAAAACTAGGTACCCAAGCAAAGTTCATCAATTTTATATGGGACCAACTTTGATGTATACCCTCTCGAATAATTTTTTTTTTAAATCGGACGTCTCTATAAAAAGTTATGCGTGGACATACATAAAAAAAAAAAATTAAAAAAAAACATGTGTCGAATTGAGAACCTCCTTCTTTTTTTTTCGTCGGTTAATAAAAATAGCTATATTTTAGTAAGTAATACAAATGGGATAATGATTAAAACTAATGAGATTGAGTCGCGCCCGATATGCTATCCGAAACGTACTGACTACTTTTACTTAGGTAAGTAGGTAGGTACATAAAATATTGAAGGCATGGAGCGCGGTATCACAATTAGGTACGCTGACATGTTTATTATTGTTCGGTGATTGACCCGAACAGAGCTAGTAATCGAGATAAAAAAAACCGGCCAAGTGCGTGTCGCACCACGCACAATGAAGGGTTCCGTAGTTGGGGTGAATTTATCTTAAGAACAAACTTAACATTGTAGTTGAATAAAACATTTTCTCCCATACATTCCAACTGTAAATGTAAGTTTGTACTCACAATATTGATAGATTTACCATGTTATTTTAAGACCACAGACTTTTTATAGGTTTTCCTGTAATCTACAGGTAAAGATCTATTTTCTGTATTTTTTTCAAAATTTTAGGCTCAGTAGTTTCGGAGATAAGGGGGTGGTCAATGGTCAATTTTTGTCCATTTTCTTAAATAACTATAAAAACATTTTATTTTAAATTTATAAAAAAAAATATATTTGACATGCCATGGTGTAGTTTGCAAAACTTGTTTTTTTAATTTTCTTATTTGCCCCCCAAAAGTGACCTCTATATTCAAAATTAATTTATTTACTTTACCCGTCCGTGTTTGGGTCACAGAAATTCATATGTGTACCAAATTTCAACTTAATCGGTTCATTAGATTCGGAGCAAATTGGCTGTGACAGACGGACAGACAGACAGACACACAAGTGATCCTATAAGGGTTCCGTTTTTTCCTTTTGAGGTAAGGAATCCTAAAAAGCAGAAACATATCTTGTACTTACCTATTCTAAGTAGCAATAAATAATGATAGCATAACAGGGAGATAATGAAGATTTATGAAACATAATAGCTGCGATTAATATAATGCCATCAATAAACTGTGCTTGCACACGAGGCTAATATTTGATTTTATAGTTTTACGTACAAACGAAAAATAAACAATTTGTTAGATAAGCGTTCTATACAGTACCTAATAATATCTAATCTGATTCTTCCTTATTGCCAGTGCCACCAATGAGAGTTTATCAGCATTGATACGAAAATATAAAGTTATTTTTTGCCGATCCGGTCATATCCAAAAACAACACGTTCCTAAATATCTCGCCTGATATACCTACATCTGCATGACTACTAAGCTTGTAGATACTGTAAAGGTTGTCTGCAAAAGGGATAGATAACATCATTAAGGCTGGTATAAAAATAACTATAGTAGTAGTATTCGATCACTCAAGCGAATTTAGAATTAAAAATATACATCCTAGCAGCGTAGACTCTGCTGGGGCGGCTGCACAGAGTACATTTATACGACGTATGTCGTTTTGCATCCTTGTCAAATTTAAGGGAGTGGTATAGTATAGACCATCAAACTGAACAACTTTTTCCATGGCACCAACATCGTAATCGCGAAAAAATAATCAGCCGTCCCATACATTTGCGTCGAGTAGTATTGAAGTTTTCTATGGAACATTTGAAATTTATTTCGCGATTACGATGTTGGTCCCATGGAGAAAGTTGTTCGGTTTGTTGTTCTGTTCGGTTTCAAATTTCAGGGTGTGATACCCTGAAAGACGAGGATGCAAAACGACACGTTGCTTAAAGGAAGCGGCTGCTGCAGTTGCAGAAAACCTCAAACGGCGCACCTTATTGGGTGCTATATGTTTGAGCCGTTTGGGGTTGAAACAATAGGGCCGTGGGGTCCGAGTGCTCATCGAGTATTTCGGGACATCGCCAATCAAATTGATTGTCGACTCTTCACGTGACCCGAGGGTTGGCCAACTTTTAAGTCAAAGAATCAGAATTGCTGCCAGCCTTTTGGGCACTATTCCCACTGACAGCGATTCGGACGAATTTTTTTGATGCACAATGAACTCTCCCCTACTTGTACATAATATTTATATTTTAACGTTAGATTTTACGACTATATTGTATATTTACGATTTGTGTACGTACATTACAATCAATAAAATTGATGTATTTAATACCATCGTTTTCAAGAAACAACAGATAGCCCACGTTCGCACGGACGGACGTAAAAATATCGCGGCAGGATTTTATCGCGCACGAGATTTTTCAACGCATTGAGAATCCAACAGAGTGCATTCCAACGCGTCGAAAAAATACAATGTAAGACCCCGTTCGTACGGGCGTAATAAAATCGCGGCGGGATTTTATAGCGCACTGGATTTTCAACTCTCGTTGTTGAGCCGAGCGTTGAGAATACAACATAACAATAACACAGTACATTCTAGCGCGTCGAAAAAACACACTGTTGGATTTTGCACTCTCGGCGCTAAGCAGAGCGTTGAAAATCCAGTGCGCTATAAAATTCCGCCGCGATTTTATTACGCCCGTGCTTACGGGGGTTAAGTCGACGTTCGCACGGACGTAAAAATATCGCGGCGATTTTTTTTCGCGCACTGGATTTTCAACGCTCTGCTTAGCGCCGAGAGTGCAAAATCCAACAATGTGTTTTTTCGACGCACTAGAATGTACTCTGTTATTGTTAAGTTGGATTCTTAACGCTCGGCTCAACAACGAGAGTTGAAAATCCAGTGCGCGATAAAATCCCGCCGCGATTTTATTACGCCCGTGGGAACGGGGGCTTAACGCTCACAACATTAACAGTACAATGAGGACTCCTCATCCATATCCAATTTATGCTTGACACAACGCATATGATGAAGTGGAGCTGATGGTGACACCATCAGCTTCAGTTCTCCTGGTTCTTACTTACAAGGAGAACTCCTCAACAATTAACGTTCCTGCCGGTCGATTCTGTAAAAATCTCACCGTGAAAACTTAGGTGAAGTGAGTTTGTTTTTGCTAGGAATTGACACTATTGACAGCTCACTCCACGCTCACTTCACCTAAGTATTCACGGTGAGATGGTTATACAGAATCGCACTGCTGCATCGGGAAAAGCAATATTTTGTAAAAGCTTAGGTGATGAGCAATTGACATTAGACTATTGTAACTTAGATAAATTACAAGCTGACCCCTGACCTGAGTCAAAGTCAAAGTCATTTATTTGCTCTTGTGCGACGACACATTTTGCCATATTTTGGCATGCATATTTTTTATAATAGTAGGTAAGGTGCTTATTTTAAACAACATCTACTAAACCACAATTGAAAAAAATAATAATTCGGAACATGAAATTATTTAAAGTAATCAAACTTCAATTTACACAGCCAATAAAAAAAGAAGAAAATACACGTTTGGCACAATATAAAAAATTACAATAACTTAAAAGTGAATAATAAAAATGTTCGAGGTTCAGGCGTCGCCGACGGAACATTATTAATGAATCGGCCTTGACCAAAGATTATCTCATCATAGGTCATTCGAAGCAATTACTGACTCCAAGAATTGCTGCTTATAAGTAGTTATGCCTTTGATAGATATTCATGAATTCGCTGAAAGACTAAATAGGTAAGTACCAACTCAACATAGCTGAGTAGAAACACAAAAACAACAATTTCTTGTCAAGTGATAAAACGAACCTTTACAATAGTCGTGGGTTCAGCGCTTCAAGCAAGCAGTTCCGTATAAATGCGTACTAATCCTACTATTATGTCTATGATGAGAACACCAGTTGAAAGTCTACTCCACATTCGGTTTTTAACCGACTTCAAAAAGGAGGAGGTTCTCAATTCGTCGGAACCTTTTTTTTATGTATGTTCCCCGATTACTCGAAGATGGCTGGACCGATTTGGATTTTTTTTGTTTTATTCGAGTATACATCACAGTTGGTCCCATATAAAATTGATTAACTTTGCTTTGGTAGTTTTTGAGTTAGCTTCAATAATACGTATTTTTTCCTCACTTTTATATGGATGATGTTCTAGTTTGTTTTGCAGGTAGTGGTATTAGAATTTGTGTGGGGTAGATACACAACTAAAAAGTGAAAAATTAAAACTTTTTTACAAAAAAAATACAACCGACTTCCAACAAAAAAATACACCCGACTTCCAAAAACAACACTACAAAGTGAAAAATAACATTAATTTCGGAAGTCGGTGTCTGATTAAATGTATATTCGTTTTTGCCACCGACTTCCGAAATTAATGTTATTTTTCACTTTGTAGTGTTGTTTTTGGAAGTCGGTTGTATTTTTTTGTAAAAAAGTTTTTATTTTTTACTTTTTAGTGGTTCACATGTGCTTGCCCCTTCACAGCGTACTGGCGTGATGTTATGTTATGAACTGGTGTGAACAACAAACAGACATTCGATTTCAGCAATCCCAGTCCATTTGCTATCATTTATTGAGGAGTTCCGTTGCCTATCTCAGAAGTTCTTCATCAGATCTTCACCAAATTGAAATGGGGCCACTCCAAGAAAGTACTCTTCCAAAAACTATCCAAATCGCTTCAAGTGTGGCTATGAAATTGGAAGAGTTCTCTCTATTTCTCCAGGATCCCATCATCAGATCCTGACTTCATGATCATGGGACCACCTGGGAAGTATACCCTTTCAAACAAAAAAAAAATAATCCAAATCGGTCCAGCCATCTTCGAGTAATCGGGGAACATACATAAAAAAAAAAAAAAAAAAAAAAGTCGGTTGTATTTTTTTGTAAAAAAGTTTTTATTACCTCAAATGGCTTAGGATCCTCCCATAAGTCGAAAATACTGCAGCATTAATTTTAAAATAAAAACTTTTTTACAAAAAAATACAACCGACTTCCAAAAACAACACTACAAAGTGAAAAATAACATTAATTTTGGAAGTCGGTGTCTGATTAAATGTATTTTCGTTTTTGCCACCGACTTCCGAAATTAATGTTATTTTTCACTTTGTAGTGTTGTTTTTGGAAGTCGGTTGTATTTTTTTGTAAAAAAGTTTTTATTTTTCACTTTTTAGTGGTTCACATGTGCTTACCCCTTCACAGCGTACTGGCGTGATGTTATGTTATGAACTGGTGTGAACAACAAACAGACATGAGATTTCAGCAATCCCAGTCCATTTGCTATCATTTATTGAGGAGTTCCGTTGCCTATCTCAGAAGTTCTTCATCAGATCTTCACCAAATTGAAATGGGACCACTCCAAGAAAGTACTCTTCCAAAAACTATCCAAATCGCTTCAAGTGTGCCTATAAAATTGGAAGAGTTCTCTCTATTTCTCCAGGATCCCATCATCAGATCCTGACTTGATGATCATGGGACCACCTGGGAAGTATACCCTTTCAAACAAAAAAAAAATAATCCAAATCGGTCCAGCCATCTTCGAGTAATCGGGGAACATACATAAAAAAAAAATAAAAAAAAAAATAAAAAAAAAAAGGTTCCGACGAATTGATAACCTCCTCCTTTTTGAAGTCGGTTAATAAAGATAAGGTAAAGTTGAGGAGTAGGTACTGTTTGACGAAAACACGATCCCATAAGATTATCTCAATAAAAGGGTGAATTTCAACAAATGCCATTTTTCTTATCATATCGGTGAACTTTTTCATTTATATATATTTTTTATTTTTTTCATGTTTAATGTAATATTTAGGATACTAAATACTCCCTTATTGGTAACCATCAACGTATCTTTTAAGACTATGGAGAAAATTCAGTTTGAATTCTGGTTTCCACCGATGTGACAATCCGGCACCGATTATCTTTTCTGTACACCGATATGATAAATTTATTCACCGATGTGATATACATATACAGCGATATGATAATCTATCCACCTTTGAACATCAAAAAAGAAATAGTAGGCTTATACATTTTTGAAGGAGTGACTAAGAACTGAATATCTGAACTAAGGGTATTATTTTCTTAGAATAAAAAATAATGTTTTTTTTTATTATCATTGTGTTTATTTAAAAGAAGTATAAAAAACAAAAATTTCTTGTACGTTATTGTACAATACACATTTATTAATGTGGCGATCAAGCTAATTGTTTTGCCATGTGTACACTTAAAACATTGTGGCGTTCTAGGTTCAACAATACTAAGAATAGAAACTTTATATAAGAAAACTTTATATACCTAATTAATCAGCCTTTTAAGTTTAACCTTAATCATAACAACACTACAATAATCACAGCTTTAATTATCACTTAATTTAATATTTTTAAAATCTTTGTTCTCAGTGCGTAAGTATCATAGATTACATAGAGATCGCTTATATCTTACATCTAGCAACTTAGGACTATTACATCGAACATTCTGTCGCAATAGCCGTGGGCTATGAGGTCCTATTAGTTCTTGAGAAATACCGGGCTCATTATCTTGATTTTTCGGTAGCGATTCTGCGTCATTGGTCTCTGAAACACTTGTTGGGTTGTTGCGGGCACCATTTGCCTTATTTTTTTTCCGCTGATAATATGCACGGGCACTGATTCGGTTTTTCTTTTGTGCATTGCGACGTGCATGTGCAGTCATTTGGCTTCGGGTTAGGATAAGTCCAGCTGCCTTTCTTTTAGCTAAGCGTTCTCTGTCTTTTCTTAAATGCTGCTCTCTTAACACAGGATCACTTTTGATTTTAGCTTTTCTTATTCTTTCCATCAACCTCTTTCTCTCTTTTTTCTCCTCCTCGTTTAGTTTTGATTTCAGCATTCTTAAACAAAATTAATCTTAAACAAAATTACTCGAACGAATTGTGTGCGGCACGAGCTGCACACAAGTTAATATTTATGAAAGTTAAAAAATATAATATGTGTATATGTATGTATATAATGTATGGTTGTAGGTATGCTCCATTGTTTTTTTGTTTACTTTAATGAAATGACACTATGTCTACCAATATGATAAAATTACACCGAGGTGATAATATGATCTACCGATGTGATAAAACAATCCACCGATGTGACAAAACTATGCGTCGATCATGAATCAAAACACCGATATGATATTTAAGACACCGATTGATTTTTCTTATCACATCGGTGTAAATTATCACATCGGTGGTAAAAAAGACCACCGATTACAGCGATATGAGAACAGCGACGTGAGAAATTATCGACTTTTTTGAAAATTATGAAAAATGTATAATATTTAGGCTAAATTCAAGTACCTATAATGATGCTAATTTACTTACTATGTCTGTTAGAACCAAACAATCGTAATAAAACTTCACATTACACTAGAAAAATGCAACCACCGATAATATAAAATAATTGCTTGGAAGTAACTGAAATGTCGTACTTACGTAATTGGCGGGAATATGCAGCGATTTGACACACGTCCGTCCTGACTGCGCACTAGCACACACTAACGAGGGAAATAAAATTGGGGTGGGGACACTGTCGGACTCATCGATGCAAAGTTAGGTTTAAATTACTTTTGTGCAGCGATATGACAAAATTTTGCGAGACAAGTACATTTATGCCTCTCAGTAATAAATATTATGAATTACGTAATAAAATATGCTACATATTAATAATAAAACTAATATTCTATGAAATAGAATAAGTTATATTCTTAAGTTACTTATTTTTATAACGATATAAGCGTTTTTGCTTGTAAAAAAAGTAGAGGGACAGCACCGATGTGACAAAAATAGAGGTTTATGTATTTATTTCTACCTTTGTAAATAGACTTAGACAAATAATATTTTATGCCACAACCCAATAAATACCTAATGAATACAAAAAAAAATAGTACAGAACAATATTCCTTTTTTCAAATACTAATTTCAATGAAGACAAAAAAAAAAGTCGTTTGGGAAATTCACCCAAAAACAAAACCAATGTTACCTCCAAACCGAACAATAAACCTCTGGTACCTATTAAAAAACCGGCCAAGTGCGTGTCGGACCACGCACAATGAAGGGTTCCGTAGTTGGGATGAATTTATCCCAAGAACAAACTTAACAGTGTAGTTGAAAAACATGGTCTCCCATACATTTCAATTGCAAATGTAAGTGACTATTACTCGTAAATTTGAAATGCTGAATTTGAACTTAGATGTGATAGTTTTCCTTTTAACTTCTTTATATACAGGTACTACTGCCGTGAATTTTTTCACCCATCCAAAACTAACCGTTTACCTGGCAGGGGGGGACACACTTGACTCTAACCATGCCAAATTTTTTTCAAATTACTATTATTTTCGCCGTATATTACCTAAACTATCGGCACCCAGCACCGCACTCAGTCTCGCTCTCACTCAGTCCGCGAGCAGTATATCGTGCGAGCGAGATAAAAAGCTGAGGTAGTATCGGCTCTAACTCTTCCAATCTTCGTTCCAGGTCTCGGATGGTACAATATAAAGTATTGCTTGGTGTTAGCACTGTTCCTGATAGCAGCCATCGTGGAGCCGGTTGGCTACTCCTTCGTGTTACCAGCTGCGATGTGCGATCTGGACATGACTGATGGCCAGCGAGGATTCATTGCTTCAATACCTTATATAGGTAAGATACTGAACTGAATTGCGCACCCTGGGCAGTCAGCTCCATCTTGCTGATTGGCTGATATTTTTACTAAACAACTTTCTCTATGATAATGGTATGATATTCGTAATAGTAATGACATGATATATAATCTATGATACTAATTTATATTTTCCTTTTAATACAAATATATATTTTTAATTAAGTTGATGATTTAAAATTTAATAATAGTAATTTATAAATGGATCTAAATAAGTGTAATAATAGTGATATAAATAATTTGAAATGTTTGCATGCCGATTGGTAGAATGTGGCTGAGCTAAATGTAATCTTAAGAACTATTATGTACCCCTATTTGCAAAATAAAATTATATTCTATTCTATTATATGGAACCAAGATCATGATCGCGAAAAAATAATCAACAGTTCCATACATTTGAGTCGAGTAGGTATTGAAGTTTTGTGCTGTGCGGTACAGCTGATAAATTTTTCGTGATTACGAAATTGATCCCATGGAGAAAGTTGGTCAATTTTATGGTCTGTGCCACGCCCTTATGACCAGGCCTTTCTGATACAACCTATATAATAATGGCAGTTGGATCCAGTAGTGCTATTCTGTAAACATCTCACCGTGATAACTCAGGTGAAGTGAGCGTGAAGTGAGCCGACAGTCCACCTGATGCTAGGGGTTGACGCTATTGACAGCTCACTTTACGATCACTTCACTTATGTTTTCACGGTGAGATATTGACAGAATAGCACTACAGTACGGATAGTCTGCACGTTAAAAGTTGGTCAAGAGCGACTCGGACTCGAAACGGAGGGGTCCGTTCCGATTTCTGAAAAAGTGTGCTATTTAGAGACATCCGTTTTATTTTTCCTGTAATCTTTACATAAACTTCTACCACATAGAATAATTTCAGATTTTTTATTTTTTATGACCTGGATTAACATAGTATATTTTATATCCCAATATGGTTTCACCCGCGTAGACCGGGATAAAAAGTAACCTATGTGTTAATCCAGGGTATAAGCTATCTACATACCAAATTTCATCGAAATCGGTCCAGCCGTTTGAGCGTGAAGAAGTAACAAACATACAAACACACACACACACTCACAGGCTTTCGCCTTTATAATATTAGTGTGATTTACGGTTATCCGTTATCGGATAAACGCAAACAACTTTTTACACTAAGTACTGTCATTGAGTCTTCATCTCTCGTACAGTAGTCGCCGCCCGTCAGAACACTGGCGTTTATTTTAAAGCGTTTTTCAGATGACGGTCAATCGTTACGGGTAGTTAGTAGGTAGTCTAGTCAGAAGCCCAAAAGTCTGACTACCAGTCTTACCAAGGGATATCGTGTTATACCCAAAAGGGTAAGGGGTGTGGAGGTCAGATAGGCACTCGCTCCTTGCAGAATACTGGTATTCAGCCGTATCCGGTTAGACTGGAAACCGACATCAATTAACATAGTTCGAAAAACGCTAGGCAGATTGATTGAATCGATAACGGCAATATTCCAACTCTGGTGACAGTAATATCTACCGCACCCTTGACTGTGCTTGACAACTAATCGTCACAAATCACAAAATTGATAAAATACGATAAATTTAATCGAATTAAGTATCAAAATCAACCTAGCTTGCAGCCAGTGACACAGATTTAGCAATCTGTTTTGCGATTTCGATAAAAAATACTTACCTCTGTCCGATACATCGATAAATCATTTTCAGCGTGAAAGTCATTACATTACCGACCGTTATTGGTAAAACCCATCGATATAAGAAAGATATTTTTATGGTATAACCACAGCTAAAACTTGGGTAAAACTAACAAAATCAACACTTGTATTTTTGCCAATCCTGAAGCGTATTTCGCCAAGCTACTTTCTATTAGCTAGGTATATGTATAGGTAAGTAAAAATTTTTCATTTATTTCTTCCATAATCTGAAACAGATTATGCCAGCCATAGGCCAAGAAAACATTTAGGGGTATCATTTAAACAGTTAGCAAAGTAGGTATTCTTTTTTGTGAACAGAAAAATGTATTCGGTCAGCCAAAATGGCAAGTTGGTTAATAACTTATGAAAGAAAGAAACAAATTTTATTTGTTCTAACATGTGTAAACATACAAAATTAAAATAAAACATGCATGCAAGATCTTAAGGGGGATGCACTAAGGTAGCCCGCGAAATTCAAATTTTCTTACGTTTTTTGCAATTTGCAGGTCAGTGTCAGGTTGTATGTTGATTAAAATATGAGACGCGGCCGTAACTAATATGGCTTTACAGAATTATAATCATTAGAATCAGCAATACAACTCCATAAGTTAGAATTGACCTCAAACCTCATGATTTCATGAAATCGCTAGATTTGAGGCAACATACTCGTACAACCTGACACTGACCTGCAAATTGCAAAAAACGTAAGAAAGTTTGAATTTCGCGGGCTACCTTAGCGCATCCTCCTTAAAATGAGAGTGGGTCACGAGCACGACATGTCTGCCATTTCTCATGGCGTGCAAATATCTAAGGTACAATTATTATTATTGAATCAATGATTTTTTACTTTACCACTTATACATTAAATATTAGTTTAGTTTTAGTTAGCTGTAGTCTTAGTATTTCAACTACCTACAGTGTTAAGTTTGTTCTTGGGATACATTCATCCCAACTAGGAACCCTTCATTGTGCGTGGTTCGACACGCACTTGGCTGGTTTTTATTTATTGCAAGCAAAAGCTTTGTATGCTGTCCAAATGATATGATGGCTTATTCTTGTTGCGAATCAATTTTAATAACGGCAAACCATTTAATTACTTCCCTAACTATAATTAAATCTAAAACTTTTTTACAAAAAAATACAACCGACTTCCAAAAACAACACTACAAAGTGAAAAATAACTTTAATTTCGGAAGTCGGTGTCTAGTTAAATGTATTTTCGTTTTTTGCCACCGACTTCCGAACTTAAAGTTATTTTTCACTTTGTAAAGTTGTTTTTGGAAGTCAGTTGTATTTTTTTGTAAAAAAGTTTTTATTTTTCACTTTTTAGTTGTGTACCTACCCCACACAAATTCTAATACCACTATCTGCAAAATAATCTAGAACATCATCCATATAAAAGTGGGGAAAAAATACGTATTATTGAAGCTAACTCAAAAACTACTGAAGCAAAGTTATTTAATTTTATATGGGACCAACTGTGATGTATACCCTCTCGAATAAAACAAAAAAAATCCAAATCGGTCCAGCCATCTTCGAATAATCGGGGAACATACATAAAAAACAAAAAAACAACCGACTTCCAAAAATAACACTACAAAGTGAAAAACTTTTTTACAAAAAAAATACAACCGACTTCCAAAAACAACTACAAAGTGAAAAATAACTTTAATTTTGGAAGTCGGTGTCTAGTTAAATGTATTTTCGTTTTTTGCCACCGACTTCCGAAATTAAAGTTATTTTTCACTTTGTAGTTGTTTTTGGAAGTCGGTTGTATTTTTTTTGTAAAAAAGTTTTTATTTTTCACTTTTTAGTTGTGGAACCTACCCCACACAAATTCGAATACCAACCTGCAAAACAAAGTACTCGTAGAACATCATCCATATAAAAGTGGGGGGAAAATACGCATTATTGAAGCTAACTCAAAAACTACCGAAGCAAAGTTAATCAATTTTATATGGGACCAACTGTGATGTATACCCTCTCGAATGAAACAAAAAAAATCCAAATCGGTCCAGCCATCTTCGAGTAATCGGGGAACATACATAAAAAAAAATAAAAATAAAAAAAAAAAAGGTTCCGATGAATTGAGAACTTCCTCCTTTTTGAAGTCGGTTAAAAAAGGTTCCGACGAATTGAGAACCTCCTCCTTTTTGAAGTCGGTTAAAAAGAAAAACCAGCTGTGATTGTCACAGAAACAAATCAATTAAAACCAGTAATGCATTTATCTTAGCTATTGAAAATGTAGAATAGGTAGGTAATACCTACTGGACGGTAATTTTATCTTGGAAATGAGCGATTTTAATGAGAACAGTTTATCTCTAGATAGATAATTACCCCTATAACGTAGTTGGAGTGAAGTCATGGTCGCTGTTGGGAAAATACTACAATTTCTTTATAATCCTCCATTATTATAACAGCTGATTTAAATAAACTAGGAAAAGCTATGATGATCCTGCTATGTTCTGCTAGGCTCATCAGGGATAACTCCTAAAAGCTCAAAGAATTAAATTCGATTGTATCAACTCTAAGCCCACGTTCGCACGGACGTAAAATTATCGGGGCGGGATTTTCAATCCTCGGTGTTGAGCTGAGCATTGAGAGTCCAACAACAGAGTGTAACCCAGCGCGTCAGAAAAACAATGTTGGATTTTCAACTTTCTGCGCTAAGCAGTGCGTTGAAAATTCAGTGCGTGAAAAAAATTCGCCGCGAGAACGCGTACCTGGGTTTAAGGCGCTTCCCCTACCAAACGACCTTGAGTGTTCGGTCCTCTCTGTCCTGCCACTCAGTTTCGCTCTGTACCGCTCCCTGCGCACGCCCCTTTATCCTAAAATAGAATTTACAATTTTTTTTAAATAAAATGAAACTTAGATTTCTAAATTATCTATCCATTAGTGTAATCCTAACCCTAAGTAACGGAGGAGCTCGTGGCTAAGTCATAACAGCCACACGGGTCGATCCATCAGGTTAAGCTACGCTTGCCGGGGTTGGTCCGGGATGGGTGACCATCTTTACATACCGAGACTCCTCCGTGCCTCGGAAAGCACGTTAAGCCGTTGGTCCCGGCTGTCATTCGTGGATCTTTGACAGTCGTTACGGGTCGTCAGAAGCCCGAAAGTCTGACAATCAGTCTTACCAAGGGGTATCGTATTACCCAGTTAATGGGTTGTGGAGGTCAGATAGGCAGTTGCTCCATGTAAAATAATGGTATTCAGCTGCATCCGGTTAGACTGGAAGTCGACCCCAACATAGTCGGGAAAAGGCTAGGCAGATTGCAGTGTAATCCTCAAATAATTAGAACGTCACTTTCAGCAAAAGATGCATGCAATCAATAATTTTAGTCGCTTTTTTACAAGGAGATTTTAAATGTATTTAATTTTTTTGTATCATAACCTTGGAAATAATATTCTAGGTATCGTGGTCACTTCGTTTCCATGGGGCTACCTCGTGGACACTCGGGGCCGCAAGATGGTGGTTATTTATGCGTCCCTGCTTGCTGGAGCATTTGGTATTACAGCTGGGTTCATGCCGAACCTCATCAGCTTTGCAGCTTGCAAGTTTCTCACATCACTTTGGTAAGATTCGGAATTTTAATAAATATTTTATAAGTTCCAAAATTTTCGCTCTAGAGAAAGAAACAAAGAAAATGCGCTTATTTTGCTAGCCGATCTCCTTAGGACTTCAAAGTAAATTTAAGACTAAAAATAATAAAAAAAATTCTATCATACGAAATACATTACAAATTTTGAAGGAAGCACACATTAATCTGCAAGATTATTATTGACAAAACCGGGTCATGTGAAGCACGTAGTGAATGAAGGTCATGGGAATCCGGTGGTTGCAAGCAGCGCAGGACTAGTCTTTGTGGCGATTTGTGGATCCATCAGTGGACTACTTACTCTTATGGGTGATAATAATATGAAGACGATGATAAAATAACTAGCAAATTTTTCCGATTCTTTTATTAAACATTTTTCTGAACTGATGTGTAACTGAATACAAGTTATTCTTTCCGCCTTAACATGTCAATTACTGTTGGTCAGCATAGCCTGCCCGGCAGCAGTGCCCTACACATTCATCGGTGAGATCCTACCAGGAAAATACAGGGATGTGGTCCTGTCCATCACCAACGCTCTACAGATTAGCGGCTCTGCGTTAGTGCCTCGTAAGTATTCTCATCGATATTGATATAATATAATAAAAAAATAAAAAAATAAAAATGTTTATTTCAATAACTTACAGTAGTAACATTTATACTTTAGGAATAACCCTTTAAGCAAAATAAATACCAAAAAAAAAAAAAAAAAAAAAAACCACCACAAAAAACAAAAAACCACAAACACCACACCACCACAAAAATAATTACCTCTTCTCATTCAGAAAAGGAATTTAATTAGCAATATAGACCTCGTGTTCGCTTCATTTCGGCGTTTCCAAGTCAAAATTGACAAAAGTCTTTAATAAAAGTCCTGGTTTCCTCATGATAATTTTGATCAATCAGTAAATCAGTAACGTCCAAGATTAAAGACAGTAGACATGAAATTGAAAAATGAAATAGAGACCCTGCATATTTCGCAAACGATAAAACATTTCCACATCAACAACAACAAACAACATTCCAACAACAACATGTTTTCAACATTTCCATTTTCCAGTTATAGCATGGGGAATACTGCCCTTGGATTTCCGGATAGACTTCGGAGCATACTTATTCAGACCATGGAGACTGTTGTCGATGATATATGCAACCATCTTCATCATAGCTGCTGGTCTGCTGGCTTTCGGCCCCGAAAGTCCAAAATACTTGGTTTCTCAGGGCAAACTGGATGAAGCACTGAAAGTTCTACAAGTGATATACGCTGGAAATAAGAAAAAATCACCCGAAGATTTTCCGGTAAATCCTATCCTATATTGTAAAATGAGTAGTACCTATTTGTAATCACGTTCTCGAAAACGGCTTTACCGATTTCGATGAAAGTTGCAATATACGGGGGCGAAAAATCGATCTAGCTAAGGTCTCATATCTGGGAAAATTCAAAATTAGCGGAATTCAAAATACGCATCACACTGACGTCACACAAAATCCTGCATCTCGCAATTAGAGTTTACCGCGCGACTAGCATTTGCTAATTTTGAATTTAGCGTTATCATGTCGGGGTCACCAGTATAAATAAATAAATAAATGTTTATTTCAAAATTTACAAATGTGTTACATAATATTTAGGGAATTTCCATTTAAGTAAAAGTTTTTACTTGTGTTAGGAAAATTCCGCCCCTTCCACTAGTTACAGTGTAAGCTATTTAGTAAACATTACATAAAGGCATAAGGAACAGGGTGTAAAGTTCACTCATCCTCCATAGAAAAGGGAGGATCCTCCGACCAGACGGGTGTTGTGTCTGGTGGGCAACTGCCCCACGGTTGATGTCGGGACGTTGTATATATGCTAGTCGCGCGGTAAACTCTGATTGCGCGATGCAGGATTTTGCGTGACGTCAGTGTGATGCGTAGTTCGTATGTGGCGATGTAGATGCCGCCACACATCTCATTCTAAGTTCTCTTGCTCCAATAAAATGACAAATGAATGTCATTGGTTTCAGATTAAGCGCCTGAATGCACCTCCTCATGACAACACAAAAAAAAGTTTCCTGAAATCATTAAAAGTACAGAGCTTACCGCTACTCAAGCCTCCGTTTTTAAAATGGTTTGCTCTAAACGGATTTCTCATGTTTGGCATATTTTCAGTGTAAGTATAATTCATTACTTTTCTTTTCTAGTCTGACGATCCCATCCTCCCATCTTAGACTGGTATAAAATTTTTATACTGCAGTCTAAGATGGTTACCGTAGGGTCACCTCTGTACCAGAACAGTATTTTTATAATAAAAATACGTTCTGGTACGGAGGTGACCCCTTATTAAATGAGAAATGGCTTTGATAACGCTTGTGGGGAATAATACTAACGGCACAAACTTTTTCATATTCGAACATTGATAAATAAAGCTGATATCTAACCGCAAAAAGCCACACAGATTAAGTATAATATTATATCAACAGACAAGCAGAATGTCGAAAACTACCAAGAGCTACGTGTTTCAAATACACACATCAAAAGTGTCTAGGGATCAAGCATTTTTATGCGGATTTCTTGAGATTGAGATGTGGCTTTGTAATAAATTTATGATTTTATAAATTTATATGGATCCTTTTTGGTGCATTTCATAATATGAATCAGGAACTGTGAATCAAATTCGAGTAAAAGATGAAAATCAGCTGTCAATATTTTCCCTATAAAAACATACAACGCATTGAAGACATTATTAGTGCTACTGTTTCCCTACTACTGATTAAAACCAACGTTATTATGGAGCGGCGACGTCATTTAAGCAGGGAAGAAATGCTCAGAGCCGTGGAAATGATAGAAGCTGGTTCCCGGCAACGTACTGTGGCTTTAGCTCTGAATACAAGTCAGAGTGTTATCAGTCGACTTTGGACACGTTACCGAAGCACTGGTACCGTGGCTGAGCGCCATGGAGGACGGTATCGCTGCACCACACGGAGACAAGACCGATACATTCAAATCTTAACTCGAAGAGCTCCAACTATAATCGCCATGATGTTAGCCGTGAGGCTTCATCACTCTTCAGGGAACTTAATTAGCGACCAAACAGTCAGAAACCGCTTGCATGAAGTGAACCTTCATTCCCGAAGACCGCTACGGGTACCACCTATAGCAATGCACAATCGTAGGATTCGATATCAATGGGCTCTTGAACACAGAAATTGGGCAGAAGAACAATGGCGTTTCGTGTGCTTTTCTGATGAGTCTCGTTTTGGTATGAGACCGGATACAAGACGTATACGACACTGGAGAACCCCTGGACGCCAACAGCGATTAAAATCCTGCCAGGAAGTCCATCCTTATAGTGGTGGAACCATCATGGTATGGGCGGGTATTTGGATCGGCGGAAGAACTGAGTTGATTTGGATCAGAGGCAACCTCAACGCTCAAATTTATGCTGAGACGATTGTATCAGACGTCATCGTTCCTCTACAAGTGCAAATCGGTCCCTTATTTCAGTTAATGCATGATAATGCACGACCGCACACCGCAAGAGTTGTAAGACAGACTCTCGCCGCAGCTAACATCAATGTCCTGCCCTGGCCTGCTCAGTCGCCAGACTTGAACCCGATTGAGCATGCATGGGATATGCTACAGAGAAGAGCTCTGCCGAATATGGAGGGTATCCAGTCGCAAGAAGACCTTTTTTTGTTGTTGCAACGAACATGGGCGGCCATTCCACAGCGTGATTTGGATGAACTCATTTTGAGTATGCCAAACCGATGTTCTTGTGTTGTTAGTGTTCGCGGTAGAAACACGGATTATTAATTGTTTAAGTTACCCAATAAAATTTTAAAGAAAACTGTTATTTCAGTCTTTTTTTCGAACTTTAATGTTAGTGGTTCAAATGTCAAAAATCCCTTTATTAGGAAAATGGCAAATTTCTTTATTAATGCAAAGGTGACTTGGTTTATCGTTACTGTGACAAACGAAAACACTTTATTTGATGAATCCTTAAAGAAAATTTTAATTAATATCAATCAGGAGAAAAGTTATTGCAAAAATATATGTTGATCCCTAGACACTTTTGATGTGTGTAGGTACATAAATTAGACCTATAATATTTTACCTGGGGCACTGGATCTGATGATATTGATATTGAGTGGGAACGTAGGGCGTTGGCAATGCGTTGTAACATGATTGATCGTAGGTTTGCTAGGTGTACAAAGGAAGTTAAGGTCACTTTATTCAAAGCGTACTGCCAGACTTTTTAAAGCTGCAGCCTATCGGCGAAATTTACACGTAGATCGATTGACGCCCTACGTGTTGAGTATAATTGGTTTTAGGATGCTGCTGGGGCTGCCTCGCTTCTGTAGTGCGTCAGGAATGTTTGCAGAGGCTAGAACTGATTGTTTTAAAACCATTGTACGCAAACGTATAGCCTCCCTCATGCTACGGGTGCGGGACAGTGCCAGCAGTATCTTAAACACCGTTGTAGATAGGGTTGATTGCCCTCATGTGCGGTACTGGAACAGTGTGCACAGTCACATGGGTTCCAGGCCAACAGTTTTTATTTATTTATTTTTTAGTTATTATTTCATTTTAGATAAGTTTTACTAACATAGTTTTAAGTCATTACTTACAATTTATGGATATTATAAGGATCTGAAATAAATGCTTAATAATAATATTATGATATCGTTATTGTATTTCAGATTAAACGGTTTATACATGTGGGTCCCAGATGTTCTGAACAGGGTGTTGACTGGCGCCGGCGACGGGGAAGGCATGACGGCCTGTGACGTCATCTTTGACAGACTTAATCAGGTTAGTAGAGTACGGCAGATTCCGTAATCTACCTATATTCCACAAAGGCCTTCAAGCTCAGAGTGATGTAATGTGGTGATTTGATTTCTGACCCCTGACTGACTGACATTGCCGATCATGCTGATTATGCTTAGTCCGGTAATTCATATTGTTATATGCCAGTTTAGAGAGGCCCCAGGGGAGATACAGAGGCCAGCACATCAAGCTACCCCAATCTGTCAAATTTCTTAGATAGATTTTCAACTTTACCACAAACAATTAAGGTTCATATTCAATTGCTGACAAGTTTAACGCCTATTTCATTGATAAAATTGTACCATTGCCAGGGATAGGCAAAAAATCAACTGAGCACATTTTAGACAAACAAAAATCCATGTTCATGGCACCATCTCATCCAATACAAATATTTAATATTATAAAAAGTTTAAAAAACACTAATAGCGTAGGGTATGACGAAATTTCAACAAAGATCATAAAACATGTTGGCGATCTAATTTCTGGCCATCTGAGCCATATACTTAATCTTTGTATCAGTCACGGTAGTTTTCCTGACCGTCTAAAAGTCTCTATTGTAAAACCTGTTTTCAAAAAAGGAGATAAACAGCAAATGGAAAACTATAGACCTATTGCGATTTTGCCTATTTTCTCAAAAATATATGAGAAGTATATTTATAACGAGCTTTATGCATATTTAGAAAAACATATGATTCTCTGCAACGAGCAAAAAGGTTTCCGTAAAAATAAGACAATAAATATGGCAATATACGACTTCTTGAATACAATTATGACTAATATTGATAAAAAGACACCAGTTTGTGCTATGTACTGTGACATGTCACAAGCCTTTGACTATGTTGACCACAATATCCTAAAAAACAAACTATACTCCTATGGTATAAGAGGAAATATTTTGGATTTAATAATGACATATATTTCAAATAGAAAACAAAAAACTGCTATAACAGACTTAAATTTAGAAACAAAAGAAGAAGTCACATACCTATCCAAAGAACGTACTGTTTACTTTGGCGTACCGCAGGGCAGTGTTCTGGGTCCACCACTTTTTTTAATATACATAAATGACCTGCCCAAAGCCATAAACTACCCCTTAACCCTATTTGCTGATGATAGCACGGTAACAGTTGCGTGTAATAAACATGACCAATACGAAGCTGATGTAAATGACGCGTTAATCTCTATTATCTCTTGGCTAAACAATAATAACTTAAAAATTAATCTAAGCAAAACTCAAATTATGCACTTTGGCCATAGAAAATCCAGTACAAAAATGGATGTAAAATTCCAAAACAATGTTATTAATGACGTGGACAGCGCTACATTCCTAGGTCTTATAGTAGATAGACAGCTTAACTGGAAGAATCATATTGAAACATTATCCAAGAAAATAAGTTGCTCATCCTATGCCCTATTTAAACTTGCTCCAACCGTTAACACTGATGCACTACTTACAGCCTATCATGGTCTTGTTGCATCTGTGTTAAGATACGGTATCATATTTTGGGGTAACTCTTCAAATAGGGAAACTGCGTTTAAAGCGCAAAAGCGCTGCATAAGATCTATGTTCGGGCTTAGGGTTACGGATAGCTGTGTACCATATTTCAGAAAGCACAAAATTCTTACACTACCAGCTTTGTATATATTAATTATATGAAACTGCCCTATTTGTGAGATTAAATCCAAATTTGTTTTCTTGCCTGTCTGATACTGTACAACGTAACAGGCGTAACGACATGCTACGAGGTCGAAGAGCCAATACAGCTCTCATGCGGAAAAGCATATTCTGCAGAGCCCCGCAAATTTATAATAAAATTAATAAATCAATTAGAGAATTAGATTTGGCTAGTTTTAAGAAGCAATTTAAAGAATTTTTATGTAATAAATGCTATTATAATTTGAATGACTACATAAATGACACTGACATATTAATTTAATTCAATTACCTACTATTTATATTATTTAATTTTTAATATGACATCCTTATTTGAATTTGAACTTAATTTATTATAATCTTTCTTTTTTCTTTTCGGTTTGACATTTGTACGCCCATGTGGTAGAATGTGTTGAGACAATATATGTTAACATAAGACCATGTAATATACATACCGACCATGTTCTGACAAATAAATGATTATGATTATGATTATGATTATGAATTGGAAAAATTTTACATTGGGGTAGCTTGATATACTGGCCTCTGTACCTGATGTCGACAATCGCATAACAATTACTCGTTACAACTTACAGTTGTAACAAGCAATATTCTTTTGTTTCAGACAGTAGCAGAAGACGCTGAATGCGTAGACACTATAGAATCAATAACATTTGTAATCAATTCAGTGGCAAATATAAGTTGTGCCGTAATAGCTGTGGCAGTCAGTAGCACAGTTAAGTTTATCGGCAAGAAGAGGCTTCTAATCGTAGTGTTCTTCGTAATAGGAACGTTCTGTGTTCTCATCAATTTTATAACGCAAGACATGCTCTTCGCTGTTCTCCTGTCTTCGTTACCAATCATGGGCCTCGCTATTGGACCCGTGAACGCATATTCCGTGGAATTTTTCCCTACGAATTTGAGGTAAGTAAAAGCCAAGACAGTAGGGTTTTTCTACGTTTTTAGGTCACTACGATCTAAATAAACACTAAGATTAAACTGTTCCTTTGTAATCTTTCAGGGGCATGGCTGTAAGTTTAACCATGATGATAGGTCGAACGGGCTCAATTATTGGCACCAACGTCGCAGGCATTCTTCTGAACGCATTCTGCGAATTGACTTTCTACCTGTTTGGAGGTTTATTAATTCGTAAGTATCTATAATAGTTTTTTGTAGAACTTAAGAAGAGATTGGAGGCCTTTGCACAGAAGTGGAACAAAACTCTAAAAAAAAAAATTTAATCACCGACCTATGAAAATGATAAAAACTACAGACGATACGAGTAGTTCGCATATGTACTACCTACCTAGGTAATGACGCATATACCTGATATCTTCCTTAATTCAAATATAACAAGTAGATACCATAAATAATGGTCTCCTGACAATGATCGCATAGGTACCTATCTACAGCGCAGCGCCGCCCAGGTAATTTAATAAAACATTATTTTTCCTTTTACAGTTTGCGGCGTACTCGCATTTTTATTACCAAGTACACAAGCAGCGCCTACTAATAGGAAGCCGCCACAAACAGAAATTACCAGACTGTAATAAGAACAAAGTACTTAGTTGTAAGACTATATAATATAATAGGTTTATATTGTTAGGAATTAGACAACGGAATTAAATTATTGTTATTTTTTTTTTTAAATAAAAAGTTAAGTTTTGTATAGTTACCAAATTATTACAGACCGATTCGATTACCTTTATTACAGACGCCAGCACATCAAGCTACTACAATCTGTCTTTCTTTAACCCGTCGCGCGCTAATTAGCAGACACAATTGAAATTCTATTGTTATCTGTACACATGGTGTACAATCGACATTTTAAGAGTTAATAGATTTCCATCTTTATCGCTAAAGTATTAGGTTCAAAGTTGATTGGGAAAATTTTACAGTTTCGGGTGGTTTGACCTGCTGGCGTCTGTACCTACCTATTAATAATACTGTGCACCTAGCATTAGACCATTTCATATAGGTTAAATGGTCTAAAGCTTTGGTTTCCTAGGAAAGCGGTTCCATCAAATTATAACGGTTGCCATGAAAATCTGTAATTTTCTTGCCAGTATACTATAGTAGTCTTTGGTCATTTTCACGAGTATTTGACTACGGTATTTGACATTAGTCAACCCCCGCGGCCCAAAGATTTACATCGCTAGATACGGTACTTCTTAGTCACAAGAAAAAGTGTCCATACTGAGAAGAGTGAGATTGCCATGCTAGTCAAGTAAGCCAGCGCGTCATTGCGTATCAGAGGTGTCAAAACGGAACAGAAATGCGACTATCTTTTGACGCGGTAGGGCGAATCTAACTATTTAAATCTTTGCCGCTGTCACTACGGCCGTTAAGGAAACCATAGCTTTATAGGTACTACAATAAAAGATAGCTTGATCTCTGCGACATATGTCAAACTGACATTCCTAGGGTTGTCCGGATATAAAAAATTGTCTATAGAAATTATTGACGTTTCTTACTATTATCGATGCTAATGTAACATATAATTGGGTTTAATTTAATTACAAACGTTACTAAATTAAACGAATGTTTTAATATAAAATACATTTATTCTCTTAAAGGAGTACACCCCAAATGTTACACGAGTAGGTGAGAAATAGGATTTTATTTACTCACTATTATTTTAGATCAATTATGTACAAATGTAAATAATGTTGTAATATTAAAATATACAATAAAATTAAAAATTGTTGCTGCGGCAATAGAAGGGGCGGGTGGCGATAATGGAGCGGCGTGTGTTCACCTGCAGGAATTGCAGTTGAAGGATGTGCAAACTGCGCTTGGTCAACTTAAGCCGAAGAGATCTGCGGGACCGGATGGTATTCCGCCTTACATACTCCGAGACTGTAGATCTGTACTGGCTGTACCGTTACTCCATATCTTCAACAGCTGTCTGAAGGCGGCTGTGTTTCCAGAGATGTGGAAAACCACTCGTGTCGTGCCGGTACCGAAAGGAGGTTCAAGTAAGGACAATGTTAGTGGGTACAGACCTATTGCAGTACTGTCGTCACCGGCTAAAGTGTTGGAGTGCGCTATCCATAACAGCATTTTTATGCAGGTGAGAACGCAACTCTCAGATGCACAGCACGGGTTTAGACCAATGAGGAGCACTACCAGTAACTTACTGAGTTACATGGCTCATGTGTTGCCGATTGTAGATGGTGGGGGGCAAGCTGACGCTGCTTACTTCGATTTCAAAAAAGCATTTGACCTGGTCGATAATGACGTGTTGCTCAAGAAGTTAGCAGCCGTTGGTTTCACTCCGCACCTACTTCATTTCTTTGCCAGTTACATGAGGGATAGGCAGCAATACGTAGAGTACGAGGGACACAAGTCGGAGCCGTACTTTACGTGGTCGGGGGTAAGCCAAGGGACTAACCTCGGACCTCTGCAATTTATAATTATGGTAAACGATTTGCCCGAAGTCGTTAAGGAGGCAAATTGTTTATTATTTGCAGACGACCTTAAGTTATCCATGGCAGTGAGGGGTGATGAAGACTGTGAACGCTTGCAGAAGGCCATAGATAGCGTAGTTACTTGGAGCAAGGAAAACCTTCTGCAATTCAACGCCCAAAAATGTGTCACCATCACTTTCTCGCGTGCATGTAGTCCTATTGTGCATGATTACAACATTGATGGGATGCCGATGATCAGGGTTACAGAGGTTAGGGACTTAGGAGTTAGTCTTAACGCGGGGCTAGCGTTTCGTGATCACATAGTCAAGTGCTGTAAAAAGGCCTACAGAAATTTGGGGTTTATTATGCGTACTGTTCGTGGTTTCACAAATATTACGGCGGTTATCGCATTATATAACACTTTGGTGAGAAGCCAATTAGAATGCAACGCAGTCATCTGGGCCCCACATGAGACTAAATATAGTCTCATGGTGGAGCGAATACAAAATAAATTTGTTAGATTTTTATATTTGAGGCTCTATGGAGTATATCCTTTTTACCCGCTTATGTATCCAACCTTGTTTATATTAGGCATGGTTGGATACAATGAGCTGAGAGTTAGGCGTGAGTTCGCACTTGCCTCTTATTTATTTAAAGTAATTAGAGGCAAGATACATAACGCCGACATATTGGGGCTGGTGTGTTTGAGTGTGCCCGACAGATATGTGTGGCGGCGACGGCGGCCTCAGCTGCTGGCTATACCTCGTGGCCGCACTAATCTGTTAAATGAGGCGCCCCTGACGCGGGCGCTTCGCACCCTTAACCTTGTAGCAGAGGAGGTAGACGTTTTTGCGTGTACACTGAGTGAATTCACAAGGATAACATTATATGTAATAAGTTTTAGATAATGTTTTTAAGTTTGCTTCACTATTGCATTGGGTTACACCTGTAAAAATAGTTGTAAGTGAGGATATAAATAAATAAATAAATAAATAAATAAAAGATAAATTAGTTTTAAATTAAGTTTTATTTAAAATATCGATAGTTTATAGTCTGTGGTCACTGTTAACGCCATTACTTTCTTTAGTTTTATATTTCATGCCTAATTACTGGCAACTCTAATTAATTAGTATCTGTGTAACATAAAGTTCCTTCCGCTTTCCTTCTCCCTTCCACAACCCTTATAATGCCTAAGTGAGAGCGAGAAGGAAGATCCGCAATGGCGCGCATACGCTGCCGCCAAGAAGATCCGTCAGTTCTCAATCAACATCGACGCCTGTTGGGTAAAATTAATCCCAAGTCGAAAAAGGACTCATATTTTCACCGCGAAGAACGAAGATTGCTATTGAACAGTGCAAGTGCGTGTATGTGTGTTGTGGAAAGTGCAGATTCTCGTCCGTACGTGATATCCTGGACGCGCCAGCCACGTGGCTAAGGAAACCCTTCTCGTCGTGTCGCCATAGCTCACCAGGCAGGTACCATCATCATTTTCCCACACCACCAAAACACCTACTTGTGTCACCGAACCGCCCCTCATACAGTCCACTAAGAAAATTTCGATTTTCACCCCAAGGCTTTAGGCCGCCGCAACATTTTTTGGTCCTTCGAGCCGGATATCCGACATTTTTTGGTCCTACGATCACGGATATCCAACAGTTTTTGGTCCTACGATCACAGATATCCAACAGTTTTGGTCCCATGATCACGGATACCTATTTTTCTCACTTGATAACGGATATCAATATTATATCCGTATATCATCATCCCGCAACTATATTTCATTTCAATCTTCGTTCCTTATACTCTTATACTAAACCGCTTTAATTTATTCATTTATTACAATACCTACTTGTCATTGCGTACATTCACAGGTATTTCGCATCCCGCTCAACTTAATATTTTAATATACGTAGGTAGAAGCAAATCTACCGCTCGCTCGCTTCGCTATCGTTCGGTACTAATTCGTAGGTACCACCTACCAATCCCGCACCGCGCGCAACTCGTTGAAGTTTGCGATTTATTTTAGCTATTATAAAAACCTACAAAAATATCGAAAATGCCTAAGAAAGTGACCATTGATTCGGATGATCAGATAAAATCCGCGATTCAAATAGCACTGTCATGTCGTAATATGATTTTTGCCCGCATGCAAATCATTTACGATTTAATGGAAAAAATGAAGTCCGGTATGGAACCGATAGAGAAGTTCTTGTGTGCGTGTGTCAATGTTGATGCGTTGCGCACCGAGTTCCTCGAGGCATTTAATAAATATAACTCGCTTCTTCTAAGACAAGACCCGGAAAATAATATTGATGATCAGTCGTGGATTAGTTTTGAGGAATTATATTGCTGCGTTAAATATAATTATTCAAATTACTCAAAATCATCAGCCACATCGGCTCCTACTTCTAGTGGTAGTGGTGTCAATAAGCAAACAGTTCGCTTACCTCCCATTGAAATTATGTCATTCGATGGCGATATTCGTAACTGGCCCCTGTTCTATGCTAATTTTAAAAGCACGGTACACGAAAATAATACATTGACTGATTCGGAGAAATTATATTATTTGATGGGGAAATTGAAAGATAAGGCTCAAACCGCGTTCTCAGGAGTTTGCCCTAATGGCGATAACTACCAATTAATTTTTAATTCACTCATAAACAAGTACGAAGACAAACGTATATTAGCTTCTAGTTACCTTAATCGGATGTTTGAACATAAATCTTTTAATACCGCATCTATTCAAAATTTCGAATCCTTTTCTGATAATTTTGTTTCCGCCGCAAACGCATTAAAAAACCTTAAAATAAATGATTTATCAGATTTGATTTTTTTCCATGTCGCTATAAAAAAGGTTGATTCTGAAACCGCTCGACTTTTTGAAATGAACTCAAAAGACGAAATTCCTAAATTCGACAATTTAGTACAGTTCATTAAAAATCAATCTCGCATTTTACAAAATACTAAAGCTTTAAACAGCTTGAGTTTCACTCAGTCTAACAACAATCCTGTAAATAAAAAAACGTCTAAAACTCCGCAACCGCAATCTTACACTGTAATTGATAAATTCGCAAAATGTTTGTGTGATAGCTTTGTTCATAAACATTTATTTAAATGTCCTGCCTTTTCTAAAATGACACCAAGTGATCGTTTCAAATCGGTGAAGCAAAACGATGCATGTACTAACTGTTTAAGTATTAAACATAAGGCCAGAGTCTGTCAGTCTGAATCTAGATGTAAATCTTGTAAAAATAAACATCATACGCTTTTACACTTTAATCGCGAATCGCACGCGACTGTATTATCGAACGGTGTTGATGATACCGCTCGTACACAATCGGGTTCAAACTCCACGGCTTCGAGCGAGCAAGATGCTCACGCCGCCGCCGTGCCGCTCGCCGCCACCGCTCAGAACGCCCCGCAATGTAATGCATCCATTGCTACGTCGATCTTTTACGACTCGAACTCCCGCGTATCAAAGCCGCAATGTAATACGAATACTACTATTTTGTTGTCAACCGCTACTGTAATAGTTCGAGATTCATTTGGTAAGGAGCATTTTATTCGCTGTCTATTAGACAGTGGCTCACAAATTAATTTTATTACCGCAGAATGTTGCAAACGATTAGGTTTGACTAGACATTCATCTGATACGCCTTCCGTTAAGGGTATCGGTGGTACGGAAAAATCCGTTAAGGGTTCCGTACAATTCGCTTTCTTTTCCCGTTTTAATCCGAACGTTACTTTTAACGTTAATTCGCTAGTTGTCGATGCAATCACCGATAATCTACCTACCGCTCCCGTAGATACTTCCGCCTTGCCTTACTTAAAAGGTTTACCGCTCGCCGACGAATCGTTTGGCAAACCCGGTCGCATCGATGTGTTGATCGGGGCTTCGCTTTTCCCGCATCTTATGCTGCCCCGCGTAGTTAGCAGCAACTCCTCCGCGCCGCCCGCCATGCAGACGGTACTCGGTTACGTCATCATGGGCACTGTGCCCGCGCTGCCTGTACGTCGCAATAAGCCTCCACAGTCTTGTTACTCACATATTTCGCAACCATCCGACAAAGACTCGTTAGAATCGGCGTTGAAAAAATTCTGGCAGGTCGATGAAGCGCCCGTCACTCTTTCGACGAGCAAATCGCTCGACGAACTTGAGTGCGAGTACTTTTATAATTCGACCACGGAACGCGATGGGGACACAGGTAGATACTCTGTAGCCCTACCGTTTCGCAGCGATGTGTTCTCATTGGGGAACTCACTCGATATCGCGAAAAAACGTTTTTTCTGCCTAGAAAAGAAATTAGAATCCGCACCCGAGTTACGTACTGCGTATGATGACGTCATTCGCGAATATATTGATAAAGGATATTTATCTCCTGCTCCGCTCGATAGTTCAGACAGTAGTTGTCCTGACTATGTAATTCCGCATCACGCAGTTGTACGTTTAGATAAGACAACAACAAAACTACGCTCCGTGTTAGACGCTAGTGCTAAAACGAGTACTGGATTATCTCTCAACGATATTTTACACAGTGGCCCGAATTTACAGGGTGACTTGTTTACTATAATTCTGAATTTTCGATTGTTCGCATTCGCGCTCTCGGCTGATTGCCGACAAATGTTCTTACAGATTGAAGTAAGAGAAAGCGATCGTCGCTTTCAACGCATCTTATATCGTTTTAGTCCAAACGATCCTCTGGTTCTATATCAGTTTAACCGTGTCTGTTTTGGTCTCAAGTCAAGTCCCTACCATGCGATCCGCACGGTACAACAGTTGGTTCAAGACGATGGTCATCACTTCCCGCGCGCCAGCGCTATCATCGCGGATTCGCTGTATATGGATGACGTAGTCTACAGCGTAAGCTCCGAATCACGTGCAGTCCAGGTTTCGCACGAACTGATTAAACTCTTTAGAGGAGGTCAGTTCGAGTTGGTCAAGTGGACCAGTAACTCTCAAACTGTACTAAACAGTATTCCCGCGTCGCATAGGTTGACCGAACAACTAGAATTCGACAAGTCGGTAGAACAAAAGGTTCTCGGCTTGCGCTGGTGTAGGTCAAATGATTGTTTTGAATTTCTTATTTCAGCACCGCCAGACACGTGTACTAAACGTGCTATACTGTCGGCCGTAGCTAGACTGTGGGACATCATGGGGCTTGTCGCGCCTGTAGTTCTCTATGCTAAACTACTTATCAAAGAATTGTGGTTACTGAAGCTCGATTGGGATGACACTCCCCCACGTCACATCATAAATATTTGGCAAACTTTTTGCTCTGTCCTGCCGCTTTTAAATGATTTTAAAATCCCGCGCCATTTAGGTATTTTTGAAAATTGTATTCTTCGCCTCATTGGATTTTCCGACGCCAGCGAAAGCGCCTACGGCGCTGTCATCTATGCGCATGTCACTCGCAACGATGACGTAGTCGTTCAGCTGGTTTGTGCCAAGTCGAAGGTATCGCCGGTTAAACCATTGACTATTGCTCGACTGGAGCTCTGTGGTGCCGAACTCCTCGCTAAACTTCTTCGCCGTGTTCATGACACTTATAATCCGCGTTATAATGTTACCGCTATTTACGCATTCACCGATTCTAAGGTGACTCTTTGCTGGATAAATTCTTCTCCGCATCGTTGGCACACGTTTGTGGCCAATCGTGTCGTTCGCATCGTAGACAACGTCCCCGCGGAACATTTCTACCACGTACCTGGTACTGAAAACCCAGCGGACTGTTTGTCACGTGGTTTAACACCTGACAAATTCATTGAGCACCCATTATGGTTGCACGGACCCGCTTGGGCTAAGCGCGACCCTTCCGAATGGCCCATACATAAGGTTACAGACTTGAATTCGGAACCCATTCCGGAAGAAAAGGTCCACGCGCATCCCATAGTCGCGGATTCAAGTTCGAAAAATTCGCTTCTACTCGCACTCGCAGAACGTACGTCGTCGTGGACTAAACTGCTGCGTATTGTTGTTTTCATATACCGCTTGTTGTTTTTACGCGACTTGTATACTTTCATAAATAAAGAATACCGCCCGCGCTTTGAAGAGGAGCTCGCTGAGCATCGCATTAATTGGCATTTTATTCCGCCCGCGTCACCGCACTTTGGTGGATGTTGGGAGTCCATGGTGAAGGCCGTGAAGACTCACCTTTTCAAGACAATAGGTCAACAACTCCTATCTTATGAAGAATTAGTGACAATACCCCTTCGCATTTTTTACATACTGTACCGCTTAACTCATTGCCCGCCGCGGAAGTAGGTTTACTGTCTGATCACCTGCTTCAAAGACACTCTCTTATGGATAAATTAGTCCAGTCGTACTGGAAAAGATGGCGAAGCGAGTATCTTCATAGTTTACAATCACGCTTAAAATGGAATAAACTTGATGGAGACATGATTGAGGAAGGCACTGTAGTAGTGATAGTTAATGATAATGCGCCTCCTCTATCCTGGCCTCTAGGTGTTATTGAGAAGTTGCATACGTCTATAGACGGTAGCACGCGAGTCGTTTCAGTACGCACTTCTAATGGGATTCTTGTGCGACCTGTGGTCCGCTTATGCCCCATTCCTACTCAGTAATATCTTATTCAGTCCATTCCCTCTTTAGTTAGATTTAAGTGTAATTTCACTGTATATATTATTATATCATTCTCTTTAAAGGTGACCCTTTAAGGCCGCGAGGAATGTTAACGCCATTACTTTCTTTAGTTTTATATTTCATGCCTAATTACTGGCAACTCTAATTAATTAGTATCTGTGTAACATAAAGTTCCTTCCGCTTTCCTTCTCCCTTCCACAACCCTTATAATGCCTAAGTGAGAGCGAGAAGGAAGATCCGCAATGGCGCGCATACGCTGCCGCCAAGAAGATCCGTCAGTTCTCAATCAACATCGACGCCTGTTGGGTAAAATTAATCCCAAGTCGAAAAAGGACTCATATTTTCACCGCGAAGAACGAAGATTGCTATTGAACAGTGCAAGTGCGTGTATGTGTGTTGTGGAAAGTGCAGATTCTCGTCCGTACGTGATATCCTGGACGCGCCAGCCACGTGGCTAAGGAAACCCTTCTCGTCGTGTCGCCATAGCTCACCAGGCAGGTACCATCATCATTTTCCCACACCACCAAAACACCTACTTGTGTCACCGAACCGCCCCTCATACAGTCCACTAAGAAAATTTCGATTTTCACCCCAAGGCTTTAGGCCGCCGCAACAGTCACAATAAATAAATAAATAAAATCAATTTATTTCAGACAATTTAGCCCATAATAAAATTATACATGTCAGATTTGTTAGTAACAAACGTCTTAATAATTACGTTACTACCTATACTATATTAATACGTTTTAATTCAATACTAAATTATTAGTATTGAATTTCATGTAATATGCAACTCTAGAAACCTCCCCAGCACACTACTAGTCTCAGGTATCCAGTGGCGTGCACTCCATACATGCAAATAAGCTCTGCATACCCTGTAGTCTCATACATACATGCCCCTCGTAATGATAAATAACTTTAACGCAAGAAAAATCATGGTAATAACTATATTAATCTAACTTATTCGCTATCTCACTGTTTATAACGCGATTTACGCTCCATCTATTATTGTCATTTGAAACTAATTTCTTGAAGCGAGCGGCGACAACCGCGCAGGCAGCGCTCCCGGTGAGCATAAGCAGAACAACGCCGTGCTTATTTTTCAAACAACGCAACCCGTGATTACCCGTGTAGTACACAGCAATAGTGTGACAGTGTGCGTGAAAATGTATGCGTATGTTTAATTTCTGGAAGCACTGCTTATTTTGCAACCCGTCCAAATTGAGAAGCCGTAAAAGCACCGCTTAGTTGTTGATTACAGAGGGTTGACTTTTTTAGTCGGATTGACCAAGATTAGTTCGTATTATTTTGTAATCGTAAAGTTTTTACACGCTTTTATTCAACTTGCAATGTTTGTTTTTTCGCCATATTGTTTTGATTTGATTGTTTTTCTTGGCGCTTGTGATTGACTGTATATTATTATGTAATTATTATAATCATTTGTAAAAAATTGAACATTATACCTGTGAGACCTGTGCTGCCGAAGTGTGTTAAATAAATTAAAATCTGCCGCTTTTCGACGTTATATTTTGAGGAAAAAGTTAAATTCATTGTAAACGGAAGGTGTGAACCCGGGTTTTATTTAACTCAAAAAAAAAGGTAATAATGCCTCTCGTTATTTTCATAGAAAAGTTTTGTGATACCTAATTATTACCTACTGTCAAACATGTCGTGTAAAACACAAACACATTGTATTTTATCCCTTGCTTTTTGTTTACAAATCAAGATAAAAATAATGTTTGGACCTTTATCGGATATTCAGATTAAAATATTTTAGATATTCGTTGTGGTCGCAAACAAACATCATGCGAAGCCAATGGCGCCGTGCGGTAAGAGTCAGTGTAATATTAGGGTTAGGGTAGGTGAGGTCGGGTAAAACAAACGGTCGGGAAAAAAAAACTTAGGTACTAGTTTCAGCTTGTTCAAGTTTTATTTTTTTATTTTAGACGTGCATACCCTGTCTGAAATCTCTGTGCACGCCACTGCAGGTATCTCTGCAATCATCCTCAATGATTCATCGCCCATCACTAATTTGGTCAGCATACCCATAAAGTATGACATTGACAGGTACTGTCGGTACTATTATGAAATTCAGGACTTCATAGGCGTATTTTTACTGACAGCTGTCGCAGAGATCAAGCTATATTTTATGAAGTATAGTGGCAGCCACCCACCGCTCTTCTAGGAAACCGTAACTTATGCAGCTAGTTTATTGAACTTCAACACATTATTTTAAACCCCAAGTCACATTACGCCTATAGGGTAGTGTAGTGTAGTGGCTTAAAAGGTTATGTTCTTAAACTTTTTTTTGTTCAAATCTATTTTTTTAGTCTGGTCAGGTGGAATGGTTTGTCATCACGGGAAAATATCAATGTCAAAATTTCGTCAACAAAACAAGTGTCAAATGCATTTTATTTTCATTTCGTTTTCTGTCCGAGTCGCTAAACTAAACTCGTAAAACATTTAGCCAGTCTGTTGTCTTCCGAATTTTAAAATAATTATTAACTATTATGCATAACATAGACTCTGACAGTGAAGATGAGCTGCCGTCAGGATGGGAGCAGAAGTCAACAGAGGATGGAAACGTTTACTTTGTAAAGTAAGTGGCGATCAACATAGTCGTCCTGACTTTGTGGTCGTGTTTTGTCCTACATAACTATTAAAACAGATCTTTTTTGATCTTTGCACTTCAGCACCTGTACGAATAAGACGCAATGGACACACCCAAGAACGGGGCGAAAGAAGGAAATACCAAAAGAACTACCATTCGGCTGGACGAAAACGGTAGATGATGAAGATAAACCTGTATATGTTCAGAAGGAAACTGGCAATAAAACCTACGTGGATCCCAGGTTAGCGTTCGCTACGGATGCTAAGGAACATGTGCATGACTTCCGACAGAGATTTGATGCTTCTTCCACAGCTTTTCAGGTCAGTTTAGTCCCAGAATTATTCAAGTAATTTTTTGCTATAAATATGCTAATGCATAATTCGACTAAACAAGGCTCAACTAATGGCTTTGAATCTTTTTAACACGCTTTTAATAGCTTTATCTGTATGTATGTTTTCTCTGAACTTGATTTTTAACCTTTTTAAATGGTCAGATTAATTCGTAATTTTGCACACTTATCAGGGCCCGATGACAATACAATAATTAGAAAATTTTGTCTCATTATCCTGATCAGGATCATCAGGATTAACGATTTTCTCTAAAAAAATTAAAAATAAATTACAGTTTAAAGAACTAAAAAACTCGCTTTAATACCTTTATTAAACTGAACTAAAAAGTAAAAAATAAATTTTTCAATATAAGAATAAAGTGATTAACAAGAAAATTAATGTCATTGTAAAAAAAAGCATGGGGTGCTTTGTACGACATTCTTACACTAACTCTGTAATTGGAAATATAAATAGTAACATATATTGGTAAAAAATAAATAAATAAAAAAAAATGCATTTCAAATTAGAAATAGTAATATATTTTGGTAATAAATATATAAATAAATAAAAATACAATAATTAATATTGAGCACCCCATGCTTTTTCTTTACAATGACAACAATCATATTTTTTCATAAAATTATTGATCTCGGACAATGAAGATGACGTAGAAAAGAAAAGAGCTATGTTTAAGCTAGCAGTCATGATTAATTATGATTGATTAATAAAATCTGACAATTCACATGTTCTAATCTAAACATGTTTTTCTTGAATACTCAACTATTAATATTACTTACATACTCAAATAAGTATGAGAAGTCAAGGCCAATTCTTGTAGCTATTAATAGTAATAATAAAATTAATAAACGAAATAATAATGTTAATTAACTAACAATAAACTTTTGCATAGTAAGTACATAAAAGCTTTTAAACGAAATATATCATATTTTTCAATTACTACTTTTCTCACTGCTACAATACGCGACACGAGACTTGACCGCAACCTCCCGCGCTCTTTCCGACGCCCCAATGACGCCCGGTTCCTTCCCGCGCTCAGACCTCATACTGCTAAAGAGGCCTAAAATTGTCTACTGCTCAAGTCTAACCACGTGGTGTGTCAAGTCTCATCTTTCGTGGCACTTATTGTACCTTCTTTTTGTGATTTTATGATCTTTTTGACTTTTTGTGATTTTACAGGAGAGCTATTTTTTAATATTTTTTTTACATTCAATATTGTATCAGTTCTGCTTATTATTATTACTTTAAAGTAATTCTTCTATGTATAAAATAAGCCTTATATACTTTAATGAATTGGGGCATGTTTTTTACAGCAGTAAAATTTTTTTTTTTTTTTTTTTTGGAAAGAACGGAGTAGGTACAGTCAGCAACAAAAGTCGATTAACACTTGTAGTTTTTTAATCTTAATTATTAAGCGAAATATTTAATTCAAGTCGGATCAGAAGTACTTAAAATTTTAAGAAGTTAACTCTTAACAGTTAAACGAAAAAAAGCAGTTTATCAAATCATTTTGTGTTAATTTAAAATTTAGATGATGGCAAAAAGTAGCAGTGTTAACTGACTTCTGTTGCTAACCGTACATATGCCTATGCCTTTGTTGCACCAAAATTTCAATCATTTTATAATTGTGACCCATATTATACTTTCATTTAGATGATTTTGAACTAAAAATGATTACTTTTTTGCAAAAATGTTGTCTTTGTCCCTCCAGATAAAAGGGAGTTTTTAAAGCACTTTGGCATACTTAATTCATTTAGGTATAAATAAATACATTCTATGATTTTTGACAGATATTATGCCCTTGTGCAATTTGGAAAATATTTGTTATCTTTGCATGCCTGGCATAAAACACCCATAAATAATTAATGTTTTGCCATTTAAATTAAATAGTACTTTGTTTACTAGGTGCTGCATGGCGTTGACTTATCAGGAAAATATGCACTTGTAACAGGTTCCAATGCAGGCATTGGATATGAAACTGCAAAATCACTTGCAAGGCATGGCTGCAACGTTTTATTTGCAAACCGCAATATGGAATCCACTCAGCAAGCCATACAGACTATAGTCCAGGAAACCAAAGCTTCAGAAGATGATTTAAAATCCATACATTTGGATTTAACTTCACTACAAAGTGTAAAGAAATGTGCTGTTGCAATAAAAACCGTGTTTTCAGAGTAGGTATTTTTTACTAACTTATTTCACAAGTTATTGAAGGAAAATAATTATTTTCTTGGGAAATACATAATGACAATAACCATTTTCCTCAAAATATGAATAGCCAAGAATAAGTATGTGAATAGACAAATGCAAACGACT
This sequence comes from Cosmia pyralina, assembly GCA_946251885.1. Lineage (NCBI taxonomy): Eukaryota > Metazoa > Arthropoda > Insecta > Lepidoptera > Noctuidae > Cosmia > Cosmia pyralina. The sequence continues at coordinate 8,642,085 of OX276346.1, read as the reverse complement.
CACACAACTGTTTGTTTAATAGGAACTAAAATCACAGTCATCACTGTGATAATTGTGGCTGTAACTTGTAACAACTTGTATTTAAATGCTTACCTGTAAGGCATTTGTACAGTTTAGAAGTACTAAAAGTAAAACATCAGCTGTAACTTATTAAAAAACATTGCTGATCCTTTCAAACAACCATGTCATGTGGTGTCTATAGACACCTGTGCTGTTCTTGTATGTATAGAGACTATTATATTCATAGGTTTTATCATTATAATCTTGTTTTTTTCCTAGCCACCTAGATATTGTTATTCTTAATGCAGGAGTATTTGGTTTGCCATACACTGAGTCTGAAGATAACATTGAGACAACTTGTCAAGTCAACCATGTCAGTCACACATACTTAGCTATATTGTTGGAGCCACTATTGAAGAAAGGTTCCAGAGTTATATTTGTTTCTTCAGAATCACACAGGTAAATAAAATATATCTTATTCATAAGAAGATTTAAATCATATATTATATACTAGGTTTTGCCAGCGGCTTCGCCCGCGTGAATGTCGGAAATTATCCCACGGGAACGTAATACCGGGATATGTCAATTCAATTTATTTATTTGTGAACATAGGTTACAATAGGTGTTACAGTCAAGTTATGATCTCTATGTCCTACCACTTAATGGTGTACAAATAGTAGGTGTTAAAATAATAATAAATTATATCTAAAAAGAGTTTGGTCCTGATCGGTTGATAGGATCTTTCTTACCCTTGCGGCTTCATTATTTGTCTCAATTGATTCGCAGAATCTCCGCCAGGCGGTTCTCCTGGCAGTTCTGATCTGCTTTTTGTATGTGTATTGTGTCTCTTTGTATATCTCCCAGTCATCCGGGAGTCGTGTTTTTTGCTCTGTTGAATTGTCTACGTAGTGCATCTCTGAGTTTACTAAGTTCAGCGTTCCACCAGGGGTTTCTCTCACCCTTGGTTTGTGGCGCTCTTAGTTTACAGCATGCATAGTATGCTTCGATTAGGTATTCTGATAATTTTGTCACGGTATATTCCAATTGTGCCTGGTCTCTTATGGTTACCTGTGATAAGTGTCTAGCTAGTAGTGAGGCTAGGAGCTGTTTAAACCTGGGGACATCTGTGCACCGCGGGTTTCGCCTCGATGTGGGTTTCCTTGTGTTGGTTGTTAGTGTAAAGCGGATCCTTGTATGATCTGAGCAAGAAGGCTCGTCCGACACATGCCAGTTTGCAATAAAATTAGCCGCGTTTTCTGTAGCGAGTGTTAAGTCAATTATTGTCTGACCTCGAGCTGTGACCCAAGTGGGTTCTGAGCCGCAGTTTACAATGTTAAGGTTAGTAGAGAATAAATAAGTGGATAGTACCTCTCCTCTGGGGTTCGATGCGTCTCTGCCCCAGAGCGGATGGTGGGCATTTGAATCGGTGCAAATGATGAGGTCCAATTTTGCGTGCTCGCAGTGCTGCACCAGGTCGGCCATCTCCTTCGGAGGACAATCTGCGTCCTCCCCCGGCATGTAGACCGAGGCCAGTACAACATCTGGTATATCGCCTACAGTATTGAGCCTGAGAGCTGTCAGGTCTCTGGAACAAAATTGGGTAAGTGGTGTGATGGGAATGTCTTTGGGTATGTAAGCGCAGGTTTTTGGTTTTACTGAGCCATGTGTGTTGAGAATTAGCTTACCTCCGATATTACCGAGGCCGCATATTCTATTATTTCTGATCCACGGCTCTTGGATCAGAGCTATAGTCTGGGGCTTTACCTCCAGCGCCCTGCGTAAACTAGCAGTGGCAGTCTGGCTATGCTGGAGGTTAGTTTGGATGATATTGAGGGTCGTTGGCGGTGGCAAGGTGGGGCTAGTCGGAGATGGATCCATCTGATGATCTACCCCCTACCCCCACCCTGTTCTGGTCCTCGTGTGGATCGCTCGGCAACGAAGCTAAAAGCTGTTCGCTCCAGCCGGGCGATGCATGCTGAGTCGGCTCATCGTCAGCCATTGCCACACGAGCCATGACCTCCTCCAACTGTGTCATGTCCGCGTCGTCTATCCGTGTCGTCGTCTGTGTCGTTGTTGCGTTCGTGTTATCAGACTGGTCGCCAGAGGGTTGGGCCGTGGGCCAGAAGCGCAAGTATATCGACCCGAGTAGGTACGATATCCGTCGCTCCCTGGCCCAGACCCTATCAACATCTTCCGGTGGCACACCCAGGGTCAAAAAAGTCCCGTAGTTGTCGCCACCGACGGTTGTTGCCCTATACATATAGGGACCACCTGGCGATGTCGTACCAGGTATTCTGACGAATACCTTGGAGCCGGGCTACGTCACCTGTATAACGAGGAACGAAAAGCGCGGCTTGGGCACGGGTGGGTACGTCTGCTTGTTTCAGTACTGTCAGTGTATTTTCAGTGTCCGGTAGTCTAATTTTCGAAGCGTTTTGAGTTAGCCAGGTTAGGGCGTTTTCGTCTTCGCACCACATCTGCACCGTGCCCTCCGCTACCTGTGGGTATCCGCGGAAGGCCGGGAGTGGTGCTGTCGAGTCCGTATCCATCAGCATATTCTCAAGACTCTTCTTAATAAATTCTGCTTCTTCTTTAGTCAGGTCTCTGGAGGGCGGAGGGAAACAGATAGCTACGGCCAGCTGCGAAGGAATGTCCTTCGTGGCCCGCGCGTAGGTTTTCCGTTCCCCCTGAGCGGAGTGGACCCTCACACGTTTGGAGTCCCCTTGGATCGCACTCGGAGAGGCCGTGTCGTCGGGGCGCTCCCTCTTTACCGGCCCCGGACCGCTTGGTCCAGGCTGCGGCTTACAGGTGCTTGGCAAGGTATTGGCTGCCATCATCCTCTTGTGCAAGGCTCCACCCCGCCTTTTCCTCCTGTGTCTGGGTCGAGTTGTCGTGGGTTCTATCCAGACTCGGGTCGACTGGCGACCCTGGCACTCTGTCGTGTTCGGGGACTTTTCGCGCCGGGTTTCCCCTGCGCGTACTTGTCCCTGTCCACTTATCACCGCGAGTGGGGACTTATCGCGCCGGGTTTCCCCTACGCGGACTTGCCCCCGCTCACTTGGTTCCGCGTCCAGCCGCTTTTCACGCTGGGTTTCCCCCTCGCGTACTTGCGGCCGGTCGCGTACCTCCCGCGTGCCTACGCGGATTTTGCGCTTTCGGTCGCCTAATTCCTTCTCCCGGGTCAAGATTTTTCCGCGCTTTTGTTGCAGCAGGCGTACTTCATCAACCGGAAGAGTGGTAGAGCTGCCAGGCCCGTCCTCCTTCCCAGTCCTTCTTTGTGCGTGTGTCAAGTCGTCTAGCCTGACTTCGATCCTCTCACGCTGGAGTGCCAGCGTGCGAAGTTCGCTGTCTAGGCTCGCGATAGGTGCTTTGTCTTGGTCGTGATCTGGGTTATAGGTGACGCTCTTTCTCACGATGCTCTGTTGCCAGAGGCTCGTGGACGTCGTAGGTGGTTGAGTCGCAACCGAAGTTGGGTTTGTTGGCGCGATGGTCGCAGCCGTGGTCATGGTTGTTGGCGCTTGTTCAGCAGCCGGCCGCGCTGTAGAGCACGGCACCAATTTGCAGTGGGGTGCCCCCCCCCCAGATTACGTTGGGAGCTGACCGCCATAGCGGTGTGGGATTCCCCGGCTTGGCTGGGACCCACCTGGGTACTAGAATTGTCCTGCTGCTTCATGGTTTTGGAGGATGGGCTTTTGGATAAGAGGTTACCCCTCCTCTGGGACCGACAGGATATAGGGATGGGAGGGAGGGACAATTTAAGGATAAAGAGGTCAAGGGTTGTAAGGTAACCCAGGCCTGGGAGTTGACCTGGGATGTAGGATCGATGGGAAGATCAGGATAGGAAGGAATGGACTTGTTCAGGATTATGAGTACACACGGCTACACACCAAGCTACTCCCCCCCCCCCCCCCCCCCCCCCCAAACAGACCGACCCCCCACTATACAGATGTGAGATCAGCCCGCAAGGGGAAAGTGCCGCCCGATATGCAGCCATGTGTACATGGAACATGGAAAAGGGGTTTATAGGTTACCCTAAGCCTGTGGTTTGACCTTCGGGAACTTCTCTTGTCCGGGATCTTTTTCAAGATGCTTCGGCCGCGGGATCGACTTGACCGTCGATCCCGCAGCCGGAGTTGGGCTATCCGCAACCTGCCCACCCGCTCGGTTGCAGGAGAAGAAGTGCCTGGCAGCCTGGGTCGTCCCACTGCTGATGCACGTATGCATAAGCGTTGGGACGGTCCATCACACCCCGAGAAAAAACCTCCTTTTTAGGGTTCCGTACCTCAAAAGGAAAAAACGGAACCCTTATAGGATCACTCCTGTGTCTGTCTGTCTGTCTGTCTGTCCGTCTGTCACAGCCAATTTGCTCCGAATCTAATGGACCGCTTAAGTTGAAATTTGGTACACATATGAGTTTCTGTGACCCAAACACGGACGGGTAAAGTAAATAAATGAATTTTGAATATAGACGTCACTTTTGGGGGGCAATTAAAAAAAATTATAAAAAAAGTTTTGAAAACTACACCATGTGGCATGTCAAATGAAAGAGCTTACTATGAGGGTCTCAAAAAAATGTTTTTTTTATAATTTTAAAATTAATAGTTTTAAAGTTATTTAAGAAACGAAAATTGACCATTCCCCCCCCCCCCCCTTATCTCCGAAAAAAATACAGAAAATAGATCTTTACCTGTAGATTACAGGAAAACCTGTAAGAAGTATGTGGTCTTAAAATAACATGGTAAATCTATCAATATTGTGAGTACAAACTTACATTTACAGTTGAAATGTATGGGAAAACATGTTTTTCAACTACAATGTTAAGTTTGTTCTTAAGATAAATTCATTCCAACTACGGAACCCTTCATTGTGCTTGGTCCGACACGCACTTGGCCGGTTGTTTTTCGTTGGTTAAAAAAAGAATTACTCAAATAGGTGCAACCGTTTGAAGTGATGTGCTTACATATATTTGGCAAATGATTTTTATTTATGTAGATATTATTATCTAAGTTGACCTTAATTCATTTGAGGTGACTTCAAGAGGCCTCTGTACTCGACTTTACGACCTTCAATTAAGTTTATGGTCTAATGTGCTCACTGAGGCACAAAGGTATCTCTGTCTAAAAACGGTCACCCATCCATGACTTAACGCGGGTAAATGTAGCCTTGCATCATGTATTTATTTAAGTGCCTGATTATTATATAAATATCCCTTATATTCTTTCATTTTCAGGTTTGCTGACCTAAAGAATGTTTTTACACTACAGAATATTGCGATGCCGAAAGACGCTTATAGCTCTATGATGGCCTACAACAATTCCAAATTGTATAATGTTATAACTGCTAAGGTAACTATTGAATATGTCGTTTATTTATTTTTTTCCTTATTTTATACATTTTTAAATATTTTTCTTAAAATGAAAAGTTATAAAAAGCATTTAAAAATATAAAAAATAGTGGTCCGCCGGTGTCGGGAGCAGGATTCAAGCAACCGGTGGTTAAGGCTCCAGAGACAGGAACCTCACGATGCGAGCCGTATTGAGGAGTACTGCCTGCCTTCTGAATCACGCCCTTGAACCAACCGCCTAACGAGAGCCTCCAGAGATGTTGATCAAGGCTTTCGGCCAACAGACCATTGGCCGTTACGACTATCGGCACAACGACAGCGAGCTCACATTCCACATATCAACAACCAACTCGAGATTTTTTATGATTCTCTTTCTCAGCTTTCACGAGGAACTAAGCTTTCATACATACGACAATCATTGCACGGCGCGCTATTCGATCTATCGCCACTATATCAGGCTCATTAGCGATAATAGTCCTGTCCACTGTTGAATACCACTATCTGTAATAAATATCTTTGTCATGCACAATTTGTAATAGGGTTGGCCTTTACAATATTTAAACCCGTAACATGGAATCCCATCTTTAGTAGTAAGAGACGAAAATTAAATTTAAAAAAAAAAACTGATTTTCAATTTTTACATTCATCATTTCAGGTGTTAAGTGAAGAATGGAGGAGTAAGGATATATACGTGAACTCTCTTCATCCAGGAAACATGGTCTACACAAATCTAAGCAAGTCATGGTGGCTATTCAGACTAGCATTCTTCTTAGTCAGACCTTTCACTAAATCTATGGTAAGTTACAATAATATCATGAAAATTGTTTTTATTTTAATCGACTTCATTTGGCATGTTTCAACGCGAGGCTATCAAGAATAATAAAAAACACAGTAAAAGTACGTTAGTAAATGCGCAAAGCGTGGTACCCAATGCAGCAGAAAAATGCAGGGACAAATAGGGGATGGGCATTACACAACGATGATAATATTAGGTACCATTTATTACATTACAAACATTATTAAGTATAATTTTTGCGCTGTAGCATGGTGCGGGTGACACATGTCAGCAGTATGGCATGACTAGGTCAGTGACAATATGCACAATTCAATTTTATCGATAACGATTCTTGCAGCAAAATTCTCGTTCTCCTAATAATTTTAAAAATGTCTTTGATATATCATATTATTATCAATTTATTTTAAAATATGTTTTTAATATTTACTACCTACTACCGGTATTTATTTATTTTTTTTCATGGTATAATGTAAACTCTATACATGTATAACAACAAAAATTTTAAAATACATACAGTAAACTTCTTTTTCTATAAAAAATATTGACTATCGATAAAAACCCATAATAGCAATACATCTCACCACTAAACATGTCTATGGCGTTACGTTACAAGTCTATCACTTTGCTTCATTTTTCTTTAAATTTGATTTTATTTGTAGATAATGTTTTTTTGATATTTTATATTAAATACATATTTTAAAATAAATTTCATAATAATGAGATATGTCACAGACATTTTTAAAATTATAGTAAAGAGGATGAGATTTTTGCTGTGAGTTAGAGAATAGTTTTCGATAATATTGAATTGCTTAATGTCACTGGCCTAGTCATGCGATACTGACATCTGTCACCCACACCATGCTACAGCGCAAACAATGTAAGAAAGAATTTTTGAAAATTCATCCTTTAAAAGGGATGAAAGTTTGTATGGAAGTTCGTCATTTCTGCCGATGAGAAATCCCACACGGCTTGTCTAAATATAAAATACTGTGTTACAGCAACAAGCAGCATCAACGACGGTATACGCAGCGACAGCTGCTGAGTTAGACGGCGTCACCGGTTTGTACTTCAACAATTGTTTCTATTGCGAAGAATCCGCAATGGCCCGCGACAAAAATATAGCCCACGAACTATTCGCCATGACACTAAAAATGATAGCCGCTCGAGTCGGCCCAGACGGCCTGCAGAAATACTTGAACAAATACACGACTACAAAACCTCTTAGTAAAGAAGAAACGTCGGATGGAAAGGAAAATTCGGCAACAACTGAATAATGGGATGGGATTTAGATCTTTAAGAGTCAAGTGGTGTTCAGCGGGGTAATTGCATACATAAAATGTAAATGAGGGTTTTCTGATATGACGTTGGTATATGGTGGCAACACTTTGACGTCAGGTCCGGAAACCTGGCTAAAGTGTCAAAGCGTGTTGATTAGTCGTGACTGAATGTTGACCCAATGACGAACGTCATCATATATTTTTTAGACATTATCGAAATGAAAGACCTCTTGTCAAAGTGGCGCCAACTGGTGGCCAGTTTATGTTACTGTATTTAAAAAAACTCTTCTTTTGATAAATCTCGATTCGTTTTTCCAGGCGCCATCTGATTGATTTGAATACTAAATATCAACTGTTCTAAAAAAGCCTCATTGCTGTCTCCCATTTAATCATTTATAAAAGTTAAAAGTAAACACTTATGTACTCGTTTTTAAAAGGTTAATGAGTTTTTGTACATTTGGTGGTTTGATGAGAAATTAGAACTGACTACAAACATAAATGGTTTTACAAATCCGATAAGACTATTTGGGCATCGTTCTATTGCCTCTCCACTGACATGAACCGAACCAACGTTTATGGCGCCAACGAAAACGTTAACGTATTGACAACTAACAGTTTAACTCTTTTTGATCGTAATTTATGAGTTATTTGTTATTTAATTTGAGAGCAGAAACAAACAGATACTTATATATATAATATATATATATATATATTTTAAAGTAGGTTCCTTATACAAAATAGATCAACGTGTCTCATTTCTGGGAAAACTCGTTTTCTCTATTTTCGGTACTACATACCTAACTAGCGAGAAAAAATATAATAAATGAGGGTTACATACCTGCCCAACCTTTCGGGGAAACAAGGCGGGGTTATGTTAAATATTGTATTTTACTGTAGATTTTATCTTTATTCTTGTTCTTTAAGTTCCAGTAAATAAGTTTATATGTGATGTACTTACAGGTATAATATATTTTTTTAATAAATAAACAACTCTAAGCTCATATACCTACTTGTCTTTGTATTTTATTTTATAAATCTCCACAAATACCTACTTATTGGCCTTAGTTTGCAAATTCTATTTCTTTTTGTGGGACCACCTCAAGACTTCGCAAAGCTCCAAGAACACTCGCCTCTGGTCGCGAACTACAGTGGCTTATTTGGAAAGTACTTAATTGATTACGTACCACATTAGGCCGCTGTAAACATAATTTGGCAAAATGGAGCATTATCTATTCATCCATTGCGAGTGCCGTGCTCCTGACCAGACTATGCCCCATCTGCTAGTGTCCCAAATTTCCGTTCACCTGGAACCTTGACGATCTGAACAACGCCGCAATAAATGTGGCCACCTACTGGGCCCTAACAGTTTAGGAAACATAGATGTAACTACCGTCGAAACGAAAAGTAAAAGCAGTTTTCCAAAACGAACTATTTCCATTTCTTTCTGAGTCAATGGTTTTTAGAGTTTTGTAACCAAAGGGTGCGAACGGGACCCTAAGGCCACAGAACATGTAACTTTCTTAAGGCTCCGCTGTACAGACGCCAACAGGTCAAGCCACCCGAAACTCAAATTTTCCCACTGAACCTTGAACCTAATACTTAAGCGATAAAGATCAAATCTATTAAAGAAGGGAGAATGGGTAATGCCGTACCCAGACACAAAGTTAATTGTAGCATTAAGAACTATGTCGGTCTTTGTTGTCCTCATCGAGTAGTTTAATTACTCCTATGACAGCATGTCTGAATTCAATGGGAGAAAAAAGATATGTGAAGAAAATAAGTTAATTTAACAAATAGAATAAAATAAAGGAATAGGAAAGTTCTTTAATTACATACATACATAAATCACGTCTTCTCTCCATAGGGGTAGGCAGAAACTACAGAACGCCACCTTCTACGATCCTTACATACATCTTTTGGCTCGTTTCCACTTGATTTTTCTGAAGAACATCACTATAGTAAATGTTCCCTCCCGGCGTTTCCACTCACATCTGCCTTGTAAATTGCGCACCCGTTGCCTAATCACATCATTCAAATCTGCCTAGCCTTTTCCCAACTATCGGGGTCGGCTTTTAGTTTAACCAGATGCAGCTGAATACCAGTATTTTACATGGAGCGATTGCTTTCAGACTTGTTGTCAGACTGGGGCTTCTGAGTACCCGTAACGACTGTCGAAAGATCTACGAATGACAGCCGGGACTCATCCATCTTTGTTCTAAATAGTCAATCATCTCTTGTAAACAGTCTCACCAAATATACAAACTCATTTGCTCGCTCCACATTCGTTATCATTTATTTTCACATCACATTCACACACACATCCTCTTCTCTTACAAACACCATAACCTTCGTCTTATTCACATTTATATTCATCCCTTTCATCTTATATGCTTCATCCACCACAATCACCATGACTTGCAACTATTCTGCTGACGATGCTAGTAGAACTTGATCATCTGCGTAGAGTAGGCATTTGACAGGCAACACATTCATCCTCAATCCGCACTCACCCTTTTTCAAATAAGTCAGACGAGTTGAACAGCCACGGTGGCAATACAAAACCCTGTTTAACACCCCTTGAGATGCAGAAGTCCTTGTCTTTTCTATCGTAACAAAAGCACTGGAATCCTTGTCTATAGATTTCAGTGCCCGTACCAAGCGCCAGTCCACACCGCCCTTGGATAGTCATCATTTACATTTTAAAATATTTTTATAAAAACATTTAAAAATATAAAAAAATTAGCCCACCAATATCGGGAACAGAATCCAAGCTATTGGTGGTCAGGGCTCTATTAGAGAGAGGAACCTCCCCACTATGCGTGCAGCGTGCCATGTCCAGGAGTACTGCTTTCTGAATCAAACCTTTGACCCAGCCACGCAAGGAGAGCCTTCTGAGGTGTTGGTCGAGGCTCTTCGCTATCAGGCCATTAACCGTAACGATTATCAGTACAATGATTGCAGAGTCCACGTTCCACATGTCGACAACCTCGTGTGCTAAGTCAAGATACTTGATTTTTTTAACTTTCTCAGCTTTCACGAGATTCTCTCTCGTCGTGAAGGACAGCGACATCAACAATTGCACGGCGCTCTCGTCAGTTTATCACCACAATATCAGGCTTATTGGCAACAGTCCTGTCAGTGATGATAGATCGATCTCAGTACAATTTGGCGTTACCATTCTCGAGAACTGGGTCGGGCCCATACCTGTAATATGGTACTTCGGACTCTACAAGATTGTTCTGCAAGGCAACTGGTGGATAATCCTAGCCACTAGATTGTGTCTGTGCAAATACTCGCCGTTAGCAAGACGAGAACAACCGGAAATAATATGTCGGATTGATTCACCGGCACAGTAGCATGCCCGACAGATGGTAACCGTACCGTCTTTGACAATGTATTTTCGTTAATTATTCGTCATGATAACTTCATCCATAATCGCACAGATAAAACCTTCGGTTTCCCCAACAACTAGAAACGCAGCCAGGATACAGACGCCAAAAAAGGGCCCGGAAAACGCGTTCGTGAATCTCTTTGCCTTGCCATACTTCCTTACGATCCTTAGTGACAAGTACTGCAGGTTTGCGCCAGTTCTCTTTCGCCAAGGAGAGTGGGGTGAGGCCCTTGTCCACCGCGACCACATCTCTATGCATCCCCAGAGCTTCTAGGAAATATTCCCTGCGACTGCATATCTCGCGATTGTGGAGGGTCTTAGCGTTTCAAAAGGCTCGATCTCCACACTTTCGCGGAATATACAGTCTTATTACCGATGACCGTGGATGATGCATTTGATACGCAGTCAGAAGCATACGGACAACCCTATCCAGGGCGTTGCGTCGAGTTCGGTCTGAATCCATTTGAGCATGCCGTAAGAGTACATCAAAACCATTATTATAATTAATATAAATTATAATTTAATTAAAAACCATTATTATAATTAATATAAATTATAATTTAATTATTAGGTAATTGTTATACTTAATTATCAACTCTATGTCCCACGCAATGGCTGGACCAACGAGAGGTTGTTTATTTAATCAACTTAATTTCTTCACATATCTTTTTTCTCCAAGTGAATTCAGACTACTGTCTTAGGATTAATTAAACTACTCCATGAGAACTTATAAGACAGCCATAGTTCATAATGCTACAGTCAAATTTATTTTTGGGTACGGGGCCCATACAAGTTTACCCATTGTCCTTTGACAGATTGTAGTAGCTTGATGTGCTGGCGTCTGTACGTCCGTCTGTCACAGAATCACAAGGTTGTATCTTTGAACCGTAATAGGTAGACACTTGAGATGTTCACAGAGTGTGTACTATGGCCGATAGGGCAACGAATAATAAAAATTAAAAGGGGGTTCGGATAATTTGACATATTTTTTGTGGCATTGTGGTTTGAATAGTTTTGGCATTGGCAGAACTATGATCTAAGATAGGTACCGAAGAGACGTCTTTGTATAGCTTTGTATAATTATTTTTGGTATTTCGTTCGTCACGATCATTAATATCCATGTTCCGTGGCTTCAGATGTTTTGTTTGGCGCTTACAACGCACTACCGGCTAGCCGCAATGCAGCCTGCCGCATGTCTATTTTATAATGTCGGGGCCACACCAACGTCAACGTTAATGCCCATGATGCTCTAAGACATGACGTCGAAGCTAAAAACATATTATCGAGAATGCAAGTCTTACTTATTTAAGTATGCAACCCAAGTGTTTTTAATCTTATCTGTGGAGAAAACATGGCGACTTTGACATTTTATATGTGTCAAGGTAAATTGTCAAGAAGTATGAAGTAGTAAATTAAAATAATTAATATTATTTGTGTTACTTAGGCATATAATAAAATAATCCGTGTTTTTATTTAATTATCATTCCGTTGGACATAGCAAATGCGTGAGAGTAAAAAAAAAAACAAATCCCGATATTATTAGATGAAATTAATGATGCTGGTTCGGACGCTCATAACGGTCATTGAATTTCCTGTAAATCATAAAAATTGTTCTAAGCAATATAAAAATAAATAATGTTGTTGTTTAATAAGGTTGTGTGTGTAACTAAAACTTTGAAAAGTTAGTGATTGCCTTCGTCAAGATGGGGGACAAAATGAACAGAGAATACTTCGAGCCTGGGGCCACAGCCTTCAACTACAATAATGTGGTAAGTACCTAATTATTATTGCTTCACTTTTACCTTTAAACAAAATGAAATTTATCATACCTAAGTTATTATAAACAATGAATCGAATTTACCATATCAAGTTTATGCCTTAAAGTCGACATTCTAATCAAAGTATGGACGAAATAATGCTCTTTCTATTAAATTGTACTTAGTACTTATCTGAACTAACCTTGGAACATGTCTAACTTACTGAAACAAAGATATCAACAGTGGGTACCATAAAGGTTGACTGTAACTTTCTGGAAGCTAGATTACCCCCCAGAGAGTTAAGGATTGTTTCAAACCTCATTTAAAATTGCACTGGATTTATTAGTGATTTATGTTATTTCTTTACATACATTCAGTATTATCCAGTGGCTAAAATATTTCTTAAAACATTTTGTTTTTATCATTGCTATGAAATTAATCAAGATAATCACAAGGTGTACAAACAAGATATTGCTAGTTGCTGCAAAAACATTGAAACTTAAACCTTCTAGTCTTTTGTTTACCAGGAAATTATAATAAAATAGCATATCTATAGCTGTGTCCTTTGCTGTATAAATATAAAATAATAACTTGTTGCATTGTACCTTGAACATGTATTATCTACTTATTGTGAAGTGGTATAAAACAACTTAGCTTATTTTTATCTTAGCATATAAATTATTTTTGAACCCTGGGACTTTGTTCCAGTATGTATACAGCCTGTTGTTGGCCCACTGCAAGGCTTAGCTGGGTCAGAGGGGGTCATCTTACACTTTTCTACTTTTACAGAGGATGTAGGATCCTGCTGTATGTAAATCTTACTTCTTACTACTATTATAAATGTGAAAGTTTGGATGGATGGATGTTGATTACGCAATCGCGCCAGAACGGCTGAACGGATCTGGATGAAATTTGGCAGTGAGATAGATTATAGTCTGGAATAACACTTAGGCTACTTTTTATCCCAGAAAATGTATGGTTCCCGTGGGATAATTTCCGACATCCATGTGGGCGAAGCTGTTGGCAAAAACTAGTATTAAATAAATAAAATGTCATTTATTTGCCTTAGAAAACCTTGTTTTTAGCTAATACTTACAACTATACTCCACCATTAGTTATTTGTTTATTACCAACCATATGAGAGACAATTTAAGACAGATCATCTACTTATATATATAAAGTTTACTTATATATATATAGATAAAGTTGCTTTTCTTGTCTGTCTGTGTGGCCGCGTTGTTCTTCTAAACTACACAATGGATTTTGATGCGGTTTTCACTATCATTTAGAGAATTTATTCCGGAAGGTTTATATGTAAATACAAACATATATAGAGAAATAAATATAAAATAATAATATAATATAGTATACGTATATATTTATCTTAGATATATTATAAACCTTTGTATTTTGTCAAGTCGTAAAAACTGTGTGAAGCAGGGCCGGGTCGCTAGTATTTTGTAATCTCTTTAAAAAGTATGACACTGAGATGAATGTGTATTCTAAGAAAATCTGTGGCAATTTTTTGTGCCCCCTGATTTTTGGTTATTAACTTTTTAATTTAGTTTTAGGTTGTAGTCTTTTTACTTGTTATTTCATCCTAATAAGCACAGTCAGTCTCAAAAAGATGTATTCATCAACAAGAATTCATTTGAGTCTACAATTTGTGTTCCTTAGTACTGTATCAATGATTACAATGTACAATTAAGTACCCAATTATGGATCTTAGTTGTCCAAATAAATAAATTTTCGATTTTTTCATTTTTATCATAAGTTGGTATGACTGGGAAGAGCCAACAAAAGAATTTGAAAGAATAGAGGTAGACCTTTGCCCAGCAGTGGAACAAGATTGATACAATAATAAATTAGGTACATAACTAGAAATAAATCCCTTTACATGATCTTCACACTGAGCCACACTCACAACTCATAAGATAACAGAATTCAAAGTATCAACCAACCTATGCCAAGAATCACGTAGCATATCTTGAGCTGTACTTTGCTTGTTAGTTCACATAACATTAACTCAAGTTTCATTTGCAAATGCTTGCTAGCTTGCACTCTGTACCTTCCAAGTATTTATTTGCTTACTTTTGCTTATCTTATCTAGCCGCTGTTTAATGTCTTTCTAAATTCTAGTAATATTTTTGTTATTTTTAGGGTTACATACCTCAAAAGGGATAAACGGAACTCTTATATTATAGGATCATTTAGTTGTACATCTGTCTGTCATCCCTTTTTCTCAGGAACGCATGGAGGTATCAAGTTGAAATTAATATCAAATGCGTAGGTCTACGGTCCCTTGGAGTTCTAAAAAAATCAAGCTTTTAGAAGCTTGATTTTTTTAGAACTCCGAACTTTTTTAGAATTTTTTTAGAAATCGGCGTATTTTTTTATTGCGTTGACCTAAGTCAAAGTAATAAAAAAAATACGGCCATTTATGCGACATACTTTGACTCGCAAGTAAATCAAAACCTATAGGGTACTTCCCGTTGTCCTAGAATCATGAAATTTGGCAAGAAGCAAGGTCTCCTAGCACAGATAAAGGAAAAAGTCCGAAAATTAGTAATTTGTAGTTTTATGACATAAAAAAATTTTTTTTTGGGATCCATTGTTAGGTTTGTGTTTTGAATAAATTCCAACACGTAATCTGTTCGATTTATACCCTAACATGATGTCTTTTTATAATTTCAGATGAGAATTTTTATTGTTTCATACTTTTTAGAGCGTGATTTTTCAGTAGTCGGGTTTTAGTTTTTATTAAACTTACTTTTTATTTAAATTATTTTGGGGTTATAATTTCGTGAAAATAAAGTATTTGCAGGGTCACGTTATATTTTTAAAGAAGAATAATTTTTATTATAATATTTATTTTGGGTAGGTTTGGAGAGAAAATATGTTTGGCTCACAACCGAGGCGTGATTTTAGAAATAAAATTCGCAATTACACCCCATGATGCAAGCAAAGCCGCGAGAAATAGCTAACATTAATATATTTTTGAAATGTGCTAATTAAGCCCTTTCATTTGATATCCAACAAGGCATAATAAAAAAATTTTTTTTTTTAGTTCTAAGACTTTATGTCCTCTAGAGAGCGCCATATCAATTTAATGTGACGATACCTCATTTGTCAAATTATGGAAAGTAGTTAGAAGTTATGAGGGAACAGATGAACATACATACATAAATACCGGTCAAAGTCCATAACCCTCCTTTATGCTTCGCCGTAGTCGGGTAAACACAAAGTGATTTCTGCATTGAAATTCTTTTTTGTTAGTAAATTACACCTGACATCATCCAACACAAAAGTATTGTACCTACTTATGGCATTGCAGAAAAAAGTATTACCTAAACTGTTTAAACATAATTTGTCGCTAATGTCTTTCACCATATTGATATGAGCGTACGAAGCTATTCGTAACATTAAGCACGTCAAAGTAATATGTGGCAATTTACCAACATTTGCTTACAAAATCTTCAAGAATATTTGAATTAAATGCCTACGTGGAACTCGTTCCAGCAAAACATAGTACGTCTCCACCTATACTGCCAGGTTCCGTAAGATTTCGCCATGATACTAACAACTTAATGTATTTATGTAAAATTATTGTTGATATGCAATGTCTACATGTTGAGATAAGAACGAAGTATGAACTTATCTTTATAGCAATCGACAAACCTCAGGTTCCTCAGTTTTGCGACGCCTGCCTCCGTGATGCTTTATCATCACCTTTTCTATGCATACGAAGAGGCTACGCCATATGCGGCGAAGAAAGCAATGTGAAACTTTTGATGTGCAATTGTTTACATGCACTGAACTCGACAACATTTTGTAAATATTTTAATTGGAATTTATAAAGTAACTTGATTATGAACCGATGTTTGCTTCGTGAAAGTATGTAGGTATACTTACAGTCAGACTAGAAATGCTGATGATAGTCGCATGCTCTTACGTATAGGCGTTATTCTTCGCCTGGTTCCGAGTGCTTCAGCGCGGGAAGTTAAAAAATAACACGCCATTGTTCACAATTTTCTATTTTGCCAACAGTTTGTCGATGAACAATAATAGTATCTTGATCCCACGATGAGACAATGCGATGTGGGCCAAGCAGCTGACACAATTTAATTTACACGAAACTCCACGATACCACCGCTGTATTAATTGTGCGGTAAAGTAATATCTACTTTTTACTCCCACGCTTCCACCTGTGCGATGCGATCGGTTATGCATCCATGTAAGTACGTAGAGTAGCTTGTTCTGTGTAAATAACTCATTTACATAAGGATGTAGGAGCCTCGACCGCCACATAAAGAATTCGCGCAGCATCTGCCACCGCGCAGCTGTCGCGTATGTTGCAAGTAGCCACTTATTTCGGAGCCTGTATAAAGAAACTTGTCTTAAATAATCGATAATATAATTTATAATCCATGTTTAAATGGAAAAGAAAGAATAGGTTGTCGTGTTAATTGCATCCATGTTTGTATTACTCTGCATGTATTTTCTTTTATTAGCTAATTACGGCATCAACATCAAAGGTTTGCCAACGCGAGGGTGGTTGATACACCGCTGTCTATTAAGAGACACTTGATCGTTTATTGTTTACCTCAAAAGCAAAATTGAATCTCAAAAACCCGTCAAAAAGTCTTGAGTAACCTTCACCTCCCCCCCCTCTCCCCTCTCCCTCCTTCCCTTCCTTCTTCATCCTTCGCCTTCTCACTCCAAACGCCAAATGCAAAACTTTCTTCGCAGAGTAATTTGTTTTTGTAACTATAATAAAGAAAGATAAAACGATTTTTATAGCGTCTAAGGTCGCATGTTCAGAGTAGCTGCTGTCGGTGCCAGGGTACCAGGGACGACGCTCGCGTGAACCTTCCCCTCACTACGATAACTAGTTACATTTTGTATGGGACTCGACAGCACGCCGCGCCGCCGGATTGCATTCGCTAGCTATGAATATTATTATAATTTTGTAATGAATTATAATTTTTGCGTACCTATATAATTTTTAAAGACCTAGCCGTTTTCTTTACACATGTCACTAAATTATTTTCTAGAAATTCAGTCTCAAGTTTTTGTATTCAAAATTTAGATGTCGTCCATTACAAACTTTTCACGCTGTATGAAACCTTTTCCTAATCCGCCTATCCAAACCCAAGATTAAATTTAAAAAACAAAGTTAAAGAAAGACCTTTGTATTTCTTTAGAGATTAGTCACTAAATCAATTAACGATTATCTTGATATTATTCATAACTATCGACAGCGCAATCATCATAGTTTTCAGACATTGTTTCGTGTACACTCGATATTAAAATTGTATAAGGTACGTAACTACCGATCGCGTGCTTGTGGCAAAACCTATCTACCTAGTTGGCAATGCTCAATGTTCGGCTCTGTCAGCCAGTCTGTTTCAGAGAGTTGCGAAATATTTTGCAGCTCGCAAGTCGCGATCTCCACGCTTACCATTGTTACTTTTATGTACTGTTAATCTATAAAAATGTGCCATAGTGTCTCGTGAAAGAAAAACCATGAAAAAAATCTTGTTTCCAAAAAAGAAAGTGAGGAAAACGGTGCGTGTTATAATGTAATGTTATAGATAACGTGTAGTGGTGCACTTAGCGAGAACATTGCACGGGTAAGCTAATCAGATACATTATCTCATATACCTTTGTACTTGAGCCGAATAGAAAGTCATTTCTTTTATTTTTGAAAGAAAACTGTTATCTTGCGCGATGCTTCTGCATTCTAAACAGATTCGGGCTCAGTATTACGCCTTGCGCAATAAACGGTAGCAAAAACTTAATTCGCGAATACTCGACAAGTTTACTCAATTTGTAATGCAGGAAAAACTTGGAGCAGGAAAACAGTTTCAAAATATGCATTTTTCTACCATATTTTGCCTCAGACCTACGTAAAGTACTGCTGTCTGTGACATACCGTCATCCATTCGGCTTGCGTCATTCGCTCGTTCTAGTCCAATCGCTTTTTTACCTTATTTCGATTACATCAACTAATTTCGCGTTACATCGATACCAGAAGTTCTGTGAAGATGGAAGAATTTCCATTAAAACGTAATGTTCATTTTGCGCAACATTATAAAATAGCCTATTGACGAGTTGACGGGTTAAGAAGTATTCCATCTAATCAGATGCTTATCTTTGACTTCTGATATCGCAACGGACAGTTCCATCTTAAAACAACACGATCATACAATAAACACTTTATTCTATTAACGACTATGTTGTAGACTTATCAATTGCCTTTTAAGACGACAAAGGAGACATGTTGAAATTATTTGTTTTGTCCGTCAGTCTATACTTATTATTTCTCAACTTTTTAGGAACGCAAATTCAGAAACATAACCTCTATTTATCCATACTTAAACCAACTTTTTATATCGTCATAACATTGTTTAATTTCGAGGTCTACCAATCACGTCATTAAGACGCGAAACGAGTTGCAGCCAAGTTGGGGCCGATTACGAATCTTAAACACTTAATAACTGTCATTACGAATGCAACAATGGAAAAGTCTATAATATTCTTTCCTCCATATGGCTTCTAAGTTGAGATTTCTAACCGCTAAATCGCAGACTGTTACGTTTTATATCGATTCAAATTTACATCGGATTTGAATTGGTGTGTAATCGATTGCTCATTTCTGGTGTGGTATACACTCATTAGAGCCCATATCTAATGCAAAGATGAAAGCTTTGCCAGTCATATTTTGTTGCATGTCTGGTGTATGACTACATTATTCGCTTTTCAACGATAATTAGTTACTTTCTCCAGTTATATTATCGAACTGCTAATAGATTGTACTGACAGTTATAAGTATTTTCGTGATTTTGACCTTCACCTTTGACTTCATATTAAAATTAATGAATATTATCTTCGCCCGATGATTTTATTTAAAGAAAACACTTCCAACGTCGGTATTTATCTGTATTTGCTTGCAGTGCTTACTGTGCCTACTTTATGTAATGGAGACACTCTGTATCTCGTGCGAATGTTTAATCGGATAAAATGGGACGTCGTAAAATAGAATTTGTAAGAACGGGACAGTACATCGGTATCGGCTCGGTATTAATCACCGTTTTGTTTTATTTTAGTCTAATCAAATAGTGGCTTTTGTCTGTGAAGACAAAATTGTCAGAAGCTGCCATTGCCAAATATTTTTCTTAGAACAAACATTATAAGTAAGTAGGTATCCTGTGCTTTTTATTTTCCGTAAAAAGTCGTGATATTTTCCCCTTCTGACGTCAAAATAAATCCATACTTCGATAGGTAATTGATTCACTCACAGTCGACTTCTTGTATAAACGCAGTATTCCTAGCAACTCACTTGTTGGGCTTGCAATACGTTTGGAAACCCTACATTTTGTTTGCAAGGGCAGCCGTCTAGGCGGAAAAGAAAACTATAATAGACTTTTAATTGTAAGTACAATTACTTTCTTACTTTTGTACCTACTTATTGTATTGACATTAATATTTAATTTTCAAATTCATCATGAAAGTCATTTGCTTTTCCAAACATTACCAGCCGAAGTTTTAAGGGTCGTTTGGGGTCATTGTGGAATGCAATAACTATATTGAGCATTGTTTTTCAGAAAATTCAAATCAAATAAATTAGCTTTCTATTGATTCTTTTGTTGGCCCCTAACTTTTGCAGGTTGACTTCCTCATTTTACTTTGTAAAATATAAACAGTAAGTTTAAAAACTAAAACTTGACCACTGAAAAATCACGCTTTAAAAATTATGAAGCAAGAAAATTTTCTCATGTGAAATTAGAAAAAAGACAGACACATTAAAAATCCGGAGTCACACGTAATCCATGACGTGTGACTCCAGATTTTTAATTTGTGTACGTTAATTTGTTTGCGTGATTTTTCAGTAGTCGGGTTTTAGTTTTTTAACAATTACTTTTTATTTAAATTATTTTGGGGTTATAATTTCGTGATTTATAAAGCATTTGCAGAGCTACTTTACATGACATCGTTTGTCAAATTATGATAAGCAGCTTAGAAGTTATGAGGGAACAGATGAACATACATACATAATACATATACATACGGGTAAAATCATAACCCTCCTTATTGCTTCGCCGTAGTCGGGTAAAAAGTAAGCTACATGCATCTGCTACATCACTTCACTACATAGTACGATCAAATAGCAATAATGTGCACATATGCGTACCAAATAACGAAACTGCTTTCTAAACGCAGCCCGCATTTCCGTGTCGTCACGCTTGTTGCACACTGTTGTCACCGCAGAGTGGTAACCACTAACATACTAGTAGGTACCCGCCTACGTAGCTAATTAACATGTGGATTGACCAGCAGATTTTGCATTCAGCAGACTGACCGGCAATAATGCACGGTTCAACAAAAAGGCGCAGAGACGAAGGGTTAGCCAGCGTTCGCACGGACGTAAAAATATCGCGGCGATTTTATATCGCGCACTGGATTTTCAACGCTCTACTAAGCGCCGAGAGTTGAAAATCCAACAGTGTGTTTTTTCGACGCGCTGGGATGTACTCTGTTGGATTCTAGAAGCTCGGCTCAACACCGAGAATTAAAAATCCAGTGCGCGATAAAATCCCGCCGCGATATTTTTACGACCGGACTGCATCTGACTAGAAATGTGAGCATCATAGACCTATTTGGTCTAAGGTGAGCATAGGAAATTTCAAAGTGTTCCCTATCTCCAGACTTATGATTTTTCTCAAAGGTGGCGCTAGTTGGTAGCACTACTCGCCTTAAACGTCCGGCACACTCTGGATAGTTAACCCCGCTGATCCGCTACCACCTAACTTGTTGATTGGCTTTTTTTTATCAGGCCATAAGCTTATGAAATATTTGTACCGACCGATACAAGATAAGAAGACTATTAATATTGCAACATGTACAGTGGAAGTTTGTTGGCTTTACTCACGTGCTTACTCGGAGAATTTCTGCTAATTTCGGACATAAATCGGAGCCCCTATGAGCAGCTGATCGCGCGCGTGACGCGGTATTGGGCATCCCCGAGTTCACGTGCGGGTAAACCCACATTCAATTTATATGAGTGTCCAATAAAGTTATAAGAAGTAAATACAAATACCTACGTCATTTTTGTAATCTACCTAACTATATATGTTGTTTAGTCATCATTAGCCTCATTAAAATAAATAAAATATTGTTGAACCATCTGTGCCTAAATGTCAGTATTTTCCACAATGTATGGTACAATTGAAATAGAAATTTATTTAATGCCCAAGCTTTTCCCTTTTTTGTTTACTTCGAAAACAAAAGGGTTTGAAAGGGTAAGGTCACAGTTAAAAATACTAAGCGCGATTGTTTGATAATATTTGAGGATAACGAGGCTTACATTTTCATATGGATTTTATTCAGAACCTAAAACAATGAAATAGGACCTTTTGTTACCCTACCTCCGCCAATTAATCAGTTTAAAATAAAGTAATTTGAAGGAAACGATAAAACTCGAGTTTTTATTTGTCCTTCAGTCTTGCAAGTCACATCTAAATTGACTCATTTGATTACCTGCCTACATACTAGATACATTTGGCCATGTTGTGACGAAAGTCATTACTTACGTATCATTTGTTTTTTCGACCTCGAGACATAAAGCCTAGCTTATTTAGTTTTAGTTATTTGATTCCCCCCACGCACGTGTCTTTTTAATAATAACAAGCTTCAGCCCGCGGATTCGCCTGCGCGGATTTCGGAAAATGTCCCACGGGATAGTTTTTAATTTTAAGATAACTCCTAAGATATTAATTTAAATTGTATACTGTGACGGTCTATTACAATGTTTATGAAATGCTTAAGGTAACTAACACATTTAATTAGATAATGATGAATACTTTATCCGTCTAAATAGCATTTGCAAATACCACATTGTATTATTATGTGATTTTTTTTTTTTTAAGTTAAAAAGGGCCATCGCGGACTTTTTTGTAGACCTTTAAAAGAGAAACAATTCCACGATACATAGTTTTGTTATATCTGAAACGAATTAGGCAGCGTTTTCGATGAAAACTCTCAGACGGCTTGATTTTTTCCGACATCTTCAACAATCATCGTCATATTTCAACAAATTAACACAAAACAATATTAAATTATACTTATAAACCATCCTCTTGAATCCTACCACTTCCACTCTTCATCTATTGATGAAATCCGTTGCGTAGTTTATAAGATCTAAGCATACAGAGGGACAGACGGTGGGAAACGACTTAGTTTTATACTGTGTAGAGAAGAATTTGAGAAGGTCAAGTCTGTTAGACATTCAACCAGTTAACACGTTCCCTGCTAAGATAGCTATTCCATATTGTAAATCATGTTCATGTAATGGTATTAACAACAAGGTATTGTCTCAAAGAATAACAATTGCAGGCGTAGTGTTGGCTACCTGATAGTCTGTTATTTCTGATGAAGTCATTCATCGTGTCATTGGAGAGTTAATACAATAGGTAGTTTTTTTAATAACAAACTCGTTGGTCAGACTCAGTAGTGATATCATGTGACTTTTACTGAGAATAATGGCTTAATTAATAGAATTTGATCTAGCTGCTAGATCCGTCATAGTTCTATGGGAATATCTGGGTAGGTAAAATCTTTATTTTAATTAATCTGTGGCATTGCCTTTCCCATAAATGATACTATCTAGTTGTACAAACTCAATATTTTTGAGAGATTCTAGAATAGAAAGAGGTAATAATGATTGAAGTAAACAAATATGAAGAAACCTTCAGGTACGTAACCTACGGACGAACGTTTTGACAATTTACTTAAGGCAAGTAGTGTTGCCAACTAGCGCCACCATTGAGAAAAAAATAATAAGTCTGGAGATATGGAACATTTTAAAATTTCCTATGCTTGCATTTTTAGCCAGATGAGGTGGAATTTTTTTTATCAAAAAAGTCAACACTAACCCTCCTTAGGTTCGAAGCCTTAGCGGTTATCGGCAAAAACTGATTCTACCTCATCTCAACTCATCTGACAAAAAATGTGAGCATAGGAAATTTCTAAATGTTCCAAATCTCCAGACTTTTTTTTTTTTTCTCCATGGTGGCGCTAGTTGGCAGCACTACTCGCTTTAACTGTGTATACCTGTTGAACAACAAGAGAAATATTGGTACACATAATTGGGTTTGAGGTTTCTTTTGTAATTTCGTAGTAAATTATTCTTATCGGGTTTTCCGAATTCCACTTGAGTAACATCAAGTATTACCGAATGATGTAAGAATTAAGTTATTGTGAAATGTGATTGAAAAATGTCATGGGATCTGGTCATGAAAAGGATTATTGGTGAAGTTGGTCATCCAAGGTGTTCTAGCTTATATAAAAACATACCGATATAAAATACATGTAAATAAAAAATGAGATAGGTAGCTACCGTAAAGTTTGTCTAAACACACAAGAGAAAATTGATGAGCACGATAAGTAATGACATAAGATAACTTACTAAGAGATAACCCGTAGATATATATCAATAACATTCATAATGGCGTTTGTCATAATGAATAGCTAAACCGGTATATCCAACAATGGGTTGAATAATAACCCATTATGCAATCCACTTACAAATGATCTTATCTCGATCATCAGCATTACCGATGATTTTTAATGGACACTGGCTCTGCTACCAAAAGTAGCTTCATACCGATCCAATCTTAATATCGATTTAATCGGTTCTAGCAGTTCGTGATTCGATACACGTCACTTATTGATGGGCTGTTAATAGTGCTCAATTTCATTTCGTTTCTATAGATGATTTAATTTGTTAAAAGTTTCTCAATTGCTAACTTATCGTTCATAACCTATCTTATCTTTACTACTAATTAAGTTTATCCTGTGAATACATAAGTAATATATTCACTCATTACAAACAAATGTGAAGACATTTAGGAGCTCGTGGCTAAGTAATAACAGCCGCACGGGTCGATCCATCAGGTTAACCTACGCTTGCCGGAGTTGGTCCGTGGATTGGTGACCATCTTTACATATCGAGACTCCTCCGTGCCTCGGAAAGCACGTTAAGCTGTTGGTCCCGGCTGTTATTCGTGGATCTTTGACAGTCGTTACGGGTCGTCAGAAGAACGAAACTCTGACAACCAGTCTTGCCAAGGGGTATCATATTACCTATTAACTGGGTTGTGGAGGTCAGATGGGCAGTCGCTCCATAAAAAATACTGGTATTCAGCTGCATCCGGTTAGACTGGAAGCCGACCCAAAAGTTGGGAAAAGGCTAGACAGATTGATACTTCACATAATAGTTTGTTTTCACTAAGTAGAACAATGATTTAAGAAAACTTGGATTCAGAAGAAATTTCTAGTAAGAAAATATGTCCCTGCTCCGCAAAGCAAATTAATTTACGACAAAGATAGTACAATAAATTCTCATTTGGTTTACTCCATTAATTTTGCTCTACGGTAGGTAACGCTAATGCTTTTTTCGCTCGCGAGAATATATTGAGTCTTGAAAACTTATTATCGAGGTATTAACTAGAAACCAGGTGAGTATAGCTACTAACAGCGCCACCATTGAGAAAAAAAAATAAGTCAGGAGATATGGAACATTTTGAAATATCATATGCTCACATTTTTTGAGGTAAAATTTTTTGTATCCAAAAAAATCAACACTAAACCTCCTAGGTTCGAAGTTATAGCAGTTAACGCCAAAAACGGCAATTCTACCTACCTCAACTGACTAAAAATGTGAGCATAGGAAATTTCAAAATGTTCCATATCTCCAGACTTAATTTTTCAATGGTTGGCGCTGCCGGTGAGCAGCTCTACTCGCCTTAAATAGAAAATCACAATAGGCCGGTACTGCGTTAATTAGTCTTCCATCTATAACTGGTGCTGTTCCAATTACTTCCAGTTGACTCATCCAATGCCTATGAGAATGAAAACATTTGATCGATTACACGTGCAGATTAGAAACTGTTTCATCCTATAAATATACTTATTGCAGATTTCCTACCAACATCTTACCTAACGATGCTGCTACGCCAGTTCAAGTAGAAACCTTAGTAGATCTAGATCGCTCTATTTTTATTCGAGTTGATCTTGACTCGGACAAATTAGCCTCCATGGTTGTGAACTCGACTGGTGTAACTAATATGCATCAAGGTGTGTACCTGCTACTACAGCTACTACCTTCCCAACTGTTTTCTAATGTGATATCGACGATCACGTCCGGTCAGGGTTTCATTTCGCCGAGCCGACTCCAATGCTACTATGTTGTGACCAGTTTTTATATAGGACACTTGCCTCTGTTGTGATAATCACACTAATATTATAAAGGCGAAAGTTTGTGAGTGTGTGTGTGTGTGTGTGTATGTTTGTTACTTCTTCACGCTCAAACGGCTGGACCGATTTGGATGAAATTCGGTATGTAGACAGCTTATACCCTGGATTAACACATAGGCCACTTTTTATCCCGAAAAAATGTAGTGCTCCCGTGGGATGAGCAAGGAATTCAAATATATTTGCTACTCTTTCAAACTCAAACGGCTCTACCGATTTTGATGAGATTTGGTGTGTTAGTTGCTGACACTCTGGATAAACACATAGGCTACTTTTTATATCGAAAAAATAGAGAAAGAAAGAAAAAGTATTTATTGTGACTAGCACAGGAAGATCAACAACTAAACTGAAATCACAATAATAAAGGTTTGAAAACAACAAAACAAAAATAAATAATCACATTATCACACTAATATTATAAAGGCTAAAGTTTGCGAGTGTGTGTGTGTGTGTGTATGTTTGTTACTTCTTCACGCTCAAACGGATGGACCGATTTGGATGAAATTCGGTATGTAGACAGCTTATACCCTGGATTAACACATGGGCCAATTTTTATCCCGAAAAAATGTAGTGTTCCCGTGGGATGAGCAATTTTTTTGTGAATACTTTTCTCACCGATTAAATAATACACGTTTTGGTGTATCTCATAAACCGCGGGTAACACCGCGGGGCGCAGCTAGTACCACGATAAAGCAATGAATACTTCTTGAGCATATAACAGGTCGTTTTCTGATTTCACAAATTAGTCTTTGAATATTCAGATGTCAGAAAGTTGTCGAGTTGTTACAGACATTATCTTCGAAACAATTGATATCAGTTTGGATTGATTTACAATCGACTAATTTGCGGTTTGTATTGTTGATAACTATTGATTGAAGCCATGTTGAATTTGTAGAACTTTCGAAAAACAAGTTGACATTGCCGATCGGGTTTCTTAGAATTAGTGCTCGAACGATCAAACGGAGAGAAATCCAATAAGTGCCACTAGAGGTCTAGTTTGCTATACTTCTCTGTCAAACAAACTTGCAATCTGGCTTGATAAATTTATTGCTTTGAAAACTTCGTTGTACCTTATCGAAATATTTTGACTGGCGCATAATAATTCACAGTAACTGGTCACACAGTCACACTACTCCACTCAATGTTATACTAACAGTTATTAATATTAATAGCGTGGACGCCAGTAATATTATGTTGTGAGTTGTCTTATATCCTGCTGTCATACCGAACTGTGTATTAAGAGCTTCAGATAATACAAACTATTTCGAACCTTCTTCACTTTATAACTCTAGCCAAGTCACTAATAGCGAAGGTAAATGAAAGCGAAATGTGAAAAGGAACATCTAAATGTGCAAATATTTAGACCAATAGACTATTCTATGAAACTAGTTCACCTCCTAATTCAGCTCAACGATGCTCGTAAAATTGTGACAATTATTTTCGTAGTTCGTGACAGAGGTGATTACATATTTTGTTATGGAATAGGTGACATGACACGTCGTTAACCTATTTATGGGAAAGATAGTGGGTCGCGTTTTCATGAAGCCCCACCTCGCGGATCCCTGAACATGACCAACCCTTTTGTAGCACGCGAAACAGGGGCGGAGAACAATTCGGAAACTACTATACTGCATCACCTAGTTCTTTTCTGCAGTAAACTGTTAAAGTTGATTAGATCATAATTTATGCACTAATTTTTTGATATCCTTAACTGCAATGTTATTAGTAGGGATTGTGGCCAGATTATTGATTAGTGAAAAACTGATAACTAAGGACCAATTTCACCAATAAAACTGAACGCGATCAGCACATCTACACCGCGTTCATGAGCTGTCACTGTCATTTTTGTTATGGAATATTGACATTGACAGCTCTTGAACGTGGTTTAGATGTGCTGATCGCGATCCGTCCATAGACAGTTGTCGCATTGCCTCATGACTTTTAAAATAGACTTCCTAAAAGAAAGTTAGTTGTTGTTGTCAAACTTCACTCTGCGGTTTAAAACTATTTACCTCAAATAAAAGTTTATGGTGCAGAACTGTAATTATGCAAGTTTGACTTGCATTTATTTATTGTTTATCGACACGATGTGAAAAGTGCACAATGTGCGTTAGACTTTCCATTCAATAGCTAATTGATGGAAAGTGTTTTCTGCGCAGAAAGTCACAGTAAACTTAGAAAAAGTTGAAAAAACACAAAAAATAAAACTTGGTACACATCGCTTGATTGACAGCCGCTGCAATAGTCACTTTTTATTCAACGCGGCGCGCTCTACTTACCCATTCAACGTAGTACGCTAATTTTAAGACAAATTCGTGACAATTAACCGTAACGATGGTAGCAATTTAAAAATCGTGACAGTCACATTTATGGTCGATTTGTAGCCATGTCTTATTAGCTCTATACTAGATAAATAATCGTAGGTAGTGTCAGTTTTTTGAATCGATGTTAAAATATCAAGAGCTTTCGCTGTGTTACATAACTTTCCCTATAACAAACGAAACTTAATTATGTGCACACGAGCGTACGTTAATGTTCACGACTTGATCGCTAATGCGAATTTAGTTGATATTATCGGCTTGCGGTGCATACTATGTGTGTATTACCAAATCTTTTTATCTTTCAGTTCTGTAATTGATAATCGTGTATCTATCGCTTTCGATACGAAGCGATTAATTTCACATAGCAATCCTTGACGTCACTTCAAATAATAATTTATTTCCACATTGTTATTCTCAAGAAGAGACCAAGTAAATCTTTGTTTTTGTAAAGTGTCCATCCACCACTTGTGGCGTTGTCCGTGGTTTTCTTTAAACTGTGCACTTTAGCTGAAAAAGTGTTGAACAATTTCAAATTTCTTTCCGTGAAGAATGGACGATACAAGATTTACAGATTTTTTTACTTTCTGCGCGCATAGAAAAATTGCTTCAATGCATCTAAGGATTCCTATTTCTGCAGAACATGATACAATCACATTACACGGACGATAATATAAAAACCAATGCGGTTTCTTCACACCGCAGACTCGGGAAGTACTTACCAGAAGTGCAGTATCAATAAAATTATTCTTTTATAGCCAATATATGGACTGCAGAGTAAGACATAATCTTACAAAATTGCCTTATACCACATCGCTAGGTATCGATTTCTTTTCGATGTTCCGGTCCAATTTCACTCCGGTATCGATTGAAGCTTATAATCTGTATAGCTTTTGTGCATATGTTACATACGCTGCCCCCGGCAGCAATTTGCTTGTTAACGTTGATATATCGATTGGTTATAATCGATATTAAAGGAGAAAGCGACGGCATTGGCACCGGAAAGTAATCCTTTGCCATAGTTCACGGCTTTCATCAATCAGTCGCCATAGACAGGATTGCCTAATTTAGAACCCGTTTTTTTTTTATACTAGTATACATTGTTTGTTTAATTTAACTATTTGTTTTTCAATAAATATTTAAATTGCTTCGGAATAAGCTGGTGTTTCGATTATGACGGGGTCTCAATTAGCCAGGCACGCGTTGAATTTGAAAGTGATAGTATTTTTGTACGTGTGAAGTTAAATACTTTTTGCTGAATTTTTATACGAGGAAAACGCCCTAATTTTTTATGTTTTAGATATCCAATCTTCATGGAAAATTTCAATTGCCTACGCTCTTAAATCGTATAAGTACACGCGAATACATCGCGAGGGCGTCACGAAACAAAATTAGGTATCAAATAAATTATTCGTATGAATCGTGACGTACTTTCGTAATAGGTACGCGTTAAACGTCTGTCACGTACAATATCTCGGACGGCGTCGGATTTTAATCGGCGAAAGTAGTTGAGTGTTGCGTGTTGCGCGTGCGCAGAAGTTTGACCGTTGCCGCTATATTAGAAAGAACAGAAGGCAGACTTATAGTAACACGTGGATTCCTGTGTTAAGAACGTAACACGTCAAATACCTAAGCCCCAAGTTCCCAAACGATAACAGCAAAATGGATTAATTTCGAATGACTATAAACACTACAGGAGCAGATTCCAATTTCCAAGCGATAAGCCTGATTTGCTCAGAGTAACTCTACGTTCGCACGGACGTAAAAATATCGCGGCGATTTTTTTTCGCGCACTGGATTTTCAACGCTCTGCTTAGCGCCGAGAGTTCAAAATCCAACAGTGTGTTTTTTCGACGCGCTAGAATGCACTCTGTTATTGTAAAGTTGGATTCTCAACACTTGGCTCAACAGCGAGAGTTGAAAATCCAGTGCGCGATAAAATCCCGCCGCGATATTTTTACGTCCGTGCGAACGTCGGCAAGGCTTTTGTTTTAAAAGTGATCCTTCTGTACATTTCTGTACATTTGGTTGCACACTATTCGTATGGTTAAAAGCGTCATTTTGTAGTAACCGACGCAATAAAAGTCAGCAATTTGCCTTTCCTAGTGTTAAGCAACTGTTTCCCTTTTAAGTTAACATAGAGGAATTGAATGTTAATGTATGTAGATTAAATGGCGAAGCCGTCCAAGACTAAGTCGTTACGTTAAAACATAGATTATCCATGATAGTATTAAAGTAATTTTGAAATTGTACAAAAAATATTGGTAGTGAGGAGCTCGTGGCTAAGTAATAACAGCCGCATGGGTCGATCGACCAGGTTAAGCTACGCTTGCCGGGGTTGGTCCGTGGATGGGTGACCATCTTTACATACCGAGACTCCTCCGTGCCTCGGAAAGCACGTTAAGCCGTTGGTCCCGGCTGTCATTCGTGGATCTTTGACAGTCGTTACGGGTCGTCAGAAGTCCGAAAGTCTGACAACCAGTCTTACCAAGGGGTATCGTATTACCCAGTTACTGGGTTGTGGAGGTCAGATAGGCAGTCGCTCCATGTAAAATACTGGTATTCAGCTGCATCCGGTTAGACTGGAAGCCGACCCCAACATAGTTGGGAAAAGGCTAGGCAGATGATGACAAAAATATTGGTAGTGTAAGTATGTCTGGTACTTAAATTTAAATTGGAGCTTTGAAGAAGGAATAAAATTAAGGCTCCTTCAAACAGGCGCGACACGCGATATAATCGCTCGTGACACAAAGGCACTGCGTGTCGCGCGACGACCGGTATCTGTTTGTGGTTTATTTTATTACAGTTCTCTATAACATTTATCTTCTGCCCGCGACTTCATCCGCGTGTAATTTCTTGTTCTCCGACCCGCCCCGTCGCATCATATCGCCTGCTCGCGCTATTAACTTCGTTTTTGCTTAGCGTTCTTTCTGACTTTTTTTATTTTTGTTCGGGTCCTAGCGTGATGTTAAAATAGTATAAGCTAGCTTTCCACAAGAATTGTGCTATCAAATGCAAAAAGTTTTTTTTTTTTTCAAATCCGACTCAGTGTCAGAGATTAATTAGCCCGTTCAAACATACAAACAGAAATACCGACCAAATGCGTGTTGGACCACACACGATGAAGGGTTCCGTGTTCGGATGAATTTTTCCCAAGAACAAACTTAACATTGTAGATGTAAAACACGTTCTCCCATACATTCCCACTGCAAATGTAAGTTTGTACGCACAATATTGAGAGATTTACTATGTTATTTTAAGATTCTTATAGGTTTTCCTGTAATATACCTAAAGATAAAGAACTAAATTCTCTATTTTCTCAAAATTTTGGGGTCCGAAGTTTCGGAGAGGGGGCCGAATGGTCAATTTTCGTCTATTTTCTTAAATAACCTTAAAACAATTAATTTTAAAATTAAAAAAAAAATATATCAAATAGAAATTCATTTATTTACGTTACACGTCCGAGTTTGGGTCACAGAAATTTATAATGTGTACCAAATTTCAACTTAATCGGTCCATTAGATTCGGAGCAAATTGGCTGCGGCAGACAGACAGACACACGAGTGATCCTATAAGGGTTCCGTTTTTTCCTTTTGTGGTACGAAACCCTAAAAACAAACTCTTCAACTTTATTATTAGTATAGATTAGATTTATGTGAAGGAAAAGTGTTAGTACAAAATATCACGCAACATACGTTAAAAGAACTGATCTTCTTTCCTGAAAACGGCTCTTTTTTTCACGCGATCACAACACAATGGGGTCATTTTTAAATTACAATTTACGCCGCAGAAAGCCGTAATTGAAAATATCGAAACAATTCTATTAGATGAACTATTTCGGGGCCAAATGTATAATTGTCCTGATTGAGTCGATGCTGTAAGTCATTACGCGATCAAACCACGTCTATCTGTTCTGCGGGCTGAAATCGCTAACGCGCTTTCATTACTACATTTACACAATTGAACATTGTCAGTACGAATTGCGAAATTAGATCGTTGTTAAATTGCTTTTCGTCATATGATTTAGTAAATAACCGTCAAAACTGACAGGTGTGTTATAAAGATACGTAATAACATAAATTTTGATTCCATGTTACGTCTACTCCCATTGACAGTAATTGTGTTATTATGTTCCTCATAATAACAATTTGTGTACTATGGGCCAAAGTTCCGCATGATCACCTCAAAGGCGATAATCGTATAGCACGGCTCACGACTCGATCGCACAATGTTCGTTTGTCACTAGCTGCGCTCTCACAGGAATATTTTCTTAAGTGAGCATGCTTAAGTTTTGTCCATAGTACTTACATATAATTTTTGCCATAGCCGGACTTGTATGGCGTGACTACTGGACGTTCATTAAATTAATGAAACAGCAATTTCGACGATGCCTCACCTAATTTTGTCAAACGTTCTAATTTATGGAGAGCGAGCTAAATGTACGTTGCTTACCTACCCCTGGAGACTATAAATTGGCAAGTTCCTGTGTTTTTAAGGCTTGAGGTCAACAACCACGCCCGTTGTGATCGCAGACGTCATCCGATTACTCTCGCTTCTTTCCTCTCCGAGTCAAGCGGGTTACTGTGTCACTTTCTTCGTCTTCCGCTACCGATTTTATCAATACTTATAAATGTTATATTATGCAAAATATATTTAAATCGGTATACGTCACATGACACGTTAACAAACCAGGCCTTTCCGTAGGGAAATGACACGATTATGTCAATCGTAAATCAGGAGATCGGATCATTAGTTTGACCGGATGAAATTAATAAAGTAGGGTGAATTGTAAGGAGCATAATCAATCCCGGTGTTGTTTTGTTGCAGTATAAAAGCACTTGCAATGAATAAGGTAAGCAAGAACGGCGGTCTATATAGGCTAAACTCTAAACACATTTAAATACCAACATCCCGTACTCAAAGATGTCGGATGGGTGCTAAATATATCAGCTCACCAACTGTTTCATTGGTTAATTAGCGAGGCAAACACGTTTCGTTTGTTTTAATCACGTTCTGATGACTTATAAAACTTTCTTTATAAGTGCATTGTCAAATTTCTCTTTGCAAGAACGCGTGCCAGTCTCTTGGTAGTCGGCACAATGGACAAATTAGTGTGTTTCTATCTGCTATTGTTAGCACCCAACCCGAGAACTTCCATAATTACAGCACTGCTCTGAACTGTACGTAAAACATAAAAAAACCGGTCAAGAGCGAGTCGGACTCGCGCACCGAGGGTTTCGTACAATCATAATTATATGTAATTCTTCTTGATGATTTCTGAAAAAGTGTGCTATTCAGAGACATTGTTTAATTTTTCCTGTAATCTTTACATAAACTTCTATCACAGAATAATTTCAGATTTTTCTCTATGCAAAGTAATGCAAACTTCGGAGATAAGACGGGTACGGTATTTTTTTTTTTTTACATTTTTTCATCAAAAGTCGAAAACTATGCGGCCTACAAAAAGAAAAAAAAATATTTGATAATGTAAAAACATCGTTTTTTTATAGGATATCCCTAGTAGCCCTATTTCGAATTTTTGACCTCAATTCAGTACCTGTTGTGAAAAAAAAAAAATGATTTCTTTCTTATTTGCAAAATAGTTGGGAAAACGTCATCTAAAACTGTTCCAAATTTCAAGTTGATAACTTTAGAGCTCTTGAGATATCCAGCTGTGACAGACGGACGGACAGACAGACAGGACTCGCACCATATTTTTCCCATTTTGGTACGGAACCCTAAACACAGCTGCGTGCTAACGAGCCAGTTAAATAAAGGAGCTGTTTTTTTGATATCATCTGGGCCAATACGAGGTAAATCAATATAACTGCATTGCAATTAAAAGAAATGCAGTCTAAGTAGCCTTTGGTGTTGATATAGACAAGTGTATAATGTCAACAGATTACCTAGAACCGCACGTGCAGAACTGTAACGTGCTGACTTTGTAAATTAGAAAACTGTCAGCGGTGACAGGATAATGCCTTCTTTGCAAACTTAATGCAACCTTACTTTTGCTTCGCTCTATGAGCAAAACCATTATCAGTCTTTTGATACTTACCTACATTTCTATACATGTTTTCGGTCTGGCAGAGGCACTAGTCTAATATATAAGGGTTCCGCTACACACTTGCGACCTAAAGAAAATAAGATCAATGTTTGACCACATAACATATCAACATTATAATAGGTCTTTACCTATGAAATTGCCGTTTTGTATGAAAAAATTTAAACGAATTTTTTTCATGCATTTTTTATTTGTATTAATCGAAGTAATCACCCATGCAATCAATGCATCTTTGCCAACGCAGTGGCAGTTTATTGATGCCCTTCTTAAAGAAATCAGCTGGACGGGAGGCAACAAATTCTTCAAAGGCATTTTGTACTGCCTCTCGGGTATTGAATTTTTTTCCCGCCAAGAAGTTATCCAAATTCTGGAAAAAGTAGTAGTCTGTAGGCGCAAGGTCTGGTGAGTAGGGCGGATGACGGAGAGCTTCCAACCCCAGTTCTTGCAACTTGGAGACCGTCTGCTGTGCAGTATGAAGTCGCGCGTTGTCGTGCAGGAGCAGCGGAGACGAGCGATTGACCAATGCTGGTTGGAGATGTGCCAGCTTCTCCATCATTGTGTTCAGTTCTTCACAGTACACATCTGAAGTAATGCTCACCCCGTTTGGTAAGAAGCTGTGATGAATCACACCGGCGCTAGACCACCAAACAGTGACCATCACTTTTCTAGGGGTAAGTTTTCGTTTAGGGCATTGTTTAGGTGCTGAACCAGGATCCAACCAACTTGCTGAGCGCTTGCGGTTATCAAACAGAATCCATTTTTCATCGCAGGTAACAATGCGGTTCAAAATTCCTTCATTTGTGTGTCTGTTGAGCAGTGCAAGGCACGTCTCGACGCGTACTTCGCGCTGGCGATCATTGAGTTCGTGGGGCACCCATTTGTCAAGCTTTTTTACCTTGCCAATTTGACGCAAATGAACCAATATTGTTTTGACGCTAACGTCGAAAGCTGCTGCTAATTCAGCCGTAGATTGTGTATCATCAGCTTCCACAATCGCCTTTAATTCGTCATTGTCGACCAAAGTCTTCGGACGACCGCGAGGTTCATTTTTCAGGTCGAAATTTCCAGAACGGAAGCGAGCAAACCAATAACAAGTGGTGCGTTGGTTTGTAGTGTTAGCTCCGTAAACGTCGTTAATGTTGCGTGCCGCTTGTGCCGCGTTGCTGCCACGACGGTACTCATATTCCATAATTACTCGAATTTTTAACGTATCCATGATGACGAAAAAGATTGAAATGCGATGAAAATGTAACACTAATCAATAAACAAATGACTACTTTTGGAAAAAAAAATCCTAGTTTTTAAAATAAAATTAATTTGAAATTAGAATTCTTAGCCAAACAAAAATTATTTTGATTTGAAATGGCCAGTAGGTACTGCAGAACGGCAATTTCATAGGTAAAGACCTAATATTGGACATCGATGGTAGACACAGTACCTTAGCTTAGCCTTTACCATCACGCTAATAAACCTCCAACTGCCAACCTTGCGTGGACGCTAAGCAAGCTTGACTTAGCTTGGTTGATCCGCTGTGCTAGCCCGCGAAATTAAAATTTTCTGGCGTTTTTTACTATTTGCAGTTCAGTGTAAGGTTGTATCTTGATCGAAATATGATTTTCGACAGTAAAAAATATGTATTTACATAATTTTAACCATAAAAATCATCAATACATCTCTCTAAGTTAGATTTCCCCCGCATTGGCCTGAATTTCGCGAGCTACCTTAGCGCATCCCTTAAGCTGAACTGTCACCAGTTAATGATAGAAGTTGAATATAAGCTAAATGTTTTTCTAATAGTTATTATCCATATATTCATCAATCATCTGAGAATTACCATCGCCATCTCTATGCATAATTCAAATGGCTGTAGGTGTCTCATTTGAATGAATTTTCATACTAATATGATGAAAAGAAAATTGCTATCTTCTCAAGATTGTGTTTATTACTAAGAAAATAAGCAGTTATTTCCAGCTTGTCAGTTCTTGAACCTAATAATATTAATCTTTCCACGTCCACATGACTTGTGTCAAAATATCGTAAAGCTGCTTGCTACGCTTGAAGTTCTACTTATTTTTGAAGGTAAAAAGCGTGACGGACATGTGTATACAATTATATTCTGTGATGGAAAACAAACATAAATCTTTTTATTTTTAAATTGGTTAATTGCTTCATCTTGAGTTTTCTCGGCCTACTGCGAGAGTCTGCTTTGTATAACCGGTCTACCTACTACTTCCTTTATCTGGAATATTTGATAAAGTATGACAAAAGATAGAGCTGTCAGTGTTCAGGTGGATCCCTTTTTATCTCATTTTATCCAGCCGCTTCCAACGACACCTACGGGAAACGAAAATCATTCTGCAATACTGCTTCAAAAGCTAAATCCGTTCCCTTTGTCTCTATTATGTTTCAATATTGTTTTAAGTTCCGCTTTACCCACGAATTAACCTTAGCTGTCGCAATATCCACATGCTCATTATAATTATTCTTCGAGTCTTATTGCCGAGAATGTCGTTGCAATTGCAAAGCATTATGTGTGTCAATGCTAATAACAACTGGCGAACACCCACTCTACACTTAAGGTCGAAGTTTAGGTGTATATTTTGAAAGCTCCGACTTTGATGAACTCATCATAAATAGAACCTTCATGTTATTTTTATAAAGCTGTATCGGTTACAGATAGGTAAACCCCTATCACTATGTCTGGAGGATTTGCAGTCACACCCACCTGTTTGCTAATGGCGTGACACTCATATCCCGAATACCATTGCGACACGGCTGCTCATGGAAACTGGGAGAGGCCCGTGTTCGACAACACGCTACATGCATACATATTTGTTAATACATTTTACGTAAAAGTAATCATTTACTCTGTTTCTTACTCTTCCAAGTCTTTTACGAAGTACCTACTTGTCTGTAAGCTTTGCATAAAAACTTTCTCGTTTAAATGAAGCACTCGTAAATAAAGACTTCAATGCATTGGTTTGTACGTTCCACATTTTTTTGACTCCTTTTATAGAATGAAAGACAAACATTTGTTATTTGACTTTCCTAAATGGAAGCGAGCCATTTCCAAACAAGTTACAGGCTTCTGTTACAATATTCGAGTAGGTTGACATGACCGAGATTTTTGGAAACATTTTCTTTGCATTATACAAAAAGTGACATGTTTCTCTAAAGCTTTCACATTATTGTTATATCATTGGCGCCCCATGATTCCCATAAAAACAGGGAAAGTATGCAATCTACGTGCCGCTCGAGGCGGCCGGTCGTCACGCCCATCCTACGCCGACTGTGGTCCGAAAGAAAGTGAAATTATGTTTTAGTGGACATCTTTGTCTTGCGTAATGTTGCGAGGGTGGACACTATGACATATTTCTTTTTTATGTGAGATTTTACTTCCACGCTTCTCGGGGTCACAAAGACAAACACAATCTATAAGCTGCTTATCAGCCCGCGCAAGATGTAAAAGTCAACATCGCCGAAGCGCGTGTGAGACGGGCTTCTGATGTATGCAAAACTTAGTGCAAGCTTTGAACTGCTTAAAACATCTTTGCTAACAAAGTTTGATTATTCTGTTGGGCATGATGTAAATTCGTTTCGGGCTAATTAACGTTCTAAAAAAAAATGAGCTGGTGGAAGGGCACATACTACTTACTCGTTCACGGTTGCTGGACAGCGCCCTCGCGTTCGAGGTTAGAGCGATTCGCACGTGCACCATTAGAAAAAGTCAACAAAAAGCTATCACGATATCTGCTTGTTATTACAAGGAAGTAATTACCATGCCGCTGGCAAGTTGTTTGACCCCAACTTTGAGAATGATCGGAGCTCCAAGGTGACTCAGACATGCTCAATTTGGTGTTGAGTTTTCCAAGTATGTGATTATGTAAGGTATTGTGTGATGAATGTGCTGAATATTTCTAAAACGTTCATCACTAGTTTATGCTATCAGCACAACAAGTTATATGGTTTACAAATAATAACTACAAACTTTTAAGATAGGTCTGAAAATCACCTTGTAACTAGCATCATACAGTCGTCCGACGAGAGCCCGAGCTTCTTAAGTATGCGAACTTCGTATGCAGCTCGGGCTTCGTCGGACGACCGTATGATGTATAGACTGTGCTAGTACTATAAGATCCAACTGAATATCGACGTTATTTCAGTCGTAAATAGTTCTGCTATTTACATAAACCTAACGTGACCCTGGTGGCTGGTACTAAGGCCACGATAACCATAAAGCAGAAGATTACTGTAAAATCAGTATATAAACTTTCAATATGCAATACTATCACTGAACATTCTACGAAGGTTTACACGAAATTATTGTAATATTCGTAGGCGGTGACGTTGGTGGCTGGTACCGATGCGCCATAATTCACAATGCCATCAGATAAACTCACGACGGCGACTGTTTTCGTCAAATATTGATTGTCTCGTGAACTCCCAGCTTTACCAACCACACGGAACGATAAACACGACCAACGCAACCGATGAGCATCGACAATGCTTCGACACTTGATGAGTAGAACCAGTGCAGCGGCAGCGTGGGATTGAGGAAGACAGACAGCCAATCGTGGACTGCTAATGTGCTAATTACCATTCCATATTGTATTCTGAAATCTATTGAGGGTCTTCATTATTCAGCTGACGTAGCTGCTGTGTAATTTTTCTTCACGTAGGCTCATTGTTAGATTTTCTTTACAAACTTCTCTGCTTCATTAGTCTTTGCTCGGGTTGACGAAGTGTAAATAGTCACCATATTTCTACTATGCATGATAAAACTTTCTTCTGGGTACTCTCAATACATATTTTAAGTTGTAAAAAGCACGGATGAGGTTGCTAGGTTGCTACGTAAGATCTTCTTGCTGAGCTAAGTGGATCATCTACGTCCTAATTACACAGGTAATAAATACTAAGTCACGCGATGTCGCGAGATCACGAGAAAAAACACACGGAAATTGTTTTTGTTTTTCTATTCTTTATAATAATACTGAGGTTTTATAAATAGAAACAGTAAACTGATATTTGAAGTAGCTTTTCGGCACTGGAAAAATTTCAAGTCATACACCTTTAATTTTAATTCAATATCCTTTTCTTTTGGTAAAATTCAAAAAGTACCTACTCGCCAGAGTAATCCCGGCTAAGAGCCAAGATCTAATTTTTGTCTGACATGGTCTTCGTTCCCTTTTAAATCAAACATGAAAACGGTTGAAGTCGTATCGTTAGTTTTAAATGTAATTCATACATAACCATAACACAAGTGTCAACTACCACATTCAACTCGTAATCTCCATACAACAATACGTGTTTAAGAAAAATAATTGCTTCCTACCTACATCTTCCTTTCCAAGCAACTGTGTTCGTCCGGCAGCAATGAATTCGTGTGGCAACTCTTATAATGAGACAAGCTCCGAATGTTAATGCTTGCACACGCAACTAATAACCGGCAGATTTTCACGCATTATTTGTTACATGTTGGCTAATAGTGGTCAACTATGTTGGCTTCTTGCTTGATTTCGCATAATAAGTGCAAACGCAATTATCCGAAACTGGAGCATAACTGCTTTGCAAATGTCTGCTGATGGCTTGAATACCGTTGCTTCAGCGACGACAGGTAAGCAGAGTACGCATAAACCTATTTAGTAGACAAGAGCATTTGTTGACCAACTGACCCGTACAGTTATTACATATCCTTAACTTTCAAATCAATTATTCCCAAATCTACCTACAAAGGAAGTTTACAAATAAATAAATGAAGAAATGTGTTTTTAATTTTACAAGTGATTAGAACTTTCGTAGTCTACGACTGTTATGGCTCGTCAACAATGATTGTTTCCAGCAAATTCATTTCAGCATACAATGCTCTGACAGTTGAGACATTTGAAACACTGGTATATTTCATTGTGTTATTTAATGCCGCCACGCCATGTTTAAATATCATCAGGTTGCCCCATCCAGTATCCAGATACAGATTACAAATCGTGCAGCTGCAGAGTTTTTGGTCTCCACTCTAACTGCAACATCATTAAACTTTTTTAAACACTGATTGTTTCATATTTTGCAAGTTTTCTATTTGATTGTGCTCTACATTGGAGTCAATATTGACTATTGAGTGACGCATGAAAGACTTGCTTCACTGATAAACTAACAGTTCTATTCTATGATTTTCACATGCAGTGCAAAAACATGTGTGCAGCTTTACGCGATGCTTGAACATTACGTAAAATGAGAAGTATAATAATGATTCTATCTAATCTAACAAAAGACGAGCTACATAAGTTTGGCGGCGGTTTTCATACTGACAATTACACAATCTAATTGCTGATGATGTAAGTTTTTGTTTGACGGAATAATTGTAGGTATGTTCTGGATAACACAAAAAAATATATGGAAATAATGTTGATTAATTGACGCCCCCGCCTATATCATCGATTCCATTCATCACCTCATCATTCTGTTGAGTAGTTATGTCCATTCCTTGCAGAACTTTATAATAATGTATCATGTCGACACCAGCGCGTCACTCATCGAAGATGATGAAATGGATATGCATCTCAATTGTGCCCTGTCATTCAACGTTTTAAAGAATGTGTTACACTATCATGTAATTACTTCCTACAATGGAGTGGCCCCATTTTTAATCAAGTGGAAGTTATAATATTGATGTATTTGATATTACCAAATATTTTACTTTAGTTCCAATTAAATACCAGTCATATGATTCGTGATCATGCGAGGACTATTTCGTCAAAGGGTTAACAACTCCTGCTCATTTTATTAACCTGTTCCCTATACATATTCAAAGTATGTTTCTCATTAATAAACAATGTCGTGCATCAAAGGAGTAATTCCAAGGATCGTTACATTTTAAACTTACACATGTTATCTGTAATGAAATATGTAATTTTATGAGAATTCACAGGAACTCCATTGTAATTTGTTAAGCAAAAAGTCGGGTATTGAGTCATCGTGACCTTATATGAATTTTTTACTTCCTACCTAGCTAGACCGCTCTAAAATAATAATAAAAACTCCTTAGATATACAGCCAGAAGTCGTATGGCGTCTTTGATAAATGTGGTATAATGTTTATTGT
The DNA here is from genome assembly GCA_946251885.1 of Cosmia pyralina. NCBI lineage: Eukaryota > Metazoa > Arthropoda > Insecta > Lepidoptera > Noctuidae > Cosmia > Cosmia pyralina. The sequence continues at coordinate 8,600,729 of OX276346.1, read as the reverse complement.
GATATGAAATTACGTTAGATGTATTGTGATGGGTGTCGTAGTCGTCGTGACGATAGGATGTTTGCAGTTTTGCATTACAAATAAAGAGTGTTCGTGCGCAGTGCACATCGTTAGCCGCCAGGTCACTGGCTGCCTGTCAATTGTGTTCAACATTGTCAATTCAACTCATTGCCTCTAGTGTTGCCCAAATGCAAGAACAAGACGAGACTTAGCCAGTCTTGGTCTTGGTCTTGCGCCAATACACCTGGTCTTGGTCTTGGTCTTGGTCTTGCGCTCCCAGTCTTGGTCTTGGTCTTGGTCTTGCAGCAAGAGTCTTGCAAGTCTTGCAATTACCTATTAGTCTATTACTATTTATTAAAGTTTACTTTAAATCTTAGAAAAACGTATTAGAATTGGAACATTGTGAGCTTGAATTAACATAGCCATAGTAAAGATCAAGCAGATTAATAAATAACTGAAGATTTGATAAGAAATTCGAAAGAATTTTTTTACACGTTTCAAGTATATTTAAAAGTGGCTACAATATTTATTAAACGGGTGATATTTGAACACTTTTTGCTATTTTTTCTTGTAAAAACTTAAGAAATATAATGACTAAATGTACAATAATAGTACCTAAGTAATTAGTTTAAAACCATATAAGTAATCAATATTATAATATATACTTACTAGAATGAATTAATATGACATCTACTACCTATCCTTACCATTTTATCCTAATCATAATACTACTTGCGTGATCAGTAACACCTGTAGGTACTCTACTAGGAAATTATTTTGCATGAGTATACCTACGCCCTATGGCGGCAATCAAATAGTGTCAAATGTTATGATTTCGGCGTGGCGGCAACGATTGTTTTAGATTTCAAAAGAAGCCGCCGCCGCCGGCGCGTGTATCATAACCATGTACTTCCGAAAAGCGGCAAATTTCTTTGAGAAGTAAGTACAAAACCTTTGATGCCGCATTATCAAAGTGCCGATGGTTAAAACATAACTATGCATGCACTCAGTTTGATTTTAATAGATATTTTTTTATTCGCTATGTTTATGGTATTAGTCGTAATGCGCATAGGTCCAGTTTTTCATATTCTTTGATACAGTTTTTTGCGTCTCATAGAATTCCTAAGCGTACCTACCTATACACCGAACTGTTACACCCAACTACTCAGTGAAATAGCGCTAAGTCCTAGCTGCAAGACGCAAGAGTCTTGCAGGCTATGTCTTGTTCTTGCTCAAGTCTTGCACGGTCAGTCTTGGTCTTGGTCTTGCTAAAAATACGCGGTCTTGTTCTTGGTCTTGGTCTTGCAAAAACGCAAGAACAAGACCAAGACTGCAAGACCAAGACTGAATTTGGGCAACACTAATGCCTCCATCGCTGTGGTAATAGTGCTGTACGCACTTTAAACATCGTAACAAACGTCCGTCTCGTGATACGATGCGGTTTGATTGGATTTCAATTGAGTCGAGGCCGATCTAGTGTCTATTTGTTAGTTGTTAAATGATTTTACAAAAATGTGCTTTTCGGACGTGCACGCAGTCATGCAATATAACCACCTTTCTATACATACGGTAGATCTTATTGTACGATATGCTCAAAACAATCCTATTCGCAAATCAGCTAGCATATTTAAGATCGGTGTTTATGTGAGAGTGCTTATGAAAAAATGAGTTTGCTCTGCGCATTAGAGATATGAATTTCAAATCTTACTCTCCATTAGCAAGTCAACATCATTAATATTCATTTTAATTATTCGACTGAATCCAAGCGAAAGAGGGTATTGTGTTAATCAGACGTATGTAAATGATCTTGTTGTATGTTTCTAGTATTAGTTTCTACTTGTAACTTGTAAGTTCAACACTTGGAATAAAAATGACTCCTTTGACAAGGCTATCCTGTTAACCGATGCAAGGAAACCCCTCCTGTTATTAAGTTAAATATAGAAGTAATTCTGAAGATCATCGTATTATAGATGCAGTTATTCCTCGCTAATAACGTTCGTTAATAAATTCCTTGCACAATGGACGATCAAAAGGTCATTATAGAAGCTTTAATAGGCAAGTCGTGGAGACTACAAGGATCGCTAAAGTTAATTTGCAGCTTTCAAAATAACACCAGAGGCAGTTGTCGATTAAAAAAATTCATCGTAACCGGTCGGACGGCATTCAATGACATTTACATAAATGTTAACAAACTGGACGACTCACCTCTGCCTCGGGATGTAAAAAGAAAGTAGTTAATCTCGCACTCCTACAAGCTAATATCAACTTATACGCTCTGTTCATGCGTTAGAGTCGGTATCTTTGCGCTCTTGAAGCGTTCTAACTCCGATAAAATGACGGAATTCGACTTGGTATCTATCGGAAACTCAGAACTTCAATCAGGAATATTATTTGTATGTTGTTGCGTGATGCGGTTATTTTCTCTCTCTTACAAAAGTATATGCGACATGAATTTATGTTTCATAATTTCAGATCAAACTCCCGAAGTTATTTGCATATCAATAAAAAGTTTGCGTAGATACATCTCGCCGTAAAAAGTATATTTTCCTACAGATACTATTAAAGTTCGATAAGTGGGCGAAAAATTGGTAAAGTCAGACATATTAAATTCTCCGCAAAGGTTTGATTACGTGACTGCCAATTTCGGTTAATTAGTCATCAATACAAGACCAAAACGAAAAGATTTTTAAATACCCTCATAGATTTAATGTCGGCAGGCCGTATCGGGATTATGGCAACTGTCCATTTTAGGAATAGACGAGTAGGACATCACGGGTCAAAAACCTTCATTTAAACGCTAGAAAATGTAACTGGTTTAGACTTGGAATGGAATACTTGCCATGAATTCTTGCCCTCCAGTTTCGCAACTCTAGCAAAAATACACACCTCTACAAAGATGGTCGTTTATCTGCCGCCTACGCATGCATCTTGTTTTGATTGCCACCAAACAAACGTTCATTTAATGGTAATAACTGCTATTAAACTGCTATCTTTATATGCAAGGAAGGTGTAAATGCTCACGTCATTTCAAACCACGAAAGCCTGCAAATCCTGTTCAAGTTTTATTTCATTTTGCATAACATTAACGATAAAATCTTAACAAATCCAGTAGTAATTTATTTGAAAAAGTTGTTTTGTTGCTTTTTTATTTGAAGAGGTTTGAGCTGTCACGATATTGTCACTTATCATCTGAGATTGAGGGCAAGGTGAACTCAAATAGTCGCATGCAGCTTAATCTTATCTTGAGTCAGTATTAGTTCCAACCGGAACTCGTCTCCGGAACTTGCTGCAAAGTTAGCCGAGTTACGAACTAAGTTTAATTTACCTTGTATGTTAGTGCTTTTTTTATGTTAGCCTACACTAGGTACCACTGCTGAGAGAGACGATCTAGACGCGTAACGCAAGGGTTGGATCAAGATGGCCCTGGAAAAGGATGCTTGGAAGGAGGTCTTTGCTTAGCAGTGGGACTAAGTTAGTGCTTTACTAGCTTATTATTCAAATGTCAGGAAAATAATGCCAGGGCACGGTATATAGGCACTGTTCAGTCCAGAGAATATGAGGCTTGAAATGCTTGAATGAATATACCTTGCTGCTCTGCACTGTGTCATCAATAATCATCATAGATTTTCCAATTTTCAGCTACCGTATTTTATAAATTTTCATAGTCTTCATCTTTCTCAGCTTCGCACCGTCACCCAAAGTTGAGGCTTCCTGCATTGTACTCGTATCAATAACGTGAACTATCAATTATTTTCCATATCGCTAGCTAGTCTTGGGACTTTCTTTTAACTTGCACATTACTTTCTTCAGCCGTCTAAGTAAATTACTTAGAATCAGTTACACATACGAGCCTCTTGTTTAATCATCGATTAAATCCATAAACGGATAGCGTAAAAGAGAAATGTGGCGTTGAGATCAAATTCACAACATTGTTGACTATTGTAGATTATTCGCATGTCTGTCTCTCCACGCTCCAGCGCATACGGATGTCGGTGGAGAAAACTTTGATGTTTTATGTGTTTTCGTATATATCCGCGTCCATTCATGTTGCGACGCAAGTTGACGCAACACTTATATTTACGACGAATTTATGTATATTAAAATATGATACGATTGGGTTTAGTGCTCAGATGTTGGGTAATCGATTTGCTTGTAAGCAGGATACGATTAAATGCCTATATCTTGAAACTAATTAAGGAGCTCGTGGCTAAGTAATAACAGCCGCATGGGTCGATCGTCCAGGTTAAGCTACGCTTGCCGGGGTTGGTCCGTGGATGGGTGACCATCTTTACATACCGAGACTCCTCCGTGCCTCGGAAAGCACGTTAAGCCGTTGGTCCCGGCTGTCATTCGTGGATCTTTGACAGTCGTTGCGGGTCGTCAGAAGCCCGAAAGTCTTGACAACCAGTCTTACCAAGGGGTATCGTATTACCCAGTTACTGGGTTGTGGAGGTCAGATAGGCAGTCGCTCCATGTAAAATACTGGTATTCAGCTGCATCCGGTTAGACTGGAAGCCTACCGCAACATAGTTGGGAAAAGGCTAGGCAGATGATGATCTTGAAACTAATTCCAAAACATTTGCATAAACACCCTTTGACAGCTGTTTTCTCAGTAGCAACCCGGAGTCTGGATTTGTGCCCGGTTGATACATGGGACTTTAATATATCTGGCGATATGTGAGTGTACTTACTAACTGTAGGCACTACACCTCTGCCTATTCCTTCGGGGATTAGAGGCGTGATGTTGTACTATGTTATAAAAGCTGTTACTAAATCTAGCATCTGGTAAATATTTTCCAAACATATGCTTGGGAGCCTTGGACCTGAAAAACAACGACGCTACGTGTTATTTTGTTGTCCAATTGAAACTTCAATGTATCACACTGATTGAATGTTCATTGTTGTAATATAACATAACAATAATATCTTACATACATAGTGCCTATTTGCACTTCATTGACGTCAATTGGTTTCTATGAGACAGTATTATGAGTATTGTTGTCAGCTGTTTAGATACGAACTGCTGTTGACTAAGTACTTAACGAATCCGCGTGAATTATCTTATCAAAATTAATCAAAATATAAATAATAATTTATCTGTCAATGGTATGTGTTATCATTAGCACCAAGAAACAATAACAATGAGTGCTAATGAGCGATAATAACCCTTTATTGTTGAGCTACACGTAAACTCATTACTTACGACTTACTTAATGAGATAAGAGTATACATAATATATTTTGGACTGCTTAGAGTAAGTTTTAAAACAGTCAAACAAAGTGCAATAAACTGCAATCGTTCACATACCTATTGTATACCAGGAGGCACGTCTAGTCTCGCGAAACGTGACGTGAGTCGGCCTTGGCGGTCGGACTCCCAATCGGCTAACGTCGTTAGCATTCGATATTTGCTTTTATCTCTTTTACACTCAATGACTGCGCTGCTCAATCCGTCTCGAATTTCCACACTCAACATTCGAGGAAACTGACACAGCTGGTACCAACGCTATCGAGAATTTGCACCTTATACCAAACACCGCTAGGTGCATATCCGCAGACACAACTTGGCCGGTTATGGACTTGTGATTCTGGTACGTCATAATCGTTCTTTCTCTTTTTTCCGAGCTCGCACTACTGCCTCCTAGCCAGTACGGCAAAAGCTTTGAAGAGACACGGACTGTCACGTAGTGACGTTCAGCTGGACCCGTAACCGAACCCGAGCAAATCGAATAATTGACGACGTGATCTATTACGATTGCAGTAATAACTGTCCATTCCATCTTGCAGTGCCTTTAGTGATATGTATATTAATCGATAGCAAAAGTTAAATAGAATACAGTTTATCAAATTGGAAACTTCACATTTCGATTCGTACGAAACGGCGACTATTGTTTTCAAAACATATGATTTGCTGACATGTCACCGAAAGTGTAGTGACTGAAAACAGGGAGCGGTAACAATTATATTGTGAGTGTGTGTGTTGGATACGGCCCAGTGAATCGCCGGGCCCCTCTCGTGTGTCTCCAGTGTTGAGTTACAACTCGCGGTATCAATTCTATTGAGGAGCAAGTGACTGATGGAGAATTGTCCTGACATTGGGAAGGAGGCTGCTGAGAGCGGGCGCAATGCTGGCCCGCGTGCTTGTGTCTAGTGTACGCAGACTCCAGCAAAACGGCGGCTACAGAGACAGCCCCGGTACTCGCACCACAGGTTCGCTTTCTTTATGTACCAACATTTACTTAATACCTGTTTACTGGTAAACGCTGATTTTCTAACTTTTGAATAATTGCTTGTCAAATACTACACTGTTCGGTCGTGCATATTCAACAATTTATAGGCAAGTTTCCAAGGTAAATTGTGAAGGGTTTAACAGATAAGCTATTGGATTGATAATGCGTACGGTCGCTGAAGTCGAATTAGTAATTTTAAAACAGAATCGACAAGTAGAGCGATTATCTTGTTTATAAAACTGATGGTAAGTGTTAAGTAAGCTGAACTATATTTAGATCAAATGTTATCGTCGAGGACGATAAGCAAGCTAGAGTTAATGTCTCAACAGTCACCACCACCACCAATGATAAATGTTTGTTTTCCCTTCATATTTGTAAAATACTATTATATTATTGTACGTATTTTACACACACAAGACGTTATTTAGTCATTGGCAAAGTTGGCATGACTCACACTAGAAAGTAGTTTCTGTAATTATTGTCTGCTATGTGTACACGCTTTTAGTTGTTTTTTAACGGAATAACCATCATAGTATTGAATACAAATACGTGAAAACAATAGATTTGGAATTCTCCAGTAATTGATGCGATTCAACTGGGTAGGTACTGTGCAATTAACAGAAAGTGGTTCCAATACTTTTATCCAACTTGATACGGGTGTTTGGGTGACACTGACAGATGACCTATTCAAAGTGACTTACATTGCTTTGCGTACAAAAAAAACATAAATCTTTTCCGGACTGATAAAGGAAGGATGGCTCCAATTTGCTTCTAGACAGTTCACATCAATACCTAGAGTATGCCTAGAGTCAAAAACTCGATCTCCTTTTCTTTGTCACCCTTTGCATTATTGTTAGTAAGTTAGTATTCCCAGATTAACGTAGTAGCTATGTATTCTGCAAATGAAAGATAATCATGATTCAAAAGCGTGTTTTAATGTTGTCTATGTCCGCATTACTGATTACCTGATCGTGCATGAACTTTGTCTACAAATTTTATCCTTGACATGTCCGGCACATATAACCATATATTTTGAAAGGTTACCACCTGCGTTCAGACTGCTTTTAAAACGAGTCAATCAGTAGATCACGTCATATCATGAATGGTGTTTTAGGCTAGCCAATGAGTTTAAGACTGTCTGCTTATTGAGCCCAACTAGAACTGGATAAAAAAACCGAAAGGAATGAGTTGTACACTTGTTTCCATAATCCATATCAGCCGTACTGTGACTGTGTTTAGGGTAAATGAAAAGAACCACAGACGCTGAATTCATTGTCATGAACGTTTCGTTTATCCTAAAAATATTCAGACAGATTTTTCTTAAGGGGGATCCGCTGTGGTAGCCCGCGTTATTCAATTTTTCTTGCGTTTTTTGGAATTTGCAGGTCAGTGTCAGGTTGTATCTTAATCAAAATATGATTCGCGACAGTAAGAACTATGTATTTACATAATTTTTACCATAAAAATCATCAATACATCTTTCTAAGTTAGATTTCCTCCGGATTCGTCTGAATTCCGAAATCAAACCAATCCGCACCTAACTACCTACTAACCTAACCTAAATCTAACTTAGAAAGATGAACCCCCCACTTGACTCTAACAAAAACGAGCACTTTAAAGCTAACCCAAGTGCTAATCCTTCCATGCTTATGTATTATATTGTCATCAAAGTATAGTGTCAATTTTTTTACGCCCATTCACTAACTACTCTTTGGCAATAGGCCGGAAAGACGTAAGAGCATAGAAGTAATTTCCCAGTCGGTTTGCCTTTAGCCATTACCTTACTTTTTCAAAATGTCGTATTGTGCTTCGTTACATAAGTCACTTATTATTGCCAGAATGTAGGTTAGGGGACAGTAGAGTTTTCCAAAACAGCATTTAGGACTGCGAAATGGCGGACATTAGTGGTTTGATAGATTAAACTTACTTAACAGCACGCATTATGTTTCAAGGTAGGCAATGGAATTAAGGTAAATTATTGTACGCTTTGTTTTTTTGTGGCTGTTTACTGCTGAAGGTTGATTTCGTTATCTGGTCTCTGTCTTTTGTTAAGCGAATCAGTTCTTCAAGCAGATATAGAGTGAGCATAGTTTGTATTACAATTTTAATTCACACGTAAACTAGTCAGTCATGCCCCACTTATTCACTACCCAAATCAAACCAAATTTGCCAGGAGAGCAATCAAAAATATTAAAATACAAGCTCTGCAGCAATAAAATCTACTTGACACAATAATAATAATAAAAGTGGTGAGGCCTTTGCCCAGCAGTGGGACACAATGTAGGCTAATAAAAAAAAATTGGTGGTTCAGCTAGCGATAGGAACCTCGCAATCGTACGATTAATAAAGCAAAAAAAGCCTTAAAACGTTTTAATTCGTGGCGGAACAGTACTGAAGGTCTACGGTCTACCCAGTAGTTTTCGAAATTAGGTCGTTCAAATAGACATCTGTCTGGTGCTTTGAAACTTCGTTTTGGCAACGCTACCCTTCGCCGCAGGGCACTTAATTGGGATGCGAATTTAATTCGACCTTCCTCTTTGTATATACAGGGTGTTTGGCAGAACGTTGAACATACGAAAATGGTGGATAGGTGGGGTCATCTGCTACTTACTCAGCCCTAATTTATTTGGCCCTGGCCCTCTGGATATTTTAAATTTTATTTTTTTTGCTTTTTTCTAGTTTCACCACTTTCTTAACTTTAAAGTGTAATTTTTATAAAAAATGGGTAAAACAGGCAATACTTTGTTTTTTTTATTTAATCATTAATGTTGGCAGATTCTTATAAAATTATTGTTTTATTCAGATGTTAGCTAGAAAAAAAGTTATGAGTCCTCAAACTTACAGAAAGATGTAAAAAATTACTTAAATCTTAATTTCAACTTGCATTTAAAAAAAAAAACAAAAAATGATTGAGGAGTTCCAATTCTAGCAAAACATCCCTAGTGTGTGACCTTTCTAATGGTATGTAATTTGCTTTTATAAAAAAAAAACTTTAAGAGTTATTTCATAATTTTATCAAGTAGGAAATTTTTGACGAAACTCTACCTTTACGGAAAGTGAAATGTTTTGCGAAATTTAACACTGCAAGGTTCGTAAAATTTAAATGATCGATTAAAATTATGTAAGTTCTTGAATTAAGTACAAAGAAAATAGCTGTACCAGTTAGGAGCGAATAATGAAACAATTAAATAATTTTAAATAATTTATTTAATTAATAAATTACAGATGTTCGAATTGACGCCCTTCATTTACAATACAGGCGCGGCATCTACGTCTGATTTCTACAGTTGTTGTACGCAGCAGCATCTCCTGTCGCATAACTTCGAAAGCAGCATTAATTCGATTTATCAAATCTTCTCGACTTTCTACTTCTGTAGTGTAAACTAGTTCCTTTGCTCTTCCCCACACGTAAAAATCGAGCGGAGTGAGGTCGGGCGATCGCGGAGGCCAGGGAATTGGTCCTCCCTGCCAATCCACGAATTTGGGAAACAATTATCCAAATGTTCACGTACAATCAGACTCCAGTGAGCTGGGCAGCCATCGTGTTGAAAGACCCGCAAACGTCTGATGACTGGGTACTCGGCGGTTGGGATAACGCTCTTGATAAATCCTTCGTGCTTCACGCGAATTAGCATTAGCATTAGGTAAAAGCAGCCATTTCTTTACTAATAACAACAGGTAACAATAATAACAAAAAACTTAACTAACAGGTTACAAAACTAGTGATAACAGTTTACCAGTGAGGAATACGCGGACATGTTGTTAGCGTATGGAAGCGCTAATGCTAATTCGCGTGAAGCACTTATTCCAACCGCCGAGTACCCAGTCATCAGACGTTTGCGGGTCTTTCAACACGATGGCTGCCCAGCTCACTGGTGTCTAATTGTACGTGAACATTTGGATAATTGTTTCCCAAATTCGTGGATTGGCAGGGAGGACCAATTCCCTGGCCTCCGCGATCGCCCGACCTCACTCCGCTCGATTTTTACGTGTGGGGAAGAGCAAAGGAACTAGTTTACACTACAGAAGTAGAAAGTCGAGAAGATTTGATAAATCGAATTAATGCTGCTTTCGAAGTTATGCGACAGGAGATGCTGCTGCGTACAACAACTGTAGAAATCAGACGTAGATGCCGCGCCTGTATTGTAAATGAAGGGCGTCAATTCGAACATCTGTAATTTATTAATTAAATAAATTATTTAAAATTATTTAATTGTTTCATTATTCGCTCCTAACTGGTACAGCTATTTTCTTTGTACTTAATTCAAGAACTTACATAATTTTAATCGATCATTTAAATTTTACGAACCTTGCAGTGTTAAATTTCGCAAAACATTTCACTTTCCGTAAAGGTAGAGTTTCGTCAAAAATTTCCTACTTGATAAAATTATGAATAACTCTTAAAGTTTTTTTTTTATAAGAGCAAATTACATACCATTAGAAAGGTCACACACTAGGGATGTTTTGCTAGAATTGGAACTCCTCAATCATTTTTTGTTTTTTTTTAAATGCAAGTTGAAATTAAGATTTAAGTAATTTTTTACATCTTTCTGTAAGTTTGAGGACTCATAACTTTTTTTCTAGCTAACATCTGAATAAAACAATAATTTTATAAGAATCTGCCAACATTAAAGATTAAATAAAAAAAACAAAGTATTGCCTGTTTTACCCATTTTTTATAAAAATTACACTTTAAAGTTAAGAAAGTGGTGAAACTAGAAAAAAGCAAAAAAAATAAAATTTAAAATATCCAGAGGGCCAGGGCGAAATAAATTAGGGCTGAGTAAGTAGCAGATGACCCCACCTATCCACCATTTTCGTATGTTCAACGTTCTGCCAAACACCCTGTATATATGTAGAGTAATTTATTGTCCTAATTTACCTGCACACGTTTCCACTTGAAGGGTCTCTATCAAATTGGATTTAGTTGTCGTTGTGATGTTAGTTCATCCGATTACCACATTATTTGCCTTTACGCAGTATGAAGAGTTACATTTTCATTATGAAAATCGTCGTGAGTTGCCACTCGATGTATCCGATTACATCAGTAGTTCGTGCTAGACGTGTCAGGTGCAATTTATCACTCCTAGAATATTACACACGTTTTTAACTTGTTTAACCTAACGTTTCTAACCCTCTCCACAATGTTTTCGATCGAAGTAATTGAAAGTGGAAGTAGTATCTTCTCTTGATGGCATGGTCTTGGTTACAAATTAATATACCACTTACCGAAAGCCTCCAGATGTCTATAGCTTCTCTCGCATAATATTTCCAAAAAATAAAATATCTTTGAGTATTAAAACTTAAGTAGGTATGCCCATTTTTAAGCTTTTGGCAATATTTCCAAAAGTTTTCTTTGCATAAACAGGAGCAAAATTTATGAAGTTAATAGTAGTCGGAACATTGGCCACTCTAGTTGTATCGGTTACTTTTACGGATCTACATAACGCCCACTGGTCACTTAACCGGGCACTACAAGAAGTCAATTAAAGTAGTTACTAGTTGGGGATGGACTTAATTTATTTGCTTATATTTTTAACGAACATAACCGCGCGAGATTTTAGGACCAAAATGTTGCTTATCTACTACCTATTATTTCTTCATCCCAATCTTTCGATATTTGTTTATCTCTTCTCTGACTTCTTACATTGGCACTTCTGCAAGTTCGTATCCTTATCTCTTCAAATAAAGCAATATTTTCTTACCAATTCTAAAGATATATTTCTGAGTGACGAGTTAACTAAAGATAAGATATTGGTGTGTAATGTTTTAAAAACAAACACGTACTTTTAAATAATTCACGCGTTTTATAATTTGTAACGAATATTGGTTTCCATAGTTCGTCGTCTAAAACCTGCGATGTTTATGTTAGTAAACTCACGTTTACCTTTGAGCATGTTATTGAGTAATTCGAGCTGCAGGCCACGTGCTGCAATAACATTTTGAATTGTGAAAAGGTTGCCATAAACTATAGTACTATATAGTTGCGCACCTACGGATTTAAATACAAAGTCAGGAATTTGAATTCGCATGTGCGTTGAAATTGAATAGCGCCTAGCAAACATCCCAACAAAAGTTTTGTTAAATTCAGTCAGCAAAAACTAAAATGAAGATTAAACCTCAATTTATCATCTGCTGTATCGACTTCTTTTATTTAATCGTTCCTTTTGTGTGGCAGGTGGGCGCCATGACAAAATAAATAATTTCCGGTGAACGAGTTTTTTTTCATTAAGACCCAAACTGCAGCAGCAGGTTGCACGAGATAAAAACCCGGCCAGAATCAAATGCTGCAAACTTTTACTTTAATACGTCGTTTTGCATGAGTCGTGCAAAACTGAAGTCAATTTAGTATTGGGTATCTGAATCGTTTTTGAACGCAGTTAGTCATGGCATTGTACTCACCACGTTATCAGCGTCCTTGGGTGCCCAAATGGTTTTTTGTGTGCTCAATTAACCCATGTTTTGTGCACCAGTGCGGTTCTTTCCGTCGTGTCGTGACGTTAAAATCGAGAGCACAGCACGAACAGCGAGTTTCACTCGCAAAGACTCTTTCTACGCAAATCCAATTTTATACCGCCAATAGCTTTGGCTGTGATCGCTTATTAATTTTATGATCTACAAAATTAATATACTCTGCAATGGATATTACTCTTAGTGGCAAAGAAAGTATCACGGAAGGGTTAACTAACCTATGCAGTTTTAACCAAGAGAAAGTGTTACTAATTAGATTAGAAGCATTTCATAGATTATTATTATGCACTTGACGACTTGTAACACGTTTATGCAATACCGGTGGTACTAACTGACACGTGGAAGCAAGGCTCTCTAGTTCAAATCGCGATAAGCCATTGCCGTACGTGATGGATTATTCACAGTCACCATATCAAATATGTCAAGTTATTTCATATTTATTACGTTCGTTAAAGGTTATTGTCCGACTTGTTAAAACTCGACTAAAAAATCCTGCATATTAAAACGTGTTCGTAGAAACATGTTTGCATAAAAAACCCGTCCCTTATAAAGTGAGCAACGCTTCGATAGCCACCCTACTGATAAATACAGATGCGGTTATAGGCGACGATGGCCGAGTATTAACGGTTCGCTGTTCATCCAGTTCTGCCATATCAATTTAATCTACCGATGCCATCGTTAACATTAAAACTTTATTCGTATCCATTACCTAGTCTGACGCATATATCGATCGGTTATCAGTTCAAACGCTCCGCCGACGCAAATGCTAGTCCTAAATGTCAGTACTTAAAAACGAATTACATACAGAACAATAGATGTTCCCATGTGTAGTTTCGAGCCAAATAAGTACAGATGAATAGTTGTGAAGTGATCAGATCGCAGATTTGCTGGCTTTGTTGGGTCTGAATGGTTTGCAGAGGCGTTTATCGAGAGAGGTGACCTTGTGCCGTCTGACATTGGGCGCGTCGATTTCGAATCGAGTTTTGTTGCTCACGACACCTCTGCGCCCGCGCACCAACCAAAATCATTTCATAGCGTGAGCAACGCAACTATCTTGTGGTTTATCTCGTTATGAGTAATGCTGTTCTTTAACTTCAAAGAAGACATTAGCAACAATTTTATCATAAAAAGTCATCGTCACATTAATGCTATGCACAAGGTTTTTGAATCCATGGTGGTGGTACTTCCAAGCATTGCACAAGCGTCGGGTAACGGCTCGCACCTTATTTACAGTGCGGTGGTGAGTTCCGTTTTGAATTTGTTCACCGCGCGTAACGCGGTTGGTGTTGTTCCAACGGCTTTCTATCTGTTATCTCGAGATCACCACCAATTTAGTCCCAGTAGCCGATGCCGGGTACGATTAGGGACTTGTTGATTAAATGTTGTAAAGCTAATAATCCGATTAAACGGCTTGTTGATCGCTTACTCTGCCCCTTTCTGGGTCACCAGAGCTGTTGTCGACGTTATCTTTGTTAGATTTATCCGATCGGTGCGCTAGAGTTGTGACTCCTGATATTAGTAGAAAGTATAGGCTCAAGTTTACCACTTAGTATTTTATGTGGGTATCGATAAAGTCACGTTATATGGCATCCATTTTCATGTTCCAGGCTAATGCTGCCAACCGCATGCGAAGTGCTGCGGTTGTTTGCCATCTACGGTGCATTCGTCTCGAACGAACGACGACCTAAGATTTTCTATGATTTATGAAATCAGTTGGATCTGACGGTGATCATGAAGCTATTTGAATGTATAAAAAAAAATGAAATTCGTATGTGAAGTAAAAAAGGATATGAGTAGAAGGAAGTTGGTCCTATGCACCTACTGGAACTACTTACTGTAGTAAATGATGTTAATAACAGTAAAGGTATTAAGTAACCCTGGGCTCATTTTAAATAATTCATATATTTACAGGAAGCAACTATGGTACCCAAAGGATTTAAAATTATGTCATTCAATATGGCAACAGTCACGCGAGCAACATAAATAGAAAGTGTCAAATGCTTCGCTTACGTTAGTAGTACTGAATAACTAACATTCCTGCTGTCCCAATGGACAATAAGGAACAAAAAAAAAAAGAAATAAAATAGGAAGGAAAAAATAATAATAATAAAAAATAATAATAATATAATTATAATAATATAATTAGGAAGGTACAATTACCTTCCTAATTAGTTTTTGCTACATTTCAAAGGTAGCTTACTACTGCATAGTTGAAATTGCTTCTGTAATACTTGAAACTTGTTGCAAGCGTATTATCCATGTAAAGTTACCTTTTTATGATTTTCAAGGAAATCAAGATTTTTGGCATACTGTAACGGAATTTTGGGGTAAGGTCGTACGCTCTGTAGCCACCGCGGAGATGAAAAATGCGATTGTCTTTGTACATTTCTGATATCAGTCTGTCTGCAATGAGGTTGTAAATGGAATATAAAAACAAGGCGAAGTCGAGGCAAGTTTTTATTTTATCCGGTCTCACATAAAGCAATTCAAGCGTTGTCATATAGGACGTAGAGCTAAATAAAATTATTTCCGTCGTGAAGGGTGATTCGATTGCACATTGGTAGCTTGGTGGACGGTTCACGTTTGATTGCACGAGACGAGGATACCGCTCATGCAGAACCGACTTCCATTCCACATTCAATGTAAACTTTAGATACAGTAATATCAGTAATATAACTTAACAATTTTCTGTCTACGTTCTAAAACTTTGATTTCAATGACAACGAAACCGCATACGGTAATTTCGTGTATTGACGCAATTTTCGTTGCAAGAAGCACAATATTTACAAATGTAGCCTGTATTTGTTTTTGTGGTATTGGCTCAGCTATAACGTTTTCCTAGTGTGCGTTAAATTTTACAATGGAAAAATGTTCTAAAATGTTTGCGCTCGCGTTGCTTGCAAACCAAACTGACCATAAAATGAAACTTTCAAGCAAATAAGTGTGAATAGATGTTTGTTTTAGCAGTTAGCTTTAGACAAGCGTTTCTGCGACTACCAGCATGAAAACAGGTTACTGCACCTAACATAATGCGTTTAGCTGAAAACAATTTTTTGTCAAAACCTGATAAAAGGTATATTAACTTTTTCTGATATAAGTCTAGAACATTCTGATCTGCACCTGAGGCATGTGGCTAAGTAATAACAGCCGCACATCGATCGATCAGGTTAAGCTACGCTTGCCGAGGTTGGTCGTGTATGGGTGACCATCTTTACATACCGAGAACCCTCCGCGTCTCGGATAGCACGTTAAACCGTTGGTCCTGGCTGTAATTCGTGAATCTTCAACAGCCGTTACGGGTCGTTAGAAGCCCGAAATTCTGATAACCAGTCTTACCAAGGGGTATCGTATTACCCAGTAACTGGGTTGTGGAGGTTAGATAAGCAGTCGCTCCTTGTAAAATACTGGTATTCAGCTGCATCCAGTTAGACTGGAAGCGGCAACATAGTTGGGAAAAGTCTAGGCAGATGATGATTCTGATCTGCACCTGTTTATTAGTTGTCTAATCTAATACACTTGTATCACAGAACGTAGCCAGCGATTGTTACACTCATGTACTGTTATTGTTTGCTTTGAGCGCATGACGTTCGTTGTTTACATAAGCGAACCAACAATACGGTTCATGGAACAAATTGACATTGCAACTTCTGCGAACCGCTGTCATGTAAACTGCACCTAACTATGCATATTGAGTTTAATACCACATTAAAATTCTAAGCTAATCATCATTTCTTGTTTTGCTTGTCGTTGATAATTATTATTTATTTATTTTATTATATACCTATTACCACACAGTAACATATATGTACCTACATATAGGGTGACGGGTAATTAATTAGTGACCGATACTTAAACACATGATTGTACTCATGATGACAAACAACTTTTACTATGGCACCAAACCTGAAATCGCGAAAAAAAAATCAGCTGCTCCCTGCATTTTGACGAGTTATGCGAACATGAATGTTTGTGACAGCTGTTTTTTTTTCGCGATTTCATGTTTGGTCCCATAGTAAAAGTTGTTTGTTATCATGAGTAGAATCATGTGTTTAAGTATCGGTCACTAATTACCAGTCACCCTATATGTATAGAGATACAACAATTATAATTTGGAGTACAAAAGGTACCTACTTCTTATTTCTTAAGAAATTTCTTCCAGCGGACCTGCGTAAGGAGAAATGAAGAAAAAGAAATGTAGACAATAGTGTGTGAGAACAAGAAGAGAAAAATATGAATATGCGAATTATGCTTGTTATTGTTGTCTTTAGCAGTTCTGGAAATTTTAGATCTAAGTATTATTGTTTTATGCATCGAGAGGGAGGAAGGCCAAAGAAAATATGGATGGATTGTGTGAGGAATGTTATGAAAAAAGAGAAGGGAGTGAATGATAGCATGACGGTTTAAAAGGGAGAATGGAAAGAGAAAACGTGTTGCGCCGACCCCAAGTAACATGGGACAAGAGCAGGAAGATGATCATGATTTGTTTATGCATCGGCTTCAACGAAACGTAGAATAAATGCACCGATACCTTCCTCTATAGCAAAATCGTAACTACATGTACCTACTCGTAACTCATGCAGTGTACGTTATGTATTCTGAGATGACGCTTTTCGTGTAGAGCTGCAGATGTTTTGACATTTGAAACTGTAAGCCTTGCCGCACACCGGCGACACGATACAGACACAAACCGCCGCCACCGAGCTGCGGACCTACAGATTTCGTAGGTACATTTTATACGAACTCGCCGCACACGGATAACACCGGTGGTTGCCGCACGCCACGATAGGCCGCTTCTCGCTTTGTGTGGCTGCCACCGACCACTAAACTAAACGCTAGCAATGGATTAATAAAAGTAGCGGCTATCGACCACCGACCACAAGTGTGTCGCGCAATTCCGCTAAGTACTTAGTAGCCGCTTCCAGCTACAGGTGGCGGCGTTTTGTGGCTGTAGCATGTGGCCCGTGTGCGGCAACCGTAAGATATCTATGCTCTGCAACATCTCTACCGAATTCCATGCCGATCTCAGAACCTTTTGTTTTCATTTTCGCTCGATTCTAGAACGTAGTTAAGTAATAACAGCGGCACGGGTCGATCCGTCAGGTTAAGCTACGCTTGCCGGGGTTGTCCGTGGATGGGTGACTATCTTTACATACCGAGAATCCTCCGTGCCTCGGAAAGCACGTTAAGCCGTGGTTCCGACTTTCATTCGTGGATCTTTGACAGTCGTTACTGGTCGTCAGAAGCCCAAAAGTCTGACAACCAGTCTTACCAAGGGGTTATTATCGTATTACCCAGTTACTGGGTTGTGAAGTTATATAAGAAATACTAGTATTCAGCTGCACCCGGTTAGACTGGAAGCCGACCCCAACATAGTTGGGAAAAGGCTAGACAATATGTCTAGCCTTTTCCATCTAGAATGTTTTCAGTTTTATCTGCGTCACTGTTGTGTTAAAGAAATTGTTCAATATTGACTGCTTCATGTATTGTATGGACAGTGATCGACGGCGTTGTATCAAAGTGCAATGCAACAATGATGTAAAAGTTTGGCAACTACGACAATATTGACATCACGTAATTCAGAAATCGTACAACGCGCATAAGTTACATTTAGTTATTGCTATAAATTTCGATCCATTGCATCACGTCAACAATAATGTTATGTTTTGATAGTATTATTAAAATAATAACCGTAAATGTAAATTTGTACCTACCGTTACATAAAGTGAAGTATAATAGAATCGCGGTGCTGTAAGCATTTCCCATATTTTGCAACCTTAAATGAAACTATGCCATATTAATTACTGGTCACTGTTTTGTTATTTTGTTTTTGAGATATTCTGCTGTGGTAATATTAATTAAGTTTTATAGATTACGTTAAAGATTAGTTGGCTAGATAGTATTTATATGGCAATTTCTCAATTACTTAAGTGTTGGACTGGTTCATTACCTGTTCAATTACTCGTATAATAATTTACACATTAAGTACTTTAATTAATGTCAACAAGTGAAACTTCAATGTGGAAATCCTTTGCTTGGAAAGTATAGGTTTTTAGTACCTTGAAAGTTTCTTGATGAAGTCGTAAACGGCTATGGAGAAGCAGGGAAGTTTATCCTATTATTAATAGTTAAATAAGAAAGATAAATGGGCTTGAATGCCTCACGGTCAAGTGAAAAACGCAACTTCTACCATGAAAATTTAACTAGCTCTAGGGGCTAGTGTGAATCTTTGGGTTCATTCGAGTAATCGAGTCTGGTCAAACCACGCTGGGGTCGGTGCATTTCATTCATTCACTCATTCTTAAAGTCTAATCGAAAAAGTCGCAATCTGGGGTTAAATTACAGACCACAGGGTTCACTTGCTTCTCATCAATGCCACTGAACAAATGTACCATAGCAACAATAACACCAACTTATATGGATGGAAGCATAAAAGGACGTATGCAGGTCGCGTAGCGATGCGTTGCGCTGATATACACGAGCTGCTACATAAAGTTCCACTTGCTAGCCTTCTGTATTAAAAAGTAACACAAAAGTTTGCGACATTTCTTAAACAAGCAGAACAATAAGCCCTACAGACTTCCAACGATTAATTGGAATTGACATTAGCACTTGTGACTCCCACGGCTCCACCCGCGTGCAAATTGTTGACTCAGCGATATGGCGACACTGCCTACCTAAATTAACGTATACGAAAGGATAGAAGGACGCAGGCGGATTGTGTTGCGATGAGGTGCACAACATGTTCTGCAGTTAATGTTCGATTTGTTGTATGTTAAAACATAACAACAGGTTATCATGCAGATGAACTAGACTCGTTTCATTAAATGTTCGATATCTATTCTTAGTTCTTACCAACCGAGGGGTCTTGTTCGTTGATTGAAAATAAAGGCTCTGTATGATAGGTTACTCCCAATACGTGTTCCATAAGATAAAACGGCATCAGATGCGAACTAAGCTAAGAAAACTACGTTATTGGCAAATATTGCATTTTCGCCTTTGCTGAAGGTCTTTGATTTCGCCAATATGGCTTGCTAACTCATAAAACGAATAATCAAGTATTAGTTACACCAATCTATCTATCTATCTATATAAATAAAAAGAAAAGTCATGACTGAATGACTGACTCATCAACGCCCAGTCCAAACCCTTGGACCTAGAAAGCTGAAATTTTGCACAGAGGTTCCCTATATAATGTAGACAAGGAATTCCCGGTAGTACGTTCCCGTGTTATATTTTATGACACCCACGCGGGCGAAGCCGCTGGCAAAAGCTAATCAAGTATAAATAGCATTATTTACACCAGTGATCTTCATGTCATCCTTGGCACCAGCAGCTTTTAATCCTAGGTGGAAGCCGTAATTAATAAGGTTAACATGAAATAATATAGATTAGATTGCTTAGGTAAGTTTATGCTCTAAGTTATTTAGCTTAATTACTATTACCCTATTTTATTATATTTTACTCTCCAAATGCTAGTGTAGAGAAATAGCCGAACCGTGTTTCAATTTGTTTTTCTCTGACCACTATGGAAATACATCGATATTGTGGCTTGTATTTGTAGACCCCTGGGGTCTTTATTTTCAATTCTCAGGACTGTTGTACACCATATGGCACTTGGAATTGCAGAATTCTAATGAATAAATTACAGAATGCCTTTAAAGGCGATTCACATTGAATTCTTGGAGTTTTTGCGCAGCTTTCGTATTTTGCGAAGTGCAGTTTTGTTGAACCATCATCATTAGAAAACTTAAACAATCTTGAGCCATTTTATTACGGTTATCATTTTTTGGGGCGTTTTAATTGAAGTCTATTGTTTCAGTATTAACTATAATTGGCTTTTAATTTCGTTTACTTTGTAAGGAAAATATTTGATAGCCAGTAATAATAAAATTGTTATTCTTCTTTTCAGGTAAGCATGTCCAAATGCTGTGTTTGAAAGCGTTTGTAAGTAGTAAAAATAGTCCAATGGTTTAGGTACTTTATCACGTAAACAAAACAATTAACCTTTGTGCCGACAATTATTTGCATCGGTTTATTTTATTTTTCTTTCAAACGATTAGCTGCACTTGGACTAAAATTAGTCGTATATTTATAATTTTACGAGCGAGATAAGTAACCTTAACGACTGGACTTAATAATCACGTCCTGCTTGTTTTTATGGGACTTTCACTTAAGTTTTAGGGCTCCGGCTATAAAAATGGCTTAGACATGGTTTGAAGTTTTGAACCATATATTTTAACCGAAATATATACAGGTGCATCAGAAAGGTGTGGTACAGACCACCAAACTGAACAACTTTCTTCATGGGACCAATATCGTAATCTAGAAAAAAAATATCAGCCGTCCCATTTATTTGGGTCGAGTAGTTCAATACCTACTCGACCCAAATAAATGGGACGGCTTTGTACGGGACAGCTGATAATTTTTTCTCGATTACGATGTTGGTCCCATGGAGAAAGTTGTTCAGTTTGGTGGTCTGTACCACACCCATAAATTCGACGTACCTTTCTGATACACCCTGTGTATTATTTAAATCACCAGCACATTTTGTCCTAGCTAATCGTTTTCCCATATTGCTCCAAGAATTATTTGTTTGATCTTGTCTCCTATCTTCTTACGTAGTTTATCTACAAAACCACTACGGTTTGGTTATTTTAAGGTTTGGTTTTTTTAAGGATCCAGTTTTACCAATGCATTCTTGAAGAAACAACAGAATTTTACGATCAACCAGTCCAACCCAGCATAAGAGTAATAAAACACACCGATCATAGAGCTGCCCTCACAATGAACTCACAAGAGGACTATTGAACGTTCAGCCGCGTCAGAGACGAGTGTAATTCAATTACCGGCACCTCATAAATGGGTTAGTGGCCCGGCTTCCCCGCTACACAGCAGTAACAGACGTCATGTCATTATCACATTACCAGTTATGTTGTTTTCTCTTGCGACCTTCTCTGGAACTCTTTCCTGATTAAACTGGAAAATGTCCAGGGTCTGACAACGCTGAATATAGGCTCTTGTTCTACATTATCATCGTTTGAGGCACGTCTCAATATTTTGTGCCAGCCTGATATCCTTTGTTTTTTACTATACCCCATTTGAAATAAGATTTGACATTTAAACAATCCGTTTTACAGTCTGTTCAACCGTATTTGACTGCTATTCCGTAGGCATATGGATGGCATTAAAAGCAAAAACGTGGTTACAATACCAACTGTTTACTGCAGCTGCCATTTGTCATGCCACCAACGAAATAGAAGTCAAAATCGGATGGACGGACTGTAAAAAAGGTTTGTTTAAATGTCTAATGTTATTGCAAATGGAGTATAGTAGTCTCAATTACTCGTACAAAGATTGTTCCATTTGCATGGAACTAAACGTATAGCTTCAATTTTTGAACCAAAATATAGGCAACACTCGTTATGTCACTGTACAGTAGTTTTGGGGCAGTCGCACAAGCGCACCTTAATTTTTCTGATTACTCCCGTAATCCCCATTGACAATCCCTATCAATGGGGATTTATGAATTTTTTGTCCACAAATCCCTATTGATATCTTGATCAAAATATGATTCGCAACAATAAGAAATATGTATTTTTTATTTTTTTTTTATTTATTATAATTTTCGTTACAAAAATCAGCAATACATCTCTCTAAGTTAGATTTCCCCCGGATTAGTGTGATTTCCGGAAATCAGACGAATCCGGGGCAAATCTAACTTAGAGAGATGTATTAATAATTCTTATAGTTATAATTATATAAATACATACCTACTTATCATTGTCGCGAATCATATTTTGATCAAGATATCAATGGGGATTTCGGGAATAACCCAATTTTTCCGTGAGCCTTTAATTTATTGGGCAAAATTAGAATGAGGCCAGTGCGTTTTACTTTAATTTTACGCAAGCGGAATACACACAGGTAAGTACACAACACATTTATAAGTCGCCAATCTTTTCCAAGGTTTACACGGTCAGCACCGTGTGAAAATATTGCTATAAATAGGTAGAGTTCTTATCGTAACGCCGCTAACTTAGAATTGTAAACATTATTAGCCTTTTATACTCCTAATAACATACCAGTCATATCAGCTAGTTAGAATGTAGAAATAAGTGTTTGCACATGCTTACGTCCGAATCAAATAAGTTTTTTGCAGTAGGAGTTCCTCAAAGAGCCACACTTAGGTCTTTCCTATGCTTACCTCCTTTACCGCTAAATTTCGCGGAGTTTGTTACTAGGTCCCACAACAGTTGATTTGTAAGAATTACGAGTAATATCAGTGTCTAAATCCTTGTCAGATCTTCATAAATAAATAAACTATTTATTTCAGGCGACAAAGGCCCATAGACTTAACCTTAACCTAAATATACATATTTAAATATAAACAAAACTTGTTTTAATAAATAAGGCTTAAGACTATGTTAGTAGCACTTCACGTTGCCAATAGCTTGAGATTGTGATGACCTGTGGTACTTATCCGCGGAAGCGACAAGCGTCGGAACACCACGTCCTGCTGCCAAAAGTCTTCTACCATGACGAAGGGCAGATAACAGTTCGGTACACGCACGACGAACGCCTTGAAGTTGTCGTTGTGGCGCGACTCCAGTAACTGCACTCTCGGCGTATACCTCGTCTTCTGGCGTACGTACTCCACGACGTACTCCGCCTTAGTAGTGTAGTGTAGGCGGGAGATGTACACCGGTCTGTTCGGCTTTGCGGCACGCAGGCTCACTTCGGGCTCCGTAGAAGCTTAACCATAACAGAGCATAACCTTTGACAACTGCCATGTTTTTGGAAAACAGGAATCACTTTGAAACAGGTTCAAAACCAGTCGATTAGTAAGAATTACTAGGAATTTCGTTGGACAAATCCTTTTTAGATCTTTATAACCTTTTTGCAACTTTCTTGTCCTTGTAGGAATCACTTTGACCCAACTTCAAGTTCTTCGTATTAACAAAAGTCCTATGGCACTGAAGTTGATAGCACTCAATATTCTTAGAATAAATTCTTAAAAGTATCGGATATTACTCAACATCAAACAACAAAAATACGCAACGGAAGGGAGCAATGTCAACCAATTCGTTCGGCCATTCATCATATTAAGTGATATTTATTGTCAGCTCAAGGGTGTAAATCAACAGGGGAGCTGTTATGTTCCCCCCATCTATGATTTAATTTTATCCGAAACAAGTTTGAGTGTGTCTCCTATTACTAAAAGAAATATAACACGTTTGTTAATGACCAAGTGGTTCGGGGCCTAATTTGTGCATGTCTCGGTTCCCATTATGGAAAACTATTATTGAACCTGACTGGCCATAGAAAAAGGCGTCTCTCCAATCGGCAATTTCTATTTTCTTTAATAACTGGGCCATAATTCTGTAAGTTATTACTTTACTTAGCTGACTTGTAGGAGTGCGCTTATTGGCCTAACTAACAGCCTTTTCCTGTCACAATCGAAAGTGGTAATCAAAGACAACACTATATTGACGGCTAATTTCTATTTTGGTGTACAGGTTCACGTGCACAGATGGCATTTGATCGGTATGCCGTAAGTAATAACTGCTCGCGTGGATCGACACATTCGGGAGGAGATATGGAGCGATTTGAATTTGATATAACGTGCGTCAGGTGCTGGTCTCGAACGAATAACTTTCTACTTTTTTCTCCTTAGAAATTGCGAGAAAGCATCTGAATGTGCATAATTAGCTGATTAAAAATACTCAATTTAAACGTATGCTTTTGGTAGTTTAGAATATCATCAGCTTTCTTATACCTACATTGTATGTTGCCAGGATAGGTATCAAATCGATATCTGTAAAGGGTTTTGCTACTTTTTCATATAAAACTGCTTATAAATATCTGTATTTAACGTCGGTTCATATGTGTCATTTTATGTAGGCAATGCTATTAATTCTGATCACGCGATCTCTCACTATGCGGGCTGTGCAAGCGGGTTTTATTGTTTTATTTTTAGGTATATACTTGGTAAGGAAAAAAAATGGTGAAACTCGTTGATGGACGATGTTTACTTGGGCCGACATCGAGATGATACTAGAATCCAAATTTAAGTTGACTTGCGAGTTGCGAAACCTGTTGGCATTATACCTACTAGCTGGAAATCCGGTAAAACATTGAAAGTGACGGAAATTACGATATTTTTCTTGTTCATGAGCAAAGATGCAATATTTAGGTATGTTGACGGATCTTACTTGATAGTAAGATCCGTCAACATACCTAAATATTGCATCTTTGATCTTTGATGATTCATCTGCCTGGCCTTTTTAAAACTATGAAGGGGTCGGCTTTCGGTCTAACCGGATGCAGCTGAATACCAGTTTTTTACATGGAGCGACTGCCCATGTGACCTCACAACCCAGTTCTTGGATTATACGATACCCTTGGTAAGACTGTTGTCAGACTTTCGGGCTTCTGACGATCCGTCACGACTATCAAAGTACCACTAATGACAGCCGGGATCAACGGCTTAACGTGCTTTCCGAGGCATAGGGGTAAAAGTCCGTGGATGGGTGACCACCTATACAAACCCCCCGTTTGTATAGGTGGTCACCCATCCACGGACTTACCACGGCATGCGTAGCTTAACCTGATCAATCGACCCGTGCGGCTGTTATTACTTAGCCGCAAGCCCCTCTGACGGATCTTAAATCTAGATCATCATATTTTGATGCCTGTAGCCTTTCAATGATTCTTAATTCTAATACTATCAGTTTCGTACAACGATTGTTTCGATTCTCAATTATGTCTTTCCCTATATCTACTACTTATTAAACAGAAAATTCAGAAACGCTAAAGGCTAAAAGTTATTGTAACACAACCCTTTCCTTCGGTTTTATTCATTGTTTGAAACGTTTGCCTAACAGATCGTCACGCACGGGGCCCTAGCAATCGTCCAGAACGTTCGTCAAAACAATTTTTTGTCGTAATTATATTTTTAAATCCGTTTTTTATAATCACACAAAACAACGGATGACATCGGCAGACGTTACGGGACGTAATTTCGGCTGCAAAAAGATTAAATGTCAAGTTTTTGTAGTTTATCTTATTGACTTAATTCGATATGTTTCATTCAACTGATTTCAAAATATAATATTTATCTCTGACGCATCTCAAATATTTTATCGAACAACTTTATATTTACAATACTTAGCAGCATTTTTTATCTCGCTAGTATCAAAACTGTAATCGCCTTGAAATGACACATGACACTGCTGTCATTTGATAAAGGAGAACTAAAAGTATCACATGTATCGGATTTCATTTTAACTGGATGTTTCAGCTTTATTTAAAACGGATTGTTACTTCAGGCAGCCTTCTTTGTTCCAATTTTGGGCTAAGGTTTCGGTGTCTTTCCGTTGTCTTTATTGTTCTAATTGTCGCTGTTCCAAATTCAAGGCGTCTCCAAGTAGTTTTCGTATTAGGTACTTGGACTTGGAAGTGCTGGAGGAATGAGGAATCTTCCGACACTGTGCACCGTCTCTTTTGTCAACGTCTCTCTCGCAGTGGCGACCTTTACATAAGTTTTCTTATAACAAACTTGACCTTCCGTACTTCCAATTTCATTTGATGGCCATTGGACCGGTTCAGTTCGATTTGGTGCGTGCTGTAGTTTCTATCATCTTAGATGGGTTTAAAAACAAAGCAGGTATAGGTACTACTATCCATAGCCTGTCTTATCTTTCGGACATTGTATTAAATTGAATAATGTTGTTAAACCTGTTTGGAATCTATTGTAACATCCAGCTGGGTCCCCGTCGATGACGTCACTCCATAGTGTGCGCGCGCGCCGTGGACCGTGACGCCGCTTCCGCCGCTGTTTCCGCCTTCCACCACAGAATTATGTGAACTGTTCAATCGGATTTAATTTCGTAATAAACTTTAAAACGGGTAATGTCTTCAATGACTAGCCGCTAGAACGACCGTTCTATCTTAACGAATTCTAGACCAAGACATTATGAAGAAGGTCAAGAATACTTTAGCTTTGTTTGCTTCATATCATTGGCTAGTGCAAAAAACTCTTCATTATGTATTTGGAACACGAACGTGATCTGTGTCAAATATAGTTTTTATTAAACGATGGTTTCTATTGCATCGCGTTCGAAGCAAATCATTACGCTGGCCGTTAGATTAATTAAAACATGAATCATAGCTCGGGGAAGTCAACAGAAAGTCGATACTGGTATTACTTTATAAAACAAGACATTATTGAACCACAAGAAACCAGAGCTGGTCGGGTCGGACGGCCGCGCCTCGCCTGGAGTCGTTTCGAGTGACATATTGTCACATGATACCGCATTATCGGATTTCGTCGTGCACTTTAATTAGCGCGTAGAGAAATGCTTGTTTAGGTCGTGATATCACTCCATCTAAACCATATTTCTGGTCTAAATATGAATGCGGATAGCTGTGAGGCCTCGTTTTGAGTTTAACGGGTGTTGGAGCGTTCCATTGTGCAGTCTCATGTGCGCATACCTAATTATTTAAGGGAAGCTGCATTTATGAATATGATAATAGTTACGTTTGCAGTATATTTTGCCACGAGACTGGTCTGAATGAAAATTAAACATCTAGGTCGGGGCAAATGAACATAATTGAATACGCGAATCTAGGACTCTCAAAACAGAATAAACGCTAATAAGATTACATAATACCTTCACCTATGTATATTCTTCCTTCCGCCTTAACAAGCCTGGTAAACGTGCACGTTGATGACTCATTCAAAAGCCGGTACTGTATTGTGTAAAGTTTTACCATACAAGTTTACTGACCCTTTAAGCGTTTAGCTGGACGGTATACAAAATCGATATAAAAGGGTTAATAAACAGGACTAAATTCAAATAGAATTAAGTCTAAAAATATAGCTTTAGTAGCTTAACACAAGACCCTTCCATAAGCCGCCTAAATATAGTGAGTTTCGTGAGATTAAGCTAGACGGGATCCATTGAATAAACCATTCATCAAATGCCACCATTCAGTACTTGAGCCGAGTACTGAGATGAAAATTCTGCTCATCTCATTTCGCTGTTGAAAATTCATCTTAACCAGAATATGTGGCACTATAAAATATTTTATTTCTAAGTCCTATTTCTTACAAACTTGAAGCTTTACTTTTGGACTTAGTTTTATGTCTTCCGAAGTCTTCGTTGCCATATTACCCAAGAAACCTTTTTATTTTTATAATCTTCCTAAAGAACCAAAGCGGTTTTGGCAACGCCGTTAATGAAGCGATTTAAAACAGACGGATTTATTATACCAAGAAACAAAACGGAAAGTTGTATCACGTACGTTAATTACGGCAAAAAAACAATATTAGTTGAGGGAGCACGGCTGTTCAACAATTTACCGGAAGATTTAAAGAAGTGTGATAGTATAAACATATTTAAGAAAAAACTCAAGAAACATGTATGTACCCTATAACGTCACCAACACCCCAGAGGCAAATATGATAATTTATTTTACGTAGATGTAAGCACTTTGTATCTCATTTTAAGCGAACTGTTATTTAAGTTCTTATGAGAATAAATTCTTTAAACCTACGTAGGAGCCGTCGATTTCCTGATTATATAATCTTTTATTTTAGAGTTCACGGTTAATTATATTGAAGTTGCATCACTCCATTATCTCTACTTATCGACACCGATAGTCCGATAAATTGACATTCTATGAGTCATGGATTAACCCCATCAAACACTTGGGCGATAGAAAGTGTTGACTGACGAAGTGACAGAGTTTCGTGTAACCTTTTACAAAACGTGTCGTGCATGTGAATTATTTATTGTGCAGCTCGATTTTAATCCGCTCTGCCGATAACGAAATGACTTACATAGGATTTTAAAGGCGTGAGCCAGGGCTGAGTGAAAGTGTCCCACTCTCAGACAATCGATTGTCGTTCTTTGAAGTGTCACTAAGATATATGATAGATATCTCAGACTTCCTAGAAGCTTATGTCGCAATATATGAACACTTTCAACACATCAATGTAGTACCTACCTAGATCACGTCGATCAGAGTCCGATTCCATACAATTTACATTCAGTAGAAAATAAAACAAATGTAATTACGTTGAATTTCACTGCATCTGATTAAATTTGAGCTGGAGTAAATAAGCGTACGGGGATTGTGGGAGGTGAAAGAATTATGGTAAAAAGTTTAAAGTCGACCCAGATTGCCGACCATGGCGCCGGTCGCGGACGTTTCCTTGTTTATACGATAATGCCGTTCCACAAACACTCGTTATGTTTATGATCAGACAAATAAGAACTGTTAGATTTAATTGGAAAACGACCCCCTCGACGAATGATGAATTTATTTCGATAATCATATCTGTGTCATTATAATTACACGACTGTCCCAAGAAGGAGTGTAATGTTTTCAGGGTTCGTGTATGTTTGTGAGTTTCTTTATTCCACCATAACTTTTGAATGCCTGGACCGATTTCGATGTTTGGGGTATCATTAGAATCCTTACATCATCCCGAGTGACACTGGCTATATATTTATTTTTAAATTTAATATGGCGGCAGTATCCCTCCATTTTCAAATGTGAAAAAAAAAATGGGTATCAAATGGAAGGACCACATTCCAAAAACAGCTATATAATTTATTGGCATAAATTTTCAAGCAAAACAAATATTTCATATTTGGTTGCAAACGGTTTAATCAGACTTTAGTAAGACTTCGAATGTCTGAATTGCCACTAAAATGTATACAATAAAAATAAATAATTAAAAAACACGACTGCCATGCCAAAAAAATAACTAAAAAGTAAAAAACGAGTTGTATTCCCTGACTAAACAAATAAATAAAATTGTCGTTGCTGTTGGGGGACCGTTCTGTGGAACACTTTTAAATCTAAGATGTCCCCCGACTGCAATGACAATTTTATTTATTTGTTTAGTCAGGGAATACTTACAACTTGTTTTTACTTTTTAGTTCATTTTTTGGCATGGCAGTCGTGTTTTTAATTTTTTTAAATTCACCGGAGAAGCTGGACTTGAAGCAACATGGCAGCAACGTCGTTAAAAAGCCCATCCATATTATATCACCCGTCTCTTCACTATTCCAATGCTTATTTTACGGTGCATACTGGATAGGCTCTTTATCTCCTCCATATCCTAAGGGCATGTCTTCCCTACCATTACCGCGCCCCCCGGTCTACTCACTGATATACAATGGTCTATGTTGCACCATGTAACATGAGGTCACAGGGGCTAGTGTGAATCTCTGGGCTCATTCGAGTAATCGAGTCTGGTTAAACCACGCTGGGGTCGGTGCAATTCATTCATTCATTCATTATTTATGTATTGTTTCTTTTACAACAAAAGCAGATCTGCCTAAAGATAATACACCAAGGAATTCTTTATAAGGTTGTTAGCTTCAGCTAACATAAGAAGTCATTATCTTCTTCTTACTTGCATATGGACGCGTCAGGTCGCAAGCTCATTAAAGTTTTACAGTCACTCCTCCGAGAGTTATTTTTAAGTTACAACCAAACACGGTGTTCCAAGTTTGTATACTTGGCTTCACCTGAAACATTTAGCGTGTTGAAATAGTTAAAGCTATGCAACAACGTCTATTTCTGTTTCGGGAGCACCGACCCATTGTCGAATACACTTCAATCTTCATTCACAGCTGTGATGATTCACTGCATTGTTCGCGCCTACACTTAAACTCTCTAGACTCCCGGCCATGTGTTATCAAAGTTCTTACTTAGACAGTGCCGACACAAGCCGACCCACTTGATTGTGCCGAAAGCGATATCGTTTATCTTTTGTATTGCAAGAGAAACCTTGTAAAAGCTTAGGCTTTTTGTCCGATACTTTTCTGCTGTATTTTTGAAACAGAAATTGTTGTAAGGTGTAAAAAAGGCTCCATATTAAGCCACTTCATCTAGTACGCACATCTAGTACAGGATCAGAGTGACACAAATAGCTGACGGAAATGGCAGTGGCCTGTGTGACTGAGGGGCCGGTCTCATTAGTTCCGTTAAGGAGACTTAAGCGTGCCACTGCAACTGTACAGCTGACGCTAATGCACTAAATGTAGAAATTATACATCAAAATACCAGTTACATTGATTCATTGGCCAAGCAAATGAAGAGTACAGTTAATTGTTGACGCACGATTTGTCTCTAGGAAAGCAAATATATCAATGTGTTGTTAAACAAAATAGGACATGTCATGTGCTCCCGATATCAATGTAAAGCTCTTAAATTAATACGAAAGCAATAAATAAGCTTATCAATCATGTTAAATGGCTTTATCTTCATTTGAATAGGTGCTAAGACCGTGGCTGGACAGACAGCCGAACCATTAGAGGCATCTCTTTAAGTAGTACATTTAATGAATCATACATATACAGTTGGGTGCGTATACTGACGGCACTTATGAGTCGTTCACCGACTCCCTAACATCAATTACACCAATTGGTGTTATCTCGGCTGAGTGCATCTGTGAGCGCTTTTCGTTCGTGCAATAAACTAATGTTTCACACTACACACAATATGTACTGTGAACGATCAGTATCTAACTTAAGTAACATAAGCTTACGTCTTAGTTTCGTCAATTCTCACTTTTCTGTGTTTATACCAAATATATTTTTGGTGTAAAAATTCTTATTGATTCATCTTGGTCGGGTTTAAGTCAATATCCGAAATATTGCCCTGTTGGCCTTGCGCTGGTTAGAATGTGTAAATGCGTTTTAACTATAAACTGGAAATATTTCATTTTATCAGAGACCATTTAATCTTTGCTGTTATTGTTCCGTGACGTGCATTTCAATGGTACGACCAATGTTATTTATTCTGCGATGATTTACTAGGAAATATCTAGATACTAGACTGATCGATGATCGGATGAAAGTGACAAATATTTCCTCAATATTCAGTATGTTTTTTCTTTCCGTAATTTACTGGTTCGATTATGTTTTTTATATGTTAGAGATTGCTGAGATACGGAAGTTGCGTTTCGTTCGTTAGTTTTCTACATTATATTGTAATATCCCACTCGTATAATTATGTAGCTATTCATATGCCTATCACTCACAGCTGTGATCTTCAAAGTAGTTATGAAAAATCGAATCCTTCACATCTGGTATCAGTAGATTTGAAATCGACTCGTCTATTGGAGCGATAGTACTCATACCCAACGCTTTTATCAGTATATCTTGGCAGTAGAGATATTTACTAATGTCAGTAGTACTGTGAAGTAGTGAAATCTGTTGGGACTTTAAGCGATTTAAAGGTACGTAACTACGTACTTACTCATAAGAAAATCTATGGGAACAAGGTAATTCCGGCTGCTTGACATGGGTCGACATACATAATCTTAATTGCGTGTAACATTTCATTATGTTACTCTAAACTTTGGGACGTTTACCCATCGTCTTCAAACAATAGAAGCGCTGCTGGTGCGAGTTTCATCGCAGCAAATAGTTGTTTTACAACAGTTTCAGATAAATTATCTGGAACTTAAGTGAAAACGTTAATGTTTTTTTAATCTTCTGTGTCTACGCCATTTCATTTACTTTCTCTTTAGATTTTCAGATGTTTATGCCTAAAAAAAAAATCACATTTCGCTTTTGTTTCTTAAATTCGTTTTTGTTTGGTGTTGTATGAAATTGTAATAACATAATTAGCAATCTGTATCAATGTTTTCTGGTACACTAATGTGCAGTCCATTAAATATTGCATAGTACACAGTTTTTCAAACATGTTAAAAATGCGAACGCTTACTCCAATACCGACACATATAACACATACGAATTCCATCCGTTGAATTTAAACTATGCAACAAAATTAAGAATTTTCGCAATATAATTATGAGAATATACGCTGCCTAGGGAATTATAATTAAATCATATTACAAGTAATTAATTAGTTTGTATTACGAAGGTGAATCACTGCAAGTGCATTCGATGGTGTCGTTATGTCCCGTTAAGTTAGCAGTAATATATGCAACTGTCATTATGAATGGATATGAATAATACAATGGCTCAATTTGAATGTTTTGTTGCTTTTTTTGATAAACGACTCTCAATTTGCATGCTTTGATTATATAGACAGCTGTTATAATGGTATTTCTTCAATATTCCAACTCGTTATGGTTATGACGTACATAAAAAAGTTACCAATAATGTATGCTAGTCGTTAGGTTTTGAAACATGTTTGATAACAATTATTGAATAACTCACGGACAGTAACCCTTTCATTTCATTTCCATACTTAGTTGCATGGAACACCAGTATGTAATCATTGTGAACATCGTAATAATAAGTAACCACAAACATACCACCTATATTTCGTGTAATTTTAGTAATTGATACGTTTCGTTTCGGGCCATTGTGAAAGATAATCAACGTGGTGAAACGTTCCAGCAATTATTCATCGTGTTTAATGGAATCTAGTTACAAAATGTCTAACGATCTTTTGTTTTGATGTGTCCTGTCATGTGAATCGGTATGGCATTAGTGGTTTTATTATGCACGGTATAATGTGCCTAATGAATGACGCACTAGGCCGGGTTGCGGCAGACAGTCAGCCGTAACTTGGGCACGCCCTATTCGTTGGTTAGCGCACCTGGCTGCTTATGCATTATCTGCTCATGATTATTGTTTAGCTCATGCTACTTATAATAATTTATATCTAGATATACTGTTCGTATTGCTTAATTGCTTTCGTACCTTCGTGCATTTCTCATTTCTATCTTGTCCAGAATCTGAAAATTTCAATAATTTCGTTCCATATAATTTATCATAATCAGCAACTTACCGACTCGTGACTGCAATTATAAAATTTTATACAATATTTACTTGATTCAAACGCATCCGTTCCAACGTACAAGATTAATTGGGATAAATACGTTTCGCACGTTGCAATTCATCAGCCATTCGGAATAGATGGTGGGTGCAACAATCATGCGCCCACGCTGGCTCTGAAACAATGAGTCGTGAATGAGCCGCTAAACACAGCCATGTATGGTACAACATCCTACGAGTCAATTCTACTAATTTATTGCTTGTATAAATATATAGACAGAAACTATGTTCTTTTGTACAACATTGTGAAATGGAAAGTTTGAAATTGCAATTTTAGTCAAGTCAACGTTGTATTATTCAGCCACAACACAACAGTTGACGATTTGTGGTGTAACTTTTGTAGATAGAGCCATAGAGCAAAATGTATTTAGATTTTTAAAAGACTTTCCCATATGACAAGATTCAGGGAATCACTGGAAAATCATAAGTGGCGATTCGATTCTTTTGTCATCACCTCACCCTGTCATTAACGAATTATGAACAAGCACCGTTATCAGACTCTTTCTTTCTCCGATCACAGGTGCGACAGTTACATTGTTCTTGCAATTTATGGGGCAGCTGCACAACCCGACCTTTAAATGTCAATAAGGATGACATGTCTGGAGTGAAGATTATCAAGATTATGAGCCTAATTAGATAGCACATAGTCTGTGGAGGCCATATGTGTACGTGCACGTGCGTCAATATTTTGCGTACGTGAGGGGTCGACCGTTCAATGAGAGGCGATTAGTTTAGAAATAACATCGGGGTTATTAGGAATACTTTAGTGCTGGTATTGCTGCGGATGGTAGTAATATTTGAAATTGAGAGGAGAATGCTCTACAAATTCATAAAAGAAGACGTTATCCAATGGAATATTATGTCAACAGATATGAATCTAATTCTAATGGAGAGCACCGCAATGATTGTAGTCAATTTCTCCATTCAACGACGAAAGACAGCTCGTCTTTCAAAGAAGCTTCATTTAGAGCAAAGATAACCAGAGCATCTACATTAGTATACCTGCACTGAATATCCACATAGACAAAAATGTCCACGAGGACTATTAGTTATTGTTGAGAGTTCATAAAGGGTTGTTTGATAATTAATTCAATGGTTTAACGCGATGTTTGCGTCATTATGTGAACCGAATGGTTTATTTTGCAAACTCCACGTACGAAATGATTGTATGTGCCAATAATTGCATTGTTCGATTTAATAATGTCAATGGGATTATTTGTAAAAACGTACCCAGCGTTTGTCTTGTCAATTTAACTTGGTGTTCTTATCTCGGTTTCAAGTGTCGCTATTGTGTAGTCACTATCAATAGTCTTATTTTAATTGCATTCGATAAAAACTCACGAAGAACGATTTCGATATTGGTAATATTGAGTTGTCAGCTATGTGAATGGACTCTCTTCTATATGAAACAACAAGCATTCTACTTGATTTAACGTTGCTTTGCAATTATGTAGAGTTACAGCAGTTTTTTGATCGATACAATTATTGCCGCGCAATGATTTGATTAGATCCGTGAAGGAAATTCGTTAAAAATTGGTCCCTTAACATGCAATTGTGTGTTTTTTCTTCAATGGCCGCATGCACCGGTTTAGTTTCACGCATTGTGGGCGATTGGGCGGGCTCGACCACGCTTGGCTGTTCACCGGCATGCGGGCCTTTTCCGTATGCGTGCACTAGTTTCCAACTAAAATACATATCTACATGTATAATTTAATACTATGAATTCGCTATATCGCGTTGTTACAAGTTTTTGTATTATATTTTACGATTCCTTCCATATTTGGTGATACACCCTTTTGTTATATTTTGTTTTGATATCCTTTGAAATATGCTAAATTGTAGGGCACCTTTGAGCATATTCCGATTGTACCTAATCATAAAACGAGTTCACAACCGAAAACGTGTCACCAAGTGATGGAAAGCAAAATAAATCTTGTTCCTAAGTTCATTCAATTTCAATCCCAGGCAATTTGCGTAATTAATTTTCATTGTTAGTCATTTTAATTAACGCCTATCAACACATGAACACATAATGCATAAGCTTTTTAGAAATACATAATAAGTAGGTTGTTATTTTTTTTTACCTTTTGTTGCGAATATATAAAATTAAAAATGTTATTACTTTTTCTGCTGCATGAGATCGTGTATTGCACTTATTTGAATTATCATCGCATACTGTATGAATAGTTACAAAACTGTCTATAATTAAAAATTGCTGCCAGAAAGCTTACTTTCAAAGTCAAAGGTGTGACTAATGTGCCTG
This sequence comes from Cosmia pyralina, assembly GCA_946251885.1. NCBI lineage: Eukaryota > Metazoa > Arthropoda > Insecta > Lepidoptera > Noctuidae > Cosmia > Cosmia pyralina. The sequence continues at coordinate 8,564,932 of OX276346.1, read as the reverse complement.
ATATGCTAAATATGAACTTGAAGTGTGTTGATTCGCACTATTGAATTAAACCCACTATCTTACGTGTTTAAATTCTCAAGGATTAGTTAAATGTTTATTTATTTCTTCATTCATTTGATAGATCGTCCCATTTCCTTTTACACATCATGGTTTCCTCATTATCGATAAAACAATTAAGATACATCTCACTCTATATTCACTCTTCCTCCTATTAACACTATTACTCCGTCATGAAGAAAATTTGTTTCAAATTACCAATGTAGAAAAATAATAATCCGTGATCTTCTTACATTTTGTGTCTCCATTAATCTAGGAAACTTTTTGTCTGACTTATTAGCTGTATGTCGCAACAAAAAGTTGATGAGGATCATGAACGAGTAGATATCGATAGTGAAATCGATTGCAACGGATCTCGAGGTCTCATAATATCGAAAATTAACCCTAAAATGGAGCGAGCAAGCCAGAGAGTGAAAGCACGTAACGCTTGATTGGATCACATTGCTCCTCGCTTGTTTTGTTTTATTTATTGGCAAGTGTCAACAGTTTGCCAACATCTAATTCAGACACGGTTGCTATCGTCAATTCTTCTTGGTTATTTACCAAGTTACAAACTGCCAAAAATTTTGCCACAGCTTAGGACCAAGTGTAAACGGATGCTAAAGCAGCGTAGAATAATTTGGAAACGTTGATTGTAAATTGTTGAAGCATTTTCCTTATAAGGAATGAATTTCTGACTATGACCACAGAGTTCAGGGTTTTTCAATGCAATAAAACCATCATCCCATATATTATTACCACTCATAAAGTAATGCAAACTAATTAATAACACAGTAATTGCTTTAATCAACTCTGATGTTGCTAAAGGTATACAAATTACTGACTTTTCACAACAATTTATTTGTTTGTTGACCTCAGCATTGTTTGTTCATTAATCAACACAATTTTTCTGCAACCTGGAATCCATGCCATGTTTAGCCCTTTTTACCCACGACGACGGCACGGAGGATGGTGTATGCGTTTAGGAACGCGAATGTTCCCATTTATCTCTAAATAGATTGACCGATTTAGATACGGATTTCTGTACTTAAAATCACAAAGATTCATCGGCGATGGTTCTTAGGTAGGTGTTATTCATAAATGACTTGATACAGTTGTTCTTTCTTGCCTAGTTTCCACGCCTAAATATATGGTTGCCAGTTGCCACGATTCCTAAGTTTCTGACGAAAAAAACTAGATGTGTGAACTTGAGATTCGATCCAAGTCACTAACATTTTTAATCAAGCCTTTGTCCCAATAATTGTCTATATTTCTCCTGTTTTAAGAACACTTCCGGACTCCTAAATCGAGCCACCGTGTAATTCCAAGTGTAAAAGTGGTATAAAGGCCTAAAACATTAAAATAATGATGAGTCAAAGGAAATTTTTGATGCAGTTTTGAAGCTGATACCATCATCCATCATTTCCATCATCATTCTAGTGTCGCCATTGTTCCGAATTTGAATTTACGACCATTTTAAAAGTCTACGCAAAAAGTGTAGGGTGGCTCGATTTAGGCGCCAGGGAGTGTATTTCTAACACAGAAAAGATAAAGAGCTGTTCTGTGATTTCTAACATAGGTAATCTCAATATGGATCCAGAATAATGCTGACTCAACAAGAAGTAGTTGTGTCACCAAAATGTACTTAGTCAAAGTTTTGGTGTCACAATAATGCAGAATGTGTCGAATTCCGTATATTGATGAACTAGCTTCTGCCCGCGTCTGCGTCCGCGTGAAATTTCTTGTACCTCCGCCCAGACCCACCCCGACGCTACGCATCCCGTGCCCACGCTATTACTTCGTTTTTGCTTAGCGTTCTTTCTTTTTGCTCAGCTCCTAAGTGTCCTAACGTTATGTTAAGTAGCCTATAGCATTCCTCAAGAATATGCAAAAATATTTTTTTCAAATCCGACTGAAAGTTCCAGAGATTTGCGAGTTCAACATACAAACAAAGAAAAAAACAAACTGTTAAGATTTATTATTAGTAAGATAAAGATAGATAACTGAAACTATATTGAAGGTAAAAAATGGTACTTACCTAGTACACCTACGTATAACCAACCTACAGTACCTATGTGTTGGGGGAATCAGAGCATTACTAGTAGTTATGGAATGTTTTTTGCCTTTGCCAGTTTGTCCTCTAATCATAGCGTGTTAGGCAACTTTAAAAATAATGGTTTTGCTCGTTTACTCCATTACTTTTTGTATCTTTGTCCGTACATTTGGTTATCATACGTGTGTCCTATTTTTTGTATTTGCCATTTGATGACTTACGCTTATTATTAATCGCGTGTTCTAACATAATTCATGTACTATGGACAAAACTTAAGCATGCTCACTTAAGAAAATATTCCTGCGACAGAGCAGCTAGTGACAAACGAACATTGTGCGATAAAGTCGTGAGCCGTGCTATGCGATTATCGCCTTTTAGGTGATCATGCGGAGCTTTGGCCCATAGTACACAGACACACTGCACGCAAAATATGGCGTTGTAAATGATAATTATGCTTGTTCCTTTATAACTAGTTTTTTTCATAAAATGACTCAGCCTTATTACTCCCACTAGGAAACCTTGATCTTTCATAATTTAAATCATCTTATATTTTGTATTGTTATACCACTTATAAATCCAATTTGCAAATTCGAAGCCAAATTCGTTTATTAAATCCTCTCAGAATGAAGGACTTTTGTGGCTTCGCTTTTACAAACAACGAACGATCACAATGCTTACAATAGAGTTTATTGTTTTACACGGTTTTACATGTATTTCAAATCCAAATACCTACTTGACCTATGCGAAAAACGAGACCTATTGAAAATGAGAAAATATTTATAAGAAAATTCTTACTGCAGTTTTCAACAACATAACATCTTTTGTTAAAATTTCGTTTCGTTACTGTACGTGAACACAGAATTTAGGTGTAGCGCAGCCATTTGCATACGTATATACGCGTGCACAAATGCGGTTTACATACACGAAATAGGACAATGAATACGATAGTGCGCACGATTTAATTTTTTGCGAAGAGCGAATTTTAATAATTTACCGGTTGGTCGACCAGATCGGCCAGTGATACCTACGTCTGATTCTGAATGACGTGACATCAATCAAAGCAAATATTATGAAAGTATATCTACATCATTTTGTAAATATTATGTCACAGTTCACAAAATTGCCCCTCCCATATGCAGTGTTACTTGCAATAATGGTTGCCAATTTCTACTGCATTGTACAGTCAACAAAAGAGATATCTAGGCAGGGTATACTAACATATTTGTATGTGAATGGCTTCATGTTCAATTTTATATGTATTACTTTGTTTTTGTAATACTCCTCCATTGTAACACACCAACACAAAATTCTATATTTTCACGAAATTGAACATGAAGCAATTCACATACAAATATGTTAGTATATCTTTCCTAGATATCTCTTTTGTTGAGTGTACATATGTTTCGTTCGCAAACTATCTGTTTGTTCTGCTTCAACGTTGCAATGTTTTCCCAGGTGCAAAACGCTTGTCACCTCTTCGCCTCGGGCAAACTTTTTCTGTTTCGTGTATAAAGAGTTTGTTTTGTATTATCATGCAAATAGCGCGTCCTTTCTGTGTCGCGACTCGCGTTATTATAGCTTCCATAAAAGGCTTTCTATATTATAATAGTTGGCAACAACATGAATAGATTTCTTTTAATGCGACCTAAATACTATCATTGTTTTCGAACCACTGGAATGCTCTGAATACAGATCACTGATTTTAAGTTATAATTGTTTCGAATTAATAATATTATATTATTATTAAATTCATGAGCACACGATATAACAATACCTTTTGTAGTAATTATCGCTTTCTCCTTTTGCGCGTTGTATTGTATTTGTAGTGTCAACTCGCTTACGTTATGAATTCCAAGATGACACGTCATATGGAATCTCCTTTAAATAAACAAACATGATTATATGAATTTTTCCCTGTTTAATATTCTTGCCAATACCTAGATACGATTGTTGACGAACGCTAGTGATCTTCATTTGCCATAAAGCGGTTTTATGTAAACGTTAATCAAGCGATTAGCACAAGTAAGCAACACAAACGTTGCATATATTAATTAGTTAATATTAATTTATTTGCATGATGGTTTCTCAGTCACATTTAAGGGGGATGCGCTGTGGGTGTGGATTTTTTGCAATTCGCAGGTCCGTGTTAGGTTGTATCTTGATCAAAATATGATATGCGGCAATAAAACTTAGGTATTTATATAATTTTACCAAAAATCATCACTACATCTCTTTAAATTAGATTTCGTGCAGATTCGTCGAACGAACGAAATCTAGCTTAGAGAGATGTATTGATGATTTTTATTGTTAAAATTATGTAAATACATATGTTCTATTGCCGCGTATCATATTTGATGAAGATACAATCTGACACGGACCTGTAAATTGCATAAAACGCAAGAAAATTTGATTTTCGCGGGCTACCACAGCGCATCCCCCTTAAGGGTACATCGATAAATTTTGTGTTTTTAAAATTCCTATAAAACCAAATGTAAGTATATGATTAAATCAATTATTGATCGAAGTTAAATCATTTGGATTTTCCCTGTGTTAGTTGACTATATTGTCTACTGCTGTACTAAAACCGAAACATGATTACTTACTTAAAAATTTTTCGATAGAAAAACATTCCGAAGTAGCACCGTCTATTTTCTGTTTTATACGATTAGGTATACGTAAACAGTTCCATATTGTGCAGTAAAATTTGCTTAATCGAAGGTATTTAAATATATAAATATATTAAGAACTTACTAAGCTAAAAATTGATTTAAGAATAGTATTTTGTCATAAAAGCGCGTTTAGTTCCGGTGTGCGTGAGAGTCTTCTATTAGGTCTTTACCTATGAAATTGCCGTTCTGCAGTACTGGCTATTTCAAATCAAAATAATTTTTGTTTGGCTAAGAATTCTAATTTCAAATTAATTTTATTTTAAAAACATGGATTTTTTTTTCCAAAAGTAGTCATTTGTTTATTGATTAGTGTTACATTTTCATCGCATTTCAATCTTTTTCGTCATCATGGATACGGTAAAAATTCGAGTAATTATGGAATATGAGTACCGTCGTGGCAGCAACGCGGCACAAGCGGCACGCAACATCAACGACGTTTACGGAGCTAACACTACAAACCAACGCACCACTTGTTATTGGTTTGCTCGCTTCCGTTCTGGAAATTTCGACCTGAAAAATGAACCTCGCGGTCGTCCGAAGACTTTGGTCGACAATGACGAATTAAAGGCGATTGTGGAAGCTGATACACAATCTACGGCTGAATTAGCAGCAGCTTTCGACGTTAGCGTCAAAACAATATTGGTCCATTTGCGTCAAATTGGCAAGGTAAAAACGCTTGACAAATGGGTGCCCCACGAACTCAATGATCGAAAGCGCGAATTACGCGTCGAGACGTGCCTTGCACTGCTCAACAGACACACAAATGAAGGAATTTTGAACTGCATTGTTACCTGCGATGAAAAATGGATTCTGTTTGATAACCGCAAGCGCTCAGCAAGTTGGTTGGATCCTGGTTCAGCACCTAAACAATGCCCTAAACGAAAACTTACCCCTAGAAAAGTGATGGTCACTGTTTGGTGGTCTAGCGCCGGTGTGATTCATCACAGCTTCTTACCAAACGGGGTGAGCATTACTTCAGATGTGTACTGTGAAGAACTGAACACAATGATGGAGAAGCTGGCACATCTCCAACCAGCATTGGTCAATCGCTCGTCTCCGCTGCTCCTGCACGACAACGCGCGACCTCATACTGCACAGCAGACGGTCTCCAAGTTGCAAGAACTGGGGTTGGAAGCTCTCCGTCATCCGTCCTACTCACCAGACCTTGCGCCTACAGACTAATACTTTTTCCAGAATTTGGATAACTTCTTGGCGGGAAAAAAATTCAATACCCGAGAGGCAGTACAAAATGCCTTTGAAGAATTTGTTGCCTCCCGTCCAGCTGATTTCTTTAAGAAGGGCATCAATAAACTGCCACTGCGTTGGCAAAGATGCATTGATTGCATGGGTGATTACTTCGATTAATACAAATAAAAAATGCATGAAAAAAATTCGTTTAAATTTTTTCATACAAAACGGCAATTTCATAGGTAAAGACCTATTATCTCGCGCGTCAAACTAGACAGCCATAACGCTATTTCACTTACACACCGAGCTAAACCACGCTTCGATGTATCCTCTTAAACAGAAAACTTGCCTGATCCGACGTCAAAATAACGAAAATAGCATTGCCAAGTTTGCTACAATTACAACTAACACTGAAAACACTTCTGGCCTTTCATAACTAATACTTCAAGAGCCACCAGACCTTACAAAATGTAATTAATCAGAAAATAAGTAAGGTCTGTCGGCCCTGGGTTTTTACTCTAAAGTTAATTGTGCTTATTATATCGCATACAAACACAAAATTCGAAACAATAACTTATTCACTTAATTTTATTACAATTTTTATTGCCTCTACAGTTTTAAAATAACAGAACGTTTTCAGTTTGCCGTAAGTCATCGACAAAATACGTAACATAGTGGTTATGTATTTGACAATAAAATTACGTGAAGAAGTCTGTAGATTGTGTAAAAACGTGAGACCACGAATGTTCCTAATATCTCGTTTGTATGACAAATGTTCTAGATAGACTAGATGTGTTTTTATACACATTATGTATAGGGAATGGTTGATGTGACTTCGAAGTCGTGAGCATTCGTAATCGATGTGAAGTGATACCTTTTTTTTTGATACCTGAGGCACGTATTGAATACATAAGTTTTCTATATGCAGAGAATCATAATTATTCATACCTGTAGATAGCCTATAGCCGATCTCACGGTGCAATCGTGTTTTCTAAAAAACATTTTTACAATAAAATACAACTGACTTCCAAAAACAACACTACAAAGTGAAAAATAACTTTAATTTCGGAAGTTGGTGTCTGGTTAAATGTATTTTCGTTTTTGTCACCGACTTCCGAAATTAAAGTTATTTTTCACTTTGTAGTGTTGTTTTTGGAAGTCGGTTGTATTTTTTTGTAAAAATGTTTTTATTTTTTTCACTTTTTAGTTGTGGTACCTACCCCACACAAATTCTAATACCAACAAGAGAAACTAGAACATCATCCATATAAAAGTGGGGAAAAATACTTATTATTGAAGCTAACTCAAAAACTACCCAAGCAAAGTTAATAAATTTTATATGGGCCCAACTTTGAGGTACTCTCTCGAATAAAACAAAAATTGTTCGTATCGGACGACTCTGTAAATAGTTATACATAAAAAAAAAACATACGTGTCCAATTGAGAACCTCCTTTTTTTTCGTCGGTTAAAAAAGAAATAAACTTGAAACTACTGACTAACGCCAACATCTTAAAAATGGATGAGGAAAATGGAATCACGAAAAAAAACTTAGAAATCCCTCAACCTGTGGCCTTTCGGAGCCATAACAACAACATAAGTACAATGAATGCGAAGACTCAAGTAAAGGCAACCGAAAATTCGCGCAAACGGCTGCTATCTGTTCCTTGGGAAAACTGCTTTCCTTCCATCTGATATTTTCTTTTAAGCACCTATTACAACGCTCACAGAAGCCAGGAAAAGGTTAGAGGACCTTATTCTTAAGCAAAGACCATACACAGCGCTGAGAATGTAACATACACATCCAACAACAAATGTATCAGAACTTACGAAACACTTCGACTTTGACAGGTGTTTACCTCCCATCAGCTTAATATCGTACAGAAATAAACGATGCACTGTGTTCAAAACAAACGGGGCGTGCGTTAATAAAATTAGAACTTAAAATTCCACAACGGCCCGTAGATTGCCCAAAAGTACCGTTGCTGTTAATCTTTCTAATTAAGCACCTCAAAATTTCTTTGCCATGGGCACAGTAAACGCACAGAGAATGTGAATAGCACTCGCTATACTGTAATGTCTTTTTCATACACAATTACAAAGCTATCACTTTTACAAGTTTATAATTAGCTTGCTTATATTAACTTAGGTTTCACGAGCTTTCTATATTAACTTGCGGTAAGTTCATATTTTATTAAAAACCTTTATGGTTGGTTGATTAGTAATTGTAGTACCCGCGGTTTTCGCTTGATCGGTGTAAAGTGAAAATTAGGGCACGTGGATAGTCTGCGGCAATGATGGAAACGTAAACATCGATCATGTAGTCATAATCGATTGGATATTTTGATCGTGTTTATAAATGAATTCTTCATCAGTTCGGAATTGAATTCGCTTCTCGTTTAAATCACACTACAAACAGTCGGTATTCTGTATTGCTACAATCGTACTGTGGGCCATCCAAACAAATGTGATGTATGCACGAATACAGCTTTTTGTTATTTGCCTCTCATTATTGAAGGTCAGCATTCATCCTCTGCAAATTCTATTACACACTTACCTAATCTTCAGTTCTCACAATTAAAGACGTTGTACGGTTTAATACGAATAACATTAAAACTACCTTCGAAATCTCAATGATTTTCTATGACATAAAAACGCAGGAAATGCTTCTCTCATTAACCGATTACCTAATGAACCAACCGGATCTCTTATAATAATTTTCCGCCTCATTGTTCAGAACGCCATCCTTGTCCCTATTCACACACGAAAATAATTTGTACTCGTAATAGTAACATTTATTTTAATCGATGCAGATTACTCGTCACGTTCGGCCGAGTACACAGATGTAATAAGTGGTTATAGAGATGATAATAAAAAATAAGTACCCGAGAATGTGGCTAATGCTAACGGTAAGATAATGCTGGTTGTTATTCATCGCGGCGCATGTAGAGCGGCCATCGAAACAAATTCGTCTCGTAAAACGTACTTATGTACGTGGTGTATCACGTTCAGTAATTCTGCCATAAAGTGATAATGGAACACCTGATTGTTTTGCCAATACCCATTGTCACGAACATGGAAAGCTATTAATAAGAGAAGCAAAAAGCAGACTGCTCTAATTGAGTTGGAAAATATTGAAATAAAAATATCTCAACTACATATTACAAAAGTTTGATTTATAGCTAAGAATGGATATTGAATTTATTCAAACCAAAAAGATGATGATGACGTGGAGAGGGAGCGCAGGGCGTTGGCGGTCCGCGGGAACATGTTAGCGCGCAGATTTTCTCGTTGTACTGATCAGGTCAAAATAACCTTGTTTAAAGCGTACTGTCAAGGCCTGTACACGGGAAGTCTGTGGTTCAGCTGTTCTCGTGGGACGCTAAATACACTGCGCGTCCAATATAATAATGTTTTCAGGATGATGTTGAAACTCCCTCATTTCTGTAGTGCCTCGGGGATGTTTGCCCAATCGAGTACAGATGGTTTCCATGCTATCATCAGGAAAAAGGTGGCATCGCTTGTGGGGAGGATTCGAGGGAGTAGCAATAGCATCCTGAAAGTCGTGGCTGAGGACCCGAGAGCTCCTGTGCTGAGGCATCTCATGCGGATTCACTGTCCGCATGAAGTGCCTCCAAGGTACATGACTCACTAACTTGGTTTTTTATTTATAAGTTTGTTACTAATCCTAGTGTATAAGTTGTATATATGATGTTTACTAACAAAAATGGTTCCTATGTTGTCCCAAATAAAAGAATTTTGAATTTGAAAATTTGAATTTTGAAAAAACATTCAATGTGAGTCAGCTATAGAGCATCTACACAAAAAATTGTTTCAAACTTTATCACAATAACATCTATGTTAGACGGTAAATCTTCTATTGTATTATTTTTTATCCGAATAATATCAGCCCTAATAGCCATTGACCATAGTCAACTTACATACTGCGTACTTCGCAGGCATTTGTCCTTGTAGAGCACCAGATTGCAAAATTAATCATTATCTAGTAACTTACCTACAGCAACATTGTTTAAACCAGTGACAATACAGTTTTAGAATATCTTGTCACGACACCTAGGTATAACGATTGTTGATAAATCTAGTAGAACTTTACACTTGGTTATGGTTTCCCAACGTTCTCACACTGAAATTCGATAAGTTTAAACATCTGGATAACCGTTTCTCAGGGCTTAGGACCTGCCATTCCCCAAATTACAAAGTGAATCTTGGAGGTCAGATATGACATTCGGCTGTGTAAAACTGATTTCATCGGTATTTGGTTAGATTGAAAGCCTACTTAAACATAATAATAAGGGAAGAGTCTACTAGACAGATGCTTACTAGGTAGGTAGGTATGTACTTAAATACTGACCAATAGAGAACTTTTTTGACTCATTGTCAAAAAACCGGCCAAGTGCGTGTCAAAAAACTTTTTTTTTTAATTTTCTTAATAGCCCCCCAAAAGTGACCCCCATATTCAAAATTAATTTATTTACTTTACCCGTCCGTGTTTGGGTCACAGAAATTCATATGTGTACCAAATTTCAACTTAATCGGTTCATTAGATTGTGAGCAAATTGGCTGTGACTGACAGACAGACACACGAGTGATCCTATAAGGGTTCCGTTTTTTCCTTTTGAAGTACGGAACCCTAAAAAGTAAAGTTATATTTTATTGCTTTAGTAGGTATAATGTGTTGGCGCGCCGACGCGACGGCGGCGGCGCACAGTGGATCGTCCCCATACAAGAGGTCGGACATAGAATTAAAAATTGAAAAAGTATTTAATTGAAAAAAATGAAATATGCAGTTGCATTACTCTATTAAGGAACTACAAAAAATGTTACTACAATTTTTTTATTTGACCAGTACTTTATGAGCAATTCGATGAAAAGTGTTATTTTTCTATGGAAATGGTCACAAAAATGTCTGTATCTCATGATTCCCTCCTTGTTTCGATTTGCGGTTTTCACTACTGTTATCTACCCATTTTATGCCACATTTTCTTCAAGGACACATGGTGCCCCCAGCGACCCCCTTCCGAGATATTTTGCTTTTAGTAACTTTACTTTTTATTGTATAACTGATGATATGGAGGTACATTAAGTATATTCATTACTGAGAATAAGTCATCCCTAAGTAGTTCCTTAAATAACAGGTGCATTTACGATTACTTTAATGACTTATGAACGCTTCTGTTGCCATACAACAAACGCGTTAATGAGTCCTTAAGTGAAGATTCCCAGTACTTGCTTAATCTAATTAGTTATTGTAATTACTATGTTAACAGCCCTTAATCTCTGCATTGTTATTGTCTAATGTCATCATTAGCTTATCAAATTCATTGCTAGTTGCCTACTTGCTGCCCTATATATTTGAGTGTGTTTAGCAAATGTAATTCAGTTGTAATTATAACTTCTACCAAGTGTTGTCATTATGGCTTTCCGTGGGTTTTCTACTTACCTAGATCTTTACGTTGCTCTTCGTAATCATAAAGATCTTCGTGACTATGACCATTTATTTAACACATTGAAGTCGAATACTAACGTCCAGTTAAGTGAAAGTGATGTGACGGATCTCAAGAACTGGTGTCGACGATTTTGCTATAGGGTTTACACCAAATGGGTGCAATCAAGAAGGACAGTTGACAGGTTCATTAACAAGAACGAAGAGTGGTTAAATTCCGATATCGTTTGGCCAGATTGCTTTAAAGAAAATGTTGTTGACACTGAAGAAGCAAATGAAAATGAGGCAGAAGAGGTAGTCAGTCCATCAAAATCAGATGCATCTACTTCAACATATACATCTCCTCGCAAACGCTTTGAAGATTTATCAACTAGACACAAAAGAAGACGTGTTAATGAAAATGTTACTAGTTGCAGTCGTCCGGATGAGCTTTTGCATACTGTTGAAAGTATACTTAAGTCTGCCGGAAAAAATGATATAGCCAGAATAATGAAAAATTTGCTGGAAAATCCTGAACACGTCTCAACAGTTATAAATGTCCTGGAAACTAAGCAGAATCCTCCGCTTCGTGAAGTTCCTACTCACAAAGCACTTGCTCTTTACGTTTACTTGCAGTTATCCAAGTGGCGTTACATCACACTTCGGGACTTTAGTTTAAAAGAAGGTCATGCGAAATACCCAAGCTACTACTTGTTAGTTAAAGAAAAGCTTAAATGCTACCCGGCAAAAGAAGACATAACTGTGACTGAAACTTCCGCAAAGATACGTATCCAAGCCCTCCTTGATCTCACCGTTAGGAGGCTGATCGATTCACTTGAATCAAATTTTGATGCTGGTGAACAACTTGTGCTTCACAGTAAATGGGGTTTTGATGGAGCTTCAAGTCAAAGCATTTACCATCAAACGACAACAACAAGTGAACAAGACTTATCCAGTGTATTTATGGCAAGTCTTGTACCACTTAAGTTAGTGACTTCTAGTGGAAGTATAGTGTGGCAGAATGATCGGCCATCGTCAACCACATATTGTCGCCCGATTTCATTTACATTTATGAAAGAAACGGAAGCGAATGTTAAGGCTGAAATGGAAATATTTGAGACCGAGATTCGTGAACGGAACCCGACTGATTGCGGCAATGCTACTGTTACTCACAATCTATGGCTAACCATGATTGATGGTAAGGTACATTCAATCATATCTGGTACATCGGCAGCAGTGTGTGATTTGTGCAAAGCTCGCCCAAGCGAAATGAATAACTTGGAAGAAGTGAGAGCTAAACCCGTGAATACAGATTTATACAAGCATGGATTTAGTTCATTGCATGCTTGGATTCGGTCCATGGAATGTTTATTACACATTTCTTACAGAATGGACATAAAATCATGGCAAGCAAAAGGTGACGAAAATAAAAAAAAAGTTAAAGATAAGAAAGAAGCCATTCAAGAAGCTTTCCGAAGAAGAACAGGCTTACTTCTAGACGTTGTTAAGCAGGGTAGTGGCAACACAAACACTGGAAATGCTGCAAGAAGATTTTTTGCAAACCCTGAAACGACTGCCGAAATTACTAAATTAGATGTTAATTTAATTAGAAGACTCGCCGTTATTTTGCAATGCATTTCCTCAGGCGAAAAAATTCAAGTCCAAAAATTCAAATCATATTGTGATGAAACAGCAAATTTATTCGTGGAATTATATCCATGGTATAACATGCCAGCAAGTTTACACAAATTGCTGATTCATGGATCACAGATAGTGGACCACTTATCAGTAGTGCCTATAGGTTTTTTGTCTGAAGAAGCATCTGAAGCAAGAAACAAGGACTTTCGCAAATTTAGAGAATGTCATACACGAAAGCATAGTAGCATCGCCACTAATGAAGACATTCTTCATAATCTGCTATTATCTTCCGATCCTCTTCTCGCCAGCTTACGACCGAAGATGACAAATAAAGCCAAAAAGTCTTCATTTAGAGAACTAGACGATTTACTCATACGTGATCAGAGTGAATTGGAGTTCATTGACGCGGACGTTTCAACTGATACACTTGCTGCATGTAGTGACGTTGAAGAAGATGATGACGATGATAATGATCATGATGTCGTTATTGATGAAGATGAAGAAAATATAGTTTAAGTCTTATAGTACCTAATATTATTATTTTACAAGCAGTTTCTTTGTTAATTTCTAGTTTTTGTGTATTTTTTTTATTCTATTCTTTTTTTCTATTCTAGTTTTTGTGATTTTTTTTTAATTTTATTCTTTTTTTGTTTTGTGTTATGCCACCCATCAGCCAATAAATGGTTTTTTTCTTTCTTTTCTATTGTTGTTAGTAACTACATGGTCGTGTTAATTAATTAATTTCCTATTATAATTTAGTTTTTAGTAGTTGTTTATTTTTTTAGTTTGTTTTAGGGTACATAGTTATTTTATTTTTAAATTATTTTTACAGTGTTATATTATATAAATAAAAAATATATTTATACCTACATATTTTCTTATTGATCATAAAACTCTATTTCTTTTCGATGTGTTATTGTAAATGCGACTCAGTCATTACTAAGCTAATGATGACATTAGACAATCACAATGCAGAGATTAAGGGCTGTTAACATAGTAATTACAATAACTAATTAGATTAAGCAAGTACTGGGAATCTTCACTTAAGGACTCATTAACGCGTTTGTTGTATGGCAACAGAAGCGTTCATAAGTCATTAAAGTAATCGTAAATGCACCTGTTATTTAAGGAACTACTTAGGGATGACTTATTCTCAGTAATGAATATACTTAATGTACCTCCATATCATCAGTTATACAATAAAAAGTAAAGTTACTAAAAGCAAAATATCTCGGAAGGGGGTCGCTGGGGGCACCATGTGTCCTTGAAGAAAATGTGGCATAAAATGGGTAGATAACAGTAGTGAAAACCGCAAATCGAAACAAGGAGGGAATCATGAGATACAGACATTTTTGTGACCATTTCCATAGAAAAATAACACTTTTCATCGAATTGCTCATAAAGTACTGGTCAAATAAAAAAATTGTAGTAACATTTTTTGTAGTTCCTTAATAGAGTAATGCAACTGCATATTTCATTTTTTTCAATTAAATACTTTTTCAATTTTTAATTCTATGTCCGACCTCTTGTATGGGGACGATCCACTGTGCGGCGACGACGTCTCCCTCTCGGAGGTGGGCGCTAATGGCTGCAACACAGTTTTTTAAAACTAATGTAGGAGCATTTAACGAACACGAGAAATTTGTAAACGTGTTTTTTCTTACAATAAAATATTTCATTTGATTTTGATTTGACTGTCCTCGCTCTCAGATCTAGGTACATGATTTATCAATTTAATTTGACAATGACGCATTCGCACATTCGTTTGATTTGTTTCAAGTAGGTATCTCCATGTTATTGAAGATTTGAAGATGGTGAAATCTTCCGCTGCATCGATCGGCAGTGCCGTCGCGCCGTTGTGATTGTCTATACATTTAGACATCCGACGCTGTTTGCAATCTAAATACTCATCATTACTCGCATTTATGAAAGTGTCATTACGTTATATACATGTGCACGCGTCCATAATTTGCATATTGTTACGTCTCGCCAGGTGAAAATAAACAATCGACAGATCCGGCACTGACATCTAATCACGACGAGGCTTAATGTCATAACACATTAGTGAATTGCTATTATAATAACACACAGCTGGTGTGGATGTAGACACGGCCTTGCTCTGACGCAATTGTGAAGAAAGTGAAACTAAGAAACCGCCAAAATGTAGTGTCATTGAATGAAAAGTCCGTCGATTGTTGCGGTCGTTTGTCAACAGTCTATAGGCCGGCCATTACCGCCACAATGCGCTTTCTCGACACCGGCACCGTCCCGTACTGCCATTGTAGATAACATAACTAGTTTTCGTTAATTGACTTGGAATTATTCAAAACCGTAAACCACTACGTCTAGCGGAAACGATTTTATACAATCCTGCAAACTTTCCTTTTCTATAGTCCAGCAAGTAACGCAATTCATTGCGAATGCAAAGAGAACAGGTTGCTATTTTCCAAATTTGGTGTAAGATACTTTAGTATTGTTAACAGTTTAAGCATAGTAAGGCTAAGTTATTGTCCCAACCCAACCCAAATGACACCGTTGAGATCATAGAAATATAAAAAATCATATATCTATGGTTGAGATAGTTCATTCAACCTTTCAACTTTATTCTCTACTAGCTGCGCCCCGCGGTTTCACCCGCGTAGACCGGGATAAAAAGTAGCCTATGTGTTAATCCAGGGTATAAGCTATCTACACACCAAATTTCATCCAAATCGGTCCAGCCGTTTGAGCGTGAAGAAGTAACAAACATACACACACACACTCACAAACTTACGCCTTTATAATATTAGTGTGATTAGTGTGATGTGATAGAAACCATAGTTTGTTAATTAGTTTCACACATCCCAGAGCTGACTCAAAGATTGATAACTTCATTATGTGTGAATCATCTGTCTTCCCAACTGTTCCATTCTGTTTTCAGATGGAGACGTGTGCGTCATTCGGTTATCTAAAATGACTACACTTGACGACTAAGTAATATTTTCAATACTGAATATGACTAGACAAAAACGTTTAATAATGACCTTTCTTCTATATTCTGAGAATAAAGGACTATCTGTATCATGCTATATTAGAGCCAGCGAAGTTTGAACAATGGTCTCCAGTCCAATATATATATATTTCTGTATGTTACCAGATGATGTCCTTTTAGCAACTGACACAAAACGAGGAAAGCCGTGGTTCGGACAGGCTGTCAATTATAATAACGACTGAATGTGGAATTCCGTATTGTTTACAGTAACAATAGTAAACGTGTCATACGAATTCGATTCAATAACATTATTTAAGTTATTTACAAAAAAACTGCCAATCTGTCTACCGAATCTAAGATGCACGTTTATTTTATCTCAAGAGATACCTACAAATCCTTTCGTACCTCGATAGCAAAGGTATGTCGCAAACTCACAATGTAATGTTGAAATTCAACACTGCTGCATTATCAGCACTTTGAAAACGACATCGACATTCTCTCTGGTATGTAGCATAAGCACTCTTATCAAACTGATAAAGGTGAGTAAGTTATTGACAAAACTGTGTCAAAACCGTTGGGTGAAAAATTTAGGTAGGTATTAGGTCTTTACCTATGAAATTGCCGTTCTGCAGTACTGGCCATTTCAAATCAAAATAATTTTTGTTTGGCTAAGAATTCTAATTTCAAATTAATTTTATTTTAAAAACATGGATTTTTTTTCCAAAAGTAGTCATTTGTTTATTGATTATTGTAATTTTAATTCATATTGGTATTGCCTTGATTTTAATGTTATTTTCGTTCATAGAATTCTGTTATTGTGTCTATAATTTTATTTTATGTTTACTAAATATTTGCATGCCATCACTGCATGGCGGAATGTGTCTTCGCACTAAATTTTATATGTAACACCTTTTGTACCCACCACATTTTATGCAAATAAACGATTTTTGATTTTGATTTTGATTACATTTTCATCGCATTTCAATCTTTTTCGTCATCATGGATACGTTAAAAATTCGAGTAATTATGGAATATGAGTACCGTCGTGGCAGCAACGCGGCACAAGCGGCACGCAGCATCAACGACGTTTACGGAGCTAACACTACAAACCAACGCACCATTTGTTATTGGTTTGCTCGCTTCCGTTCTGGAAATTTCGACCTGAAAAATGAACCTCGCGGTCGTCCGAAGACTTTGGTCGACAATGACGAATTAAAGGCGATTGTGGAAGCTGATGATACACAATCTACGGCTGAATTAGCAGCAGCTTTCGACGTTAGCGTCAAAACAATATTGGTCCATTTGCGTCAAATTGGCAAGGTAAAAAAGTTTGACAAATGGGTGCCCCACGAACTCAATGATCGCCAGCGCGAAGTACGCGTCGAGACGTGCCTTGCACTGCTCAACAGACACACAAATGAAGGAATTTTGAACCACACTGTTACCTGCGATGAAAAATGGATTCTGTTTGATAACCGCAAGCGCTCAGCAAGTTGGTTGGATCCTGGTTCAGCACCTAAACAATGCCCTAAACGAAAACTTACCCCTACAAAAGTGATGGTCACTGTTTGGTGGTCTAGCGCCGGTGTGATTCATCACAGCTTCTTACCAAACGGGGTGAGCATTACTTCAGATGTGTACTGTGAAGAACTGAACACAATGATGGAGAAGCTGGCACATCTCCAACCAGCATTGGTCAATCGCTCGTCTCCGCTGCTCCTGCACGACAACGCGCGACCTCATACTGCACAGCAAACGGTCTCCAAGTTGCAAGAACTGGGGTTGGAAGCTCTCCGTCATCCGCCCTACTCACCAGACCTTGCGCCTACAGACTACTACTTTTTCCAGAATTTGGATAACTTCTTGGCGGGAAAAAAATTCAATACCCGAAAGGTAGTACAAAATGCCTTTGAAGAATTTGTTGCCTCCCGTCCAGCTGATTTCTTTAAGAAGGGCATCAATAAACTACCACTGCGTTGGCAAAGATGCTTTGATTGCATGGGTGATTACTTCGATTAATACAAATAAAAAATGCATGAAAAAAATTCGTTTAAATTTTTTCATACAAAACGGCAATTTCATAGGTAAAGACCTATTACTTATATGGAATAGTGCTTACGTACTTAATAGATTCCTTTGATTATGATGATACACAATTGTAGTTTTGCTAAGCTTCATAACACTAATTACGAGTCATGTTTCAAATTGTAGTTAGTTAAAACTGGATTAATTTGCACTTAACAGGCCAGTAGACCAGTTCATTTGTTTACCTATTTTATAATGCTCGAGATTTAACTTTCGCGAAAATTGGACGTCGTAAACATGAAATTCGAAAAGGTATTTTTGGCGACTACTTATACAATTAAAAAAAAAAGAATGTAGCTAACTGTGCTGATAGCCTAATCGTGGCATTAATGATAGCCAAAGGACATTGCCTACTTTTGTATGGAAGTTGGACCAAGTGCTGCCTAGAATGCTCACATAGTGCATTTTGTTCCTAAGATCATCACTAATCTGTAATCCAAAGTGCATAAAAATCTATCCCAGGAGTCCAAAGAAAAACAGTATTTTGATTTGGATATTTTTATTGGAAAAAATGAACTTAACAGCCACAAATGTACTAATCAACTACTAAACAGTTATTGTGCGTTCAATTATAATTGTATTTTTGATGTTGTAGTACATACATACAATCAGTTATTATTATAAATGATGCAATGCCAATAACTAAAATACAACTAATTGGTACAACAATTACAGTTAATAAAACTAATACTAATAATATTGAATGTATTTATTAATCGTCTTCATCGTTATCGATTATTATTGTGTCTAGAAATAAAGCAGGACACCTAATCGCGTCTTGGTGCCTAGCAAACCCAATAAACCAGACCAAGCACATAGTATGCGCGCAACAACCAATTGTCCTCCGACCCGTGAAACATGTACAACAATAGTTTTTTATGGCCTCTAGTCCACTATTGTTTGCATCAACTAATATATAGCAATGGTAGATTTTTGAGGATAAATGTCTACTCTTTATGTTCATCTTGAGTAGGTGAACATTATTATTTGACATATTATATGTTGTTAAATCAATTAGTGATCTGTTATACTGTTGTATTACGAATGTACCTGTGCTTCGAATATGCTCGCTGTAATAACTCGGAGCGAGTTTTATTTGGTATGTACCAACCGCGAATAATGTCAACTCCTCAGCTGTAAGAACTGGAAATATATTTAAATTGTTTTGTTCAACATTTATGTTTGAAAAAGCCACTCTATTTCGGTGTAGCCTTTTGAAATCGGTATAATCTGCCAAATTATTATTCATGTTCAAACGCTCATGAGCTATATTTATAAAATCACGTGCTTGAGGGTTATCTATAAGATCGAGATGAAAGGCATTAGTCAAAGCCGCAGCGATCCTAAGGTCTGCAAAAAAATGTGGCATTGATATGTTGCAAAATTCGTGTCGAAAGATTTTGAAATCTCGTTTTAGTCTACCATTAACTATTTCCACGGGCCATCGGCAAATGGTGCACATTCTTGACTTATTTGCCTGGATTGTGGTTAATTGGGTGGATCCTCTAGTTTGGGACTGTGGCATAATGCCAACATATCCATGCTCCTCTAGATATTCTATGGAGTCACGGAACCCTCGGTCCACAATAAAAACATCTCCAGGATTAAGTAACCAATGAAGGGGCCTGTCAACGCCACTTAAATGATGATTCAAAATGGAAGCGTCATTTTCGATCGCTGCGTGCGGCCCAGAAATATCTACTATATGTCCATCACACGTTACAAATAAAAATGGCTTCAAAAGATTTCTGTGCTTTTGGAGACTGTAAGTAATTTTTTGAAAAGTAAAATTGGCGCTCTTTTGAATGTACATATAAGTACCATCACATTTAATGATGGCTTCACCGCGATTGCCAAATACAGCGCCAGGAACCGCCAGAGTGCGTTCTATAATCTGCTGTCTGGTCATATGGTTAAATCCTAAGTACCGAGGGACAAAATCTCTTTCTAGGCATTCCCTAGCGATCTTCATAAGCCGCTCTAGATTTGAGCGCACCATACGAAAAAATGTTCCAAGCCTTTCATTTGATTCGCCCGTTCTTATTTTTGATAAAAATATACCTAAAGCTGTTTTAGACTTACGACAGCTTTCTGCTAGTGATGGAGTTTCGTCATAAATTATTTGGAACTCATCTAGACTTCGCCCAGTCCAGTAATGCAACTCTTCACTATGTTGCTCTTGTAGATTTTCAAAATCTATAATATAACTGGGTTGTTTTAGCCATTCCATCATTTCAATAACTTGCTGCGGATTAAAATCAAAACAGCGATTTTCTGCAGTAAAAATTACTAATTACATCCCAATCGTTGTCTTCCAAATGTTCTCGACATACACGTGTGTATGGTGAAATGTAGTAATTGTTATTTAATAATAATTGTACTTTTAGACTTTTAGGTATTCGATGACGCGTATTATTTCTACAACCATATACCAAACAAGAATTTGACGTGTTTGGCGATCGGCAATAACCAGGCAAACCAAAAGTCACGTTTTGTTCTTCATTTGACGATCCCGACTGGTTGCTTTGACCTTCTACCTCTGCAGGCACGTTCTCTGCGGGCACTTCCTCTGCGGGCACGTTTTCTGCGAGCACTTCCTCTGCTGGAACTTCTTCTGCCGGTAAATCTTCCTCTATTGGTAATGCTTCTACCGGAGGATGTCGAAGCCTTAGTCGTCGCGAAAGCCTTCCTCGTCGAGCTGCTGTCCAGCAGTTGTGGCATAGGTGTTCATTATTATTGAATGTGACCTAAAATGAAAAAAAAAACTTAATATGCATTTGTTGATGAATATCAAACGAACATGATAGTGAAATGTAGCATCCATGCCGACAATGATTAAACAAAATTCAACAATTATTTTAAAATGTGACTGAGTTTTATCATATTATAAAACATTATTCGATAAAACTGTTTGATCAAATGATAAGTCATAAAACACCTATGTACTTAACTTGAACTATCCCAGGTTTAAACCATGGACCCTTTTTTGAATTTCAAACTTTATTCCGACACGTTAAGATGTCAGTTTTACAAAACTGACAACTTAGTACCGGACTAAATTGTCAGTTTTGTATAAAGAACTGTATTTCTATCACAGCTAGGTTCTTATTACACAAACTGGCTCGATGGTTTAAACCATGACAGAAGAAAAACCTCGTTTTGTAATAAGACCAGAAGAGTGTGAATTCAAGTCTTTTAATATGACACTAAAAAATCAAAACAAACGTGGAAATAAACAACAAAACATTAATCATATAGATATTCACCCACTATGAATATTACGATATAGATAGTGCAATCCATGAAGACGCGCCCCACTCTTCTTCCTAATCGCTTACAGTACCAAGTATGGAACATTGTAGAAGTGTACGCACTAATTACCTATACCTATAGTTAATTACCTGTAATTAGTGTGTATCGGCAAAACTAAAACATCAGCGGAATGTTGCACACTTATACTGTAAGCGGTTAGGAAGAAGAGTGGGGCGCGTCTTCGTTGATTGCACTATTTAAAATGTTATCTGCGTATAAAAACTAATCTAAAAGTATCACACTACGCGGATACCTACGATAATATTATGACATGATACATTCACGCGAAATACTGACTGCTGTATGATGGGGTACTGTATGAGTAGGACAAAATGATGTATAGGTTAGTAAAAATAAATTACTTACCTCAAGTGGAATCACAGTTCGAATAATATGTTGCACTGTTTGTGGATGTAAATTCTCGAGATCACGAGTTAGATTGTGTCTTTGGATTCTTTCCACAGAAATGTTACATATAAAACACGGTCTTAACTGCGGTTGAAACATTTTTCACTGCCAGTGTTCACTAAGGCCTCGTTTACGGAGACGCGGGGCGTCGCGTGTCGCGTTGAGTGCACGTTGAGTGGCGCAGCACGCACTAAATTCAAACTGTGGGCGTACTATGAGAGCGTTTTTAAAGAGAAGCGGTTTTACACGCGTTTGTTTGAATTGTGGCGGGTGAACCCTATCACCACAGAATACACAATAGAACAAGTCTTGCTCCGACACAGTAAAGTCCAATTCAGATCACACAGTGCTCCCTTCCCTACAGTTATATTCACCTCTCTTTTCCTTTCCCTACAATTCGGCAAACTACGTAAGCAGGTCGGGCTATCGTCGGACGACTGTATGTTGTCTGTGTGTGTGTCTGTGTGACTGTGGTAATATTCACCTCTCTTTCTCGCGCACTCTTATCTCTTCTGACGCGCGGGAAGCCTTATGACTTAATAGACCTCGTTATAGAGGCCCGCAAGCGCAGGTATACGATCGCGAGGGATCGAGACAGATAAACAATAGAACAGATTTTTGTCTTCATTCGGCGTGATTCGGTACTTACGATGTTATTGTAACTGTTTGGTATGAATACATTTTTGAGAAAAATATCTCAAAAACATTGTTTAATGAAACAAATACACACACAAATACTGGGATTTATTTATTTTTCCTGGAGCTAATTTTTTTTTAAATATTTTTTTATAGTTCATATTAATGCTACAGTACCACTGGACCAGCTCACACTCCTAGGCAGCACTTGGTCCAAACCTTGGCAATGTCCTTTCCAATTTACATTTGAAATGTCAATTGCAGGCATTAGCGAGGTCTGAGAAGCATCGCAGAGCATCTAAGTACCAACTTTGCGAAACATCAGCTGATTACTATAAACTAGGTCTTGTGGCAGAAACTGATGTAAAATACAGATTGCATTAATTTATTCACCTCATTTAATTAATTTGGCACAAATTAAATACCAGTGCCAGCTTGGAAACCTGTGAATTTAAACACTAATAGGTACTTGACGTGCCAAAAAAAATAAAGTATTTTTTCTATCGAAGTGTTAGAAAACAATTAAATCTTAATAAACATCGTACCGGAAAACGTAGCGTTGGAAGGGATCCCACAAGGTGGACTGATGACCTGGTGAAGGCCGCAGAAATCCGCTGGATGCGAGAGGCACAGAACCGGTCGAAGTGGCGGTGCTTGGGGGAGGCCTATGTCCAGCAGCGGACCTCTTTCGGGTGAAATGATGATGAAACATCGGTGTTTTAATCAGACCATTTTAAATTAACCGACAAAAACATGTGGTGATGATTTGATGTCCAAAAAGAACAAGATTATCTTGTTACAAGAATGCCGACTTTTTAATCGGGTTTAAGTCTAAGACACTATGGTCCTACCCACAGAACAGATAATTATCTGTTGTTTTGTCCTACCCTAATAACATTTGGTTGTAAGACCAATTCAAAGAGATTTAGCAATCGAGTTTTTATAATGCAACAGCACAGCACACAATGGTCGCTAAGGAAGAGAATCGTGAATTGTGGACGCTGTGTCCGGGGCGCACTCGACCATAACGCAATTTTACGCTGGGGCTCACGGCGACATTACTTGACTGTTCCTTTAAAAAAAAACCCTGCCTGCTAATGACTGTGTGATTTATTAAATTGCTACAGTATTGTAAGCGAATGCGAAGCTCGTTTTAGCTGGCTAAAGGTAAACCTACAGGGCTTAGATTTGATCGCCTGACCCAATGTGATCTTGCGAAAACCTGCCTCTTTGTTTTAATATTGTCGTCTTCTGACAATTCATCACCCTGAAGGAGACGAATTTGAGGAATTTGAATAACTTTTTTGTGGTTGTTTCCAGACGGGCGGTGCAGACAGCGCCAGCGGCGGGTCAGGTGGCTCGGGCATGGAGTGTCTGCAACTGCGCTCGCCGCCCGGACCATTTCACTACCTCATCTCGGAGCAGGCTAAGTCCCTCGTCGCTCTACAGGTTAGTCATATTACGGCTAGATTCCATTGACAACTACCGATTCTGTAAGCATCCAGTCCAAAGCAGAGTTAAATTAGATGATGTCTCGGATTTGGGCGAAAGCAATTGCCATTTGGTCACAACTAGCATCCAAACAAAAAGTTTTTTATTTTATTTGATAAGGGAAAACAAACAGTATTACATTAAAAATAAACATGAACGTACTTTCTGATTATTATTTATGAATATTTCCTATTAATTAGGAACTCCAGAATGAAGTCGGAGCTTTGCTTGAGTTTCGCGACCTCGTCATCGAGACATTCCCAAACCTGCGCTCCAAGATGGCGCCGTCGACGCCCGCGAGCGGCACACGTCGTGACTGGGAGCCCGGCGTGCGCGTGCGCCGCAAGCTGGCGGCCGGCGCCGGCGACACCGCGCGCGCGAAGCCACAACCCTCCGTGCAGGACTCCGGCTTCAGCACCGAAACCTCTTGCGGGAAAGACGCGCACTCCTCATCAGCGTCGGCCTCTGCGTCGGCCACGCGCTCGCGCCCGCTCGAAGACGAGCTGTGGGCGCTGCTCGACGTCATCCAGAGAAAAGGAGTGCGGCTACGTGACGAAGCAGAACAGCTACGTGGCGAGCTCGATGATCGGCACCCCGTTGACACCGTGGAGGAGTCGTTCGCGCGAGCGCTCACCGATGGAACTTGCGGCTCGTGCGCCGATACCGCGCGGCTGCGCGCCGAGCGAGACGCGCTGCTGCTGCGCGCCGCTCAGCTGGAGGCGGCGGCGGCGGCGGCCACCCCGCCCGCACCGCACACTCCTCTGGGCCGTCTGGACGTCGCGCTCGACACTCCGTCGCGCCCGCCGCACGTGGCCACGCCTGACTCCAAGAAGTTCGCGGCGATTCTCCTCGAGAGTAATCCTGTCGAACTTCAGAGACAGCTCCTCACCTCCACCGTTCAAAATCAGGTATGCTTACATTTGCTGAGTGACGATAATTTGAAATAAGTGAACAGATAAGTAAGTGAGAATTTACAAGAAGACCGCCTGGGCCAAGTTCTGAAGGATGGTTCCTATTAAAGTTTTTCCTACTTGAATAAGTCTGTGGGTCTGTCTATGACTTTGTTGTATCTAATCATCAATCGTATTGTTTAGTGTGCCGATTTGATCTTCTCAGAAGTGCATGGAACTTGCGGTAAGGTGTCAATTTTAGGAAATTTCTCGCCTTTTGGATCGTTAGAAATTTGTGTTGCATTAACAAAAAGATAAAAACAGGTTAAGCTGTTAATTGCAGAACGACTGAGGTAACGAAGTACATGCTATTCGTTCTTCAAAACTCGTTGCACTAACGAGCTGCCTGATGCTGTGACGTAATCTCAGAGATTTCGGCAGAATTACGCAGATTTGTGGAGCTAATGGAGTGTGTCCGCGACCGTGCAGACACCGCTTAAACTCCAAATCCCTGCTTAGATTAAGTATTTTTGTGTCGTGGACATCTATATGTTTAGATATCATTATCGTCACAATGTTCGTCTTCGCCAATGTTTATTTTTTGTTTGCATCACGTTCACGTGCAAAGCCTATCGCAAAACACTTCAAAACAACACCATACGCTATATGGCAACGCATGCGTCATAATCCTTGGCCTATTCTAAATGATTGATAGTAATTGAACCGGTGAATAGTGCGTTTCCTTTTTATGATTTACTATTTATTTATGGCTTATCATGTTTATTTAAGTAACACCTTCATCAGAAATAAGTTGACTAGGTAATAAGTACCTGGTCTGCTCTGCGTTCATGTAAATAATTTATCCCAGTATGTAATAACTGTAATAAGCTATGCTGAACTGCTGAAGGCAAATTTTATTTTATTGCTTGATATGCATACCCACTTTTATTTTATATTAAAATAATCATATTACTTTTATTAATTAAAAGTGTACAATTATTAGAATCATTTCTGCGTTGCTAACATAAATCATGTCAGTTTACAAAAAACTGGTGTCCTTTAGCGCTACAGTAGGTAGAAGGAAGTTTGTATTTCTATATAAAAAGAAGTAGAAACTTGTGTACTACCGCGAAATAAAAACGACTTGACTTTGACTAATTTGTTAGACAGAATGTTTAGGCCAACTTGGAAACAAAGTACTGAAATTTATTAAGCATTTTGGCGCCTACCTACCGTGCAGGTACTTATTATATTTTGTTTTAAACATTTTGGTGAGGAATTACGTTTTTATTCTTGGGAATTAGTGATAACTCTTAATTAAGCAATAACATAACACAACTTTTAAAATTATCGTTAACTTTCGTGGAATATATATGTTTGTAATAAAGAGGATAATTTAAATCGCAGGTTAAGAGACTCGTTATGCATTATTCAGTTTTACCTTTGATTAAGTTAAGTTAGTGTCATCGAACACTATTAGATAAAATGCGTCAAATTATTGCTTGAAGAGTCAAGAGCAAGATCCCAGGGCCGCCAGACCTTACTTACTGTCTGACAAAATATATGAGATGTAGTGTTCGTATGTACCTACTTTGAACGTACGCATACGTGCTAGCTTGGGTCGACGGCTAATTTTCAGGTATTGCTGCCGATTCTCTTGTGTTCTCTTGTTCTAACTTTTCTCAATCTGTCTAGCCTTTTTCCAACTATATTGGGGTCGGCTTCCAGTCTAACCGGATGCAGCTGAATACCAGTATTTTACATGGAGCGACAATACTGCCTATGTGACCTCCACAACCCAGTAACTGGTAATAATACGATACCCCTTGGTAAGACTGGTTGTCAGACTTTCGGGCTTCTGACGACCCGTAACGGTTGTTTATACTAAAATATCACTAAAATTCCTTACTATGGCTATGGCTATGAGAATCTTAAAGCAATTCTGCAAAAAAAATCTCTAAAAAAACTATTTTGATACAACTAAAAATGAATTTGACAATCGTGACTCCACGTGGTATTTGTTTGCCCTACCCCGAGAATTTTTTTTTTTTTAGAGTCGCGCAGGTTGGGCAGCCTTAACGTCTTTATATGGAATTTTTCACATTTTGTATGGAAAATATGAAAAATTATTATCTACATGTTGAGTTTGAAGGGTTTATGGGTTCTATAAAGGGGGTCAAAATTTTCATTATTTTTGCGTTGGACACATCGTTTTCAAGATTTAAGAGGCCGTATACGAAATCTTTCGGATTTCGCTGATTTGCGTGATTTTACAGACGTAATTTTACAGTTAAAATACTGTATTTCTATAAGTTTTATTTAATGCACAACATGAAAGATCATTTCAATTATGATCTAATGAATGAGCTGCTTTTTTATTTTGCATCGAGTTTATAATGCGAGAATTAGGTTGTTTTAAAAGATTTTTTAATACCAAATGTTTTTAATTTTTTGTATTTTATTTTTAGGAAATGGATTGATTTTGAACTGAAGTTTATTCCTGTTGTTTTAATTTTATGAACGAGAGTTCTAAGTAGCCGAAATCAAAAGAAATTCTCTGCCAATTTTCTCTAAAATTTGATCAAGTTAAATATTTTTTTACTCAAAAATTTTATATGAAAGTAGTAAAAAGTGATTGTATAAAAAACTTTCACAAGAACATTGTAATTTTCCCATACCCTTTAGACGTCAAAAAGATTCGTAAATATATATGATATTCTAAAATTCTTACAGCAAAAATTCACAAAATAGTCGCCGGTTTGGGTTGATTAATCAAATTAAATAATAAAAATAAAAAAGTATCTCATACATTATAGATCATAATTGAAATGATCTTTCATTGTTGTGCATTAAAACTTATAGAAACACAGTATTATAACTGTAAAATCACGTAATGATTGACAAAATTTCGTGTTCACCTTCTTAAGCCTTTTGCTTAAGAAGTAAAAGAAAAAAAGATACACTACTGTTTTTGCACCTGAATTCAGGTGTTGGTGTGAATTTTAGTTCATGACAACTAATTTTATTCCACACCTTTTTAATCGCGATTAAAAATAGTCAGATTTAGTTAGACAATCAAAATTTTAAGTGAAAAGCGTCAAATTCAGAATAGCAAAATTGCCATTTTCACTAAATTAATAACTCAGTGCCACTTAGTGCTGTCAAACTAAATATACTTAAGTTGTGTCACTTTACTCAATTTCAGAATGGGAATCGTCGTTTGACAGGAATAAACTAAATTTTGGTGATTTTTAGTCTAGTTTAGAGGCATTTGTGACAAGAGAATCGGCACCAGGTGAGGGCAATTCCCGTATTTTTAACAACGTTCGCAATCTCATCTCAGTCTCAATCTGTCAAAAATTGTTTACCTACATTTTTGACATTTGATTGTCGCTGGCATGACTGCTTACAAGTCCTCGTAGTATTGAAATAGTTCCTCGAGTACCTATCACTATAATAAAATTAAGACTCAAACTATAAGTAAGATGGCAACATTTTTGCTAGCTATAAAGCGTCTGGCGGGAAACACCTCCGACGGGAAGTGTCTGGCAGTATGATTATTAATATTATTACTTAACAATATTCTGTAAAACATACATAAGAATTAGCAATTAGACTTCAAGAATAGTGAGTATCATTTTTACGTAACTTTAGTACCTAATACCTGAAATTTGGCCGGCGGGCGGGCGGCACAATCTAGCAGCTATGCATACGTTCAAAGTACATACTGATACTACTCTATCCATACTCTATCCCAAACATTTTGTTAATCAGAAAATAAGTAAGGTCTGGCGGCCTTGGGATCTTGGACTATTGGCTTCCTATGCCTTTTTTAGGGTTCCGTAACAAAATAGTAAAAAGAAACCCTTATGGTGCGACTCAGTCTGTCTGTCTGTCCGTCTGTCCGTCTGTCACAGCTGGATATCTCAAGAACTACTAATGCTATCAATTTGAAATTTGGAACAGTTTACATGACGTTTACCCAACTGTTTTGCAAATAAGAAAGTAATAAAACATTTTTTTTTTTAAGCAACAGGGACTGAAAGGGGGTCTTAAAAATTCGAAGTGGGGCTACTAGGGCGGGCATGTGGGGTATCATATGAAAGAGTGCTATTTGGACATTCTCAAACATTTTTTTGTTTTTTTTTTAGGCCGCATAGTTTTCGACTTTTGATGAAAAATGTAAAAAAATATCGTACTCCCCCCCCTTGTCTCCGAAGTTTGCATAGAGAAAAATCTGAAATTATTCTGTGTGATAGAAGCTTATAAAAAGATTACAGGAAAAATAAAACGATGTCTATAAATAGCACACTTTTTCAGAAATCGGAAAGGAACCCTCGGTGCGCGAGTCCGCCTCACTCTTGACCGGTTTTTTTTAATAACTACAATGAAATATGTAAAGCTATTTGCTTTATGTTCGACGACTAGACGAATGAACAATATTTAACTAAGATGTTTTATTGCAATCAAGTATTATACATTACTTATTAGTACAATGTGCATTACAGGTATTGAGCGAACGCCTGAGACGCGCGGCCGCGCAGCGCACTTTGCTGATAGAAAGACTGGAGCACGCGCGAGACTTCAACGAAGACCTCAAATTCAGAGTGAGTTTTAACTGATTTCTCGACAGCTAGAATTACAGGTCTAATGTCGTTGGAACTTTAACAAAGTTCATCACATACTTTTTGAGAACAAAATAAAACAGTATCTGTTTTTTTTTTTAAACGATCGAATAGAACGAACGATCTTTGAATAAAACGTAGGATAAGTTAAAACGAGTGTATATAAAAAGGTAAGTTTAAAAACTAAAACCCGATTACTGAAAAATCACGCTCTAAAAAGTATGAAACAAGAAATATTCTCATCTGAAATTTAGGAAAAGACAGACAAATTAAAAAGCCGGAACCACACGTAATCTGTTGCCCTAACATGACGCGTGACTCCGGATTTTTAATTTGTCTGTCTTTTTCTAATTTCAGATGAGAATATTTTCTTGTTTCATACTTTTTAAAGTGTCATTTTTTCAGTAGTCGGGTTTTAGTTTTTAAACTTACTTTTTATTTAAATTATTTTGGGGTACCACGAAATTATATTTCGTGGTAAAGTATTTGCAGAGCCACTTTACATTTTTAAAGAAGAATTATTATTATTACATGTATTTTGGGATAAATGGGGAGAAAATATGTTTGGCTTACATCCGAGGCGTCATTTTATAGAAATTATTCCCAATTATCGGGTACATGCAAGCAAAGCCGCGAGCAATAGCTAAGAATATATTATATTTTTGAAATGTGCTAATTACGCCCTTTCATAAGATACCCAACACGGCATCATAAAAAAAAATAAAAAAATTTGTTCATGACTGTCCTCAGGGCGCCATATTGAATTTACTGTGACGTCACAGACGACGGACGACGACGTCAACGGACGATAAAGGCGCTTCAACGATACCTCATTTGTCAAATTATGATAAGTAGTTTAGAAGTTATGAGGGAACAGCTGAACATACATGCATACGGTCAAAATCATAACCCTCGTTTTTGCTTTGCTGTAGTCGGTTAAAAATATTGCTTGCTCGTGTGCTGTGCTAAGTTATGCAACGTTTCCTTATCATTAACTTCAGGGCTAACGGAATTGTCAAGTATATCAGGTCCTGACTCGGACACGATACGTACAGATTGCGGCTCAGTCGTAAAGTTTTATTACTTACTAATGAAACGGAAATGTACAGGTATTTGCCTCGACTAAGGATAACAAATTAGTGTGTCGTTGACTCATGAAGTCGTGACAGGCTTCCTCTACAGTTCTCGCAATTACATTTGCGTCTTCTTATCATACCAAACTAATTACAACTGTAATTCTTTATAAAAATTTGTCACCTAATCCTTCACCGGTATTCTTATAAAATAATTAACTTTTCGACTAATTTGGTACGCACTCTGTTCACAGCTGGAGGAGAAAAGCATCGAGCTGGAAGGGGCGCGAGCTCGCGTGCGACAGCTGGAGGGCAAGCGGCGCAGCCCTGCGCGTTCAGCTTCGCCCGCGCGCGACGCGCACTCCAGCATGCGCGACATGGAGCCGCTGCACATGCCGGACGAGCACGACGACGACGAGGCGCGCATCGCCGACACGCCGCGCCGCCGGCCCTCGCGCATCCCGCTGCATACGGCGCGGCCGGCGCCAGCGTCAGGCCCACGCGCGCCGCCCGCCCCGGCCCGGCCGCCGTCCGCACACTCAGTGCGCTCGGCGCGCTCGGTGGCTTCGGGCCGGTCCGGCTCGGCTCCGGCGCGCAAGGAGCGCGAACCCAAGTCCGGCGTGCCGGTGCGACGCTCGCCGGCCGCGCCCGACCCCAAGGTGCGCGCCCGCTCGTTCTGGAACGCGTGGTTCTTTAAAGATTCCGGCTCATAGCCGTGTGAGTGCCCGCGCGCGCCGGACCTGACGTTCTCGTAGTTTCTCGTGTCGGGCCGCGTCTCGCATGCCATTATGTCGATCGTAAGTTTTGTTCCCCGTCGTTTCGTTTCGCTTCGGTTACTTTACCGCCGGGGCCCGCCCCGATTCTAGTTTTATTTACTTTACGTAGAGCGAGTCGGTCCGTAGTGTAGGCGAGCATGTGCTAACGATTGTGTGTCCTCGTCACTAACTATAGCGACGGTTCGGGTGGCGTCAACATCTTTCCTAAAGTACTGAAATAATTACATATTGCCTCAAAATTTTAAACTTAGCTCAATCATTATTTTGAGTACATTGTAGAAAGTCAGTATTTGGATCGATTTTCATGTCATCAGCCCACATATTCATGTTAATATCAATTGACACATTTTGTTTGTAAAAGTTGTCGTACTCTGAACCTGTGAGTCGTTTCACTTTCATAGATATTTTATTTTAAATCCGTACCTATCTCACAATTCCTTCGTGCGACATCTTTCATTGGCGTGGGATTTTACATACCAACAAAATCAAACTATAAACCTTATCTTATAAAAAACCATTATTAAACTTAAACATTTTCGAGTGTTATTTTATTCCGTGCACATTTTAACATTTTTTTGTGACATCTGGACATTAATGAAGACTGTGGTATGGTAAGTGCAAGATAAAAATACATTTTTATAAATTGTATAATTATTTTCGCCACTACTCACTATACGACACATCATAATGTTAGTTTTGAGTGTGTTAATTTTATTATTTATGATTTTTGTATTTTTTATTTGTATGTTTGTATTGACATAGTGGCATAATGGCACAGAATAATTGGCTAATAACAAAGCAAATACCGATGCTCTCACATGGCCTATACACTGTTGGTAATTGGTTTGGTAACTAATAGAGTAATAATAAGTAATGCACAGAATTTGTACTCATAAAATAATACCCGGTAGTTCATGTTCATGACACGGTGGAGTTGTAGCAGTAGATATCACGAAAAATTACAGTATCTACTACCTTTTATTCGAATCACCAAGTCGTCAGTAGTCATCCTCACTAGTATGATTTAGTTCTCACTGGAAATAACTAATATAACATTTTTTTTTTCATTAATAATATTATTAAAACTGACGTATCGAGTTCGGCCTGCACTCGCATTCGTGCAGTCCGGTCGAGGATGACTAGCGGCGGCTCGCGGGCACTTCGCGGACTCGGACACTCATTAAAGGTCAGCGAACGCCAGCTCGCCCGCACAGGCCGCAGGGAAGCACCGCGACGTTTAACGAGCGTCCGGTGTACGTAACAACGGTTGGGCCTTTCGACAGAGAACCGAAGATGAGGAACGTTGGCGCGTGGCGGCTCTGGCGGCCGAGTACGTCGCGCGCGCCGACCGCCTGGCGCCGCTGTTCCCGCGCGCGCGTCCTCTGCCCGCCGGCCTGCCCGCCTACCCGCCCTACCCACAGGACCCGCCCTACCCGCAGTACGCGCCCTACCCGCTCGCCTACACGCCGCCGCACAACCTGGCGCTGGAGCTGTCGCGCTCCATCCTCTACGAGCACGTCGACTCAGTGGACGCCAAGCTGCGCTCGCTCACGTCACAATCGCCGCATGCGTCACACGCGTCGCCCACGTCGCGCGACCACGACTCGCTGTGGAACGGTAAGCCACAGCAATATTTTGAGAGCATGAACTACGGCGAACGCGCGCCCTCCGACGACGAGGCGCCCAAAGAGTACGACAGCGACTCGCTCGCGGCCTGAGCTGCTCTGCTTATACTATACTGCGTGCTTCTAACTTCTCTATTGAGTATCATTCCACTTTTCAAAGGCTCTATAGAAAGTCCCGAGTGATCTGTGATATGTCACCGTTTTAAATGTTAACTACCATTTTTGGAATCCTTTGTTCGCATTACACGGCCTCTCGTTGGGTGAATGAGATTTTTTTTTTCATTTTATAAAAACCTGTTTTTAATCTACTAAGTGATTGATATGCATGATATGAAATTAGAGTTAATTTTCTGTACTATTACTAAATAATTTATATTCATGGCCTTTGGCTTTAATATTATGGAGCCGAATAGGTAAATGTTTTTTGATTCATGAAATGATAAATTTAAATATTTACTCACTATAAATTGTTTGGGTTGATTTTATAAGAATTTATCAATAATTCGTTCCATTTGTCTTGAAAGTATTAAATGAAATGATAAATCTACAAATAATGGTAGCTACTCTTAACCTAAGTATTGTCATTCCTAAACCTATAAGGACAGACTGTAATTATTTAATGTAAATTGAGTGAGAGCTTGTAACGACTGCTAGCAAGGCTGTGAAACACTGAAGTGTGCTTGAAGTTGTTTCTGATGTAATCAATAAATCAGAAGTAATAAAATATATTTCTTAGTTGACGTGTGTTGCGGTTCAAGACATTATTCCAATCGTCCAGTGGTGTACGTCCTATGAGACAACGCGTGACTGCCTTGAGTTATAAGATTACTATGTTAATTCCTTTTACTAGTGTACATTTCATACGGCGGACTTAACAAATAGTAGGAGACTGATTTTGTATAAATAAAAATTAGAAATGCTTTACCAATGTAGGGAACCTCCATATAAATGACCGTAATTTAGTATTTCCTTCTCTGTTTTAAGAATGTGTAAAATTGTACTACCAATTAAGCTCTTAAAGATTTAAAACTAATAATAATATACCAATTATATAATGTAAATGGCTGTATTTTATGTAATTAAGTATAAATGTCTAGGTTAATTATTTACGTCGACTGTTTACTGTACAGCATTCGATTATACTATTAGAATTTGTAAATTATTAAGCCATTACCTACCTATTATTAAGATACTCATAAATCTATCTAGTTAGCTTGAATCTAGTTGATGACTTATTATGTAAAGTGTACAGAAATCATATCATTATATACAGATCGTAAATAAAATTGTTCATATCAATGCTATCTTTTATTTAAACACAAGTTTCGAAGTATACGCTTTTTCTTTTATAACAAAACTAAAATATAATGATCACTAAAATAAACTGAGATCCCAAACACTACCATCTCAAATAATAGTAAACACCAAAAAACAAAACATACACCAAATATTTTCCATACCTTTCGTATGTATGAAAATTTAAATTGCAATGATGACAGACAGTAATAATATAATACAATAACCCCATCTTTCTTGTTGCGCCGACCCCAATTAAACTGGGATAAAGCCAGGACAATGATGACCCCATTTACACGACACTAGTTTCTGCCTGTGCTGTGACATACAATAAAATTGACACAACAAAATGTTTTAGGCAGTGTACCTTTTGTTGTTGCTTCAACATATGGTATGAATGCCAAAGGCCAATTTCTCATACCTAAAATCATTCAAGTCGCATATCTCATGCTAGCTTAGAGTATGGAAACGTAAGGAGTCAACTCTATATCTACTAAAACATTTACAAAAAAATTCAACCGACTTCCAAAAACAGCACTACAAAGTGAATATCTTCGTCTTTTGTTAACCAATGTGTAATGTCGTTAGGTGAGTGAGATAGCATGCAATTTGTACGTTCTCTTCCTGGAAACATTTTTACGTTACGTCAGAATAACTACTTCCGCTGCCGGCTCCGCCATCTTTTGAGATGTACATGAGCTGTCAAGTGTCAAGAAGTAAACAACAACATTGGATTCGTATTGGATTTGGATTGAAATTTCTTAGGTTTTAAAAACGATCCGAAATATATTTTTGTGCTGTGGATATAAGTGACGCAAATGCAAGATGCCTGTGTGACTGACACTGGCATGGCCACCACCAGGGATTTTAATTTTGATAACATGAAAAATTAGTTGAAATTTGCCGCCAAATATCAGAATTTGTCGGTCAGTGGTTCAAATAAGGGTTCATAGGTGACCGATCTGGAGAGCATCTCCCCAGCTTGGCCACATTTATATCTCAAAAACTGGGCTACTTAACGAAGATCAGTTTTCTCCCAAATTTAGTCGATAATTAGTCACAACTTTTCGCCAAGTCACAGATTTAGTCGGGTCATAATTTAGAAGATATGATGAGTTCAATTTTTAAGTACAGTCCATGAGCTAGGTCAAAGATTTTATCGTAAACTCTACGATCGCAGTTAATGAATAAATAAATGAATGAATGAATAGATTTGGTGGTCATTTACTATTATTTGGATTAACAATTATTTATTTAGTGTAATTTACTTAAATAAGTTAGCAAGATGCTAAATATTTCAGTTACATTTAACATTAAAATAAGATTTAAAATTTTGGTAGTAATTTACTATTTTTGGCGAGAGAAAGAATTCTTTTTGTATGTTATGTTTTACAATATCAGATGGTCATTTAAACACATGTTTAAAAAAGTTCTGAAATATAAAAATCATTCAAGCTAGTCAGTAATCTTTGGCCCTAAAGTAACATCTGCTATTTCCAGTGTATCAGGATTTTTCTTTACATTGATGTAGCCACGTTGTTTTAACGCTGAAAAGAATACATAACGTTTCAGTGATTAATAAAAAAAAAGATACAAGTGGAAAAAAGATAATTAATATCAGAGATCTTATAAGATAGAAAGATTAAAGTAATCGAAGATCGAAGAAGTA
This sequence comes from Cosmia pyralina, assembly GCA_946251885.1. Taxonomy (NCBI): domain Eukaryota; kingdom Metazoa; phylum Arthropoda; class Insecta; order Lepidoptera; family Noctuidae; genus Cosmia; species Cosmia pyralina. The sequence continues at coordinate 8,529,050 of OX276346.1, read as the reverse complement.
ATTAGTAGTACTCGTATTACTCGAATTCAGAATCTCGGATAATTTACATTCATAACCTTGTCTCATCTACTTTAGCATTATGTGAAAATCAGCTCTGACGATTTTTGAATTTTGTAATAAAAAGTTCCTAAAAATGTTTTGATTGCAATGTAGTTTGAACTTTGTCATGTATGTTATTGAGTTTAGTTCAAGTTCAGAAGAATATTAAGTAAAATGCACTTACCGAGTATTGACGTAAAGCACCGCGCAGCTATGATGCGCCTGATAACAGGTCCTTTATCGACGAGGCTTGCCACAGTCACTGGTTGAAGACCAGCTTTAATGTGTATCAGGATTTTGATCATTGTTCCTTTAGTTCCCCACTGATCACTGTATCAAACATTAGAAATCATTAGAACCTCAAAAGAGAGACAATGTGTAAAGTATATTATGCTACTAGCTGGTCAGAGAATATAAATACACAAAATGTAACAATATCTTAATTCTTATTTCTTTAATTGAATATTTAGTGTTATTCATTAATTATGGAAAATGATTAATTACCTTGTCTCAACTATCTACTTTAGCACTATGCAGAAGTTGATTTTTGAATGTTGTAATAAAAAATTGTTGTTCTTGTATTATTAATTTAACTCTTTGCTATGATACGATATTTTTAAGCATATGTTTAACTGACCACTTCGTATTGTAAAACAACACACAGAAATAATTCTTACTCTCGCCAGAAATAGTAAATTATTAACAAAATTCATCAACCGGGGCAATTGCGTCATATAAATAACCTTACACGCTTTTAAAAATTCATATCACACTAATTATAAATTTACTAGCTTTTGCCCACGGCTTCTCCCGCGTGGATGTCGGGAAATATCCCACGGGAACGTACTACCGGGAATTCCTTCCTTATTCCTTGTCTACTTGTTAAAATTTCAGCTTTCTAGGTCCAACCAAGGGTTAGGGTTGGGCGTTGATGAGTCAGTCCATCAGTCAGTCAAAACTTCTCTTTTTATTTATATAGATAGATAGCTTCTGCCAAAATTCTGAAATTCCTTGCTGCTGATGCATTACCTGCCCACGCTATTATTTAATTTTTGCTTAGCGTTGTTTCTGACTTTATTTATTTTTGCTCGGCACCTATACTCTATTTACAATAAGATTAGACATTTAGACAAACCTTTTTTACAGTCCGTTCAACCGATTTTAACTTCTATTCCTTAGGCTTAAGAAAAAAAAAATAGGCAAAAAAGTGGTTACAATACCAACTGTTTACTGCAGCTGCCATTTGTCATGCCATCAACGTAATAGAAGTCAAAATCGGTTGAACGGACGGTAATAAGGGTTTGTTGAAATGTCTAATCTTATTGCAAATGAAGTATAAGAGTCATAGAGTGATGTTAAATATGCTTATAGCCTTCCTTATGAATTGGGCTATCAAATGCAAAAATAATTATTAAAGTCCGCCTGGTAGTAACAGAGATTAGCGCGTTTAAACAAACAAAAAAAGTGTGTGTGTCAGCTCCGACGCAGACTGGAGTTTACTCCTGTTTTTTGTGCCGACTTTCTATTTTCCGGTCATTTCTGTCGGGCAGGGTTTCTTTAATGCATCAATGCTATACTAAAAGCAACTTTAAGGTATAATACCACTCGTCATCCCTCCCCGTCTCCCTCTAAGCCCTCTCTCACCCCTCCTCCTCTCCCTCTAATCCTCCTCTCACCCTTCCCTCCTCTTTCACTCCTCTATTATCCCCCTCCCCTTCCCACCTCATCCCCTCTCCCTCTCACCCTCACCTACCCGCTAACTTCCCCCTCCCCTTTTACCCCTCTTTTCCTCCTCTCAACCCCCTCCCCTCTCACCCTCTTCTACCAACCCCCTTCCCACCCGTCACACCCTCTTCTATCATTCCCCTCACCACCCTCTCTCACCCCCTCACCCACCCTATTCCATCTCCCTCCCACCCTCTCACCACATCCCCTTCCCGCCAACCTCCCCCTCCCCCTTTTACCCCTCTAACACCCCCTTCACCGCTTTCCCCTCCCCTCTACCCTCGCCAACTCCTCCCCCCTCTCCATACCCTCCCCACTCACTACACCCTCCCCCTAACTACAACCTCCTATCCCTCTCCACCTCTTCCCGCTGTCCAATCAACCAGTCAGTCTCAATTCAATCTCTCTTCAATGAATCAGTGCCATGTACACAACTTTAAAGTGTAAAGGCACTCTTGCCCCCCCCCCCCTTCTCACCCCACTCCCTCTCCCTCTAACCCCCCTCTCACCCTTCCTCCTCTCCCTCTAACCCCCTCATCCATCTCTCCTACCTACCTCTCACCCCTTTCAACCCCCTCACCGCCCCCTCTCACCATCTCACCCCATCCCCTTTCCCTCTTACCCTCTCACCACATCCCCTTCCCGCTAACCTCCCCCTTCACCGGTTTTCCCTCCCTCTACCCTCAATAACTCCTCTTCTCCCCCTCTTCCCCTGCTCCACCTCCTTCCCCCTCACACCCTCCTATCCCTCTCCTCCTCCCTTGATCATCCTCCCCTTCTTCCTCCACACCCTCTACATTTCCCTCTGGAGGAAAAACTATGAATGTCAAATTTTATTACTTGCTCAGGCAAGTATTTATGCCATGTTTCAAGATAAATAAATTAATGAATAATATATTTCATATAAACTATCTTCCCTGTTTTCACCCCAACAAGGGTGAAATTAAAAAAAACCGCTTGGGATATTTCCTTAACTTGACTGAAAGATTATTACCACCAATTTTCGAGTTAATCAAGCCCCACAGTAAAACTTACCCTGTAAAATTGACTACCCCTCTTCACCCCCTTAGGGGTAGATTTTCGAAAAACCGAAGAATAACGTGTATCAACCCCCTATATCCCTTATTAGGGGGTAGTTTAGGAAAACTAAAAATGATAAACTTTATAATTTACTTAGATAAATATTCGTGCCAAGTTTCAAGTCTAAACTCAAGGAATTAGATTTTTCATACAAACTTTGGACCCCTGTTTCACCCCCTTGGAGGGTGAATTTTGAAAAATCCTTTCTTAGTGCACCCCTAGACCTCATAAGGAACCTACATGTCAAATTTGGAATCTCTAGACCCAGCGGTTTGGGCTGTGCGTTGATATGTCAGTCAGTCAGTTTCTTCTTTTATATATTTAGATTACAATGTATATAGAAATTATCTGTGTGCAACCTTAATTGTTTCTTCCATTAGTTAATGTGTTTCCATCCAGTGGGGCTCTGCGAGCTAGGCTCATAAAACTGGTAGCAATGCTTTGGTTATTATTCAATGTACCTCATGAATTTATCAACAAGATCCAATGTACCTCGATCATTTTGATAGAAATCATGATAAATCGCTTCATCTATCCAGCGGGACCCTCGGCTATATTGCGCTCCTAATACATAAAAAAATATTGATCGGATCTGCTCCTCTCGATTCATGTATTTTTGGTAGAATGTATTTTTCATAGAATTTTTGATAGAACAGGAGAAATTCAGCCTGAAAGTTTTGTCTTTCCAGCAGGGCCCTTTATAATTAGAATGAATAAGAACAAAAAAAGCGTACGATTTTTATGTATTACCTAGTACCTCAAAGTTCTACACGTTTTGCCAAGTTCTTTTTTTTTTACTTTTGAACCACCCCAGTAAAGAGAATAAAACAAAAAAAAAATCGGTCAAGTCGTTCTCAAGTTATGGTGTGACCAAGGAAAATAGGTATTCATTTTTACCCAACTACGGCGAAGCAAAAAGGAGGGTTATGATTTTGACCGGTATGTATGTATGTTCATCTGTTCTGTCATAATTTGACAAATGAGGTATCGTTGGAAGCGTCTTGATTGTCTGCTGATTATAAGCTATATGAAGTCACATTAAATTGAATATGGCGCCCTCTAGAGGACATAAAGTAATGAAGTAAAAAAAGCATTCTAATGATGCCGTGTTTTCATTTCCATGAAAGGGTTTAATTACAACATTTAAAAAATATATGCATTGTTAGCAAAAAAAAAAAAAAAAAAACAAAACGAAAAAAATTAAGCGGTTCTGCAAATACTTTGTCACGAAATTATAATCCCAAAATAATATAAATAAAAAGTAAGTTCAAAAACTTAAACCCGACTACTGGAAAATCACGCTCTAAAATGTATGAACCAAGAAAATATTCTCATCTGAAATTTGAAAAAGACAGACAAATTAAAAATCCGGAGTTACACGTCATAAATCGAACAGATTACGTGTGACTCCGGATTTTTAATTTGTCTGTCTTTTTCAAATTTCAGTCATACATTTTAGAGCGTGATTTTCCAGTAGTCGGGTTAAATTTAACGAGGATGCAAAACGACACGTTGTATAAATAAAACGAGAAGTCATGACTGACCGACTGACTCATCAACGCCCAGCCCAAACCCTTGAACCTAGAAAGCTGAAATTTTGCACAGAGGTTTCTACTGTCTGCAACTGTCTTGCAGTTTGGCAGGTTTGAAAATTTTGTGTTTGGTCCAAAGAAATGTCTTTTTTTATTTTATTTTTTTTTTAATTATAATGTAGGCAAGGAATAAGGAAGGATTTCTCGGTAGTCCGTTCCCGTGGGATATTTTCCGACATCCACGCGGGCGAAGCCGCGGGCAAAAACTAGGTTCAAATAAACTCAATTGCCTCAAAGACTGCTTAAAATATCATAACAGAGTTGATACAAAAACAACTATTTTATAGTTAATCTCAAACTTAAGTTTTCATAACTTAAGTTTGAGAATGGTGCCGATTCTCTTGTACACCGAATTAAACTATCACTAAAATTCCATACTTTTGGCTATGAGAATCTTACGAGCTATTCTGCAAAAAAAAACCTCTAAATTAAAAAACTATTTTGACACAACTATAATCGAGTTTGACAATCGTGCCCGTAGTATATATGACCCGGTGGCTTTAATTGGAACTAACGAAATCACTATGAAAAGTGACAAGGCTTGTCATATTTTGTTCAACGAGCAGGGAGGGGGTAGCTCAACGTGTTTTTTGTGGAATTTTTTTTTTTGCTACCTATATGTTGAGGTTTAGGGGTTTAAGGGTTTTATAAAGGGGGGCCAAATTTTCATTATATTTGCGACACATTTTTGCGATAGGACACACCGTTTTCGAGATATAAGCAAAAGAATAAAAAATACAGTACTGTTTTTGCACTTAAAGTCAAGGTGTTGGTATGAATTCTAGTTCATGATAACTAATTTTATTCTACACCTTTTTAATCGCGATCAAAAATAGTCTGATTTAGTTTCACAATTAAAATTTTAGGTGAAAACAGTGAAATTCAGAATAGCAAAATTGCCATTTTCACTAAATTAATAACTGTACAATATTAGTACTGTCAAACTAAAATATTAAGTAAGTTAAGTTGTGTCACTTTAGTCAATTTCAGAACGGGAAATCGTCGTTTGACAGGAATAAACTAAATTTTAGTGATTTTTAGTCTAGTTTAGAGGCATTTGTGACAAGAGAATCGGCACCATTATCTAATAAAAATCGTTCAAGCTAGTCAACTTTGGCCCCAAAGTTAGATCTGCTATTTCCAGTGTATCAGGGTTTTTCTCTACATTGATGAAGCCATGTTGCTTTAACTCTGAAAAGAGTACGTAACGTTTCAGTGATCAATAAAGAAAAGATAGAAAAAAGATAATTAATATCACAGAGGTCATACAAGAAAGTAAAGATATATTACTCGAATTCAGAATCTTAGATAATTTACATTCATTACCTTGTCTTGAGACAAGACAAACAAAGACAACAAACAAAGTGGACAGTTGACTGTCCACTTTAGCATTATACTACACAAGGTTGATTTTTGAATGTTGCAATAAAAAAACTTAAAGAAAAAATAACAACCGACTTCCAAACAAAAAACACTACCAAGAGAAAAATAACTTTAATTTCGGAAGTAGGTGTCTTTGGATCTGTATTTTAGTTGTTTGCAACCGACTTCCGAAATTAAAGTTATTTTTGACTCTGTAGTGTTGTTTTTTGGAAGTCGGTGGTTTTTTTTTTAATAAAGTTTTTTATTTTTCACTTTTCAGTGGGTCAGTTTGTAATGTATCTAGTTGCAATAGGTAGCCTAACGTCAACTGCTCATCACCTTTTACAAAACATTGCTTTTCCCGATGCTGGGACGTTAATTGTTGAGGAGTTCTCCTAGTAAGAACCAGGAGAACTGGAGCTGATGCCCACCATCACCATTTATGCATTATGACGAGCATAAATTGCTTAGCAAATTAAAGTAATCAAATCGCAACCTGTAAAATACTTAGGTACCTATAATTGACTACTTCCGATGGCCATCTGTGGTTTTATCATCAGTTTCACTTCACCAAATGGTGCTTTCCAAGAGCAAATGCATGAGTAACTTTAAAAAATACCTAAATCGCTATAAGTGTACCTATAAAATTTGAGGGTTTCCCTCGGTTTCCATGAGATCCCCTCATCAGACTCTGACTTGGTGACAATGAGACCACCTCGAAAGCATACCCTTTCAAACAAAAAAAAATAATTTTGTAAATCCGTCTACATATTATGACGGAGTTATGCCCGAATTTATTGAGATTGAGAACCTCCTCCTTTTTTTTTGAAGTCGGTTAAAAGGTCCTAAAAATGTTTTGATTGCAATGGAGTTTGAACTTTTCATGTATGTCATTGAGTTTAGTTTACGTTCAGAAGTAGATTAAGTAAAATGCACTTACTGAGTATTGACGTAAAGCACCGCGCAGCTATGATGCGCCTGTATCCTGATATAACAGGTCCTTTATCGAGGAGGCTTGCCACAGTCATTGGTTGAAATCCAGCTTTGATGTGTTTCATAATTTTGATCATTGTTCCTTCAGTTCCCCACTGATCACTGAAAACATTAGAAATCATTAGAACTCAAAAGAGAAACATTGTGTAAAGTATATTATGCTACTAGCTGTACTAGCTAGTCAGAGAATACAAAAAAACTTAGATAAGATAAAATTACAAAGAAAAAAATTATTGATTAAAAAGTTTTTATTTTTCACTTTTTAGTGGGTGAGTATGTAATTTTATCTTATCTAAGGTACAATACCCTAATGTCAACTGCTCATCACCTTTTACAAAATATTGCTTTTCCCGAAGTCCGTGTCTTTGTATCTGTATTTTAGTTTTTTGCCACCGACTTCCGAACTAAAGTTATTTTAACTTTGCAGTTTTTTTTCGGAAGTCGGTTTTTTTTTTTTTTTTTTGTAAAAAAGTTTTTTATTTTTCACTTTTTAGTGGGTCAGTATGTAATTTATCAAAGTTACAATAGCATAATGTCAACTGCTCACCACCTTTTACAATATATTGCTTTTCCCGAAGTCGGTGTCTTTGGATCTGTATTTTAGTTTTTTGCCACCAACTTCCGAAATTAAAGTTATTTTAACTTTGCAGTTTTTTTGGAAGTCGGTTATTTTTTTTTTTATATTTTTGTAAAAGTTTTTTATTTTTCACTTTTTAGTGGGTCAGTTTGTAATTTATCAAAGTTACAATAGCATAATGTCAACTGCTCACCACCTTTTACAAAATATTGCTTTTCCCGAAGTCGGTGTCTTTGGATCTGTATTTTAGTTTTTTGCAACCGACTTCCGAAATTAAAGTGATTTTTCACTTTGCAGATGTTTTGAACGTTTATAGGAACCTCGAGTTGGGTCACCGTTACAATAACATTTATGTATATCGGATATTAGTGGTTTCTAATTTGTAACGCAGTTACAAATACATAGCCAGACAATATTTTTCCGTCGATAAAATTAAGCATAGTTTCCTCAGGTCAATATGTTCACATGATGAAGAGTCACACTGTATTTTTCTTCGCCAATGGCGGGCGTTGAAACCACAAAACTTTTTGTGACCACTGACCAGTAAAAGCACTGCCATGAAAAACAAACTCATACATACCGTATAAACCTTTTCGAGTCAGTAGTCTGTTCAGAATCACCAAGAGACACCTTCGTCCTATCCAAGCTTCCTAAAGGGGTTTCAGACCGATCACTCCCAGTTTTTCGCATCACGGGCAGAGGATGCTGTGTTTGTAAGTGTGCTTCAACCTCCGGAACCAAAGGCTGTATAATATCTGCTAGACCAGCCTCTTGCAGTTTCGATGAGAGTATCAACTCCGCATCTCGGGGTTGTGGTAGATTTGCCGGTATGTTTTCCTTGTCTACCTCTACATCTGAAAAGTAGTAGTATTTTAAAACTTAATTGAATAAATGCCTCGTTGGTCAAAGGGTCGCAAGCCCAACTGCTTACTGCCTGGTTCGATGCCTGAGATGAGGTTATTGGGTGTTTCCATTAGGAAATTCTCAGCAACCGCCAGGAGTCTGTGTGATGTGCGCCTGATTAGTGGCAATAGGATTGTCCCTAGGTGTTGGTGTACCTCTACTTACAGGCAGAATAAAGACAAGAATTCAGTTATGATAATTACGACTATTATACGTTTTATCTTTGGTTGATAATGTTTAATACCTGTGATAAACACGGGACACGGTGCGGGTGGTACAAGAAGTGACTGCTCTTTAGCCAGCTGTCTCCTAAGTTGTCGTTTCGGCTGCAAACGTAAATAAATAGTAGATGTTAAAATTACCAAAATTATTCTATAGGTATTGACTATTTTAATAGGTACCTACAGGTGATTGACATTTAAGACGACCTGGATAACCATTAAATGGTTATAAAAATAGGTGGGATTGGACGTCGAATTTAATCCCACCTATTAATTCTTTACCCTATAAAGACTTTAAAGTAGCTTAAGTAACTTACGCTTTCAACTACAATTTCGGGTGGCGCCTTCCGCTTGCGAGCTTGCGACAGCGTCTCCACCTTCTGAGTGGGCATATCCGCGATATCCAAATCCATCTGAACAACGCCGTGTCGAGGTTCAGACACGGATGCTGACCGTGTGTGTTCATTCATAGTCATGTTCATTTCGGGAATTGGCGGTTCAACATGAATCTCGGGCCTTTCTTGAACGATACGAGCTTCTTGTTCCTCTTCTATATTCTCGAGTATCGATCTCGGAAAAGTATGAGGGGACTTTTGTCTTATGGCTTCTGCGGATTGCTGCAAGTACGTTGGTTAATTTAAAAAAAAAAAATGCAAACTAGAAACGATGTCAGAACTACACTTCTGGACACATCTATTGGCCCACCTTAGAGTTTAGGTTTCGATGGCCCCTACCGAAATATGATTGCTAGATTGAACAAAAACTGTTGATGCAGTTTTAAACCTGATACATTTTACCATCTTTTTCGATCGTATTGTTTTAAATTTGAATTCAGAATACCATACGACATGGAGCTACGCCTAACAAGTCGGATATGCGCCTTGTTAAAGGCAATTGATTTTTGAATAAAAAACATGTTTTATCAAATAAAGGTTTAATTTAATAACGCGTGTTGCCTCCATGGGCATCTACCACAGCTCTCATACGATTAGGCATAGAGTTTATCAACCGCTCTATGAAATTTTGAGGGATCATCTCCCATTCCTCTTCTATGGCAGTTTTCAACTCCTGCATCGTCTGGGCAACTGGCTGACGAGCCCTAACACGTCTTTTTAGCTCGTCCCACATGTGCTCAATGGGGTTCATGTCTGGGCTTCTGGCTGGCCAGTCCATAACTGTGATGTTCACATCCCGAAGATATTCCCTGACGATGCCGGCCGCATGGGCTCTTGCATTATCATGCATAAAAAGGAAATTTGGGCCCACATAGTCCGCGTATGGTATCACGAGAGGTTCTAAGTACTCACGAATGTACCTTTCAGCATTTAATGTTGGCAGCCGTGGTCCTGTAACAACCTCAAGTTGAGTTTTGCCGCTCGCGGATATACCGCCCCAGACAGTCCATGAGCCACCGCCATAAGCAACCCTCTCTTCAAAGCAGCATTGTGCGAAACGCTCTCCCTTACGTCGGTAGACCTTCTTCCTTCCATCATTGCCATGTAACACAATTTTAGACTCATCAGAAAAGAGTACACGGCTTCAATCTTGCTGTGTCCAATTTAAATGACTGCGTGCGAAATGAAAGCGCGCTGTTCGGTGGGCTCGCGTTAGTTTGGGGCCATTAGCTGGCTTGTGTGGTACCATATCGCGTTCTTTTAACCTTCTCCGAACAGTTCAAGCGCTCACAGATACTCCGTGGAAGTCGCGAAGTTGGTTTTGTATCTCAATGGAGGTAAGGTGACAATTTCTCAAGCTGGTCGTCACGATGAATCGATCCTGCCTTTCAGTTGTGACCCGAGATCGTGGCCTTCCTTGGCGACGAACAAAGCCGCCAGTCTCTAGGTACCTCCGATAAACATTTCGGACCGCAGATCGACTTAAATTAAGTTGAGCACTCACGTTTCTTTGGCTGTGTCCGGCCTGAATAAGTGCCACAGCTTGGGCGGCGACTTCAGGTGAAGTATCCATAGATTATTGATAGAACCTCACCTTAATGTTAAGAATAAGTAATGTTTGTTGCAAAACCAAAGATATCAATCACTTTTTCAAGAATGAAATCCAAGTAAACCAATAAAACCAAGTTTTCTTAGTATTCGATTGTTTGATATCAACAAACAGGCTCCAAATTGTCTTTTGTTTCTTTAAATTCTGTGTTTGAAATTCAAAAAAAGACTATTGAATGAAATTGTGAATGTGCCAGGTTCAAAACTGCATAAAAACTTTTTGCTCGACCTAATATAAAATTTTAGCTAGGACCAAACGAAACTGAAAATACAAGGTGGGCCAAAAGATGTGTCCAGAAGTGTATTAAAGTTAGCTGGTTGATACTATGATAGTAGTAGATGTTTTTCGAGTTCAAAAATCATTGCCTAAACATTGTTATAAAAACTAAGATACGGTCGTCGGAACATTTGCCTGACGCGTTCGCCATACAGAAACACTAACGCCATCTATTAGAACTACTCTTAACTACGATGTCGATTGGCGTAGGCTGCTCGTACACGTAACCTTGTAAGAGCGGCGTGGTATTTTTTGAGGTTTAAAGAAATTAAGGAAAGTTTTATTTTCCAAAAATTATATTTATCGCAGTTTGTTTGTTTATATAATAAAATTTTCATTGTCCTTCAAATAAAACAATTTTTTCCTTTTTGTTATTCTTGACATATTTTCCATTTTGGATTCGTAGTGTTTTCTGACCTTGGTATATCTTTCAATTATTGACCTAATAAATGTAATCTAATAGGTTGGGGAAAAAGTTTCTTCGCATTTTTTAAGAAAATTCAAAACATTTTTTAATATACATTATTTACATTTATCAAAAGTATGTAGGTACCATTTTGTTCGATAACTTTTTACCATCTTGTAGGTAGGGACATGATCCCATTCCTATAGAAATTTTGGGACTTCTGATCAAAATACCGCGACAAGTGGTTTTGGCAGTCCTCTCGTGATGTTAACCTGACACTGCCTAAAGAATTCTGAAGAGACCGAAACAGGTGGAAATCTGAAGGCGCAAGGTCAGGACTATACGGCGAATGCATTAACACCTCCCAGCCAAACTCTCTTAATTTTTGCTGAGTGGCTAAAGATGTGTGAGGTCTAGCGTTATCATAATGAAAAACCACACCCCTTCTGTTGATTAATTACGGCCGCTTTCCCTCAACTTCTTGCTTTAATCTCATCAGTTGTTCGCAGTAGAGTTCAGAATCGATGGTCCTGCCTGGTGGTAACAGCTCATAATGAATATGCCCTTCCAATCCCACCACACACACAGCATCACCTTGTTGCGAGTTAACCCGGGTTTCGCCACAGTCTGTGAAGCCTGACCGGCCTTTGACCACGACTTTTTTCGCACGTTCTTGTCGTACGTGATCCACTTTTCATCACCAGTTATCAGCTTCTTCAAAAATAGTTCGGTTTCATTACGTCGTAATAAAGAATCACAAATGAGTACACGGTTCATTAGGTTTCTTTCAGTGAGCTCGTGAGGTACCCAAATATCGAGCTTTTTTGTGTACCCAGTTTTTTTCAAATGCGCCAAAACTGTTTTGTGGTCAATTCCCAGTTCTTCAGCTACGTCGTAACTACTGATATGGCCGGTCTTGCTCCACCTTTTAAAAAATGGCATCCATTTTATCCGTAATAGGGCGACCAGAGCGACGTGCATCTTTGACATCAAAATTTCCGGATTGAAAACGCTTAAACCAAATTTGTGCTACTCTCACAGACACTGCACTGAGTCCATAAACATCGCAAATTTTTTTCGCGGCTTGCGTTGCATTTTTACCTTTTTTGTAGTAATTTTTTAAAATGTATCGAATTTCTTCATTAGATTCACTCATCTTGACAGTACGAAAAACAAATGAAAATCACACATTTTCCTAATTTGAATTTGGAATTATGTTCTTTAAAATTTAAACTTTCAATGATACCAAAACCAGCCAGATACAAATAGTATAGCCAAAGAGATTTTATTTTAAGTTCATACATACTATAATGCGAAAAGACTTTTTCCCCAACCTAATATGATTAAGTGTCACAGGTTGTTCCATTGAGTGAGAGTTTGTTTATAAATAAATGTTATTGTAATATATTTAAATCTTTATTTCATCGGCTACAACGCATGCCACTGCAAAGTTATGTCGCACAGCGGTACGGTCTTGTGGGCGTGGCCTCGCGTCGTCTAAGACAATTTATTTGTAGTAGGAAAGTAGGAAAAAAAAATCTTTTACAAAACAATACAACCGACTTCCAAAAACAACACTACAAAGTGAAAAATAACTTTAATTTCGGAAGTCGGTGTCTAGTTAAATGTATTTTCGTTTTTTGCCACAGACTTCCGAAATTAAAGTTATTTTTCACATTGTAGTGTTGTTTTGGGAAGTCGGTTGTATTTTTTTAAAAAAGGTTTTTATTTTTCACTTTTTAGTTGTGGTACCTACCCCACACAAATTCTAATACCACTACCTGCAAAACAAACTAGAACATCATCCATATAAAAGTGGGGAAAAAATACGAATTATTGAAGCTAACTCAAAAACTACCGAAGCAAAGTTAATCAATTTTATATGGGACTAACTGTGATGATACCCTCTTGAATAAAACAAAAAAAAAATCCAAATCGGTCTAGCCATCTTCGAGTAATCAGGGAACGAATTGAGAACCTTCTCCTTTTTGAAGTCGGTTAAAAATTGTTTTAAATAATGTTAGAAGTTGATTTATTGACATATTAGGTTGGGGAAAAAGTCTTTTCGCATTATAGTATGTATGAACTTAAAATAAAATCTCTTTGGCTATAATATTTGTATCTGGCTGGTTTTGGTATCAGTGAAAGTTTAAATTTTAAAGAACTTAATTCCAAATTCAAATTAGGAAAATGTTTTTCGTAATGTCAAGATGAGTGAATCTAATGAAGAAATTCGATACATTTTAAAATTTTACTACAAAAAGGTAAAAATGCAACGTAAGCCGCCAAAAAAAATTGCAATGTTTATGGACCCAGTGCAGTGTCTGTGAGAGTAGCACAAATTTGGTTTAAGCGTTTTCAATCCGAAAATTTTGATATCAAAGATGCACGTCGCTCTGGTCGCCCTATTACGGATAAAATGGACGCCATTTTTGAAAAAATGGAGCAAGATCGCCATATCAGTAGTTACGACGTAGCTGAAGAACTGGGAATTGACCACAAAACAGTTTTGGCGCATTTGAAAAAAACTGGGTACACAAAAAAGCTCGATATTTGGGTACCTCACGAGCTCACTGAAAGAAACCTAATGAACCGTGAACTCTATTGTGATTCTTTATTACGGCGTAATGAAACCGAACCATTTTTGAAGAAGCTGATAACTGGTGATGAAAAGTTGATCACGTAGGTACGACAAGAACGTGCGAAAAAGGTCGTGGTCAAAGGCCGGTCAGGCTTCACAGACTGTGGCGAAACCCGGATTAACTCGCAACAAGGTGATGCTGTGTGTGGTGGGATTGGAAGGGCATTATTTATTTATTTATTTATATATACTTTATTGTACACCACAAAAATACATAACAAAAAAAAAAAGACACAAACTACAAAATATACAATGGGCGGCCTTATTCATATATGAGCTGTTACCACCAGGCAGGACCATCGATTCTGAACTCTACTACGAACAACTGATGAGATTAAAGCAAGAAGTTGAGAGAAAGCGGCTGGAATTAATCAACAGAAGGGGTGTGGTTTTTCATCATGATAACGCTAGACCTCACACATCTTTAGCCACTCAGCAAAACATAAGAGAGTTTGGCTGGGAGGTGTTAATGCATCCGCCGTATAGTCCTGACCTTACACCTTCAGATTTCCACCTGTTTCGGTCTCTTCAGAATTCTTTAGACAGTGTCAGGTTAACATCACGAGAGGACTGCCAAAACCACTTGTCGCGGTATTTTGATCAGAAGTCCCAAAATTTCTATAGCAATGGGATCATGTCCCTACCTACAAGATGGCAAAAAGTTATCGAACAAAATGGTACCTACATACTTTAGATAAATGTAAATAATGTATATTAAAAAATGTTTTGAATTTTCTAAAAAAATGCGAAGAAACTTTTCCTCAACCTATTATTTTTGACTTAACGGTGATATGAAATGATATATTTTTTTGTTGTTTTTTGTCGTAGTTCACGCAACCCGTCACGACACAATTTGGCGTTTTTGTCTTTAAAATTTACGAACGTACCCGAAGATAGCCGACCGCGGACTAGTTCACTTCGGTGTAGCGAAGACAGAGGGCCAATTCTCGTAATTAAAAACGTTCAAATTCCAAGTCGCAATGTCAGCCAGCGACAATCAAATGTCAAAAATGTAGGCAAACTCTATACAATTTTGACAGATTGAGACTGAGATGAGATTGCGAACGTTGTTATAAAAATACGGGAATTGCCCCTCAGATCTCGGACCTCGTTCGTGGCGCGTCATTTTAACATGTCGTCCGCCCAGTCCTTACGCAGTAATATATAAGCGCAGTAATAAACAATAAGTCAATGCCTATAAAGGATGTTATTAGTACTAAGAGTAGCAGAGGCTGTATATTCTAGGACAATAGTTATTATGAACCCCGATTTTGACTGATATAAGTCTAGTTAGAATGAAAGACTTACCCCCTTATTCATAAAAAACTAAAACGCCCTACAAATCTATTTTAGTTCAATCAATCAATCTGCCTAGCCTTTTTCCAACTATGTTGGGATCGGCTTCCAGTCTAACCGGATGCAGCTGATTACCAGTATGTTACATGGAGCGACTGCCTATCTGACCTCCACAACCCAGTAACTGGGTACCTAATACGATACGCCTTGGTAAGACTGGTTGTCAGACTTTCGGGCTTCTGACGACCCGTAACGACTGTGAAAGATCCACGAATGATAGCCGGGACCAACGGCTACACGTGCTTTCCGAGGCACGGAGGAGTCTCGGTATATAAAGATGATCACCCATCCACGGACCACTAATCTATTTTAGTGTTTTGTCTTCTTCGTTCAAACTCAATTCGAAAGAAATTGACAAAACACTATTTTAACTAAAAAAACTCAACCTACGAAGTCGGTGTCTTTGAATCTGTATTTTAGTTTTTTTTGCCACCGACCTCCGAAATTAAAGCTATTTTTCACTTTGTAGTGTTATTTTGGAAGTCTGTTTTGGGTTTTTTTTTTTTGGAAAATAGTTTTTTTACTTTTTACGTTTTAAAATTTATAAAGAGTTACAATAGCCTAACATCATGCTCATCACCTAAAACCAAATATTGATTTTCCCGATGCAGGGACGTTAATTGTCGAATTCTCCTAGTAAGAACCAGGAGAACTGGTGATGTCACCATCAGCTTCACTTTCACCATACGCGTTGTGACGAACATAAATTGCTTAGCAACTATAATCGTAACCCGTGAAATACTATTACTGAGTTACAGTTACAACACAGATTACCAGATAAATCACTCCATGTGCGCGCGCTAACTACCTACCGGCCGCCGGCAGCCACGTGACCCATTTCTCAGTGGGTTGCCGACAGCCGCGAGGCGCGTAAGTACGCTGCGTACGCATATAAATTCGGTCGACCTGACGTACTTACTTAGTTTCAATGAATCCAGAATGTTTGTTGATTTTTCTTTTTTTTTGTCTTTTAGACTGACAATGTACAAGTACCTACATAACAAAACAATATGTATCATTTTGTAAAAGGGCGGAGACCTGATGGTGTCCTGAAATACAGGCCTATAGCCTAGTTTAGGCACCCAGTCTCCCACATTATTAAAATGTTGTATTCATGGTGTATTGAGTACCTATTCTATAATATCGTGGTGAGGAAAAATGAAATCTTATCTTATTTTAAAACTTTGAACAAATGTCATCTTTCTACGAACAGTTGAAACTACCCTCAGATTCCATCTAGAGACCATATTTATTCAAAACGGATCCTTGCCCTTGTTTACAGCAAGAGTAGGTATCTATTAAAACTGATTCCGAATATTATCTACATTAAAGTTCAACAATCGTG
The DNA here is from genome assembly GCA_946251885.1 of Cosmia pyralina. Taxonomy (NCBI): domain Eukaryota; kingdom Metazoa; phylum Arthropoda; class Insecta; order Lepidoptera; family Noctuidae; genus Cosmia; species Cosmia pyralina. Next base: position 8,512,530 of record OX276346.1, on the reverse strand, counting down.
AATTTCGAAAAGAAAAAAAAAACATACGTATCGTTTTGCATCCTCGTCAAATTTCAATACAGAATATCAAACCGAACAACTTTCTCCATGAGACCAACATCGTAATTACGGTGTTGGTGCCATGGAAAAAGTTGTTCAGTTTGATGGTCTATATCACACCCTTAAGTTTGACGAGGATGCAAAACGACACGTTGTATAAAAATGTAAGTAAGATTTTTTTATTTTATTTTTATTTCAGACGCATTTTTAACAATTAAACGTGATAAAACATTAAAAAGCATGTGTACTACAAATACCTACTGACATCCTTATCGAAAGAAGCAGCCCTGGCAAGTCACAATAACCACGCGGCGGCGCGCAGCTACAAAGCAAACCTAACTTTACGCTTGTAAGGTTAGGTACTTTTGTTCGCAGCGTCTAGCTAGCGCATACGAGGGGGAATCAAAAAGTAGTGAGAACGACATACTCCTTGGTAAGAAAAAAAAAAATAAATACTGGCAAGCATAGCTCAGATACATATTTGTAATATTAATAAAGAAAAAAATCTTCGATTCTCTTTTGTTTTTTTCTGATTATAGTCATTTGTTTGCTTATTATGTCACATAGTATGAAGGCTTGGGAGAAAGTTATTGAAAGGCGACTAAGAGAAGAGAGTGAAATTTCGCAAAACCAATTCGGTTTTATGCCTGGTCGAGGAACAGCAGATGCCATCTTTGCTATCCGCCAGCTGTGCGAGAAATACAGAGGTGCGCATAAAAACTTGCACATGGTATTTGTTGACCTCGAAAAGGCATACGACCGAGTGCCTCGTGAAGTTTTGTGGTGGGCACTTAAGGAAAAATGTGTACCAGGGAAGTATGTGCAGTTGATTCGCGCGATGTACAGTCGATGCAGTACCCAAGTCCGGTCTACAGTGGGCACTACTGACAGCTTCGATGTGGCTGTCGGCTTGCACCAGGGGTCTGCACTCAGCCCTTACCTCTTTGTGCTGATAATGGATGCTCTTTCTTCGGATATCCAGGAAGAGGCTCCCTGGTGTATGCTTTTCGCCGATGACATTGTGCTGGTTGCCGAGAGTGGCTTAGAGGTCCAGAGCAGATTGGAGGTGTGGTGGAAAAGACTGGAGACCGTTGGCCTGAGAGTAAGTCGGACCAAAACAGAGTATTTGTTTTGTGATTTTGGCGGACTCTCCGGTCCTGTGCCCATATCTCTTGCCGGAACGCCCTTACCGATCTGCTCCGACTTTCGGTACCTCGGGTCGCTTGTCCAAGGGGATGGCGAAGTAGACCGAGACATAACGCACCGGATCAACGCAGGATGGATGAAATGGCGACAGGTTACAGGAACAACTTGCGACCCACGGATGCCCCTCAAGTTGAAGGGGAAAATTTACAAGTCCGTGATAAGGCCTGTCGTACTTTATGGATCGGAATGCTGGACAGTGAAGAAGACGGATGAAAAAAAATTGCATGCAGCGGAGATGAGAATGTTGAGATGGATGTGTGGAGTGACAAGAATGGATAAAGTGAGAAATGAGTATATAAGAGGAAGTTTGAAAGTGGCGGCAGTGACAGAAAAGTTGAAAGGAAATCGTTTGTCTTGGTATGGGCATGTAATGAGGAGAGACGAAACGCATGTGACTAAAAGAGTGATGAATATAGATGTTGATGGATGGAGAGGCAGAGGAAGGCCAAAGAAAAGATGGATGGATTGTGTGAGGAATGATATGAAAGAGAAGGGAGTGAATGATAGCGTGACGGTTGACAGGGGAGAATGGAAGAAGAAAACGTGTTGCGCCGACCCCAAGTAATATGGGATAAGGGCAGGAAGATGATGAGTCATTTGTTTGCTTCGTGTCGGAACGTGTTCTCGAAAATGGAGAAAAACTCAAACTCAAACTCAAAGCATTTATTTCAAATAAACCAATTACAGGCACTTTTGAATTGTCAATGGGTCGGTCAGTCAGAAAGATGAAGCTAGTTGCCCATTCCAAAGCGTAGTAGATCCCTATGGAGAATAACGGGCAAGAAACTCCACGGACACTCTTTTAAATCATAATATTTTTACAAAATATTGGTTACATCGTTCATGTTGAAAATATACATGTGAGAACAATGTAGCAAGACGTGCACGTTAAAAAGCGTCCGTAATAAAAAGATAAAAACTAAAACAACTAAATTAAATATTAAAATTAAAAATAAGCCATGGCAGCTAAGAGACGACCAGTCCCAACTGACGGCGCCCGTTCACGAACATGACGCATGGATCAAACGAAGTGCGAGCCGTTATTAAATACCTCTGTTTAAAAAAGTTAACGACGCAAGAGATTCATTGCGATTTGGAGGCAACATTAGGAGTCTGCTCCGCCTTATTCCACTGTCGCAAGGTGGGCTTCTCAATTTCGAGTAGGGAGAACGAGCACGGAAGACGAACATCATTGCGGCCGTCCATCGACGTCAGTCACCCAAGAAAATTTTGCGAAAGTTGAGAAAATTGTATTGAGCGATCGAAGAGTTACCATCCGATACTTAATTCAGAAAACGGGCATTTCATATGGAAGTATTCAATCCATATTGAAACAATCTTTGAATATGAGAAAAGTCTCCGCAAGATGGGTACCGAGAATGTTAACCGACAGTCAGAAACAAAATCGACTTGACATTTCGAAGATATTGTTGGACAAGTTTCAAGAAGATTCTGAAAACTTTTTGTCTCGTTTCGTAACAATGGACTAAACATGGGTCCATCATTTTGATCCCGAGACGAAACAGCAATCTTCGCAATGGAAACGGCCATCATTACCGACCCCGAAGAAGTTTCGTGCCGTGGCAATGGCTGGCAAGGTTATGGCCTCAATATTGTGGGACTCAGAAGGGATATTGTTGATTGATTACCTGGAGCGTGGAACCACTATTACATGCCAATATTATGCAGCTTTAATTCCTAAGTTGAGGAATGCCATCAAAGAGAAAAGGAGAGGGAAACTTCGAAGGGGCGTGCTGTTTCATCACGACAACGCACCCGCGCACAGGTCGGCAGTTGCGATGGCTGCCATTCAGCAAGCTGGCTTCGAATTGGTTAACCACCCCCCTTATTCACCAGATCTGGCGCCTAGCGATTTTTATATGTTCCCCAAATTGAAAGAATACTTAAGGGGAAACAGGTACGAAGACGATAACGAGGTGATGGATGCCGTGGAGAGCTTTTTGCAGGACCAAGACAAAACTTTTTTTTTGAAAAGGATTGAAGTCTTGAAAAAGCGCTGGACTCGGTGTGTAGAGAGACTCGGAGACTATGTAGAAAAATAAATTATTAAGTTATCAATAGTCATTATAATCTATCTCATTCTCACTACTTTTTGATCCCCCCTCGTAGATATAAGAAAGAAGGTCTAGCGACTCGAAGGTGTAGGCTATTATAGCAGTAGGTATTGAAAATTTTGTATGGAGTGATTTATTTGGTAATCTGTGGTTATAGTTCCGATGGCCATCTGTGATTTTCATCATCAGTTTCACTTCATCAAATGGTGTTTTCCGAGAGCAAATGGACGAGTTAACCCCCGTCCCCACGGGCGTAGGTAATAAAATCGCGGCGGGATTTCATAGCGCACTGAATTTTCAACTCTCGTTGTTGAGCCGAGCGTTGTTGAGCGTCAACGCCGGCTATCGCTGAAAACCAGCGCTGGGGCTCCGTTTCGCATGGGGTCGCGGCATTATGCTGAGCGGTAGCCGTTTTGCGTAGATGTGACGCATATTTTCCCAAAAACTTGCTTTCTACATTGCTTATTTTTTTTTTTTTTTGTCCTTTGCGTCATGTTTACCGCAAATAAACGTATTTTCTTTCTTTCTTTCTTTGTGAACATTCTAGCGCATCAAAAAAACACACTGTTGGATTTTGCACTCTCGGCGCTAAGCTGAGCGTTGAAAATGTGCGCTATAAAATCCCGCCGCGATTTTATTACGCCCGTGCCGACGGGGGTGAACTATAAAAAAACCGGACAAGTGCGTGTCGGACCACGCACAATGAAGGGTTCCGTAGTTGAAAAGAATTTATCCCAAAAACAAACTTAACATTGTAATCCAAACAAATTTTTTTATGTGATATTTTAATATATAAAAAGAAAAGTCCTGACTGACGGACTGACTCATCAACGCCCAGTCCAAACCCGTGGACCTAGAAAGCTGAAAATGTGCACAGAGGTTCCCTTTATAATGTAGACAAGGAATAAGGAAAGATTTTCGTTCCTGTGGGATATTTTCCGACATCCACGCGAGCGAAGCCGCGCGAGAAGTGCTAGTAAAATTATAAATTAACAATTTTTGGACTTTTTCCGTTACTTGTGCTGTTGAACCTTGGTGCTTGCCAAATTTCATGATTCTGGATCAACGGGAAGTACCCTAGGCTTTGATTTACTTGCGATTATCAAAATATGACGCATATATGGCCGTATTTTTTTATTGCGTTGACTTAATAGCTTGATTTTTTTAGAGCTCCAAGGGACCATAGACCTACCTACCTATTTGATACTAATTTCAACTTGAAACCTCCACGCGTTCCTGAGAAAAAAGGTCTTGACCGACTGACAGACATGAAAATATTTTTTTATGTGATAAAATTACAAATAAACAATTTTCGGACTTTTTCATTCATTTGTGCTGAGAGACCTTCTTGCCAAGGTTCATGATTCTAGGTCAACGGGAAGTACCTACCCTAGAGGTTTTGATTTATTTGCGAGTATCACATAATGTCGTATAAATGGCCGAATTTATTATTGCGATCGACTTAGAAGCTTGATTCCAAGGGACGGACCATCTTAGGTATTTGATATTAATTTCAACTGGATACCTTCACGCGTTCCTGAGAAAAAGGGTCTTGACAGACTCGCACGGGTACCTAAGCTTTTTTACAGCGGGCGGGGGCTGCTCTCCTTCCGCGCCTCCGGATTTTTATATACACTCTAGGAGTAGCAGCCAAAAGACTACGTAGAGTCTTGGTGCCCCGATTCGGTTTTAGAACAGATTCGACCTATTTTAACTATGAAGTGGGGGTACACTAACTTCCTTCTGAATAGGATTTCTAGGTTGATTTATAAACAAATAAAACAAACAAATGACACTGACACATGACCACAGAACACATCACATGACGCAAATGGCATAGTTTGTTTTTACGTTTCGTTTCATCGATTTTGCACTACCTACATTTTACACCACAGACACACTGACTACTGGTACAGGTTTGGTTGTCAATCACCCATTTTAACGTTTCGTTTCATTGTTTATCTGATTTGAGGTTAGAAACAATTTTTATGAATTTCGCGAAAAATATGCATTACCTTGTAATAAGAGTGGTACCGTTATAATCAGGGACCAAACCCCTACCAGCTTCCACCCCTTTTACACCCCTCGTCCTGCCAAACGATACTAGATCCGACCCGCTATTTTTTTTTTTTTGGGTAGAATAGACCCTTTTTAATGTATATTTGAAAACCCCAAAGTGCGCAAAAAAAAAATGACGAGAAAAAAACTTTTTTTTAAGCCAATTGTCAAACGTCTCAAAATGGTAAAAAGGAACCCTTATGGTGCGACTCAGTCTGTCCCGTCTGTCTGTCACAAGTGGTTATCTCAAGAACTACCAATTCATCAACATGAAATTTGGAATAGTTTTAGATGACGTTTGCTCAACTATTTTGCAAATAAGAAAGAAATAAAATAATAGGTTGGGGAAAAAGTTTCTTCGCATTTTTTAAGAAAATTCAAAACATTTTTAATATACATTATTTACATTTATCTAAAGTATGTAGGTACCATTTTGTTCGATAACTTTTTGCCATCTTCCCATTAGGTTCGGGAAAAAGTCTTTTCGCATTATAGTATGTATGAACTTAAAATAAAATCTCTATAATATATACTATTTGTATCTGGCTGGTTTTGGTATCATTGAAAGTTTAAATTTTAAAGAACATAATTCCAAATTCAAATTAGGAAAATGTGTGATTTTCATTTGTTTTTCGTACTGTCCAGATGAGTGAATCTAATGAAGAAATTAGATACATTTTAAAATTTTACTAAAAAAAAATAACAACGCAAGCCGCGAAAAAAAATTGCGATGTTTATGGACCCAATTCAGTGTCTGTGAGAGTAGCACAAATTTGGTTTAAGCGTTTTCAATCCGGAAATTTTGATGTCAAAGATGCACGTCGCTCTGGTCGCCCTATTACGGATAAAATGGATGCCATTTTTGAAAAAGTGGAGCAAGATCGGCATATCAGTAGTTACGACATGGCTGAAGAACTGGGAATTGACCACAAAACAGTTTTGGCGCATTTGAAAAAAACTGGGTACACAAAAAAGCTCGATATTTGGGTACCTCACGAGCTCACTGAAAGAAACCTAATGAACCGTGTACTCATTTGTGATTCTTTATTACGACGTAATGAAACCGAACCATTTTTGAAGAAGCTGATAACTGGTGATGAAAAGTGGATCACGTACGACAAGAACATGCGAAAAAGGTCGTGGTCAAAGGCCGGTCAGGCTTCACAGACTGTGGCGAAACCCGGGTTAACTCGCAACAAGGTGATGCTGTGTGTGTGGTGGGATTGGAAGGGCTTTATTCATTATTAGCTGTTACCACCAGGCAGGACCATCGATACTGAACTCTACTGCGAACAACTGATGAGATTAAAGCAAGAAGTTGAAAGAAAGCGACCGGAATTAATCAACAGAAGGGGTGTGGTTTTTTATCATGATAACGCTAGACCTCACACATCTTTAGCCACTCAGCAAAAATTAAGAGAGTTTGGCTGGGAGGTGTTAATGCATCCGCCGTATAGTCCTGACCTTGCACCTTCAGATTTCCACCTGTTTCGGTCTCTTCAGAATTCTTTAGGCAGTGTCAGGTTAACATCACGAGAGGACTGCCAAAACCACTTGTCGCGGTATTTTGATCAGAAGTCCCAAAATTTCTATAGCAATGGGATCATGTCCCTACCTAAGTACAAGATGGCAAAAAGTTATCGAACAAAATGATACCTAAATACTTTAGATAAATGTAAATAATGTTTATTAAAAAATGTTTTGAATTTTCTTAAAAAATGTGAAGAAACTTTTTCCCCAACCTATTATACCAGAGCTGAAGTAACGTAATTGGGTATATTTAGGACCTAAACCCAGAAATCGAATTCGAGATCAAAAAATTAAATGTAAACTCTTTGTTTGGTTGTTTTTCTTTTTGTTTGTTTTTTTTAACCGACTTCTAAAAAAGGAGGTTCTCAATTCGGATGTTTGTATTTTTTTTATTTTTTTTTTTTATGTTTGTTCGCGCATAACTCCGTCGCTTGCCAACCGATTTGAAAAAATATTTTTTTGTTAGAAAGGGTATACTTTCCAAATGGTCCCATTTTTGTCAAAATCCAGTTCTGATGATGGGATCCTGGAGAAATCGAAGGAACTCTTCAAATATTATAGGCATACCTATAGCGATTTGGGTATTTTTTATAGTAGCTCGTGCATTTGCTCTTTTGCTCTCGGAAAGCACCACTTGGTGAAGTGGAACTGATGATGAAGACCACAGATGGCTACCGGAACTACTCAATGATAAATATTTCACGGGTTGCGATTCGATTACTTTAATATGGTTGCTAAGCAATTTCCGCTCGTCACACAATGCGTGTGGTGAGTGGTTGTTGAGGAGTTCTCCTGGTTCTTACCAGCAGAACTCCTCAACAATTAACGCCCCAGCATCGGGAAAAGCAATATTTTGTAACATGTGATGAGCAATTGACATTAGACTATTGTAACTTATACAAATTATAAACAGACCCACTAAAAAGAGAAAAATAAAAACTTTTTTACAAAAAAATACAACCGACTTCCAAAAACAACACTACAAAGTGAAAAATAACTTTAATTTCGGAAGTCGGTGGCAAAAACAAAAAAAAAACATTTAATCAGACACCGACTTCCGAAATTAAAGTTATTTTTCACTTTGTAGTGTTGTTTTTGGAAGTCGGTTGTATTTTTTTGTACAAAAGTTTTTTTTTTTGTTGTTTTTTTGTTTGTTGTTGAATGTAATTATCAAAGTGACAGCTCAGGGGTAGCCAACATTTCCCTAGTCATTCTAATTATTTGATTTAGAAATCGGATGGCAGTACTATTACTTTCCTCTGCGCCGACCAGGTTGGGACGTTCAACTTGAATCGATTATTAGGATAACGCAACAATATTTACGATTTTTTTAACGATTCACTTATTTAGAAGGAAAAACATTTTATAAATAGAAAGTAATTGATGAAAGTCCAAATGTTTAGAGCTTCTACCTAATTGCCAGTATTATACAAATAATTGCACGATTTTATTTCAAACAGTTATACAGGGTGTTTGGTGCATCGTTTGCCAAATTGAATTGGCCGAAAGAAGAGGTCATTTGCTATCGCTTCAGGCTCAAGTACTCATTTTTGGCCACACCGGTTTTTTTATTACAACTTTCTAATTTTTATTTTGAAAAAATCCAAAACTCAGCATTAAAGCTTAAATTAAAAAAAAGTTTTAAGTGTAGTCGTCAAATTTCATTTTTATTTACATATGGACTGTTGTATGGCTCTATCAAATTTAAAATTACTTGCCAGTTACATCTAGTTTTTTTTTAATAAATCACAAAGTTTTTGGAAAAATAAAAAATGAACTTAAAACTCAACTTTAAATAGCTATAAAAAAAAAACTAAAAGCGATCGGGATCTTCGAATTATTTTAAAAAGTTCTCTAGTCTATCCCCTTTCCAACGGTATGCAATGTGTTAAAAAACTCTTTTAATATCTTTAATAATTAGCTAAATGTGTAGTCGAGACACATCAGGCTGATATTGGATATTACGTTTAAAACACTAGTTTTCGCATAAATTACATGCTATTAGTAGATAGATACTGTTATCTCACGTCTTACGTAGTCTCTTATCTCGTTCTTACATAGGGAACTTTCCTCGAAATTGAAAAAAAAATACATTATTACAAAAATAATCATTTATTAATAAGTAATTTAATTACATACTAATCTTACAAGAATTAGAATTTCTGCAAACAGAGTTGCCCTTATTATTAGCTGATTTGCCAATTTTCAGTGAAGACAGGTCTTTTGTTTGTTAAACGTAATATCCAATATCAGCCTGATGTGTCTCGACTACACATTTAGCTAATTATTAAAGATATTAAAAGAGTTTTTTAACACATTACATACCGTTGGAAAGGGGATAGACTAGAGAACTTTTTAAAATAATTCGAAGATCCCGATCGCTTTTAGTTTTTTTTTTATAGCTATTTAAAGTTGAGTTTTAAGTTCATTTTTTATTTTTCCAAAAACTTTGTGATTTATTAAAAAAAAACTAGATGTAACTGGCAAGTAATTTTAAATTTGATAGAGCCATACAACAGTACATATGTAAATAAAAATGAAATTTGACGACTACACTTAAAACTTTTTTTTAATTTAAGCTTTAATGCTGAGTTTTGGATTTTTTCAAAATAAAAATTAGAAAGTTGTAATAAAAAAACCGGTGTGGCCAAAAATGAGTACTTGAGCCTGAAGCGATAGCAAATGACCTCTTCTTTCGGCCAATTCAATTTGGCAAACGATGCACCAAACACCCTGTATTTTATTCTTGGATCATAGTTTACGTCACTTTAAAGCTGAAAACTGTGTGCAATATCATATATTACCTGTTTAAGATATGCCTACAATTTTACCATGTTTTTCTGTTTTTACTATGTTATAAGTGTTTTTCGGCAAACCGCACAATTGAGGTTATTATTTAAAATTGGCAACACCTTTGTTTACATTTTTGATCTCGAATTCGATTTCTGAGTATAGTATTGAGTGAGTACATATTACTAAATATATCCGGCTAGCGAAAGCGTATGTAATGAATTATGAAGATGGCATAGTCGAGGAGCCCCGCCCATCCCCTTCGAACCTAACCTGTCCGAGTCGGGGTGCTCAGTTCCGAGCTCGCTTCGCTCGCTCTTGCATCCTAAATATTTTAGTGTCAAAATAGGGTATATTTCCATGCATGGCGTGAAGAACTTAATAACTCGACTTGCACGATTTTTTTTATCGTCGCAATGGCTTTCTACGGCATTGGTTTTGTAGAAACAAAATTGACAACTCGATATCTACGTAACTTTTAGAGATACGGCCTGTGACAATATATAAATATCTCGATATTTAGCGTTTTTTATTTAACTAAACGAGATATCCACGCGACGAGTCACAAAAAATATCTTACATCATATAAAATTCAAAAATCAACTTATACTCAAAACCCGAAATAGCGTACTTGAAATGTCAATTTATACTTTTCAGCTACACAGTAAAACCTAAGTTGACATAATTAGATATTAAGTAATTGCCAACGGATAGCTATCTGATATCTAATGTTATCATGTTAAGTACTCACATTAATATGACGAGTCAAATAAAAAATATGTTTTTTACAGAATAACCTGTTGGAATTCCACATATTTTAATAAACATCTCGACTTATCACCATATTCATGGGACAACGGAATGGCCACAATCATGTTGATTATTTCTAGTTGTCATGTTATTTCTAAGTTAAGTCGGCTAATTAAAAATTGGTCAATATTAAGAAAAGAGGGAAGATTACCGTAGATTCTTTCAAATTGACTCAGATATCTAGTCAGCCATTGCCGATCAGTGCAGAAAAAAAAAAAGATATAAGTACCTAAGTAATGGATTTAATGCAGTTAATTATTGTCATCATTTCGTGAATTCTATTTGAACATCAAGATCACGAACTGTGCTCCCACGGATCCTGATCTCGACGTAGATAATCCAGATATGGAAGACACATGTTTATGAGAATCAATCTACAGCAAATAATACGTAAATAGGAATAATATTTATTACACTTAGGTACAAGATTCATGATTAATCATGAATAATCATGATTCACAAGAGCAATCAATCTGCCTAGCCTTTTCCCAACTATGTTGGGGTCGGCTTCCAGTCTAACCGGATGCAGCTGAATACCATTATTTTACATGGAGCGACTGTCTATCTGACCCCCACAACCCATTAACTGGGTAATACGATACCTCTTGGTAAGACTGGTTGTCAGACTTTCGGGCTTCTGACGACCCGTAACGACTGTTAAAGATCCACAAATGATAGCCGGGACCAACGGCTTAACGTGCTTTCCGAGGCACGGAGGAGTCTTGGTATGTAAAGATGGTCACCCATCCACGGACAACCCCGGCAAGCGCAGCTTAACCTGGTGGATCGACCCGTGCGGCTGTTATTACTTAGCCACGAGCTCCTCATGATTCACAAGAGCAGATGTACAAAATAACATAACACGGATACCTACATAAATCTACACAGTTCATTCCATGTAATACCCTGTCAACACATAAATATAAAAACATTAAAAACAAAAAATATATGGAAAAAATTAACACATATGTATGCATGGATAAAATATATGAATTGAATGTATAAATACAATCAATCCATACATCTTACACAAAATAAATCTCAATAATATCCAGTGACATGAAAAAAGTTGTTCTAGTTTTTCTTTTAAAAGTAATACTGAATTATAGAAGTTCCAGTAACTACTATTATTCAACATTTTTACCACATTGTTTTTTTACAAACAATATAGGTACGTGTTTTATTGATACCCGAATCTATAGTGAATAAGTTGATAAGTCAATTATTATGAATAATAAGATAATTAGAAAGAATAAAATAACTTTATTTGAAAAACCACATAAAATTACCCTTAAATCAATTTAGATATTAACAGTTATGCAGAAAAACTGATTTTTGAGGATTAAATTAAATGAGTACTAATGTATGGGAAATAGGTTGATAAGTCATTGGTGAATAAGTTGATAAGTCTAATATCATACAAAATAGCAGTGTTTTACCTAAAAATAAAACACATATTAAATACTTACCTTATTTGAAGCTTACTAGATTGAGAGTGGCACTACTGGTTTCCGCTATACTTCCCTCTCTTTTGCTCTTTCCTATGGTTGTATCTATGTGTCTCTTTCGCACATCTAGTTTCATCACCAGGTGGCGCTGCCTAATGTGGGCTTAGCCTTGGCAGCGAATCGCCGATCATTGTGTCGAAAATCTTCACCAGGTAGAAATTAAATGTAAGCTTCAAATAAGGTAAGTATTTAATATGTGTTTTATTTTTAGGTAAAACACTGCTATTAAACACTTGACCGTTATTTGAAGCTTACTAGATTGAGACGTGTTTGTTATCACCTGGTGGGAAATGACGCCAATGTGAACGTGGATATAAGTTATTAATAAAACTAGATGCGCATAGAGAGAAATACACTTTAATTGAATGAATTATTCAATACATACAGACATGTTCATACAGTTCCTGGGAAGAAAATTATCATTATAATAGGTAATAGATACCTGTTTAATATAGAAAATGATAACAATAAATAAGTATATATTATTTCCATTAAAACAATATGAACTAAATTTTAATTCATATCTTAGTAACTTTTTAAATAATCACAATATAGGACTGACCAAAAGCTACCTTAATTTATTTCTAGAATAGTATGCAAATATAAACTTACAATAATACAACAAATTACACTTATAAGTGATTTAATTAATAGGATTAAACGTTCTAGATACATTACAACTAGAACTGGTTGGCATAAAGGGCATCACTTCTCTACAGTAATAGCGTGTGAAGGTATTCTGCGATCGCCAATTACCTCTAGAGAGTATTTCATCTAAGGGGTAGTTGTTAACCCAGTTCCTAGAGGCTACAGCAGACCTAAGACTGCCAGGCGAAGCACTTACCCCTGCTTCTAACAACAGAGATTTGACCCACCCCGCTATGACTGTACGAGAAGCTACCCTTGATTTTCCTCTAAAATTAAGAAACAGATTATTAAGACACCCTGACTGGCGTTTATCTTTTAGTATAGCTATAGTTCGTTTCACCCATAGTACAGGGTCTAAATTTTCGTTCGTAGGATTAGGGGATAGTCTCCAACCAGACTGTCTGTAATCGGCAGTATCTGTTTTGGATCCAAATATTGGCCATAGAATCAGACAATCATTATTTTCTGACATATGTTTTGAGTCTACAGCTAGTAGAGTCAGATCATGAACTCTTCTGCCGGAACAAAGGAGTAACAAAGTTGCCGTATGTCTACAAGTAGCAAATACATTATTCGCGTCTACAAAATAGCTTCCCATAAATTCTGCTAGTTTGTCGACGTCCCAGACTACAGATTTTTGAGCTATTGGGTTTTTCAAAGCAATCGACTTTAGAATATGAGTTACTAAAACGTGGGAACTTAATTTGGCAGATTCGTCAGGGTTGCTTAGCGTGCAGACCACAGATTTATGTAATAAAATAGTTTTATAAGCCAAACCCTCTATAAGACTCAAATCTGCAAGAAAACGAGCCAAAACTTGACCTGTTGGTCGGAAGGGGTTTAATTTATGTTTTTTTGTCCATGTGAGCCACCTATTCCATGCTACTCGATAAGTCTTTTTGGTTGATGGCCGCCAAGAGGATTTTAAGAGCTGTAACTGAGCTTCATTCCATTCAACTAAGGTCTGGGACCACCCCCACATTTCCAAACTTCTAACGTCATTTCTCGGACTCTTGGGGGTGGGAGGCCTGTCACCGTATCTATCAGCTGTGAATGCAGTTTCTGGATTTTGAATGGAGGTGCTAACGCACGGGTTTTTAGATCTGCTCTCCAAAAGACTCTCTCCCACCTCGGGACTACTATTAGAAAGACACCTAACGCAGAGTTTAGGTGAGCTAGTACCTTGGGCACTAGGTAAGGTGGAGGAAACACCCAAGCTAGTGGGTAAGTCCAGTTTTGGGAGAAGGCATCGTGGTACATTGCTTGAATGTCGTTCTGATCCAGTGACACATAATTCATCACGACTTTTGCCCGTTCTGACGCAAATAGATCTATCATCGGAACTCCGAACTTTTTGAATATTTTCTCCGTACACTGAGGTAAGAGATGCCACTCCGGAGGGAGCCGATGACGAGAAAGATGGTCTGCGTGACAGTTGTATTTTCCCGGAATATGCTGGATTTTCAAGTTGATTTGGTATCGGTCTAGGATTTGAAAAATCTCTCTCGTGAGTTTTAGCAACGAAGGAGACCTGGTCCCCCCTTCGTTTCTCAAAAAGGCTACAACAGTCTTGTTGTCGCATTGAACTAGAACGGTAGACTTGGTAATGTCTGGACCTCGCTCTTCTATGGCCTTTAGTATTGCAAGCATCTCCTTTTGATTGCAATGGAGTTGTTGCTCGTGATCTGTCCACAGTCCTGATAGTGCGTATCCATCGAGCTGGGCCCCCCAAGCTACATCCGACGCGTCTGTGGTCAGGAAATGTGATGGTGGGGGGTTGTGAATCAGAGAGGCCCGGTGGCAATTTAGCAGCCACCAATTTAGGTCCTCCTTTACTTCTGTAGGTAAAACTACACTGACACAGTCTTCTTTTAGTTTTTTGTTTAGAAACATTAGTGTGTCCCGAAAGTGAAGTCTGCCCTTTGGTACCACGAAACTGGCGAAGTTTAGAAGTCCTACCAGGCTTTGTAGTGCTTTCAGCGACGTTATGTTTGTGTAACAGATCCTTCACCTTTTCTCTTATTTTTGTGATCTTTTCGTGTGGCAATGATCTCTCGTTTATCCATGGATTCCATAAAACACCTAGAAATACGAGGCTTTTGCACGGAGTTGTGACAGATTTTTGATAATTCGTCTGCCACCCCAGGTATTTTAGGCGATCTAACACTATTTGGACGTGCATTCGCAGGACCTGATAGTCCTGGTGAACCACGAAAAAATCGTCTAAATAGACGAGTATTCGAATACCCTCCTCTCTTAGTGTCTGTGCTACCCAGTTTGTTAGAGTCGCGAAGACTTTGGGCGCTGTGCTGAGGCCAAAAGGAAGGCAGGTCATTTCTAGCAATCTTCCTCTGTAACATAGACGTAGGAATCGCCTGTGTGACTGGTGTATTGGCAAATTGAAGTAAGCCTGTGACAAGTCGACTTTGCAAAGCCAGTCGTTTGGTTGGAGGAAGTCTGGGACACGAAACATATTTATGAGCTTGAATGGCTCCGTGTAAACAAAATCGTTCAGATTTTTTAGGTTGAAAATAGGCCGGTTGGTGCCATCGGCTTTGGGGACCAGAAACATTGAGGACAGGAAACTCGGAGAATGCGAAACTTCCTCTAGCACCTCTTGCGTTATCATTTGAGATATGATAGTTGACATTTCCTCGGATACCTTTGTTTGAAATGGGTTTTGTGCATTGGGTATCACTAGAGGTGGTTTTTTGATGAAAGGTATGCGATAACCTTTTATTATGCGAAGAAGGGTTTTTGGTGCTCCGAGTTTCTTCCATCGTTCGGCATAGAACTTTAACTGGCCCGCTCTGAAGTCCTGACTGTCAAAACCTGCTTCTCTTCCCTCCTGGGGGATATTCAGTGGCTGAAGTCCGTTTTCTGTTATTTCTGCTCGTCTCTTGCTTTTTAGGAGGATACTGGTGAGTTCCTCGAGAACGAAAAGGCCCCCGATAGTTGTGGCTAGGCCCACGTGTTCCTTTATTGTTGTTGCCGGTTCCCTGCGTGGGATGGCAATGACCTGACCTCTGTGAGGTATGGTTGTGTCCACAGCCCTGCGAGGGCTGGAAGCATGGCATAGAGCAACACGCCTGGCGGGCACCCTGCGAGGGTGCCCTGTAATAAGCTGACCCCTGCGAGGGGTAGCGAGTGGTCTTCTTAAATCCTGCTTGCGAAGTAGGTTTGAAGCCACTGGTTTTATTTGGAGGCAGGAAGGTCTTCTTAACCCCTCCGTTTCTTTCCAATGTTGATGACAGAAGCTCAGGACTAAAAACCAGTTGATCGGAAGGTGGAATTTTGCGCAACGCAAACTTAAATAGAGGGTCGCGAACATAATTTATTAGTCCGTCTCTACGCATTTGAATTATTTCTGCGCGATGACCACAAATAAGTTGAATCAAATCTGAAGACACTTTATAATATTCACCATCCGAAAATAATTCAGAGATTTTGTCATGCAACTGATCGGGTGTTACACTACCTTTGACACGTGCCCAGGACAAAAGATCGGTCATGCTAGCTTGTAACACCTCTCGTTGCTTAAGTGCACAAAAGGTTAGAGCACCATAGGCTTTGTCAGCCAAAGCTAAATGTCTTGAAGAATCATATGATTTGATTTCTTCGTTGATCTCCAGCTCAGTAAAACCAGGGCTGTGATTATATAATTTCTGCACTTCCGAATACCTAACCTCGCACCATTCATTTTTATTAAAATGCTGAATATCATTTAAACATTTGAGATAATTTTCAGGAGCCTTAGGGACGGGCGGTTCCTTTAATTTTACTTGTAAATCAAATTTGAATTGATGTGATTCGTTTGATTTTTCATTTACTACATCATAATCATACAAAGACCTATAATCATTATTATCTAATAAGGAAATTTCGTCATTACTGGCATCTGCCTGCATTTCTGCTGATCGCCGAGGTGAACATGCAGAGTTTCTATCGCTATAAAAAACACGTTCGCGTAGCTCGCTAATCTCTTGAGTTAATTGTTGCAATAAATCTGCTTTACGAGAATGGCGGCCCCCCTTCCTTTTTTTACAGTGACGGCGACGTTTCTTTTTATTGAGCTTCGCTGATGACGAAGTAGAATAGCTAGAAGAACTGGATGATGAGCTAGAGGACGACTCGTTTGTTCGATGTTCTCGACGCAACGTAGACCCCTTGTTTTGTAACCCCGATGGCCCTGGAGCTTCCATCGTTATTGGATTACTTGCACCCTCCATCCTAATTAAAACGAAAACTTCGATTTTTTATGATTCCTATCTCGACGCACCACGAGTAGGTACGTAAGCAATTAAGAACATACAACCGAAATTCAAAAAGGTAGGTAACCGATATATAATCACGAATCTATTTTAACATTAACCTTATAAAGTCATAAAAATAGTTCTACAATCTTTAGAGCAATGAGGGTAGTTTGAGAAAAAAAATGAAATTAAGAATTCAATAAAGGTTTTGCATTGCGAATAATATAGGTAATGCAATGCTGGCTAAGGGCAAGGACGAACGGTAACACCGTTTTTTAAAAATATAACTTTGCCCATAAACATAGTGATCATGCATCGCATCATCGAAAAAGTTTTATGCAAACAAATTATTTGTACTTACAATATTGTCCGATGGAATGCACTTATAATCACTTTTTGAAGAAGAATTTAAATTTATTTTTAAAAGTTGTCTCGACAACCTCTTTTCACGCGGAAAAAGACGCCAATGATCGGCGATTCGCTGCCAAGGCTAAGCCCACATTAGGCAGCGCCACCTGGTGATGAAACTAGATGTGCGAAAGAGACACATAGATACAACCATAGGAAAGAGCAAAAGAGAGGGAAGTATAGCGGAAACCAGTAGTGCCACTCTCAATCTAGTAAGCTTCAAATAACGGTCAAGTGTTTAATATGATGATTTTACCAATATACGTTTTTACGTATATTGGTAAAATAAATAAAAAAATAATTAAAATATTATAAATAATAATAATTAATTAAAATTAATAATAATTAATTAATTATTAATTTAAAATATTGCACAAAATTATCCATAAATCAAGCTCTATATACGAGTTCAAGGTAAAACGGATTTTGGAGAAAAAGTCGAACTTTAAAATCGCGGCCCTGTAAAATTAACATTTTGGACTTATCAAGATCTTCACGCCATGCGCGGATTTAGTCATTGTTTATTTTAAATTGTTGCTACTAAATATACTCGAGTAGCGGTGTCTTGGTAGACATTTAGCGGTGGTCACTCCAAAATGCTATCTCCTAACTATACCCGAAGTCGCTCATGCCCGTGTCGTCACTGGCGATGGCGTCCCCAAAAGGTACATTATTTTAGTAAAGAAGCGTGGAACATAATAATAACATGTCTCTTCCTTTTTGGAAGTCTGTTAAAAATAGGTTTGTAGAGCGTTTTAGTTTTTTTATGAATAAGGGGGTTACATTTTAGAAAACGGGCCTCTAATATTGGATGCTTGTTCTGATAGTACGCACGGCTACAGATCAAGCTATACATTTCAAGTATAAGCTGATCTCGCATTGTGTAAGATTTCCTTACAATGAGAGGTCAGTGTAAACTGGAAATGTATAGCTTGATGTGTAGACGTGTGTACCTACTCTTACCTCTACTTCTCTATCTGCTAGTGGCTGTGCTGAGATGACTCCAAGATTCCGGGAGAAAAGGCGCAAAATAGGGAATCCAAAATTCGACACAATCTTTTCACCGCCGTGACACGGTCGCCGAAAATATGTCTCCGCAGGCACGCGTATGGCGATGATATCGGCTAAACTGTCCTTTGTAGAGAAAATGCGGGTAGTTATGAAATTGATTGTCTAGCTAGAACCTTTTGAAAGAGCACAGATAACTTATCAAAATCGAAATAGATAGGTAGGTAATTTTTTTTTATGAAGTAGGTAAGTACCTTGACCTACCTAGGTATTCCTAATCTGAAAGTCAGTTGATAAAAGGATAAATTTATTTTAATTACCTCACATCGTAATTCCACCAAATGATTTTCAATCCTAGCTCGAAAGTAATTTGTGCCAATCTTCGTCTTTTTATCTACAATCAATCTATTTCTGATCTTGCGCCTTTTTTGTTGTGATGGACCTTCTTCCAATTCCTAAACCAACCAAAAGCAAAAATGTATAAATTATGAAGGTCTAGCTATTACCAACTACTCGGAGGTCGTGTGAACTCGTTGGTGTGGTGTTCGGAGAGACTGAAGCGTCTATACGATCACTACACCAAACAGTTCTCATGAAGTCAAGTTACAATAAGTGTTGCAGCATCCGATGCGCTCTATAGACGTTAATTGCGACTACAACCAATAAATATAACTTATAACTGATGTCATTTGATTATTAAACACATAGGCAATATTTTAGGCAAAAAAAAAATAGAATTATCGCTTTAGATTTTGAAATAATATTTTAATTGTTTTTTATTGGCGGTAATATAAACAAACTTTCTTTTTTTTTTATTGAAAAAAAAAAAACCTCAGAATACAGAAAGAACCTGTATTCTGAGAAAAAAACTAAGTCAACTACTTATTGTTCTAAATCAAAATTCGTAATCTAGCCTAGTCTGTCCACTTAAGGAAACAGTAATTCGTTGAATGTCCGTTGATAATTTTTTTTTGTGTACCTACAAGACACTACAAGTGTATAAGTGGCTAGGCGCCCCGTCGCGCGCTGACAGTCTCATATTTCTCAAGGACAGTCCTAATGACGTCACGTGGGGGAGCCGGGCGCGTTAGTGGCAATAAATAATTGTGACAATAATTGTGATTATTATAAAATTTTGTAATTTGTGTGTAGGTAATGTTTTGGTGAATAAATTATTATTAGGTATCATAATAAAAAAACACAGCCCTTAAACCGACCTATGTACAGTCAACCAAAGAGATATCTAGGCAGGGTATACTAACATATTTATTTGTATGTGAATTGCTTCATGTTCAATTTCGTGACAGTGGTGCCGATTCTCTTGTACACCGAATTAAACTATCACTAAAATTCCATACTTTTGGCTATGAGAATCTTAGAGCTATTCTGCAAAAAAAACCTCTAAATTTAGAAACAATTTTGACACAACTATAATCGAGTTTGACAATCGTGACTCCGCGTGGTATAGTGCTCGTAGTATATTTGACCCGGTGGCTTTAATTGGAACTAACGAAATCACTATGAAAAGTGAGAAGGCTTGTCATATTTTGTTTACCGACAATCTGACATCGCCGCCGGTACCGTGTCAGATTATATTTTTTCGAGCTGGAGGGGGGCAGGGAGGGGACAGCTTCAACGTGTTTTGTGGTTTTTTTTTTTGGTACCTACGTGTTGAGGTTTAGGGGTTTAAGGGCTTTATAAAGGGGGGCCAAATTTTCATTATTTTTGCGATAGGACACCGTTTTCGAGATAATACAGTACTGTTTTTGCCACAGAACACTATTACTCCTAGCGGAGGTTTTTGAACTTGAAGTCAAGGTGTTGGTGTGAATTTTAGCTCATTACAACTAATCTTATTCCACATCTTTTTAATCGCGATTAAAAATAGTCTGATTTAGTTTGACAATCAAAATTTTAGGTGAAAAAACGTCAAATACAGAAAAGCAAAATTGCCATTTTCACTAAATTATTATCTCAGTACAATCTTAGTGCTGTCAAACTGTCATTTTAATCAATTTCAGAATGGACAATCGTCCTTTGACAGGAATAAACTAAATTTTAGTGATTTTTAGTCTAGTTTAGACGCATTTGTGACAAGAGAATCGGCACCAATATACAATTTTGTGTTGGAGTGTTACAATGTAGAAGTATTGCAAAAACAAAGTAATATACCGGATGACTTTTTTTACCGTCTTGAAAAAAATAGGGCATATTAGGTGAACGGAGTAGAAGCGTATGGCATACCTAGTTTTTTTTTTTTAATAGCTTTGTCAGAAAAAAATATCTAAGTATCAATAAATACTACAAATTCGTTGTAAAGTTTTCATTTTAGAACAATAAAAACATAAATTTTGAAGAAAAATAATAAATCCTTTAAAAATATCGAAATTCAAATCATATGCAACCTGCATTATGATTTGAATTTTGATTTTTACTTGATATGTCATAGGCTTCTACTCCGTTCACTGAATATACCCTATTTTTTTTTCGAGACGGTAAAAAGTCATCCAGTATATAAAATTGAACATGAAGCAATTCCCATACAAATAGGTATGTTACTCTACGCTGCCTAGATATCTCTTTTGTTGACTGTACATAACGGGGCACAAGTGGCCCTACATCGAGCCTATCTTACGGACTCTACTTACCTCTAGTTCAATTTCCACGGGCTCCTGTATTTTTGGTGGCTCGGTTTCGACATTGCTAGGAGCTTCCACCACTGGCTCTTCTTGAAGCCTAGTTAGAGCAAAACTTAATAAGTATTATTGATGCAAATAAATTATCTGGCTTGTAAAGGCAGCCGAGTACGAGTTTCTGGTTTCAATACCCAGAACCACGGCACTCGCGAAGAGTGTGTGTGTGTAGTATCTATCTGCCTACCCCTGCGTGGAAGTCAGGCGTTATTATATTACCCTTAGCCGACGTTCGGACGTAAAAACATCGCGGCGATTTTTTTTTCGCGCACTGGTTTTTCAACACTGCTTAGCGCCGAGGGTTGAAAAGCCTACAGTGCGTTTTTTCGACGCGCTGCGCTGGGATGCACTCTTGTTGTTAGGTTGGATACTCAATGCTCGGTTCAACACAGAGTTAAAAATCCAGTGCGTGATAAAATCCCTCCGCACTATATTTACGTCCGTGCGAACGTCGGCTTAGTCATGGAAGGATTCCACACACTCGATTTCTGTACTAAAAAAAATAACACTAACTTATCTGGTTCAGGAACAGGCAATTCGGGAGGCGGGATTTCAGGTATTTCGGGAATGTCTGTAGGAATGCTATGGTTGTAGTATCAAGAAGGAAATCAAAAGAAATGGAAGGATGGGGTATGAAATTAAATAATGATTTGAAGGATGTGGTGTGCGTGTGGCCAGTGTGGGTGCGGATTGGTTTGGATGTATTCTGTAGGTACAGACGCCAGCACATCAAGCTACTACAATCTGTCAAATTTCTTTAATGGATTTTCATCTTTATCGCTTAAGTATTACGTTCAAGGTTGATTGGGAAAATTTTAGTTTCGGGTGGCTTGACCTGTTGGCGTCTGTCCCTACCTAACTGTAATGAAAGTCCAGTATCTGTACTTAAAATTATTATCGTCTCTACCTACCATGGATGACAAACAAAGACATGACAAAGTTAGGATAGCAATAATACATTAAGTACCTTTCTCAAATTCAGGCATCAATTCCTCTCCAGTGGCTAAAACAAAAATCTTGCAAGTGAGTCAAAAATGTATGAGACAGGTCATCTACATCGGTTCTCATGTCCATTATTAAGATAGGTATTTTTAGGGTTCCGTACCCAAGGGAAAAAACGGGACCCTATTACTAAGGCTCCGCTGTCCGACCGTCTAGCTGTCACTAGGCTGTATGTATCTCATGAACCGTGATAGTTAGACAGTTTTTTTCACAGATAATGTATTTCTGTTGCCGCTATTACAACAAATACTAAAAAACAGAATAAAATAAATATTTAAGGGGGCTCCCATACAACAAACGTGATTTTTTTTGCTCGATATTGATATAACGGCAACAGGTAGACGCTTGAAATATTCACAGAATATTTAATTATGTATTAGGTCTTTACCTATGAAATTGCCGTTCTGCAGTACTGGCCATTTCAAATCAAAATAATTTTTGTTTGGCTAAGAATTCTAATTTCAAATTAATTTTATTTTAAAAACATGGATTTTTTTTCCAAAAGTAGTCATTTGTTTATTGTTTAGTGTTACATTTTCATCGCATTTCAATCTTTTTCGTCATCATGGATACGTTAAAAATTCGAGTAATTATGGAATATGAGTACCGTCGTGGCAGCAACGCGGCACAAGCGGCACGCAACATCAACGACGTTTACGGAGCTAACACTACAAACCAACGCACCACTTGTTATTGGTTTGCTCGCTTCCGTTCTGGAAATTTCGACCTGAAAAATGAACCTCGCGGTCGTCCGAAGACTTTGGTCGACAATGACGAATTAAAGGCGATTGTGGAAGCTGATGATACACAATCTACGGCTGAATTAGCAGCAGCTTTCGACGTTAGCGTCAAAACAATATTGGTCCATTTGCGTCAAATTGGCAAGGTACAAAAGCTTGACAAAGGGGTGCCCCACGAACTCAATGATCGCCAGCGCGAAGTACGCGTCGAGACGTGCCTTGCACTGCTCAATAGACACACAAATGAAGGAATTTTGAACCGCATTGTTACCTGCGATGAAAAATGGATTCTGTTTGATAACCGCAAGCGCTCAGCAAGTTGGTTGGATCCTGGTTCAGCACCTAAACAATGCCCTAAACGAAAACTTACCCCTAGAAAAGTGATGGTCACTGTTTGGTGGTCTAGCGCCGGTGTGATTCATCACAGCTTCTTACCAAACGGGGTGAGCATTACTTCAGATGTGTACTGTGAAGAACTGAACACAATGATGGAGAAGCTGGCACATCTCCAACCAGCATTGGTCAATCGCTCGTCTCCGCTGCTCCTGCACGACAACGCGCGACCTCATACTGCACAGCAGACGGTCTCCAAGTTGCAAGAACTGGAGTTGGAAGCTCTCCGTCATCCGCCCTACTCACCAGACCTTGCGCCTACAGACTACTACTTTTTCCAGAATTTGGATAACTTCTTGGCGGGAAAAAAATTCAATACCCGAGAGGCAGTACAAAATGCCTTTGAAGAATTTGTTGCCTCCCGTCCAGCTGATTTCTTTAAGAAGGGCATCAATAAACTGCCACTGCGTTGGCAAAGATGCATTGATTGCATGGGTGATTACTTCGATTAATACAAATAGAAAATGCATGAAAAAAATTCGTTTCAATTTTTTCATACAAAACGGCAATTTCATAGGTAAAGACCTATTATTCACTTTAAAAATATATAATTAAATTAAAATAAAACAAATATTTAAGGGGGGGCTCCCATACAACAGACATGATTTTTTTTGCAGTTTTTATAGATAATGGTACGGAACCCTTCGTGCGCGAGTCCGACTCGCACTTTTTTTTTTTTTTGTTAGCCTACATTGTGTCCCACTGCTGGGCAAAGGCCTCCCCTTATTCTCCCCTCTCTATTATTATTAAGGTATGTTTTTGAAAACTTGAAAACATAAGAAACTAATACATTTTCTGAACAGCGTGACGTCATTTTCCGAAATCCTCTCCATCTGCGCGGGCTCGTGTATAAGTCGCGATTTGTCGTGCGACTTGTCGGTGACATCGAGCGCGTTTTCCAGACCGCTATGCGCCGTGGACACGTCTGGCTGTACCAACATCTGTTCCAGCGTGCGGTCTTGAAGAAACTGGAGAGCTTGGTCCGGATTCTCTTCACCAAAACCGTCCTGAGATGTAGAAGAAGAAACTAAAGAATTTACACGTGTTCCTAGTACTGAAATTCAAGCCTCCTCTCTGTGGAAGAGTGGGCCGTGATACACGCGGACTTAGCGCGGGATGGTATAGAATAGAATATTGCTAATTGGTATCTTGAGATTTAAGTAACTAATAATAAACTTATTTATGCGCGTTTTCACTACCATTAAGAACACCGGCGGCACCTAGATGAAAGCATAAATAAAAGCGGTCATTCATTTCATAACACAAGCATTAGGTTGCTTAGCTTGGGGCTAGATGGCGTTGTGTGATATGTCCAAACATATTTATTTATTTATTTAAATGTGACATCCACTTAAGGGGTACTCATCATTATGAACAACTTTTACTATGGTACCAAACCTGAAATCGCGATAAAAAAATCTGCTGTTCCCAACATTTATGTTCGCATAACTCGTCAAAATGTAGAGAACAGCTGATTTTTTTTTCGCAATTTTAGGTTTGGTATCATAGTAAAAATTGTTCTTATAATGACCGCTTAAAAGGCCACTTATTTAAATTACACCTTGTATAATATTATAGCTTCGTAGAAGTCTAGAAGTAAACAATCTAATCAAACAAGACGAGGACACAACATCTCGCGTTGCTTTAGTCTAAAACACCAGGTATATTATCTGTGACCAGGGTATGGAGTAGGAAAGAAACGAAGGCGAAAATAACACAAGACCGACATTTAATTTACACTTTTATTTCACCCCACCTTGCTTCAATTCAAATTCAATTCAAGAAACTAACATCATTCAAAATAAGTAGCTTTATGAAGGCTGTTGCATTAGTTTCTGCTTATCCCCATTTGTTAGTACTTACCTACATATTATCTAACTACCCCAATAAAAGTACAGCTTGATGTGTGTGTCTTCATGGTCCTTTTTCACATTACAGCATGCCCTGTTTGACTTTCTGATGGATATGATTGAAGATAGGACATCATTACTATGAAGAATAATAATAATATATGAGAGCACTTACATTTGGTGGCAGTAGCAGTTCAGCTATGGTTGCTTCTTTGAGTGTTATATCAGAAATGTTTGAGACTACATTGCCACTTTTCTGTAAGCAAACATATTTTTAATAGAATTAATAGAAGAGCAGCTGCTGTTGTGTAGCTATAAAAGTTGTAGATGTGTGATGTGTGTGTGGTGTAGTTGTAGATGGTACATAGGAATGTTATCAAGAAAGAATTGAGTTTAAAGTGGATCCGCAGTGGTAGCCCGCGAAATTCAAATTTTCTTGGGTTTTTTTGCAATTTGCATGGCAGTTCAGGTTGTATATTAATCAAAATATGATTCACAACAATATGATTCATAACAAATTTGTATTTACATAATTATAGCCATAGCAGTCATCGGAGGAGCTCGTGGCTAAGTAATAACAGCCGCACGGATCGATCCATCAGGTTAAGCTACGCTTGCCGGGGTTGGTCAGTGGATGGGTGACCATCTTTACATACCGAGACTCCTCCGTGCCTCGGAAAGCACGTTAAGCCGTTGGTCCCGGCTGTCATTCGTGGATCTTTGACAGTCGTTACGGGTCGTCAGAAGCCCGATAGTTTGACAACCAGTCTTACCAAGGGGTATCGTATTACCCAGTTACTGGGTTGTGGAGGTCAGATAGGCAGTCGCTCCATGTAAAATAATGGTATTCAGCTGCATCCGGTTAGACTGGAAGCCGACCCCAACACAGTTGGGAAAAGGCTAGGCAGATTGATTGATAGCCATAGCAATCATTAATACATCTCTCTAATAACTTGTGGTTGTGGTTATCTAACGATTTTCCGCGAATCATATTTTGCTGACACTTGACCTGCAAATTGCAAAAAAACGCAAGAAAATTTTAATTTTGCGGGCTATCACCTACCACAGCGGATCCACCTTAACATTACCTAATTCATGGGAAAATATTTTTTAGTTTTTCATAGCATATCAATGTACAGCTCTAACTATTAATCAATTAATGGTATATTTAAGGCGAGTATAGCCGCTAACAGCGCCACCATTGAGAAAAAAAATTTGTATGTCTGGAGATATGGAACATTTTTAAATTTCCTATGCAAACATTTTAAGTCAGACGAGGTAGAATTTTTTGTATAAAAAAAAATCAACACTAAGGCTACGTTTCCACCAGAATTGAGCGAGGATGCATAGCGAGGGATGTGTAACTGAAGGAACACGGGTGGGTTTTAGTCAGTAAAAGTCTGACACGCCCTCCCGCTCTGCCCAGAGCGGGAGAAGTTATTTGATGATTACCCATACAAAAAAAAAAAGGGATGTGTGTAAATGTAACGAATAACATCGCTTCATTTTCATGCTTGAGCTAAGCTAGTGCTCTTATTGGTTAGTTTTACAGACATCCCTCGCTACGCATACCCCTCGCTCATTTCTGGTGGCAACGCAGTCACTTCAGTTGTCATGCTACGACACAGTTGTACTCCTAAATTTTGCAACTCGTTTTTAATTAATTCGTTGTATAATGTTGCTAATTTGAAGAGTAGGTACAGCTGTGTCGTAGCATGCCGACTGAAGTGACAGGTATCACGTTTAGTTGGTTAACCAGACCAGGTTGGTGGTTTTTTTGTTTACCTTTATTTAATTACCTAAATCGATGGAGTATATATCGAGAGATATTTGATGAGATGGAGTATATATTTATATAGGTTAGAAGTTATAGCAGTAGCAGCCAAAGACTAAAAATGTGTGCATAGGAAATTTCAAAATGTTCTCTCCTGAATTATTAATTTTTCAATGGTGGTGCTGCTGGTTAGCAGCTATATTCACCTTAAATGCTGTAAGTTTAACCAGTGTCCATGCCTACAATAATTTGACTGCTACAAAACTTAGTACCTACTAACTGATAGGTACTGAGTTATAGGAATTCCCAAAGTGGTTGATTTCTACCCCTTGGGGTCGAAATCGGTTTCCCAAGGGTTGACATAAACGAAAACTGATTTTGGGGGTCGACGAGGTTTAAAAATCTACCCGTATTAACTAACACAAGTTCTTATTTGAGACTTTCCAGATATTGTATAAGTTGTGATACGTGTAGGTACCAACTTTTCTAATGCCGGTGCCACATTATACGGGATGTGCCGTTGATTATCGCGTTGAAGGGCGATAACCGTAGGTGTAGCCACAACTTACCGCGATAATTTGACCGAATCTTAACCGAATTTAGTTATCGCAATGTTTAAAGCGTTTATGGGCGTTGACGAATAATGTGGCCCCGGCATAAGAATGGTTAATCTTTTAGTGAGAAGTAGTATTGTTGTACTTTTAAAAAACTCAATAAGTCAATAAGCATGCACAAGTTCATACAAGATGAAAAACTCTATTTATTTTGTGTCTTTAAAAAATTTTAAGTACCAGTCTATTTATTTTTTTAAATTTTGATGAGAAAATGATGTCAAGTTTACTCACTTAACCTTCCGCTAAGTTTTTAAATTAGTAAGTATTTTTAAAGTAATTTGGCTATGGGGGTCTGAGGTATCAGTTCATTTTGGAAAAATTGTTTGGGAATCACTGCTCTAGAGTAATGTCTACCTAGTAATAACTCAGAATACCTGTATCATTTCCTCAATCCTCTGTTCATTTTCAGGTGGTTCTTCATCAACTATATTTTGAATCTCCAGCTGTTGCAGCTGTGGCCGCCTCACTTCTTCATCTTCCACTGTCTTAACCTCATGGATATTCCATCTAAGAAAATAATGCCATTTGTTAATGTGACCACTAGGGTTAAGAACTACTTAACTACTTCAATCATTTGTGATAACAGAATTATAAAGTTCATTTAATTGTTAAGTTTAAAATTTGTTGATCAGCTATTTATAACATTAAGTAATGGATTTGCAGTAGGTGCTAGATATGTAGGTATATAATAAACTATCATTCCTACTTACTTCTTGTTGGAATGTTTCATTACATTTGCATTGATCATACATAGTTCACCTGAAACAGAACATTATAAATCCATAGTTAGTAAGTAGGGTAACTGCTGTAGTAATTGGCCACACTTTAGTAACTGGCCACTCATAAAAAAAGAGGTAGAAACAATGCAAGCAAGCTCATGAATGAAAAGGACATAAAATAAATTTTTCGTCCTTTTTGTTCACAAGCTAACTTCTTCTCCTTGTTTCTACCTCTTTTTTTATGTGTGGCCAGTTACTAAAGCTTGGCCAATAAACTACAGCAGTTACCCTACTTACAACAAGTTTGCCAATAGGTAGGTAAGTACCTTAGACATACACTTTACAGAAAGTACCTCTTTGTATTGTACAATAGCTCACCTAAGAAAACGGTAACCTTTCGTTGGTATATTCTGGCTAATCCTCGAAGAAGTTGAGAGCTTAGTCGAAGAGAAAATCTGTTGGCGGGACGACCGGACTCGTTCGTCATAACTTTTAATAAATCGTCACTAAAACGGAAACATCTACAGTTAAGTTAACAAAGGCAAAACAATAGCAAAATAATACAAATTTATAATAATACAATTTACCATATTTTTCGAATATCTTGAGACCAAAGCTGCCTGTGGGTAATAGTAGCAAACTGCAATGGCCATGAATCTGCAACCCAACACAAATAAAATCGACCGCCTCTTTTCAAGGAATCTACTGGAAAAAACATTTTTCTGAGAAATTCAGAATATCTAAATAATTTTACAACTTTTCGTGAGCATCAATAAAGCGCGGGAGCGACAAGACAGAGGAGAACTGAGAGAACGAAAATTTCGGTCGACGGATCGATTAAAGTGACGCTTTTTTTCCCGCCAAAAGTTTTGCTCGTTACCGACTCGTTCAGAAATTAGATTGTGTGGTGTAAATATTATACAGCCTACAGACGACTGATTTGCGATTTGGGTATGACAATGACATTGTATGGACAGAAAAGTCCTGTGAGTCACCATCGATTAAAGTCGCTGACCTAGTGATTGCGCTGTGGTAGCCCGCAAAATTCAAATTTTCTTGCGTTTTTTGCAATTTGCAGGTCAGTGTAAAGTGATCAAAATATGACCCGCTACAATAAAAAAATATATATTTACATAATTTTAACCATAACCATAAAAATCATCGATACAACTGTCAAACTTATATTTCCTCCGGATTGGTCTGATTTCGTAAATCAGATGAATCCGGAGGAAATATAACGTAGAGAGATATACATATTCATGATGTTTATGGTTAAAATTATGTAAATGGATATGATGTCTTATTGCCGCGAATCATATTTTGAGCAAGATACAACCTGACACTGACCTGCAATTTGCAAAAAATCCCAAGAAAATTTGAATTTCGCGGGCTGCCTTCTCATTTTGGTCGTAGCATAGATAGCACGACGATTATCCAAAACTTCAAATTCTATAAGTATTAATGCCTGAAGAGGCTTTTATTGAGTGAAAAAATGAAAATTAAACGTACAGTCCTACCAACTTATCTGTGAACTGAAAGAGGACGCCACCGGCGATGCGTCGACACAATCGAATGACATGCGTCGGCACAATCGAAGACATTTCAACATGACGGCCGTAGTTCCAATTTTCGCTATTTCACAGATAAGTTGGTAGGAGTGTAGGTATAATTGTTGTTAGCCATAAATAACTATAAATTATGTTAATTTTCACATACTTCAAGCATGGTATTAGTATGTACAGCTCTTGCATTAATTCAGTAAAATCCATGGACCTAATAATATAATAATATATACAGGACTGAGCTCTCCAAAAATCGTATATACAAAAATTAACCATAAGGATTGCACCTTAGGTTTATATTTGATAGGATATCTTAGCTGAGGCAAAACGAGACGAGAGAGATAGCCCGAACTGAGGCTGTTTGTCCCTTTTGCTCAATTGCCAAAAGATAAAAATGTTAAAGATGGTAGAAAATATTTCACCAACTACAAGTAAAATAAGTTACGTATAATTTTTTTAGCATTTAGATTAGTTTTAAATCATTTTATTTATAGGTTTACAATCTGTACATCATCATCATCATTCTCCTGCCCTTATCCCAATTTATTTGGGGTCGGCGCAACATGTCCTTTTTTTTCCATACTTCTCTATTATTCGTCATCTCGGTAGTCACCCCCTTTCTAGCCATGTCATCTTTCACACAATCTATCCATCGTTTTTTTGGTCTTCCCAGCCATCGACATTCCTACTCAAAACTTTCCTCACGACATTTTTCTCACTCCTCCGCATCACATGTTCATACCATGACAGCCGATTTCCGCACAACTTTTCAGTCACCGGTGCCACTTTCAGACTTCCTCTTATGTACTCATTTCCTATTCTATCCATTCGTGTAACACCACACATCCCTCTTAGCATTCTCATCTCAGCTGCATGCAACATATATAACAAATCATAGTCAATAATTTCTTATAAGTAAAATCCATGGTCAGTGGGTCGTCTTAGGGGCATAAGTTAAAATATCAAAATAATATGATTGTTTGGTAGCTATCATATAATTAATTAATTAATTAATTTCAGTGTTACCAGAGGGTAACACTGAAATCTGACAGCAATGGTTTCATGGCGGTTCTTTTTCAATTTAAATAGTGAGAACAATGGTGAGAAAGTGTTGCATAAAGACATGTAAAAGTGAATCATATGCTGGTTGTGTGGCATTTCATTTCACAGATAAGGATCCGAATAACAAAGATTTTATTTAATAACAATTTTGAGTCGTAAGTAGTGTGACCATGGTCTAGACTCTAGACGTTTTGTAGACGGAAGACGCTAAAGCTTTTGTGTATTTCTGATTAAAACTATTAATGTTAGCCGAAAATACAATTTGTGCCTATGTATCGCGTGATTGAAATAAATAACATAATTTTTATGTTGGTTACATCTTTCCATCGAAAGAAGAAATTAAGCAAAAATCCAACCAGGATGTAATTCCCGAATCACAAACAATTATTAAAAATTCTGTGGTGTGTAGCCTTCATTTCAAGCCGGCAGATTATTATATAGCAAAATCTCGATGAGGGTTGAATGCTAATGTCGGTACCATAAATTTTTCCAGTAGTAAGGATATTGGTTTTATAATATGTATTATCAGATTCTGTTTCTCAGCCTAGTTTGAATAAATAACTTTTGATTTTGATTTTTGACACACATTTTGATTTTTGGTACACGGTTCAAAACCGACATAGAACACAACAATACTCAGTTTCAAATAAGAAGCTTTAGAAAAAAAGTATTTCGATAGGTATGTATAGTTTTTATCCAACGTGCTGCTGCAATGGCGACATTAATTCAACACTCGTATACGGTTCCACATTTTCGTTCTATAAAGATATTTTGATTTCATTAAACGTTATTATTTATTGATTTATTTACGACTTTCTAAAATAGCATCTTGGAGCAACCTGTAGCGCAGAGATGAAATTGAAATGAAAGAGAAAGAAAAGGCCACGCCACTCGAGTTTTTTTTTCCATGAAGCTACTTAATAGCTGGTTCAGAACAATAGACAAACGATGAACATAAAAAAACGGTGTTGGTCAATGACCTTTTACCAGATGGCATAGCATAATAGCTTCATGAATGAGTCTTTAGCATCCTAATTGTGGTTATTATTTCATTATTTAGTTTGTTTTAAATTTTCTTTTTTTCAATTTACGAATTATTATATCTTATTATATTTTTGATGATTATTGCCCTACCCGCGTGTTGAAGGCATGTCGAGATGGCGGGTTCCCGCCATCTCGACATGCCTTCAACACGCAACTTATATAGTGAAATAATGAAACCTTATACATGTTCATGTATAAGGTTTCATTATTTTACTATATAAGTAACTTAATTACAATATTTTTGTATTACAAAAAATAATTTGAAATCACTTAATGTCATCCGGACCCAAATTCTCTTTCAAAACGAATTTTCCTGATTGTTATAAAAATGTTTGGTCACCCTATTAGAAAGGGATAAACAGCCTCTGTATGACATATCTCTCTCTGCTCGTGTTTTTGGTACGAGCAGTTTGTATATAACCGTGCGTTTGCACTGGCGAAACATTCAGTTAAAAACATGTTGATATCTCTGTCAGATACATTGACAGAAATAGAGATAGCAATATGTTTTTATGCGATGTTTCGCCAGTGCAAACGCGCGGTTAGGTCCATGGTAATAAAATCACACAGAAAATCTAACCTACTTAACCAAGTCAGGGTGCTGAAGTTTTCGAACTCACTACGGTCATTCTTGCATGTTCTTAGTAAATTCACAATGACGAGACATTTTCAGTTGCTCGCTTCGCTCTTGCGTTTTATTGCTCTTAATTATTGAGTTTTTCTTCTTAAGTCATCAAAGCAAAATTCCTAGTTCTTTTGGAATGATCAAAAGAAAATCTAACCTATCCGAGAGTGTGCAAAATTTTCGAGCTCGCTCTTCTATTCTACATTCTCATAGTAGCTTGGGCTGTCCAAGTCGACAATTTAAAATAAAATAATATACAACAAAACCTAATCTATGCGTGGCGGGTTATTAAAATTTTCGAGCTAGTTTCTAATACCTTCTTCTTTATCAAAAAGTGCTGTGACCAATTGGTCACAGCAAATTTGCTATGAAAAAGCTGCGTCCCTGAATAGTATAAGTACCTACCTACCTAATGTGAAAGTGGAGAATTGGAGATGTAGGTACATGAACATTAACAAAACACCACGCCTTTAATCCCCGAAGGGTTAAGCAGAGGGCAAGATGTGTGAAAAACCAGAAAGTCAAACTTAATCCAGAGATCGTTGTCACGGAATCGCGTTTTATTTCTGATGGTCATCCACGTCGGTTGCCTTTTAATTCAATTACTAACCAGGGTGGCTGGGACATCAACGCGCAAACTACCATGGATTCAGTACCTACATGATTCTGCATCCCCCTGCGTTGAAAATTTTGCGTCGATGTATGTAAAAATAATAATAGGTAGGTATTACGGCTACTTGCTTATTTTAACATTAAGTTGTTTTTAGAGCCCCCCTAAGGCCTCATTTACGGAGACGCGGGGCGTCGCGCGTTGCGTTGAGCGGCGCGGCCCGCACTGAATTCAAATATATGGCGTTGTATGAGTGCGTTTACGGAGAAGCGATTTTAGACGCGTTTGTTTGAATTAGGGCGTTTTTTGCGGCCGAACCCGCGGATGGCACCGACGCGTCCCACGCGGCGTTTATCGCGGCGGCGCACGCAGCGGCAATTCTTGATGAAGCTATGTCCGAGGCGGAATCTTCTGTCAGTCTTATTTAGAAATCGCGCAACACAGACGTAGTCACCGTCGCAATGGAGTATGATATGATCGACTTTTCAGAAATAACTAGTTCCAATTTTTCGTCATTCATGCTGCAAGTCGATTTGATCGACGAGGCGAGCGTGCGCCGCCGCGATGCCCGCCGCGTGCTTCGCTACACGCTAGAGGATTCGCCGCGGGCGCCGCGGCGGGCACCGCCACGCTTCCCGTCTCGCTTCTCTATGAACATGGTCGTATATTGCTATAAGTTTGTGTTTACGCGTGCGATGATGCGTGCCGCTTCACGCGCCGCCCCACCGTAAACAGAAAAAACGTCCGACGCGCCGCGAGACGCCACGCCACACGCGACGCGAGACGCCCCGCGTCTCCGTAAATGAGGCCTAAGGTACGCCGTCCTCTAATAAAGAGAATTGTAAATACACTATTTCGCGTAGGCGTATTTTATAATCAATAAAAGCGATACTCTATTTTTATTGACTCTGATTTTGAATGAATTCCTGCAACTTCAGCATTCTCTGGAGTCTTGTCTATCCCAGGTGGGATGCAAAAATTTTCGAGCTCGCTTCGCTCGCATTTGCACCCTATAATCACTTTAATTCTCTAACTTTTCTGCATAAGTTGATAAAGTTACTTCTATTTCTGTATGAACGGTCAAAGAAAATGTAACTTATTCGAAGCGGGGAGCTAAAATTTTCGAGCTGGCTTCTGCACGCTCGACTTGCGTCCTACATTCTCAAACTTTTCTGCATAAGTCGATAAAGTTACTTCTATTTCTGTGTGAACGATCAAAGAAAATCTAACTTATTCGAATCGGGGAGCTAAAAATTAGGAGCTCGCTTCACTCGCTCTTGCATCTTATCTACTCGATAGCGGTCCCATTTTTTTTTTTTTTTTTGGAATGGCATCTCGTAGTGTGACCATGAGAGGTCTTGACTACTTAACCGGACTTTCCTGTGGGTGCCTTTAAGCGAGCTCAAAAGCCTCCAGCCAGGGGCATAATATACTAACTAAACTTATAAACTAAACGACTGCGCACTAAGTGCACCCCCTGTGGGGTACGGACCTCGGCTTAGGGAGTCGTTGTCATTGACAATAGATAAACAAGGCAAAGCAATAGGCTGGATCAAGTTAGGGGAATTATTATTATCAGGGGAGTTTAAAGCTACAGGATCAGCTACGCCACCAGCTGGCTCGATTAAACCGATCAAGGGACATGAATTTACATTTACGTTAGATGGTCTTAAACGCGGTGGGCCTCGGCGGCGAGGACGGAATGTATATTTGTGTTTGTGTTTATAGACGGTGCTAGTTTCCCTACTACTTTCCTGGAGGAGGGTGATAGGGTCATCGGGTTCAGTGAGGGCATGTCGCGGACGGCGGATACTACTGATTCTACTGGGGACATAGCTAGCGGACTCGACAACCAAGGGGTTGCGATGTTTCACGGCGGAATCAAAGAAACGCTTGGAAAGGCGTTTCAAGTACTGACGGATGGTCGGGACTTTAAGATCTAAGTGAAGGTTTTCGTTCCGAACGAACCAAGGGGCTCCCGTTACCTTTCGGAGGAAACGGTTCTGAAGGGTCTGCATCCTATGGATGAAGCGAGGCTTTGCGTGCGCAAAGACTGGGCCCGCATAGGTCATGATAGGTCGAATGCACGCTGTGTAAATACGCAACTTGCACTTAAGGGACAATTTGCTGCGTGCATTCAGAACGGAGTGTAAACGGCTGAGAGCAAAGTAGGCCCGCGAACGAACCTGCTTTATGTGCTCTGAAAATGTTAATTGACTATCGATCGTCACACCTAAATATTTGGCTCGCTTTTCCCAAGGGATCTGCTTGCCAAACATGGTGATCGGCCGAGGTGGGGCGGTGAGCCGATTATGCCGTCTCGTAAAGAGAATGGCTTGGCTTTTATCGGTATTGACTTCGATTCTCCACTTTCGTAACCACTTGCCGAGGGCATCGACTGCGGTTTGGAGAGTGCGAGCGATCGAGTCAGGGCGAATTCCCTTGGAGAAAATGGCCGTATCGTCTGCGAACAGCATCAACTGCGCCTTTTTACTCTTCGGGATATCGCTGGCGAAGAGGATGAAGATAAGGGGGGAAAGCACAGAGCCCTGAGGGACTCCTGCGCGAATAGGGTGGGGAGAGGAAAGCGCTCCTTCGATACGATAGCGAAAGGTGCGGTTTGACAAAAAAGTCTCGTAAGATGAGCACGAGACGATCTGGCACACCGAGTTGGTAAAGCTTATATAATAAGCCGTTGTGCCAGACTTTGTCAAAGGCTTTCGCTATATCGAAGAAGACAGCACCAGTCATCGCACCGCGTTGGAACCCAACGCTGATGTGCTCGACAATACGGTGGACCTGTTGCACGCAATAGTGCTGGGTTCGAAAACCGAATTGCTCGTCGGGAATGAGACCCTTTGTCTCGGAATAATCTCTGAGACGCTTATAAATAAGCCTCTCATAGATTTTGCCGAAGACGTTGAGCAGACTGATAGGCCGTCGCGGTCCCATTATCCTAAAGTGGCCTTAAATGGACGGCCCCGCAGTTTTTGGTCTTGATTGCAAAGTGGCGGGGAGAGAGAAACAGGGCTGCCCTGTCAATATAGCCTTGTCAATTTCAATAAATTGAAATTGATAATAATAACTAAGCTGTTCATCAATTTGAACTCTCTCGAGTGTAAGATCAGAAAATTTTATTAAAAAAAATATATATTTTCCGCAAAAATAACAACAAATTCTGTATTTTTTCGAAGTGAATTCCTGGCTACGGCTCTGGCAGAGGTGTACCTACAAATAGTGCACCCACATTTCACCAGTTATGTTTTAAGTCCCATGTCAAAGGGGACGAGCCTACTGCCATCAACCAGGCATAAATGCAGGTTCCTGAGAAATTCACCCAACCTGGGAATCGAACCCAGGACCTCATGCTCAGTAGTAGCACTTGCGACCGCTAGACCAAAGAAGAGATGTACAGACGCCAGCAGGTCGTCACCCGAAACTGTCAAATTTTCCCAATCAACCTTGAACTTAATGCTTAGACGATAAAGATGAAAATCAATTACCTAATCTGTACGATCATCGTCCGTAGTCATTTGTCGACTTGAGCGGCAAGCATTTAAGATGGAAGTGGCGTCTAATTGCTCCTGCTACCATTTATTATTTATTTAATTTCGGTATACAACCATTATTTAAATCTTACCACTTGACCACCCAGTAGCCATTAATTAGCTCGAGACGGCGCGCCGCGGCGCCCGCATACGGCTTCGCTGTCCTCCGGAGCCGTGCTATCATACGGCGAGCATAGACGATGTTCGGCGACAACAGACGAGTAAGCCCTCCACACCTTAGACTATTTACCTCTAGACGTGGCCATGATTACAGTGTGAAGTGTGGAAGTGAGAAGCATATAAGCAAGCATGGTAAGTAAGAAAATTGAGACAAAGCATCGTATCTTCTGTCTCTTACAGCGTGCCGGATTTTTCTTGGCGAACTTTTGAATGTTAGCCAAACTAAGTGCCTTCGCTGTTACAAAATTTATCTTGCGTATAATTTAACTTTTTTGGACAGTTTTTGCATTGTGCGTATGCATTGACACGGGTTTCAATTCAAAATGTGAAAGATTTCTTAGGGATAACCTTATTTCTTATACCACATAACAGGTAATCGTCTTGTGATCGCCTTTTGTGATGCCGCTGTCATTTTCATGACAGCCGTCGTGCGGCGGCCACCGTTCATCTAGGAAAAAAGGAATCCGTAGTTTTACGGTTGAGTTTGAAATACCATTTTATTTTACGGACGTAGGCAGCAGGGATGTTGCGCATGCAATTTTTTAATATATCCGCGGATGCGGATCTCAAGTTTTCTTTAGGGAACCGTCAAGACGGCAAGGAGAAATTCAAAATTTCTTATGTATTTTGCAAACTGGAAATGATGATCATAATTTCCATTTGGTGATTATGATTTTATTTAAATTAACTCATTTCCACCACATGCATTTACATTACCTCCGCATTGATTAATGCAGATGCGGAGGTCTAAATAATTGCGGAAGCTCTTAAAATAATAGGAATTTTGTATTAAAATGATAAAAAGTATTAACTAATAATTTATTAATAACTAAAATTAACTACTACAGATGCAATTCTATACTCAGTTCACATCCATAATTTTAATGTCCGTAGTTATTGAATAATCATCTACATTCTTTACAAGTGGCGACAATAGACAAGACATCTTAAAACAAACTCTGATATCATAATAGTTGTAAAACATACTTTGGAAACGAAATAGCAACAACATTATAATAACATATCAACAAAGTAGTGGATATACAGTATTCTACAAATATAATACTTTTACCAGAAGATGAATGCTGATATTGAAATGTTAAGCAACGTGACTTATTATGTACTATTTAGATAGAGTACTTGAACACTCTTCCAGATTCTTCTACTGCAGACTTTAGTCTTGTTAGCGTAGTTTTGTTCAAGTGTTCAGACTTCAGGCCCAATGATAACGCCGTGGACAAAGCTTCTTCAGCGTCTTGCGATTTATTTTCAACCATATAATAATTGATGAGGCGCGAGTACGCGTTTCCCAACGACGCCAATGATAATTCTTTGTTTGATTTCAATAATGTGATAAGTTTTTTTATGGTTTCTGGCTCTTTTCTAGTGTGACTCTCTTGCAATAATCTTCTGAATACGACGACAGGTGCCTTGCACAGCCATTTTGACCAAATCTTTTCGGCTTCATTGTCCTGTCCAGCTAATACAAGTTCCATCCATAGGAGATTAGCTGGCAAGAACTTTCCTTTCTCTGCAGCAATGTCGGTTATTTGAGTGCCTATAAAATGGAACAAATTAATTTTAAACTTTAGAAATGTAGCTATAGTTGTAAGAGGATATGGGTGTTCAGTTTTCACGAGTTGAAAGAGAGGTTTATGTGTATGAACTCAATATTTTATATGTAGCTGACCTGACAGATGTTCTCCTGTCCAAATTTCATGTATGAGACAATTAATTTTATTCATATATTTTATTCGTGATTGTTTCCGATGTTTTAATAGTTATTATGCTGTTCGGGGAGGAGACAAATCCAACAAATCAAAGATCGTAAAAATTGGTCCCGCCGTTCTTGAGTTATAAATGGCGTAAGTAAATAACCCGACTTTGTTTTATACAACTAGTCGTTTTGCATCCTCGTCAAATTTCAGGGTGTGATACAGAACATCAAACTGAACAACTTTCTCCATGGGACCAACATCGTAATCGCGAAAAAATTTTCAACTGTCCCTTAGAAAACTTCAATACCTACTCGACGCAAATCCACACGTTCCGAACACGCTTACGGCAGTATCTGATAGATTCGCAAGAGAAGCTAGATATGGTCGCACTAAATGTTTCACTTATATGAAATGCCTACTGTACTTAGATTGAAACATAATTCCCAATCATTAAATTAATTAATAACTTTCGGTGTATTGTCCGTCGCGCTCAGCGCTCAGCGGTCTGTAGCGATTTATGAATGCATCGGGTCGGGTCAATCTATATC
Source organism: Cosmia pyralina (assembly GCA_946251885.1). Taxonomy (NCBI): domain Eukaryota; kingdom Metazoa; phylum Arthropoda; class Insecta; order Lepidoptera; family Noctuidae; genus Cosmia; species Cosmia pyralina. The sequence continues at coordinate 8,473,515 of OX276346.1, read as the reverse complement.
AATTGCTAAGAACAGGGTTTGCTGAGACAGTTCTTGTTGTTTTTGTAGTCTTAACCTATTTACTATATTTCATATACATTAAAATGCTTATAATATAATATATAAAACATCTATCTAGATCCAGTACAAAATTATTATTTTTATTTTTTATATCTTTATTGTACTTAATTATATTTTTATTACTAGTTTATTTATTTATAAGTATATAAATTATCAATTAGGTATGTTGAAACTGTTTGTACTCCCCGTCACTTGTCTCTACAGGTTCATTAGAAAACCAGCGTCAGGCAGCATCTGTCTGGCATTTAATGCTGAAATGAACCTTTTTGGCGCAGCCGTGAGGCACACACTTTTGTTTTAAAACATTATTTTAATTTTTTTTTTCTTTTGTTTTTGTGTTTCACGAAGTGTGTCCAAATAAACGTTTTTCTTTCTTTCTTTCTTTCAAATATATGGGACGGCCGATTATTTTTTCGCGATTACGATGTTGGTGTCATGGAGAAAGTTGTTCGGTTTGATGGCCTATACCACACCCTTAAATTTGACGAAATGCAAGACGACACGTTGTTTACATAGATTTCGGTGAACGCGTATTATTTAAGTAGGTACGGTAACTAGGCAGTCATATTCCACCACAATACTTACATTTAGTAACAAGTTCGCTATCTTGAATAGCAGTTGCTAGCGCGCCACTCCTTGGGAACTTTCTCAGCGCATTTTCTAATTCCTCATCTGTTTTAGCCGATTTTATTGACTCCAATACACTGTCGATATGTTGTGCACCAGCGCCTCTCTTGAATGTAGCCAAAGTCAACTTATCATCGTATGTAATACGGCGTTTCAGTGAATCATTTACGTATTTGCCTAATTGTTGTATTTTTTCCACATTTCCAGCTTCAGCCAAAGATTTTAGTAAGTATTTAAAGACGCTTATTTTAGGTATTACTCCATGTTCGATTGATTTCATAGCGACATCCATTGCTTGAGTTAGCTGTCCGTCCTTAGTCATGGTCTCGATATGTGTGGATACATCGTTTTTGGTCGGTTTTGGTGGTTCTCTTCGCGTCACAATTTTTTCTACCAGGTCACCTTGTTTCTTAGCCGGTTTGCTGGTTTTGTCTTCTGGTATAATGAATGGTACTTCTCTTTGTTGCGATTTCAAATGTTTACCGAGATATGAAAGGAATTGATCGCTGGGGACTTCACCCTCTTCTTGCAGGAGGGTCCAAAGTCCGAGAGCCTTGTCAGTTTCATTAGCTTTACAGTAAGTGATGAGCAGGTGGTAGAAGATGTTAGACCGGTCAATATGTGACAGCTCCTTTGTAGCTTCAAGTAAACCTTCTAGATATTCAGATTTTCCTTCCTGTAATTAAATTAACGTGATGTTAAAGTATGATGGCTTTAAAGTAGGGAACCAAAGAAACAAGCAATGGTCCATCCATTGCTTGTTTCTTTGGTTTCCCTACTGGCTAACAAATGATATGGCTAGAAAAATGAGACCACATGTACGGGAGCAGAAACCATGCCACGCCGACCTCAAATAAATTGGAATAAGGCAGAGGATGATGCTTTGGTTACATGAGATTATGTAGCTAGTTAAGTCAATCAATCTGCCTAGCCTTTTCCCAATTATGTTGGGGTCGGCTTCCAGTCTAACCGGATGCAGATGAATACCAGTATTTTACATGGAGCGACTGCCTATCTAACCTCCACAACCCAGTAACTGGGGTAAAACGACACCCCTTATTAAGACTGGTTGTCAGACTTTCGTGCTTCTGACGACCCGTAAGGACTGTCAAAGATCCACGAATGACAGTCGGGACCAATGGCTTAACGTGCTTTTCGAGGCACGGAGGAGCCTCGGTATGTAAAGATGGTCACCCATCCACGGACTAACCCCGGCAAGCGTAGCTTAACCCGATGGATCGACCCAGGCGGCTGTTATTACTTAGCCACGAGCTCCTCTGTGTAGCTAGTTAAAAAAGGTTCAAAAATAATAATATTAAGTACCTCAACATATCTCAGGCAGGCGTCATCCAAGCGTCGGTGGCGGGTTTGCAAGCCGGGAGTCTCGAGGATACGACGCGCCTGTCGCAAGCGGCCGCACTCAACGAAAGCAAGCACTAAGTCGTGGAGAATGTTCACTTCGCCATGCACCTTAAATTACATAAACAATACAGTTAGAGCATGATCTTTATGGAACATCTTAAACCGTCTTATTACAAAACAAGGTTCATCTTCAAGCCCAGGTTTAAGCCATGGACCCTTTTTTGAATTTCGAGCTTTATTCTGACACGTTAAGATGTCAGTTTTACAAAACTGACAACTTAGTACCGGACTAAGTTGTCAGTTTTGTATAAAGAACTGTATTTCTATCACAGCTAGGTTCATATTACAAAAACTGGCTCGATGGTTTAAACCATGACGAAGAAAAACCTCGTTTTGTAATAAGACTGAAAGAGTTTGTAACTTGGCAAAATGGGGCTAGCCTGACTTAAGACCACAATTTTTTCTACAGCTTCGCAAATAAAGACTTAGATTTTTTTTTAATGCTGTGAATAAAAATACAAATTACACACGGATATTTCGGTGCTTGTATAGTTATTTTTTATGAGCGCGAGAAAATAATTGTAATTTAAACCTTATGTCAATGCTTATAAAAGTAACAAGAGGCACGCTCGTGATTCACACCAACTATAGTAAGTTTTGACTACCTTCTCAAGGAAGACTAAAAGCGAACAACATCACACCTGTGTACTAAGATCCGCTAACCACTGCAGTTTAGTAGCATCTTCCTTCATGATAAGTGCCTTCATCAGTTCTCCCTTCCATGGTGTACTTCTGTATTGTTTACAGCTGTTCTCGAACTCTTTGAGGGCGCCGTCTATATCGTCTTTCAGTATGTGCACTTTGATTGATGGTCCCAGTATTACATTTGAAGGCTCAATGTAATTGTAATCTATGAGAGTGTTTGTCATTTCCTTTACCTGAAATTAAATAAAAAGGTATGCACTAAAAAAAAGGTAGGCACTATGTTGAATATATTTTATGTTTTACTGTGTAAAGCTTGTTTAAACTTCTTCGGTTAGGACCAAAGTAAAAACTTGATAAGCCTAAAATTCATATAATAATTGTAGTTGCCTTGACTTCCATAATACAAGTCCTACTTAGTTTGGAAGTCAAGAGTTCATTTCCGTGTACGTTTTTTAATATGCAATAATGTTTATAAAGTTTCTAAAAGGGGTACGAAAAATTGTTACTTGATTTTTTCTCGGGCGCTTGACGTCAATAGAGGTCATAGCAACAAAACGTCTATTGTGTCTCGTTTAGCGTCCGCGAACCGATTAAAGTCATAAATTCTTCTCTTGACTTACCTGAGCATCATTTTTCTGTTCAGCTAATGTGTTCAAGATCTGCCAGCACTTTGAAGTTAACATGAAGCCTGTGCCTTCCACATCCACCTGTTTGTTATTCTTCAAATAAGCTACAGCTTCGTCAAACCTGTTTGCTCTAATCAGAGCATACGACATCAGCACTAGTTTAAACCTATTCAAATTAAAATCTGGCTCTTTTGTGGCGATCTGTGCTTTACATGCTTCAGCCCTTTCAATCTCATCATTTTCACAGTAAAACTCAAATAACTGCGCCAGGGTCGCCGTTGTTAGTTCGAAGTCCGATACTTTCAACTCCTCTAAGAAAGTGTTCACCTTGCTAACATTATTTTCTTTTATATAAGCTACAAGTAATTGTTTCTGTAAGCGGGTCAGATTGGTGAGACCCTTGGCCTTCAGTTGCGCCAGTTGCGTCTCCATCTGAGCGGCGCTGCGCACGCCCCCTGACCGGCGCTGATTCTCAATGGGAACCGGCTCCATATCAGACGTCGACAGTTTAGTTAATAACTGCGACAAACTTGTCGTCATGTTTTCTCCAAGAAATTCTTCTATCGATTCTGCTGTGTCAGTGGTTATCCTTAAGCCTTTAGCGTAAATAGCTGCCAAAAGCTTTTCTGCCAAGTCTGGTTTAATCAAACTTTTGATTGATGATCTAACAATGCGGCTAACTTCATGAACGTCATTGTTTTCTTCGCCTTGTCCTTCTTCTTGAACGGAGTCTTCTTCAGCCTGCGTTAGAGGTCTGCTACTGATGACATGAAGTACTGTTGCAAAAGAATCAATATCTTTCGATTTAGTCACTGCATGGATGAGGGGCCTGGCTACAAGAGAATAATTGCCCCATGGACGATACAACACAGCAATTTCTGCTGCATGTTTAAGTTTTCCGTCATCTAAAAGCTCCACAATCAAGTTTCTTGCTCCATGTATTGCTGGTACATTCGCGATTTGTAGTTTGGTTAATACATTCTGTGGTGTATTTTTGTTGATCAAGAAAGGAATAACGTAATCTCTCAGGGCTTCTCCAGTAACAGTTATGCCATTATTGGACATCTCTTTTAGAATTTGCAGAAGTCCCTCTTCATCGTTTTCCTTTCCTTTTTGCACTAACAATGGCCAGTAGTAGTGCTGTCTGATTTCTAAACCTTCTTTCTTAAGTTCTATGAACAATTTCTGTGCTAACTCTGCTTGGCCGTGATGAAGAGCTCCTTCAGTGGCAATGAAGAAGGCATTTGGTACCAGACCTTCGCTCTGCAATTCTCTGCAGGTTTCAATCACTTCATCAGCAGGTTTGTTAAGTCTAAGTAGTTGCTTCACAAAGAATGCGCCTTTAAATGGGGTATCCTCAATGGTTGTTGATTTTGGCATGGTTTTCATGATTTTTTTGGCAGTTTCTTCTTGTCCCTTATTGAGTAGTCTCAGTATGACATTGCATACATCTTGATTGTATCCAATACCTTTTTGCAAGTGGGGGATCAGTTGCTCCACTTTGTCTCCATGTCCACTGATGGCTAAATGTTCAATGATTTCTAGAACATCCTAGAATGGATAAATGTACAAGGTTAAATATTATGATCAAAATAGATACAACATAATTATAAAAAATATTTCATTCAAGTAGATTATCTTAAAAAAGATATAATTAACTAGCTGACCTGCCAGACATCCTGACCAAAATTTATTTTCCTATTTTTTTTTTTTTTCTTTTAAACCATCCCAGTAAAACAAAACAAAAAATATTCAAATTGGTCAAGCCATTCTCAAGTTATGGCGTGTCCAAGGGAAATAGGGATTCAATTTATATAATTATCATATTTTATAATATTTATTTGAAATATTAAACACAACTAACTAACTAACTATACAAATAAAAAAAAAAATACATAATACTTAAACTTATAAAATAAATATCAACCTTACCCTGTCTGTCAATATAGCTTCTTTTTCATTTGCAGTTTTGATTGTTGTGTGGATGCCTTCAATATCACCCTTTTTACCATATCCACAAGCCAGCAGTGTGTATGTACGATTTGAAGGTTCAAGACCAGCTCCAGCCATTGTCTGAAGAACAGCTTTAGCCCCATCCGTGTCACCATGGAAAGCATGTCCCATTACTAGGGCATTTAGCACAGGTTCTGAGACAGGCATGCTGAGTTCACGCATCTTTTCCAAAACTTTTGTAGCACCTTCTACGTCACCCTCCTGGCAGTAACGCCACATTAGTCTTTGGTATGTTACCCTGAATGGAAATTTTGTAAATTTAGTTATGCTTATTATTTGCAAAGAATGTTTTCCTAACCCTGTCATAGATTCAAATAACAAAATCATACATACAAACAAAAAGTTTGGTATTTGTGTCTGCAAAGTTGCAGACATAATTTTGGTCTTTCTTACATAAACACATACACGTACGCGTATGTAAACATTCTGGCGCCAACAAAGTGATGTTATTATTAATTATCAAAGGTACCTCTTTTTCATAATTAAATTCTTACATCACTAACAATCTTAGGTTTAACATTATACCTTTTTATGAGGACAGCCATTTACAAATAAATCATACAAGAATAAGTGAGTATACCTGTTAGGCTGCAATCCTTTCCTCTCCAACTCTTCAAGGAATTTGGCAGGAGAGAATTGGTGCTCATTTTCTATATATACCCTTAACAGAGCATTGTAGTGTGAGATGTCCATAGGAATCCCTCTTTCTGTGAGCACACTCCATATCTTTTGTACCAGAAGTGTTCTCTGTTCTGGTAACTCCTCTGGTACCAGCTCACCTGTTTGTGAAAAGAAATACACAATTATATGAATAATAAATTTTAAATATAAAAAAACCTATTTTTGTCAAAGGAGAAAGGAAGATTGTGTCTTACATTTCTAAGTTCTTACAGGTAGACTGTAGACCTAGTGGTCTGACTAGGCTACATAGTCTGGACATTCTAATGAGATTCTACTATGGAAAAATACAGTTGAACTAATGTTTTGAAATGATTGGATAAGCTTTTGTCTTGTGATGTTGGTCAAGATTGTCAATTAAAAATATTTTACATCTGACAAAAAAAAGTCTAGAATGTACAGGTGTCACCCAGATTAGAACAGAAACCATCTGGGCACCCACGTCTTTCACAGATGTTCTGAGCAGACCAGGAGACGTGATCAACTTCTGGAGGGAGGTGGGCTGGTTGGAGTAACCACTATGGGTAATTTACATTCAAATAGATTGTATTCATCAATTAGTATTATTTATTAACACATCATTTGCCGGGTGTCCTCTATTATATTATGTTACTATTTGAAATATTTTTGTTTATTTTAACTGTTTCAATCTCTATACAATAAATAAATAATTAATTAATAGAAAATGTATTGTATGCCGGTCATCTATAGTGGCACTTAATCTGTTAAGAGTAGTTTGCTATTTACAAAGCTCTTAATGATCTGATTGAAGTGGTCTAGTAAGCTGCCATTTTCAACAATGTTAGAACTGATAAAGTTTGTCTAATCATTCCAAAGACCACATCAATCAAATCAGATCATATCCAGATCATTTCAAAGTATTGATGTGTAAAAAAGGCTTCTGCTTGTGATTTCCAGACAGAAAGCTTTAATTTGATATTTTCCTTTATCTCAAATGTAATTTTTTTATTTTCATAAAGTAAATGGGTGCCTGAACATGGACGGCGTCGCCAAGGCCGGCCCAGAAAGAGGTAGAGGCGTACTGCTAGGGCTGGTTTGAGGTGGTGCAGAAAAATAGTTCCTGGAAGGATTTGGGGGAGGCCTATGCTCAGCAGTGAGACAGTATAGGCGAAACAAAAAAAAAGTAAATGTATACTTTTCTTACCACAACATCTAATGACCAGTAGTGACTGTGAGCTGGTGATGTCATTTTTAGACTTGATTTCATCAAGAACTTCATCAATGTCCTTCTTAGTGATTCTTCCAAATCTCCGCACTTCAGCATCTAGTTTTTGTAACAGCGGTTCTAAGTTCTCCTTTTTTTTTGTTGCATAATCTCTCATTAAAACACTGGAAATAGAAAACAATGTTTAATCAAGTTGGAGGCATTGTATATCAGAAATAAACCTCTATATATCGAGGGTTTACTGCGAAAACCAACTAAGTGCAGTCAAGTCAGTTATGAGTTACTGCGTTTTAAAAGTCTATAACTAATTAAAATACTATAATTTTAGTAAATCCATGAAGTATCTTCTAAACCGTTTAACATAGTGCTTAGCCGGTTTTACCCGTATAAAAAGCTCAACAAGATGAGAATTTTAATGCATTTATCTAATTTTTGTCAAAAATGTTGGTTAGCAGGTTTTCGCAGTACACCCTCAATATGTGCATTTTTGAACAAGATTTTCTATAGCATCCACTTTTATCAGTTATGATTAATCAATGTTGTAATAATATGTAAATCCATCTGTCTAGTCTTTTCCTAACATGTTGGGGTCGGCTTCCAGTCTAACCAGATGCAGCTAAATACCAGTATTTTACATAGAGCAGCTGCCTATCTGACCTCCACAACCCAGTTACTGGGTACCCCTTGATAAGACTGGTTGTCAGACTTTTGAGCTTCTAACTACCCAAAATGATTGTCAAAGATCTATGAATGACAGCCAGGACCAACAGCTTAACATGCTTTCCGAAGCATGAAGGGGTTTCAATATTATGTAATAATAATATGTAAATGGTGGTGTAAAACACCAACATTATAGTCACATAACATCATCGTCATTGTAGTATTAGTTAGTAGTAGTTTATAGTTGTAGTGTTCTATTATGTTTTATTCTATAGTATTAGCCTAGCTGTTGTGCATAGTCAGAAAATTGGTAGCTGGGTTGAGACCCCAGTTTGCATCAAACAAACATTAAAATATCATGCCACTGGTGGGGACTATTTTAATTCACACCATGGGACTTCTTCTTCAATTCTTTTATGTAAAATGTTTAAACTTTTGTTCCACAAATTTTAACCTTATTTTTCAATGTAAATGTAAACAATAACATTTTTGATTAAAAAATGAAAAAAAGTGAAAGCCTTAATTTAAAGCTCGTATTATTTTATAATTGGACACAAAAAACAAAAAATTGCACTCGATTTTCATACTGGATGGCTGCAAAGATATTATAAACAACATTTTAATTATTATTAAATTGAGTTACAAAATTTAAATTTAAATATTGCATTATACTCACTTATTGGCGGCGCTTATAGCTATAGGATTGATTAAAGAATTGGCTTCAGCGGTCTTGGCTGTGTTCAGGATAAGCGTTCGGGCCGCACCAGTGAAGTACCGCACAAACTTCGTAGACCTTAAAAGCGACGACATTTTGTTGCTGCGAATGTTTAAAACATTAATAATTGAATTAATTCCACTTCAATTTCGGGAAGAATCACTGAACTTTTATCAAAAACCTATCAAGGCAGCTAAAACTAGCTAAAAAAGAACTTTGAGGTTATTAGTTATGTCACTTGGCATTTCCAGTCGGTGTTGCTAGGAAAATTGAACCCAATCTATAACTAATTAACTATACTCTATGATTGAACCCACTTATTTATTATTACATGCAAGCAAGTATTCACATATTTCATAAGCTGTTCATAAAGTTAGTAGAATATAAGGTGCAGGCAACTTTATTTATTACTTCGAAAAATAATAAAATGGGTCAGTGATTGAAAACCGTGAAATTATTAATATTAGTTCCATGTTGAAAACATCGCACTCATAGAACAAATAACTTTTTATTTATTTTCTATTAACTCTATACATCGAGCTGACCCGTCAGACGTTGTCAAAATTTCAATTTCTTTTTTTTTTCTTTTTCACCACCAGTAAAGAGTAGGACAAAACAAAAAATAAAATATTCAAATCGGTTAAGCCGTTTTTGAGTTTTAACGAGACTAACGAACAGTAAATGATTTTTATGTTTAAGAAGAAGAAGAAGAAGATGGAACCAAGCTTCAAGAAGAACGGTGAAAAAATGGTCAAAAATCAAAAATTCGAAGACATGATATGCACACTGCAGTGCTTGTAACATTATACCTACCCTTGGCATAGTGTCCACCAACGCGAGCGCGTTGGTGTACCATGTAAGCCGACGTTCGCACGGACGTAACAATATCGCGGCGATTTTATTTCGCACACTAGATTTGCAACACTCTGTTTAGCGCCGAGAGTTGAAAATCCAACAGTGTGTTTTTTCGACGCGCTAGAATGCACTCTATTGTTGTTAAGTTGGATTCTCAACGCTCGGCTCAACAACGCGAGATGATAATCTAGTGCGCGATAAAATCCCGCCGCGGTATTTTTACGTCCGTGCGTACGTCGGCTAAGTGACCCGTATCATTGCCGTAACGATCTAATTAAGTAATTAAGTTTAGGTTTAGTGTTTATATTTATATTTATATAATAATAATTCCACGGTAAAGTCCATGGAATTACTAATACAGTCATAGGAGCTAAATAAAGGCCTCTTCCTTCTGTCATTTACGGTTGTAATAAAAATAAATATCTATGGTTATGTGATTGTGATATCGTGTGTTTTTCCAATCTACTGATAAATTATTTTACTGATATCGTCACGTATATTGTGTAAGAATGCACCAGTCAGCGTATCAGTGTTGTACAGGAACGAAGGTGTTTATTAATTCGGTAAAAACTATTTAGAACTTTGCAAACAATGGGAAATTGCTGTACAAAACATGATCATTTTAGAGCTGAAGACAATAAGAAGGAAGAATCTTTACAGGTCAGAGTATAAAAGCGGAAAAACAATGAAAAAGCCGAAACAAATTACCGCGTGGCTTTGAAAATTTTCAAATAATATAAGCTAATAATTTTGAAAGTGAGGTCTAGGTGGCGCCATCTGCTGTCTGAGTTTTGCGTAAGATTCCTTATTGGAATTGGCGGAATTTCTGGGCAGTGTAATTTAAAATTTCACCAATAAGTGTCATTATCCATGAATATGGCTCCATCGATTCATGTTCGATTATTTACCCAGATAGTGTCATGGTACATACTTACGTATTGGTTGGTTAATAGATAGTATTATCGTTAATTATTTTGCACACAGGCCCTATTTTTTTGGTTGGATTTTCTTTTTGCATTTGTGCAGTGCAGCACTATCCAACCCACAGACTACGTTGCACCAACTACGTGACAATATAATTCCTAGAAACACTCCCTACACCAACAAGGCCAGCAAAACTAGACAGACGGCGAGATAAAAACTTTTAAAATGTATACTGGATTTGACTCAATGTTGACATAAATCCCATACAAGCATTGCCTCAGTCCACAGAGCATGTAACTTTACCTCAGTCTGTCTAATCTCAAATGGACATTGCTGATCATTACCGGCTGTCAACTTGTGACAGCTGTCAGCTGTTAAGTTAATTCCGTCACCGGGCTTGTAAGTAACACGAGTTCACACGACGCATTTTTACCTGGCGCGGGATTCGGCACAGTAGTTTTCGAAAAGAAGGTTTAGCCGGTTGATATTAAGAGCACTAAAAATCTCCTAGAGTTAAATAAATAAATAATCTACGACCAAAACATAAAAATGGTGAGTTTTAAAATTGTTAACTTCCTTTGACTTTGGTTTGACCTTTCGTGTTGTTGCGGGGATTCTTTATCAATAATTATGTTAGATTGTTACGTCTATTGATGTAATGATAATGTAATTAGAAAATAAAATGACTAACTGGATACAAATTCCTTTCGTCGCCTGCCTCTAGGTTATCTTGGCTTAGCCTTAAAATAACAGGTTTTGTTGAAAAAACAGCTACCCGCCGTTAGAGCTACCCACTTTAATGTTAATTTATTAAATTTGATATTACCATTATTATCTTCAAAGTTAAAAGTCTCTCTTCTTATCCTTTTTTGAAAGTTTTTAATTTGATTATCCTTTGTAACCAGGGTAACTAGTCTTAGCAAAAATTCAGCTCTTTAGCAGTGATCTTGTTTGTACCTATTACATAATAATAACATTGGCACATACATGAATACTGAAGGAGTTAGTATTATATTTTTGTTGCAAAAAAGCTCAAGTTTCTAAATGTAGACCACTATTTCTATTTACTTTAGAAATATGTGGGTAAATGATGCAAGTGCACAAATAATTTCTATGATCTAAAAGTAGGAAGTTATAGGATTTTTGCTATTTTCCTCCAATGGTATAAGACAGTTCACAAGGCGAAATTATTATTTAGTAACCAGAAAGCTGTTCAATCCATACCAATGTTATCAAATTCAGCTCCAAATATTGATGTTTCAACAGACTTGAATGAATGCTTAGTTAGGTCATGCTACAATAAATTGAAGCTACATTGTATTCTTTGCTAATTTTCAGGCTGAACCTGTTAAAGTGGTTGTCACCGGTGCTGCAGGCCAGATCGCCTACTCCCTGATCTACCAGATTGCATCTGGTGCTGTGTTTGGCCCCAGCCAGCCTGTGTACCTGCACCTTCTTGATATTGCCCCCATGATGGGAGTCCTTGAGGGTGTGGTCATGGAGCTGGCTGACTGTGCTCTGCCCCTGCTGACCGGTGTATTGCCAACTTTCAAGCCTGAGGAAGCATTTAAAGATGTAGTTGCTGCATTCCTAGTTGGTGCTATGCCCAGGAAAGAGGGCATGGAAAGGAAAGATCTCCTCGCTGCCAATGTTCGCATTTTCAAGGAGCAAGGTCAAGCTATGGACAAAGTTGCCCGTAAGGACGTGAAAGTCCTCGTTGTTGGGAACCCAGCCAACACAAATGCTCTCATTTGCTCTAAGTATGCTCCTTCCATTCCTAAAGAGAACTTCACAGCAATGACTCGTCTCGACCAGAACCGTGCCCAGTCTCAGTTGGCAGCTAAAATTGGTGTACCTGTGCAGAATGTTAAGAATGTTATTATTTGGGGTAACCACTCATCTACTCAGTTCCCAGACCCGTCAAATGCTGTTGTGACTGTTGGTGGTGCAGAGAAGCCTGTGCCAGCTGCTATCAATGATGATGCCTACTTGAAGTCTGATTTCGTCACAACAGTGCAGAAGCGTGGTGCAGCCGTCATCGCCGCAAGAAAGATGTCCTCAGCTCTCTCAGCAGCAAAAGCCGCCTCTGATCACATGAGGGATTGGTTCTTGGGTAGCGGAGACCGCTGGGTGAGCATGGGTGTTGTCTCTGATGGCTCATACGGCACACCCCGTGACATTGTATTCTCATTCCCGGTCACAACCGCCAATGGCAAGTGGAACATTGTTCAGGGTCTGACAATCTCAGACTTTGCACGGCAAATGCTTGACGCTACGGGCAAGGAGCTCTCTGAAGAAAAGCAGGAAGCCTTGGAAGTCTGCAAGGATTGACCTAGCATATTAATGGAACTATAAGCAATATAGATTACATTAGGCATTACGTTATATATATTTGCGATCTGTAGCCGCTCAATATTATTTTATTATTACAGAAAACGGCTTATGTAATTGTGGTCACACACTTCTAATTTTCAAGGTCAGAATTTTAATGAATCTGTCCAATTTGTCATATCATCAGACTCACAACAACTGCTTTATTGATTAGGCATTTCTTTATTAAGGTTTTGAATATACTGTTTTTTATTTTCATATTTAAAAGCATTTATATTATATAAAAATTACGTCATATTTTGGAGACTTTTATTTTTTTACTGCATTATTGATTATTGTAAGTTACTTACCTACGTCATAGTAAAATAATAGTCTATTCTGTTATCATGTTTTCTGTTAGTTATAATTTGATAACACTCATTGCTTGATGAAGGTCACTGTAAATAAAGATTATTATTACTATACCATGTATACTATGCTTTATGTATCGTACGTGCGGTCCTACTCCGTAGTCTGCATTATTCTTAAGAATCCATTAAGTAACTCAAAGATAAGCAACCGACGAGGTACTGTTCTGACCACCGACGCGACTAGCATTATTCTCAGTGTGTTGTGGGCCACCCCCACACGCCCAGCATGGGGCAATGATCCCTGAGAGTGAACTAAGTACCTATGTCTTATAAGAAAGACGATTCGACGAGACGAGACGATGATTGGAATAAGATGAAAATGATTTCATACTTTATTCAGATAGGCAAGAGTGAATACTGAATAGGTATTAAAGGACCTTGGGAACCTCTGCCTTACATGTAAATTAACTAACTACCTACTAATAGTACCTTAGTAAGTATTAGAATAAATATAATTTATACCAAACCACCTACATGAGGAGAGACGAAACGCATGTGACTAAAAGAGTGATGAATATAGATGTTGATGGATGGAGAGGCAGAGGAAGGCCAAAGAAAAGATGGATGGATTGTGTGAGGAATGATATGAAAGAGAAGGGAGTGAATGATAGCGTGACGGTTGACAGGGGAGAATGGAAGAAGAAAACGTGTTGCGCCGACCCCAAGTAATATGGGATAAGGGCAGGAAGATGATGACCAAACCACCTATTGTATGTTATGTACAATCGTCCGAGTTTCATCGACCTGCGGCTGCGGGCTGTATCGTAAAATTATTTATACCTATTCTCGTAGTTTCCATCTGTGATCTTAGATTCACTATTTTATTCGACGCGTGTGTTATATACCTTTATCTGTCGATTGTTTTTGATAAATTAGCGTAAATATAAGTAGGTACATATGTAATGGATGATTGTCTGAATATAGTATCGTGATTCGTGACGTAACCAAGATAATGGAATTTTGAAAGCGAATCTTAGTTGAGATAACACCATAGGTAGTTTCTAAATGCAAACAGAATGGATTCTCTTGTGAGATAAGACTAGCAAACTGCGTTCACCAATCTATTTTCAAAGCATAGTGAATTGATTATGAAAATATTTCCGCATGGCCAGTCATTGGAACCTTAGTCCAGTGCCTGGTGCAAGAACGGCATACCTATCATGGAGAAATAATATGAAATACCTACCTACCATACCTAATTATGAAGGTTATATTTTTCGTCTCTAGTAGGTATTGGGAGGCCCACAAAGTAGGTGCAGTAATGGGAGGTCTAGGCCTGCGTAGCGGGACCCTTGCACTCCAATTATTGTAATGAGGCTCCAAGTAGGTAGCTCAAGAATGAGTACTTACGTAATTGGTACATAGGTAAGCATAAACCTACCTACCTACTTATTATTTACGATTCAACCAATTTAGAAATATTGGCATTTCAATGTTTTATGAATTTCCCTTTCATTGCTACGTGCTACCTCCTTTCATGAAGTGAAAAATTAAAATTTTCTTCAGCATTTCAGTTACCTACAGTCGTAACTTACAAAATAAATAAATAAATAAAAAACTTGTTAACTTATCCCTTATTATCCAGGTTCAATTATAGTGCAGCTTTTTGTTTGTTTTGTGACATTTAAAATGTTTTATTTTTTGTTTTTATGTAGGCTCATTCAAAACAGTGGAGTAATGCGGGACCGTAGGTCACTATAATTAATCCGTTCAATGAAGCTGTATCTTTTACTTTCGAAGAGCGACGATTGTACACACGGCTACACATCAAGCTATACATTTCCAGTTTACACTGACCTCTCATTGTAAGGATACAATTCGAGATTAGCTTATACTGGAAAAATATAGCTTGCTCTGTAGCCGTGTGTACCACTTCTGAATCCAAAAATTTGTGGATAAAGTAAGGCATACTAACAGTATAAATAATTTAAATATCAAAAGAGGTACCGTAACAAGTATGGCATGAGAAGAAACGTGGTCTTGTACAGTTTCTATTCACTAGATGGCGCTTTACATTTACGTCACGTTTCTGAATCGCGGTGTTAAGATTCTCCGCCGTGGAATGACCCTCGCTAGTTTCTATAGTAAACTCATACTTACCTGGCATAGGGGATACCGTGATCAAGAAGGCGGTTCCCCCAGGGCGAGGCCTTCCCATTGCACTGCGGTTGGGTTGACCCCTGCGATTATCCCTAATGTGGATAACTCGGACGCGTAATTTTTGGTAGTGGGGACTGCGTACGCGCCGTCCCCCCCTCGGAATTCCTTTGTAAGAGATGATCGTTGAGATGGGGTTCAGGGTTGTAACAGAGGATGTTATCAAGCAAGTTTACTGTTATACAAAAATAAGTCTGTTATTGTATACTAGCCAGTCACTCGTACCATAGTAGTATTTGTTGTATACGGACGATAAATACCTATAAGCACCTATAGTTAAATCTCAATTTGAAGATTTTGAACTTTGAAGATCCGAGTCCTATGAATGAATTATAGGTTACACATCAATCCACGGACCGACCCAGGCAAGCGTAGCTTAACCTGATCGTTTGACTCGTACGGTTGTTATTACTTAGCCACGAGCTCCTTTAAAATAATTCATTATATGATTGTATAAGTTATTTGTTTCCTTAACTTGAGTACATTATTTTTGTTTCAGCAACTTATTAATCCGTATGTAAAAACCGAATGTAAAGACTAACCTTAAATAACAACATATACATTTAACATACACAACATTTTTAACACAACAACATTTTAATAAGTCACGTGTGGAAGTTTTATACTTAGTCAATGAATAAAAAAATATTCCTTGACTATTATTACCTCACGTGACATCCATCTTTTGTCACACGTGATATCCATCTTTTGTCTTTTTTCGTGTCGGTACGAGCAATACTACAATATACTCAGACTAACGATACGAGATAAATAAGTACATACAATTGCAACTTATAAAGATATCAACTTTAAACTCAAGTAAATTAAGTTAATTATTGAATGAAAATACTATCGATAAACGTCATAATATGGAAATAAAATAAATAAATAATGGAAACGGGACTATACGCAAATAAGTTGAAAGTTTTTAATCCCAAAGCATGAAATTTATCTCGTCTCGTTAACTTTAGTTCAGCTTTATCACGATAAAATGAGTAGCCGGTCAACTAGGATGGTAGCGGGACTTCCCATGGGGCCTTGCATGACGGACGTGTTCGAGGGCGCTTCTCCTGTAGAAGGGTTTCGGCGATTGAAAATAAAAAGTCCAGTTTAAGCTCACAATGATTCCTCAATATATTATTCAAAATATCTTGCATAAAATCGTATGATTGTCACAATAGAAATAAATAATAAATTAATTACATGTAAACACACGGAGAGCAAAAAAGGGTGAGAGCGGAAGTAGTAAGAACAAACGTCAAAATCAAAAATGATATAGACAGCTGTCAAGGTGTTACAATATGTGAATAATTACTAGGTATATATTTAACACTTCCCCTTAATCACATATTGTCATAAATTACATAATACATGCACATTTGCACAATACAGACTTACATGCAAACTTAACATATGAAAAAACCTCACTTAACATTCATGCTATTTATACATTCCCTATGTTTATTGGAACCCAGCGGCTTAGTGAGTACATCTGCAATCATATCACTACTAGATAAATATTTTACTTTAGCAAATCCTTTTTGAATTAAATCTTTAATAAAGTGATATTTTAAGTCGATATGCTTTGTTTTCTTGTGACAGTATTCCTTGGCCTGTAATAATTTATGGGCACTTTGATTGTCATTAAACACAATAATTTCAACATCTTTACATAAGATTTCAAACAGAAAATTTTTCAGAAAACATAAATCTTTTAAGACATCAGTTATCGCTAAATATTCCGCCTCTGTACTAGAAAGGGCAACGCATCTCTGTTTCCTTGATTCCCAATTGATGTTATTTTTACCTAATTTTATCACATAGCCAGTGTAAGACTTACGGTCTAGCATATCGTTGGCCCAGTCTGCATCAGTATAGGCAGTCACACTTAAATCAGAGCTTCTATAAAAACATAGGCCATGATTTAATGTCCCTGCTAAATACCTGAGGATTCTCTTAGCAGCGAGCCAATGTTCTTTACCAAAACCATGATTATATTGGCTCAACTGGCTACACGCAAACGATATGTCAGGCCGAGTACATACTGCCAAATACATAAGTGAGCCTAAAAGTTCTCTGTATTTATAAACATCATCACTAAGAAGTTGATCAGGCTCAGGTTTATTCAATTTATCATTTACTATCATCGGGGTGGAAACAGGCCTGCAATTTTCCATCCCAAACTTACACAATAATCTTTTGATGTACTCAGACTGATCCAGTTTAAGCATGCCCTTATTCCTATCTCTGGCAACTTTCATACCTAAGCAAGTCTGTAGAGATCCCAAATTTTTTACATTAAATTTAGACTCTAACAGATTAAATAAAGTTTTTGTGGCTTCAACATTATTGCCAAAAACATAAAAATCATCCACATACAGGGCAACTATTGTTAAAGATTTGTCATCTTTCTTAATATAGACACAAGGTTCACATTTTGATTGCATAAAACCATTTTCCAACAATACTTCATTTACTTTTAAATTCCATGCTCTACTGGCTTGTTTAAGGCCATATATGCTTTTCAACAATAAGCATACTTTGTTACTACCATCACTAAAACCCTCTGGTTGTTCCATGTATATACTTTCTTTCAAGTCACTATTTAAAAACGCAGTATCAACATCAAAGTTGTCAATATTTAAGTTACTTTCTGTAGCTATAGCAAATAACAAACGCATAGTGCTACGACGAACAACAGGGGAAAAAGTGTCCTCATAGTCCACTCCAAATTGCTGTGAAAAACCACGTGCAACAAGACGGGCTTTGTATCTGCTATTACCTACATGGTCACGTTTCATTCTATACACCCACTTACATTTAATAATATTTGTATTTTCAGGCCTAGGAACTAATTTCCAAACTTTGTTGGACATAAGGGCCTCATACTCCTTTTCCATGCCATTATGCCAGTCCTTATAGCATGGTGATGACATAGCTTCACTGTAAGAATAAGGTTCACTTACTTCCTGTACCATCATTGAAAGGTCGAAGCCCTGATACCTATCAGGCATCTTACCGCGTGTGCTCCGCACAGGCCTCTCAGAAGAAACCACTGGAACTTCTGGTTCCGGGCTGGACAGAAGCTGCTCGTCGCCAGACCAGAAAATATCACTGCTGCCAGGACCTATTACATGGCCCTCATTTCCAGTGCTATCAAAAGTTACAGAAACATTCTGATTATTATCACAGTTGTCATTTATAATATCACAATCTTTAAAAGAAAAATTTTCATTATCACTATCATCAGAAGTCTTGTCTTTCTTACTAGAATTAATATTTATCTCATTCATATTAGAATTACTAATATTATCTATCTCATTCATATTAGAATTATTAATATTAATTATCTCATTCATATTCATATAAAAAATATTTATCTAAGCTCCCCTTTTGCTCATGAGAAACATTGCTCAAATCTTTCCAAAATTTATTTTCCAAAAATACTACATTTCTTGAAAAGATTATCCGTTTAGGTTCCGTGGGTTTAATTAGTCTGTATCTTTTTGTCGTGTCACTATAACCAACGAAAATACAAAGATCAGATCTGGCATCTAATTTATTACGCTTGCTCTCAGGTATAAGCGAGAAGGCCACACAGCCGAAAACTCGCAAATGGTTTAGTTCAACATCGGAACCTGACCTAGACCATACCTGCTTGGGACACAATCCAGCCAAAGCACTAGTGGGACATCTGTTTTTCAAATAAAACGCAGTCATTGCTGCTTCCCCCCAAAACTCATTGCTAAGCCCTGAATCCATTAACATACACCGGACCTTTTCCATCACTGTTCTATTAAGCCGTTCTGCCACCCCATTCTGTTGAGGGCAGTACGGAACCGTGACTTGGTGTATAATCCCCTCAGCCTTTAAATACTGCGTGAAAATATTGCCACAATATTCACCACCGCCATCTGATCTTAAACACTTAATGGGAAAACCACATTGTTTTTCAACAAGAGACTTAAAATCAATAAAATGTTTCATTACCTCACTCTTGTGCCGAAGTAAAAAACCCCAACTCATTCGACTGTAATCATCGGTGAATGTGAGAAGGTATCTTGCACCACCATAACTGCACACAGGCATGGGTCCACATACATCGGTATGGACGAGTTCAAGCGGAGACGTGGCACGTTTCGCATTGCCCTTGAGAAACGACTTGGCCACCTGCTTCCCCTGCAGGCAACCGATGCACTCCTCGAGCTTCTGTTCCTGAAACTTGACAATGTTTTTGTTCCGCAGAACACGCATCCCACCATAACTTAAATGACCAAGCCTCTTATGCCAGATTGTAGCTGGCACTGCTGCTACCATCGCACTCTGATCTCTCTGAACTCCTTCCAGAGAAGCTGAAGAATGCTCCATGTGCAAGACCTTATTACACGAGATGAAATCAAGTTTATAAATACCATTGGAGTTGGTGGCATGACCTACACTTTTTCCCATAATTTTACAATTTTCATAAATGTGACACCCTGTATCATTAAATATTACATTGTAACCTTGATCACATAATTTACTTACAGACAATAAATTGGACGTTAACTCCGGGACAAGCAAAGCATCATCTACAATTTTATGGTTATTATCCAATAAAATCTCTATAGTTCCTTTACCAACACTATCCACTTGATCACTATTAGCAACGCACACCTTACTTTTAATTTGCACTAGGTTCACAAAATTTTCATTGTTGTTACTCATATGCATTGAACAGCCAGAGTCCACAATCCACTCGTGATGACGCACAGACATTGCAGTTGCAGTCGACAGGAAAGTCTTATGTTCTTCATCTTTCTTGGCCTCTCTGTCCTTTTTCAATTTAAAACACCTAGCCTTGATGTGTCCTGTTCTTTTGCAATAGTGACAAACTTTTGTCTTCTTATTTGCTGCATAGGCCATACTCGATACTGGATTAGAAATGTCATTGCAATTTCTTCTATGATCTTCCTGTAATAGTCGAGTACGCACTAGTTCACTTGATAGTGTATTGCTCATATTTGCTGTCTCCAGACCCGACACGAGCACATCAAACTCAGAAGGTAAGCCGCTTAGGAGAATTTCAGCCAATTCACAGTCCTCAATCTTTTTTCCTATATCAGCGAGCTGTTGTGATAAGGTCATAATACCATTAATGTACTCACTCATGTTGGAGAATTCAGAGTAATTTGTACGGTAAAGTTTTCTCAGTAGTAAAATTCGTCTATAGAGACCCTTGTCTTCATAAATTTGGGATAGTTTATCCCATGCCTCCTTAGCAGTCTTTGCATCCCGCACATTCTGTAACAAGCTGCTGTGAATGCTTAGACATATACGGGCCAACGCTTTCTGAACATGCCCGGGATCAACGTCGTTCCCTGTGACGGCATCCCACAGATTTTCCAGTACCAATACCATACGCATACAAAATTTCCATGTTGAATAATTTCCCACACCTGACAATTTTTCAATGTGTGATATTCCAGATGTTTTCGAGGAATCATTATCGCCCATTTCAAATCGACTTCTTGACGATACCCTTTTTGTTCTGAAGATAATTTCTAACCTTCAAACTTGGATCTGGGTTCTGGGATCTGGGCCCATAACCTGTTCGAGGGCGCTTCTCCTGTAGAAGGGTTTCGGCGATTGAAAATAAAAAGTCCAGTTTAAGCTCACAATGATTCCTCAATATATTATTCAAAATATCTTGCATAAAATCGTATGATTGTCACAATAGAAATAAATAATTAATTAATTACATGTAAACACACGGAGAGCAAAAAAGGGTGAGAGCGGAAGTAGTAAGAACAAACGTCAAAATCAAAAATGATATAGACAGCTGTCAAGGTGTTACAATATGTGAATAATTACTAGGTATATATTTAACAGGACGTACTAACTTATCACTGTCAAAATGACAGTGATCTTTATTTTCATAACAATAAGGTTGATGTTGAATTGCTGCTGTCACAGGTAAAATAACTCTGAACAGACTGTAGGTACAGTACTCCACACGTCAGCGGTAACACTTTGAGCACCTTGAGCGGCACTGGCCTAGCATGTTACGGAGTTTCAATAGAATAAGCGGCCAGCTTTTACTGGTTTTGTTACCAGTGACGTGCTGCTTACTGTACTAAGATACCAATGGTTATTTGTAGAGGTTATAGGTTTGTAGGTCATCAATGCATTGACAGTGTATTCAGTTATCTAAACTTGTAGTCAGGAGGATCACTCTTGCCCCTAAACAATAATTGACCGTCCACTGCTACGTTGGATGTGCACGGAAAGGATTGCCACGTTCACTGCGCGGTTCATTTGACAAATGACGCATTCATGTGTAGCGTGGCCGTGGGTTGCAGTAGCAGTGGGCAATCCCGCTTACATTTTCATACAATGTGAAGCCAAGTATAATCCGCGCGCGATTAGAATGAAACCTTGTAAAAGTGATCGAGGCCAAGAGCAGGCCCAGTCAGCAATGAAAAAAAAAAAGAAAAGTAAATCGAAAATGACAGTTCTCGATTAGCAAAAAAGTTCTGGCAAAGCCAAAAGGGGGGTTATGATTTTAACAGATTACTTCTTTGCTAATGCTACTTCGCTCGAGAACTGTCATTTTCGATTTACTTTGACTAGATTCCATCACATTCTGATCCCGCGCGGATTATTCACGTGCGTAGGTTACCCGTGCGCCGCTGTGAACGTGAAGCAGTGCCATAATTTCCTAACTCCAAAATGTCTTGCTACCGTATTATACATATACATATTTTACGATAAGAAATACACGAATAGACCACGTCAAGTTTCAGCATCGGTCGACAACCCCTGATTAATACCTAATCAATGTTCCTGATCACCTATGTAGATATCTTCATTAATATTTTAACGCAATCATTTGATAAGATTACTTGACATAATTATAAAAATAATTCTCGCACCATTTTCATGTCACATCCGATTTTGATTGTGGTAGTTAATGATTGCAAAATTTCTTATGAAAAAATCTGTGAAATTATAAGAAAAACTATATGTGATATTAAAATGTTTCCCAAAATAATTTTAAGTATAGTTTTAGTTAATTTAGTGTCAGTTGGTTTAGTTAAAGGGCACATTCAACAGCCGATACCAAATGAAGCGTTAGATCAGAATCTTTACGAAGATGTGTTGGATCCAGAACAATGTCTTGAACAAATAAATATTATAAGAAGTAACGCGTTACTCACCATGTTTTGTAAGTATTATTTTTATGCATAAGCACTTGAGAATAACGTTAGACAAGAAGAGGACAAATGACCCGAAGAATTAGCCGGGACCTTAAGTAGATTGGATGCAGAAGGCGGAAGACGCAAACTTGAATAGAATCTTTGGTCAAGTCACATTCATATTGGATCTACCTTCTTGTGATTTTGTCTTCCCAATTATTCGTTTAACATTTTCGTTTACCCAAATTGAGACATATTTATTGGATCCAAGTAGTTTAATATTTAAATTTAAAAAGTGTACCTAGTGTATCTGACATTGATTTTTATGGTTCTTTCTATGGTTTTTATGGTGTACTGTATACTCGTAATGTTGATGGAATGAATAAACGATATAAATTAATGTTGAGTGGTACATTCGATTGTTATATTGAAAACCTTATCAAGTACTTAAAAGTTCATATTTCTGATACACAGTCGCTGATGCTGGCATCAGGGTTCCAAGAGGTGTTTTGGAAGGCAACACATTAGACATGGGCAACTATCACCAATGCATCGGTTTCAACGAACCAATCCCACCAAACAATAAACTTCAGGGGAAATACTGCATGATACATGTTCCGATGGACCAAAGTTTTAATTTTCCTTGGGAGATGGATTCAAAAACTTCAAGTTTTAACCCACAACTTTTACATTTGGACGGTGAAACGGTGAAGGCTTTAGAAGAATTTAAGACAGCGAGAACAGGGATGCACGCGATGGCAGGAGTTGTTGATGACAGGTAATATAATACGGATTGTAACAAAATCTAGTTACATTAAATCTCTAAAGTTGCAAGTAAAGTCAAACAAAAAGATAACTATACAGCCAGGTAACTTTAAACATCATCATTCTCCTGCCCTTATCCCAATTTATTTGGGATCGGCGCAACATGTCCTTTTTTCTATACTTCTCTATTATTCGTCATCTCGGTAGTCACCCCCTTTCTAGCCATGTCATCTTTCACTCAATCCATCCATCGTTTCTTTGGTCTTCCCCTACTCTTATAGCCATCGACATTCATACTCAAAACTTTCCTCACGACATTTTCCTCACTCCTCCGCATCACATGCCCATACCATGACAGCCGATTTCCGCAGGTAACTTTAAACAATTAGCAACTATTTTAAACAATTTTGTGATTAAGCTAAATAGTCAAGTCATTAGGTTAAAAAGTGAATTCGCACACAATAAAAATATATATATATATACGGTCGAATTGAGTAACCTCCTTTTTTGAAGTCGGTTAAAAAAGAAGCCAATGTTTCTTTTTATTGTGTGCGAATTCACTTTTTAACCTGATGACTTGACTACTTAGCTTGGTAGTGTGGTAAATAGATGAATATTTTTACTTGTATAATCAAATGGCGGTGTCTGAAAGACCCTGCCATCCCCTTTGTCGTTATTTTTTTTAAACCATCCAGATATAGGAGCCCCGCTTAGTGGGGCTCCGTCGACCACGTCTTACTACGGTAATTTTATATTTATTTGACCTTGACCTTCGAGACGTTTGACATTGACTTGACTACTTGACTTTATTTTTTTCTTTTTTTTTTTCTTGGCGCCTATGGTTTTGCGCACTTCGGGGTTTTCAAAAATACACTAAAATGGGTCTATTCTACAAAAAAAAAAACAGCTATAAAAGAACATACATTTAACAGATATAAAAGCGACGGGTGTTAAAGTACAGTGGTTCTAACTTTTGTCTACTGCATCGTCACTTGATGCAACTTGAAGCTCATATCACACGTATAAGCACTGCATCAAATCGGCATCACCATATGTTCCGAACAAATGAAAATCGGAACCTTTATTATATCACTTTCTTGTTATTAGCTGATCCCGATCCGAGGCGATGCAGTTACAATGTTTAAAAGTGTGCGTTTCTGTACGGAGTTTCATAGATAGAATGATGACTGGCTTGAGTTGAGGTGACGCTGATACGGTACAGAGCTTACTGCTTAAACGTGTGCGTTGAGCTTTAGTGTGAACATGAATCTTTACGTTAATCATTTGTTTTATTTTTCTAGGACCGTCGATCTAGAAGACAATCCTCTCGCCGCACTTACTTTCAGATTAGCCGTTTGCATTCCTAAGCCTTGTACTACAGAACAAGCTTTAAATTCTTTCCTATTCAACATTTCGTCAGTAGGATTTCAATACACTGATGAATTCTGTCGTCTGGCTGATGATAAGCCTTGGGTACCAGGAGATACAGTTGCTGTGTAAGTGAAACTATATAAATGGTTCGTATAATTTGAATTAACTCCAAAGTTAAGTTTTATTTTGAATTTTGCAGGGTCGTCTTCTCGCTTATTGGATTAATAACTGTAGTGAGTACAACGTTTGATGTTTGGCAAACATTGATTTTGAAAAAAGGTATGTGTTTCTATTCATTTATTTACTACCGAAATAGTTTGTTGTGTTATGCGATACGTATCGAATAGAATGTCTTCTAGAATTTTCTAATCCATATCAGTATTAGCAAAACTATGTTATTATCATTATGATCAAAAACTATCCACTTATTCATGAATTCAATTACTATTTCAGATCCCAAAACAGTTAGCGTAATCGGCAGATCGTTCTCAGTATACACGAATGGCCGTCGTGTCATGAATTTCCAGTCGGGTCCTAACAGCATAGAGTGTTTAGATGGCATTAGAGCTTTAGCCATGATGTGGGTAGTTCTCGGCCATTCGTTTTCATCAGAATCTAATTGGGCAAATCCTCTCGATGGTTTTTTGGTAAGTGCTACACCCCTTTCGACGAAAAAATGCTGTCCTAACATCTGTCAGTTATATATATTGTGTCCAGTAATTAATGGATAACCTTGAAATAGCTTATAAATCTTATAATAGACCTTATGTCCGTTTTATAAAAATACAAAAATAAAATTATAAATAACTTTTTTTTACCTTATCTGACATTCTTCTTCACCACTACTACCACAAATGAAAATATTACATCGATTATTTGCGGTTATAATATTGTACGTTGACTATGCCGACAGAGAAGTAGTAAATAGTTTGACTAGAAATTGCACAGTATTTTTTTCTAAAAAATCGTATCGTAGTGCTTGTGATATATTTACTTTTGTATTCATAAAGTGTATTACCTATTAGAACATTGTGAGACAGGTTAGTTTACCCTACTGATGGCTTGACGTTGCGATATTAATACTGCTCAGTACGAGAGGAACCGCAGTTTTGGATATTTGGTTCATGCACTCGCCGAGCGGCCGTGGTGGTGCGAAGCTACCATCCGCGGGATTATGCCTGAATGCCTCTAAGACCGAAGCCAGCCTAGCCGAATCCGGCAGGGATATGCTCACTGTGGAGCCCCGAGAGTCGGGAGGCTCTAAACAATGTGACTTTACTAGTCGCACTTTACCACGTGAGGTGCGACGTCGAAGCCCATTTGGATCTCGGATATAGATGCTGTCTGTTTAACGCGTGCATCACGGCTCCGAAGGTCCGAATTCTCTTCAGTTCCATGTTGGGGCTCGGAATAGTCTGTAGATGACTTCTTATATTATTATGCTAGTTCAAGGTTATCCATTCTTTACCGAACACCCTGTATATGCAGTACTTTCACTATTTTTTTTTTCTTAAGACAGTAACCCAATGCAAAAAACAAAGCAATAAATATCACTGTGATGCAAAATCAGAGGTAAAATAACAATGAAAGAACTGCAAACGCTGAGTACGTAGGAATACGATGTGTTTAACGAATTTAAACTTTATTATTTCGTAGTCGTGTCTAACTGACAGGTGTCAAGAATGCTTTCTCTCGGTGGCCTGAATGTACAAGTCCAATATTTAAAAAAAGAGTTTCTCTTATAATAATAATTAAGTATTTGCTCTTTATTTATTTTATTATTATTAGTATTTTGTTTATTATTTTTTTTTCCATATAAAATATATTTTGAAATATTTTTTGTGAAAAAAAACGTAATAAAAACATTCAAAAATATTAAAAATAGTGGTCCACCGGTGTCGGGAGCTGCGTCCAACCTACCGGTGGTTGGGGCTGCAAAGACAGGAACTTCCTCACGATGCTAGCCGTATCGAGGAGTACTGCCTTCTGAATTTGGCCCTTGATCCAACCGCCAATCGAGACCCTCGAGAGATATTAGTCGAGGCTTTCGGCCATCAGGCCTTTGGCATTAATATTATTTCCTTTATAATTTACATTTTTAAATATTTTCTAAAAACATAAAATAAAAAAAAAACATTTTATAATATAAAAAATAGTAGCTAATTGGTATCGGGATCAAGGTTATTATTATTATTTGCTGTCGTTGTATCCTTGTAATAACACTTTTTTTTTTATCAAAAAATGCAAAACGTTAAAGATTGTGCAATCAATTTAAGGACGTGTTCAAAGTCAAATTAATCAATTTATTATATTTTAATCGGGGCTTTTTACATAAAATCGTTTCAAAGAAAATTAGGGTAATAGGTTTTTAAGGAGAGAAACTTTCATGAAATTCTATAGTTAGATTTACCACTGATTTTATAGAACATTTTTATTAGTTACAATAGGTTCGCCCCCTATTACATGGGACTTAAACATAACTGGTGAAATGTGGGTATACCTACTATAGAAAGAAAGAAAGAAAGAAAATACGTTTATTTGCGGTAAACATGACGCAAAGGACAACAAAATAAATTAAACAATGTAAAAAGCAAGTTTTGGGGAAAATATGCGTCACATCTACGCAAAACGGCTACCGCTCAGCATAATGCCGCGACCTCATGCGAGGTACTATAGGTACTCCCCTGCCCAACCCTTCGGGGAAACACGGCGTGATGTTATGTTATCTCTAAGTGATTTATTTCCTTGTCACAGTGGATGACCTCCTGGCAATCCTTGTGGGTGTTATCAGCGACTGTAACAGTGGATACATTTTTCATGCTGAGTGGTTTTCTCGTGGTATATACTACCATTGGAAAAATTAATTCAAGTAAGTAACTAAACCTAAAGGCTTCGCTCGTCACCGACACGCCATCCCTTTGTGTCGCGTGCGATTTGCGTCGCGTGTTGCACTTGTTTGTAGGTGCCTTTATAAGGAATTGAGTTGGCACCAACAAATGAGCCGATTAAATGACTGATCATTTTTGATAAATATTAGTTATCAGAAATTCATAAATCATGTGGGGACGATAATACGACAATTAATGAAAATACTGGCAATACTAGAACATTCGAGTATTTTGAAACCATTAAAATAACTTACCTATTCGTAAATACAAGCATCGAATAAAAAAACAAACAATATAGATTGTATCTAGTGATGGGTCGACTATGAGTTTTGTCAGTGTTACCAGATGCAAAAACGTAATGTAATACATAGCTTGAAAATTACAATGTCCTCATACAAAATCAATAAAAATTTACAAAAAATACAGTGTTTGTATGAAATAGTACAAACTTAATTATAGTAAACATCATTAGTTAGATGTTCGAAGTTTAATTTACTATTTATTTATTGATGTCCTTACCCTGTATTTAATCAGGCACATTATGTCGTACTGACACTAGTTTAAAAAAGCTATTATCGTAGTAAAAAAATAAAAATTCAACAAGATAATATTTTACCGAAGCTACTGCCCAGGGCAATCTTAAAATAGTCAAAAATTGTCATTAGGTTCATCGAAAAGCTAAAAATCTACACCTACGTAATAAGAAAACAAATTATGAAATACAAAATCACTTTTGCCAAGATAAACCGAGATAAATAATCGTGGAAATTCCACTAAAACCGATAAAGATATTTCACTTTTATCGTTTGAAATTTTTATTGTTTTGACACAACGAAAAATGCACTTGTTTACATCCGTTAATTATTTAATAATTGACCATTTGCGTGTAATACCGTCATCAATATTATATCGATGTCGTCAATCAATCATTCTTTCTATCAGATTTGTTATTTCCTTAAGGGCATTGCTCGTGTGCATTACCTAGAATTAACAATTTTAATAACAGATTGTAAAGGTAATTTATTTTATAAATAAACTAGCTTTTGCCCGCGGCTTCGCCCGCGTGGATTTCGGAAAATATCTCACAGGAACATACTACCGGGAAATCCTTTCTTATTCCTTGTCTACATTATAAAGGAAACGTATCGTCTGCGCAAAATTTCAGCTTTCTATGTTCAAGCGTTTGGGCTGAGCGTTGATGAGTCAGTCAGTCAGTCAGGACTTTTTATAATAATTAAGATTAAGGACGCTGTTACAAATGGGTAGTCAAATCATTACTTTTTTACACAAGTATGTTTATTAAATAAAATGCTTTGCATTCATAAAATGTTTTTTAGCCAAATTGTTGATAGATGTGCATAGTACGATTCTGAACTATAAATTTTATTTTAAATAGGTACATTTTCTCAATAAATGTACCTAAGTAAAAATTTTCAGTCCGGTACATTTATTGAGAAACTGTACCTATCTAAAATTATATTTGTAGCTCAGAATCGTACCATGCACATCTATCAACAATTTGGCCAAAAAAAATTTTAAGAATGCAAAGCATTTTATTTAATATTTAATAAACATGCTTTTGTGTAAAAATGATGAAATGATGTAATGATTTGACTACCCATTTGTAACGGCGTCCTTAAGATAAAGATAATATAATATTAACAATTTTGATACTGACAGCTCCGTAAGATTTTTTTTTGCTAATCTAAAGTAATTTTATCAACAGTTTATAAGCATGATTTTTGCGCGTACACGTTTAGAAGTTTCATAAGGTCTAACTCGCGTCGAACCAAATTAAGAACAATGCTCACAATAAATTATGAAAATACTCTACCAATTTTAAAGCCGCTAATATTTATTTTAATAATTCCAGAACAACTGCTTAAAAACATTCACTTGTTTTGGCTAAATCGACTCCTGCGCATGTTTCCCTTACTGGCCGCAGCTGCTCTCCTAGAAGCGACCTATCTCAACCGAGTGACGGATGGGCCAATATGGCACACTGTGGAGGGTCATGTCCACAGGTGCAGGACCTCATGGTGGTCTAGTTTACTGCATATACAGAACTATATGAACCCTACGAACACGGTGAGTTAAGAGATTTTTCATTAATATTTGTTAGGTCACATGCAATTATGACATTCACTTCTTTATTTTACAGTCAGAATTTGTATGATTTTATGAAATCGTGGTAAAAATTGGTGATAAAACTTAGCACAGAGTAGGCACAAATAATTTTGACGTATCGAAACGTTTGCTACGAAAGCGTAGCTCACGTAGCAGCTTCCGCTGCCTACGGCGTAGCACAGGACGTAGCCGAAGGCCGAAGGAAATGCAGGCCATCTCTCGTTAGCAAACCTGAACTCACTGTCGCGCGTCTTGTCTCTTTTTCGCTCCCGATAATTACGACATGCCATCCTACTTTCACATTACACTATTACGTTATTTACGTGTGCGTTAGTGTGCCATTTTGAAGATCGAATGTTGCGTAGGTAACCTGTCTACACTTTGTTACGTATAATAATTTAATTGGTTATAGAACTTAAAGATCCACAACCATGTTTTTAGTCCCTTGGTAAATGTCAGATAAAACAAGATGGTGGTATCTTATCATTTTCAGTGTGTCGGCCAGACTTGGTACTTAGCCATAGATGTCCAACTTCACGTTCTGTCACCACTGATTCTGTTCTGGGTTCTCTCGGGCAATAAGAGGATAGCATGGGCAGCTTTACTGACTGGTTTGGTTGGTATCCTGACAGCTTCCACGACCTACAACTTTATCATGGAATTTCCGTCTACTATGATGGGGTATGTTTTATTAAGTCAAATTAATTCAGTTAAATATATGTAGGTATATCTATCCTAATAATAAGGCTGAAGAGTTGTTTTTTTTTTGTTAGTTACTGTTTGTGTGAACGCGATAATCTCTGGAATTACCAGTCGGATTTGGAAAAATCTTTCTCAATTTGATAGTCCAATTCTTAAGAAAGGTCTTAAGCTATTTAACATCACGCCAGGATCCTTAAGAGCCGAGCAAAAAGATAAAAAAAAGTCTGATCATGTCATCATCAGTTTGAACAATGAACATGTATGATCTCATATTCTATAATAACACCTATGTATACCATGTTTTACGCAAATAAAAATTATCTTATCTTATCTGAAAGAAAACTATGCATTAACGAAGAAGTAATAAAATAAATAAATAAACCATTTATTTCAGGCGACACAGGCCGTTAGATAAATACCTTAACCTAAACATACATATTTGAATATAAACAAAACTTGTGTTAATAAATAAGGCTTAAGACTATGTTAGTAGCACTTCACTTTGCACTAGCTTGACTTAGTGCTGTCCTGTGTTTGTGTGTTTGTTTGTCCTGTTTGTGTGTTTGTATCGCGGGCAGGCGATGCGATGCGACGGGATGGGTCGGGATAACAAGAAATTTCACGCGGACGGAAGTCGTGGGTAGAAGCTAATTTTTCATATTTTTTGACAAAATTATCAATAACTCCATTACAACTACATATTTTCTTTCGTTCATAAAATATACTTAAACATAAGAGGTACCTACCAACAAGTTTTTGTTTAAATTCACAAGATCAACTGATGTTGTAGGGAAATTACGAATATACTATGACTTCACGTTCCCATTATCTTATAATGCCAACAGAATACACAGTCACGAGAGCGAAGCCGCGGGCACAGCTAGTTATCAACAAGTCCACAAAATTATTTTATTTATTTGTTTTACCTACATAAGCGTTTCAGGAATTTTACGTCACTAAGCAATAATTTACAGACGGATTGCTGATCGCAGTTTTTGAAAGCGTGACTGCTTCTATGTCACTTTCTTTTTTCGACACCCAAGGATGAAAGATCCTCTCCATTCTATTTAGCCCGAACCATTCCAAAGTTCGGCACCCTAATTGTGTAACTCATTATCTACCGGAGTTGGTTTCATTTTGACAGTTCAACAACATTCATTGGTTTATTTACGTTGTCCTATCGGAGTTGGTTTCATTTTGACAGTTCAACAACATTCATTGCGTTATTTACGTTGTCGAGCAGACAAATTTTTCGAACATATGAAGCAATGGATTAGCAATTTGTTTCAAAATGAAACCAACTCCGATTGATAATGTGTTACGCAATTAGGGTACCGTTATAACGTTTGCGTGAATGATCGTTTGACGGATGAACTGTTGCTCGAAAGCAATATTGCCCAAAGACAAATTGCTCGAATGATAATTTGACCTATGAATGTTGAAAGCACTATTACCCCAAGAACCTTTGCTCAAAAAATCGTTTGATCGTAAAATATGCATGCTAATTTTATGTTGCTACTTCCAGCCGTCCTGAACAGATGATGTACTACTCGGTCAACTATTATACGAACACTTTAACTCGAGCTTCTCCATTCTTCGTTGGTATGCTCTTTGGGTATATCGTTAAAACGAAGAAGCTGGTTATGTCAAAGGTACGTTCAAATCTTAGAATTTTATGGGAAGCTAACTTTTGAGACAAACTTTCGGTCTCGAAACTAGTAACTAGTAAAATACAGCTCACGCGATTCTTATCAGCGGAGCAACTGAGTAACACACTATTAATAGGAATCGGTTAAATGACCGTTCAACAGCGCTCATTGGGTTATTTACGTTGTCGAGCTGACAAATTTTTCGAACATATAAAACAATTTGTTTCAAAATGATTCAGATTCCGATTGATATTGTGCTTCACAATTAGGGTGCTGGATTTCCAATCCTGATAAAATTCGCGTGAGCCATATTTAAAAAAAAAATCGTGACCACGTTAGAAACAGTACAACAACAACAGTAACATGTATTAATTAATAAAGAGTAGATTTCTGTTTAATCCCCTGCGATGTCTAGATTTACCGCGATAAGTAATGGAATTTATTTACTGCCCTCGCTCATTTTTTTTGTGATAATAAATTGATTGATCTGATTTTTTGGCACTTATTAATGAATTAATTTTAATTAAAAAAAAAAAGACGAGCGAGCCCTACAGTAGTCGTGTATGATGTGTAACATCTGACATCTTTAACAATAAATCCAACTCTAGCACCGCGCGCGTCTATTGGTCAAATCAAATAGCGCGCGCTTCCCCGGCTTCCTGTTACACACTTCCGTCCCTTTTCACGAAATCACTCCCACAGATAGCAGAGGGGCAATTCCCGTATTTTTATAACAACGTTCGCAATCTCATCTCAGTCTCAATCTGTCAAAATTGTATAGAGTTTGCCTACATTTTTGACATTTGATTGTCGCTGGCTGACATTGCGACTTGGAATTTGAACGTTTTTAATTACGAGAATTGGCCCTCAGGAATGTGAGAGGAAAGATGTTACACATCAATAATATCATTTTGTATGTTATGTTCGAACTCACTCTCAGACAGCACAGTGGCCGAGAACCGCCACAAAAAGAGGATATAATGCAAGGATCTGAACCACTTCTAGAACTGGATTTAATTTTAAAGGACATAAATATCTTAAAACTCGTTTTGCAGATAACAACAGCACTTTACTGGATCTCAGCCTTTTCTCTATCAACCTTTATCATGTACACCAACTATCCTATCGGTCAACCGGACTGGGATAACCAACTGGTTGACAGTCTGTTCAATTCCTTCATCAGACCTCTCTGGGCACTCTTCATTGGATGTATAGTGTTCGCTTGCGTGAACGGTTATGGTGGTAAGTTGAAATCATAGATATCCTGGATTTTTACAGACTTGGGGTTATTTGAAGGTCGATTTAACGTGGCATGATTTTATTTGACACTATTTTCTACTGATCCTGGTGTCAAGACACACTACTTTATGCTTTCTAATGACTACGAAGATGAACAGTCATAAGGTACTTATAGGGTCAAATTAAATGAGCTAGTGAAACTTCGCGCAGGTGATGGGTAGCGATATCAAAACACGACAATATAAAAATAAAATATTATTATTTGATGTTTTTTTTTTGGGGTCAACGACCGCTGCAAATGTTGTTTGAATAATTGGTTTTTATTTTATTTTATTGTGTTTATATTATATCGATAGCCATCAAAATTAAATATGTGAACTTTACTACGTTAAGCCGTTGGTCCCAGCAGTCATTCGTGGATCTTTGACAGTCGTTACGGGTCGTCAGAAGCCCGAAAGTCTGACAACCAGTCTTACCAAGGGGTATCGTATTCCCAGTGATTGGGTTGTGGAGGTCAGATAAGCAGTCGCTCCATGTAAAATACTGGTACTCAGCGGCATCTGGTTAGACTGGAAGCCGACCCCAACATAGTTAGGAAAAAGGCTAGGAAAAAGGCTGTCAAAGATCCACGAATGACAGCCGGGACCAACGGCTTAACGTGCTTTCCGAGGCACGGAGGAGTCTCGGTATGTAAAGATGGTCACCCATCCACGGACCAACCCCGGCAAGCGTAGGTTAACCTGATGGATCGACCCATGCGGCTGTTATTACTTAGCCACGAGCTCCTCCTCCTTCTCCACGCTGCTGCTGTTGTCCATCGTTAAAAGTTCGTCGCCTTTAACGATAGTCTTCCTATGCCTAAGACCCTATGCCTAAGACCCTATGCCTAAGACCCTATGATGAGACCTATACTCAATTTGAAATAAGATTAAAAATTGATTTTTTTTTTTTACATTTCATTCAACCAATTTTGACTTCTATTGCATTGGTGGCATGACAAATGGCAGCTGCAGTAAGCAGTTGGTATTGTAACCACGTTTTTGCTTTTAATGCCACGCTTATGCCTACGTAATAGAAGTCAAAATCGGTTGAACGGACTGTAAAAAATGTTTGTTTAAATTTCTAATCTTATTTCAAACGGAATAAAGGCTTCCATTACAAGTATTAGTTATCAATACCACTCTTGGGCGCGATGGCTCAACAATATGATGTTATTTGGTTTCAATAGTGTATCATTTCTATTTCAGGTCCCATTAACTGGGTTCTATCATTGAAGGTATGGAAACTCCAGTCCCGGATGTCATATGGGATATATTTGTTCCATTATGGACTGATGGTTGCAGTCAATATGAGCGCGATCGCACCTGTATTCTTCACTGTAAAATCAGTTGTAAGTTTATAATGCAATTTTATTATTTATACTAAGAAACGGGTCAATCAAAACTTTCTCAACGTTGTAGTACTGATTATAAATAAAACATTGGCCTTAGGACATTATGTACAGCATCAAAAGTCGATTAACACTTGCAGTTTTTTCATCTTAATTATTAAGTGAAATATTTAATTCAAATCGGAACAGAAGTACTTATTTTAAAAACATTAACTACTGTTAACAGTTAAACGAAAAAAAAGCAGGTTATCGAATCATTTTGTGTTAATTTAGATTTTTTAGATGATGTCAAAAAGTAGCAATGTTTACCGACTTCTGTTGCTAACCGTACCATCGCGGACCACTTTTCGACTTTTTTTTTATTTTGGCTTTTTTTTAGGTAATAAGGTTGAAAAGTGATTCACTACAAATGTCCGCGATGGTAATTATTTGTTCTTCTTCTTAGTGTCTCGATGGCAAAAATAACACGTAAAAATAGATGTAGTGTTTTTTAAAATTTGTTTGGCCTAAAATTCAGCAACGTGAACACCGTTCGCTTACGCAGCTATAGGTCAAGATGCAAGATGGGAGGTGAGCCATTGTCTATGAGCCGGAGATCTGAGCCGTCCATGAACCTGTGGAGGTTGTCCTTGCTGTGGCCTACTTGGGTACGAAGTCTATTTAAGGTTTTCGAAGTAGGCCACGGTAACTGATCCCCAGATGGGAGGCTCACTTATTCGTTATTTTGTGTCTTTACCGAGGTTTTTATTAAGCCGCCATCTTTTTTTTGCAGTTATTCAAGTTCCTGGCACACTATGCGCTGGCGTTTATTGTAACATTTGTTATGGTGGTAGTGATCGATGCTCCTTGCTCTACGTTGTTCAAGCTTTTATTAGGAGGTAAGTTACATTATTTGAACTAACACTTGAATTTAGTTTCTAATCTAGATATTTATATCAGTTACTTAGTGTCGTCTACTGCTGTAGGTATAAAGGGTGCATTAGAGAGGTGTTGACAAATTTAAGGGTGTGGTACATCAAACTGAACAACTTTCTCCATGGGAACAACATCTCACGAAAAAATAATCATCCGTCCCGTCCGTCATTTGGGTCGAGTAGGTATTGAAGTTTTGTACCAGACAATTGATAATTTTTTCGTGATTACGATGTTGGTCGCATGGAGAAAGACCCTTTCTGATACACCCTGTATATTGCGATGTTGTTATGATGAACACCTTTGACAGGTATAGTAGCTATTGCAGCTTGTTGAAACTGCATTAGGATACTCTGTTTGTCATCCTTTTGACATAATCCCTTAAGCATTGATTTCCTAAGAAAGTGGTACTATTATTATATTATATATATAATATTATAATGGCCGTCATTAAAATCTGTCATTTTTACCAGTTTTTGACATTTAGTCAAACCCCGCTGCTCAAAGATTTATATCGCTATATTTGCCGTCACCGTACTTAGTCACAAGAAAACGAGTCCATACTGAGAAGACTGAGCTCACACATTATTAAATAGCGTTTCCATGTGAAGTCAGAGGAGCTCGTGGCTAAGTAATAACAGGCGCACGGGTCAATCCATCAGGTTAAGCTACGCTTGCCGGGGTTGGTCCGTGGATGGTCGACCATCTTTACATACCGAGACTCCTCCGTGCCTCGGAAAGCACGTTAAGCCGTTGGTCCCGGCTGTCATTCGTAGATCTTTGACAGTCGTTACGGGTCGTCAGAAGCCCGAAAGTCTGACAATCAGTCTTACCAAGGGGTATCGTATTACCCAGTTAACGGGTTGTGGAGGTCAGATAGGCAGTCGCTCCATGTAAAATAATGGTATTCAGCTGCATCCGGTTAGACTGGAAGCCGACCCCAACATAGTTGGGAAAAGGCTAGGCAGATTGTTTCCATGTGAAGTCACTGCGTATGAGTGTCAGAGGTGTCAAAACGTAACCGAAATGCGATTGTCTTTTGACGGGGTAGGGCGAATCTAATGATTTAAATCTTAGCCACTTCCATCATTTTCATGACAGTCGTCACTGCGGCCTTTAGTGGCGGCCACCACTCTTCTATGAAGCCGTACGTTTAGTGTAGCGGTATCCATAAGCCACTGGCCTTAGCCATAGCCTTTTCTAGTTTTTTTTTTTTTTACAAAATTTCTTTTTTTTTCTCAGGACCAAAGAAGCCGATAAAGAAGGAA
The DNA here is from genome assembly GCA_946251885.1 of Cosmia pyralina. Classification (NCBI taxonomy): domain Eukaryota; kingdom Metazoa; phylum Arthropoda; class Insecta; order Lepidoptera; family Noctuidae; genus Cosmia; species Cosmia pyralina. The sequence continues at coordinate 8,436,717 of OX276346.1, read as the reverse complement.
GAAGATGAAGAACCGAAGAAAGATGTTGAAAAGACAATGTAATATTAATTCATTTCTATCCAGCTACTTGTACAGGTACCTACTCGTAAGTAATAAATAAATAAATTATTCATCAAAGTTTATAATGTGGCTTTTTATTTTGTATATTATGAGATAGGCTTATTTTAATTTAGAATTCTTTCAATTTCTATACGTCTAAGCTTTACACTTTAAAATACGTATTTATAATCTAGTATAATACCTTTTATTTTCTTTGACTAGTATAAACATCCAAATTTTAATCTTGGTTCTACTTACAACACGTGAGAAACAGCCGGTGGCTTATCATAACCCAACTATATTGTTTTAGTCACGATCAAAACCTCTTATTCCCCTCACGTAACATTTAAACCGTGTTAGCAAAATATTTCAGCACATGCCAACATTTTCGAAAACTAAATTAAAACAATAAATTTTGCTATTCAATAATTTAGAAATTAGTTATTTTAGTGGAACGTGGATTCTAATTTAAAATGAAAGTAATTCAATTAAGGTATTAAAATCAACATGCATGCAGTGTGCAGGCCAGTTATTTCAGTGTGGCGTAACTTATACACATTATGTAATAGAATGGAAGCATATTATTTGAAGCTTCAATATGCCCAAAACGTGCTCTAGTTAATTTCTTTGTGCGTTTTAGTAGGTTTAATTGATGTAATGTTGGTGATGCACTAGAAATTTATACTTTACTAGCTTTTGCCTGCGGCTTCGCCCGCGTGGATGTCGGGAAATATCCATCCCACGGGAACGTACTACCGGGAATTTCTTCCTTATTCCTTGTCTACTTGTTAAAATTTTAGCTTTCTAGGTCCAAGGGTTAGGGCTGGGCGTTGATGAGTCAGTCAAACAATCAGTCAGTCAGGACTTCTCTTTTTATTTATATAGAAGAATTTTGAAATTCCTTGCTGCTGATGCATTGCCTGGCCACGCTATTATTTCGTTTTTGCTTAGCGTTCTTTTGACTTTTTTCTTTATGCTCGGCACCTAAGAGTCCTAGAGTGATGTTAAATATGCCTATAGCCTTCCTTAAGAATTGGGCTATCAAATGCAAAAATAATTATTAAAGTCCGCCTGGTAGTTCCAGAGATTAGCGCGTTCAAACAAACAAAAAAAGTGTGTGTGTGAGCTCCAACGCAGACTGGAGTTTACTCCTGTTTATTGTGCCGACTATTTATTTTTCGGTCATTTCTGTCGGGCAGGGTTTCTTCAATGCATCAATGCTATACACAAAACAACTTTAAGGTATACAGGCACTCGTCATCCCTCCCCGTCTCCCTCTTATCCCCGTCTCCCTCTAAGGCCCTCTCACCCCTCCTCCTCTCCCTCTAATCCTCCTCTCACCCCCTCCCCTTCCCTCCCCTCTCACACCCCCTCACCCATCCCATCCCCTCTCCCTCTCAAGCCCTCACCACATCCCCTTCCTACTAACCTCCCCCTACCCCTTTTACCCCCTCTCACCCATCCTCCTCTCCCTCCAATCCTTCTCTCACCCCCTCTCCTTCCACCTCTCACTCTCCTCTACCATCCCCCTCACCACCCCCTCTCACCCTCTCACCCACCACATTCCCTCCCCCTCTCACCCCCTCTCACCCCCTCACCACATCCCCTTCCTGCTAAACTTCCTCTCCTCGTTTTTTCCTCTCACGCCCCCTTCACCGCTTTCCCCTCCCCCTTTAGCCTCGCCAACTCCTCCTCCTCCCTCACCCCCCCTACACCCTTCCTCTCACTACAACCTCCTATCCCTCTCCAACTCTTCCCCCGTTCTGCAATCAATCAGTCAGTCTCAACTCAATCTCTCTTCAATAAATCAGTGCTATACAAAAAGCAACTTTTAAGGTGTAAAGGCACTCGTCGCCCCCCTCATTCCACTTCCCACCCCACCCCTCTCCCTCTAATCTCCCTCTCATCCTTCCTCCTCTTCCTCTATCCCCCTCTCACCGATCTCTCCTTCCCACCTCTCACCCCTTTAAACCCCCTCACCACCCCTCTCACTCCCTCACCCTCCCCATCCCCATTCCTCTCTCCCTCTTACCCCTCTCACCGCATCCCCTTCCCGCCAACCTCCCCCTGCACCGGTTTCCTCTCTCCCTCTACCCTCAACAACTCCTCTTCTCCCCCTTTTCCTCCTCTCTACCTCTTTCCACCTCTCTACCTCCTTCCCACTCACACCCTCCTATCCCTCTCCCCCTCCCTTGGTCATCCTCCCCTTCTCCCTCCTCACTACAACCTCCCCTTCCTCCTTGCCCTCCTCAGTACCACCTCCCCTTCCCCCTTTCCCTCCTCACCACCCCCTCCAATGCTCCCCTCACTCTCTTCCCTTCCCTCTGGAAGAAAAACTATGACTGAAAAATTTTATTACTTGCTTAGGCAAGTATTTCTGCCAAATTTCAAGTTAACTAACTAAATTAATAAGATATTTCATATAAACCTTATTCCCTGTTTTCACCCCCACAAGGGTGGAGGAATATAAAAAAATCGCTTGGGATATCTCCGTAACTTGACTGAAAGATTATTACCACCAATTTTCGAGTTAATCAAGCCCCACAGTAAAACTTGCCCTGTAAAATTGACTACCCCTATTCACCCCCTTAGGAGTATTTTCGAAAAACCCTGATATACGTTATTCTTCATTTTTGATCTCAAGTATAAATACTGAATTTCGAGTTAATCGGACCGCGCGTTAAAATTACTCCATACAAACTTTGACACCCCCTATATCCCTTTTTAGGAGGTAGTTTAGGAAAACTAAAAATTAAAAAACTTTATGATTTACTTAGATAAATATTCGTGCCAAGTTTCAAGTCTATTAACTCAAGGAATAAGATTTTTCATACAAACTTTGGACCCCCGTTTCACCCCCTCAGAGGGTGAATTTTGAAAAATCCTTTCTTATTGCACCCCTTGACCTTAAACTCGTCTCGCCACCTTCTCCTGGCTCTGCCTCGATATCGACGGTGATATATTTGGGCCATGACTCGTTCGACATACGGTAAACGCTCAGTCCCACTTCAGCTTGGCTGCTTTTTGGGTGACGTCGGCAATTGTGTTTTGGACTACATAAGTTCTATTCAACTGTCAAAAATTGCACCTCGTGAATCTGGTACCTATACCTACTTATAGGACTTGACATTAGTTATCGTTTCGCTCAACTCTATCCGAGTGAGTTCAGTACCAATTATAAGGTTCATTGATAAATGATTTTATTTCTGTAAGTAGGTTTTACACGTCAAAAATGAATTATGTTGTATTACATAAATGATTTCCGATTTCTGAACGACTACTCTGAGAAGAACGACCGAAACAAACTCAGAGGTTCAACTCACAGTCTCTTAAAGTACAAACATAATATTGGTCAGAACATATTATGTCTTTGTTATAATTGACCCGTTGATAGAGCATCTGACCGAATATTTATAATGCCATATTTCCCTATTTTCTATAATCCGCGGTCGTAATATTTGGTCCCTGCTGGCCTCTCACATGGCATATTAAGCAGGAATTGGTTTAACATCATTTATGCTGATAGCGAGTGAATATTCATCGTCGGCGATGCGTCGCTGCAGTTCTAATGTAGCATAATATGACGTTAAATGTGGCAAAGAGCATTCTAAAATTATGTACTCAAAAAAAGAGATGAGCTGATATAATAAATGGATTTGTCGTGTTTGTGCAAAACGAGCTATGTTTAATTCAGCTACATTCAGAGTTTTATTATTAGTTGTATAAAAAAGTAAAAATATTTAAAACTAATAATAATTATAAAGCATAATATTAGTTTTTTGTTTTATAATGTTAATTTCCACATATCAATCAAAACAAAACAACGTAGAATACTACTATAATTATAAATGCGAATGTTTGTATGGATGGATGTTTGTTACTAAATCACGCCAGAACGGCTGAACGGATCTGGATGTTGACACAGAGATAGATATAGGCTATTTTTTACCCCGGAAAAATGTATGATTTCCGTGAGATGATTTCCGATATCCGCGCGGGCGAAGCCGCTGGAAAAAGCTAGTAATATTAAAAAATAAAAAACTTTTTTTTCTACAGCCTGCACCACATTTTAGTTTTCCGACAACAACTTTTTCCGGCGCTTTCAAAAGTATGTCAACAAAAAAACACCCGTTATACACGAACTAGTTTGTAAACTGCACGTAAAAGGCGATGCAATCTATACTCGTATTCAATCTACATTCTCATAAACACACAGTCGTCGAAACTCGTCTGACTTTAGACAAACTCTGTTCGTATTTAAGCGAACTGTTACACAAAGATCGCTCCTTCAACTGAGCCACAAAACAGAATGTACAGTCCAAAGCTCTGACCAATGTCTAAGTCGGACAGAACAGTACATAATGAGTGCAGAAGGCCCACACATGTAAGGAGTACATCTTCTTTCACGCAATTTGAAGTACCCCAAAGCTATCTACTCGTACACCAATGATTAAGGTGTGGATTAGTGTGCAAGAGGTTGTGAGTTCTAAATCAAACCTCTTAGCAGGTTAGAGGAGCTCGAAGCAAACTTAGAAAGCACTTGATGACTCAGGAAGATGTGGCGTGTGATGTGGTGTGTGGTGAGAACTTTGTACAGCAGTTGGTCAGTATTTTGTTGATAGAACAAGGGGAGAGAAGAAGGAAGGAAAGAGGAGGAAGGAGGAGAGAGGAGGGGGCGGGGGAGAAGGGGGGAAAGGGGGAGGGGGGAGAAGGGGTTAAAACACGCCTGCAATGTCGCTCAGACCAAATAAAAATTAAGACAGCGCCACGAACAATACAAGGAAGCATGCGCAAAACTACACCTCGCGCTGTGCATTCATGCTCACTTGCACACATTTACACCAAACTACACCAACACATGTTTACGAAACCAACCTCACGTCACTGTTGACAGCGGTATGTCATGGTTTTTTATTCAGTCTGAGATGTACAACTCACATATGCGGTGGTCTGTTAATGGGGGAGGGAACTGTCAAAATGGCGCTGTTGTAGCTAATTCCCAACACAAGCTAATAATACAAGGCGTGAGGTGGTTTTATTTTATTTTTGGAAAATGACGCGTTGTTGTGTTCCTAAATACTCCGACATTGGAGTCCACCATTTCCCGAGAGACCCTAAAATTAGAAGATTGTGGATTAAAGCTATTCGTAAAGATATTTTAAAAATTAAACAGAACTCGAAACATTTTGAAGAAAGTGATTAGGTACGAGGAAATATTTTCACACACATCATCACACATTAATTCATCTCACACATCAATCATTTCATTTATTTTTTTTTTATTTTTTCACACATTTTCGTTTATTTCATTACTTTTTTGATCAAGTGATAAAAAAAAAAAAAAAAAATAAATGAAAATAACGAAAAAGTGAAATAAAACCAAACTCATGAATCAACGAAATGTCAAATTTATTATAGGCCCTAAGGGACCTAGCTATGATCACGATCTACAAATTAGCTTTGCCCGAACTTCCCCATTTGGTAAATATTTTGTACTCAGCTGGCATAGTTATAGTGTAAAATATTAGATTATATTCACAAGTGTGTCAAAGTATTTACCGTTTCGTTCATAATTCGAGGGGTCCCATATTTATTGTGAAATCATCAATATACACCTTGGTAAGGTCACTTTAAGTTGAAGTTCTGCATCTTCTTTTTCACGTCGCGTCGTCGAAGTGCAGCAGTAGGTATTTGTATAAACTGTCTATGTCAGGTACGGATGCCAACACAAGTTACATCTGTCTAAACTCCATTACAAACACTACGTTTGTACTAGGCAAGTAGGAGTTTCGGGAGCTGCAATTTCCTTATCTATTGTTTAGTTTTCTTGTTCTATCACGTATTGAATTGCAATAGTAATTAGTCACGTATTTGAGGAAGTATTTTATTACCTAGCCAAGGGAGTTTACAATTTAATTGATTTGTTGAATACGGTATTTTACTCTATATGAGAAAAAATCTAAAAATATATTATTTAGTTAGCTTAGGCAAAAAGCAGTCGGAAAATGTTAGTTTGTTCATAAAATAACAATATAAATTTTAAAATTCAATTCAAAGTTTTCAGTTTTTTTTATCTGTTTTCTGACACCATGTTATTACGTCATACGGCTGTGTAAATTAAAAAGTGTCAATATCAACTGTCAACTGATCAGCATATAAAAAGTGTTTGTTTTCACAGCCAACTGACGTCATGACTACAGAGCAATATGGCGTCCACTGCGTCCAGCGTTTTCGTCAAATTACGCGCGAAATTTGAAAATGTAAATATGAAATGTTGTTGTTGTTTTGAAAAGGCACTTACGTTTGATTATTGATTTTGGTTTTTTTTAGTGGCTTATTAACACTATAGAATCTAATTGAGACACTTTTCAAAAATGGGTGTAACACCCTATTGCGAAAGTGGCATAGCAACTGGAAATTGCTTTAGCATTAAAGTCTGCCAAAGCAACCAATCTCGGATTATTAACAGACTTCAAAAAGGAGGAGGTTCTCAAATCGTCGGATGCTTTTTTTTTTATGTATGTTCCCCGATTACTCGAAGATGGCTAGACCGAATTGGATTTTTTTTGTTTTATTCGAGAGGGTATACATCATAGTTGGTCCCATATAAAATTGATTATTATTTATTTATTTATTATTTGAGTTAGCTTCAATAATACGTATTTTTTTCCCCACTTTTATATGGATGATGTTCTAGTTTGTTTTGTAGGTAGTGGTATTAGAATTTGTGTGGGGTAGCTACTACAAATAAAAAGCGAAAAATAAAAACTTTTTTACAAAAAAATACAACCGACTTCCAAAAACAACACTACAAAGTGAAAAATAACTTTAATTTCGGAAGTCGATGGCAAAAAACGAAAATACATTTAACTAGACACCGACTTCCGAAATTAAAGTTATTTTTCACTTTGTAGTGTTGTTTTTGGAAGTCGGTTGTATTTTTTTGTAAAAAAGTTTATATTTATTGGTATTTCTGTCTTTAAGACTTTTATATTTAGCATACCCAACCATGTCATCTTCATTACCCAAACCCATTTTCTTCTTGCTCATATTATAGAAGTTTAAAAGAAACAAGTAAAAAACAACATTTTTCATTAGTGCTTACACGCGTTTTCCGTCCACGTAGGATCCCAAGTGTTTAAATAAACTCATTCTGAAAATTCGCATACCGAAATTACGTTCAAAGTGTTACTCGATGCGGTTGTAATAATATTACGCCATTTCCTTCAGAAGCAGCCGCTGGAATAATTTCAAGTTATTACACCGGAAAATTAGTAGACTAAGATGTGTCGCACGTAAAACTGAACGTGTATTACTCGGTTCTTTTCAAACGACACTATACAACGTTCCGTTGCATGGAGAAAAGTCGAAAAATTAAAGTCAGAAAAATCAATCTGCCTAGCCTTTTCCCAACTATGTTGCGGTCGGCTTCCAGTCTAACCGGATGCAGGTGAATACCATTATTTTACATGGAGCGACTGCCTATCTGACCTTCACAACCCATTAACTGGGTAATACGATACCCCTTGGTAAGACTGATTGTCAGACTTTCGGGCTCCTGACGACCCGTAACGACTGTCAAAGATCCACGAATGACAGCCGGGACCAACGGCTTAACGTGCTTTCCGAGGCACGGAGGAGTCTCGGTATGTAAAGATGGTCACCCATCCACGGACCAACCCCGGCAAGCGTAGCTTAACCTGATGGATCGACCCGTGCGGCTGTTATTACTTAGCCACGAGCTCCTCAAAGTCAGAAAAATAAAAGTCGCAAAAGTAAAGTCGCATGCGGTATCGGAAATTGTTAGTGGGCCAAGTTGGAGGCAAGTGTATTTGGTACACAGTTGCAGAGTTTGGTACTAAAATAAACTGCTTACCTGTTCATATGGAGTTTCGGAACGATTTTTTGAAATTTTGTGTCGTACGTCTTGTTTTAGTGGCTCCATCACTTGAAGCAATTTCCCTTGTGAGGAGACTTGCGTTTTACGAGTGCCGTTTTCTTGCATATTATATTGGTTTGGAGCTGTTTTTCAATAAATTTTTGGTGCTCATGCATAATCTTGTAAATTCTTGTTTTTTAGCGAGTTGTCTCGTCGTTAGTCCTAACCAAACCAGGTTATGCTGTATTTTGTAATGACAAATGATCATGACGTGAGTTTAAAATGAACCAATCAAACCAGGAACCAATACATATACATTTTATTTACATTTGGTAAAGAGAAGTGAAGTACAGAGGAGCTCGTGGCTAAAAAATAACAGCCGCACGGGTCGATCCGTCAGGTTAAGCTACGCTTGCCGGGGTTGGTCCGTGGATGGGTGACCATCTTTACATATCGAGTCTCCTCCGTGCCTCGGAACGCACGTTAAGCCGTTGGTCCCGGCTGTCATTCGTGGATCTTTGACAGTCGTTACGGGTCGTCAGAAGCCCAAAAGTCTGGAAACCAGTCTTACCAAGGGGTATCGTATTACCCAGTTACTGAGTTGTGGAGGTCAGATAGGCAGTCACTCCATGTAAAATACTGGTATTCAGCTGCATCCGGTTAGACTGGAAGCCGACCCCAACATAGTTGGGAAAAGGCTAGGCAGATTGATTGAAGTGAAGTACATAAAAAATAAAGAATACAGAAAATATTTCTACCCATACCTCCGAAATGTGTAAAATAAATAGCCAAAGTGCGGAACTCTGCCAGCGGCTGTGTTTCCTTCCATATAAAAATCTTTTTTACAAAAAAATACAACCGACTTCCAATAACAACACTACAAAGTGAAAAATAACTTTAATTTCGGAAGTCGATGTCTAGTTAAATGTATTTTCGTTTTTTGCCACCGACTTCCGAAATTAAAGTTATTTTTCACTTTGTAGTGTTGTTTTTGGAAGTTGGTTGTATTTTTTTGTTAAAAAGATTTTATTTTTCACTTTTTAGTTGTGGTACCTACCTCACACAAATTCTAATACCACTACCTGCAAAACAAACTAGAACATCATCCATATAAAAGTGGGAAAAAATACGTATTATTGAAGCTAACTCAAAAAATACCGAAGCAAAGTTAATCAATTTTATATGGGACCAACTGTGATACCCTCTCGAATAAAACAAAAAAAATCCAAATCTGTCTAGCCATCTTCGAGTAATCGGGGAACATACATAAAAAAAAAGAAAAAAAAAGGTTCCGACGAATTGAGAACCTCCTCCTTTTTGAAGTCGGTTAAAAACTATATACAGGGTGTTAGGTTAAAGGAGTGACATACTTTAACGGAGTGTGGAACTCATGAAAATGAACAACTTTTAGTATGGAACTAACCTGAAATATGAAAAAGAAAATCAGCTGTTCTCTACAAAGTGCAAAACCTATGCGATCAAAATGTACGAGACAGCAGATTTTTTTTTTTATACTTCAGGGATAGTTCCATGGTAAAAGTTATTCATTTTCAAGAGTAGTACACTCCGTTAAAGTACGTCCCTCATTTAACCTAACATCCTGTATAACCATATACTATAGCGTGTAAGTGTAAACCGTGGCAATCTTTTATGGGGTCATTGTACTCATCATTATGAACAACTTTTACTATGGGACCAAACCTGAAATCGCGAAAAAAAAATCTGCTGTTCAGTACATTTATGTTCGCATAATTCGTCAAAATGTAGGGAACAGCTGATTTTTTTTTCACGATTTTATAGTAAAAGAGTACAATGACCCCTTAAAAGATTGCCACTATTTACACTTACACCCTGTATAACCCGTCTGCCTTCAAAACAAGAATGAACAGGCATTTTCTAGGCACGCTCGTTTCGTCAAAGACCTCATCCATCGCTTTCCATCAGGTGTGATCGAGGTCAAGAGCAGGCCGATTAAGCAATTTAAAAAAATTGAATCTAATTATTTTTGTAACGATTAAATACATGATGGTGACAATAAAAAATAGTTTGTAATACTGCAACGTACAGCCTAAAATTATTTAAACAAAGACACATAACAATATACAACAAGTGTGTATGAACTGTAAACATTACAGACACGACGCTGAGGGTACTTACAATGTCAGTGAAGAAACTTTCGAAGATAATCCCTGGAGCCACTCAACCGATGTGGATTATTCTTTAACTTAGAAAGTTGGTTCATAATCGTATGTTAGCGGTTTATGTCAATCATTTGTTTGGGTTATGGAGTTATTTTGGCTTTAGTGGGTAAATAAGTTTGGTTCAACTTTTTTTTATAAGTGATGGAAATAATCGACGTGGGCTTGGTAATTGGTAAAATTTTGAAAGTGTTGCAATTGCATATACTTTTATGAATTTTTAGGGTTCCATACCTCAAAAGGACAAAATGGAGCGTGAGCGTCCACTTGTCCGCGCCGGCTGCAACGCATGGCACGCAACGGATTTTGGTTTGTTTGTATGAAGAAAATGAAAATACGGGTAGTAGCGGTAGTGGACGTAGTGCTAAAGTATTCATACAAAGTAAACTAAAATCCGTTGCTGCCGGCGCGGACCAGTGGACGCTCACCTTTATAGGATCATCAATCAGGTCAAGACCCTTTTTCTCAGAAACACGTGGAGGTATCAAGTTGAATTTAACATCAAATACGTAGGTCTACGGTCCCTTGAAGCTCTAAAAAAAATCAAGCTTCTAACTCAACACAATACAAAAATACTGCCATCTAAGCGACATATTTTGATACTCGGAAATAAATCAAAACAATGTTAAGTTTGTTTTTGGGATAAATTCATCCCAACTTCGGAATCCTATATTGTGCATGGTCTGACACGCCCTTGTCAGGTTTTTTTTATGTCTTGTCTTACATTTGAAAGTACCTAATATAATAAGAGTAGCAGTTTATGTGAACATTCAAACGTTCACATAACCGAGCTGCGTAGCTGCTACGGCGTAGCTAACCCGCTACGCAGTCGTAGCAAATAGCTAATCCAACAAAAGTCACTTTATGGGAACTTGCGGGTTACTGTTATTAAGACAAATTAAGTTATGTAATAAAACTTAAATAACATTGTAATTACTAGAACTGACGCGAAGAACAGGTAGGTACAGTGGCCCCAATTGTATTAAAATTTTAATACAACTGGGGTACCCAATTGATGCAGCCCACTGTACATATAATTTTTCAATAAATTCTTAACTCACGCCCGACATACAATAAAATTCCAAACACTAGCAAATAAAAAGTAAATCAAACTGGAATCAAAGAAAAATAAAAAGTATGAAAAAGTGCAGCATAAGTTTATCTTGTCGAGCAAGTTCAGTTAACTGGGCAAAGTGGATTAACATAGCGCTCGGGGCGATGCTGTAACAAGTTGCGCTCAACGTTGCAATCAATGGATGCAACACGACATGGTAGGCGACTTAGTGTGAAAACTTTTTTGTAAGCAGTTCCGAATTCCGATACATCTGTGTCACGGATAAATGAAAAAGTCTGTACTCTGACTCGTGTGTATGTGTGTGTGTGTAGGGGTGTGTGTGTGTAGGGGTGTGTGTGTGTAGGTGTGTGTGTGTGTGTGTGTGTGTGTGTAGGGGTGTGTGTCTGTGTGTAATTAATTTAAAGCAGTACATCACTCCACGATGAATAAAGTCATGATGGAATACATCAGAATCAAGACCAAATGGATCTTGAGAGTAGAGAAGTTGGAGTCGCGCCATAACAAACTTCAAGTCTTTTGAGGTGCGGGTTCCAAATCACTACCTAGAAATCCTCTTTTTTTTCCTGTATTAATAAGAAACTGAATTACAATCTAGCCTAATAGCACAGTCTATTTATACTGTGCTAATAGACTAAGCAATTTCAGAACAATTTAAAAAGTTCAGAAATCGTTTGTTCGCTATTGGATATTACCCATATATGTACCCAACACCATTCGTGCTAGGAATGTTTACAAATCAAAGTTTAGAGGTTAGGAGAAATCTTACGCTTGTGAAATATTTTATCCGCCTTATTCGTGGTTCCCTATTAAATACGTCATTACTAGAATACGTCTCCATCAACGTTCCTTTACCTATCAGGCATTTAGTTCGCCCTCGCCAGCGCAGCGTCCTCTATTTTCAGTTCCTCAAGCTGGTTCCGTGACTCTGAAAACTAGTCCCTTATACTTAGCCCTTACCCTCGTCAATCAAATATTACAGTATGATGAGACGCTTGATGCCTTTGCAAGTACCGAACTGAGTTTCCTGCAAACTGCCAATGCTTACCTGGAGTCCAGTGCCACTCCTAGCACTATCTCTGCGTCGTAAATTTTATTTATGTTTTGTTATGTGTATTAATTTTGTGTTGTGTACCTATCTGTTGTCTTTTATTTTTTAATGTATGGTATATTAGTGCTATATTTTATAACTTATTTGTATGTATGATCTATAACTTATATGTGTAGTATATTACTGTTAGTATAAGTTGGTCAATTAAATAAATAAATAAATAAAATTTAACTGTAACTTATTATTTTACGTGATAGATTTTGCTATAACCCAAGAATAGTGTCAATTTGTACTTTTACACAATTCTGTAGCAATTTTTTAGGGTCAGATAATTACACATTTTGATATACGATTTTTGATCGAAATATGTGGCGTACCGCCGTTTTCGTGGAAGGTTACGTGATACCACTCACTGCAACACGACAGAAACATAGTCATCACTTCGTGTAAAATAGTGTAAATTAGATTTTATAGTAGGTAATAAACATGTTATGTTTAGGTTAAGGTGTGTGTCTATGGGTGTCGCCTGAAATAAATGGATTATTGTAATATAAGCATTGATAACAATAGGATTTAGGTTTGAAGTAAAAGAGATGACGTCATAGTAGGGTGTAAAATAAAATGTTTAATTAGTGATCTTTGCCAAAGTTTTAAGCATTTTTTAACTTTTAATTCTATATTCGGAAGCAAGCACTTACATCCAATCTTTATACTCATTGGCCGCTGCTAATTGAATTTTGGCCACCGCGTCTAGAATTATTAACAAAGATCTGATACGGCATCAACTATGATAATAACTTAAATTCTAGTATAGTTGCGCCGTAAATCATTTTTAAATTGGATTTTAAATAAAAAAAAAATTAAATTCTAACTAATTTAAAAACTACTGAATTTCGGTAAAACATTTGGTGGCTTAATTTGTTGCATTTTAACCCTACTATGACGTCCTGCAAGGAATATGTCGCGTTACGACCAGTAACCCTGTTAAAAATAAAATGCTGTTCGTTGGTAAACGCATCACTTGAGAACGGCTGCACCGATTTGGCAATTTTTTGTTTTAAAATGTAATAGCCCAAATTAGGGTTCTATGGAAAGAAAAATTGGGAAAGTTTACTGGAAATTTTTAAAATTTGGGAAAACTGAAAGCGCTTTTTTCTATGGGATTTTTGTATGAAAACACAGGACAACGTCTGTCGGATCAGAAAACGGAATGAAATATATTTGACAAAAAGATTTACTTTATCTTGGGTCACACAGGGTTTTAAGAAGCTTTCATGGCTTACTAAAATTATGCACATCCATTTGTTTCAAGTAAAATTATTTTTGGGACAAAACCCAATTTATCATCGAATAAATCTGTTCGAATCTTCGAAATCCACTTGTAGAGGTATTACTGAGTACTATAATAATATTGCTTAAATGACGTAGATATTTCTATCTTTGCTTCAAAGTTTTTTGTGCGCATGGCCTTTGATTACGTAGACAAAGTACAGCCAGGGAAATTAATTGTTAAGCAATTTGACAATTGCCATTTATACAACTGACTGAATGACATTTGTAATTTCAATCAGTGATTTAAATCAGCGATATCAATCAAAAATGTGAATGACATCAGCGCAACGTTTTTGGAAAAAAATCCCTGGTGGGAAAAAAAGTTTGTAAGGAAAAAATTTGTAAGTAAAGCCTTTTGTTTAGAAATTACGAATGACGTGTTTTGGAGTTTTTGGAAAATCATCCCCTAGGGGGTTAAAAATCCTTACTAACTTATCATCGCTCAGCCCGACTTTCGCCATCGCCAAACACACTTTAGTAATTCAGAGAACAATTACTTACTAATTATTTAGATAACTATTTTTTTCGAAATTCCCACGTGATAGGGAATAAAGAGCATATATAATAGGTCTTTACCTATGAAATTGCCGTTTTGTATGAAAAAATTTAAACGAATTTTTTTCATGCATTTTTTATTTGTATTAATCGAAGTAATAACCCATGCAATCAATGCATCTTTGCCAACGCAGTGGCAGTTTATTGATGCCCTTCTTAAAGAAATCAGCTGGACGGAAGGCAACAAATTCTTCAAAGGCATTTTGTACTGCCTCTCGGGTATTGAATTTTTTTCCCGCCAAGAAGTTATCCAAATTCTGGTAAAAGTAGTAGTCTGTAGGCGCAAGGTCTGGTGAGTAGGGCGGATGACGGAGAGCTTCCAACCCCAGTTCTTGCAACTTGGAGACCGTCTGCTGTGCAGTATGAGGTCGCGCGTTGTCGTGCAGGAGCAGCGGAGACGAGCGATTGACCAATGCTGGTTGGAGATGTGCCAGCTTCTCCATCATTGTGTTCAATTCTTCACAGCGTACACATCTGAAGTAATGCTCACCCCGTTTGGTAAGAAGCTGTGATGAATCACACCGGCGCTAGACCACCAAACAGTGACCATCACTTTTCTAGGGGTAAGTTTTCGTTTAGGGCATTGTTTAGGTGCTGAACCAGGATCCAACCAACTTGCTGAGCGCTTGCGGTTATCAAACAGAATCCATTTTTCATCGCAGGTAACAATGCGGTTCAAAATTCCTTCATTTGTGTGTCTGTTGAGCAGTGCAAGGCACGTCTCGACGCGTACTTCGCGCTGGCGATCATTGAGTTCGTGGGGCACCCATTTGTCAAGCTTTTTTACCTTGCCAATTTGACGCAAATGGACCAATATTGTTTTGACGCTAACGTCGAAAGCTGCTGCTAATTCAGCCGTAGATTGTGTATCATCAGCTTCCACAATCGCCTTTAATTCGTCATTGTCGACCAAAGTCTTCGGACGACCGCGAGGTTCATTTTTCAGGTCGAAATTTCCAGAACGGAAGCGAGCAAACCAATAACAAGCGGTGCGTTGGTTTGTAGTGATAGCTCCGTAAACGTCGTTGATGTTGCGTGCCGCTTGTGCCGCGTTGCTGCCACGACGGTACTCATATTAATTACTCGAATTTTTAACGTATCCATGATGACGAAAAAGATTGAAATGCGATGAAAATGTAACACTAATCAATAAACAAAAGACTACTTTTGGAAAAAAAAAATCCATGTTTTTAAAATAAAATTAATTTGAAACTAGAATTCTTAGCCAAACAAAAATTATTTTGATTTGAAATGGCCAGTACTGCAGAACGGCAATTTCATAGGTAAAGACCTAATATTATTCCGTTACTATTGTTAGGTTTTAGAATTTTTTATCCTCCACCTTTTTTTTAATCCGCGCGCCGCTCCTCGGATACTATACTCGTATTAGCAGTGCAACAAGACATTGTTTACTTGGATTAAAACATATGGTATTTTAATCCCGGTAGTACTTTCCTGTGGGATATTTACCGGCATCCACGCGTGCGAAGCCGCGGGCAAAAGCTAGGATTTCATAAAATAGGCGCGACGGTGTGTGAATGAATGATGAAATTGAAAAGTTTAGGTTGAGTTGCCGTCACCCCGTATGAGAACGAGCTAAGTCATACATGTAAACTGGAGGACGCAATCCAGAACGATTGTGTAATTGAAGGGGCTTCCAGGAATCGGGGTACGCTGAGTCCTGGAAGCTCACTCTAATTTGATCCATAGACTGTATGGCAAATGGTTTGGTCGGTTGTACAGACAGCGTCAAAAATATCGGGACGAACAAACTGTTCAAAATGATCTCAATAACTATGAAAATTAAACTTTATCTCAATTGGATAAAGTTCTTGTCAGAATGGCAGTTGTCGTGTACTGTCTTCATTCTGAAACAATCCTTGTGTCAATGAGTTAATATTTCATAGTTGTTTAGATAATTTTGAACAGTCTGTTCGTCCCGATATTATTGACGCTGACTGTACTTATTTTGGATTACCAACCAAGTTTTTAACGTGACATCTGACAGTAGGGATTATGGTTTTTAGAACACGAGTTTGATTATTTTGTCGTCTTTTTCGATAACCAAATGTGATAAAGAAATAAAATATAATTATTTCTTATTCTTTTATGATGATGATGATATTGTAGAAATTACGTTGCGGGGGCGAATCTACAGTAATAGATGATAAACTTTAAGATCAGTTGGTGTTTGTGATACAATGATTTTTTTCATTAGTACATGCACCAACGATACACTTCTTTCTGGAATATTCTATTTTTACTTGAAAAATTGTTTTTGTGAACCGTAAATATGCTTTTTCTATAATAAAATTTATTATTATTATAGTTTATCTCAAAGAAATGTGCATAACATAACTCTACTGTTTTTCGATTGAGTTTTTCTTCAAACAAAAACCTAATCCTGCACATTCAAAAGTAACCACACTTGCTTGAACGATCGAATGTAACCATATGTACAACAGCCTGAACAACATAAGGTTTCATGCAACACAGAGACGACAAAATAGAACATTAAATCTCGCGAAATTGCAAGGCATTCACTATTCATATGCAAATGTATTATTATACCATCATGTACCCTTGGTATCATAAATCATAATGATTGTTATCATAAACGATAACATAGTTATGCTTTGTCACGGATCGACGACCATAGTGACATGTTATTGCTAGCAGCGTTGTTTCCCATGAGTTCTATTTCCTGTTCTGCTGTTTGTTTTTAGATTTTTTAAAGGAACAATTTTTAGTTCCCTACTTACCTAGAACTATACACTACACTGAAACATACTTTAGGCGACGATAAGTGACTCTTAATGATCTTAAACTAAAGATCACGTCTAAACTACAAATAATCATTACAACTATTTAGAGAATCGACAGGGTCCTGTGATTTAGATAATAACTGGGAAGAATCACTCTTTTCAGTATTTGGGTTGTAAATGGATTTGACACAGAGCTTTTTTGGTTTTCTTGGTTTTTGATTAGTTTTCGAGTACTTATTGTTAATGATTTGGAAAAAATATATATGCTAAATTAGAGCATTTTCTTAATAACTTAATATGTAAATAATTTAAATTATGCTTATATTGTTGTATTGTTGTTATATTGTCTACATTATCGCATTAGGTGTTAAACCTGTAAAGATAATTGTATGGTGGGAAATAAATAAATAAATAAATAACTATCATGGGATAGTTCTAGGTAAGTAGGGAACTAAAAATTGTTCCTTAACTTGATTTTCTAACCATACAACATGCGTAGCATGCGTACGCATGTTACATGGTTAGAAAATCAAGTCGTTTTCAAACAAATTTACCTACCTACAAACATTCAACCAATTTGCATATAAAAACTCTTAGCATCATAAAGTACTTTGATAGAAAATGTATGTTTGAATTACATTACTCGTGCTTTTCATTACACAAACCGTTTACGTCATTGTACAGTCATAAGCATAAATATCTTACATTTACGCAAAATTCAAATCGTTTTTCTCGTGAAATAAAAATTGTGTCTTTGAGAAAAGACATATTTCATAAACAAGAAAGACAGGAAAATGGGTTTATTTGTTACAGAAACACGTGCTTGTAAGATAAGTGAATTCGAATAACATAAAACCAGCCAAGTGCTTGTCAGACCGTGTACAATGAAAGGTTCCGTAATTGGGATGAATTTATTAACCAAGAACAATCTTAATATTGTAGTTGATAAGCATGTTCTCTCATACATTCCAACTGCAAATGTAAGTTGGCCGACTATTACTCGTTAACATGTACTTAGCTGTGATCGTTTTTTATTAATATAACCATTTAGTTGGCAGGGAAATTGACTCTAACAAAAATTAGCTCTTTAAAGCTTAATATTTCGCAAACGGATACCTGAATCGAAAAATGGTTTTCACATATCCGTAATATTTTGAACGGCCTATCTAACGAGACCCCACACCATGGGATAAACAAAAAAGAAAGCTATCCCTACTTTACGTGTAGGGGAGGCATCCAAAAAAAAATTTTTTTTAAAGTTTCTTTTTACCACTTTGTCGGCGTGATTAATATGTATACCCATGCCAAATTACAGCTTTCTACTAGTCTCTGAGCTAAGCCGCGGACAGACAAATAGACAGACAGACATACGGACTTGACGAAACTATAAGGGTTCCTTGTTGACTAAGGAATCCTAAAAATAAAACTGATTATAATCACGAGCACACAAAAAAAAAAAATAGTCGGCAGCTGCACGTCGTGAATCTGTCAAGACGGCTTCCAGTGGCTTTCTATGCTGGGCAACCACAGCACAGCGCTGATTTTCAGAGGTCACCCGAAAACGACGTAGGAACGGAAACCAAGTCACGTTGAAAGATTTGTACAGATTAAACAAATAGGTAGGTTATGACTTAACTTTAAAAACTATATAGAATAATTTCGATAATACCTAATATGTTTACCAGAACTACTGAGCAAAATACTTCTTCGCACTAATCAAAATAACCTACGCAGACGACCTCTGCTTCAGGCACCATGCGCATCGACTAATTACAGGCGCAACGCCTTCTTCATTCGTAGTGTAGAAGCCTTCAATAGTTTAACATCGCACCTGGATATAGATCTATTCTGCACCAACGCACACAGTATTAGAAAGATGCAAAACAAGGAATATTTTGGAGATAGTCATGAATAACTACTAAACTAATTTGATGTTGCACGATTCGACTTATTAGTATTTATTACATTTATAAACTTTTTATTTTTGTTTGCAAATCGCTGTTAACAAACACGGTCAACTGAAATATTTGTATATAGAAGTATATATGTGGAAGCTTATCATTAGCAAATTGTCCTGCCTATGAATGATTGTTAATTATGATATTAGTCTGTAAGCTTTCTGTAAGAATAAATAAATAAAAAATAAATAAATTTATAACACCATAAAATACTTTAGGAGAAAATCGCCTTTGAATATTGCGTAAGTGTAAGTTTAATTTATGCTCGTGACTGTACAAGAACATAATGTCGTGAACAAAGAAGTTCTTAAGCGACACGATTGGGTTAGAAGAAAGTGGGTTTGAGATTTTATATAAATATTTTCAAGCCGTACACTTTTAGGGTTCCGTACCCGAAGGGTGCAAAACGGAATCCTATTAGTAAGCCTCCGTTGTCCGTCCGTGCACCCGTCTGTCAGTGGGTTGTTGTACCTGTATCTCATGAGCCGTAATAGTTGAAATTTTCACAGATTATATATTTCTATTGCCGCTATAACAATAAATAATAAAAATAAAGTTAAAAATTAAATGAAGTATTTAAAAAAAATTTAGTGTTCAATATTGTACGGTGGTATGGGACTCTTTGTGTGCGAGTTCGACTTGGGCTTGGCCAGTTTTTTGTATTGGGTCAGTTAATTTGGGCTTCACGTAGTATGCACGTAGTAGCAGGACACTTGCGCGAAATCCATTTCCGCGAAAAGACATTTCCGCGAATGGATTTTTGCGCGAAGGGGCACTGGCGCGAAAAGAGATTTTCGCGACTGGACTTTTGTGCGCATAGAGATTTGCGCGAAAGACACTTGCGCGAAGGACACTTCCGCAAACCCAATTCCGTGAAAGACACTCATAAATGCAAAAAAAAAAAAAAAACAAATTAGAACATTAAAAAAAAAATACAAAAAAAAAATACAAAAAAAAGAAAGAAAAAAAGAAAAAGTAAGAAATTAGAATCACACAGTTATTTTTATTATATTACTTCGTTCTCAGAAACCAGATCAAGGGACCTGAAAAAATGAAAAGTCACGGGGTTTTTATGTTTTCTGGGTCAAATATATTATTTACCAGGTGCCAGTCATAAGTGGAATTACTCCGAATCATGCCAGTTGCTCGTTCTCACAGGCGGGGAGAGCTTCTCTTATTTTTGAGACACATTACCCCCATAACGTCGACTGAAAATCTAATATTTATGACGTGTGAATTTTCCACACGTTGTTTTTCTTTGTTTACCCGGTTGTACTATCTGAAAGAATATAAGTAGGCTTATGTATGCATGATACATGTCATGTGATATGATACTGGGATTACTGAGTCTTTCCCTTACATTATTGGTTCACAAAATCGTGTAAATGTTGCATCTACACTAATGATGAAGCGGATGAGTTTGCTTTTTGTTTCTTTATTTGAATGCACTAATCTCTGGAACTACTAGTCGAATTTGAAATAATATTTTTGCACTTGATAGCCCTATACTTGAGGAAGGCTATAGGCTATATAACATCACGCTAAGACCCTTATGAGCCGGGCAAAAAGAAAAAAAAACAGAAAGAACGCTAAGCGAAAACGAAGTAATAGCGTGGGCAGGCGATGCGATACGACGGGGTGGGTCGGGGGGACAAGACATTTCACGAGAACGAAGTCGCGGGCAGAAGCTAGTTCGATTATAAGTCTTAAGATTATAAATGTCACAACTAAATATTTTAGTCTTGAGTTGGCAAGAGATAAGCGAGAATATAATTTGCATGTGCCGAGGTAAAAGGCTAGCCCAGTAAGTAGGATAGCGCGGTTGACTGCTTAGGATGGTGGACGCTTAGTGCAGTCAGCAACAATAGTTGATTAACACCAGTTTTTTAATCTTAATTATTAAGCAAAATATTTAATTCAAATCGGAACAGAAGTACTTAAAATTTTAAGAACATTAACTCTTAACAGTTAAACGAAAAAAAGCAGTTTATCGAATCATTTTGTGTTAATTTAGATGATGTCAAAAAGTGGCAGTGTTAACCGACTTCTGTTGCTGACCGTACCGTCGCTCTAGGAGGCTTTTTTAGATAAAGATATATTTTATTTTTCAAATATGGGTACATTAATGGTGATATAGGGAACCGGTTCAGCCATATTTTACGAGTACCTAGGCTCGCAAAAGATACAAAATTATAAACTAATCTACTAAACTCTAACAAAAAAAAAAAAAACAACACAAAACCAAACATTATGTTTGGTTTTTGTCTTATTTTAAACATTATAAACAGTCTAACTTTCATTTTTTTTTTCAGTCAAGAATTCTGTTACGCTAGAGCATGTTTTGACTGTCAAAAAGCTTTTATTACAGCTTATAATAAATAAGCACGTAAAATATTGCTGCAAACTTCCATCTATAAATTACCGGTAACTCTAAAAAGAAACGTAATTAAAAAAACCCGCCATCCTCGTTTTAAACCGTCGTTAACCTCAACGTTACTTAAAAGGGTTAAGTTTATATAAAAGAGACACGGATGTTCTCATTAAACGTACGGAAATGCATTTAAGATAGCAAGTTACCCGCAGCTGATGTGAGGTTTAGCATTAAGCGGAGCTTAAAGCAAGCCTTGCCTTTTCTCTGTCGCGGTCAGACGGACGGACGGACGGTTATACGCGAAATAGGACGTAGATCGGCCTGTTAAGAGGATAGTCGGCGAAGCTGGTTTCTGGGCACTTCGTTGTTCAAGTTTGGAGATTTATACGACTGTGTTTTGTTTTCGGAACAAAAGAAGCGACTGCAGATGCAGGATTTTGTTCAAAGTATTGTTAACGGTAGATTAATTTAATGTTTTGTCAATGCCATTGATCGACCAACACGTACAGGGCACGCGTGGTGGGTACGGCCCTCTTCCTCTCACAGAGGGGAGGCATATGTCCCAAAAGTGGGAATATTATATGCTATGCAATTTTTCACCAGACATGTTGAGGTACTTTCTGCACGCGATATTTTCAGATTGTCAACAAATTCAATTACCTATCAATTCTACTGTAATTTGATTTCTGTTATCGATGGTCAAAAGAAAAATCTAATTACAGAGGCATACTCCTTAAGAAAAGCCTCCATTTGTGAATTAAATCCACAATTAGTGAATTGTAAAGGCTTTTAAAATGAGAAAGAGTAGAAAAATCATGCAAATCTATTCAGTCTTAATGAGTTCCGACTTTTCGAGGTTTTGCATTTTTTATTAAGGAAAAATTCTTCGTGTTGAAACGTCTTAACTAAGAAGAATTTATGGGTGCCTTATTTTGTGAATTATTTTGTGCAAAAAATGTTTTTTGGTCATAAAACTAACCATGGTCTAGCAGATTAATGATTAATAATTTACTGTACTAATAGGTACATAAAATCATGTACTAACTATTACATAAGTATTTAATCCAAAAACGAAAGCAAATAACGAATGTTAACTCTAAGAAGAATCAATTTAACATAGTCAACTATTAAAACATTACAATTAACATCAATAAAATTGTAAACCAATCCCATTGAAGCAAATAATTGATATCAAACCACAAGCCCACCAAAAACTATTTCATTCATCGACGAAATCTATTCGTTCTTAATTTAAATTTTCATCTCATTTCGCAGAGTAATTAAAGCCAACCGGGGTCAGTTGCACCTACATTTGTGTACGCCTAACCGTTCGTTTGCCTCCAACTACACACAACACGTACTACAAAGGCTTGTTTCACCAATCGATTGGTGCAACTCTAATCAACGGCATTATCACTTAACTGGAGTTAATTTTCACTTCATAGATTGTTGATTAGAGGAGCTCGTGGCTAAGTAATAACAGCCGCACGGGTCGATCCATCAGGTCAACGCTTGCCGGGGTTGTCCGTGGATGGGTGACCATCTTTACAAATCGAGACTCCTCCGTGCCTCGGAAAGCACGTTAAGCCGTTGGTCCCGGCTGTCATTCGTGGATCTTTGATAGTCGTCACGGGTCGTCAGAAGCCCGAAAGTCTGACAACCAGTCTTACCAAGAGGTATCGTATTACCCAGTTAATGGGTTGTGGAGGTCAGATAGGCAGTCGCTCCATGTAAAATACTGGTATTCAGCTGCATCCGGTTAGACTGGAAGCTGACCCCAACATAGTTGGGAAAAGGCTAGGCAGATTGAGATTGTTGATTAGTGATTGTGTGATTCACCTTCCTGTTTGTTTATTATGTGAATGAATTATTTATAATGATTCAAGATTTTTAGGAAGCAGCTCTTATCATGTTTAGTTTGGAAGAGGCTGTTAGTCTTTTCAAAGAATAGCAATTATATCCATTAATATTTTATAAATAGCAGCCCGGAGTCTGGATTTGGATGGCAATAGACTTGCCCCCTATTATGGATGTAGGTACTATTTATGTAGGTACACTTCTGCCTAATCCTTGGGGGCTTACTTGGGGGCGTGTTGTTATTTTGTATATAATATTAAGTTCCTTTTATTTATCATCCACTAAACAAACGTGAAACTTAGAACATATACACATATTTACTGAACACCCCTAACAAACAATGTTCCACGGGTTTTTCCTTAGCTTTTACGAGTCGAACAGCTGCTCACTAATTCAACATTTTGTCTATTTGTGTATAAGAATACGTAGGGTTGTTACAGCAATATGTTACTGCAGTAAAATCGGAAGCATTTACGATTTATTAGGGATGTACGATGTCACAAAGGCAGGCGAATGAATAGATAAGGCGTGAGAAGGAAAGTGTGACTTGAAATCTATGAGATTGAATTGAAAATATTGCTTTACATTTTCCCATATTTTCATTGCTGATTTGGAGAAAGGAACGGAAGTGGCGAAAAACAACGAGTTAAACTAGGACTTTTCCTACATAATTAGATAGGTACTGTCGGCAAACGTCAGGTCTTTCCAATTTCGAAACAGTTTCGCTTGCAAGCTGCAATTGTAGGACAAACAAAGGACCATACACATAGACATCGTCGGACCACTGCCAATATCCGATGGCAGACGGTATTGTGTTACCATCATCGACCGAGCTACGAAATGGCCAGAAGCATTCCCAGTCAGCAACATGGAAGCCAACACTATAGCAACAGTCATTTATGAAGGATGGATAGTGCGATTTGGTTGCCCAGAAAGGATCACAAGCCACTTTAAGGTGTACGTGTCCCGGGGGTCGTGCGGTCCATGGCCCTTTACGGAGCACCGGTGTGGGCGCGTTCCCTGAGGCTGCGACCAGCCCGCCGGTTGAACGCGTCCCAGAGGGTCATGGCCATCCGGCTAGTCCGGGGATACCGCACGATCTCCTGTGAGGCGGCGTGCCTCCTTGCCGGATTACCGCCATGGGATCTGGAGGCAAAAGTCCTCGCGCACGTGTGGGAGTGGCGCGAGGAGGCGAAACGCCGGGGCGTAACTCCACTGCCGCGAGAAATCACGGTACAGCGGACAGAGCTCCGGCGGGATCTCATGTCGACATGGAGAGTGCGATTGTCGCAACCCAGCGCTGGGCACGCCACAATTGCGGCGATAAGTCCCCTCTTTGAGGAGTGGTTGGAGAGGCGCCATGGCGTCCTCACCTTCCGCCTGACGCAGGTCCTCACCGGACACGGTTGTATCGGGAGGTTCCTGTTTCGGATAAGGCGGGAGGAAACGCCCAGGTGTCACCATTGTATGGATCGCCCGGAGGACACGGTGGAGCATACAGTGGAGGTCTGCCCGGCTTGGGCGGAGCACCGCCGTGTTCTCACGGAGGCGATCGGCGGCGGCGATCTCTCGCGTTCAAACCTGGTCCAGGCCATGGTGCGGAGCGAGAGTGCATGGGAAGCCGTCACCTCCTTCTGCGAAGCAGTAATGCTCGCGAAGGAGGAAGCGGAACGCGTGAGGGAGAGGCAACAGCCGCGCCCTCGCGCCCCTAGCCGCCGTAGGAGACGCCCTGGGCGGCGGGAATCGATTGCCGATTCCCGGCCACCGTAGGCGCGGGCTTGCGGACGACGAGTAATGGGCAGCTCGCCGTCCGGTAAGGACCAGGCCCGGGTCGACGGCGCGTTGTGTTCCACGCGCGCCTCAAAGAGATGTCAGCAGTGACGGGGTCAATTGGGCCGATGCCGCCGGGGTCGCGGGTAGTTCGAAAGAGATACCGTGGCCCTGGCACGAGCAACTGAAGGATCATGGGTGGGTTTTAGTCAGTAAAAGTCTGACACGCCCTCCCGCTCTGCCCAGAGCGGGAGAAGTCATTTGATGATTTCCCATCCAAAAAAAAAAAAAAAGGTGTACGTGTCCGTCTTGTCGATAGTACCAACATTCTTTCCAAGTCAAATTAAAATATTAAGCAGTGTGTTCGAGATATTTTTTAAATGAGAGTTGGTGCGTTTTTTTGGCGTTATTTTAGTGAAATCTCCTTTGGTAAGGTAGCAGTTTCGAGGATGTCGCAGTCACAAGCTTTCGTTTCATAGGATTGTTTGAATGTACACACAACAAAATACTTTTTAATGTTAGACGGTTCTTCTTTAAAAGGAAAAATAGTTATGTATAGGGCCCTGTTTTTGTTACAAAGTCGAAAGCTTGCTTGAGGAATTGCTTCAGTACAAAGTTTATTTTACAACTACCGTGACTTGAAAAGAGCTGAGCTACCAGATTCTGTGCTGTCGATACCTACATAAAAGAATTCATTGTATGCCACCTATAGGTATGTGTGGTCTTTATATAAGGGCGAATTTCACCAAATAAATTAAACGCGATCAACTCATCTAATTCGCGTTCATGAGCTGCCAGTGTCATCATTGCTGTGCAATATTGACATTGATAGCTCTTGAACGCGGTTTAGATATTGTTTTGATCTCGTTCAGTTTAATTGGTGAAATTCGCCGTTAGAGATTGGGATCCGGAAAATACGTATTAATTAGAAAAATAGTTTACCATTTTTAGTGTTCCGTACCTCAAAAGGAAAAATGGAACCCTTATAGGATTACTTTGTTGTCCGTCTGTCTTTCGGTCTGTCAGTCTGTCAAGACCCTTTTTCTCAGGAGCGCATGGAGGTTTAAGTTGAAATCAATATCAACTACGTAGGTCTATAGTTCCTTAGAGTTCAAAAAAAATCAAGCTTCTAAATCAACACAATAAAAAAATACGGCCATTTATGCGACTTATTTTGATACTCTCAAGTACCTAAATCCATATCCTATAGGGTATACTTCCCGTTGTCCTATAATCATGAAATTTGGCAAGAAGCAAAGTTTCACAGCTCAAATATAGGAAAAAGTTTGGAAATTGTTAATTTGTAATATTATCACATAAAAAATTTTTTTTTGGGGCTACAATGCTAAGTTTGTTTTTGGGAAAAATTCTTTTGAACTACGGAACCCTTCATTGTGCGTGGTCCGACACCCACTTGGCCGGTTTTTAAGTGGTTAAATCCATATATAGTGTCCTGACTTAGCGGTCTTTAGCTCAATTTAGGCACATTATAAATACACTTTTAACTTTTATTTAAATTATATAAGTTAAAACCCATTTATTTAAAAGCATTTACTCATGAAAAAGACGAGTTAAAATCAACTGACTTAACTAACTACTCCTAAAAATGTTTATAAAAAAAAATTTGGAGAAACTACAAACTTTTAGGTAAATAAGTTTACTAAAAACGTGTAAAATTGTGCCTTATGCTCATTTTAAGCGAAGCCTTACGCTGCTGCAAAACAAATCCACATTAATTTATTTTCCCTTGTAACATGTATAAACATCTAGCTGATGAATTTATTTCTCTCCCACTCTGAAATTAGCATGGAAATGAGTTTAAGATTTGTTTTTGTCCCGTAATCTAAAGAGCGAAGTGGTAAAAAATTCTCCCAATTAGTCATTCAAGGCCTAGATCAAAGGCGAAATTCCTACAACCTCTTTTCGGAAGGCCACGCCATGAAGTATAAATTAGACAAAGTGTAACCACGAACAAACGTTAACGATGTTTTTTTTTCTCTCATTCTGTTTTCTAGTCGATAAATATGTGAGTACTGACAGGACAGGTCCACTCAAATCTGTGTGATTCTTTCCTCAAAAGACCTCTCAGACATTATCTGCATGGTCCTCATATGATCAATCGATCTATTCTGTAAAAAAAACTCACCGTGAAATTTTAGGTGAAGTGAGCTGTCAATCCCTAGCATCTGATTTAATGACAGTTCACTTCACCTAAGATTTCACGGTGAGATTTTTACAGTTGCTTCAGTCCCGTACTAACCTCACAAGATCAACTGTATCGTCGGTGGTTTATTTTTATTTTTTAAATGGCCAGAGGCTTAGCATTGCCATACAACGTGGCAATGCCGCGTCTCTTGGGTACTTTACCAGTCGACAACGATGCGGAGAAATTTTTCGATGCCGTATTTTAGTTTTTTTAATAGTTTTAGTACGAGTATGTTAGGATATAATTTTGTTATTTTTAGGTTATGTTTATATTACATTTAAAAAATAAAAATGTAGAATAAATTAAATAAATGCTTTGAGTTTATTTTTTATTTTCTTTTTTTTTCTTCAATACACACTTTATTTCCATTTCACTTCTGATATTAGCAGAATGGTCGACACCGGCTTTGCTTGCCACAACAAGAAATAAGATAAGATAAGGTTTATTTCTCACCACAATATAAATCAACATTTCAAAATATGATTAAAAACACATAATAATATTTTTAATTATACTGTGGGAGACTGGTGCCTAAGCTAGGCCTTTCGGCCTGTATTTCAGGACACCAGGTCTCCACCCCTTCGAAGAACATTTAAATAGAATTATGCACTCGTACACAAATGCGGCAAGTTATATAAAACCAGAGAAAACATTATACTAATGATTATTTGTAATTCTATGGTTAGTAAGGGTGTGTGTGTATGTGTGTGTGTGTGTGTGTGTGTGATGTGTGTGTCGTGTTGTGTAAGTAGGGAAATGTGATAAAAAATAGAATAGAATAGAGATTTTTACAGAATAAACCGGCTGACCAAGATTAGTTATGTCTGGACTTTAAAAGAGATTTCACCTGTGGGTTTATTTCGGTCTTACTTCTCAGAGTGGTCAGATAGGAAACACCGAACTCATCTTGGTTTAAAACATAAGATATTTTTAACGTTTAAATTGTTTTTTTTTTAAATATTTACAGAAATAATCTACCATTTCATTTCAATGTAACAACTTTTCATGGAAAATCATGAAATAAAACTAGCTACATCAATAGTAACTGAATGGTTTCAGTGGTTTGAAAGGGACCTTGTTTTCACACCTTATTGAAAAAATAAGTACAATCAGTAGCATCCTTCAATTTGCAAGCAACCACCAACACGACGGCAAGGATTTGGTGATTGCCTTACAATGTAAATTGTAGCAATCATTATTTTGAAGGTTGTTTACAATCGCTGACCAGTCGGTCTATTTTGTAAAAATCTCACCCCCATTTACAATAAGATTAGACATTTAATCAAGCCTTTTTTACAGTCCGTTTAACCAATTTTGACTTCTATTGCGTTGTTGGCATGACAAATGACAGCTGCAGTAGGCAGTTGGTATTGTAACCACTTTTTTTGCCTTTAATGCCATCCTTAAGCCTATACGGACTAGAAGTCAAAATCAGTTGAATGGAGTATAAAAAAGGTTTGTTTAAATGTCTAATCTTATTGTACATGGAGTATAGGTGAAGTGAGCTGTTAAAAGTGTCAATCCCTAGCATCAGCTGGAATGACAGCTCACTTCAAGCTCACCAAAAATCCAAACGCGCGAAGTTGATGGAAGCTAAGCGTATACGAGAGAGTAGAAGAAGAAGAATAAGAAGAATAAGAAGAATAATTTATTGTTTAAGAAATATTAATAATATTATTAATATTATTGTTTGAGAAGGGCACTTCGGTTCGCATCGTGCATCCTCGGCTCTGACGACTTCCGATCGTTGTCAGTTTTTGCACCCGAGGCAAAGAACTCGAAGCGTCTAGCAGTTCTTTGCACGATTGTATAGTGACGTACTTCGGACTTCGGTCAATTTCGACCAGTACTTCGTCGAAGCAACTTCGCGGGTTGCTTACCAGTCGCCTACGCTGTTTATCACACCAATAGATTACAATATGTCCGTCGTCCGAGTTCAGGTAAAGTAAGTAGTGCAAGTTTAAGTTTTCACGTTGAAATGTCTGAATGATGATCATGGCAATTATAAATTTGGCACAAGAAAGCTTGTCTTATTAATACTCAAAATTGAGTCCTAATGTTCTAAAGAAAAAGTTATCTCAGCATAATTTTGAAGTAGGACACGAAAGAAGCTTAATCAAAATAAATTAACGTCTCAATCTCAAGCCCTGTCCAGGAATTTGATTTAAAAAATCAAAGGGTCGGTTATCATTAAAGATTGTTTGAGTTACAAACTTTTATGGTTTTTTTCTTAATTATAATGGATTTGATCAGTTTGGCTTTGACTGAAAGTAGACTATTTGACGTCAAAATTGATGAAAATTTCGATTACTTTTGAAACTAAAAATTATACCTAAGTAGTATTATATTAAAGTGAAATTCCATCTACAGCATTCATGTTATAACCTTGACAAATATCGCGACACTTTACTGTAAAAAGATCTGAGACCCAAGTCTGTCATTTGATGACATTTGACTCTGAATTTGTTCTATAAAAAAACTTTTAACAAAAAAAAAAACACTACAAAGTGAAAAAAAAACTTTAATTTCGGAAGTCGGTGTCTTTGGTTTTTTTAGTTTAATTTTGTGCCACCGACTTCCGAAATTAAAGTTATTTTTCACTTTGTAGTGTTTTTTTTGGAAGTCGGTTGTTTTTTTTTTTGTAAAAAGTTTTTATTTTTCTCTTTTTAGTGGTGCCTACCCCACACAAATTCAAATACCACTCTGCAAAATAAATTAGAGCATCATTCACATAGACTATGTGAGAAAAATACGTATAAATTATTGAAGTTAACTCAAAAGCCACTCATCAGAACTTGAAGATATTTATATGCGACTATCTCAAATAAAAACTTTGCAAAAAGGCAAATATACGTCGCGCTAAGTCGTGTCAGAAGTTTGGAAGGCGTAGTTTTATGTTGACGGAGATAACGAAGCTACGAAATCTGACTTCTGACAATTAAGGCCACTCATAGGTACCATACAACTCAAGGAGCGTATTTTGAAGCGGCATATAATTACCATTAAAATCATTTATAGCCAGAGTACACCTCATTACAATTCCAATAAGCCCAAACATGGCTAGAATACATTGTTTTATTACTGAGTTCCGGTGCCTACCTTCCGGCTTCTTCATCAGATCGGTTCGATGGTACCATTTTCATCAGAACCATTTATTTAAAGCTTCGTCATAGTCGCTTAACTATCTTAATCGAGATATCTTATCGCCACCCGTTAAATACTTATATCGTTGAGAAGTTCCCGTGGCTTTTTGTGGTCTTCTTCATCAGTTCCACTTCACCAGATGCTTGTTTCTGAATGCAAATGCTTGATTTGTTGATGAAAATACCAAAATCGCTATATGTTTGCCTATAATTTATGAGGAGTTCCCTCAATTCCTCATGGATCCCATCATCAGAACTGGATTTTGATAAAAATGGGACCAATCTGGAAGTATATCCTTTCAAATATTTTTTTTTTTTTTTTTAAATCGGTTTATAAGTGACGGAGTTGTGAGGTAACAAATATACTTATTGGTATCTTCTCCATGAACGTAACTCAACACATCTTTTTAATTAAATAGTAACAAGCTATTACTATTTACGAGTATTTTTCAATTTCATACTTACTTCTACAAAACGAATATACCGGATCACTTTTTTTACCGTCTTGAAAAAAATAGGGTATATTAGGTGAACGGAGTAGAAGCTTATGGCATACCTAGTTTTTTTTTTTTTAAATAGCTTAGTCAGAAAAAAATATCTAAGTATCAATAAATACTACAAATTCGATGTAAAGTTTTCATTTTAGAACAATAAAAACATACATTTTGAAAAAAAATAATAAATCCTTTAAAAATATCGTAATTCAAATCAGTTTTTAATTTAAAAAAAAAAAAAAAAAAAACAAGATATGCCATAGGCTCTCTCCGTTCTACTCCGTTCACCGAATATACCCTATTTTTTCGAGACGGTAAAAAAAGTCATCCAGTATAATTGTTTATTTATTTAATACTTCAAGCACACAAATCTACAGAGGCGGACTTAATGCCATAGGCATTTTCTACCAGTCAATCTTTGGGTGATGCAGAGACAAACAGTGGCTGGAGCAATGATGAAAAATTAAGGAATAAATATTTATTCAAATATAAAGATACTCAATTATCTAAAATAATTGATAATTAAAAAAAAAACTCCAACGAGCATCTACTAATTAATAAAACAAAACACAAAATTCAGTCCAGTCAGCCAGTAAAAAATAATGTAAAAAAAGTAATTCCAAAGTCATTTTTATGACATTTATTTAAAAAGCGAACGATATGACACAGAAATTAAAAACTATGAATACAACAGACAAAAAATAAATTCGCAACGTAACGGCACAATGAGAAAAATAAATAAAAACATGGTTTTTAATTTAATAACAAGCCTATACAGCTAATATTGCTTGCTATTTTGATACATATTTAAATTCCTCGTCGTCCAATTTTGTGTTTACTCATAAAAATAACGAATAAAAATCTGATTACCTTTAACTGACAACAATCTCCTCGGCGTCACCAGACTGAAGATAATGTTATTACACGCCTTTCCAATATTCAACTAAATGACAATATTACATACCAACTAAGTAGCTACACTACAATATCTATTTCGAGTTCATGACGAAATTACGTCTCCCCATATTGACATAATTTTATCTTAAAAAACCGGCCAAGTGCATGTCGGACCACGCACAATGAAGGGTTCCGTAGTTGGGATGAATCTATGTTAAGAACAAACTTAACATTGTAGTTGAAAAAGATGTTCTCCCATACATTCCAACTGTAAATGTAAGTTTGTACTCACAATATTGATAGATTTACCATGTTATTTTAAGACCACAGACTTCTTATAGGTTTTCCTGTAATCTACAGGTAAAGATCTAGTTTCTGTATTTTTTTCAAAATTTTAAGCTCAGTAGTTTCGGAGATAAAGGGGGGGAATGGTAAATTTTCGTCTATTTTCTTAAATAACTTTAAAACAATTTATTTTAAAATTATAAATAAAATATATTTGAGACCCTCATAGTAAGCCCTTTCATTTGACATGCCACATGGTGTAGTTTGCAAAACTTTTTTTTTTAATTTTCTTATTTGCCCCCAAAAGTGACCTCTATATTCAAAATTTATTTATTTACTTTACCCGTCCATGTTTGGGTCACAGAAATTCATATGTGTACCAAATTTCAACTTAACCGCTCCATTAGATTCGGAGCAAATTGGCTGTGACAGACGGACAGACAGACACACGAGTGATCCTATAAGGGTTCCGTTTTTTCCTTTTGAGGTACGGAACCCTAAAAATAACAACATTGGTGTAATCCCCTTCAATTATGTTCCATAGTGTAGGAGCTCGTGGCTAAGTAATAACATCCGCACGGGTCGATCCATTAATTAAGCTACGCTTGCCGAGGTTGGTCTGTGGATGGGTGACCATCTTTACATACTGAAACTCCTCCGTGCCTCGAAAAGTACGTTAAGCCGTTGGTCCCGGCTGTTATTCGTGGATCAATGACAGTCGTTACGGGTCGTCAGAAGCCCGAAAGTCTGACAACCAGTCATACCAAGGGGTATCGTATTACTGGGTTACTGGGTTGTGGAAGTCAGATAGGCAGTCGCTCCATGTAAAATACTGGTATTCAGCTGCATTCGGTTAGACTGGAAGCCGATCCCAACATAGTTGGTAAAAGGCTAGGCAGATTGATTGAGTGTCAATTGTATAAAATGTCAATGTACCCGACTGTGGCGGAGTTCGTAAGGAGGGTAATTGCTAGGTCAATCATATGAAGGGCTGCGCCTTAATTTTCCACAAAATAAACGAATATATTTTATGAATACTTTGCGACGTTGTTTATAGCCCATTATATTGGAGTGAGGGGCTATAAATTCTTTGTAACGTGTTAAGGGCAATAATTTGCATTGTTACTTACAAAGCTAAAATTACTACGCGCTTTAGTTTTAATTTAAGCGTTGTGCTGTGAAATAGATTGTGTTATAGACAAAGTATTGGTTGGTTAGGCTGAAAGTGATGAAAAAGGTAAAGTGAAGCTACGAAGAGGGTTTTTACCCGAAGAAAATTATAGTTACAAATTCTACCTCATCTAGTCATATACACGCACACCGGTTGCGATTGCTGCACACCTTATCTTTCTGAAGAACATCACCAATAAGGTCACTGTATGTCTTCCTAGGGCGTCCCCTCCCGACGTTTCCACTCACAAAAACTGCCTTGTAAATACCTACGAATGTAAATGAGGCAAAAGGATCTCGAGTACCTATGTAAGTGTACAAACACAGTGGGAGCGGCGCGGGTAGCGGATTCCACAAGCGGGTGTCGTAAACACATAATTCCTTTTGTCTATGAACGCGCGGCTACAGATCAAGCTATACGTTTCCACTATAAGCAGATCTCGCATTGTATAGGATTTCCTTACAATGAGAGGTCAGTGTAACCTGGAAATGTATAGCTTGATGTGTAGTCGTGTGAACAAAGTGTCAGACCGATGTTCCGCCGTGGGAATCCTTCCCACATCCGCTTCCGCCATCCACGCCGCTCCCACTGTGTTTTGAGCCTTAGGATCGTAGCAGGTGGCGTTCTGTAGTTTCTGCCTACCCCATGGGAAGAAGGCGTGAGTTTATGTACAGGTATATATATGTAAATTCTACCTCAATCACACTAATATTATAAAAACGAAAGTTTGTGAGTGCGTGTGTGTATGTTTGTTACTTCTTCACGCTCAAACGGCTAGACCGATTTGGATGAAATTCGGTATGTACACAGCTTATAACCTGGATTAACACATAGACTACTTTTTATCCCGGAAAAATGTAGTGCTCCCGTGGGATGAGCAAGAAATTCAAATATATTTGCTACTCTTTCAAACTCAAACGCCTCGACCGATTTTGATGAAATTTGGTGTGGAAGTAGCTGACACTCTGGATAAACACATAGGCTACTTTTTATCCGAAAAAATAGAGAAAGAAAGAAAAAGTATTTATTGTGACTAGCACAGGAAGATCACCAACTAAACAAAAAACACAATAATAAAAGTTTGAAAACAAAAAAACAAAAATAAATAATCACACTGTAATATTATTAAGGCGAAAGTTTGTGAGTCTGTGTGTGTGTGTGTGTGTGAGAGTGTGTATGTT
Source organism: Cosmia pyralina (assembly GCA_946251885.1). NCBI lineage: Eukaryota > Metazoa > Arthropoda > Insecta > Lepidoptera > Noctuidae > Cosmia > Cosmia pyralina. Next base: position 8,402,493 of record OX276346.1, on the reverse strand, counting down.
TGTTACTTCTTCACGCTAAACGGCTGGACCGATTTGGATGAAATTCGGTAGGTATGTAGACAGCTTATACCCTGGATTGGCTAATTTTTGATCCCGAAAAAATAGAGAAAGAAAGAAAGAAAGAAAAAGTATTTATTGTGACTAGCACAGGAAGATCACCAACTAAACTAAAATCACAATAATAAAAGTTTGAAAACAAAAAAACAAAAATAAATAATCACACCATCACACTTAATAACATTATAAAGGCGAAAGTTTGTGAGTGGTTGTGTGTGTGTGAGTGTGTGTGTATGTTTGTTACTTCTTCACGCTCAAACGGCTGGACCGATTTGGATGAAATCCGGTATGTAGACAGCTTATACCCAGCATAAAGACATAGGCTACTTTTTATCCCGAAAAAAATATAGTGCCCCCGTGGGATGAGCAAGGAATTCAAATATATTTTGTTACTCCTTCAAACTCAAACGGCTCAGCCGATTTTGATAAAATTTGGTGTGGAAGTAACAGACATCCAGTATACACATAGCACACATAGGCTACTTTCAATCCTGAAAAAATGCAGTGCTCCCGTGGGATGAGCAATTTTTTTGTGAATACTTTTCTCACCGATTAAATAATACACGTTTTAGTGTATCTCATAAACCGCGGGTAACACCGCGGGGCGCAGCTAGTACTATTATATATAGAATAAAAGAAGAATAATATTGTCATTCAAACTATTCTGCTACTAAAAATATCGCGGCAAACGTAATAAAAACAAAACAATGTTAGTACTATAAAAATAAAATAGTTATGTAATAGCAGCTTCCATAAAACGTCTGTCATTCAGTTATATCACTGTACATTTAAAACAGTAGTGCAGAACTTTATCCTGAGAATTTGACTTGTAAAGAAGATATAAAAAGTAAGTTCAAAAACTAAAACCCGGCTAATGAAAAATCACGCTTTTAAAAAGTATGAAACAAGAAAATATTCTCATTTGAACTTTGAGCACACGATCGGTCGTCGTAACCTGTTCAATTTATGAATTATGTATAACATGACTGTGACTCCGGATTTTTAATTTGTTTGTTTTTTAAAAATTTCAGATGAGAATATTTTCTTGTTTCATATTTTTAGAGCGTTTTTCAGTAGTCTGGTTTTAGTTTTTTTGAACTTACTTTTTTATTTAAGTAAACTCCAGTCTGCGTCGGAGCTGACACACACACTTTTTTTGTTTGTTTGAACGCGCTAATCTCGAACTACCAGGCGGACATTAATAATTATTTTTGCATTTGATAGCCCAATTCTTAAGGAAGGCTAGAGGCACATTTAACATCACTCTAGGACTCTTAGGTGCCGAGCAAAAAGAAAAAATCAGAAACGCTAGGCAAAAACGAAATAATAGCGTGGGCAGGCAGTGCATCAGCAGCAAGGAATTTCAGAATTTTGGCAGAAGCTAACTATCTATATAAATAAAAAGAGAAGTTCTGACTGACTGACTGATTGTTTGACTGACTCATCAACGCCCAGCCCTAACCCTTGGACCTAGAAAGCTGAAATTTTAACAAGTAGACAAGGAATAAGGAAGAAATTCCCGGTAGTACGTTTCCGTGGGATATTTCCCGATATCCACGCGGGCGAAGCCGCCGGCAAAAGCTAGTTACACATAAAAACACATTACATACATGTATTTTGGGTAGGTTTGGAGAGAAATTGTGTTTGGCTCACGTATGAGGCGTGATTTTAGAAATTATTCCCAATTATCGGGTCCATGAAAGTAAAGCCGTAAGCAACAGCTAACAATATACACTTCTGGACACATCTTTTGGCCCACCTTGTATTTTCAGTTTCGTTTGGTCCTAGCTAAAATTTTATATTAGGTCGAGCAAAAAGTTTTTATGCAGTTTTGAACCTGGCACATTCACAATTTCATTCAATAGTCTTTTTTTGAATTTCGAACACAGAATTTAAAGAAACAAAAGACAATTTGGAGCCTGTTTGTTGATATCAAACAATCGAATACTAAGAAAACTTGGTTTTATTGGTTTTCTTGGATTTAATTCTTGAAAAAGTGATTGATATCTTTGGTTTTGCAACAAACATTACTTATTCTTAACATTAAGGTGAGGTTCTATCAATAATCTATGGATACTTCACCTGAAGTCGCCGCCCAAGCTGTGGCACTTATTCAGGCCGGACACAGCCAAAGAAACGTGAGTGCTCAACTTAATTTAAGTCGATCTCCGGTCCGAAATGTTTATCGGAGGTACCTAGAGACTGGCGGCTTTGTTCGTCGCCAAGGAAGGCCACGATCTCGGGTCACAACTGAAAGGCAGGATCGATTCATCGTGACGACCAGCTTGAGAAATCGTCACCTTACCTCCATTGAGATACAAAACCAACTTCGCGACTTCCACGGAGTATCTGTGAGCGCTCGAACTGTTCGGAGAAGGTTAAAAGAACGCGATATGGTACCACACAAGCCAGCTAATGGCCCCAAACTAACGCGAGCCCACCGAACAGCGCGCCTTCATTTCGCACGCAGTCATTTAAATTGGACACAGCAAGATTGGAGCCGTGTACTCTTTTCTGATGAGTCTAAAATTGTGTTGCATGGCAATGATGGAAGGAAGAAGGTCTACCGACGTAAGGGAGAGCGTTTCGCACAATGCTGCTTTGAAGAGAGGGTTGCTTATGGCGGTGGCTCATGGACTGTCTGGGGCGGTATATCCGCGAGCGGCAATACTCAACTTGAGGTTGTTACAGGACCACGGCTGCCAACATTAAATGCTGAAAGGTACATTCGTGAGTGCTTAGAACCTCACGTGATACCATACGCGGACTATGTGGGCCCAAATTTCCTTTTTATGCATGATAATACAAGAGCCCATGCGGCCGGCATCGTCAGGGAATATCTTCGGGATGTGAACATCACAGTTATGGACTGGCCAGCCAGAAGCCCAGACATGACACCCATTGAGCACATGTGGGACGAGCTAAAAAGACGTGTTAGGGCTCGTCAGCCAGTTGCCCAGACGATGCAGGAGTTGAAAACTGCCATAGAAGAGGAATGGGAGATGATCCCTCAAAATTTCATAGAGCGGTTGATAAACTCTATGCCTAATCGTATGAGAGCTGTGGTAGATGCCCATGGAGGCAACACGCGTTATTAAATTAAACCTTTATTTGATAAAACATGTTTTTTATTCAAAAATCAATTGCCTTTAACAAGGCGCATATCCGACTTGTTAGGCGTAGCTCCATGTCGTATGGTATTCTGAATTCAAATTTAAAACAATACGATCGAAAAAGATGGTAAAATGTATCAGGTTTAAAACTGCATCAACAGTTTTTGTTCAATCTAGCAATCATATTTCGGTAGGGGCCATCGAAACCTAAACTCTAAGGTGGGCCAATAGATGTGTCCAGAAGTGTATATAGTTTCGAAACATGCTAATTAAGCCCTATCATGTGATACCCTACACGGCATCATTAAGTTTTTTTTTAGTTCATGACTTTATGTCATCTAGAGGGCGCCATATACAATTTAATGTAACATCACTAGTCTATCACCAGCGGACAATCAAGACGGTTCCAACCATACCTCATTTGTCAAATTATGATAAGGAGTTTAGAAGTTATGAGGGAACAGATGGACATACCTACATACATACATGCCGGTCAAAATCATAACCCTCCTTTTTGCTTCGCCGTAGTCGGGTAAAAATGTTTATATTTAAGTTATTATTATACGAATTTTAAGCGCCATTTTGTTGTTTCAGTTGTGGTTGCAAAACGTTTTCATTACAGTTTATGTTGCGCGTCACGATTTTTATAAACGGTACCAATTTTTTTCTCTCAAGTAAAGCAAAATCTAATTCTAAAAATGATACTTTTAAAAAGCTACCCATTTTACGTCACTTAGTTACCTGGGCATCAACTTTGAAAAAGGATTACCTAGCAATCTTGAAAACTCTGTAAATTTTGACTACTCTGTGGTTGGTGCAGTACATTGCTGGTTTAGTGGCACATATTTCTTGTATATTTGTGATCAAACTCAAACCATTTATTTCAAATAAACCAATTACAGGCACTTTTGAATTGTTAAGGGGTCGGCCAGTCAGAAAGATGAAGCTAGTTGCCCAATCCAAAGCGTAGTAGGTTCCTATGGAGAAGAACTATTAAAACTAACTATACTAACTATAGAAATATTGGTACAAATAAAAGTAATACTTCTAGGTATTATTTTACCTGTAGCAATTGCATCCAAACAAATACAACGTGAATGTTTGGACGTGTAAAACTGTTTATTTTTATGCAAGTGGCGAATACACTTTCAATGTATGGAGTGTATAAAATGTGACGAATTTACTTTGTGGCGAATATACAATAACCCGTACAAACCTACTTACAGAAATCAAATCATTTATCATTTAATAGCAGCAAATAAACTTGTTGTGATTTCTTTTATTTCCATCATACAGTACTACAACTGCCTCGTTGGTCTAGTGCTCGCAAGTGCTACTGCTGAGCATGGGGTCCTGGGTTCGATTCCTAGGTCAGGCAAAGTGTTAATGAGTTTTTTCCATCAGAAATTTCTCAGTAGTAGCCCGGAGTCTGGATTCATGCCCGGTTGCAATAGGCTCGCCCCCTTTTACATGTGACTTATTGGTACACCACTTCCAATCCCTTCAGGGATTACAGGCGTCATGTTATGTTCTGTAATTCTACAAAAGCATATTTTGTGGATAAAAACTGTTGAATTCGCAAAAAAATATGCTCACAGAAAGCTGAAATATGTATATTAAGAAACGAAAGTCTTAATACAAGATATCTGTTAACGTTTTAAATGTTTATCACGTTTCAAATAAATTTATTTGTAGCGACGCGTCAGCTATTTGAACAGTCGATATTTATTGGTAGAACAAACTTGCTGAGTTTCGCGTGGCATGAAAGGGTTTAATATAAATAAAAGATTCATGACTAACCTTTGGGCCTTTATTTAGTTTTCACATTGAGTTTTTGCAAAAGTTGGAAAAAGGCCATGGCTTTATCGAACTTTAAAGAAAGTAGATCTGTTTGCATGATGGGAATGGAGATGTTAAAAAAACTTTTTTACAAAAAAATACAACCGACTTCCAAAAACAACACTACAAAGTGAAAAATAACTTTAATTTCGGAAGTCGGTGTCTGATTAAATGTATTTTACGTTTTTTGCCACCGACTTCCTATATTAAAGTAATTTTATTATATTTTATTTGATTCTAGATCAATGCAATAAAAAATACGGCCATCTAAGCGAAATTTTGATACTCGCAAATACTCGAAAATAAAACCTATAGGGTACCTACTTCCCATTGACCTAGAATCATAAAATTTGGCAAGAATCGAGGTCTCACAGCACAAGTAAAGGTAGTTTTATCACGTATTTTTTTTTTGTTTGTGATTGCTAACTTATATGCTTTTTTAAGTTTGTTTTTGGGAAAAATTCATCTTAACTACGGAACCCTTCATTGTGCGTGGTCCGATACGCACTGGGCCGGTTTTTTCTAATGTAGTAGGTACTATTACTTGGCCTACAGCTAAGAGAGAGTTGTATTTCATATTTAATCTAGGAGTAATAAATCATTGGTGACTACTTATTGCTTTGGGCTAGTAAATAAAAGTCAACAGAGAAAAAATGGTATATTAGTGTTGAATCTATCTATGTGTTACTATTATTTCGAAGTTATTGCTAAATGTAGCAAACTTGATCTCATTGCTAATGAAATGGAAGAACATGAAGATAAAATCAATAGCATTTTCTTTCTTTGCCATACTTATTCGCTATAATTACGAGATTAAGCTGAACTTGCCGTAGCCAGTCAATAGATGGATAACCATTTTTAGTATTCCATACCTCGAAAGGGAACAACAGAACCCTTATTCCTATAAGAGTTCCGTTTTTTCCTTTTGAGGTAAAAATCAATTCGTTGTCCGTCCGTCCGTCCGTCCGTCTGTCTGTCTAGACCCGTTTTCTCAAGAACGCGTGGAGGTATCAAGTTGAACTAAATATCAAATACGTAGGCCTATGGTCCGTTGAAGCTCTAAAAATCAAGCTTTTAAGTCAACGCAATAAAAAATACGGCCATTTATGCGAGTGAAAAATAAGATAATTTTCATATAAAAAAAGCAGAAAAGTCGCACGAATTATAATAGGTTGGGGAAAAAGTTTCTTCGCATTTTTTAAGAAAATTCAAAACATTTTTTAATATACATTATTTACATTTATCTAACGTATGTAGGTACCATTTCGTTCGATAACTTTTTGCCATCTTGTAGGTAGGGACATGATCCTATTGCTATAGAAATTTTGGGACTTCTGATCAAAATACCGCGACAAGTGGTTTTGGCAGTCCTCTCGTGATGTTAACCTGACACTGCCTAAAGAATTCTGAAGAGACCGAAACAGGTGGAAATCTAAAGGTGCAAGGTCAGGACTATAAGGCGGATGCATTAAAACCTCCCAGCCAAACTCTCTTAATTTTTGCTGAGTGGCTAAAGATGTGTGAGGTCTAGCGTTATCATGATGAAAAACCACACCCCTTCTGTTGATTAATTCCGGCCGCTTTCTCTCAACTTCTTGCTCCAATCTCATCAGTTGTTCGCAGTAGAGTTCAGAATCGATGGTCCTGCCTGGTGGTAACAGCTCATAATGAATAATGTCCTTCCAATCCCACCACACACACAGCATCACCTTGTTGCGAGTTAACCCGGGTTTCGCCACAGTCTGTGAAGCCTGACCGGCCTTTGACTACGACCTTTTTCGCACGTTCTTGTCGTACGTGATCCACTTTTCATCACCAGTTATCAGCTTCTTCAAAAATGGTTCGGTTTCATTACGTCGTAATAAAGAATCACAAATGAGTACACGGTTCATTAGGTTTCTTTCAGTGAACTCGTGAGGTACCCAAATATCGAGCTTTTTTGTGTACCCAGTTTTTTTCAAATGCGCCAAAACTGTTTTGTGGTCAATTCCCAGTTCTTCAGCTACGTCGTAACTACTGATATGCCGATCTTGCTCCACTTTTTCAAAAATGGCATCCATTTTATCCGTAATAAGGCGACCAGAGCGACGTGCATCTTTCACATCAAACTTTCCGGATTGAAAACGCTTAAACCAAATTTGTGCTACTCTCACAGACACTGCACTGGGTCCATAAACATCGCAAATTTTTTTAGCGGCTTGCGTTGCATTTTTACCCTTTTTTGTAGTAAAATTTGAAAATGTATCGAATTTCTTCATTAGATTGACTCATCTTGACAGTACGAAAAACAAATGAAAATCACACATTTTCCTAATTTGAATTTGGAATTATGTTCTTTAAAATTTAAACTTTCAATGATACCAAAACCAGCCAGATACAAATAGTATAGCCAAAGATATTTTATTTTAAGTTCATACATACTATAATGCGAAAAGACTTTTTCCCCAACCTAATATGTCAGAGTTAAAGCCAGCTACCCAATAAAAACAATCTCATATCTACTCTCAATAAAAAATAAACAACGTCCGTAATACATCATAGTGGCGCAAGCCTTGACTAGTAATAAATCTGGCTCGCAAACACAAAAAACTCGCATCCATCCACTAACGAGATAGTTCCCCGGACAAATTATTGTAGTTCCGTTTTTCATTTCCCGTTGCCCGTTATAATAGGATTACTTTTTAGGTAGGTACTTATTGCAGTCAGCTGGCTAGTTAGATCCTTGAGACCAATCAGGGTCTCCCCACAGACACAAAATAAATAAAGAAGAACTTAATTTTTGCTTCACATTGCTCTATTTCTTTGTTAGGATTAACCAAGAGTCGTATAAAACCAGGCAATGGATTAATCACGTGTCCAAAAATGCGAAGGTATAAACTCAGGTGATCACATCGACCCTTTCTCGGGTGGGCAAGCCCTGATTACCTTTAATCAACATATTCCATGGGGACTGGACCGCATTTTCGTCCTAAATTGATATTAATTTATGTGGCTAAGCCTCTATGAGTGCTGACCGCATTTTATTACTATTTTCTGCGCAATTTGGTTGGAACAAGATCAAAGGTTTGGGTTAGGCTCGATTACGGAAGGACTGCGAAGGTATGGTCATCCGGATTATGAAAAGAAATATGAAGTTGTGTAAAACTTGAGCCCGTCCATAACGTTTTTTCAGTTTGTTTGGTATTTTGACATAAGTAGTACTGACCGTGATTTATAAGTGCTTATTAGGGATCAGTGCACTGGTGGCCCAGTGGTGACGGCCACGACTTACGAGTTGTAGGTTGTAGGTTCGAACCTAGACAGGCGCTTTACTTTGCGTAAATCATTTAATCACTACTGCTCTCAAAACGGTGAAGGAAAACATCGTGAGGAAACCAGCATGTCCTAGAACCAAAAATTCGAAGACATGTGACATCTACCAACCCGCACTGGGTCCGCGTGATGGATTATGCGGCCCACATAGGCCTGTGTCCCAGTATTGGGAATATTATAGGCTGATTAAGTTATAAAGACCTGTATTTTATTTTACTACGGTGATACGTCGGTCCTCCCTGGTAATATGCTGGGTTGTGTTAAACTCCTACTAAACTAAACCTGTCTTATCTTGTCTACTAAAAAAGTAACTCTTTCTAAAAGACTAGTTTAATCAGCTTTCAACGGATGCAGAGCAGACAACGAACTAAATTTGAAGAAGAAGCTAGGAAGATTTGCCGTAGGTAATTCTGATTTCTGAGTCTAATTTTGAAAGTAAACCAAACAGGAATACAGAGAAATAGTAGAGGTAAGCATCTAAAGGCCAATTCTCGTACCTAAAATCGTTCAAATTCAAGTCGCAATCAGAATCTCATGCTAGCGGCAATCAAATGTCAAAAATGTAGGTAAACGCTAACACAATTTTTGATAGATTGAGACTGAGATGAGATTGCGAGCGTTGTTAAAAATACGGGAATTGCCCCTCAGATTACGTACAGTGCGACACAACTTTGATATAGCATAAAGGTTAAAATTTGCTTTCACTCATTTCAATTTTGCGAATGTATTTGGTTATATGACTTTACAACTTATTGCGTTTGCGTAAAGATCATTTCCACCAAAAACATTAATAGAGATTGGTGACTGAAGGTGCACTCGGTTCGGGTGGTGATCGGTTTTACGAATTTTGCCGATGCTACATCTCATTATTGTGTCGTACTGTATAAGTGTTAAGCAGATAGCATCAGTCAATGCGATCCGGGCTTCATGTAAACGACGCCGCAGACGCGCCGCAGCCGCACCGGCGCGGCGCCGGACCGCATGTTTGTGTATACGAATGAAAACAGCATAGGCGCCGCACTGGAGCCGCGTCGGAACAGCGTGTACACCACGTTGATGCCGACTTTATGCACACGGCTACATATGAAGCTTATATTTCCAGTATAAGCTGATCTCACATTGTATAGAATTTCCGTACAATGAGAGGTCAGCTTATAGTCGAAATGTACAGCTTGATTTGTAGCCATGTGTACCGCATGTTTGTACATGCGATCCAGCGCCGAAGCGGCGCCGGCGTCGTGTACATGAAGCCAAAGAACGCTGGATTACGACGTCTTCAGGACTCATCAATCTAGACCCTCGTCTATATTTCGATCCCTTACTGGCAGGATAAACCCCCGGGGGGGGGGGGGGGGGGGGGGGGTCCTATTTCGTTTTTTCTTCTAGACATAAAACGATAAGGTTTCAAAGTATATAAGGGGATTACAAAATTCTTAGATCGAATTTTGTGAAGTAGGTCTTATCGTTGTCATGATGTTATTAGGATGGCATAGCATAACATCACATCAGTAACGCTATTCCGTAAAAACTCACCGTGAAAATTGATCTAAGGTAGCTCACCTTACTTTAATTTAGTCATTCCATCTGATGTCAGGGATTGACAGTTTATTGGACTGATTTCAAAGAAAAAAAAAGAAAGGTTTAAATGTTTTTTTATTTGCGGTAAACATGACGGAAAGAAAGAACACAAACACGAAAAAAAGCAAGTTGGGGGAAAATATGCGTCACATCCACGCAACACGGCGGCCATCGCTCAGCATAATGCTGCGACCCTGTGCGAGGCAGAGCCAGCGTTGACGAAATGACGTCAACCGGTGCAGCATATAAATAATGAGATAAAAATATTAAAGAGATAAAAAAATTACAGAATAGACCGGCTGTTCTCCCTGAAAGGTTTCGTACACCTACTTACATTTCGACACAAATACTCTATAATAAAATAATCTCTGCACTTGTAACCGATATCGTCATCAATTATGGACTAAAACATGACGTAGAACAGCCATGATGACACGTCAATCAATCATAGCAATCTGTCAGGATCGACGTCCCCTTTCTGACCGGCACTTCGGGGTCACATCTCTTCATAGCACAGTTCGTTCTCGATTAATAATAGCCTCTCCCCGTGGGAGGAGCTATTATTCATAAACGTCATAACTGTTTGGTTGAACTAAATGTTTAATTAAATTATTTTTAGATAATGACATAATATGACTAATTATGTTATCTGCAAAGCCTTTTCCCAACTATGTTGGGGTCGGCTTCGGATGAAATGGCGACAGGTTACAGGAACAACTTGCGACCCACGGATGCCCCTCAAGTTATAGGGGAAAATATACAAGTCCGTGATAAGGCCTGTCGTACTTTATGAAGCGGAATGCTGGGCAGTGAAGGAGACAGATGAAAAAAGATCGCATGCAGCGGAGATGAGAATGTTGAGATGGATGTGTGGAGTGACGAGAATGGATAAAGTAAGAAATAAGTATTTATGAGGAAGTTTGAAAGTGGCGCCAGTGACAGAAAAGTTGAAAGGAAATCGTTTGGCTTGGTGTGGGCGTGTGATGAGGAGATACGAAACTCATGTGACTAAAAGAGTGACGAGCATACATGTTGATGGATGGAGAGGCAGAGGAAAGCCAAAGATAAGATGGATGGATTGTGTGAGGAATGATATGAAAGAGAAGGGAGTGAATGATAGCGTGACGGTTGACAGGGGAAAATGGAAGAAGAAAACATATTGCGCCGACTCCAAGTAATATGGATAATGGCAGGAAGATGATGATGATGATGATGTTGGGGTCGGATTCCAGTCTAATCGGAAGCAGCTGAATACCAGTATTTTACATGGAGTGACTACCTGTCTGACCTCCACAACTCCATATTTACTCTGGGTATCACGATGCCTCTTGGTAAAACTGGTTGTCAAACTTTCGGGCTTCTGACGACTCGTAACGACTGTCAAATATCCATAAATGTCAGCCGGGACCAACGGCTTAACGTGCTTTCCGAGGAGGGGTCTTGGTTTGTAAAGATGGTTACCCATTCACGGACCGACCTATATACATATAGGAAAGCGAAGCTTAACCTGATCAATCGAACCATGCGGCTCTTATTACTCAGTTATGTACGAGACGCTGTTGTCATAATTATGTAACATAAGTTACTTAAGTCTAAGCTCGAGAGTTTAAAGCTTTGTTTACACGGTGCAAGTTTCTGGAACATTCAAGAGCAGTAAAGCACATTAAATTTTTTTGCCATTCAAGAATTGCATGCAAGTATTTACACGCGTGTGATTCCATAAAATGGCATGCAATATAATGTAATGCAAGTTTTGCCATTCAATAAAATCGCGTGTGACTTAATTGTATGTGTTGTTTAGACGGTGCCAGTTAATTGCCCTTCAATTTTATGATATGCCACAGGCAATAACTGTAAATGGAGCTTTAATGACCATCTTTAATGCAGTTTAAACCCCCAGGCAGAAATATAGTCACGCTACAAAGTAAGACATAATTCCACTCCCGAGGCGGCCGCTATTATTAGAATCCGGGACTTATATCACTCACATTCCCCAACTAGGCTTCTGCCATTTATCTTACAAAGCTAAGTTTCCTCCATATTCAGCCTAAAGACCAAAGGTCAAGCAATTTATTATGCCATTTGGATCGAAAACAATTCAGCGTTGGTTGGCGCTTTCCAAAAACCAAAAAGTTAGCGACTTGATTTACCGCTCCGGACCAAAGTGCAAAATTAAATCGTACTAGAAATGTTGTGAAAACAAAAACAAAATAATTTATTATATAAGGTTTCATTAAGATTCTGGTCGCGTTCGCTGCTGAGTTGAAGCAAAAAAATATAAAGTTGAGTAGTTGTTTAAGAAAGGCTGCGTAGATACCCACGATAGCCAGCAGTGTATATTCACTTATTTACAAGCACGCACGCTGCCGTGGGATGTGTTGGTATCTATATTTTTACAGGATATGAAGATAACTTCAGTGCACAACAACTGCATGGTGGGTTGTGAGTGTCCATGATTTATTTATTTATTTATTCAAGCACACAAATGTACAGAGGCGGATTTAATGCTATAGGTACTTTCTATCAGTCAACCTTTGGGTGATGCAGAGACAAGCATCATTGGCATTTACGAAAAATTTAGGAAAAAACATTTATTTGAATATAATATAGTTTAGTTTATTTATTAATATTTATCAAAATTACATGTCAATTAGTCATATAAATTACAAAATAGAGGATAGAACACAAATTATCACACATAAAGAAAAAATAAATAATAATAAAAATAAATAAAAAGAAAAATAAAAAGGTAAGGTAAGGTAATTTATAGATATTACCTACCTATTACAAATTATAAATAAAATCTAAGCATAAAACACAAATACACATAGATACACGGCTTCTGACAAATGTGCTCGCGAACAGGATAATCGGTTGGTTGGCATTCTGATTTTCGGAAGGACGGCATTTCACAGAGAGATGAACTGAACGAAGAAGGAAGTGTGAATGAAGTCCGTGCGGTGAGTGGGTCATTGAAGAAGGCGGTTCTGTGATGAACGTAGATTCATATTGTAGTTAGTGGAAATTTACTGAAAGTGGGGGAAGGTTGATAACTAGGGGAAGTGAGAGAGTCAAGAAATGAAAACAAGTTGGTCAGTGCTATTTGCTCTGTTGTTTTGGGCAACCACTTTAGAAACGACCGAAGCTCAGAGACATGATCCTATTTACACATGACATACTAACTAAATTGCCTGACCGTATCGGTGTAGTGGTCGCAAGCGCTGATGATGAGCATGAGGTCCTGGGTTCGATTCCCAGGTCACGCAACGTGTTATTCGGTTTTTCCATTAGGAATTTCTCAATAACAGCCCGGAGTCTGGATTTTTTCCCGGTTGATGGCAATAAGCCCCAACAGGGGGTGAGTAAATCATTAAAATCATTTAATAACATTTGACTTAAACATAACTTACGGTGTACTTACCTACTAAAGGTCACCTCTACCTAACCCTTACAAAAGCAGACGTGATGTTGTGTTATGTATTAACTAAACTAAAAGTTCGGTTGTTGATTAATAGGTTTCTGAGTTATGACGAGCGATACATCTCAGAATTCGATTGTTTTGCTTCTCTTTGCTTGGCAATTTTAACTAAGAAACCCATTGATGTATAAATTGGGAAGATATGGTTTGCGCTCCTTGACGGGGACCGCATAAATTGTGCTCACGGACACAATTGACCTTGATCACAGTCGAACTGGCGTTTGTATAGCACATGTGTAGTAAAATTACCGTAATCGTTTAAATAAGAAGCAACAATGCCTTCCTGTGTTTTCAAAATGTGCACGAATAGTTCAAAAACCAAAAACAAGTGCCACAGGATTACTTTTCACTCGTAAGTACAGTAAAAAATGTTATTTTGTTGGAAATTATAATACTATTTAATGTTTGCTTCGCCATGTTTGTGAGAGCATGATAGACATGCAATGTCATTCATAATCGTAAACATTCGGCCAACATTACGCACGCGATTTCGCTTGCACGACAGCGCCGGCTCCTATCTCTGTCCTTGTTATCGGTAACGGTAGGTTTGCGACTGTGATCACAGATGTGCGAGTTTCGGTGCATGTAGTCGTGCGCCGAGTCCAGGTTTAGTGATTGCGATGTTAGCGCGTAACATATCTTCCTCTAGTCATGCTTGTTTACCCCGGAGGGTAGGTTAGTAGTTTTAGTTGTATAATTCCTACATATATAAAAAATGTGAAAGAATGGAAAATTACAATATCAGTAGGTATTACACATAATATAATTATCGATGCTCCGATTCAGGAGTAACTTGATATTATTCGTATTGTAGAAACTTCTACCTCGTTAACTGTGGAAAAGAAGAATTTCTAGAAAGTGAATACATAAACAAAACCAACATGGGGGCTGGTAATTGGAAGTTTTCTTATGTATAAAGATGGGCTGCATTTTATTATATTGGCAATATATTCTGTTAGAATAAGATAAGATTATGAAGGCTGCGAGCGAGATTTATAAAAGAAACCTGAAACGGAGAGCAGCGAGACCTCAGACGAAGATTTTGGAAACAGCAAAGTGTAATACAGCATAACAGTGACATAAATAAAAAGAGTCGAAAAAGAAGTTTAACCGCCAAAAGATTCACCGGGGAAGCTGACCTTGAAGCAACCTAACGGCGACGTCATAAAAAGAGCCCATCCATCATTTTATATCACCCGTCTCTCCACAATTCCATTGCTACGATACATACTCACACACATGAGTTGCATTGATACGGTGCATAGTCGGTAGGCTCTTTATCCCTTCCATATCCTAAGGGCACGTCGTCCCTACCATTATCGCGCCCCCCGGTCTACTCCTTGATATGCAATGGTCTCTGTTACACCATTTAACATGAGGCAACAGGGGCTAGTGTGAATCTTTGGATTCATTCGAGTAATCGAGTCTAGTCAAACCACGTTGTGGTCGGTGCATTTTTTTCATTAATTCATACTATCTTACTTCCTACTTATAATAATATAAAAGATTAATAATGTGAAAGTTTGTATGTTTGTTACTCAATCACACAAAAAAGGCTGAACGGATTTGGATGAAATTTGGCACACACATAGTTTACAACCTGGATTAACATACCTATATGTAATACTTTTTATTCCGGTAAATATCATGGCTTAGCGAAGTCTATGCAGACGAAGTCGCGGGTATCAAATAATAGTGGCTGCACTTAAAAACTTAATATTTTCATTATTGTTTCAGTAAAGAGCTGAAACAACATAATATAGGTAATAATTATTTAAACATTTTTAATAAAATTTTGAAGACTGATTGTCCTAAATAAAAACAAAGCGATAGCTTGTCATACAGTAAAAAATCAATATTATTTATCTAAACGAAGCCAGATAAAACGTTGCGGAATTTCAGCATCACATTACACAGAATCGAGTTTTGCGTAAACAAAATATAAAATGTCTGCTCACAAACTCAATTTTGCATCCAATTTAACTATTTATCCAAATAAGCGGCAAGTATTAACTGTATTGAAACAGTTACACGAAAACAACCACCCGACTCCAATTTATTTACTCACGCCGCTTAAAAACGTTTATCCACATTTATCCATTAAATTTTATTCGAAACGTCAACCATTGAAAACGTTTAAACCATTCATTGACGTTTAAAAACATTTTCACAGACGACCAGCTAATCGGACAAATAAAAAAAATATTGCTACAGTTCGACCCTTTTATTGCCACAATCAACATTAAATTTAGAACACGTTACAGAGATATGAGCTTTTTTTTTCGCAAATGTGACCCCAAAACGGGACACCTCTACATTAGCGTTATCAGAACACTTTAATGGGAGCATAAAGTTCACATAACACTCCAAAATTGCGTTCACAAACGTACTTGATTTGTATGTTACGATTCAAACCCTCACTTAACTAAAGGAGCGTTTAGGCCAGAAGGGTTGTTAAGAAGTGCTACCTAGGTTAATAATGTAGACAGTTTTCATTAGGCCCTCGCATATTTTATTTAGACCTGCCGACGGTTCGCAAATTGCTCGCATAAGGGCCTAAAACCTCGTTTGTCTTGTACGAGATAATTTAAGAGGAAATAATTTTGCAAAACAGACTAATTAAACCTGAATTAATTAACTAGATAAATATAAACAAGTATTTAGAATAGAGCAATGTGTTTAATGAGTCTTTTTGATGGAAATATACTTACCTAAGCTTTCGTTTTGTATAACTGAGAGGCTGAGTAACCCTCGAGCTCGCTATTAAGAATTAGATGAAGGAGGTCGATTGAAATTGAATTGTATCGTAAATTCAATAAGAACTTCGCGTTTCCGTTCGTTCTTTAAAAATGAAGAAATCTTGTTGTTTATTTTATTTTTTATGCTTTATAGCGTTCTGTTTTTTTTTTCATAAACTATGGTCGGACCAAGGTGAGTGTAGGCAGGCTAAGGAAGCACTCCCTACAATTGATAGCCGCCTCACGAAACAGGTTCTCCGACTAACTAAACAACAGCTGCGTACAGTTACAGCTGCTATAACTGGCCATGGGTCATTTTAAAAATACCTCTTTATCATAGGAATCACAGACAGCCCGCTATGCAGGGCCTGCATAGAGGAAGACGTGACAGCAGCTCATGTGCTTCTGTCGCCGCATACAGGGCAAAGTACTTCGGTAACTCAGGTACCCTCCGTGAGGTTGTCAGTAATATTAAGGCGCTGCTGGCCTTCTTTGAGGAGCTGGGGTGGATTGAATAATCGATATTCCCACCCATACGCAAAATACGCGCATTGACGTGGAGTTGCGGATACCAGCCCGTATTACCTATTACCTAGCGTTCTGTTTAAAGTATTAGTTTACATCATTCGTAAAATTTAAAACAAAATGTAAGTCAGACAGACCGAAGACATGCCTTGGCTACCTAATGTATTTAGAAAGCGTACGTTTCGCATATAACCAGTAATAAACAGATGCTCGTTAAATCCATCTTTTCTTTGGAAGATAAAAAGGAAACTCTCCGACAAACAAAGAAATTTATCATAATATAAATAAATTACAAGGCAAGCCTCTGTCGGTTAAAATCTCCTTCTCAAGAGCCTTGCATCGAAATCCCTAGATAATGTTGAGTTCTACAATCAGTAATCAGCTTGAAAAGTTTCAGAACTACGAGTATCAAAGAAAATTGTGTGGTGGTTATTATAGTATCTACGTACTACAGACATTTTACATCATATACTGAAACTTTACATTCATTAATATATGTAAATATCATACTCATTTATTGATTCTGCATTAGTATTTTGCGAATCGGTCTAAAACGATGTGTTTTCTTCAAAAAAAAAAAGAAGATTTCATTTCATTTCATTTAATAAACATACTTTTGTGTAAAAAAGTAATGATTTGACTTCCCATTTGTAACAGCGTCCGTAATTTTCTTAATTTAATCCTTAATTTTCTTAATTTATAATGTTATGACACTTATGTCAGGCTGTCAAACTGTCATTACTTTTTCTTCAAAATTTTCTCTCATAGAGTTTCTTACTGGCTATGAAGGTTATTTTTGATTTATATAATTTAAATTATTTTTTATCAATATGTTAGCTCAAATATTGTATTTTATAAATAATTATGATTGTTTACTGAATAACTGTGTCCTAAAAAAGAACGAGGAGAAAACAACAGACGTGGTGAAAAACGTGGATACTATGTTATGACGGTATATTTTCAGGAACAATCAATCTGCCTTAGCCTTTTCCCAACTATGTCGGCTTCCAGGAACAGGAATATAAAAATATATAAAAAAAATAAATTAAAAAAATCTAAAAACCAACAGTGTGTTTTTTCGACGCGCTGGGATGCACTCTGTTGTTGTTAGGCTGGATTCTCGTAGCTCGGCTCAACACCGAGAGTGTGAATCCAGTGTGCGATATAATCCCGCCGCGATATTTTTACGTCCGTGCGAACGTCGGCTTATGGTGCGACTCAGTCTGTCTGTCTGTCTGTCACAGCTGGATATCTCAAGAACTACTAATGCTATCAACACAGTTTTAGATGACGTTTTCCCAACTATTTTACAAATAAGAAACAAATAAAAATATTCTTTTTTTTTGCCAATAGGGACTGAAATGGGGTCTTAAAAATTCGAAGTGGGGCTACTAGGGCGGGCATGTGGGGTATCATATGAAAGAGCGCTGTTTGCATATTCTCAAACATTTTTTTTTATTTTGTTTTGGCCGCATAGTTTTCGACTTTTGATGAAAAATGTAAAAAAAATACCGTACCCACCCTTATCTCCGAAGTTTGAAATTATTGTATGTGATAGAAGTTTATGTAAAGATTACAGGAAAAATAAAACGATGTCTCTACATAGCATACTTTTTCAGAAATCATCAACAAACATTACATATAATACTAGCTTTTGCCAGCGGCTTCGCCCGCGTGGATGCCGCAAAATATCCTAAGGGAACGTACTACCGGGAATTCTTTCCTTATTCCTAGTGTACATTATAAAGAAAATCTCCGTGCAAAATTTCAGTTTTCTAGGTCCAAGAGTTTGGGCTGAGCGTTGATGAGTCAGTCAGTCAGGTCTTCTCTTTTTTTATTTATATAGAAGATGATGGTACGGAATCCTCGCTGCGCGAGTGCGCCTCGCTCTTGACGGGTTTTTTAATCGGGATTCTTGTTTGATCATCGTTCAAGTAGTATGTATCTCTACAAGGTTAGGTCGCCCGGCTATAATTTTAATTGTCATTGACTTATGGAGTCATGACAATTAATAATAATACACAGTTCCTAAAGGAAGAAGAAGAATTGTGAAAAGCGTTCAACAATACAAGGAAACATAATAACGGAAGGTAGGGCAAGTAGATAAGTCTACAGGTCGATTGATCTGTGTAATAGCCACTAACCCAAGTGACCTCACTCACCTCCAATCTATATAGAACCTAATACTTTTAGGAGGAGGTTCTCAATTCGTCGGAACCTTTTTTTTTTTTTTTTATTTTTTTTTTATGTATGTTCCCCGATTACTCGAAGATGGCTGGACCGATTTGGATTTTTTTTGTTTTACAGTTGGTCCCATATAAAATTGATTAACTTTGCTTGGGTAGTTTTTGAGTTACTGCACTTTTATATGGATGATTTTCTAGTTTGTTTTGCAGATAATGGTATTAGAATTTGTGTGGGGTAGGTACACAACTAAAAAGTGAAAAATAAAAACTTTTTTACAAAAAAATACAACCGACTTCCAAAAACAACAGTACAAAGTGAAAAATAACTTTAATTTCGGAAGTCGGTGGCAAAAAACGAAAATACATTTAACTAGACACCGACTTCCGAAATTAAAGTTATTTTTCACTTTGTAGTGTTGTTTTTGGAAGTCGGTTGTATTTTTTTGTAAAAAAGTTTTTTTCCTAACCTATTATAGGTAGTCAAAGAATTTTCTTTGTCTTGTTTTAACTAGATGCCTACTTAAAAGGAAAATAGGTACTTTGCTTATCCAAAACTAACAAAGACTTTAAATTGTTGATTCTCGTTTATTTTCGCTTAGAAAACAAAGGAATCTATATTAAGATCATCCACTTTAGGATAAATAACAAGGCTTGGGAGAGCTGAATTCCGCTAAGCATAGTTTTCGTTACAAATAAAATTAGTTTATGATTTGGTTATTTCATCTTACCGCGAACCCCTAAGTATGTTATATTGTGTGGTTTTTACCCGACTGACCTAGAGGGAGGGCAATGTTTTTCGCGTGTATGTATGTATGCCGTTCCATTGTGACCTCCTGTAGCCTAAATGGCTTGACCGATTTTGAAGAGTAATATATCGTTAGATTCGTCTTTATTGCGTTGATACTCACGCAATAAAGATGAATCTACATGACATGACATTAGCGACATTAAAATTATAAAAAGCAGCGGATTTTTGGCGCCAACCTGTAAGTCTTCAAAACAAAGCACTCCCAAACCTATCGAGTGGGGTATCAAAATGAAGGGTTTTAAAAGGTGATTACAAACATATATACAAATTCATCATTCTCCTGCCCTTATCCCAATCCTAAAAATATATACAAATTATACCTATGTTTAAATGTAATTTGTGTGTAGTGAGTAAGAGGCAGTTATCACTCGATTATAAGTGGGTATTATACGCTAAAAAGTGTAAAATAAAAAGAAGTTATTTAAAAAAATCAATCTTAAAAAAAATCAGGCATCTTCTTAAAGGAGAATGCGCTCAAATATAGATCGACCTGTACCAAACGAAAAGTCCGCTGTCACAACCAAACCCGGTGTATTTTGAGGAGAATTCAACGCTCTTTCTATATTGTAAACTGTTTTTTACATGGTTTTCCGCAATTTGTATATATTTGCCATTTACCTACTTAATATTTTGAGGTTAGGTTCGTGAAAATGACCGATTCGAAATAGTGGAGGGTGGAGTTAATAACAAATAATGTGGTAATATTGGTCATGTTTTTTATTCTTGATTATGTGCTAGTTCTTCCTGATGGATGATTATACAATACAAATAGTCAATAATAATATTCGTGTTGTCAGTTTTTTTTTTAATGTAATGAATGAATCAAGTAGGTACTGCAGTAAGTGCAGGCTGAACAAATAATTGATTTTGTACTGTGTTAATTGATTCATAACAACTTGAAGACATAACATAACATTAGGATTATTTTACCCGAAGAGTTAGGCAGAGGTGAATTTTTATTATTATAGTATGCCCATATTTCGAACTTGAAATGTTAGTAATAATAAGGTAGGATATTAGAAATGACAAACGTAGATATGGTTAATTAATAATTCATTTATATTTACATAATGTATAGACCACAACTAGGGCGGAGAAAAAAAACGTAAGCTACAACTAAAACAATATCCGCACTACACAAATATTGTTATTACTAGCTAATACTTTTCATGACCACTTAGTTAGAGAGAAGTGCAACCACCAATACTCTGTATTTTGGTTATATTATGTTCCTATAGAAACCAGTAGATGTCGCTGCGACAGCCATGAATTGCGGTTGGGCGGTGCTGCAGCTGCCGTCGCCTGCAAGACTACGTTAAGAAAAAAACCGGCCAAGTGCGTGTCGGACCACGCACAATGAAGGGTTCCGTAGTTGGGATGAATAAACTAAGAACTAACTTAACATTGTAGTTGAAAAACATGTTCTCCCATACATTCCAACTGTAAATGTAAGTTTGTACTCACAATATTGATAGATTTACCATGTTATTTTAAGACCACAGACTTCTTATAGGTTTTTACTGTAAACTACAGGTAAAGATCTATTTTCTGTATTTTTTTCAAAATTTTAGGCTCAGAGTCATTAGTTTCGCAGATAAGTGGGGGGGAATGGTCAATTTTCGTATATTTTCTTAAATAACTTTAAAACAATTTATTTTATGAAAAGCCACATGGTGTAGTTTGCAAAACTTTTTTTTAAATTTTCTTATTTGCTCCCCAAAAGTGACCTCTATATTCAAAATTTATTTATTTACTTTACCCGTCCGTATTTGGGTCACAAAAATTCATATGTGTACCAAATTTCAACTTAATCTGTCCATTAGATTCGGAACAAATTGGCTGTGACAGACGGACAGACAGACAGACAGACAGACAGACAGACAGACAGACAGACAGACAGACGGACAGACGGACAGACAGAGATACGAGTGATCCTATAAGGGTTCCGTTTTTACCTTTTGAGGTACGGAACCCTAAAAAGCACTTGAACCCCCGTTTTCGTTATTATAATTATATTCAAATAGTTCATAATGAAACCAACATTGAAAGTAACGTCTTTCGTGACGGCTCCAAAGAAGTACAGATAATAATATAAATCAGCCAAAAAACAAAGGCACGTCACAATAAAAAGGACATTTTCTTTTTTTTAATCGGACCTCTTTTCATTAAATGCTTAAAATGTATTCCAAAATAATAATGTAAATTATTATGACGCAACGCGTGACCTAAAGATTTTATTTTTATCACACATATCATACAATACCTAACATCACGTATACTAAAAAGCAAATCGGTACGGTACTTACATAAATTATCTTCTTCATTTAAATGTTTGCTGGCAGGTATATATATATTGCTATATTTTTTTACGTAGTAGCAACATTGGGAAAATACTTTTATTTTTGATGTCCGAAATCCTGGAAACATTTTCATAACAAAAACGTAAATCTGATTTAAAAAGGGGTAAATAAATTTATGAACTAAATTAATTAGGTCATCTAGTTTCCATGGGTCTCCCTTGTTTGACCGCAAGGAATTTGACAAATTTTCACTTCCCAAAAAATGTTTCTCATAATTTCATTTGCCAAATTATTACTTAGCAAAAAAATCTCTTCACAAATAATTGTAACGCAAACCTAATGTTTAGCAAGTGAACATTTAAACAATAACTTGTTTACCAACTAGTACTTTTACCAATTTTTATGTAGAATAACACATTTTACGCAAAATAAAATAAGCCAAATATTAAGTATCGTCAGTTTTCAAAAAATTCGTAGTCAAAAAGTTTGTAGTTAGTCAATGACAAAAAATTTGGTTGTTGTTTTTAGGTTTTTATTCCATATTTTTTTCTATATAATCAAGTCGTTTCTACCACCCGCCGGCCGCTGCTACGGCACCGCTCGCTTGGCTCGTGCGTAGGAGGTCACAGTTTTAATCTAACCTAACCACTTTTTTAAAATAATTAACCTAATCTAAATAATTCAGTTCCGGGTAACCTACTAAAAACAATCTCTTTTTTCTATTAATGCAAGTCGTTTCTGGCACTCGCCGGCCGCTACCGCGGCACCGCTCGCTTCGCTCGCTCGGCTCGTGCGTAGGAGGTCACAGTTCTAACCTAACCTAACCTAAATATCTTTTAAAAAGAATTGACCTCTTTCTAGTTCGGTTCTCAATAGTCTACTAAAAATAATCTCTTTTTTTCCATATTTTTTTTCTATATAATCTAGTCGTTTCTGGCACTCGCCGGCCGCTACCGCGACACCGCTCGCTTCGCTCGCTCGGCTCGTGCGTAGGAAGTCACAGTTCTAACCTAACCTAACCTAACCATTTTTCTTTTAATATTAAGGGTGATAGTGAATAAGCCTGATTGCCCGTTCCTGGGGCACTGGACCCGTATGCACTGCTGCAGGTCTGGTGCCGCGGGAAGCGGACATAGTTATAGGTTTTTAAATTAATTGTAGTTTTGTTTTGTTTTATTTTATTTTAATGAGGATTGTTACTAACATAGTTTTATAAGTGTTACTAACAACAATATCAATCTTGTGTTCGATTTAAATAAATAATAATAATAATAATTAACCTCGTCTAACTAGTTCGGTTCTCGATAGTCTGCTAAAAATAATCTCTTTTTTTCCATATTTTTTTCTATATAATTAAGTCGTTTCTGGCGGTTTCTCGTCGTGGCTGGTGGTTTCTGGGGAGGAAAATTGCATTTTTTTATTATATAATTCCCAAAAAATCTTATTTTTGCCTTAATATTTTTTGTGTTAACAAATCATTTCACCAAACGTTTATTGTCTGAAGATTGTTTGCTGTAAATAAATCATTTGATTAAAGACCAAATGCCATAATGACATTATACTTGGTAATATTTTGCCAAGTAAAAATTTGACCAAATGAAAATATGCGTACTAAAATCATTCGAAATATTGCAATGGTATTAAAAAAGGTTGCTAAAATTTGTTTGGGTAATGAAATTTTGTCAAAATCTTTTCGGCAAAACCTGCCGTTTGGCAGGCACCCAGTTTCCATATTTTTTAAAGTTCACTTTTTACGCAGTCGGGTTTTTTGATTTTTTTTATTTACTTTTTTCTTTGTATGTTTTCTACATAAATCTGTTGGTATTATTAACCCAATTTACTACTCGTTTGTGAAGGTTGGATAGGCAGTCGCTCCATGTAAATTACTGGTATGCAACTATATCCGGTTAGACTGGAAGTCGACCCCAACATAGTTGGGAGATGGCTTGGCAGATGATGATGATGAGGAGAATTTACTTTATGATGGAATCATATGATAAGCATAATAGCAGCAAAGCCCGCAAAAATCTTTGCAAACACTACCCCTGTGTCTTTCAAAAACCTTATCATTATAACAATAATTATTGGGGGCTCGTGGCTAAGAAATAACAGCCGCACGGTCGATCGATCAGGTTAAGCTACGCTTGCCGCGGACGGTCCGTCCATCCCCATACCGAGACCCCCGTGCCTCGGAAAGCACGGTAAGTCGTTGGTTCCAGCTGTCAGTCCTTTGACAGTTCTTACGGGTCGTCAGAAGCCCGAAAGTCTGACAACCACTCATAACAAGTGGTAGGTATCGTATTAGTCGCTCCATGTAAAATACGTGTATTCAGCTGCATCCGGTTAGATTGGAAGCCAACCTCAACATCGTTGGGAAAAGGCTAGGCAGATGGATATAACGATAATTATCGTTGTTAAAAGTATATCAAGGTAGCTTCAATAAAATAAACGTAGCATGAAAAATTCATATTCGCGAAAAATTGCAACTCATGACAAATGAGATATTTCATTATAATACTGCGAATGCTCATGTCTCGCTGAATCTCTAAATTGAAGAATATTTTCTTGCTTATACACTATTATTTATACACATTTTAATTAATTAACACGTTGACTACCAACCTACGATTATACTGTTACTACGAGTATACTCGTATGACAGCTAACGTGTTAAAATATTAAAGGTTTGGTTGTTTAGCCTTAAAAAACGTGGTAAATAGATGAATACGATTTTCTTAGGGATATACAAAAATATATCGAAAATATTTTTCAGTTTTGATTCAAAGAGGATAACCTCTACATTGTATTCTTTCTTTCCTTTGTCTGAGTCTAGACGAATCTCTGCAGAATCTTTGAAAAATAAACCGTACGATAACATTGGCTATCCACAGTCGTCGTATATACGAGAGGATTTACCGATATCAGTTCACTTTTCCCGATGGTAATGTCCTTGAATCGGTTTCGATTTGTCTTAATATACGAGTACGTTCGCCTAGGAGGTATGAATTAGGAGATGTAGCAAATGGTTTGTGCTTTTTGTTATGATGCATAATAGCGATACTTTTTCTGTTGCCACTCTGATAAATAAATCATACTTCTTTCGCAGGTCTGCTGGTAGAAACGAGCAGATGAAATAAGCAGCAATAATCCACTCAAAAATTATATTTTTCTACACAATTTTGTAACCGTTTTTAGGGTTCCGTACCTCAAAAGGAAAAAACGGAACCCTTATAGGATCACTTCGTTGTCCATCTATCTGTCTGTCTGTCAAGACCCTTTTTCTCAGGAACACGTGGAGGTATCAAGTTGATATCAATATCAAATACGTAGGTTTATGGTCTCTTAGAGTCCCAAAAAAATCAAGCTTCTAAGTCAACGCAATAAAAAAATACGGTTACTAATGCGATATATTTTGATAATCGCAAATTTGACAAGAAGCAAGAACTCACAGCACATGTAAAAAAAGTCCGAAAATTGTTAATTTGTAATTTCATCTCATAAAAAAAAAACTTTGTGATTACAATGTTAAGTTTGTTTTTGGGATAAATTCTTTTCAACTACGGAAACCTTCATTGTGAGTGGTCCGACACGCACTTGGCCGGTTTTTTATTTTATATGTCTAGTGGTCGCAAGTGCTACTGCTGATCATTAGGTCCTGGGTTCGATTCCCGGGTCAAGCAAAGTGTTATAGGGTTTTTACACCTGGAATTTCTCAGTAGCAGCCTGGAGGCTGGATTTGCGCCTGGTTGATGGCAATAGGCTCGCCCCCTATTACATGGGACTTAAACAAAACTGGCGAAATGTGGGTGTACTATAAGGTACAATGCTGGCTGTCCCTTCTGGGATTACAGGCGTGATGTTATGTATCTATATATATATATAAAAAGAGAAGTCCTGACTGACTGACTGATGCCCAGCCCAAACCCTTGGCCCTCGAAAGCTGAAATTTTGCACAGAGGTCCCCTTTATAATGTAGATAAGGAAGGAATTCCCAGTAGTACTTTCTCGTGAGATATTTTCCGACATCCACGCAGGCGAAGCCGCTGGCAAAAGCTAGATATTTATTTTACGGGTGATTGGTCAGAGAAGGCAACCAGCAAGAAACAAGTGAAAGCTATGGGGAGCCTTTTACCCGGCAGTCGGACAATACAGGTTGAAAAATATTCATTATTATTATAAGATTTTTGATCTATGTAAAAATAAATTGTAAAATGAATTAAGAAAATTAAAGGAGACTATTATTATTGATTTATTTGATTTACTTATTTGCAAAAATTAATCTTTAGTCGATTCTGTACTAATCGATATATTGTAGCTACTTATTTAAAAAGTAAAACGGTAACCTGCCAATCCTACCTACGATACTTTTCGTACTGTGCTTTGTTGAGACACAGAGTACTTTTATATATATTGAGACGATGGACGTATAAACTTCCTAGTTTTAATTGGCTAAATAAATCTATATTATTTTAAAAAGCCCATAACTAATTTTATTAAAGTGTTAGAACCAAGATTTTCAATAATTATTAATAAATTTTCTGTAGGTGAAACAATGTCACGCCCCCAATAGCTTGCCTCATAAATACTTATTTCGTCGATTCAGTACAAGTTTATCCGAGAAAATAATAACGTTCTAGTTCTGTCTGATTAATGAACTACTGTCTATCACTTCAGCAATGGAATGAGGATAAAGTATTCAGTGTGACTAGGCATTTTCCGTTTTAGTCTTTGTTAAGATTCTTGAATCAAATAATCTTTGAAAAAATGTGCTTTGAACTTTGTGTAAGAATATATTTTGTTAAACGCTAAATTGTGCCTGGTTTTTATGACGCAAGACATTTGAATTAAATTTTTTCATCGTAGAATTTGTTCATCGTTTTCAGGAGTTTACCTAACGCTTAATTAAATGTGTGTTATCAGATTTGCGTATCGACTGAAGTTCTAGTATTGACTAGAGAATTGCTTCATTGAAGTTCAAGGGAAAAACTGCTGTATGAACTTTGGATTTAAAATCTAATTCAAATGTCAAAATTGATATATTTTGACATTTGAATATTCCTTTGAACATCAATGAACAAAATTCTCTAGTCAATACTAGAACTTCAATCGTGCAAATCTGACAACACATTTAATTGCGCGTTAGGTACCTAGTAAACCGCAGGAGACGCCCTGGGCGGCGGGAATCTATCGCCGATTCCCGGCCACCGTAGGCGCGGGCTTGCGGACGACAAGTATTGGGCAGCTCACCGTCCGGTAAGGACCAGGCCCGGGTCGACGGCGCGTTGTGTTCCACGCGCGCCTCTAAGAGATGTCAGCAGTGACGGGGTCCAATAGGGTCGATGCCGCCGGGGTCGCGGGTAGTTCGAAAGAGATACTGTGGCCTTGGCACGGGCAACTGAAGGAACACGGGTGGGTTTTAGTCAGTAAAAGTGTGACACGCCGGCCTCCCGCTCTGCCCAGAGCGGGAGAAGTCATTTGATGATTTCCCATCCACAAAAAAAAAAAAAGAAAAAAAGGTACCTAGTGAACCCTGAAAACGATGAACAAATTTATGACAAATCGAAATCTCATTCTTACTTAAAACTGTTCCATTGACCCAATTACCCCAGGTAAACCACTCCGCAAAACTTCCCCCAATCGAACAATTACAAAGATAGCCTCCACGACTTTATTTAAATAAAATAAAATCATAAAGCGTTTTAATTATCGTAGGACTGTAGAGCCGCTGTGATTCGCCATTCGTTTGCTCGTCACGTCTGTCGCGGGTTTGCTGCTTTTTAGGGTTCCGTACTTAAAGGTTGCCAACGGGGCTCTATTAGTAAGTCTACGCGCGCCGTCTGCCTTTCTGTCTGTACGTCTCAGGAGTATCTTGCCTTTTCAGCCGTAACAAATAAAGTAATAAAAACTTTTTTACAAAAAACTACAACCAACTTCCAAAAAACAACACTACAAAGTAAAAAATAACTTTAATTTCGGAAGTCAGTGTCTGGTTAAATGTATTTTCGTTTTTTGCCACCGACTTCCGAAATTAAAGTTATTTTTTACTTTATAGTGTTGTTTTGGGAAGTCGGTTGTATTTTTTTTAAAACAGTTTTTATTTTTCACTTTTTAGTTGTGGTACCTACCCCACACAAATTTTAATACCACTACCTGCAAAACAAACTAGAACATCATCCATATAAAATTGGGGAAAAAATACATATTATTGAAGCTAACTCAAAAACTACCCAAGCAAAGTTATTCAATTTTATATGGGACCAACTTTGATGTATACCCTCTCGAATAAAACAATTTTTTTTCAAATCGGACGACTCTGTAACAAGTTATGCGTGGTCATAAATATAAAAAAAAAAAAAAAAAACACGTCGAATTGAGAACCTCTTCCTTTTTTTTTTCGTCGGTTAATAACTATGGCCTCATCCATCATCCAAACAAACCACCAACCACCCATCATAACATCACCTGACTAATATTATAAATGCGAATGTGAATTTGTTTGTTATGCTTTCACGGCTAAACGGCTGGACCGATTTTGATAAAATTTGGTATAGGGATACTTTGAAGCCGCGGGCGGAAGCTAGTGGTCAATAATCATAACTAGAAAGAAAAATGAAAATGTTTTGGTGGTACGGAACGTTTAGTTCGCAAGTCTGACTCGCTTTTGGCTGGTTTTTGTCATGTCAACTCAAAACTAATTTATGCAAATGAGGCTTGGTGTCGTCTAAAATGGGTCTAATCTTATCGCCTGTATAATTTTTTTTTTTATTTTTTTTTATTTTTTTTTTATTTTTTTTTTTTTATTAATTGCATGGCCCACGCAAATAGGAGCTTAATTTTTTTATCAACATTTAATTTGGCCAGTCGCCAATTATTATTCAGACTTCCCCCTTTTTAACAAAGTTTTTAATGAGTTTGTGTCCCGACACTCTGAGATGGGAGGATTTAATTTTTGACGTCTCTTGTTTTGCAAAAATGTTGACTGATTTTTGCTGTTTATTTCTTTTTTGCATTTAGGTAGGTATTTATAAGTTGTATTGATCTTTGTAAGTCATTATTGGGCGTCAGAAGCCCGAAAGCCTGACAACCACATTTACCAAGGGAGATCGTGTTACTGGGTTGTGGAGGTCAGATTAGCAGTATTAGTTAGATTGGAAGCCGAACCCAAATAGCGTTGGGAAAAGGTAGGCAGATGATAAGTTTTAAGTTGTAATGATGGAGGAAGGAATTAGAGCTTCAAATACTGTTTTTGCTGTCCCATTAAAAAAAAACCTAAATACACTACACAATACTCATAAACACATACTCAGACATACGCAACTCATTCGTAGTTTAAATGATCCTAGATTCAAACAAGGGGTTTTCCAAATATAATTCAATATTGCAGCCATGAAAGGTAATTATTCATCTTTTCTAAAGTCTCAAAACTGATGATTTTTAAATAGGAATTAAATACTCCTTTTCCATTTTCCTCATTCATGTTACTCAAGAGGTGTTGGGCAAAAGTAAATAAAAACTTGTTTATTTACCGCTAAAGGAAAAATTTACCGATCTCGTTACCGGTGTTCCTCTAGTACACGAAGAGTACACGTTCACCGGTAACGAGTTAGATAAAAGATCTCTCTCGGTACTGTTCCACGTGGCTTAGAGCTCTGCTGACCTACTTAGTGTTATGCTGCTTGAAATTCTGGAAAGAACTTATCGGGCGAGTGTGAAAAGGGCAGGTGTAATGTTGTATGTTGGTGACGTTAAATTGTTCTAGATTATGTACTTACCTAACTAAAAGAGGTTGAAAAGAGAAAGAAAATTAATTATGCTTCGTAGGTAAGTAATAACAACCGCACGGTTCGATCCATCAGGTTAAGCTATGCTTGCCGGGGTTGGTCCGTGGATGGGTGGCCATCATTGACTACTCCATGCCTCGGAAAAAACTTTAAGCCATTGGTCCTTGCTGTCATACGTGGATCTTTTAGCCGACCCCAAAATATTAGGTCTTTACCTATGAAATTGCCGTTCTGCAGTACTGGCCATTTCAAATCAAAATAATTTTTGTTTGGCTAAGAATTCTAATTTCAAATTAATTTTATTTTAAAAACATGGATTTTTTTTCCAAAAGTAGTCATTTGTTTATTGATTAGTGTTACATTTTCATCGCATTTCAATCTTTTTCGTCATCATGGATACGTTAAAAATTCGAGTAATTATGGAATATGAGTACCGTCATGGCAGCA
Organism: Cosmia pyralina; assembly: GCA_946251885.1. Lineage (NCBI taxonomy): Eukaryota > Metazoa > Arthropoda > Insecta > Lepidoptera > Noctuidae > Cosmia > Cosmia pyralina. The sequence continues at coordinate 8,372,331 of OX276346.1, read as the reverse complement.
ACGCGGCACAAGCGGCACGCAACATCAACGACGTTTACGGAGCTAACACTACAAACCAACGCACCACTTGTTATTGGTTTGCTCGCTTCCGTTCTGGAAATTTCGACCTGAAAAATGAACCTCGCGGTCGTCCGAAGACTTTGGTCGACAATGACGAATTAAAGGCGATTGTGGAAGCTGATGATACACAATCTACGGCTGAATTAGCAGCAGCTTTCGACGTTAGTGTCAAAACAATATTGGTCCATTTGCGTCAAATTGGCAAGGTAAAAAAGCTTGACAAATGGGTGCCCTACGAACTCAATGATCGCCAGCGCGAAGTACGCGTCGAGACGTGCCTTGCACTGCTCAACAGACACACAAATGAAGGAATTTTGAACCGCATTGTTACCTGCGATGAAAAATAGATTCTGTTTGATAACCGCAAGCGCTCAGCAAGTTGGTTGGATCCTGGTTCAGTACCTAAACAATGCCCTAAACGAAAACTTACCCCTAGAAAAGTGATGGTCACTGTTTGGTGGTCTAGCGCCGGTGTGATTCATCACTGCTTCTTACCAAACGGGGTGAGCATTACTTCAGATGTGTACTGTGAAGAACTGAACACAATGATGGAGAAGCTGGCACATCTCCAACCAGCATTGGTCAATCGCTCGTCTCCGCTGCTCCTGCACGACAACGCGCGACCTCATACTGCACAGCAGACGGTCTCTAAGTTGCAAGAACTGGGGTTGGAAGCTCTCCGTCATCCGCCCTACTCACCAGACCTTGCGCCTACAGAAGTACAGACTACTACTTTTTCCAGAATTTGGATAACTTCTTGGCGGGAAAAAAATTGAATACCCGAGAGGCAGTACAAAATGCCTTTGAAGAATTTGTTGCCTCCCGTCCAGCTGATTTCTTTAAGAAGGGCATCAATAAACTGCCACTGCGTTGGCAAAGATGCATTGATTGCATGGGTGATTACTTCGATTAATACAAATAAAAAATGCATGAAAAAATTTCGTTTAAATTTTTTCATGCAAAACGGAAATTTCATAGGTAAAGACCTATTAGTTGGAAAAAGGCTGGCAAATTGATTGAGACTACGGACCTACTTAGAACTTCTCTATGAATGTCATTTAATATTTCCCAATCCGAGAATTTACATAATGAGAAGCCATTATTATCAGGCATTATTTTAATTTATTCATGAACCTGAAAACCGTAAAAATAAAAGAGATAAAACGAAGGACAACGAAATACTTTGCATTATTATTTTCGCTAACAAAACATGCTTCGTTAATTTCAAACATAATTATTTTTTAATAAACTCTGTGTTATTAACACAGGACTAACCTTTCATTCTTAATGAGTCCTATTATTTCTCTAAAATTACTCAGTTTGAATGAACGAGATATTTTACTTCAAATGATTGAATCTTTTAATTGATATCAAAACTCTTTGAAAACAAAGTGGAGAAAACCAATAGATTTATCTCATCTAGAGCTAGTTAAATATTTTACTAGTAATATCAATTAAGGGTTAAAATTATAATACCTATTGCGCAATCTCCAGGCTGAAATACATAAATTCCTTTCGGAAAGGGACTAAACTACTATTAAAGAATTAAGTGAAGGCCATTGAACAAACTTACCACTAAAAGTAAGCCTATTTCATAATAAAAAACCGGCCAAGAGCGTGTCGGATTACGCACAATGAAGGGTTCCGTAGTTGAAAATAATTTATCCCAAAAAAAACTTAACAAAAAACAAACAAAAAATATATTATGTGATAAACTTACAAATTAACAATTTTCGGACTTTTTCCTTTGCTTGTGCTGTGAGACCTTGCTTCTTGCCAAATTTCATTATTCTAGGTCAACGCGAAGTACCCTATAGGATTTGATTTACTTGCGAGTATCAAATTATGTCGCTTAAATGGCCGTATTTTTTATTGCACTGACATAGAAGCTTGATTTTTTCAATTTCATCTTGATACCTCCACGCGTTCCTGAGAAAAAGGGTCTGGACAGACTGACAGACAGACAGACAGACGGACAACAAAGTGATCCTTTTTACCTTTTGAGGTACGGAACCCTAAAAACACCAAATATGATTTTAAAAAAAATTGGAAAATAGGTAAAAAGGGGTGGAAAGGTCTAGGTATCCTAAGTTGTGATGATTGAAGATTGCCTGAGAATTTCATCACAATCGCTCCAGCCGTTTTGAGTGCGTAGGGAACATAACATCGATTTTTATACATATACAGGATGAAATTTTAATAGTTTTAATCCTCTTAAGGGGTCATTGTACTCATCATTATGAACAACTTTTACTATGGGACCAAACCTGAAATCGCAAAAAAAAAATTAGCTGTTCAGTACATTTATCTACATTTAACTCTTCAATATGTAGGGAGCAGCTGATTTTTTTTTTGCGATTTCAGGTTTGGTCCCAAAGTAAAAGTTGTTCATAATGATGAGTACAATGACCCCTTAAGAGGATTAAAACGATTAAAATTTCACCCTGTATAGACTTGCTTCTGGCCTTGACATAGTCCCCCCCCCCCCCAACCCACCCCGTCGCATCGCATCGCCAGCCCGAGCTATTACTTCGTTTTTGCTTAGCGTTCCTTCTAACTTTTTTCTTTTTGCTGAAGTCCTAAGGGTCCTAGCGTAATGTTTTAGTTCAAAAAGAATTTTCCAAATGCAACTGTTCCAGAGATTAGCGCGCTCAAACATACAAACAAACAAAAAAACAAACTCTTCAGCTTTATTATTAGTATAGAAGTTTAGATTTCGATTTAAGAGTTTTATAGATTTGAAAATAAGTTTATAAAGTCAATAAAACGTAGCATTAAATCAATTAACCATGTATCTATCACGGTGGCTGACCAAGTGCTGAGTAAGTATATGAGTATAGTTCCTGATCTAAAAAAATACCTGCCTCGTATCTATAAAAAATACAAAGCAAGAACGCAGACCAAAGGAATAATTACAGAATTAGCCATGACTACAATAAAACAAATTAAAAATGCCAGAAGGAACTTTCGTTTTTTATTCCATGAAGGATAAGGAACATGTGCATAATAAAGAAAATGAACTAACTAAAGCATTATCTACACGTGCTTGCAAAACATCAGAAACACAGTATAGAAATGATACAGTAGTTTTTCTTCATAAAAAGAGCCGAAACGACACGCTTCGAAATCTCAGTCAGTACGCAACAGTTACGAAAGGACGGATATGTATTTATCTACCGAGCGGCCGTGCTAATTAATTCAAGGTCATTGTCCAGATAAAATACTGTAGCTTTATTATTCTGTGATAGAAATCTGCAACGTTCATAGGAAATAACACAGTTGTTTACTGAAATAAATTCTGTTGATTATTAGTGTCGAGAAGTAAGTGCAGTTTGTCGTATCTCCACACACATTCTTACTTATGTAGAAGGTAGCGTGAACTTTATAAGTAGATTAAGCAAATTGGAACTATCTAGGCACTTTTCTAAGTAATAAGTGTGCTCATTGTTGAAGAGCTTAATAAATAAATAAATAACAATTTGTGAATTTTCTACTTTGAAATCTTTGTCTAAAATCAAAAAATGTTACGTAGGTAATACATAACTTCGTGGGGCTCGTGGCTATGTAATAAAAGCCGCACGGGTCGACTGATCAGGTTAAGCTATGCTTGCCGAGGTCGGTCCTATCATTAATATCAAATACGTAGGTCTAATGTGCCCTTGGAGTTCTAAAAAAATCAACAATCTAAGTCAACGCAATAAAAAAATACGGCCATTTATGCGACATAGTTTGATACTCGCAAGTAAATCAAAACCTGGTACTTCCCGTTGACTTAGAATCATGTTTGGCAAGAAGCAAGATCTCACAGCACAAGTAAAGGAAAATGTCCGAAAATTGTTAATTTGTAGTTTTATCACATACATTTTTTTTCTGGGATTTCAATGTTATGTTTGTTTTTGGGATAAATTCTTGTCAACTACGGAACTCATTATTTTGCGTGGTCCAACACGCACTTGGCCTATTTTTTCTTTATACACTTCACTATACACTGTATTTTTATTGGGCCTGTAATATATAGCAATACGGTTACCTGTGCGACAAAAAAGTGGACGTTTTACGGTCTCCCACTTAGGGCCAGCGCCTTAAGTATAAAACATTATTTATTGTTGACGTGCAAACGTGTTTTAAAAAAATAATTTAAGTTGAAGACAAGAGCAAGACTTGAAATTATGTAGCTAAGTACTGTATCCAGTCTAGAACCATACGGTGTACAAAACTTAGCACTTAGTCCACCTGAAACTTAGCAATTCCGTTGACACCACTATAAAATATAAACGAATGTTTTAAATCAAAACTCTTGCAGAACAAAACGTTATTAAAACAATTGGTTGAAAAATGTTCAATTACGAGTAATACAGTTTGAACATGGCAACAGTTTACGCGTCGATGTATACAGGGTGTAAGTGTAAACAGTGGCAATCTTTTAAAGGGTCATTGTGGCTCATCATTATGAATAACTTTTACTATGGGACCAAACCTGAAATCACGAAAAAAGAATCAGCTGTTCAATACATTTATGTTCGCATAATTCGTCAAAATGTAGGTTTGGATGATGCTGATTTTTTGTTCGCGATTTCAGGTTTGATCCCATAGTAGGTACAAGTTGTTCATAATGATGAGTACAATGACCCTTTAAAAGATTGCCACTGTTTACACTTACAAAGTAAACTCAAGGCTGCAGGTGATGGTGATTATAGAAATGAGGCATTCACGACACTTTCCTGTATAACTAACTAGTACCCTAAGGTACCGTAAAACCATAGATATATGAAAGAAGGAGATATGCCCGGTAGTTGAAAATGTATCAGAACCCGATGTCGCTAGGTTGGCCCCACCACCGCGCCACTACTACACATGTAGTTCAATAAAAGCAATAGATACAAAGTCGCGCACACACTTGCAATTCATAAATCAGAACATACTACACAATCAATTATAAACCTTAACTCGTCACACACAGCGTGCATTTACCATGCACCGTACAACTTACTCACACAAAAACATCTGTCGCTATTATTGTGTTGTGCAAAAAGCAATTTATTTTACATATACGCTAGTGATTGACTAAAACGGAAAGTTATCGATACTTCCATTTATTACTGTACAAGAAAAATTTGGGGTCCTGAAAATAAAATAAAAAATGATATGTCCAGAAAGTATTATACATTTTAAATTAAAAAAAAATGTATATTAAAAAAAAAACACGAATCAATAAATTAAAACAATCCGGTTAAGTTGGTTTAGGCTGTGAAACCATAGGAATTGTTGAACCCTGTTATGATGTGTTTACTCACTGACCTGTAAAGTGGAGGTATTTGTTCAGTACTTGACGTACTCTTAATTTTGGGATGGGAAGGTAGTGGTCAAAAAGCCTGCGAGTTTTCTTTAGAGGCTGGAACATTTCTGCCTTAAAGTGAATTGAGCATATGGTGCTATATTTTGTTGGGAACCAGTTAGGTGGCCTTACTGTGGCATCAATCCATTCTTATTTTGTATTTGTATCTTTTGGGAAGCTAAAAAGGTACTATAAGAACTTATTTATCATTTACATAATAAGTATCTTAAGCTATAGTCTATAGTCTAGGAACTAGTTGGCCGCTGAGACAGGGGTGAGGCGGCGGTTCGCAACGCACATACTGAGTAATGCGCCCCTGCTCCTCCATCCCACCGCTCACATACCTAAGGCGTGGTCTATACTTCTTAACCTCACGATGAGTAAGCAGGGAGCAGGCAACAGGCGAATAGGCTTTTGTTGTTAAAAAAAACCCTTAGTTAAGAAATAGTTAAATATATGAAAACAAACACATACCATACTCATGCATAACAAATAAATAGCATGAATATGTTGACTTATTTTAAGCTAAAATCACTAATATTTTATCTGAACCATATCGATTACTACAACGCATTTGAATCTTGTGGTGCATAGTTAAAGACTTTAGCGGAAGTAAAATACCAAAACCAAAAAAACGTAAGGAAATAGCACGAAGATGCGATAATTTAAACCCAAAAACACTCCACCTTAACATTAATAAACTTACTTTACGACCGTTGGTTATGCATTTCTCTACTAGGTACGCTGTAAAATAATCAAAAACAGTAAAAAAGATTATTTTACATTCTCAAAGGTTTCCCAACCGTACTTAAACGTCATCTTTTCAAGTGTTCCAACCGGGCTAAAACGGTTGACAAATTGAAAAATAAACTATAATAGCAATATAATATTCGTTGGGCAATCGACATTATTATCGATAGCCTACTTTAGTGGATCTTAACCTCATCACTATCTCGCCGCAAGACACAGCGGCTGTACTATGCGACGCTCCGCGTAAATAAAGTATCGTTTTGTTATTTTTACATTGCTTGTCCAGTCGCTTAGCGACATACTTAAGGTAGTGGTTAAGGAGCAATGTATTTGCTGCAAAAATAGTACAGCCGCTGCGATATTTGAAAACAAAAATAACGTAGTAAAAGCAAGAAATATTTTACGATTTGTTGTTTTTTATGATTTTAAAGATAAATACAGTAAAATACTTTTACTTACATATGGTAAGTGATCCCGTGAGATACGAAGTTTTTAATATCACTTCGGTTTTTGCAGGAAACCACTGAACAACACGGCATTTTTATAATTTATCGTGACCACGGTCGAAAGCGTACTAGTTCGCGGAGACGGCCATTTGGCGAGTAAAGGCACAGCGTGCGCATAACGCGTGGACACAGGCGCGCCCCCATGCCACTTCTCCTGTTTTTTATATTTCTATGCGTAAAACTAAAGAGGATTAAGCTTCACCCCTTAAGGACGCTGTTACAAATGGTTAGTCAAATCAATACTTTTTTACACAAAAGTATGTTTATTAAATAAAATGCTTTACATTCTTAAAATGTTTTTTGGCCAAACGGTCAATAGATGTGCATGGTACGATTCTGAACTATAAATATAATTTTAGATATTTACAGTTTCTCAATAATTGTACCGGAGTGAAAATTTTTACTTCGGTACATTTATTGAAAAAATGTACGTATTTAAAATTATATTTATAGTTCAAAATCGTACCATAGACATCTATCAACAGTTTGGGAAAAAAAAAAAATTAAGAATGTAAAGTATTTTATTTAATAAACATACTTTTGTGTAAAAAAGTAATGATTTGACTACCCATTTGTAACAGCGTCCTTAACGGTAACTATCAGATATTATGATGATAAACTCTATCCCCCTTATTCAAAAAAAATAAACAAAACGCTCTCAATCAATCTGCCTAGCCTTTTTCCAACTATGTTGGGATCGGCTTCCAGTCTAACCGGATGCAGCTGAATACCAGTATTTTACATGGAGCGACTGCCTATCTGACCTCCACAACCCAGTAACTGGGTCAGTAATACGATACCCCTTGGTAAGACTGGTTGTGTGGTTCGAGCTTTTGACGACCCGTAATAACTGTCAAAGATCCACGAATGAGAGTCGGGACCAACGGCTTAACGTGCTTTCCGAGGCACGGAGGAGTCTCGGTATGTAAAGATGGTCACCCATCCAAGGACCAACCCCGGCAAGCGTAGCTTACTTTGATGGATCGACCCGTGCTGCTTACGTACGTATTACTTAGCCACGAGCTCCTCCTATAAATAAAACGCTTTATAAACCTATTTTACTTATAGATGGGAAAAAAAACAATATCCTTAAATCGGCCTGCTATAGTTCCTCGACCCCTTGGTTCACCTCCAACAAGATCGAACACCGCAATGTTTTGCAACATACAATACGACCTGCCGCCATGACAGAGGCGTCCCCATAGATTTCCATAACAAACGATGCCCGCCGACTGTAAACAACTGCCCCTTACCAAGTCGTCTGTCCAGTGTCCCTGTCCACCTCATAGACAGAGATTGGACTGAGCGTTCCATATTCAGTTTTGTAGTGAATATAGAACGAAAAGTACGAGTGGAGCTCGTGGCTAAGTAATAACAGCCGCACGGGTCGCTCTATCAGGTTAAGCTACGCTTGCCGAGGTTGGTCCGTGGATGGGTGACCATATTTACATACCGAGACACCTCCGTGCCTCGGAAAGCACGTTAAGCCGTTGGTCCCGGCTGTCATTCGTGGATCTTTGACAGTCGTTACGGGTCGTCAGAAGCCCGAAAGTCTGACAACCAGTCTTACCAAGGGGTATCGTACTACCCAGTTACTGAGTTGTGGAGGTCAGATAGGCAGTCGCTCCATGTTAAATACCGGTATTCAGCTGCATCCGATTATACTGGAAGCCGACCCCAACATAGTTGGGAAAAGGCTAGGCAGATTGATTGATAGACCGAAAAGTACGAGAGAGACAAAGCGAATTTCCGGCCAGTACTTCAGACTCTTTCTAATATTCTGATTGGTCCAATGCCGTTTTGACTTTAACTTTCATGCTTGTAAAATGTCAGCTAATATAAAATTTCAAAGATTATTGAAATTTTATCAATATATATTTATTAATAATCAATCAAATAAAGCTGCTATCTAATCAAGACTTAGTTCGCCTTAAAAGAGAAAAAATGGATATTTCTATTACATAATAATCACATTTTTATTATTCTTAATTTTAATTTTCTCAACTTCTCTTGTGAAGAAAAAAATATAGATAAAAAGAAATCTTTCAGTCAAGAACCCAAAGAGATTTCAGATACTATAGAGAGGCTATCAGAAGAAATGTCATACAAAAACTATTATCCCATGTCTCAGAGACGCCATCTTGCATAATATAGCAATATTACATAATAGCCAAGTTGGACCTGAATACCCGATACACGTTTACCGACACCAACCTTTGATTTAGCAACCGTCAGATAGTATGACATATCTAAGAAAATTATTTATTTTTTCTCTATACTCGATAAATTATAAAATAGTACCGAAAATAAACCGTAGTTGAATTGAGTTATTTTATCACTACGAGGTTTGCAATACCACTATGTATGTACAATAGAAAATATGTTTTCCTTTGGTGGACATGAATGTGACTTGACATGCAGGCGTACCACAGAGTACTTTTTTTATATAGGTATCTATGTTTATAAACCAATAAATACATGGTTTTAATATACGTCTAAATTAAAATGGCATTATGGGAAAGGACCTGTTAGTATAATACAGCACTCTTTCAATTTGGTATCATTATTTTCCCCTACTTGCTTGGTAAAATGTTCTAAGATTGTACAATCTGAGGCGTACTACACAAGACTGAGCGACTTTTGACCACTAGTACGTACCTACGTGGTACCTACATAAGTATCGGATTACGATTTTGTTCGCTAAGTCCCGTCTATTGTTAAGTAATATTTAATGTCTCGAACCTAAGCCAGAAGTCTAGAAATAATAATACAATTAGTAACTACAAATAACTACTTTTTCTATTACTAGAAGAATCCACAGTAATTCACAGTAATTTTTAATGTTTTTCCTATTAATTTAAATTGGAATAGAATACTCTTTATTATGTACTCTATAAAGGTGAGCGTCCACTGGTCCGCGCCGACCGCAACACACGCACAGCATGCAATGTATGAATTCATATAGCTACGTTACATACCACCCGCATTTTCATTTCTTTATACAAACAAACCAAAATCCGTTGCGTGCCGTGCTTTCGTTGCGGCCCACGCGGACCAGTGGACACTCACCTTTAAAAACTGTATTACACACTGAAACACACACAACAACGTATTTGTTATTACAGGTTTGCAGAAAAGAGTAAGGTATTGACCGCACAGTCGCTTTGTCTCTGTCTAGAGACTGGTCACTTTTGTGAAGCCGCTCATCCATTCTCTATGTCTATGGTCCACATAAAGCAAAGCCGTCCACACTCACTCCCAACAAATAGGTACAATCTATCTAATCTATACTAAGTAATAATAAAGCTGAAGAGTTTGCTTTTTTTGTTTGTTTGAACGCGCTAATCTCTAGAACTACCTGTCGGATTTTTGCATTTGATAATCCAATTGTTGAGGACGGCTATAGGCTATTTAACAGACCAAAAAAAGAAAGAAGTCTAGAAAGAATGCTAAGCGAAAACGAAGTAATAGCGATGCTATGCGACGGGGTGGGTCGGGGGGACAAGACACACACGCGGATGAAGTCGCGGGCAGAAGCTAGTCGTAAATATGGCACGCCAAGTTTTAGAATAAAATCGGCTTTGTAGAGCGTCGTCTCTTTCACTCATGCCCGTGTGTCTCTGTCTAAAGCTTGATTTATCATATCTACCCGCGTACGGCACTCATTAAATAAAGGTACCAGTAAATCCTTCCTATTGTTTAACATAAAGTTTTGATTGCATCACATTTCGTTGTCTAAATAATCTTTTGAACATAACAAAGGGGGAACTTCGGTCCAAATATAAAGTTACTCCATTAAACGTGTGATTGGATACCCAATGATATTTCTCCAAGTTAACCAATTGTTACGAATTGAGTGTTAGTTTTGTGCCTTTATCGAGATTGTTTGGGTAACTAAGGATGCTTCATTTTACACGCAGTTCGCACATCTTTTTTATCACTCAAGATAAAAGTTGAAAGTGTGCTTTATCATTTAGATGAAAGTTTCTTTTTTTATGTTTTAATCATTTTCTTAGTAAACGTAGGACCATTTTGCTAAACGCATTTTGAATGGCGGTGAGAAACTAGATCACTGGTTTGTGTCACACTTAAAACCTTAGAAACAGAGGATAGGTACGTACCTACTAATCAATCCGTCGGTACATCAATAATTTTGAACTGCGTAGCGTAGATGCAGCCACAGCATAATAAATTAAGCAGTATTACATCTTCACAGAAAACGGCCGAGATCTCAGACCAGCACGCAACAGTTCAAGTGCGCGGCAGTTACGTACGGACGGCTACCGAGCGGCCGTAGGAAATTAATTCAAATTTACTGCCCACATAAACTACTGCAGGCTTATTATTCTGTGATGCAGCGTTACCTTTAACGCCATCTACCCATCTAGCAACCCGATTATTATTTTGGCAAGATGATTATGTTCTCCTTTTAATCCATCCAAAGGTTGTCTTTATTATCTCTTTTAGCGGTAAGACCGCGCATTGTGTCACCCGATGCAAAATTTCCACATTTTTATCTTGAATCCATCAATCAATCTTCCTAGCCTTTTCCCAATTATTTTGGGGTCGGCTTCCAGTCTAACCGGATGCAACTGAATATCAGTATTTTACATAGAGCGACTGCCTATCTGACCTCTATAGCCCAGTTAAGTACTGGGTAATACGATACCCCTTGGTAAGACTGGTTGTCAGACGTTCGGGCTTCTGACGACCCATAACGACTGTCAAAGATCCACAAATGGCAACCGGGACCAACGGATATGATCTGTCATTCCGAGGCAAGGAGGAGTTTCGGTCAGTACAGATGGTCACCCATCCACGGATCGACCCCGGCAAACATAGCTTAACCTGATAGACCGTGCGGCTGTTATTACTTAGCCACGAGCTTCTCTTTTATCTTGAATCCAATGGTGTACATAATAAAGAGTATTCTATCCTACTCTATTAACTCTTAGAAGGACATTTTATACGGCCATAGCAGTAATAACAATAAAACTTCTATTCTGTCTCGTTAGTGTCCTTCAAAGCGTTAATATAATTAGTCGTAGCCATATCCAGCCAACAAATAACCAACTTACATCGCTGTACCCGCTTCACGCTTGCAGCTACAATCTGTCACAAAGTTAGCTCTCGGAAAATTCTGTGCAAATGTAAATCAAAGACGATGTCGCTTCCTTTACTAATTCAGTTAGGGGCGCTTCGCATAATTATGAACAAAGTGGAGAAGACTGGATTATAAAGTACAACGTCTGCGAAGTAACCGCTTGTAATCTGCTGGATGGTATGAGGAAGTTAACAAGTGTAACACCACTCTAAAAGTTTCGTGCAAAATGGATTTTTAAGACTTTGACAAGTATATGCTTCGCGTAGCACCCGAGTCGCAAAGCGAGTTTTTGACAGGCGTGATGTTCGCTCTCTCTTTTGCATGTAGTGGTCATCTATATAGTTTTCTCACTCTGTCTTCTTGAACATATTGTTTTGAAGTGTCGTTGCTAAAGATTCAACTTACTGTATTTTAGTTCGATTTTTAAAAGGAATGTTGTTTTATGTATTGAATGCAAATTCAACGAAACTGCCACTGAACTGCATACTTAAAAGCAAACACCACTACTGTGGCCCGATTTCTGAGGTTTTTAAACGGAGTTTATCCATTCGATAGTCATTATTGGTTCGATATCGTGTTTCTGAAAACTTCGTTAAGGAAGAATTTAGCTTAATAGTCTAGTGAATTACTATCGAGGGTTTATCTGAGGACCTCAAAAACCGAGCATATGGAAGGAATTCGCTTAAATAGACAATTTTGTTGAGTCAATACTTAGTTATTAAGAGTTTAAAGTTCGTTTAAGAATTCAACAGAAACCGGGCATTAATCAAGCCGTTATTTAAAAGTTTGTACATCGAAACCATCTTTAACCAATTATTAAAAGCGCCAACCTCTTATCTAATACACTTAGTCAAAGTACGAAAACACCTAAACGTGTGAAGTTTATATTACTTACATCATATAAAACTTAATTAATAGCATGTAATCAAATAACGAAGAAACATTACGCGTTTGATGTGCTCAAGAACCATTATAACTTGACACGCGGCGGAAATCGGAACTAAAATGAATAATGTAATGAGTTTGACGTAATTTTGACGTTTGTTTTGACAACTAGCGCCACCCCGAAGTTTCAAGTTATACTCGTCACGATGTAAAATCTTGAGAATTTAATTAGAATCAGATAACACGGCACAGTTGCTACTTTATAAGGTTTCCGGTACTTAAAAGATGATATTCGTTCGTGTATTGTGTTTTGGTTAAGATAATTATTGTGTTTATTTTAGATATCTACCTAAGATTAAGAACAGAGATGTATGATGTAAGTCTCTAGTTTTGTTAAAGTTCCAAAGTCTGCAAGCTTATCGGCATCAACTGGGCACAAAACTCGGCAGAGGGCTACCATTAAGAAGTTCCCAATCAAAAACCCAATGACAACATGCCCGACATGGGAAACGTACCCAAGCCCTTAGCAGCCGTGCTTGCGGTCACTACAGTCCGGCCGTCGAGAAAATGCGGTCCTGACACATGTCAGTTGGACAATTTCTAGTAGTAATAAGGATCAAATTCGCAAAACGTGTCAAGAACGTGATGTCAACGGCTGGACTGTAGACCTACGAGTACGAGGCAGTCAACAACAAGAGTTGAGACGAGTTGAGCAACGAAGTAAAGTATTACGTACACACGGCTACACATCAAGCTATACATTTCCACTTTACACTGACCTTATTATAAGGAAATCCTATACAATGCGAGATCAGCTTATACTGGATATGAATAGCTTGATCTGTAGCCGTGCGTACATATAGAATTGTGCCTACTTTAGATGTAAGCGATACTCTGATACGATGCTTTCATGCTTACAGGCACATGACGCGAGGCAAAATGTTGTGAAATTCTGTAGTAACATTGTTTACGGTATATATGGAGGAGGAATAAAGAGTCTATTTTATTTGACACGTTACTTAAGTGTTGTGTAATATGAGTATTTCCTATACAAGGTGCTCAAACATGTCAAGTTCTGCAGGAGAGAATGTTTAACAGAGGTTTGGTGCAATTTTACTGAATGTAAGGGAGCAACCATTAAAGGAAATTATTTAATTTAGAAGATCGCGGGGACAACCTGGATGAGACTCATACAGACCAGGGAAGCGTGGCACAAAATACAGGAGGCCGATACTCAGCGGTGAGTGTATAGAGTCATGAGGAACAGAGTGTAAAGTTCACTCATCCTTCATAGAAAAGGGTGGATCCTACGACCAGATGAGATTGTGTCTGGTGCCCGGCGCTTGATGTCGGGACGCTGTATAGTATATGCTGGTCGCACGATAAACTCTGCTTGCGCGATGCAGGATTTTGCGTGACGACAGTGTGTTGCGTAGTTCGCATGTGGCGATGTAGATGCCGCCACAGGTTGTCCACAATGCTACCAATGTGATGATAATGATTTAATTCGCACCAGTTATATTCATGCAGCAGGGTAAATAATCCGTTTTCCAAATAGGACCCTGCCGATTGGGTAAAATGAATAAAATTAAACATCGAGTCTCCGGTACATTTCAGTAACAAAAAAAATCTTATTTGCACGCGAATTGAACTAGTCCGTTGTCGGTGGGTAGGAGGAGAAGGAGCTTGTGGCTAAGTAATAACAGCCGCACGGGTCAAGCCATCAGGTTAAGCTACGCTTGCCGGGGTTGTCTGTGGATGGGTGACCATCTTTACATACCAAGACTCCTCCGTGCCTCGGAAAGTACGTTAAGCCGTTGGTCCCGGTTGTCGTTCGTGGATGTTTGACAGTCGTTACGGGTCGTCAGAAGCCCGAAAGTCTAACAACTAGTCTTACCAAGGGGTATCGTATAACCCAGTGACTGGGTTGTGGAGGTCAGATAGGCAGTCGCTCCATGTAAAATACTGGTATTCAGCTGCATCCCGTTAGACTGGAAGCCGACTCCAACATAGTTGGGAAAAAGCTAGGAAGATTGATTTTTGATGGATAAAATACATATAATTAAACCCGCTTGAAGTCATGGGAAACCACAAATAATAATCTTTAAAAAATATGACGGCAGAAACAACTCTATTCTAAGAGACAAATCAGACATGTTCGCTAAATAAAGTCTAGCGGTCACGATTCCACTAAACGCCTCGCGGGCCATCTACAAAGAAGGCGGGAACAAGCAGTCTGCACCGAATTGCTTCCTTCCTTCACGAAGTGTGCCAACGTGACTACAGACACTCCCGTTTAGATGTGACTCGGCCTTAATAGAACGCTTTGTAAGCCACTTGAAAGTCATTCAGGACATAATACTGGTTTATAAAACGTTTATTTCGTATAAACATTCTGGTTTATTGTGATAGGGTTTTGAGGATTCCATACAAGGACGAGAACTGAGTGTGATAAGCTATGGAATGGGTTTTGCGGGTCAGTAATTAAAAAAAAAAAAAAAAAACTGGCTTTGTGTTGAACGCATAGTCTGACGAACCAGGAATATGAACTGATATACTGACAGTTTTTTTTTATGTATGTTTAGGCTATGGGCCTGTGTCGCCTGAAATAAATGGTTTATTTATTTTAACCCCAGTTAAATATGATAAGAAAAAGATGCTCACAAGCTATATTCGGGTCTCCCTTGTTTGACCAAAAGGAATTTGACAAATTTTCACTTCCCAAAAAATTTTTCGCATAATTTCATTTGCCAAATTATTACTTAGCAAAAAATCTATTCACAAAAAGTTGTAACGCAAACCTAATGTTTGGCAAATGAACGTTTACACCTCAGATTATAGAAGAAAGGCAGATAGAGCGCGCGGAACACTGAAAGTGAAGCCAAAAAAGCAAATACAAATTCAAAAACGAATTCAATCTCGAGTCAAATGTACATATGTATAACTGTTCTCTGCATTTTTCTGAGACAATAAATCATTTATTGTCTCAGAAAAAAAACAAATATTGTCTCAGAACAGTTACACTGACTAGAGATTGAGTTCGTTTTTGAATTTGTATTTGCTTTTTTGGCGTCACTTTCAGTGTTCCGCGCGCTCTATCTGCCTTTCTTCTATAATCTGAGGTTTACACTATAACTTGTTTACCAACTAGTACTTCTAACATTTTTTATTTAGTCAAATATTTCATTTGGAATAACAGTTTTTATGCAAAATCAAATAAGCCAAATACTTATTTAGTATTGTCAGTTTTCAATTCACCCTTTCCTATTCTGTCAAACTTCAATGACAAAAATGTGAACTACTAAGTGGGTAGGAGGTAAATCATAAATGGCGCTCAATGTGTGCTCTTCTTTTTATATATAATGTAGTCGTTCCTGGCACAGTAGGTAGTAGGTCACAGTTTTAACCTAACCTAACCTAACCATTTTTTAAAAATAAGTGATTAACCTAATCTAAATAATTCAGTTCCGGGTAACCTACTAAAAACAATCTCTTTTTTCTATTAATGCAAGTCGTTTCTGGCACTCGCCGGCCGCTGCCGCGGCACCGCTCGCTTCGCTCGCTCGGCTCGTGCATAGGAGGTCACAGTTTTAACCTAACCTAACCTACCCATTTTTTTTAAAGAAGAAATTAACCTAATCTAAATTGTTGAGTTCCGGATAACCTACTAAAAACAATAATTTTTTTTCAATTAATGCAAGTCGTGTCTGGCACTCGCCGGCCGCTGCCGCGGCAACGCTCGCTTCGCTCGCTCGGCTCGTGCGTAGGAGGTCACAGTTTTAACCTAACCTAACCTAACCATTTTTTAAAAAATAATTAACCTACTCTAACTACTTCCATAAATAAACTAATATCAAGTAACCATAAATTTGACTTGTTTCAGACAAATTCAAGCACAAAAATATACAAAGAAGTACGCAAAAGACATCAAATTTAACCAGCAAGTCAAATGTCTAAAAATCTTATTTTTGCCTTAATATTTTTTGTCTTAACAAATCATTTCACCAAACGTTTATTGTCTGAAGGTTGTTTGCTGTAATAAATCATTTGATTAAAGACCAAATTCCATAATGACATTATACTTAGTAATATTTTGCCAAGTAAAAATTTGACCAAATGAAAATATGCGTACTAAAATCATTCGAAATATTGCAATGGTATAAAAAAAGGTTGCTAAAATTTGTTTGGGTAATGAAATTTTGTCAAAATCTTTTTGGCAAAACGGCAGGCACCCGCTATATTCACATTAATCTGTCTGCAAAGCTTGAATACTAACGTTATTAATCAGTTCAACTCTTTACTAACGCTTAACATAGCAATATCAGCTTAAAGCGTTCCCACTGTTGGGACAGAGGCTTCTGTGTGAGAGGGAGTGTGCCATAATCCTTCACGTGGGCCCCGTGCAGTTTGGTAGATAATTATTCTCAAATGTTTATACCGGATGACTTTTTTTAGCGTCTTGAAAAAAATAGGGTATATTAGTTGAACGGAGTAGAAGCCTATGCCATACCTAGTTTTTTTTTTTTTAATAGCATTCAGAAAAAAATATCTAAGTATCAATAAATGATACAAATTCGATGTAAACTTTTCATTATAAAACAATAAAAACAGAAATTTTGAAAAATAATAATAAATCAATTAAAAGTTGCATATGATTTGAAGTTAGTTTTTTTCACCCGGTTGGAACGAAGTTCCTTTCACTGTATATTATGTATTAATACAGAGCCATCTAGTATGGTCTGAGGCCCTACTAGATGGCATAACTCGGCTCAATAAGTAGGTAATTTGGTCCCGTGTGAGCGAGAGAGGTGACAAAATGCGACATCCCTCTTAACGTAACAGCTGAACACCTCACTCAATCAACTCCTACTTATGAGATAACTGTAATTACTTGGCAAGAACTAATAGTAATGAGAATCTATTGTAGGTATTTCAAACGTATTCTCAGAAAATACAACACAATAATTATTTACTGCTTCAATGGTTGCCAATACTCATGTAGCTTTGTTATACAATGTAATTGGTTAAAATATAGCAATTAGTACCTATTCAATTCTTTAAATATACCTAATGTTTAAAAAGACTATTCAATAAAATACCTACATCAATTTTAAAGCCATACCTATACGAACTACACACCAATCCTGACGTCACGCAATCAACCTTCGGGTAGTAGCCCACCAGACTCAGCATCCGTCTGGTCGAAGGATTTTCCCTTTTCAAACGAGGATGAGGAAATTTCCGCCCTCCTCATGCTTCCATACCTACTTTTCTACCTTATTCAAAGTTTATTAGCTCGGTGCAGTCGCTTGCGCAAGTACACACGGCTACACATCAAGCTATACATTTCCAGTTTACACTGACCTCTCATTGTAAGGAAATCCTACACAATGCGAGGTCAGCTTATACTGGAAATGTATAGCTTGATCTGTAGCCGTGCGTACCTATGCCGCCAACACTTTGTAAATCTTATTAAGGTGATTGTTGATTTGCGATTGATAGGGAGGTTGCTTTTAATGATTTTAAACTGAACATCACGATCACGACAGTGTTAATGATTTGAAAAAAAAAAATGTTAAATAAAATAGAGCATTTTCATTTTCATGTTTAGATAATATAGTGTAATTAATTTGTGAGGTTATGTCTAACGCGGATAAAAAACTGAGAATCACGCAAAATCTATCAAGCGTATTTTTATGAAACCTTCACGTATAATAAATTAATAAAGCGTCTCATTTGGGATAGCGCTCCTTGATGGGTGAGTCCTATTACTGGGTGGATGTACTTATGATGTGTTGCGTGAGCTCAGCACAGAACACGCAAGCTATGCCGTCCCAACCATTCAAGGCCGTTGGCATATAATATCTGCGTCTTAATCTTTGGGGTGTATATAATAATACCATATAGGTAATCATAATAATCTTTATTAATCATAATAATCTTTATTACATAAGAAAGTGAATTACAAAATAATAGTGTGAAGTCCCTGACACTTGTGCTAGGTGATAAACCTGTGTTACAAGTGCCAGTGCCCTCTCCCGGGAGTAAATACTATTGAAAACTTATGCAATAAGACTAACAATGAAAAAAAAAATAATAAGACTAAACTAATACAAAAGGTATATTGTTTTACTGCACGACAATGGCCTCTTCTGATACAGAGAAGGCACGAGCAATGATCACCACGCTTTCTCAAGACCGTTTGATGATTTCAGACTTAAATTAGCTTTATGTCCAGGTTTTCTTACGATGTTTTTCCTCACCGATGTCAGTACCTAATGCCCAAGATAAACTTAAAAAGTACCTACATATGAATTGAAAAAGTCACTTTGGTACTTGCCCGGATTTGAACCCACAACCTCGTGCATGAGAGGCGAGGCCTTTACCACTGAGCCATCACGACTTTGGGGTGTGTGTATAACACACCCCCCAAAGTCGTGATGGCTCAGTCTGTATGTTTTTTTAAAATTAATATTTTTATCCACGGACTAGAAAAAAAAGGACTCCGCGCCTCGCGTATCGAAAGTGAAGCACCGTACCGATCTATGTGTGCGTGATTTGACAAATACCGTCCAACCGTCGTATCACGTAATGGTGGCCGGTCGGCATACTATGATGTAATGCGTGAGGCGTGTTTGTACAAACGGTCCCGGCATACTTAATGTGCTTCACATTTGATATGCGTGGCGCGGAGTCCTTCTTTTTTTTGTAATGTTTTTATCACTAAATGTGATCATAAATTATCTTGTCTTTCAATATGTATCTCGTTTAAATAGGCATACTGTACTTGCAGAATATAATACAATACATCAGTACAATTATTACATTCAAACAGGGTCCAATTAAACTTAACATATTGACTTGATTGGACCCAAGACTAATAAAGCCAATGATTCAATGAATCGTGGACTTAACAATGGACAAATATCTACTGAAATCGATGAAATGGCCGTAACTTGACTAATGCCTGGATCACATGTACCGAGTAGATGGGCGAGACAGTGCTCTCGGCCCGGCCGAAAGCACTGTCTCGCCCCATCTACTCGGTACGTGTGATACAGGTATTAAAGTCAATGAAGTAGGTATAGGGTAGATGTGGACTTTAACATAATGGGTATGTATGGGTCCATACCTAAGTATTACAAAAGCTGAATAAAAAAAAACGAATGAAATGATTGGCTTATGAAATCCATTTAAGAAAACAATTTCCTCTACCGTGAGGTAAATTGGGAACTTAAGTGATCAAAAATGGCTTCAAAGACAAAAATTGATCGTTTGAATGATACTGGCATAGCCACCATCAGGGATTTTAATTTAATAACACAAAAAAATTGTCGCTAATTATTCGAAATATGTCGCCAAATATTAGAATTTGTCGGTCACTGGTTCAAAAGTTATAAGGGTTCATAGGTGGCCGATCTGGAGAGCGTCTCCCCAGCTTGGTCACATTTATACCTATAGGTACAAACATTATAACCAAAAGTGCAAAGTCGAGATGACGAAATCCAGGGACGCGGATGGTCTAAAAATTCAAGACAAAAATAAAATCGCATTCAAAGTACTAACTTATTCAAATCTTACTGAAAACAAACGGAACAAATATTCAACAAATGAAGAAGAAGCTACACTTGCTACTAATGCGGCACTCATTCAAACTGAGCACCACTAAATCAAATTAAAATCACAATAAAGAGCTGCGCGCCATTTCTAACAGCTTCAAACAATGTTATCCAACTGAAATCTTCATAATTTTGTTCTAAAACACGATTGAACTGGTTTAAAAAAAAACAGATTAATTGGGATGTATTAGCATTCCGTACCAAAATAGTAAAAAGGAACCCTTATGGTGCGACTCAGTCTGTCTGTTTGTCCGTCTGTCACAGCTGGCTGTCTCAAGAACTACTAATACTTTCAACTTGAAATTCGGAATAGTTTTTAAATGACATTTTGCAAATAAGAATAAAATATTTTTTTTTTATTTTTTTGCAATAATTTTCTTTTTTTTCTTTTGAAAGGGGTCTTAAAAATTCGAAGTGAAGCTACTATGGTATGTGAGGTATCATAATGAAAGAACGCTGTTTGCACATTCTCAAACATGCTACAACATAGTTGTACTCTTCAATTTAGCAACTCATAATTCGTTGTATAATGTTGCTAAATTGAAGAGTACAAATGTGTCGTAGCATGACGACTGAAGTGACAGGTATTACGTTTAGTCGGTTAACCAGACACGTGGTTTTTTATTAACCTTTATTTAATTACCTAAACCGATGGAGTTTAAGTCATACCAAGACAAGTAATACTAGTCAAACTCTGATCGGGAAACCAATGTAAACAAACAAAACTCTTAGAGCGAACTACACCAAATGGCGAACTAAATTCAACATTCCTTGGCAACTAAAATGTGCAAGACTAACCTAACATTTCCAATATTAGATATTCCGACGGCCACCGATAGTATTTGTAATATTCATGAGAATTTCTCGTAATCGTCTGTTCGGAAAGCAATCATAGACTTCGTTTTATTTTGCACCAGTAACTAGTTAGTGAGAGGAGAGGAGCTCGTGGCTAAGTAATTTCAGCCGCACGGGTCGATCCATCAGGTTAAGCTACGCTTGCCGGGGTCGGTCCGTGGATGGGTGACCATCTTTACATACGGAGACTCCTCCGTGCCTCGGAAAGCACGTTAAGCCGTTGGTCCCGGCTGTCATTCGTGGGTCTTTGACAGTCGTTACGGGTCGTCAGAAGCCCGAAAGTCTGACAACCAGTCTTACTTAGGGGTATCGTTATTACACAGTTAATGGGTTGTGGAAGTCAGATAGGTAGTCGCTCCATGTAAAATACTGGTATTCAGCTGTATCTGGTTAGACTGGAAGCCGACCCCAACATAATTGGGAAAAGGCTAGGCAGATTGAACTAGTTAGTGAGACTGCTTAGTAATGGAAAAAATTATCAGATGTCCCATACATTTAAGTCGAGTAGGTACTGAAGCTTTGTACGGGACAGCTGATAATTTTTTCTCGATTACGATGTTGGTCCCATGGAGAAAGTTGTTCAGTTTGATGGTCTGTACCACACCCTTTAATTTGACCAGATGTTTTCCGTTTAGTCAACAACAACATATGGTTTATAAATTATAATTAATTTTGCTGTTGCATTTTTATGAACTTTTTAGATTTATAAATAACCAGCTGATGCCTGCGATTTTGTATGCGTGTATTTTGAAAGTACTTCATAGTTTTGTTATTAGATACTTTATCCAGGATGAAAAGTAGCCTAATGTCCTTCTCCAGGACCCTTTTTTTTTTGTGGATGGGAAATCATCAAAAGACTTCTCCCGCTCTGGGCAGAGCGGGAGGGCGTGTCAGACTTTTACTGACTAAAACTCTTCTCTGAGTCTGACTCTTTCGAACTACCCGCGACCCCGGCGGCTTGGCCCCGTCACTGCTGACATCTCTTTGAGGCGCGCGTGGAACACAACGCGCCGTCGACCCGGGCCTGGTCCTTACCGGACGGCGAGCTGTCCATTACTCGTCGTCCGCAGGCCCGCGCCTACGGTGGCCGGGAATCGGCAATCGATTCCCGCCGCCCAGGGCGTCTCCTACGGTGGCTAAGGGCGCGAGGGCGCGGCTATTGCCTCTCCCTCACGCGTTCCGCTTCCTCCTTCGCGAGCATTACTGCTTCACAGAAGGAGGCGGCCTCCCATGCACTCTCGCTCCGCACCATGGCCTGGACCAGGTTTGGACGCGAGAGATCGCCTCCGTGAGAACACGGCGGTGCTCCGCGCAAGCCGGGCAGACCTCCACTGTATGCTCCACCGTGTCCTCCGGGCGATCCACACAAATCTGTCAAATTTAATATCGATCGGTTCCATGGCTTAAGTGTGAAAAGTTTATAGACAGAGTTAGTTTATAAAGTTAGGTACTACATTAAGGCGAGTAGTGCCGCCAACTAGCGCTACCATTGAGATAAAAATCATATGTGTAGGTATATGGAACATTTTGAAATTTCCTATGCTCACATTTTTTTATCAGATGAGGTAGAATTGAATGAGAGAAAAAAACAACACTAATCCTCCTAGGTTCGAATTCTTAATATTAGGTCTTTACCTATGAAATTGCTGTTCTGCAGTACTGGCCATTTCAAATCAAAATCATTTTTTTTGGCTAAGAATTCTAATTTCAAATTAATTTTATTTTAAAAACATGGATTTTTTTTTCCAAAAGTAGTCATTTGTTTATTGATTAGTGTTACATTTTCATCGCATTTCAATCTTTTTTGTCATCATGGATACGTTAAAAATTCGAGTAATTATGGAATATGAGTACCGTCGTGGCAGCAACGCGGCACAAGCGGCACGCAACATCAACGACGTTTACGGAGCTAACACTACAAACCAACGCACCACTTGTTATTGGTTTGCTCGCTTCCGTTCTGGAAATTTCGACCTGAAAAATGAACCTCGCGGTCGTGGACTTTGGTCGACAATGACGAATTAAAGGCAATTGTGGAAGCTGATGATACACAATCTACGGCTGAATTAGCAGCAGCTTTCGACGGTAGCGTCAAAACAATATTGGTCCATTTGCGTCAAATTGGCAAGGTAAAAAAGCTTGACAAATGGGTGCCCCACGAACTCAATGATCGCCAGCGCGAAGTACGCGTCGAGACGTGCCTTGCACTGCTCAACAGACACACAAATGAAGGAATTTTGAACCGCATTGTTACCTGCGATGAAAAATGGATTCTGTTTGATAACCGCAAGCGCTCAGCTAGTTGGTTGGATCCTGGTTCAGCACCTAAACAATGCCCTAAACGAAAACTTACCCCTAGAAAAGTGATGGTCACTGTTTGGTGGTCTAGCGCCGGTGTGATTCATCACAACTTCTTACCAAACGGGGTGAGCATTACTTCAGATGTGTACTGTGAAGAACTGAAGACAATGATGGAGAAGCTGGCACATCTCCAACCAGCATTGGTCAATCGTTCGTCTCCGCTGCTCCTGCACGACAACGCGCGACCTCATACTGCACAGCAGACGGTCTCCAAGTTGCAAGAACTGGGGTTGGAAGCTCTCCGTCATCCGCCCTACTCACCAGACCTTGCGCCTACAGACTACTACTTTTTCCAGAATTTGGATAACTTCTTGGCGGGAAAAAAATTCAATACCCGAGAGGCAGTACCAAATGCCTTTGAAGAATTTGTTGCCTCCCGTCCAGCTGATTTCTTTAAGAAGGGCATCAATAAACTGCCACTGCGTTGGCAAAGATGCATTGATTGCATGGGTGATTACTTCGATTAATACAAATAAAAAATGCATGAAAAAAATTCGTTTCAATTTTTCCATACAAAACGGCAATTTCATAGGTAAAGACCTATTAGTTAACGCCAAAAAGGGTGACGCTGGTTGGTCGCACTACTCGCCTTAAATAATATTGGTATGGATACACCCACGGAATAATAAAAACAAGGTACACATTTTACAGTACATACATCACTCTTTTATTCTTTATTTGGTCAACAAATCGCAGCGACACAAAGGCGCCTTCGCCCCACATTAAAATGCCATTTTACAACACTTGCAGCAGCGCTGCAATTTGTCCCAAAATGAAAACCCACATAGTTTATTGCTTACACTCATGACCTGGTGTAAGCTTTAGAAGAAAGGGAAATAAACG
This sequence comes from Cosmia pyralina, assembly GCA_946251885.1. Lineage (NCBI taxonomy): Eukaryota > Metazoa > Arthropoda > Insecta > Lepidoptera > Noctuidae > Cosmia > Cosmia pyralina. The sequence continues at coordinate 8,348,013 of OX276346.1, read as the reverse complement.
ATAGCAAAGCGACATTATGTATTGCTAATTTCGTATATTATGGAAGACGCTAACACCTTACATTCAGTTTGACAAGTAGGCATAGAAATAGATAACTTCATCACCATTTTAAGGTCTTAGGGTCGCGAGTTGTTCGAAAGACATACCTTGGTCCTGGCAACTTAAGGAACACGGGTATGTTTTAGTCAGTAAAAGTCTGACATGCCGCTCCACCCAGAGCGAAAAAGTCCTAAGATTATTATTTTAACTCACACACCGACTTATTACTTGTTAAAATTTTTGGAAAATCGCATAATTCTCTTACCACAGACTATTAGCCGATGTTCGCACGGACGTAAAAATATCGCGGCGGGATTTTATCGTGCACTGGATTTTCAACTCTCGTTGTTGAGCCGAGCGTTGATAATCCAACTTAACAACAACAGAGTGCATTCTAGCGCGTCGGAGAAACACGCTATTGGATTTTCAACTCTCGGCGCTAAGTAGAGCGTTGAAAATCCAATGCGGGAAATAAAATCGCCGCGATATTTTTACGTCCGCGCGAACGTCGACTTATGCATTCGATGCCACAGAATAGATTATCTGTTCTGTGACTTTTACAATGTTAGTAAATATGTGAGCACCATGTATCTATCACATAATTATTAATTTATCTGTCATTGCTTCATTTTTAATTCTTTTTACCTAATTTATTAATTTACACATATAATTATATAATTAATCTCGCGAGATAGATTAAAAACTAACGAAGTTCATAATCTTACGCTAACATTTATACAAAATATTCTAAAACATTTTAAAACAGTAACGGTGGAGTTTCTTGCCCATTCTTCTCCATACGAAATTAAACTACCTTTTGGAACTACGACTAGAATAATTTTGTTTTTGTAAATTTTGACGTTCAAAAGTGCCTTCTAGGTGCCTATTTGAATTAAATTATTTGAGTTTCACATTATTTTGTGATAATTGGATATCAAGTAACGAGTCATTTTAGGCTTAAAAAATAAGACATCTAAAAGATCAGTATAGGTAGAGGTATTTATTCCGTACGTTTATCATACTTAGCACGTAAAAACCACCGACTTCCAAAAAAACACTACAAAGTGAAAAATAACTTTAAGTTCGGAAGTCGGTGTCTTTGGATCTGTATTTTAGTTTTTGCCACAGACTTCTGAAATTAAAGTAATTTTTCAGGTTTAGGCGCATTAGGGCTAATTCTCATTTTGGCAACCGACTCCCTAATGGACTACTTCTCATTATGGCCACTTCTCATTTTGGCTACTTCTGATTAGGGCTACTTCTCACTTGAGCTATTTCTCACTTGGGCTACTTCTCACTTGGGCTACTTCTCATTAGACACAGACAGACACAGACAGGCAAGATCGCAAAGGCGGTGGCGTTTCAATATAGGTACACGAAAGTATCAAACGAAATAACAGAAGATTTATACGAAAATGGTAACCACTACTTATGGATACACATAGACAGACTATCATTAAACATCGGAGCGATATATAAACCAGGTGAAACCAATGTAAACTACTTCTTAGAAACTTATACCTCACAATTGGAGCGACGAAAGAGGACGGTTGTTTTCGGAGACTTTAATATCGATCTACTTAGTAAAGATAGTCACGTCACAAGATACCTAAATGAAATAAAAGAAAGCGGATACGAAATATTAAATAAAATAAATAAACTGTACAGTACCCGCGAAACCAGCACTACAAACACTATACCGGATCACATATGCACGAACATAAGCAATCACGCATTCAGCATTTCTGTAATAGACTCGTGCCTATCAGATCATAAACAAATTTTCCTGGAGATAGGCAGCTTGGCACCAAAGATAAACAAAAAGATCCAATACAAAGCACTTAACTATGAAAAATTATACAACAGTACCTTAACAGCAAACTATACTAATAACGAAAACGACTACTACTACTTAGAAACATTTATCTCAGAACAAATAAACAAAAATAAAGAAGATAAAACTAAAATCCTGAACCTACCTCAAGAAGACTGGATAAAACGAAATATCATAGACTCAATCAACCTACGAAATCACATATGGCAACAAAGAAAATCTCAACCAAAAACTTTATAACTATTTATTTTAAAATTACACCCATTTGAGATTCTCACTGTAAGCCTATTTGATATGTCACACGGTACAATTTCCAAAACTATTTTTTTTTTAGTTATCTTTTGCCCCCCAAAAGTGATCCCATATTCAAAATTCATTTATTATGTTTCTTTCAAAACACAATAATACTCGTAGAAGAAAGCATCTCAATTATTGCCTTATATACTATAAATAGTTAAGATATACGTACTTACATTCCCTTTTAGTTACCTGTGTTCTTTCAACATGTAAGAAATCTTGCGGTGACTATGGTCTTAGCGAGCTAGAGTTGTCACTGTCAAGTGTCATTCATAGCGTCTAAATTTTTGCCGCCAATGTATACGTAAAATATTTTCGCTCGATAATTTTAATCGAAAATGAGTAAAGTTTCAGTTAAAACTTTATTAAAAGTGAATAAGAATAGTGCTTGTGGTAAGTGATATATAGTGTTACGCTGATCGTGAGTCAGCGAAGTGCCGAAGTGGAGATCGATACCTCAAAATATTTACATGGTCGCCAGTGCCTTTGGAGAGCAACCGTTTGTATTTCGATTCTCCTAAGTGCTGTAATGGGGAAGAACGCTCTTCCCACCGGCTAAAACCAGGGTAATGAGATCGAAATGATTTCCTGTAAGACCGACCTACTCTATGCACTTACCTACAACCGAATGAGTACTAAGAGTAGCCAAGTAAGTGTTAAGTTTCTGCTAACATGACACAATTTCCACATTATATCACCAAACCTTACTAAGACGACCCACTGACCTTACTCAGACACATTATCAATAAACTTCTAACCTGCTTCTTGCTATTATTTACATTAGAAGCGCATTGTTGTTTTCTAAACAACCCGGTTGTGTCTAACTAAATAGACAGAAATATTACAACTTAAAGATTTCAGTGCAAATTATGATAATTAGGTAGTAATTCCTAAAGCAAATGCAGAATGTCTAGAGGAGCTAAAGCTATTCAAGCAGTTTTTGACATTCAACCATGAAAAGTTATAATCCGTTATAAGAAAACCTTACATTTATGCTCACTCACCCCATGTGTTTCACACAGTGCATTAGAAGTAAATGAGTACTTATGCCACTCAACAAAACTAAATCCTACTATTTAGCCCCCGCGGAGGGAGTTTTGGCTGGGATTTCTAATGTAGGTCTAAAGCAGGCAGAGCTAGCTGCTAAAGTAAGGTCTACAGGGACTTGTTATTTGGGCAGCAACCTACCCACTACAATTGTATCCTACTTTCCCTTTCGGAAGTCCAAACACTCCCATCGAGAAGTGTATTTAAATTACAATTTTATTGTTTATGCTTGCAGGTGGTATGCAATTGTTACTTTCATTGTAACAAAAGATAAGTTAGTTTTTTAAATCACTTTAAAATAATTATTTGTATATATTTACTATTTCTGGTTAAGCTGTGTACTTTTTAAGTGACAAACTCACCACACTAATAAAATAAAGTTCTTTTGTAATATGTTATTAATGCATAAGTTGTTGGAGTACCTATATATAAATAAATAAATTAATTAAAGAGGTTCAGCACCTCTTATGAACTCTAATCTGCAATTAGAACATTAAAATACTACTAAATAAAGTTTACATCAAGTTTTATAGGTACTTAACTAATAAGCAGTACTAAATAAAAAAAAAAAAAAAAAAAATATATAATTTAAAATGGTATACTGTATATTTTTTCTATATTTTGTAATAATTATGGAAATCTTATAATTATGAGCAGGATCATAAGTGCTCTATCAAAATTACAAATGGAACAAATACAGCCACCAAACAATTTAAAACTGACAAGATATTATTTAGAGCAGGAATAGTTCTTTGATTATTTTAAAAACATGATAAATTGGATCATAGCAACAATAACTAGGCCAAGATTCATAATTTTGACAAGATTCAGGCTGCCTAAGGAACCATGTAAAAGCTTGGGAATGAAAGACTGCAAACCTGTTTCTGTTCCTGAAGATCATAACAGGAAATGAAATACTGAAAATATTAACATTCAATACAATTCTACTTTGAGCTATATATATTAAGTAATAAAGCTACTAGTTAAAATAATTAATACAAATTAAATCTATAATAGTCTATGCAGAAATCTAAGATTATGATCATAATCAAATAGCCTATTGTTTACACTCTGTTATTACTAAAAAGTAAGACGGAAGCAATGATATGTTAATGAAGGGAAATTGTTCACACGAGTTGACAGAACACCCTTTTGACATTTCTTCAGTGCCCTGGTTATGTGAAGCGGTGGGCAACTGAATGACAGAGAATTTGAGAGCCTGTGGTATCTGCATTCTTGTTTATTTAGTTTAGATAATTTCCTACTGGTCCACTAGGAAAAGATGCATTTTTGATTTCTGTCCCGGAGACTCTGGGTCCTAACAAAGCTTGGGTGACGAGTGAATTTCCTAAGTCAATTCTAAACCTCAATCAGGAGCTACAATAGGTAGGCCTTCTTTTGAGCACTGCTACCAATCACAAGGCCCGGCCTGCAGGCAAGGTTGAAAGGAAGATAATAATATCAACACTTTGTTCCCTGAAACAAGTTCATAGTTCATTAACACAAAAATGTTGTTATCCCTGTATGGGAATGCTTGTTGCCAGACAAATATTTGAGAAGGGCAGACCAGGACAAATGGAAAAAGGTTGCCCCGCTGGTTTGCATAGAGTTAATGTGGTGGCCAGAGGCTACTGATAGACCACAGCTCAGTTCACTTACACAGGGGTAGAGTAACCCACTTCCAGTCCACACTTTCCGTGGAGGAAGGGTAAGGAGCCTACATGAACGGGCTAATATATTCATGCAAAGGGAGTCCAAAGGATGTCTTTAAAATATCGCTTTTAGTGATAAGACTGCCCATTGTGTCACCCTAGTGGTAAGGTGTACATAATAAAGAATATTCTATTATATCCTACTCTAGTCAGGAACTTGACCAAACCAGAAAAAATTGTACTTGAACTTGCGAGAGATGTTTGCCATATATGCAGTATTGCCAAAAAGCCAGTTTTCAGAGTGCACATATTAGATTCAGAGTTCAATCCGACAACAGACCATTTGTCGCACATTTAAGATGAGCGAGGAATACGTCCCCTAGCGTTTCTGAACCTAATTTGCAAGATGGAAGTTAGCAGATTAGCTGAACACTCTGTTAGCGGTTTACCTCCCGGGGAGGTTAAAAGTGTAACAACGGGTTAGCCGACCGCTTATCTAGGAACAGACCAGCAGAAGTGGCTCCTGTTGCTCCAGGCCCCAGGCCTCGGAGGCCATGTTACAAAGTGGGGCGTCCCCGGCGTCGACGTTTTCACGTCAGATAAGTCGGTCGTTTGTGCGACAGTACGTCATATGGGACTCAAATGATGGCTTGGCAAGCTTCTGCGATGCTTTCAGTCAGAGGTGACAGCATCAACTAGCATGGGTTTTTCTTCGCCCGACTTAAGAGAGAGTGCTCAGTCATGTGAACTCGGAAATGGGACGGGGACGTACTATGTAGAAATCGCCCCATACTGAACCCAATGTGACTGGCTCCCGTATTTGGAGAAGGCCTCGGAGAGTCAGTACCAGTATAAGATCTATGTAAGATCGTCTTAGACCTGATAAGCTGCAACTCCTACCCTGGAAAGTTGGGGGGGAGGGGGGCAATCAGGTTGCAAGGCTTGGTAGACAAGAACCTTGCTAAAGTGTAATTGGAGATAATCTACAGTAATTACTTATAAAGCTCCTATTCAGAGGTGAATATCATAGTGTAGAGTGCATGGCATTAGTCCTAAATAATCTGATCCCAATTTATTTATATTTACGCATAAAGCACATAATTATGGTACCAACCAACAGATGTTAGATCTAAACAGTTTTGTGTCCATTGTTTCAAAAGCATTATCCTTAGCTAAACCACTACCCAGAAAGTCATGAAATGAAATTAATTCCAGAATGATGAGGCTGCCAGAAGAGTTTTACATACTCTAATATTGTAAGTCACAGCTTTTAAATGTTGAATAACAGTGCAACCAAGGTGTGGTTCAATCAAGAAGTTTACTTAAAATCTACCATAATCGTTGTTGATTTTGATTTACAATAACGTGTGTGGCTAAGCTTGCTTGAAATATTTTTAAACAGACTAAGTTACGAAAAGCCTTCTGGAGGTACATAAAGTAGTCTGTGGTAGCCTTCGGGAGGCTGACTGGAGAATAGTTCATCAAATGAAATCAAACTGGAAGAGCCACTAGAGGCTTACAGAATTATTACTTTTGTAAAGTAGTAAAGGAGATGGTTACCTCTCAAGATAATTTAGAATGCCCAGCCTATAAGATTCCCACTTTTGGGACAAAGGTCACCTCTCTGTGAGAGAATAGGGTTTATCATTATGATAATTATTAATTCCCTATGAAAATATTTATAATATTTATTAAATATATTTGTGTAGAGGTACATGATTCACATTTCAAGACATTTTAATTGATAAATGAAGAGACTTATACTAGAATTCCTTCTTAGATCATTTACATGTGTCTACTACTTAGACTAATCTGTTGACCAAAGTACTTAGTGTAAAGAAGGGTCCTAAATATATTTTAGTTTCAATGGAATTTTAACTGTGTCATGCATGAATGACATTGATTTTGTTTTTCCACATCTTTATAAAATTATGAGATTCAGAAATATTTGTTGATTGATCTCATAACTTCCAAGTACTCATATCCAACATTACCTAACTTGTGTTAATTAAGTATATGAGTGATCCAATTATCCTTTAGTAATGAGATTATGATTTTAATTCAGTTTTAGATCTTATTGATTTTGGATTATCATTAAAGCTTGATAATTCATGTTCACCTTAAATAAGGTACTTAAATAGATTTGATTCAACTGTCGACCAACCTCATAGAGGTTGGTAACAACAATATAGTGATTAAATTGTGTCTCATAGCATGACAGTTGAACGTTTCTATAACATTTCATGGGATTTGTTCATTTTTGCAGTTTCTAGGATAAATAGATGGAAAACTCTTAATTATTTATTTGAATATTTAATGAATACCTACAGACCGAAATATTCGATCATTCCATTATAATATTGTAATTCACATAGCGTCTACATCCTTCAGGTATTCTTTCACCAGCAGATATCAAACAGGTCTTCTACGAGTATTATTGTGTTTTGAAAGAAACATAATAGAAATGTTTTGCATTAAAACAAAACAGTTATTATGTTATGAAAAACACAATAATACTCGAGTAAGGCGCTTGCTGTTGAATTTTGAAGACTTCTATGAATGACACTTGACAGTGACAACTCTAGCTCGCTAAGACCATAGTCACCGCAAGATTTCTTACATGTTGAAAGAACACAGGTAACTAAAAGGGAATGTAAGTACGTATATCTTAACTATTTATAGTATATAAGGCAATAATTGAGATGCTTTCTTCTACGAGTATTATTGTGTTTTTCATAACATAATAACTGTTTTGTTTTAATGCAAAACATTTCTATTTATATTACACGTCCGTGTTTGGGTCACAGAAATTCATATTTGTGTACCAAATTTCAACTAAATCGATCCGTTAGATACGGAGCAAATTGACTGTGACAGACGGACAGACAGACAAACACGCGAGTGATACTATAAGGGTTCCGTTTTTTCCTTTTGAGGTACGGAACCCTAAAAACATAGAAATATAGACGAATGCATTACCTCCTCCTTTGTTAAAGTCTGTGAAAACATACACCTTCCAATTGGTTTAGTACGCACCTCTATAGTTATTGTACAAAATAGTTTTCCGTCTGACCTGTTTTTCTTTTAGACCATAAATAAATCGGATTATTGTGCGCGTGACCTTTTTCCGAACGAATCAATGGCGGATTAGAACCGATCCGTTATCTCGGTAATCAGAAACACGATACTAATATTTGTATTTGGCATTAGACTTTGTATATTAGCTAGCAATTTCTTTGTTCAAGGCTTTTTTCGCTTGTTTGTATATACTTGATAGATAGATGGTCGTATAGCATAGATAGACAAACAGAAAATTATATTCATTACGTCGTATCTACGAGATATAGTTCGATTCAAACTTAATGGCGGCTCGGAAGTTAGCTGCGAGTGCAGACCGTGAAGGTACAGTCAAGTCGATAATCATTTTGGCTCCATTTAGTTAGTTATCGGGTAGTTGGAAATGAAGTTCTGACAAAAGAGTGTGTGGCCACAAAACCATCTAACAAAGAAGAAATCGAGAAAAGTGCAGTCGCAAAGGAGATAAATAGACCAGAAAATGGAAGGAATCAGTTTGAAAAACTTGCAGAAACAGAGGAGTTAGCATCTCAAAAGGCAGGAAACTGGATAGAAGTAAATAAGAAAAAAAGTAGATATCCAAATACTGAAGTAAAAAGAGGTGGGAGCACGAGTGCAGTGGACATAAAGGGAACTGAACGTAAAAAGTTTTTGCATGTATGGCGCCTTTGTAAGGAAACTACGGTAGAAGATTTGGAAAAATACGTGAAGAATATATGTGGATCGTCAGTACCAGTCACGGTAAAAGTAATAAGACATAAGACTGAAAGGGATTATGCTTCTTTTATCATTGGTGTACCTGAAAGCAGTTATAATACCTTATGTCAATCGGAAAATTGGCCCGTGAACATTGAATTCTGTGAATGAGTGTGGTTTCGTACCAAAAAACCAAAAAATAACTAGCACAGTTATTGAGATTTACTACCAAAACGTGAGAGGTTTGCGTACAAAATTGGAAGAGTTCTATGCAGGTGTGTCATCTTCAGAAGCAGGTTTGTTCGCCATTACTGAAACAGGCTGCAACAAATCAATTCAGGACGCAGAAATAGTGCCACCTGGTTATACAATACTGCGCTGCGATCGCGCGGATGGGCGAAAGCAGGGCTGCGCGTGTCTCGTGGCCACACCGCGTTTAGAACTGCGGCGAGTGTCCAGCCCGAGTGACGTCAACATAGATGATACGGTGTTCGAACTGGTTTGTGCTACCGTTTATTTACAAAGTAGACTTTTATTTTTATTGTGTGTTATTTACATTCCGCCAAACAGTTGTGAAAATGAGTATATGATATTGTTTAGGATTATAGAACAGCTGTGTAGTAAATATAGTGATATCGTCGTAATCGGTGATTTCAATATGCATTCTTGTTCGATAAACGTATGTAATTATTTTGAATACTTTTTATCATATTGTGGATTTACTCAGTGCAACACGATCGTTAATTGTAATAATCGATGTTTGGATTTAGTGTTAAGTACGCTTCCGAAGGGAGAGAGTGTGAATGTGCGCGTGGCGGGGGTGCCTCTCGTGCCTGTGGATGCGTACCATCCGCCGCTTGACGAACTGCGGGCGCGCCGGGTTGCGGATCCACCGGCGAACGAGTCGAGTACTTTACCCACCGGTTGGAATTTTAATAAAGCTGATTTTTTAACATTATACTCATCAATAGCGGCAATAGATTGGACTGACATCTATGACCTTGATTTAGAAAAGAGTTTAAATTATTTTTATGAAACAATTAATGCGACAATAGATGACTGTGTTCCCAGAAAACGGCGAAGTGAGGTAAGCTCGAAGTACATTTATCCCGAGTTTTACACTGCTGAAATAATTCGCAAAATACGTTTTAAGGCCATTCTCCACAAACGGTACAAGGCAAGTAAGAGCCAGGATGATTACGAGGCGTTTGCTCTGTGTAGGGCTAAAGTAAAACAGTTGATTAAATTCGCGGAAGAACAACATAGCAACAGGGTTCAAAATCAACTGCAAAAAGACCCAAAATCATTTTGGAACTACGTAAATTCCAAAAGGGGTAGTCGAAGTCCAAAAAGGATTTTAAAAAACGGGGAGGTTTTGTCTGCTGAGCAATGTGTGAAAGAGTTTGCGGAGTACTTTCACTCGGTTTATAGCGCGAGGCAGCCCGAGTTGAATGTTGCTGCGGCAATAGAAGGGGCGGGTGGCGAGAATGGAGCGGCGTGTGTTCACCTGCAGGAATTGCAGTTGAAGGATGTGCAAACTGCGCTTGGTCAACTTAAGCCGAAGAGATCTGCGGGACCGGATGGTATTCCGCCTTACATACTCCGAGACTGTAGATCTGTACTGGCTGTACCGTTACTCCATATCTTCAACAGCTGTCTGAAGGCGGCTGTGTTTCCAGAGACGTGGAAAACCACTCGTGTCGTGCCGGTACCGAAAGGAGGTTCAAGTAAGGACAATGTTAGTGGGTACAGACCTATTGCAGTACTGTCGTCACCGGCTAAAGTGTTGGAGTGCGCTATCCATAACAGCATTTTTATGCAGGTGAGAACGCAACTCTCAGATGCACAGCACGGGTTTAGACCAATGAGGAGCACTACCAGTAACTTACTGAGTTACATGGCTCATGTGTTGCCGATTGTAGATGGTGGGGGGCAAGCTGACGCTGCTTACTTCGATTTCAAAAAAGCATTTGACCTGGTCGATAATGACGTGTTGCTCAAGAAGTTAGCAGCCGTTGGTTTCACTCCGCACCTACTTCATTTCTTTGCCAGTTACATGAGGGATAGGCAGCAATACGTAGAGTACGAGGGACACAAGTCGGAGCCGTACTTTACGTGGTCGGGGGTAAGCCAAGGGACTAACCTCGGACCTCTGCAATTTATAATTATGGTAAACGATTTGCCCGAAGTCGTTAAGGAGGCAAATTGTTTATTATTTGCAGACGACCTTAAGTTATCCATGGCAGTGAGGGGTGATGAAGACTGTGAACGCTTGCAGAAGGCCATAGATAGCGTAGTTACTTGGAGCAAGGAAAACCTTCTGCAATTCAACGCCCAAAAATGTGTCACCATCACTTTCTCGCGTGCACGTAGTCCTATTGTGCATGATTACAACATTGATGGGATGCCGATGATCAGGGTTACAGAGGTTAGGGACTTAGGAGTTAGTCTTAACGCGGGGCTAGCGTTTCGTGATCACATAGTCAAGTGCTGTAAAAAGGCCTACAGAAATTTGGGGTTTATTATGCGTACTGTTCGTGGTTTCACAAATATTACGGCGGTTATCGCATTATATAACACTTTGGTGAGAAGCCAATTAGAATGCAACGCAGTCATCTGGGCCCCACATGAGACTAAATATAGTCTCATGGTGGAGCGAATACAAAATAAATTTGTTAGATTTTTATATTTGAGGCTCTATGGAGTATATCCTTTTTACCCGCTTATGTATCCAACCTTGTTTATATTAGGCATGGTTGGATACAATGAGCTGAGAGTTAGGCGTGAGTTCGCACTTGCCTCTTATTTATTTAAAGTAATTAGAGGCAAGATACATAACGCCGACATATTAGGGCTGGTGTGTTTGAGTGTGCCCGACAGATATGTGTGGCGGCGACGGCGGCCTCAGCTGCTGGCTATACCTCGTGGCCGCACTAATCTGTTAAATGAGGCGCCCCTGACGCGGGCGCTTCGCACCCTTAACCTTGTAGCAGAGGAGGTAGACGTTTTTGCGTGTACACTGAGTGAATTCACAAGGATAACATTATATGTAATAAGTTTTAGATAATAAGTTTTTAAGTTTGCTTCACTATTGCATTGGGTTACACCTGTAAAAATAGTTGTAAGTGAGGACATAAATAAATAAATAAATAAAATAAATAAATTCAATTCAATTAAAAATTTTTAATTTCAAATATTTTTAGCTCAAAGAATTAGCATTGACAGCCACAACTTCACCCCGACCGCGTCCCTACAGACACCGCGTACACAAATGCGTATGTACCCAATGCCCAAGGAAGGGACTCTCGACTTTACCACTCAACGTCCTCAAGATAATATTGGAAGCCTCCCTCACTCTGCTCATAACTGAGGCGACTCTCTTGCGTAAGATAGCGTAGAAATCGTCTGTTCGTGCACGCGCAAACATATCAGACGCACTACAGTAGCGAGGCAAACCCAACATTACCCTGAAGGCATTGTTGTATTGGACGCGCAAGGCGTTGTAGGTCCGCTGCGTATATTTCACCCACAGGCTAGAAGTGTAAAAAGATTGGCAGTAGGCCTTAAACAAGGTTTTTTTTACATCATTCGTACAGCGTGCAAACCTGCGGGCTATCATATTGCAACGGACCGCCAACGCCCTGCGCTCCCTCTCCATGTTTGCGTCATCCAAGAGATCCTCCGTTACCACATGCCCTAGGTACGTGAAGCGAGAGACTTGATTTAAAGGCATTCCATTGAGAGTAATAGGAGGAACCTCTGATGAAACTCTGTTTCTCCCTTTGAATATGAGGAACTCACTTTTTTTATGTTATAAATAAGGCCGTGTGACGTTGCATATGATTCACAAATCAATATTAATTTTCTTATCGCGTTGATTGATGGACCCAGCAGCACCATGTCGTCCGCATAGCTTAGGTTATTGACCGTTACACCATCAATGGAGCAACCGACATTTGCGCTGCTGAGTTCCTCAATCAACTGATTAACATAATATATATTAAGTTAAATAAAATAGGCGATGTTAGACCACCCTAAGAGTGAGTGAGTCGAGTTAAGCTCGATAAACTTTTTTTTTAAATTAAGTTTTTTTTTAAAAGATTTTGGTCCAGGAAGTTTGAATCGAACTATATAATTATACCTCTACATTTTTTTTTCTGGTTAAACGTTATCCTTTGAAAAGTAAGGTTGCAAGGACCAGTAATATTTTCTATCAATCTTTTTCCACCACTTGGATACTCCGTTAGTTCTGCCTCCCAAAATATGTCCCACTCCCATCATAGTTGTAAACCAGCGGTTGAAAACGGATATTTATCCAAAGTACCCGATAAAACCTATACACAACGGGTGACTCCCGGTCTTTTATCCGTCTGCAAGCTAATAAGGTTGGTTATGTTTTTGAGTCTAAATTATAATGGTTTTTCACGATAGTGAAAATGTTGTTTGTTGCCTACAAGAACTCGATTTTTTTTACTGAATTAAAATTAAAAATACTTACCTTCTTAGTAATGAACTACATTAACTCAACCTTGAAAACCCGTTTAAAGTTTTGTATCTATTCACTCGTGGTTTCTATTTACCCCGTTTTACCCGGGAAACCTACCTCGTAGGATTGAAACTAATAAATAATTCTTAGGTACAAACTATTGCGCGCAGGTCGTCACATGATCGTGAGCGACGTTTATCGTGCTTCCGATGCCATTTCAATTTATCCATTTCAAGCCGTCGAAAATGGTATACAACGGTTAATATCGAAAAAAAAACTGTTTTCAACCGCGCGGTTGTTTTTGTTGTCAACCAGCTGCGCATCTATAAGTCCCATCTACAATTAAATCCATCGGGATTAAATTTTTTTCCCATTAAAAGAGCAAACGTAAAAACACCCCATATAAATCAAAATCCCATTGAAGAAATCCTATTATAGTAGCAAATCAGATGTGAATTTTTGAATACCTTTGGGTACGACATGAGGTTTGGTCAAATTCTTTAATGGAACCCGTTTATAATCCCATCAGTAAAGTTGATCCCAGCATAAGGACCATTGACCCACATTTAAATATAGTTTGGTACTAAGCTCTTGGAAAGGCTGCACAGAAAACCATTAAATACTAATTGCTCATTAAAATACTTTTAAGATGTATTCATAGTCACAGAAGATATTCATGAGCAATGCTAGGATATTTTTAATAGTTAAGCATTGACATTTTCTCGTAAAGAGAAACCTCAAAAGGAAATAATGAAGAAGATTATATGTATTTTAGTCCTGAAATAACTTTATTCACTTCTCTGAAAGCATTTCAGCAAAATGCAGACACTTATTTATGAAAGTAAGAACTTTTGCGACAGTCACAATTACCGCAACTTGTCTTGCTTTAAATCAATATCTGGAAAATGCAGTAAAAACGGAAGCTTTGGAAGAGAAAAGACGATAAAGTACTGACGACAAAACGGACGCCTTTACACCTTAATGTTGCTGTTTGTATCACAGAATAGATAAAGAGATTTATCTTTTCTGTGGTTTGTATACACTGATTCACCCTGCAGCTGCAGTTTGATTGTCCTACAATTGCAGCTTGCAAGCAAAATTGTTTCGAAATTGGAAAGGCCTGGCGTTTGTCGAAAGTACATGAAACATATAGCGTTGAACCATTGTCTAAAAGCTGACGCAAATATGGATGGTTCGCACAGCATTGCAACAATCCTTCTACAACATACAACGAAACGGCGCTGGAATTTGTGAAATACGTAAGAAATATTGAATTTCTCCTTGCCGCCTTGACGGATCCCATAAAAACACTTGAGATCCGCATCCGCATCCGCAGATGTGAGCCACCAAAAATACGCATCTGCATCCGCGGTTGTAAGAAAAACCTGCATCCGCAACATCCCTGGAAAAAAAACTATATTTCGATTCCAAACAGAGCTTTTTTGACACCTTAATATCTAAGGGTCTTATTTAAGTAATAACAGCCGCAGGGGTCTATCGATAAAGTTAAGCTACGCTTGCCACGGTTGATCCGTGGATGGGTGACCATCTTTACATACCAAGACCACTCCGTGTCCTGTCATTCGTAGATCATTGACACTCTGACGAGTGTCATAGATATCCGTGGTTACTGGTATAGTCAAAAGCCCAAAACTCTGACAAACAGTCTTACCCAGTAACTGGGATGTGAAGGTCAAATAGGCAGTCGCTCCATATAAAATACTGGTATTCAGCTGCATCCGGTTAGACTGGAAGCCGACCCCAACATAGATGGGAAAGACTAGGTAGATAATGAATACGGGTGAAAATGATTTTTCATGACGGCCGTTATAATATGACGGAACAGCTCTACTAGGAAACCGCTAGTTTTAGCTTCAAGTTACGTCTTCTACTTTCCGGTGAACCACTTTTCAACCTTATTGCGTTAGTAATAAGGTCGAAAAGTGGTTCACCGGAAAGTTTGCCGATGGTACATCACATGCAGCAAACATTACCGCCCGCATGGATACATCAACTGGCAGGCATTAGGGGACACATTAACTCAAGCCTACCCCCATTAATTACCCCTACACACCCCGCCGCTACGGATGTAACCGTGATGATATCTGCGTCAAAGGCTTCTGGTTCACATAAATTCAGGTTACATTATCTGAAGAATTTCTGTTTTAAAATCACCCGTTTAAATATTTTAACAAAATGGAAGAATTCTGAAATCATTGAATCTCCTTCTTGAAAGTTATTTGCAGACGTAATATTATTCGAATTCCTTTTTAATATTTTGTTTTTAATTGCAAGGTAAAGGTAGCCAATTTGTTTGTTTGTTCTCAGAAAGGGAGGTCGTGAAAATTTTAATAAACACATTTTGTACTGAAAATGTCGCAATAAAAAATAAACGGAAGTCCTCATTGAGAGCGATTCAAATATTGTCCTCCATTCTTAAAATTAAATTCTTGATATTATTCGTTATGAAACAATTGTACAATGCGAACAATGCGGGTTGAACCGCATACGATTCAACCCGCATGCGGGAATCATAAATAACACCATTACATCACACCTGTAATCGCTGAACGGTTTGGCAGAGGTGTATCTGTCGCAGTAAGATGGTTGTAGTGATGGTGATATTATATCCCTAGGGATTTATCTAGGATGTAGCTATAAACAGTAATATACAGGGTGTAAGTGTAAACAGTGGCAACCTGTTAAGGTGTCATTGAACTCATCATTATGTACAACTTTTACTATGGAACCAAACCTGAAATCGCGAAAAAAAAATCAACTGTTCCTACATTTTGACGAATTCAATCAATCAATCTGCTTAGCCTTTTCCCAACTATGTTGGGGTCGGCTTCCAGTCTAACCGGATGCAACTGAATACCAGAATTTTACATGGAGCGACTGCCTATCTGACCTACACAACCCAGTAACTGGGTAATACCCCTTGGTAAGACTGGTTGTCAGACTTTCGGGCTTCTGACGACCCGTAACGACTGTCAAAGATACACGAATGACAGCCGCGGCCAACGGCTTAACGTGCTTTCCGAAGCACGGAGGAGTCTCGGTATGTAAAGATGGTCACCCATCCACGGACCGACCCCGGCAAGCGTAGCTTAACCTGATGGATTGACCCGTGCGGCTGATATTACTTAGCCACGAGCTCCTTTTTGACGAATTATGCGAACATAAATGTACTGAACAGCTGATTTTTCTTTCGGAATTATAGTAAAAGTTGTTCATAATCATGAGTACAATGATCCCCTAAAATGTTACCACTGTTTACACTTACACCCTGTAGTTGTATGAAGCGGTTCATAGAATATAACATAATATATAATATAATATACGAGCATGATCTAGTAATATAAGTATTAGTGCACTCCGATCAAATACGTTAGGTTAGGTTAGAACAGTGACAAAGTATGTGCGAACCGCGTGAGCGCTATGTCGAAAAAATCCTGATTTAAAAGTCCAATAACACTTTGTCCGACCTTTTTTTTTTCGTGGGGAAATCCTCATGGATACTCTCCGTTGTTCCTAGACAGAGGGTATCCATGAGGATTTATGTCGGACTTCTACCGACTAAAGCCATAATGTTCCTTCTAGCACCATGAGTCAGGGGCCCGGGAGATACTTGTACATTCACCGCACCCCCGACTGGTATCAGCCCGCCCTGCCTAGCGGGCCCCATCACCAAGTGCGGCCGATCACACGACCGCATGTTATGCGTGCCACCTCTTTGAGCCTGACTACTCGAGCGGCGACACCGCCCCAATCCGACCTCATGCTTAGCAGTAGCACTTGCGACAACTAGACCAACGAGGCAGTGTGGGAATCATGACTGATTTATTCTTTAATCATTAGGTACCTAGTGTAGATTTGTCTTCCCCGCATGCTGTCATATCGACTGCCGTAGTGCTTACGAAAATGAGATTTTTTGCAGCTTACAAAACATTTTGACATTATCTACCTCTCCATAGCTATTTTAATATCTCGGTCCCCGTTTCTCGTCTGTTACTCTCAATGAAGATATTGCTCCGACCGTAATAATTTATTTGACATTCAGAAGTGTCGTGATAGCGTCCAGAAATGAATAAATGATTTCAAATATTCTCGGAAGCACGTAGGTGCAAACTCCGGTATGAGGGATTTAAGTAATTTTCTGTGTTATTTTATAACTGTTATTACAAATTCTATATTGTGCTGTAATGTTTGTTTTCTTTTCATTTCGATTTCCAGAATATTAAGGCTAGTCAAAAACATCATGTTATTACGATTTTAGCAAACCAGCCTGGATTTATTGTTTAACATTTTTATTAAAAATATTTTTTTTTTTACGTTAGAATTGGTATTTATTTCTCATTTCCCGGAAACCTGGAAATTGCACTTACCATGTTTGGTCTCTGCATCTCTTCACGTTCTGAAGTAGACGGTAGAAAAAAAAACCGGCCAAATGCGTGTTGGACCATGCACAATGAAGGGTTCTGTATTTGAAAATAATTTATCCCAAAAACAAAGTTGAAAAACATGTTTTCCTATACATTGATATACAATCTGCCTAGCCTTTCCCAACTATGTTGGGGTCAGCTTCCAGTCTAACCGAATGCAGTTGAATACCAGTATTTTACATGGAGCGACTGCCTATCTGATCTCCACAAACTAGTAACTGGGTAATAACGATATCCCTAGGTAAGACTGGTTGTCAGACTTTCGGGCTTCTGACGACCTGTAACGATTGTCAAAAATCCACGAATGAAAGCCGGGACCAACGGCTTAATGTGCTTTACGAGGCACGGAGGAGTCTCGGTATGTAAAGATGGTCACCCATCCACGGACCAACCCCGGCCAAGCCAACCCCGTGCGGCCGTTATTACTTAACCACAAGCTCCTCATCCATTTAATGATATCCGTCACAGTGAATTCTCCAATTGCAAACTTAATTTTGTAAACCAAAGAAATATTTTTTATAATGTGATAAAATTACAAATTAACAATTTGCCTGTGCTGTGAGACCTTGGCTCTTGCCAAATTTTATGATTCTAGGTCAACGGTAAGTATCCTACAAGTTTTGATTTACTTATTGCGAGTATCAAAATATGTCGCATATATGGCTGTAATTTTTCATGCGTTGACTTAGAAGCTTGATTTTCTAGAGCTCCATTGGACCTTTTTTTTTTTTTTTGTGGATGGGAAATCATCAAATGACTTCTCCCGCTCTGGGCAGAGCGGGAGGGCGTGTCAGACTTTTACTGACTAAAACGCACCTGTGTTCCTTCAACTGCCCGTGCCAGGGCCACGGTATCTCTTTCGAACTACCCGCGACCCCGGCGGCATCGCACAGTGGTTCCGCACCCTAAGAGAGGCGGTCATAGGTTTTCATGAAGGTAATGACTGTCGTTATCAATACTAACTATTATTATTATGTTTTTTTTTTAATACTTTACGTTATAATAAAATGAAAATAACCGAATGAATGTAAAAAAAACTTATTTTATTCGAAAAATAATGCGTTTATTATACTTGACGAAATACATACTAAAATACAAGAAAAGAATTGCAACTTAATAACTAATAAACTTAAATATTTACATTTTTATAGTAAAAATAAAGTAAACATCTAATTATTACCTAACTACAAACACAGAAATGGACAAAACATATATTTACATGTTAATAGTTACATAATAGGAGCTCTATCTAAAATAATGTAAATCTAGTGTTTGTTTTAGTGTTTTAATATACATTTTATTCTATACCAACAACAAATTCAACACCTCTTTAGATAGAATAGACTTCTTCTTCCGTGGTAATCTTCTTAAACCAGAAATATAAGGGTCCGAATTAAGAAGAAGTCTATGTAACAAGTCGGTGTTTGTGACAACCCGGGACATTTTCCTCGTGTTGTCACGCCTAAACTGTTTAACTAACTTATTGCAAGATTCGGCGGCCTCTTCCGAAAGCTCACCTATTGACAATAATGCGTGGTCAATTACTTCCGAACCATGAATGAGGACCTTATGTACAGACGAGGGAAGGTTATACCATGGATAGGTAGCAACAAGCTTGCGTGTTCGGATTGGCTGTCCTTAATAGACAGCCAAGTATCTAGTACAAGCATTCTTTTGAAAGAACACTTAATACTAGTACCTAAAACAAAACAAAAAACAGTTAAATGCGGATCAAAAATAATACATATTTCGTAGCAAGTGCTACACGCCCAGGCGCTCGGCGTAGACCCTGGCTGCACCTTACAGACGCAGCATGATGCAGATACATTTCTTAAAGTCTAGTAGTAGAGATTTTAAGCAACATTTTTATACCTAATTGAATGGCACAAGTAGATACAAACATAAGTAAAAGCTTCAACATAAAAAAAAATACAGAAATAAATACGTAAGTAATGCTGCGGCGTAGCACTCTATTTTATAAAAAATGGTGGATTGAAAATGCAAAATAGTAAAGTAAATTAATAATAAATACCTGTAACTTGAATGTCCATTGCAAAATAACACGTCACAAACAAGTTGGCACTTGAAAACACGCGGCGCGTCTTAGGCTAATTAGCGCTTGGTGATAACACGGTTAATGAATAATTAGATGTATTCACTTCCGATGCCGAAAAAGGAATGTTGCGAACAATAGATTGCAAAACCTTTTATAGCCTCGGGTAGTATGACAACTAGTGGGTAATTTAACCAGATATCATGGCTTAGCTCAATCATTGCCATCGGAGGCCTATGACCTTCTACGTGACCACCGTGCATTGGCCCAATTGACCCCGTCACTGCTGACATCTCTTTGAGGCGCGCGTGGAACACAACGCGCCGTCGACCCGAGCCTGGTCCTTACCGGACGGCGAGCTGCCCATTACTCGTCGTCCGCAAGCCCGCGCCTACGGTGGCCGGGAATCGGCAATCGATTCCCGCCGCCCAGGGCGTTTCCTACGGCGGCTAGGGGCGCAAGGGCGCGGCTGTTGCCTCTCCCTCACGCGTTCCGCTTCCTCCTTCGCGAGCATTACTGCTTCGCAGAAGGAGGTGACGGCTTCCCATGCACTCTCGCTCCGCACCATGGCCTGGACCAGGTTTGGACGCGAGAGATCGCCGCCGCCGATCGCCTCCGTGAGAACACGGCGGTGCTCCGCCCAAGCCGGGCAGACCTCCACTGTATGCTCCACCGTGTCCTCCGGGCGATCCACACAATGGTGACACCTGGGCGTTTCCTCCCGCCTTATCCGAAACAGAGACCTCCTGAAACAACCGTGTCCGGTGAGGACCTGCGTCAGGCGGAAGGTGAGGACGCCGTGGCGCCTCTCCAACCACTCCTCAAAGAGGGGACTTATCGCCGCAATTGTGGCGTGCCCATGGACTATACACCTACGTATTCGATATTAATTTCAATTTTATACCTCCACACGTTCCTGAGAAAAAGCGACAGACAGACAGACAGACGGACAACGAAGTGATCCTATAAGGATTCCGTTGTTTCCTATTGAGTTACGGAACCCTAAAAAGGTCAAAACTGCACAAGAACGGACTAAATACCATATACTTTCTGTAATGGTATTTAGGTCATTTTGTGCAGTTTTTTACTCGTGCATCAAGCTAATAAATAAAACCGTTCAGGTAACACAACATCCTTTTACCTAACGTGAAATTTTAAAGGAGAATTAGTACCCACTTCTTCCATAAAGAATGGCCTACTTACAAACACATATCCACAACACGAGCCTACTTTAAACCCATTAAAACACTGACCTCACTTTAAAAAGGGATTTTAAAACGTTTTAATGGTACTTTGGAGTTCAAAAGTAACTCAATTGTAGAGAGTAAAAGGTCGGCAACATGTGAGATGATCGCATTGTAAACTGTGTGAGGCCATTACTAGAGTCGTTAAGAGTTGCCTCCTGTTCTGAATAAATTGTGAATTATTCAGTTACTGTTGACTTTGGGAGTTGTTCTTTGAGTGAAGCGGACTGTGGTAACAGGGAACTCTTAGTACGCATAATAATGTGGACCTTATATGTTAGTTACACTTGTGAATCCAAATTATTCAATTAATTTATCGAATGTGTTACGGCTTATCAAGACGCGTCTGATTTCTTAAATAGGGTGACCGATACTTAAACACATGATTGTACTAATGATAACAAACAACTTTTACTATGGGACCAAACCTGAAATTGCGAAAAAAAAATCAGCTGTTCCCTACATTTATTTTCGCATACCTCGACAAAATGTAGGGTAAGTAAAACTGATTTTTTTTCGCGATTTCAGAGGCCGTGAAAAAAGATCATGGATCCATCATGGTTCCAGTGTGAGAGAGAGAAGGAGCTATATACGACCACCACCATCCACCACTCACCACCATCCTTTTTTTACAACGGAACCATGATGGATACATGACCTTTTTGCACCCCATAGAACGGCCCCAGGTTTGGTCCCATTGTAAAAGTTGTTTGTTATGTCATGAGTGTGTTTAAGTATCGGTCACTAATTATCAGTCACCCTATATAGAAAGTAACCCTGCTCTGAATTCAGAAACAAGCAAGCAATTTTTTTTTATTAAGCATAGATAAAGTTAAGTCTTTGAACAGATTCCTAATGATATTATTATTACATTGACTATAATGTGATTGGAGTGTGTCTTTCTTCATTATATCACCCTGAAGACACTGCTAGACTCCCGTCTTCGCCTTCTCTATAGTGTAACTGCTTGTTTCTTCTTTATAAAGCGGGTTCTCGGTAACGACAAGTCGGTATCGATCGGTGTAGGTGAAATAGTCCCGTGTTAACTTATGCACACACACACATATAATAATAGAGCTACTTAGTTTTTTTCCAAAGAAAAACCTGCAGTGATCTATACCGGGAGTAGGGCCCGAAAACCTGCTTCTTTATGTAAGCAACATTAAACACCGATCAGAAGCCTTTTCTATAGTACCTACACTATGGAGAAGACTCCAGTACGTCAATTCTGTAAAATTCAAACAACAACTCGCATCTCACTTCGTTATTAACTCTCACTCGTAAAATATATTAGATGCTTTTTATTTGACACTTTGAATCAGCAATGCTATTCTGTACAAATCCCACCGTGAAAACTTAGGTGAAGTGAGCGTGGAGTGAGCTGTCAATAGTGTTAATCCTTAACATCAGGTGGAATGACGACTCACTTCACCTAGGTTTTCACGGTGAGATATTTACAGAATAGCACTACGGGTTCGATTGCGAAGTGAGTGTCGAAGTGACGGGGGAATACCTTACTGAATGCCACTTCTTACGTCATCTGATACTTTATCTATCAAAATCTTACGGTCAATTTAGTTCAACTCGTTGAAACGCTCGCAAGGGTAGCGCTAGTGTAAATTCGAATTATCAACCGAGTTTTTAGAATGTCAATCAAGAAACTCACAGCGGATTCTGATTCGAAGTTTAGAATGAGGTCTTACAGAATCACACGGATGTTTATCACTTTCTATCATAGGTCTGGCGATCCTGGGATCTTGCTCTTTATTGGATAGGCAATGAGCACAAATGTTACGAACCCCGCACAAATTTTGACTTGTCTGAAATGTTAGTGTGTGCGTTACAAAGTTCCCGTGAAAAAAAAGGTATACTTACTTTTATCTTTTTCTGTAACCACTCCGACATTGTGACGTCACAGTTTGTTTATCCTCCATCCCAACATTATCATCTATTTGTATTTGTATTACTGTGACTTGCCGTGTAGTTTGGAGGCCTGAAGACCTGTAACACAGGTATTCCTAGTACAGGCTCCAGTCTCCACAACATCAATGAATTTTTGTATACACAAATTATGTATTGTATTATGTTTTCATTATGTGGTGGAGAAAATAAACGTTTTATTTATTTTACATTTCCATCCTAATTTAGAAGTGTCGCGTGTGTATAGAGTGACATTCTGGATTTTCATACATATTTGCCTTTGTTTCGTTTAACATATTTTTATGTTCATGCATACGGAATGACGCATATCCCGGGGATGTCGTAAACTCTGGTTTGGACCTAACGAATATGTTTTTTTCCTGATCTGAAAATCGTGACCCTAAAAATATAATTTTATCGCCTGCTTGATTATCACGATAAAACAGGAGATGAATTGCTTAGTAGCAGCCCGGAGTCTGGATTTGTGCCCGGATGATGGCAATAGGCTCACCCCTTATTACATGGGACTTAAGGCCCTATGATCCGGCGCTCGAGCCGCGTACTGAACTGTAGGCTCGCGAGTGGATGCCTCGCGCATTTGATAAAACATAGTAATTATTTTAATAATTTTATCACGACAAACTCAGCGAGTTGCGCTAAACAATCTTACTCCTTTTCATTTATATAAAAAATAAAAAAAAAAGTCTGTTTTGTAGCTATGAGATTGATTAAACATTACGAAAAGGGGTAACGTTGGGAATTTTTTTCTATCCAGCAAAGTAAATCTAATCGTGTTAGTAAAAGATCTGCCAGACTATCTGCCAGATCCTTAAATAAGATTATCTTTTTTTCAGAACTTTATAAGACTGTTTTTATGTTTACCATGGATTCAAAAAACTTGTAAACGCGGTCTCTGTCGCGTCACATGACAGCCTTGTTGGTGTAGTGGTCATAAGCGCTACCGCTGGGCATGAGGTCCTGCGTTTCAGCATTTTAAGGGATGACACATAATAGGGGTTAAAGTACGTAATTGCCGTTTATTGTATTAGGAACTTCGAATTGACATAGAACCTTCATGGTTTGAGATTTTTGAGTGAAACTTGTTTCACATGGTACCTATGAAGTTCTTCTTTTAAAAAATGTGCAACATTCGGTTATCGACTTTCAGTTGTTTTTTTTTATTCAGCTTAGACAAGAAAGATGGATACTTCGAAAATTCGAGTTATTTTTGAATACGAGTTCCGACGCGGAACTGACGCGGCAGAAACAGCTCGCAATATCAATGTTGCGTTTGGAGAGGGGACTGCTAATGAACGCACCGTGCGATTTTGTTTTAAACGCTTTCGTGATGGAAACTTTGATTTGAAGAACGAACCACGTGGAAGACCGCCCACACAGGTGAATAACAATGAATTGTAATAAAATAATGAATAAAAAAAGAGATGGTGGAAGCCGATCCGAGCCAAACTACCCAGGAATTAGCGGCATGGTTTAACGTTAGCTTATCAACAATATTGAATCATTTGCGTCAGATCAATAAAATAAAAAAAAATATGAGAAATAGGTGCCTCATGATTTGACTGATCTGCAGAAAGAAACGCGTGTTGAAACTTGTGTTGCCTTGTTGAATCGATACAGAAATGAAGGAATATTGGATCGAATTGCGACAAGTGATGAAAAGTGGATTCTTTACGATAACGGAAAGCGGAAAATGCAATGGCTGACCCCAGGTCAAACGCCGCAACAGTGTCCTAAAGCAAAGCTTACCAATAAAAAGGTAATGGTAACTGTTTGGTGGTCTCAGCATGGTTTTATTCACTATAGCTTTCTCCGATCAGGTCAAGCAATAACGGCAGATGTCTACTGTGCCGAACTCCGAACAATGATAGCAAAACTAGCAGTGAAACAGCCCCGACTCACGAATCGATCTTCACCATTATTGCTCCATGATAGCACGAGAAACCGTTTTAACTCTACAGGAACTGCAATTAGAAGCCATTCGTCACCCTCCGTATTTGCCAGACCTTGCTCCAACGGACTACCATTTTTTTCGTGATTTGGACAATTTTCTACGTGATAAAAAGTTTTCTTCTCAGGAGGCAGTACAAAATGCTTTCACACAGTTTGTCGAATCTAGATCACGAGAGTTCTATCGCATAGTGTTTGCAACGTAGCTGGAACTCAAACAGGCTCAACAACTAAACATTGAAGAATTCGTCAACGGGAACGCGCACCGGGTCTTCGTGCGCCGGCCGCCATCTTAACTCCCCCTTTTTTTTCTACACGGCAATTCGAACGACGCGCGACGCTATTGTCGCACGTGAACCTTTTTTACTTTTACCTTTGTCAACCTACATATTCTTTACTCATGTTATTTGAAAAAGGCTGAAATTATACTGTTCGAACAAGGAAACAAACTTTTACTTTGACTCCACGTTAACATTTGGAGACCACCGACGTGATCTGACGGCCGCGTGGCGACGACGGCCCCTCTGCCTGCAGTGAAGTGCAGTGCCTGCAACAACTGGGAAACACGAGGCGAGCTGAAGAATGGAACTCCGCGCTCCTTGAAAAGACTCGCCTACCAAAAGGGCCGGTGTAGTGAGTAGCTAGTGGTTCGCTTACAGGGAAGTACGCCCAATTTTAGTATGTACTTAGGTACAAGTGCCTAAATAATGTTAACCTACTAGCCGTTCTGTGCACCAGTTTCCCACTTAGTACTTATTACTTAATATTATGGAGTCAGATATGATAATAACTTCTTAGTAGGTAGGCAATAAAATACAATACAACTATGCCTACCTAATTATTCTATTCTATTACTTTTACTATACTTGCTTACTGTGGATTCAGAATAATGTTAAATTAAACGTTAACTATTCCTAACTACTTTACTGTCTATTTTACTGGCATTCAATGCAGTAAGAATACCTAATGATAATTTCTTGTTAGGTAGGTACCTATGAAACGTTAACTATACCTACCTAACTGCTTAACTTTCTACTTGCGCTTCGCTTACGGGATCACCCTGGCATTTTCCAGAATCGCCGTGTACTTCTGCTACTTGGATCCCGCTGGAATGCGCTGCTATAAGTCTACCTACTAGACACAGCTGCTGCTTGCATAGCGCTGTGTGACCTGCTTTGCTCGTGTGTGACCTGCCTTGCTCGTGTGTGCTGAGTGAAAATCTGTTGTCGTAGCTATTGCGCGACTTGCACGGTTTGCCTTTTATTTCCTTAACTTTACTTGCGGTATCTAAACTAGAATAACTAATTTATTGACGGTCTGTTCAGTTTTTTATAAGTGTTCACTATGTCTGCTGAATTGAGATCTCTTATTCAACAACGTGGTACGGTAAAAGGGAGAATAACTATATTTTCTAAATACTTGACAGGTATTGTAGACCTGATAGAATCTGACAGCATTCCTAAACAAATACTTGTTGAAACTGAGCTAAAACTATCAAGATTCAAAGAGGTGTTGATACAGTTTGATGATTTAAAAACTAAAATTGAAACTTTGGATCCTGATCAGTTAGAGGAAAATGAAATGATTGAAAGTGACTTTTGCTCAAACATTGCTAAAGCTCAGTTGTTAATTGAAAGTCTTTCTCCTATTAATGTAAAACCAGAAAATACTAACTGTAATTCAATATCTAGCTGTCAGAATATTAAACAGGATTGCCGCAGCTATAACATTAAGTTGCCTACTATTCAGCTGCCTTCGTTTGATGGAAACTATTTAAAGTGGATGGAATTTCGAGACACTTTTGATTCTTTAATTAACAACAATGATACTATTCCGGAAATTAATAAGTTTCACTATCTCCGTTCTTCATTAGAGTCTGGAGCATCTAATATTATCAAATCCATAGAATTCACTGCTGTCAATTATAAATTAGCTTGGAATTTACTTACTGAACGCTTTGATAACAACCGGATACTGACAAATAATCATTTAAAGGCCATTTTGAATTTTGACACAATAAGTAAAGAAAATTACAAATCTCTTCGTACTATGATAGATTACTATTCTAAAAATATTCGAGCCCTATCTTCTTTAAATGATCCTGAATCTCGTTGGGATACCTTACTTGTGTATATTATGGTGTCAAAACTAGATGGCGCCACAGGTCGCACATGGGAGGAACATAGGAGTACTATTGCCGCTTCTCCAACAATAGAGGAATTCTATAATTTCTTGCGAAATCGTGCTGACGTTTTGGAAACCTTGCAGTACAGCAAGAATGATGGTAGTAAAGCTGAAAAGCGGTCTTATTCTAAAGACAATAAACAAACTAAATCATTTGTTTCTTCTAACACAAATGGAAAAAACTGTGTTGTATGTTCACAAGATCATTTACTATATAAGTGTGATAAGTTCAAAGATATGTCATTGGATGCTCGATGCAATGAAGTTTCTAAGCATAAGCTCTGCTATAATTGTTTGCGTCCTGGTCATTTCTCTGCTCACTGCAAACATAACTCTTGCAAATTCTGCAACAAAAAGCACAATTTACTACTACATAAATCACTGTCCAATAATGATAAGACAAACTCACCTGTTGATACGTCTTCTGCGACATCTCTTCCTCAAGAGGCGCGTGCCTCTGAGGTATCTTCTACTGTTACTATGTTTAATCCTGTCTCACTCTCCGTGGCAATGCCCGGGCAGATTCTCTTGTGCACTGCTCAAGTGGAACTAATTGATAGCCGAACTTCTGAAACACACACTGTTAGAGCACTACTAGATAATGGAAGCCAGTCTTCATTTATCACTGAAAAAATGCAGAGAAAATTGAATTTATCATGTTCTAATACTAATATATCAATTGCTGGTATAAATAATAAGCTAACTACTACTACTAAAAGGTGTAACATAAAACTTAAATCGCGGATTAACTTCTTCCATATGGATGTTTTATGTCTTTTAGTGCCTGATATTACTGGGATGTTGCCCAGTTCAAGGATTAACACTTCTGAATTTAATCTTCCTGAATCTATACAACTAGCAGATCCTACCTACTACTTACCCTCTGAAATTGATCTACTACTAGGTGCTGATGTTTACTGAGAAATTGTGGATTCTAAACAAATTAAGTTAGGAAAGAATAAACCTACACTACAAAAATCTAAACTGGGTTGGCTTGTGTCGGGGCCAACCGGTGTGAGCCCTACTGCTACTACTCATTCTAACTTCTCTCAGGAGATTAAGGACTCTTTAGCTAAATTTTGGGAAGTTGAGGATCTTCCTGCTCTGCCAAATAGAAATATTAAGTTTTCTAATGAGGAACAATATTGTGAAAAACATTTTATTGAGAACACTGTCCGTCTGAACGATGGGAGATTTTGTGTAAAACTTCCATTATGTGAAGTTCCCAGTAAGGCTCTAGGAGACTCTTATCTTATTGCTAAAAAGCGTTTCTTTAATTTAGAAAAGAAACTGAATAAATCTAAAATCAAACATGACTATACTGAATTTATTAACGAGTATCAAAGATTGGGCCACTTGACTGAAGTGAGCCGTCCTAGCTTTGGATATTATATTCCGCACCATGCAGTAAGTCGCGAAAGCAGTGAAACTACTCGCTTAAGGGTAGTCTTTGATGCTTCTTGTAAAACTTCTACAAATAAGTCACTAAATGATATCCAATTTGTTGGACCAGTGGTTCAGGACGA
Organism: Cosmia pyralina; assembly: GCA_946251885.1. Classification (NCBI taxonomy): domain Eukaryota; kingdom Metazoa; phylum Arthropoda; class Insecta; order Lepidoptera; family Noctuidae; genus Cosmia; species Cosmia pyralina. The sequence continues at coordinate 8,319,547 of OX276346.1, read as the reverse complement.
TTTAATAGCAATCTTGCTTAGGTTTCGTCAGTATACCTATGTGGTGACAGGTGATGTGGAAAAAATGTATAGACAGGTTATGGTAAATGAATCACAGCGTCATTTACAACTTATCCTCTGGAGGGAAGACGAAGGTCAACCACTCAAAATCTTGCAACTAAATACTGTCACGTATGGAACAGCTTCAGCTCCGTATCTGAGCACTAGGTGTCTCGTACAACTAGCAGCGGAATGTACTGATGAAGCTGTTGCCAATACTTTAAGACATGACTTCTATGTTGACGATCTGAACACTGGTTCGGACTCAAAATCTTTGTTAAAAGCTAATATTTTAGGAGTAATTGACAAACTTGCTGAAGGCTGTTTCCCTTTGCGTAAGTTCAGAACAAATTCTCCTGATATTTTTGATGATATACCTACGACTGACCAATCTCAAGATTTTAGTAAACAATCCTCTGTCTTAGGATTAAAATGGACACCTAACTCTGATACTTTGCACTATTCAGTCGAAACTAAATCTATTCCTAAAGTTACGAAACGCTCTATATTGTCAAACTCGTGTCGAATATTTGATCCTTTGGGTCTCTTATCTGCTTGCACTATTTTTCATAAGATTTTACTACAGAAGCTCTGGTTGCTTAAAATAGACTGGGATGATGAAATTCCAAAGGATATTGAAAATTCATGGATAGAATTCTATAATGAAACAAAACATTTCACTCGTATTCAGATACCTAGATATATTTTCTGTAGTTCTCCTAATTATATAGAGGCTCATTGTTTTGCTGATGCCACACAAGATGCCTATGGTGCATGCATTTATCTAAAATCTACTAATAGTCTAGGCGAAGTTAAATGTAACTTATTATGTGCTAAAACTAAAGTTTCTCCTTTAAAATCTGAAACAATTCCCCGTCTGGAATTGTTAGGCGCTTTACTTAGTGCAAAACTATACTATAAAGTATTACACTCTTTAAAAATTAAGATTTCACGCACAGTATTTTGGACTGATTCAACAATAGTTTTAGGGTGGTTACATGCTCCACCTAAAACTCTTAAAACTTATGTAAGCAATCGGATTGAACAGATTCGAGAATTAACTGATGTAACTACTTGGCGTCATGTACCTTCCGAACATAATCCTGCTGATATGGCATCCAGGGGCATTCAACCACGTCTTCTTTATAGTAACACTCTTTGGTGGCATGGTCCCTCTTTTCTGACCAAGTCTGAATATGATTGGCCCCAATTTAAATCTGCTTCTTTTACTTTACCAGAAATAAAAATAAGTTTAAATGTTCAAACTCTGCTTACTGACATTGTACCATTTCAAAAATACTCTAAATTATCTAAACTACAAAGAGTATTTGCTTACATACTAAGATTTATAAATAACATTAAAAGAACGAATACTAAATTAAATGGTGAACTCACCTGTTCTGAATTGAACAACTCACTGGTACTCATAGCTAAGGCTTCACAGAGAGAATGCTTCTCAAAGGAAATTCACTCACTTGAAACTTTAAATAAATTAAATTCTAAGTCATGTGTTCTCTCTTTGAATCCATTTTTGGATAAACACGGTGTGTTGCGTGTCGGTGGACGAATCGATAATGCAACCCACTGTCCTTATGGGAAAAGGCATCCTATACTACTAGACCCCAAACACACTTTCTCTAAACTTCTATTTGAGCAGGAACATCTTCGCCTCCTACACTGTGGCCCTCAGCAACTTTTGAATACTATTCGTGAGCAATTCTGGCCTACAGGAGGGAAAGTGTTAGCGGCAACTACTGTTGGAAGGTGTGTTCGCTGTCAGAGATTTAGAGCTAAGCCTTTATGCCCCATAATGGGAAATTTACCGCAATCTCGTGTAACTCCTGCTCTACCATTTGCGACTTGTGGCACTGATTTTGCAGGACCTTTTTTAATCTTAAATAGAAAGGGTCGCGGTGCCAAGACCTCCAAGTGCTATCTATGCATATTTGTTTGTTTCAGTACTAAAGCTGTGCATTTGGAGGTCGTGAGCGACTTAAGTACCTACCAATGCCTTTATCTTGTGCTTGCGTAGATTCATTTCACGTCGAGGTAAACCTCACACTATACACTGTGATAACGGTACAAATTTTGTAGGAGCTAATAATGAACTGAACAGACTGCTCAAAGAAAGTGAACGTACAATTAGCAACTACGCGAGCATGGAAGGTATAACGTTTAAATTCTCTCCCGCGTATGCACCGCATTTCGGCGGTATCTGGGAAGCAGGAGTCAAAACAGCCAAATATCACTTAAAACGAATAGCAGGTAACTGCAGTTTAACTTTTGAAGAGTTGTATACACTGTTTGCACAGATTGAGGCTATTATGAACTCACGTCCGATTACTTCAATGTCTGCTGATCCTTCTGATCTGTCAGCAATTACACCTGGGCACTTCCTTGTGGGTCGACCATTGACCTCACACCCGTCACCGAACGAGTCAGTATCAACAGATACCAGCTGATTGAACGCTTAAGACAGCACTTCTGGTCTCGATGGACAAAGGACTATCTAGCTACTCTGCAGCAACGCGTCAAATGGCAACGTGCACAAGACCACGTTCGTGTCGGCGACCTGGTCTTCATCCTGGATGATCAGATTCCACCTATGAAGTGGCTCATGGGCCGCGTTGTGAAGCTATATCCTGGAGCTGACGGCGTATGCAGGGTGGTCGACGTAAAAACAGAGAACGGCGTCATTCATAGACCCGTTTCTAGACTAGCCCTACTAGATTCCCAAGAGCTCCTTGGGGAACATGTCCCCAAGGGGGGGGGGGAGGATGTTTGCAACGTAGCTGGAACTCAAACAGGCTCAACAACTAAACATTGAAGAATTCGTCAACGGGAACGCGCACCGGGTCTTCGTGCGCCGGCCGCCATCTTAACTCCCCTTTTTTTTCTACACGGCAACTCGAACGACGCGCGACGCTATTGTCGCACGTGAACCTTTTTTACTTTTACCTTTGTCAACCTACATATTCTTTACTCATGTTATTTGAAAAAGGCTGAAATTATACTGTTCGAACAAGGAAACAAACTTTTACTTTGACTCCACGTTAACACATAGGCTTATATGACCTTCCTATTAGATGGCGGCAATATATAGATAATAATGGTAATTATTTTGATTAAATACATATGTTAAACTAAAAAAAAAAACGAATTTCAATTTTTCAGTACAAATCGGCAATTTCATACTTTAACCCCTACTATTTATGAAGCCGATGCGGCAACCTATATTATTTTGGCGTGGCTTGTCTCGTCAGATAGGTTTGGTATTCCTTCGATGACACATATATGTGCTGCTGTGAATATTTGCCGTCGCGTCGTCTTGACAACAGATTTAATAATGGATGAATCATGAAATCAGTTATTATTGTCGAGCTGTTCATAGTAATACTTTATGCTCGTGTCTCTACACTTCTGCATAGCCCATCGGGAAATACAGGATGTTATGTTATGTTGAATATAACTGGCGAAATGTGAGTGAACTATAGGCCTCGGGCTTTCTTTCCGGGATTACAGGTGTGGTGTTATGTTAAAATCAAATGACTATTAATGGTCATCAAGACGTTGTGGTTTCTCTTTTTGTACACACACACAAAAACACGCACACACGCACACACACACGACACAACCTGAACAGAAAAAAATGCCAGAAGCAAGATGGTAACGGCTCAGACTTTTTACTTTTTTTGAAGCTGCTCGTGAGTTCCAGTCGAGTTTTCAAGTAGAAACCATGATTCAAGCAAACGTGGTGATTACTTGTGAAGTGTGAACCATTGCAGAGTTATCTTCAAACACTCAACCTTCCCCCTCAAATGTCTAGCGCACACATGGGGTGCGTAAGGCAAAACGTTATATAATATGTATTTATATATATAAACGTGTACCTATCATATATACAACGTGTTGTTTTGCATCCTCGTCAAATTTAAGGATGTGGTATAGACAATCAAACCGAATAACTTTTTCCATGGCACCAACATCGTAATCGCGAAAAAATAATCAGCCGTTCCATACATTTGCGTCGAGTAGGTATTGAAGTTTTCTATGGGATAGTTAAAATTTTTTTCGCGATTACGATGTTGGTCCCTTGGAAAAAGTTGTTCGGTTTGATGTTCTGTACCACACCCTGAAATTTGACGAGGGTGCAAAACGACAAGTTGTATATAAACGTAAAATAAAATACCTTCATCCGATGGCAACCGCGGGCTTACAGTAGTTGTGAACCTATGCAGTTCATAAAGTATACAACATTATTTTATAATATTAGATCTTTACCTACGAAATTGCCGTTCTGCAGTACTGGCCATTTCAAATCAAAATAACTTTTGTTTGGCTAAGAATTCTAATTTCAAATTAATTTTATTTTAAAAACAAGAATTTTTTTTTCCAAAAGTAGTCATTTGTTTATTGATTAGTGTTACATTTTCATCGCATTTCAATCTTTTTCGTCATCATGGATACGTTAAAAATTCGAGTAATTATGGAATATGAGTACCGTCGTGGCAGCAACGCGGCACAAGCGGCATGCAACATCAACGACGTTTACGGAGCTAACACTACAAACCAACGCACCACTTGTTATTGGTTTGCTCGCTTCCGTTCTGGAAATTTCGACCTGAAAAATGAACTTCGCGGTCGTCCGAAGACTTTGGTCGACAATGACGAATTAAAGGCGATTGTGGAAGCTGATGATACACAATCTACGGCTGAATTAGCAGCAGCTTTCGACGTTAGCGTCAAAACAATATTGGTCCATTTGCGTCAAACTGGCTAGGTAAAAAAGCTTGACAAATAGGTGCCCCACGAACTCAATGATCGCCAGCGCGAAGTACGCGTCGAGACGTGCCTTGCACTGCTCAACAGACACACAAATGAAGGAATTTTGAACCGCATTGTTACCTGCGATGAAAAATGGATTCTGTTTGATAACCGCAAGCACTCAGCAAGTTGGTTGGATCCTGGTTCAGCACCTAAACAATGCCCTAAACGAAAACTTACCCCTAGAAAAGTGATGGTCACTGTTTGGTGGTCTAGCGCCGGTGTGATTCATCACAGCTTCTTACCAAACGGGGTGAGCATTACTTCAGATGTGTACTGTGAAGAACTGAACACAATGATGGAGAAGCTGGCACATCTCCAACCAGCATTGGTCAATCGCTCGTCTCCGCTGCTCCTGCACGACAACGCGCGACCTCATACTGCACAGCAGACGGTCTCCAAGTTGCAAGAACTGGGGTTGGAAGCTCTCCGTCATCCGCCCTACTCACCAGACCTTGCGCCTACAGACTACTACATTTTCCAGAATTTGGATAACTTCTTGGCGGGAAAAAAATTCAATACCCGAGAGGCAGTACAAAATGCCTTTGAAGAATTGGTTGCCTCCCGTCCAGCTGATTACTTTAAGAAGGGCATCAATAAACTGCCACTGCGTTGGCAAAGATGCATTGATTGCATGGGTGATTACTTCGATTAATACAAATAAAAAATGCATGAAAAAAATTCATTTAAATTTTTTCATACAAAACGGCAATTTCATAGGTAAAGACCTATTAATATATACAAAACCTAAATATAGTTTGTTTAGAATAAATAACTGAATCGATTCCAATGATTTTTTATACCGTGTTATATTTTGCCCCAAAAATCTTTAAAAAAGGTTACAATATGGACACTGACCGACGAACACAAGTTTCGGTAGGTCAAAGCGGCACTAGGCACGAGCGCATAGCAGGCGCCGCGTGGTGATCATGTTTTTGTACGGACAACCAGGTAACATAATAAGCTTATAACTTTGTGATTTTTCATGATACAGTTTCGAAATGTTGTACATAAATGCTTTACATAAAAACTTTTTTACAAAAAAATACAACCGACTTCCAAAAACAACACTACAAAGTGAAAAATAACTTTAATTTCGGAAGTCGGTGTCAGGTTAAATGAATTAACGTTTTTTGCCACCGACTTCCGAAATTAAAGTTATTTTTCACTTTGTAGTGTTGTTTTTGGAAGTCGGTTGTATTTTTTTTGTAAAAAAGTTTTTATTTTTCACTTTTTAGTTGTGGTACCTACCCCACACAAATTCTACTACCACTACCTGCAAAACAAACTAGAAAATCATCCATATAAAAGTGGGGAAAAAATACGTATTATTGAAGCTAACTCAAAAACTACCAAAGCAAAGTTAATCAATTTTATATGGGACCAACTGTGATGTATACCCTCTCGAATAAAACAAAAAAAAATCCAAATCGGTCTAGCCATCTTCGAGTAATCGGGGAACATACATAAAAAAAATATAAAAAAAAGGTTCCGACGAATTGAGAACTTCCTCCTTTTTGAAGTCGGTTAAAAATACTAGACACGTGTTTCGGGTTTCGCATATACTAAAACTGATGTTGTATAGGCATCTGACGGGTACAACCAAAGTGCGCTTTTATAATTCCTAAGGTGACGATATTATCGTTGACGTCCACGTCCACTTCACGGTATCATGTTATCACAGGAAACTACAATGTATGGAAATATATGAAAACTCTTTTAAATTTCCGTCTAGGATAACAATATGACGTGGACGTATTTCCATAAATTTTATGGACGTGAACATGGAAGTCCACGTCGAGTTAGAAATAATAAATCCGCACAATGACTGTTACTTACACTTTACATAACCAGAAAATTTAACCACCCATCCCAAAACTGTAGCATCTACTTAAAACTGAAACATTACACCGTCACTATATGTTTTCACTTAGCAAATTGTCTTGGAACTTACACAGTATATTGTGCTACCAAGTTTGTTAATTGTCGCCCATAAATACTGGTGTATGTAAGCATGGTAGGAAGAAGATGGCACTTTGTTGCGACTACTTAACTGAAATATGACCATGATAAGCTTTCATCTTCAATATAATTATCGTATGGTTTTCGTCGGCTGTGGAACCGTGGAATTTTGTTTTCATGATGTTACATAACACTAGCTTTTGCCCGCGGCTTCGCCCGCGTGGAGGTCGGAAATACATTTTAGAAAGAAAGAAAAGAAAGAAAGAAAGAAAAACGTTTATTTGGACACACTTCGTGAAACACAAAAACAAAAGAAGAAAAAATGAAAATAATGTTTTAAAACAATAGTGTGTGCCTCACGGCTGCGCCAAAAAGGTTCATTTCAGCATTAATGCCAATTAATTTAGAACACCAAAGCTGCTATTCTGACTTAACTATAATAGTTAGATACTTTCCCTCGTGGATTTTTTTGTAGGTAATAATAAGTACTTTAATAATATAGTATATATTTTTTTTTATGTATCATCAACAGTTTTCTCAGCGCACGCCAATTAATGAATTTTGTAGGCAAAATTTTGCTGCTTTGGGTTATATTATTGCAATTTTCTTAAGGATCTCTATTTAAAAAAAAAATAAAAAAATATAGCATATGTTACTTCCTGATAATTTAACTATCTATTGGTGAAAAAATGGTTAAAATCGGTTCAGTAGTTTCGGATCTTATTCGGTACAAACATACAAAAAAATCTTTCCTCTTTATAATATTAGTATAGATATAAGTAGAAGTATAGATAACAAAACATCACGCCTATAATCCCCCAAACGTTAGGCAGAGGTGTACCTGTAGCACACCCACATTTCGCTACCTACTGCCATTAACCAGGCATAAATCCAAACTCCAGGCAGCTACTGAGGAATTCCTGATGGAAAAAGCCAATTACACTTTGCCCAACCTGGAAATCGATCCCAGGACCGCATGTTCAGCTGTACCTAGCGCTTGCGACCACTAGATCAACGATGCAGTTAGCATAAGCATTATCAGCCTGTTCCCACTGCTGGGAGACATGATATCTATTTGTAGGTTGAAGAATAAATAATGACGTTTCCGTGAAGACAGTAAGATGGCAACAAAGTAGAAAAAGTCAACTGCACTTTTTACGAAATTCACTTTTTTCCGTAATTCGGCTCAGAGTTCTTTTTTTTTATCATAGGATATTTTTTTTCTGTTTGGTTCTCAATTTTTACTAATATTAAGTCACGTATATAAAGACAACTACACCAATTTTTCACAAAGTGTCGAACAATCGTATTTTTGAAAAAAAAAAAACATATATTGTAGTAATATTGGCCATAACCATTTCCTTAGTAATGCCCTATTAACTAAATGATGTAAAACAGAAGAATATAGCTTTTTTCTTCTATTAATTATCACAGATTTGCGTTCAAAATGCTCTCCTGTAAAATCATGATTTTGTAGATAACCGTATATACCTACTTTGCGGCCGTCGAGTACTGTTTTATCTGTTATGTGGTCGAGTAGAAAGTTTTTTACTGTCTTTAGCGTGGTGAGTGAGAAAGTCAAAGACAGTTGTCAGTTGTCAGTGTGAGTTTGACAGTTTGAATAGAAAACTTTTTTCCGAAATAATCTACATATAGACAAAGATTGTTATTCTAGAAACGAAAGACACAGACACACAGATTACAGATTGTGGAAGGTTTTCTACAAATTTGGTTAGTAATAATTATTATCATTTCTTCGTAGAGGTAAAAGTGGCCATGATACGCGTGCTGCAGCATATAGTTACTTACTTATAGTGAAAAAAAGAAAGTTATTGATACATAATAATGTAGCTCGGTATTGTTCAATGTGTGGGTCGCGACCGCCCAGGAGCACCAAGCCTCTACAACCCCTTATCGCCGTTACTTTAAAATTTAAAGCTCATAAAAATATAAAGCCATACTATTTCAAAATGGTGTACTCGTATTTATTAAGAAAAAGTTTATCATTAATGTAACGAGGAACAGGCGCGCCCCTAAAAACTACTTTCGTAACGAAATCCGAGTGAACAATAAACGCTTACCAATGATAAATAACCCACCACTGCAAGGTAATCGGGCTGATACTCAATATTTATCCTTTTAAAGCGAATATAATTTAGTGGAAAGCTCACTTAATTCAATTTTAATTGAAAAATGAATTTCCACTTAAATTAATTAATCTTTTGTTATTAGTGTGGATCCATTATTTCGTTACTAACCATTGATGTTTTACTGTCTTTAATTGAACCATACTTTATTAAATAGGTCTTTACCTATGAAATTGCCGTTTTGTATGAAAAAATTTAAACGATTTTTTTTCATGCATTTTTTATTTGTATTAATCGAAGTAATCACCCATGCAATCAATGCATCTTTGCCAACGCAGTGGCAGTTTATTGATGCCCTTCTTAAAGAAATCAGCTGGACGGGAGGCAACAAATTCTTCAAAGGCATTTTGTACTGCCTCTCGGGTATTGAATTTTTTTCCCGCCAAGAAGTTATCCAAATTCTGGAAAAAGTAGTAGTCTGTAGGCGCAAGGTCTGGTGAGTAGGGCGGATGACGGAGAGCTTCCAACCCCAGTTCTTGCAACTTGGAGACCGTCTGCTGTGCAGTATGAGGTCGCGCGTTGTCGTGCAGGAGCAGCGGAGACGAGCGATTGACCAATGCTGGTTGGAGATGTGCCAGCTTCTCCATCATTGTGTTCAGTTCTTCACAGTACACATCTGAAGTAATGCTCACCCCGTTTGGTAAGAAGCTGTGATGAATCACACCGGCGCTAGACCACCAAACAGTGACCATCACTTTTCTAGGGGTAAGTTTTCGTTTAGGGCATTGTTTAGGTGCTGAACCAGGATCCAACCAACTTGCTGAGCGCTTGCGGTTATCAAACAGAATCCATTTTTCATCGCAGGTAACAATGCGGTTCAAAATTCCTTCATTTGTGTGTCTGTTGAGCAGTGCAAGGCACGTCTCGACGCGTACTTCGCGCTGGCGATCATTGAGTTCGTGGGGCACCCATTTGTCAAGCTTTTTTACCTTGCCAATTTGACGCAAATGGACCAATATTGTTTTGACGCTAACGTCGAAAGCTGCTGCTAATTCAGCCGTAGATTGTGTGTCATCAGCTTCCACAATCGCCTTTAATTCGTCATTGTCGACCAAAGTCTTCGGACGACCGCGAGGTTCATTTTTCAGGTCGAAATTTCCAGAACGGAAGCGAGCAAACCAATAACAAGTGGTGCGTTGGTTTGTAGTGTTAGCTCCGTAAACGTCGTTGATGTTGCGTGCCGCTTGTGCCGCGTTGCTGCCACGACGGTACTCATATTTCATAATTACTCGAATTTTTAACGTATCCATGATGACGAAAAAGATTGAAATGCGATGAAAATGTAACACTAATCAATAAACAAATGACTACTTTTGGAAAAAAAATCCTTGTTTTTAAAATAAAATTAATTTGAAATTAGAATTCTTAGCCAAACAAAAATTATTTTGATTTGAAATGGCCAGTACTGCAGAACGGCAATTTCATAGGTAAAGACCTATGAATGAATGAATGAATGAATTGCACCGATCCCAGCGTGGTTTAACCAGACTCGATCACTCGAATGAACCCAAAGATTCACACTAGCCCCTGTTGCCTCATGTTACATGGTGCAACAGAGACCATTGCATATCAAGGAGTAGACCGGGGGGCGCGGTAATGGTAGGGAAGACATGCCCTTAGGATATGGAGGGGATATAGAGCCTATCCAGTATGCACCGTAAAATAAGCATTGGAATAGTGGAGAGACGGGTGATATAATATGGATGGGCTTTTTTACGACGTTGCTGCTATGTTGCTTCTAGTCCAGCTTCCCCGGTGAATCTTTTGGCGGTTAAACTGCATTTTCGACTCTTTTTATGTCGCTGCTATGCTGTATTACAGGTAATCTGCCTTCTCGACTCTTTTCTTCTTCGTTCTGATGAGTTGTCAGCAGCAGAATGTCCAGGACGCGGTCGGACCGTTCCTCGTTGTTGTCCAGCTCCAACTTCAAATTATGTAATTTTTGTTTTTATTCAAAGTTCGACCTATAGCTCGCCGCTGTTCAGTTCAGGTTGACGCGATTCCAGATATTACAGTTTTAAAGTACAAATTAATGCACACAAATTAGCACAAATAATTAATTAAACTGGACCCCAACAAAAATCCTGTCGGGTATGGCGACAGGGCGGTGCCAGCGCACCATGCGTGTCCGTAGGTACTTGAGTTTAATTCCCGGGTCGTCTCAGAGCTTAAGAATTGAATGCGCCTTCACAGAAACAACGCACATCACCACTCACAAAAAAAAACACTCTTGAACACTCCGATTTTGGGACACAGGAACACTATACACTAGTAGTTTAAGTTTTTTGCCTTGGTTTGGGTTACGAGTACCTGAAAATGTCTAAGATTGCTTGCTAGCTTTGCTATTGTCGTGATTAACTTTATTATAACTGTCACACACGTATTGTTCAAAGTTACATATATTGCACATATATTGGGTAGGCAGAAAATAACGTAATGACTTTGCAGAGAGAAGCGTATCCCTGAAAGACATGAAAAGATCTCACCCAGCTTGGCGCACGGGAAACTGGATCCTTCGGCAGGCAATTTGTCTCTCGTACTTTCAGGAGACCATTACAAACTCACTAGGTACCTATCATAGAAATAATCACTGACACTCAATCACACACCACACACGAAATATACACTGCACGACACGACCACATGCTAAACAATAAAAACTTTGAGGGAGCTTGCACTCAAAGAACGACCACTCGTCTCGGCGTCACCCGAGCTAATCGGCAATTTCATAGGTAAAGACCTAATATAAAAACTTTTTTACAAAACAATACAACCGACTTCCAAAAACAACACTACAAAGTGAAAAATAACTTTAATTTCGGAAGTCGGTGTCTGATTAAATGTATTTTCGTTTTTGCCACCGAATTCCGAAATTAAAGTTATTTTTTACTTTGTAGTGTTGTTTTTGGAAGTCGGTTGTATTTTTTTGTAAAAAAGTTTTTATTTTTCACTTTTTAGTGGGTCTGTCTGTAATTTATCTAAGTTAAAATAGCCTAATGTCAACTGCTCGTCACCTTTTATAAAATATTGCTTTTCCCGATACAAGGACGTTAATTGTTGAAGAGTTCTCCCAGTAAGGAACCAGGAGAACTGGAACTGATGGTGAAGTCACCATCAGCTCCACTTCAACATATGTATTGTGAGGAGCTTACCCCTTTACTGCGTACCGGCGTGATGTTATGTTATGAACTGGTGTAAACAATAAACAGACATGAGATTTCAGCAATCCCAGTCCATTTGCTATCATTTATTGAGGAGTTCCGTTGCCTATCTTCTTCATCAGATCTTCACCAAATTGAAATGGGACTACTCCGAGAAAGTACTCTTCCAAAAACTATCCAAATCGCTTCAAGTGTGCCTATAAAATTGGAAGAGTTCTCTCTATTTCTCCAGGATCCCATCATCAGATCCTGACTTGATGATCATGGGACCACCTGGAAAGTATACCCTTTCAAAAAAAAAAATCCAAATCAGTCCAGCCATCTTCGAGTAATCGGGGAACATACAATAAAAAAAAAAGGTTCCGACGAATTGACAACCTCCTCCTTTTTGAAGTCGGTTAAAAATAATATGTTTTTCAATCTTAACGTTATAACATATTTTGACGTACGAAATCAAGCGTCAAATCAACTATTCTCCATTTAGATTTTTTTTAATTTTTAGATAAGAAATTTTAAACAAACCTTTTTTACAGTCCGTTTAACCGATTTTGACATCTATTACGTAGGCTTAAGGATGGGATTAAAGGCAAAAAAGTGGTTTTACAATACCAACTGTTTACTGCAGCTGCCATTTGTCATGCCACAAACGCATTAGAAGTCAAAATCGGTTGAGCGGACTGTAAAATAGGTTTGTTTAAATGTCTAATCTTACTGTGAATGGAGTAGACGAAGCGACTAGGTACGCAGCTCTATGTGTCTCGATTACATTACACCACGAAGGTTGAGGAGATTGTGGAGTATGTTCGAGCGAAGACCAGCTGGATCTTAAGGGCCGAGAAGTTGGCGTCGCGCCACAACACGAATTTCACGTAGTTCGTGGTGCGAGTTCCGACTCAATATATTGAGACCGTCCTCAAGGAAGAGTTTTGACCGAAGGGTGTCGTGTATCGGCGATTCCGCGGAAGGTTACGCGACACCACGCAGCGCAATACGACGCCGTCACTTCGTATACAATAGTTTTAATATTTTGTGGTTTTAATAAACATGTATGATAGTCTGTAAGGTATTTATGTTATAGGTCATTGTTACCCGAAATAAATGATATATTATTATTATTATAACTATGGATAAGATATTGTAACACTACCAATATAAGAAGACCTACACAGCGTGTATCAGATATGTGCGGTCCTAAGTATTTAAAGGAGTGGTACAGACCACCAAGCTGAACAAATTTCTCCATGGGAATAATGTAGCGAAAAAATGATCAGATGTCCCATACAAAACTTCAATACCTACTCGACCCTTTATGGGACAGTTGATTATTTTTTCGCGATTACGATGTTGGTCCCATGGAGACAGTTGTTCAGTTTAATGGTCTGTACCATACCCCTATATATGAAAACACCTTTCTGATACACGCTGTTTTACAATACACATGTTGCATTTATTGCCATCCAACGTGGCAACGCTGCCAGCATTTTGGGCAGTTTTCCCACTGCCAGCGATGCGGACGAATTTTTTGATGTCCACTGAACTTTTTCCTTTATATTACATACTTGTACATTATATATTTTGGTGTTAGATTGTATATTGTATTTTGAGGAGCTCGTGGCTAAGTAATAACAGCCGCACGGGTCTATCCATCAGGTTAAGCTACGCTTGCCGGGGTCGGTCCGTGGATGGGTGACCATCTTTACATACCGAGACTCCTCCGTGCCTCGGAAAGCACGTAAAGCCGTTGGTCCCGGCTGTCATTCGTGGATCTTTAACAGCCAGTCAGACTAGAAGCTGACCCCAACATAGTTGGGAAAAGGCTAGGCAGATTGATTGTATGATATGTCTTTGAATCCTAACTGTATAACATTAGACGTTCAAAATCAAGCAACAATTCAACTAGACGATGCGACTACGTATACTGTAAGACTACCAATATAAGAAGACCCACAGTACGACAAAAGATACTAACTCAAAACAAAGAACCTCCACATCAGTAAATTCTCTCTATCGTCCATTGTCTAATACTCGTATAGACATTAGAAATAGAACACTGCAACTGCAATCCATTTTATTGCTAGCCCACATACTCGATATCGTTTCGGAAATCCCACTGTGCATTCTCCCAGATGCTACCAAACCGTTATAAAGGATAAGTAAAGGTTAACTCGGAAAATCAGAAAATATTTTATGTGCCTCCTATCCAACACAAAGCACGTATTCTCTATAGAAAATTTACGATACGAAAGTCAGGTTTTACAATACATTAGGTAATTGTGAGTTTCTGTACGATTTGCTCAACATTGGGAATAATATTTTAAATAGGTACGCTGAAGTCATCTCGTTTGGTGACTTTGGTTGCGACTTTTAAACGGTTATTCGAAGTTTGACGGTATTTCGAATTATCGGTTGGGTTACCGAGGGGATTGAAATCTGAAAAGTAGGTTTCATTTAGTAGGACGAAGTAGTGTAGCTGTATTAGGGAAACATTGAACTGATCTTCTAAAAACTTATTGGGCTTCTAATGATGAGCACTTTTTTAAATTACTAAACCTCTATAAACTTTTTGTGCTTTCAATTAGGGGTGCATCCGATACCGATACCGATGGCGATACTTTGGGTTTGCATCGGCGATATTTTTATTGCCAGTAAACGATACTTTTCAAATTTCGCGTTTCAAAAAAGTAATGTAAACGCGCGTGCTGTTTCGTCTATTTCGTTGCAAACGTCGCACGAACAATGACGACTTAATTCCTGCTTTTCACACAACACCGCTTTAATTCCTGTGTTTTCTAAAGTGGTAGAAAAGATTATATATGAATTAATCAACAACTTTCTGACAAAATACAACATTCTATGTAATGAACAAGCAGGATTTAGAAAAAATAAAAACATTAATACAGCAATATATGATTTTTTGCACGAAGTAATGATAAATGTAGATAAAAAAACACCTATATGTGCCATTTTTACAGACATGACTAAAGCTTTTGACTGTGTCAATCATGATATTTTATTGAACAAGCTTAATAGCTACGGTCTAAGGGGAAACGTGCTTAATCTCTTGAAATCCTACCTCAGTAACCGCACGCAATATACGGAGATATCCAGAATTTGTCATAAATCAAAATGTGAACAAAAATATCATTCTGATGGTAAAATTGTTAAATTCGGTGTACCGCAAGGTAGTGTATTAGGTCCCCCGCTGTTTTTGCTGTATATAAATGATCTGCCCCGTCAGATACCAAACCCAATGGTTCTATTTGCCGATGACAGCACAGCACTGGTAAAGTGTACAAATATTAATAATTATGAACAGGATATCAATCTTAACCTTAGAAATATTATTGATTGGTTTGATAGAAACAACCTGGTAATAAACTTAACAAAGACTAATGTGATGCATTTTCACCAACGTACAATTCCACCGAACGTTAATGTACAGTACAATGGACAAGTGATCAATCAAACAAAGGTCGCGAAATTTTTAGGAATTCATATAGACGATCAATTAACTTGGAAACCGCAAGCAGAAGAGGTGTGCAAAAAGTTAAGCACTGCAGCTTATGTTCTTTTTAACTTGGCAAAAAAAGTTGATATAGAGACGTCTTTAGTAGCATACCATGGTTTGGTCGCATCGGTTTTGAGGTTTGGAATAATTTTTTGGGGTAACTGCAGTCTAAGAGATAACATATTTAAAGTCCAAAAGCGTTGTGTTAGAGCTATGTGTAGTCTTAAACCTAGAGATAGTTGTGAATCTCTGTTCAAGTCTTTGAAAATTCTTACTTTTCCGTCATTATATATTCTGGAAATGGCACTTTTTGTAAAAAGAAATGGAAAATTGTTTGCTAAGGTCTCGGACACCAAGAAAGGTCCCGTGCGAAGCCAATATAAAAATCTCTTAATTATCGGTGGCTATAAAACAGCACTACTTAGAAAAAGTGTTTTCTGCATGGGTCCAATAATATTTAATAAACTACCGGACAGCATAAAAAATGACACCCTACAGCAATTTAAAAATAAACTTAAGGTTTTTTTGATACGGAAATGTTATTATTCGTTAAGTGATTTTTTGAATGACCCTATGTGTGACATCTTGACAGTTTAATAATTATTATTGACATTCTTTGATACATTGTTGTGCATAATCTGGACTTTTTAAAATAATTTATTTGTATCTTAATCATTTTTTTTTCTGTTTTAATCTATTTCACTATTTTATAATTTTTACTCACTTGTTGATAGTGACATTATTTGTAAAATTTTGCATGCCAAAACTCAGGCAGAATGTACCCGGCTCACTATATGTTTTTATAACAACTTATTGGACAATACCTACATTCTATGCGAATAAATGATTTGATTTGATTTGATTTGATTTACGATAAAATTATGTATAAAGATTGTAAATAGTTATTATATATAAGATTGTAAATATTATTATGTCAATTTATTATAAATGTCTAATAGTGTGTTGAATATATTTTTAATGTCATAAGTAAATGGCAGCTTCAAGAAGGTAAGTTTAGCTGATAACTGGCGCCACAGGCTAAAAAAGTCTTTATGACACAAAAAAATGTGTCAGAGCAATTTGTGGGGTCGGACTGTTTGAATCTTGCAGACCTCTATTTAAGAAATTAGGATTACTAACTCTATCTAATCTGTACATATTGCAAGTAGGAATATTTGTTAAAAAAAAACTCTGTACTAAAGCCATTGAACATAAAAAAAATCCTTTCAAGAGGTCCAACCCGACTGGCTGTCACAAGATGTAGAAGCACACTATTCCAGAACAACTGTTATAATATGTCTGTCAAAATCTATAACCAAATACCGT
This sequence comes from Cosmia pyralina, assembly GCA_946251885.1. NCBI lineage: Eukaryota > Metazoa > Arthropoda > Insecta > Lepidoptera > Noctuidae > Cosmia > Cosmia pyralina. The sequence continues at coordinate 8,302,580 of OX276346.1, read as the reverse complement.
AACAGATCAGATAGCTACCATTAAATTATTTTAAAATAAAACTCAAGAAATTACTCTATAATAATGTGTTCTACACTACAGGCGAATTCTTAAATTATAAGCTAAATACAAAATAATTATGCTATCTTATTTATAGCAGGTATTTAAATTCATCAATATATGATCTCACTAATTTAGAAGATTTATTTAATATTTTCTTTTTATTCACATCATCTTAGTACCTAGTAATAAGTGTTTTTGTTTATATTTTTATTTTAATGTGTTTTTTTTTGCATGCTGGAAAAAGTAAGCAAAATATGTGGAACTATTTTAAATTTAAGTCCTTTTATGTACCAAATTTTATGCAAATAAAGATATTCTATTCTATTCTATTCACCATTGAGAGAAAAATAATAAGTCAGGAGATATGGAACATTTTGAAATTTCCTATGCTCACATTTTTTGTCAGATGAGGTAGAATTTTTTGTATAAAAAAAAAATCAACACTAAACCTCCTAGGTTCTAGGTTAATAGCAGTTAACAGTTAACTGCTATAACTTCGAAAAGTTAGCAGGTCAATTCTCAATTCTTAATTTTTTATTGCATTCCATAATGTTTAGGCTTAGGTGGTAAACACTATCTAAAGAACAATCGTGGACCCTGTCGGGCACAGCAACAGAAAGATAGTAGAGAGAGATGACGACTTATCGTTTATCTTATAATCTAACTTAGTCTAGAAACTTATAAAACGATAGCAAAAAGAAAAACAAAGCAAGCTCTACTCGCCTTAAGTTTGTCCTAAACGCTTAAGGAGGATGCGCTAAGGTAGCTCGCGAAATTCAAATTTTCTTACGTTTTTTTGCAATTTGCACGTCAGTGTCAGTGTTCATTAAAATATGAGACGCGGCCGTAGCCATAATATGGCTTTACAGAATTATAATCATTAGAATCAGCAATACAACTCCATAAGTTAGAATTGACCTCAAACCTCATAATTTCATGAAATCGTAAATTTGAGGTCAATTCTAACTTATGGAGTTGTATTGCTGATTCTAATGCTTATAATTCTGTAAAGCCATATTAGCTACGGCCGCGTCTCATATTTTAATCAACATACAACCTGACACTGACCTGCAAATTGCAATAAACGTAAGAAAATTTTAATTTCGCGGGCTACCTTAACGCATCCCCCTTCAGGAACCTTATATGAGTAAACTGTTTAATTTGACAGCTCTTAATTGCGATAACGGCGATAATTCAGTAATTATCGGCGAACCATAATAATACAATCATGTAAATGCGAGTATGTTAACTTACCGAAATAATTATGCAGGCTAAGGGGAAAGGTTATTTAATTTAATGTAACATAATTATGGCACAGAAATTGTTTATATTCTTCCCGAGCGAAAACTCATAATTGTATAAACATTCATTTATGGCGTGTTATGAAAAGGTCTTCTTCTAAATTAATTTCAGATGTACGCGTAAAGTATTATAATATTTTAAACAAACTGTGAATGTGAGTTTTAATAAAAGTTTTGCGTTTTATAAGGACAAGTCGAGTCTGTGAAGTTTAATAAATGGATGACCTTTTAAGTCATCTTATTTGAAAAACTTTGCCGAATGTTCTGCATAAGTTGTTTTTGTACGGAATTCATTTTACGTGTAAGTTCTGTTTGAGGTATTTTAACTAAGAAAAAAAAAAAATTAATATTCTTTAACTTTGATTTAATTTATTTTTCTGTATTTGTTTGTGTATTGTTTATTGTAATTGTGTAAATAAAGAGTCTATTGTTACTTGATGATGAATAAATAATAATAATAACACCTGTCGCATCACCCGAAAGTTCCTATTTTCTTCTACATTGTCATCCACCTTCTCAGTTTAGTTTTCCCCTTACACACTTGGTTCCGACCCGTGTGTAAGGTCGTAAACTCTCGTGTTAGAGAAGAAAAATAAAGAACTCAATATAATAATAATAAAAAAAATACAACCGACTTCCAAAAACAACACTACAAAGTGAAAAATAACTTTAATTTCGAAAGTCGGTGTCTAGTTAAATGTATTTTCGTTTTTTGCCACCGACTTCCGAAATTAAAGTTATTTTTCACTTTGTAGTGTTGTTTTTGGAAGTCGGTTGTATTTTTTTTGTAAAAAAGTTTTTATTTTTCACTTTTTAGTTGTTTCTACCCCACACAAATTCTAATACCACTATCTGCAAAACAAACTAGAACATCATCCATATAAAAGTGGGGAAAAAATACGTATTATTGAAGCTAACTCAAAAAAACCAAAGCAAAAGTTAATCAATTTTATATGGGACCAACTGAGATGTATACCCTCTCGAATAAAACAAAAAAAAATCCAAATCGTTCCAGCCATCTTCGAGTAATCGGGGAAAATACATAAAAAAAAAAAAAATAAAAAAAAAAAAAAGGTTCCGACGAATTGAGAACCTCCTCCTTTTTGAAGCCGGTTAAAAAAGAGGATGCGCTGTGTATCTTGACACACGTACAACCCTGTACGTGTACCTAACGCGGAAGATTGATCAACGGAATCAAGGTGGAACGGTTTGTTCACTATTTGCTAAAAGAAATATGTGTACAGTACATGAACAAACATAATCATCAGCATATAATGTTCCCACTGCTGGGATACAGGCCTCCTCTCGGTGAGAGGGGGCGGGCCGTAATACACCACGCGGGTCCAGTGCGGATTGGTAGATGTCACATGTCTTCGAATTTTTGGTTGTAGGAAATGCTGAGAGCAGTGGTGGCCCGTGGTAATGGCCGCGACTTGCGAGTTGTAGGTCGTAAGTTCGAATCCCGGCAGGCGCTTTACATTGTGTAAATGATTTCATCACCACTGCACTCAGAACAGTGAAGGAAAACATCGTGAGGATGAGGAAACCGGCAAACGTTGTGTAGAAACCTAAAATTATTGGTGTACAATAACTAGCGATCAAAAGTTAAGTGCTGTCCTTTTGAAACAAATTGATACAGACAGACTGATGGCACAAATCTCCAAACATCACATCATATTACACCACCGTAGTGGGTTTCTCCGTTTACATGGTGCAAGTTTCTGTAACGTTCAAGAGCAATGATCGTATTGGAAAGCATGTTCAATTTTATTGCCATTCAAGAATTGTCTGAAAGTGTTTACACGCGTGCGATTCCATAAAATGGCTTATAATAATTGAATGCAAGTTTTGCCTCGTCTAAATACAGAGTTGCAGGTCCTTGTAAACTTGATTCGAGTATTACCTGTATTTGCGCTGCCAAATATTTCATTAAATTTTATTGAACGTTGATTCGCTCATGCTTGAATGATAGAAAATTTTCATGCCAGAATTGAGTGGGATTTTATTGTATGTGCGATTTTATTGTACATCCAATTTTATTTGACGTGCTGTACACCTATACCAATTTTGAACGGCAACTAACTTGCCCGATTCAACAATATTGTATGTGTTGTTTAGACGGCGTCAGTTTCAGCTTCAGTTTTATGGTATGCCACATGCAATAAACTTGTACCGTATAAATGGAGCTTAATTCCCACATCTACACTAATATAATGAAGACTCTGTTTGTTTGAACTTCCAGTCGGATTTGAAAATAATATGTTTGCCTTTGATAGGTCAATTGTTGAGGAAGGTTATAGGCTATTTAACATCACGCAATGACCCTTGGGAGCCGAGTAAAAAGACAAAAAAAGAACGCTAAGCGAAAACGAAGTAATAGCGGGCGGACGAGGGAGTTTATATAAAAATATGTCTGTTATTTTAGTATAGGCATATTGTGTATCTTACGACTACCATGCGAACGAAGTCGCGGACAGAAGCTAGTCAAATATAATCCACTCACACAAGTCACACACAAGTAATTTATCAGAAACAAAAAACTTCGAACATGATTTACACACCTAATTCCCGACGCGATTACGACCGAACTGCCGAACCCAACTCGCGAACTTACCGATATAAATATCAAGAACAACATTTACATGGTTCCTTAGTATTCTCGGTGTGGCGTCAACTTTAGTAACATTTCACCGGTAAGACACTTTGCCGTGACTAAATCATACGCGGGTGCGTGATCGAGAACCTTGTGTGATAGTGTAGTGGGAGCTATGCGAGGTTTTATAGCTTACTAGCTGCGCCCCGCAGTTTCACCCGCGTAGATCGGGATAAAAAGCACCCTAAGTAACAAACTGCCCAGGGTGTCAGCTACCTACATACCAAATTTTATCAAAATTGGTCAGCCGTTTGAGCGTGAAGAAGTAAAAAACATACAAACACACACACACAAACTTTCGCCTTTATAATATTAGTGTGATGCGTGAAAGTAAACTGTTTCTGGAATAAAGAGCTAGCTAGGTATTTGGAGATACTCGTAGATCGTGCCGTGGTCAAAATATTAGTAATAGTTCCCCAAACCGAATTTCGGCCATGGCGGGCAATCTCAACGGATACTAGTCATCGGCGTGGGAGATATTATAGTGCACAAAAAAAGAAAAATAAAAATAAAAAAAAAGAAAGAAAAAATAAATATATACAACGTGTCGTTTTGCATCCTCGTCAAATTTCAGGGTGTGATACAGAACATCAAACCGAACAACTTTCTCCATGGGACCAACATCGTAAAAGCACGAGGATGCAAAACGACACGTTGTATAATATATTACAAGAATAATACAAGTGTTTGCGCAGACGCAAGTGCACTCACTCTTCCCCCACTCTCATAGTCCAATAGGACGGCAATCCGTCATGCGACATGACGGCACAGATATTACGCACAGGACCAACAGCTGAACGTGTTTTCCGAGCCACGGGGTATATACAGATCTCCTCTCGGTGAGAGGGAGCGGACCCTTATTCACCACGTGGACCCATTGCGGGTTGGTAGATATCACATGTCTTCTAATGTTTGGTGCTAGGACATGTCGGTTTCCTCACGATGTTTTCCTTCACGATTTTGAGAGTAGTGGTGACGAAATAATTTACACAAAGTAAAGCACCTGTCGAGGTTCGAACCTACGACCTATAACTCGTAAGTCACGGCCAAGGTACACCTTACTGACTAACTAATATTTAATGGCTAATTGACCAGGGTGTACCGTGACGAGTCCTAGGTAAAAAGTTACTTTTCTGCGTACGGGATGCCGAGTACCATGGTTCACCTTCAGGAAGGGCGATGACAAGCCATAAGTTTGAGCTTAGATATAATTGATAGAATAGGAATTATGGTAATCGTATTGTTATTGAATCAAATCGATTTAAATCATGCAGCCATTGCTGGTCCATTTCCCAAATAAGGGTCATCAGACACAATTTCCTAACTGAGTCCCGAACTTGTTCTTCTTGTCTCCTAATTCAAAGAATCATAACTCTTGACACATTTAACAACAGAACTATATTTCATTTAACAAGCTCGACGAAGTTTTTCCTATTGTTAGAAGCGTACCTCCAAGTCAAGCGGTAAGCTAATTGCGTTGAAACTTTAGTCTTCGCAGAAATCCACGAAGAGTTGCACCTCGTTCTTTTAAACTGAACTGTAGAACTCTCCGAGTGTGTTTGATTACGAAGACGGCACAGCATCTGGACTTAGAAATAAATAGGTTAATGCTGAAAACTCCACGTTTAATTTCGTTGTGTGAATTGTATTTTCTCTATGCACTCCATAACGGCTAGAGCGGTTTTAATGAATTTTTCAGGCAATCTTCATATTAGCCCAGCGGGTGATCCTGTGATGTTTTTTTTTTAACAATCTGGCTACTCGTGCGAATCTCGGGTGGCTCGCTAGTATCTTGTAAAGAATCTATACTAATATAATAAAACTGAAGAGTTTGTTTGAACGCGTTAATCTCTGGAACTACTCGTCGGATTTGAAAAAAACTTTTTGCATTTGATAGTCCAAACTTCAAAGAAGGTTACAGGCTACTTAACATCACGCTACGACCCTTAGGTACCAAGCAAGAAGAACAAAAGTCAGAAAGAACGCTAAGCGAAAAAGAAGTAACAGCGCGGGTGGGCAATGCAATGCGACGCTGTGAGTCGGTGGCCAAAATTTCACGACTACGAAGTCACGGACCGAAGCTAGTAATAGATATAAAAAGAAATTACCGGTTTTATCATGCGATCAGTCTCTTAGACTTTGAGCAGATGAGATGATTCTGTTGGCATGTGGGGCGCTACTCACAGTGGAGTCTGCCCTATCTTTTCGAAGTCATTCTTCGCCCTGACTATTCAGGTCAAAAATGTCCCTCCGCTTTTTTAATCGGCGGATGCTTTCTGGGAGTAACATATATAAGTAATAAAGTTTAAATGCAGCTTTTAAACCAATTTTTCTTGAGTTGATGAACATTTTTCAAGTATCAAAAAAAATTTTCTGCGGCACATCGATTCTTTAAAAATTTATGGCTCTGTAGAACATCATCTCTGTCACTTAAATATGTATGATATTCCCATTTTAAAGCTCGATGTCCCAAACGTCGAGATTAGAAGACGCACAAAGGTTTTCGATATCGGAAAACGAATTATGGAACTCAAATGGAATTCGGCAGGATACCTGGCAAAGTGCAGTGATGACAGGTGGAGTAAGGCAGTGACTGAGGCGCATCCAAGGACTGAAAGACGAAGTGTCGGTCGTCCGTCGGCGAGATGGGCAGATGGGAGGACGACATTGTTGCCATCACGGGTAGAAACTGGATGAGGCTGGCACAGGAGCGCGGGGAAAGGCACAAGAGACTAGAGAGAATATGCCCAGCAGTGGCTGAAGTCGGACAGTGGCACATTTGTATAAAGTATCGAAATAGCATAACGCAACATCACGCATGATTTCCCCGAAAGGTTGGGCCTACAGTACACCCACGGTTTAAGTTCCATGTAATAGGGGGCTAGCCTATTGCCATCAACCGGACACAAATCCAGACTCCGGGCTGCTACTGTGAAATTCCAGATGGAAAAATCCAATAATCTAACACTTGACCCTATCGCTTGTTATTTTTGTGTTTGTGTAATTATTACCGCAAATAAACGTATTTTATTTCTTTCTGCCCGACCTGGCAATCCAACCCAAGAAACACTAAACCAACGAGGCATAGATAAAAAAACCGGCCAAGTGCGTGTCGGACCACGCACAATGAAGGGTTCCGTAGTTGGGATGAATAAACTAAGAACTAACTTAACATTGTAGTTGAAAAACATGTTCTCCCTTACATTACAACTGTAAATGTAAGTTTGTACTCACAATATTGATAGATTTACCATGTTATTTTAAGACCACATACTTCTTATAGGTTTTCCTGTAATCTGCAGGTAAAGATCTATTTTCTGTATTTTTTTCAAAATTTAGGCTCAGTAGTTTCGGAGATAAGGGGGGGGGGGGGGGGAATGATCAATTTTCGTATATTTTCTTAAATAACTTTAAAACAATTTATTTTAAAAGTACAAAAAAATATATATTTGAGACCCTCATAGTAAGCCTTTTCATTTGACATGCAACATGGTGTTGTTTGCAAAACTTTTTTTTTAAATTTTCTTATTTGCCCCCAAAAGTGACCTCTATATTCAAAATTCATTTATTTACTTTACCCGTCCGTATTTGGGTCACACAAATATGAATTTGTGTGACGGACACATATGAATGTGTACCAAATTTCAACTTAATCGGTCCATTAAATTCGGAGCAAATTGGCTGTGACAGACGGACTTCCGTTTTTTCCTTTTGAGGCACGGAACCCTAAAAAGAAAAAAAAAACGAAATTTCAAAAAGATGTTAGAAAAAAATCAAAAGTTTTAAAGACATAAAGTGCCCAGCACAATTCGCGATAACTTATTTACTCTAGCAACGCACACAAAACTTTTACTGAAACAAAAATATTCACATTCACTTCTCTTTCCAATTCAAAACCCAAGCGAAATAAAGCTACTTATAAATATTTGCCGATCTTTCAGTGTACGGCGGCCGCAATACCTAAGTGCTGACCATAGCTCGCCACGCACCCTGAGGCACATAAACTATGAATAAGTCATGCCCACCGAATACGTAATGTATACGGTCCAACTAAGGATTTACTGAAGGTGAATTTTTGAATTCTGTATCGCTTTTCGTTGGTTATGGTGTGAAAATACAAACTAGATTTTATTATAACATGAAATATGTCATGTCATTGAAGAGTAATGATAAAAAAATTCTGATAAAATTAAGGTTTTTCAAAGTCTCCTTTTGAAATCGTAATGGTAAAATAGTTCTGCATTTCTGTTTCTGTGCCTCTTTGCCGTTGTATACAATAAAATCAGTTTTACCAAAAAATAATTCTACTCTAAATTCCACTACGTAACACAAAATGAATTGAAAAGTGCCTCGTGCCTCGGAAAGCACGTTAAGCCGTTGGTCCCGGCTGTCATTCGTGGATCTTTGACAGTCGTAACGGGTCGTCAGAAGCCCGAAAGTCTGACAACCAGTCTTACCAAGGGGTATCGTATTACCCAGTAACTGGGTTGTGGAGGTCAGTCGCTCCATGTAAAATACTGGTATTCAGCTGCATCCGGTTAGACTGGAAGCCGACCCCAACATAGTTGGGAAAAGGCTAAGCAGATGATAAACACAAAATGAACTAAAAAGTGATATTTCTGTAATTTTTTTGTACCTACTACAAAAACAAATATAAAAAAACTCGTTCTAGGTATAGAAAAACCACTACAGAATATTCAATTTGAAACAATATAAAGTTCTAGAGAAGTTAGTAAGTACCTACTTTTATTGCTCTACAAATTATAACTTTGGAAGTGCTCGTACAAAAAATAGGAGTAAACTTGTACCTAAGATGTTTTTTGACATTGTCACACAATTTCAAAAAAAAATTTTTCAAAATTTAATTTTTTTTGGAAATAGCTTTTGAGAGCTTCAGTTACCAAATCAATCAATCATAATTTAGTATGCATATGGGAATAATCCCAGAGGTCTATGTAAATAAGATTTAATCAACATAACTGTGTATTTTTCAGGTATATATCATAATCAGCTTATAATGTTTCCACTGCTGGGACACAGGCCTCCTTTTTCTGTGAGTGGGATTGGGTCGTAATCCACCACGCGAAGCCAGTGCGGGTTGGTGGATGTCACATGTCTTCGAATTTTTGGTTCTAGGACACGCCGGTTTCCTCACGATGTTTTTTTCTTTCACCTTTTTGAGAGCAGTGGTGATGGAATAAATTACACAAAGTAAAGTGCCTGCTTGGGTTCGCACCCACGGCCTACAACTGGTAAGTCGCGGCCGTTACCACTGAGTCACCACTGCACCATAATTGCGTAACACAAAATCGGAGTTGGTTTCATTTTAACAGTTCAACAACATTCATTGCGTTATTTACGTTGTCGAGCTAACTAATTTTTCGAACATATGAAGCAATGGATTAGCAATTTGTTTCAAAATGAAACCAACTCCGATTGATAATGTGTTACGCAATTAGGGTGCTGTTCTCAGGTACCTATCTTGTTCTATGTTCTATGTTAATGGATTTGGATTCCGCACTTAGTCCTTCATGTGGACCATTGTGCGTGGGCCATGGCGGCCGTCGGGGGTTTATTCCAACCAGCCCACCTCCCTCCAGAAGTTAATCAAATCTCCGGGTTTGTTAAGAACATCTGTGAAAGTTCGGGATATTCCGAGAGTTTCTGTTCTAATCTGGGTGACGCCTGTGCATTCAAAAAGCACATGCGCAACGGTTTCCTCAGCCTCCATGCAGGTCCTGCACAGAGGACTGTCCGTTATTCCTATTGTGTGGAAGTGTTTGTTTAATGAGCAGTGTCCAGTGATGGTCCCCGTCACCATGCGCAGCCCGTTCCTATCCAGACGTAATAATCGCCTGGTAAGCGTACCATCCAGGGTCGGGATGGCCTCCCTGGACTGCCTGCAACCTGATGTCGAGGACCACCAGCTCACCGCTTGTGTATGGGTGAACTCCTGTAGCCACCTGCGTAACTGGTTGAAGGGAATGGGTACGATTGGTTCAGATCCACAGACAGACGTGCTGGATGCTCTCCTAGCAAGTTCATCCGCTGCGTCGTTACCAAGCGATCCGCTATGTCCTTTTATCCATTGCAGTGTCACTGTGTTGCGGTTAATTACCGCTACTCGTTCGAGTGCATCGTGACATTCTAGTATTAATCTCGAGGTAACGTATTTTTTCTGTAGGGATTGGAGCACTGAGGCACTGTCTGAGAGTATTCGTATATATGTATCCGTAACTCTCCTGGCTTCTATGGCATAACACGCTTGTATGATGCCCACACACTCCGCCTGGTAGACAGTGTTGAATACTCCAAGCGGACTGGATATGTTAATGTTAAGGTCGTATGAGAAGACTCCGACCCCGGTTCCAGAGTCGGTCTTTGATCCATCGGTGTATACTCTAAACTCTTGCGGGCCTGAGTAATCACACCGTTCTTCCGTGAGTATTATGTTATAATGCTTCTGAAAGCAGTGTTGTTTCGGGGCTCTCAGGTACCTATATATTTTGTTAATTATATACTTTCTTAGACGCAACTGTCACATGGTGAAGATAAACCATAGCAACTGTAATAAGAGATGAACACTCTGTGTATGAGAACATACATACTCGTATTTCTTGAAGTTTTGAACTTGTATTTGAGGCTGATTTACTTATATAATTATTTGCGTATTATTTCCTTATAACTATAGACATAAAAGCCCATTAACAATATGAATTTAACATACGTAACAAAGTTCCTACAATAGGCTCCCGCGCTTCCACGCCAGAGTGAGCCATCGTAGGTAAAGTTAGGGCAATAGAATCCTCTCTGAAACTCCGCAAGTACTATATGTTAAAATATTTAGTCCCATTCATAGTTCCATGCGATTTGAAATTGTTTGCATACATATTGCCTTGTTGCTCGCGGACTAATTCCGCAAGAATTGGAATTCATATCCGCTGCATTTTAAAATGTTTAAGCTAACTTTGTTGACAGAAAAGTGGTTTTGCGATAAGCGTATGAAGGATGCAATTATTACTCTTTAGGGAAGATCTAAAACTGTACCCAGGTACTGACTGTCAGCAAGGCAGAATTGTTAGGGTAATAGTGGGATAGTCGCCCTAGGAGGATAGACACCCCATAATTAAAACTGTGACTTGTAAACGTACTATCATTGTAGTTAATATTAATGTACCAACCTTTGTACGAACCTTAACTGCGATGGTAGTACATTTACAAGTCACAATTTTAATTATGGGGCGTCTATCCTCCTAGGGCAACTATCCCACTTTTACCCTATTCCTTGCAAAGATAATTTATTGGCAAAGGTAGATATTGTGAGGTGACGAAGAAATTGTATTGGAATAATATTAGATATTTACTAAAATAGGGTAGCAAAATTTTGAACTCTTAAAACACATTGATCACTTAATTATTGCTTAGATGTGGTAATCACGATCAGGTTCCTAGAAGAACGTGTTATTTAACGTTCTCAGTTGTTGCTTTTACAAGCTGATGATGATGTGTATTTTTATGAAACGACCATACAAGATACTCGTATACACACAATTCTTATAGTTTATTAATATTTATTCTGCACAAGTCTGGACTTAATATCATAAATTGGGCTAGCCTGTATTATCTGGAGGGTTATAGGCAGAGGTGTTACTATAGTAGGGTAAAAGTGAGATAGTTGCCCTAGGAGGATAGACGCCCAATAATTAAAATTGTGACTTGTAAACGTACTATCATCGCAGTTAAGGTTAGCACAAAGGTTGGTACTACATACATACACATATTAACTACAACGATAGTACGTTTACAAGTCACAATTTGAATTATGGGGCGTCTATCCTCCTAGGGCAACTATGCCACTTTTACCCTACACTCACATTTTGCCAGTTATGTTTTAGCCCCAAGTGATAAGGGGCGAGACTATTGCCATAACCCGGGCAAATATTCAGACTCCGGGCTGATACAGTGAAGTACCAGATGGAAAAACCCAATAATCTTTGCCCGAGTCGGGAATCGAATTTCATGCGCAGCTGACCACTAGACCAATGAGTCAGACTTATGATTAATATAAGTTTGAAAACGCCAACCCGATTTGAGCAACCATGGTGATCAATGCCCATGCCTTCTCTGTATGAGAAGAGGCCATTGCCCTGAAGTAGGATAAAGAACAGGCAAGTTAAAAAAAAACTAGTTTGAAAAGCTAAGCTATCTAGGCCAAAGATTACTGTTGCTACACAAGTAAATACAAGCAATGGTCTGGCACTCTGCCAATACAAAGTGTAGTTATATCAACTATTTATGCCAAATGCGGTTTTAAATAGCGGCTTGGTACTAATCTTGGTCTAATAGATGTGAAATAGGGTAGGATTCCCGAAAGCCTTTTTACTGGGTTGAAAAATTGGTTGAGAAATATAAAACCTACGGCTACGTCGAGAGAATGCGATCTTGACACCTGTCAGTTTCATACATACGAATATGTGTTTAGCGAATTTGATCCTTATTACTACTAGAAATTGTTCAACTTAAAGGTGTCAGGAATGCATTCTTTCAACGGCCGGACTGTAGTAGGTGTAGGTACTACGTGTTTTTTGTCTGTGCCAATTTTCATCCAAAACCGATTAGCCGGTACCTAACTAAGTCGAAACAAATAAACAGCTAAACTTTCGTATTTATAATTTACTAGCTTCCGCCGGGTGGTATGTCAATTAAAAGTAGCTTATCTCCTTTTCCAGGTCATGGTCTACCCGAGTGCGAAGTTTCATCCAAATCCGCTCAGCCGTTTTAGCGTGAAAGCGTTACAAACAAGCTCACTTTCGCATATTAGTTAGGATATTAGCTATAATAACATCACGCCTCTATTCCCCGAACTGATAATCAGAGTCGTATATTTATTAGTTTATATCTACTTGTAAAACCGAAGTAAACTAAAACTAACTCTGACGTCATAGAAGGCCCCTTCTATCGAAGTAGGTTAAAAATTCATGTTCCATTACTAGCTGTGAACAATATTTCAAAAAACTCGGTTTCCAGTTCATGCTTTGAAGAGGGAAATTCAAAGGGGGAATGTTTGAAAGACGCGAGGCAGGCACATTGTTTCCCAAAGATTCTCATTTTGCAGCGGTAAAAATACGAGTAGCTTTATATTTTACAGTTTTATAACTTTTAGATGGCGCTGGACACTTCTGGAGAAGTCCGACGCTTCTTAACTGTTCTTCGAAATTAATTTTATAGTTTCCCACTTCTGATTTGACGGTCGGTTTGCAACTTTTGTAACTTTTATATAGTGGGTATAAAAAATAATGTTATGCGACAAAAGCTTATTTAATACACGACTGCCCAAAGGAGTGTAATGTTTTCAGGGTTGATGTATGTTCGTATGTGAGATTCTTTATTCCACCATAACTTTGAAATGCCTAAACAGATTTGGATGTATGGGGTATCGTTAGAATGCTTACACCATCCCAAGAGTCACATGACACATTCTTTTTGAAAAAATACAATATGGCGGAAGTATGGCTCCATTTTGAAAAGTGAAAAAAAAAAATTCTTCCATTATTACAATATGGGTATCAAATTGAAGCCCTTGAACAACACATTTAATAAAATAGAATATAATTTATTGGCATGAAGAACATCAACCACGTTTTATACATTTTTAGTCCAAATTGAAAGTGCCGGCCAAACAAAAATTGTGCTACATTCTATTACAATTTGTCAGACTGAGCATTTCTTAATAGGGAACCGAAGCTGTCAAACCATTTCCCTTGGTTTTATTTGAATACAAAAATCTGTCTTTTTTCGATTAAATGAAATGGTTTTAGCCACTTTTTTCGATTTTTTTATGTTTTTTAAGTGTAAAATAAATTATAGAAATATATTGTTGTGCACACATATCGTATCATCATATCCACACATCCAAAAAATACCACACAAACAATAATAAGTATTTTGCTATCCTGCCAGTCAGAGCCAGACATATTATGTACCTACACATTGCCATAGATAAATCATTATCAGGACGAGGGAGTTGACGCAGAATGTGCACTTCGCGAGATCAGGCTATCACAATCACCGTAACAAAACTAGACCTGACAACATATAACACGCGTACGCTCCGGACCGACGAGAAGATGATAGAACTCGAGGAAGAATTGAGCAGGTTACGATAGGGTTATCTGAAGTTCGAAGAGAGAAGAAGGACTCGATAATCCTCAAATCCGGGAACTTGCTCTATTTCCGGGATATAGAGAGATCAGATAGCTATAGATAGACATAGAGGGAGATCAGCAGTCCCAAGGTGGTGTCGGGTTTATTGTCCATAATGTCCCTTGTGAGCAACATGGTGAAGATTGAGAGTGTGACGACCAGGGTGGCGTACCTTATACTCAGAATATCTGCAAGATATTTGTTGAAAGTCATACAGGTTTACGCCCCAACCTCGTCACCCCCCCATGATGAGGTGGAGACCATGAATGAGGATGTTTCCAGAGCCATGCATGGTTCTAATACTCAGTTTACTGTTGTCATGGAGGATTTCAACGCGAAACTGGACAAACGAGACGAGAGCTAAAAAGGCTATTAAGTTTCAATTGTAGGCATGTAAGTATGATTTTTGCAAGTAATTGTGAATGACTTGGCTTATTAAAGCGCAACTTTGTTCTCCTACTCATTCGAGTTTGATCTGGGATTTAATTGTTATTGATGGCTGTTACTTCCCCGCGTTTACACACCAAGGTATAAAACATTATAATTTCGTTTATCGTTTACACCTAAAGAAGTTGTAAAGACATACCCCCTTATTCATAAAAAACTGAAACGCTCTACAAACCTATGTTAGATAAAATAGTGTTTTGTCAATTTCTTTCGAGTTATGATTTGAGTTTGAGAGAAGAAGACAAAACACTATTTTAACTAAAATAAGTTTCTAGAGCGTTTTAGTTTTTTTTTTTATGAATAAGGGGGTAGGTAATACAAAAGTTAAAGAAAACTTGTCAAAACAATATTTTACCCAAAATAAACACTAGAATACACCAAACACTAAAGCATGAATACTCGTATACCAGACGACGATAAAAACAAATAAGTAAGTTTTCGGACAAGTTTTTGATAAGGAGCTCCCTTGAGTCCGACCCTCGGACATTCCGCCCGTTATGACGGCGCGATAATTTACTAGATTCGCTCCATTTTTCCTCAAAATTCACATATGTATGTACACTCACGCCTATTTCACTTCGAATGGTGGCACATAAAAGTTGGGTCCGCAGTATCTTTCGATAGTTACGAGTATGTGTGATATGGCAGTAATGTCACGATTTTGTGATCGCGTTTGTAAATAATGCGAGAGGTGAAGTTATGAGCAGTTTGTATGTTAAACAGTTTTTACAATATGTTTTAAAGGTAAAGGTTTCATTTTGGGGACAAGTATTTCCGATTATATCTACATTACTAGCTTTTGCTCGCGGCTTCGTCCGCGAAGAGGTAGGGAATAATCCGACAGAAACGTACTATCGTAACGCGCACGCCAGTATTGCTGCCAGTCGGCATGATTTTTTCCGACATCTTCAAAAATCATCGTCATATTTCAGCCAATTTACAAAAAAACATATTGAATTACACTTATACCTTCCTCATGAATCACTCCGTCCATTGATGAAAACCGTATGAAAATCCGTTCAGTAGTTTTTGAGATCATCGCGAACATACATACATACAGACAGACAGACAGACGCGGTGGGGACTTTGTTTTATAATATAATGTTGTGATAAATCACTATTATTACACTAACTACTACCATTACTACTACTACCACCACCACCACCACCACCACTACTACTACTACTACTTTTTTTTTTTATTATTTCGCTTGGTCCACAGATCTTTTTTTTGTGGTCTGAGGCTTGGTCGTGGTGTTATGAACACCAGCCCGTTCTACTATAATTATAAGGTGTTAAAAAATTAAGTTTACAAACTTTAAGAGGTGCTTTAGATCATCGAACTGAATAAATTTTACTATTGGATCAACTATGTAATCGCGAAAAAAAAACAGCTGTGTTAGATAGTATGGAACAGCTGATTTTTTTTCGCGTTTTCAAAGTTGCTCCCATAGTAAAAGTTATTCAGTACGATTGCTTAAAGTTCGTAAAGTTATTTTTTTAAGCCCTACAAGTAGGTACTATGTACTTGTTGTGTGATAATATTTTGTTCAATACGCTTCCTCGGAAACTGGTTCATATCGCACTACGATTAAGTCCACAATGTAATGTATTTCACACGCGTGCGATTTTTCATTTTCCAACACGTGTGCGGGAATAAAAATTGCCACAGATAACTTATACCTATACTTAGTCCTAATTGGTTCAATGCCTCTATTCACACCGTCTCGCGCCTGTTTGATTTTGGCACTTGCCGGTGCCAAGTGTCAAAATGAAACTGGCGCGAGACAGTCCTCTCTATTCGGAGGTGAATGTTATTTTTATCTCGGCAGAGATATGCGTCTTTACTACGTTAATATTTTTTGAATATATAAATAGAATATCATCAAAAACCATGATAAAACAACAATAAAAAAACGTTTATGAACAAATTAACATTTATTTGTGTTCTAAACTCAAAAATATTTGAATTTTCTATTTTTCATATTAGGCTGTTTATCGGCTTTATACCTTTGTTTCTCCTTCAACCTGGTGAAAACAAAGCGCGGAAAAAAAAAATTAAATCATAGTTTCCTAATAATTCATGACAAAAAAATTTTTCGTTATTTTATTTTATTTCTTCAAGAGTGTATTGAAAACCGTCGTTTGATACACGTGGACATATATTATTGCAGTTCTGGGCTCAAAAACAACCTCGCCTACGGCTCGGGTGTTAATTCCGCCTCGAATGCAATAACAAACATTCTCCACTTGTATCAAAATGTATTATTTCTATACAGGGAATTATATTCACTACAGGTTAGTCTAATTATCAAATATTATGAATTTTGGGCTAAATACTCGTAAATGTACAAAACTATTTTTTTTTTGCCCTCGAGACGCTAAGAAGAAGAAATCTAATTATTGTTACATGGAGTCTGATGGGTACCTACCAAAAATTCAAACATGTAATACCCATATTGATATACATGTAGTTACCAAATACTTATTTCAGTCAAATAACTGAATTTTGTAATAAACTGTGCAGAAACAGTCTAATGCTGGCACGCGACCTAATAATATACCTAAAAGAAACCTTTTGTGCTACGTTACGCCGGAGGGCAAAAACCCAGTTGAGTCCGAAGTGTAAAGTACCCATAGCCCATATTATAATATAGAATGTTACCCTCCCTTGCCTTTCAAAGTACCGGAACAGTCCCCAATACTTCGTGTAGCTACCTCGTTTGATATGTAGGTATCTTAGTATCTGAGCATGAATTAGATAAGCTATAGGTTTCGGAATCTCGGTTTATAAAGATTGTAGTATCGGAAGTTCTAAACTACGATTTGTCGGCTGAAACTAATTAAAACAGCATTGGCAAAGCTCATTCACAGTCAAAAACTACAAAAATTTTACATGAGCATCGTAATAAATGAGGTAAAATTTTGTTGTCACGCCAAACCACGTAATCGGCTGAAATCAATGTAGATCACTCGTCTCTTTTCGATTAAAAGCTAAACTAGTTTGCAGACTATTTTAAGCCAGATTTATATTATATTACGAAACTAGTTGCGAAAGCTTAGTTTTTCATTGATAGTTCACGTGTAAATAGGTATATAATTAGGCTTTATGACAGCAAAACTTGGATAGCAGATACTTTTTATTCTACATAGTCGTCTTATTTATTTATTTATTGAGCAAGGCACACCAACGACAATAACAATAGGTAATTTAGTCTCCAGTACCTACTGTGTAAATACATCACTTATAGGCATGCATAACATTCATAATAAATTAAAAGGTGAACAACTATTCAATAAAAAATTTATAACATTTCAATATTAACAATAAACATTTGATACTAATAAAATTCCCAAATAAGATTAAATTATAAAATAAAATAACATAAAAATTATACATTTCGTCACATTGCATGGGAGCCATACAACCGTACATAATCACAATACAATATTGGCACAGAAGGTTACAAAACTAAGTCAATCTGCCTAGCCTTTTCCCAATTATGTTGGGGTCAGCTTCCAGTCTAACCAGATGCAGCTGAATACCAGTATTTTACATGGAGCGACTGCCTATCTGACCTCCACAACCCATTAGCTGGGTAATACGATACCCCTTGGTAAGGCTGGTTGTCAGACTTTCGTGCTTCTGACGACCCGTAACGACTGTCAAAGATCCACGAATGACAGCCGGGACCAACGGCTTAACGTACTTTCCGAGGCACGGAGGAGTCTAGGTATGTAAATATGGTCACCCATCCACGGACCGACCCCGGGAAACGTAGCTTAACCTGATGGATCGACCCGTGCAGCTGTTATTACTTTCCCACGAGCTCCCAACGGTTACAAAACTAAGCATGGAATAAAATAAAATAACGATACGTAAGTAAAAGACGTAATAAAAGTACAAAAAAAAAAAATAAGAATAACAATTTATCGTAAGTCAAATTAAACTAAATTTAAATAAAATTATTATTATTAAATTCGGTAACATTAAAATATTCCATACAATTAAATTAAAATGACATTACTATTCAATTAGAATAAGTATAAGTAGGCAGTTACAAGTCAATTTTAATAATTTTAGTTTTAAAAATTGGCAGATTATCAAAGACAATATCGACATTGCTGTCAACTGAACAGGCTCTGTTGTAGAAAGTCAACATTCTGTTTAGGGGAGCATGCTGGTCCAGGTTTGAGCGACACGGTTTAGTGGCAAACGTTAGTGGTAAGCTTGGACCGGAGGAATGACGAGGTACATGTAGGTTGATTTTGTTAAGGAGATCTGGAGTTGATGTTATCCTATTTACTATTTTATAAAGAGTTGACAGATAATTTAGAACCACATCTTTAATGTGAAGATGGAGCAGGAATACTTTAGTGACAGCCTGATCTAGTGAAACAAAAATGCCTACATTTGTTTTTTATATTTTTATATATGTGTGTGCAATGTATGAAACTCTGTTTTGTTTCTAATAATAATAAATATCTTAAAATATAAAAAAAAATTTAGAACCATTCGTCGCTTCAATGAGTCTAATTTGAAGTAGCTAGTTCTAGTTCTAGTTAGAGGGTATGGTTTCCGCACTTAGTTCTTCATGTGGACCATTGTGCGTGGGCTATAGCGGCCTTCAGGGCGAGTGGGGGTTATTCCAACCAGCCCACCTCATTCCAGAAGTCGATCAAGTCTCCAAGTCTGTTCAAAACATCTGCGAAAGATCTGGGTGTTCCAAGAGTTTCTGTTCTAATCTGGGTGACGACTGTGCAATCAAAGAGCACATGCGTTACGGTTTCCTCAGCCTCCAGGCAGGCCCTGCCAGAGGACTGTCCGTTATTCCCATTGTGTGGAAGTGTTTGTTTAGTGAGCAGTGTCCTGTGATAGTTCCCGCCACCAGGCGCAAACTATGTCTGTCCAGGCGTAACAGACGTCTGGTTAGCTTGCCATCTATAGATGGCATAGCCTCCCTAGCTATTTGAAGCCTAAGCTATTTGAAGTAGCTTAGCCGTTCTGTGTAATTGGCTCTATATGGACATTGTCTTTTACAAGTCACAGTAGCATTTCAAATAGCTTCACTGTACCCGTATCTTTAACTTCTCTTTCACAATCAATAAGTCCTACCTTTTTCAAACTATTCTTGAAATGAACGGTAGATGCAGATTAGCCGTAGACAGAGGCGATGAGATGAACTATTTCACCACCTCTATGCTTGTCCTATTCATACTCAAAGGCCAATCCTCACGGATTGATCAGTCACTTCCCGGGACTTGTTACAATTCACCTATACCCTAAATCCCAGTGTCCATAAGTACCAATACCTCAGTTCCCGATGTCCATAAGTACTTATATTTCAGTCTAAAGGGGTCAGTAGTCCTCTAACAAACGCCGAGCGCCGCCGCTGCCCGGTCCGGTCGAGTCCGGTCCAGTGTTCCGGCTTGTTTCCGGCACCGGCTCAACTTTGCTCTAATTTGAACTTATCCTTTTGCGAGAACTCGAAAAGAGATATGAATGGTTCAGTTGTATTTAGAGTAGACTACACTGCTACAAGGACCTTTTGGCACTCGATATCATTGACAGGGTGGCGCTGTTGGTAATAATTTCTGCAATTATTTTGTAAAAATCACGTAAAAAAGGGAAAAAACAAGATGGTGGCATTAGTTCCGATTTTGGCCATGCGCCAAAGGATCTTATGCTTTATGTTTTAACCCGTCGCGCGCTAATTAGCAGACACAATTGAAATTCTATTGTTATCTGTACACATGGTGTACAATCGACATTTTAAGAGTTAAGTGACACTTGTATTGTTAAAGCACTATTTACACGGCGCAAGTTTCTGAAACGATCAAGAGCAATAATCGCATGCCATAAAGCACGTTCAATTATTGCCATTCAAGAATTACATGCAAGTGTTTACACTCGTGCGGTTTCCATCAAATGGCATACAATAATTGAATGCAAGTTTTGCCGTTCAATAAAATTGCAGGTGACTTACACCAAGGCAATTTTATTGCAAGGCGATTATTGCATGCAGGTTTTGCCTCGTGTAAACACAAAGTTGCACGTCCTTGTACAATTTATTATTGCCCGTATTTGCGCTATCAAATATTTAATTAACATTTTATTAAAGTCTTCTCAAGATTTTCTTTTAACTTGTCTGAATGGTAGAAAATTTTCATGTCAGAACTGAATGCGATTTTGTTGGACGTAGGTACGATTATTGTGCGTGCGACTTTACTGTATATGCGATTTTATTGTACACTAGCTTTTGCCAGCGGCTTTGCCCGCGTGGATGTCAAAAATTTCCCACGGGAACATACTACCGGCAATTCCTTCTTTATTCTTAGTCTAAATTATAAAGGGAACCTCTGTGCAAAAATTCAGTTTTCTAGGTCCAAGGGTTTAGGCTGTGCGTTGATGAGTCAGTCAATCAGTCAGTCAGTCAAGACTTCTCTTTTTATTTATATAGATATAATGCCACAGGCAATAAACTTGAATCGTGTAAATGGGGCTCTATACATTTGAATGATTCTCATCACTCAATAGTACCTTTTTTTTTTCTCGGTCTGGCAGATCCCACCCATGATGGCACCCGTGTTCCTTCAGTTGCCTGTGCCAGGGCCACGGTATCTCTTTCGAACTACCCGCGACCCCGGCGGCATCGGCCCAATTGACCCCGTCACTGCTGACATCTCTTTGAGGCGCGCGTGGTACACAACGCGCCGTCGACCCGGGCCTGGTCCTTACCGGACGGGGAGCTGCCCATTACTCGTCGTCCGCAAACCCGCGCCTAAGGTGGCCGGGAATCGGCGATAGATTCCCGCCGCCCAGGGCGTCTCCTACGGCGGCTAGGGGCGCGAGGGCGCGGCTGTTGCCTCTCCCTCACGCGTTCCGCTTCCTCCTTCGCGAGCATTACTGCTTCGCAGAAGGAGGTGACGGCCTCCCATGCACTCTCGCTCCGCACCATGGCCTGGACCAGGTTTGGACGCGAGAGATCGCCGCCGCCGACTCAATAGTACCTAACATAACGAATTTGTAATTCAAACCCAATACCTAATGTGGTTTCGAATTTTTATTTTTATTGACATTATAGTTTTAACAGTGCTTGTTGTATTTTGTTGTACAATAATTGAACCACAGCAAGTTCAATCAATCTGCCTAACCTTTTCCCAACTATGTTAGGGCTGGCTTCCAGTCTAACCAGAGCAGCTGGATACCATATTTTACATGGAGCGATTGCCTATCTGACCTCCACAACCCAGTCACTGGGTAATGCAATACCCTTTGGTAAGACTGGTTGTCAGACTTACGGGCTTCTGACGACCCGTACCGACTGTCAAAGTTCCATGAATGACAGTTGTGACCAATGACTTAACGTTCTTTCCGAGGCACGGAGGGGTCTCGGTATGTCAGACCACAGCAAGTTACAGCAGGAAAACTTTTAACGCACGTTTTCTATTAAATTTATTTTACTTCTTAGAAACTTGTGGTAGCCACTGAGTTCCATATTAAATCTTAAAAGTTTTTAAGTTAAGTAGAAGTTGCAGTATTATAATCTACACTTAATTTTAAAGTGCAATCATGTTTCTCATCTACCAAGCTTGTAGAAAAATTAAGAACAAAGATCATTTTCTCTTTTCGTTGACAAGGTACCTACGCAGCACAGTTAAAAAGTATTATTAATCATTTACATTAAAATAATTTCAATAAATTATAAGTTGGTCGTGGGATCCAGAATGTGGTACCTTCTAACAATTCGCAATACAAACTCGCAAGGTGACTAAACATTTTTTTTCTTCGTCGTCTTGATTAATATATTAAAAAATATTGAACACGTATTTTTCTTTTTTTACGTAATCAAAAGATTACGGCAATACATTGAGTTAAAATGTGGCATGACGATGACTTGCTACATTTTATACGTAGTTTTTTTGTTGTGACGTAGCGAGCCCCCACTCATCATCTTCCTGCCCTTATCCCATATTACTTGGGGTCGGCGCAACACGTTTTCTTCTTCCATTCTCCCCTGTCAACCGTCACGCTATCATTCACTCCCTTCTCTTTCATATCATTCCTCACACAATCCATCCATCTTTTCTTTGGCCTTCCTCTGCCTCTCCATCCATCAACATCTATATTCATCACTCTTTTAGTCACATGCGTTTCGTCTCTCCTCATTACATGCCCATACCAAGACAAACGATTTCCTTTCAACTTTTCTGTCACTGGCGCCACTTTCAAACTTCCTCTTATATACTCATTTCTCACTTTATCCATTCTTGTCACTCCACACATCCATCTCAACATTCTCATCTCCGCTGCATGCAATTTTTTTCATCCGTCTTCTTCACTGTCCAGCATTCCGATCCATAAAGTACGACAGGCCTTATCACGGACTTGTAAATTTTCCCCTTCAACTTGAGGGGCATCCGTGGGTCGCAAGTTGTTCCTGTAACCTGCCGCCATTTCATCCATCCTGCGTTGATCCGGTGCGTTATGTCTCGGTCTACTTCGCCATCCGAGCGAGCCCCCACTGCAACTTTAATATGTTTTATCTAAGTATTTTTTTTCTACCCAGGCATCATTCCTATTATTACTTACAGTGGCCAGGAGATGTACTTTCTGTATCAAGCAATCAACTATTTATTAACACCAACGTTAGTTACAATTTATTGGTAGATAAATAAAATTGTAAAAATAATTTACTAAGTTGTCTGTACTTTAAAGCATATTTTTAAAACTGATGGTGGAAACAAAATGAAATGAATGATATAATATACCAATTGTAGTAGTCAAACCTTCTTTTAAAATTCAAGCTGAAATATTTATTTTGTAAATGAGTGTTTGCAGTGGTTTTACGCCACAGTGACAGTTTATCCCTAATGCTAACCTCGGTTTACTAGCCCATCAACTGCTACGATGAAAAATGCTGAACCAATTTCAAGGTTTTTCAATTTCATAAAATAGTTCTGATGAAAACCTGTTTTTTGTGTATCGATTCTTTCTTCACACACTTCTAGCAACATTTCTCCAATTTCTACTATTCAATTACGAACCATACCGATGAGGAGTTATTTTACTGTCAAAGAAAAACACAATCGGATCCAACTATGTTGTGGATTAAAATAAATAACAATACGATCATCAAATAAGTTATTATGACGTTCTGAAACGCGTGGCAGGTATCGTCAACACAACTAACATCAAACATAATAACCCAAGAGATTGGGGTGTCTATAATGCCGTATGCTGCTATCTACGCCTTCCCCAAATGTCATTATAGACTTATCTGCAGCTCTAATCTAAACCGAATTGTAACATCCTGAATATTATCAACCGTATTATTTTGCAAAGACACTTGGTTATTACACTTGGCTATAACGGTTATTGCTCAACCCTGGATGAAAAGGCACTTATTTTATATAATTAACTAGTAATTGAGCTCGACTTCGGTAACAAGAGCGATTGAGACTGGAAGATGGCAAAATTAGGGTTACATTGGGTTGTCTAGGGTTATTTATATGGTATAGGAAATTGTTATAGGTAATTGCTGATGCCAAAGAACATGTATGAATTTAAATATAGGTATATTAAGACGCAGATATATTATGCCAATGGCCTAGAGTGGTTAGCTTGCGTGTTCTGTGCTGAGCTCACGCAACGCGTCGTACGTCCACCCAGTTAGGACTCGCTCATTAAAGGAGCGCTGTCCCAGATTAAATGCATTATTAATTTATTATACATAAAACAAACTTTATTATATTAAAACAGGTATACGATAAGATAAATAATTAAATCATTTTTAAAACGGTGAAGGTAAAACGGTTTTTAAATTACGCTTGATCGTTTTTGCGTGATTCTTAGTTTTTTATCCGCCTTAGACATATCTTTACAAATTAATTACACTATGAAAAACATAATCTAAAATATTCACGTATTAAATTATTAGGAAAATGCTCTAACATATATTTTTAACCGACTTCCAAAAAGGAGGAGGTTCTATGTTCGACTTTATGTATGTTTTTTTTTTTAATTAGTTCACCGATTTCTCCGTCAATTGTGGACCGATTTTCAAAACTCTTTTTGTTTGAAGGGTGTCCTCTCGAGGTGGTCCCATTGTCACCAAGTCTGAATCTGATGAGGGGATCCCGTGGATATTGAGGGAAACCCTCAAATTTTGTAGTCACACCTATAGCGATTTGGGTATTCTTATAGTAACTCGTGCATTTGTTCTCAGGAAGCACCATTTGGCGAAGTGAAACTGATGATGAAGATCACAGATGGCCATCGGAACTACTTAATAATAAGTATTTCACGGGTTGCGATTCGATTACTAAGCAATTTATGCTCGTCACAATATATATGGTGAAGTGGAGCTGATGGTGACTTCACCATCAGCTTCCAGTTCTCCTGGTTCTTACTAGGAGAACTCCTCAACAATTAACGTCCCTGCATCGGGAAAACCAATATTTTGTAAAAGGTAATGAGCAGTTGACATTAGGCTTTTGTAACTGAGATAAATTACAAAGTGACCCACTAAAAAGTGAAAAATAATAAAAACTTTTTTACATAAATTTAATTTAATTTTGGAAGTCGGTGGCAAAACCATCCAGACATCGACTTCCGAAATAAATAATTTTTCACTTTTTAGTGTTTTTTTGGAAGACGGTTGCTTTTTTTTGTAATTTTTTTTCCCTAGTCTTTGTGAGTTAGCCCTACGCCCCTACAGGTGGTGGATATAAATGATACACTGCTTGTAAAGACACGTTATGATATTTATTACTCAATTCGATACATTGACCTACTTAGTCCGAGGCGAGAGGCTAACTGCCCGTGTCGACAAGCCCCGCGTCGAACTATTACAAATGTGTGCGTCAGCACCTTACATCATTCCCCCCCGTTTTTTTTTAATTTTTGTTTTACATAAATCATATATTACACTTATTTACTATTTTCCATGTTTTTGGTTTTTACTTACA
Source organism: Cosmia pyralina (assembly GCA_946251885.1). Taxonomy (NCBI): domain Eukaryota; kingdom Metazoa; phylum Arthropoda; class Insecta; order Lepidoptera; family Noctuidae; genus Cosmia; species Cosmia pyralina. Next base: position 8,276,963 of record OX276346.1, on the reverse strand, counting down.
ATTTATTTTATGTTTGTGTTCTTAGTTGTACAATATAATTCTCTGTTTATGATTACATGCTTCTTTGTTGCATAGTTACTTTGTACTGGCTTATCATTAAAGTATTGTCATAGATCAACATTGTTTTTATTTTCTGTAGATACTCTAAGCTGTTTTACTGTTCTCTAATTAACTGATATCAATAATGGTCACATATTTAACATAACAACGGACATACTAATATTTTACATCTTATTTCTATGCCTTAATTAACAAAATACCCATGATCTTACTATTCATAACTCTAAACCTAAAAGGTCATTTATTGGACCGTATGTTGTCTATTACATTTAGACATTATTTGCGTTTGTTTTTACTTAAGGGTAGTTGCCATAATGGTATACTCTGCTATACTCAAATTATCACCGCTTAGGGCCTGCAGTACCCATTATGACAACGCCAACAACATACATTCATTATACTGCCTAATGGTACATACTATTACATCATAAACACATCTGGTACTCACAATTGCACTTTTGTCTTAAACGTCGTCATGGTTTTTGGTTGTTGTAACATGCTTCCGAAACCGTCATTCCTATTGACACTGTGTTATTATTGTCACTTCTGCTTATTGTTGTATTATTCTATGTCCACTTGAGACGTACCCATTCGCCTTTGCTCCTTCATGTTACGATCCACATTACGCGCAACTTGCTTATATAACCAATCCTTAATGCTTGTTTGGCACCTGGTACATGCCATGATCACTATGACTATTATTATGATTCCCAAAATTCCCAGTACTATAAGCCCAAATTTGTCTAACTTGTCAGCCACTTCTGTTTGGTTCGTAATTATCTTCGCCTGGGTCATGACAATTTGTTCGTGGGGGTTATTGGGACTCTGAGTGTTACCCATTTTTGCTCCTATTCTTTACTGTGTTCGCGCTTTACCTTACTGTGAATGACCTGTGTACCTACATGAATCGCACAGGTTTTTTGCTGACCCGGCCGGAACGTGTAACGCGTGGTATCGGTGACACGCTACGGGCGATTTCCTCATTATTACTGCTAGTACTTTCGTTTATTTCTTGGTTTACTAAATACGCCGGTTTAAGTCTATCTATCGAAATGTTAGTCTGTCTATTTGGCAACTGTATCGTATATACTTTATCTTTTCTTTGTAATACTCGAAACGGACCATCATAATTAGGCTGTAATGGTTTCCTTACTGTATCATTTCTAATAAATACAAACTCCGTTTTTGGTAGATCTGCGTGCACAAACAAGCTTTTAGTGTTCTTATATCCTATCGGTACCGGTTTTAATTCCTTAATCGCCTGACGTATCCTGTTGACACATTCATAATCGGACGTATAACCACCTTTATTATTCTCTACGTAGAAATCCGCTGGCATTCTTATCGTTTGACCATACACCATTTCCGCCGCGCTTATACCATTGTCCGAGCGTAATGCTGACCTAAGACCTAGCATGACTGTTGGTAACTCGGTAACCCATGATGATGTAATCGAATTTAATCTTGCCGTTATTGCTACTTTCAGCGATCTGTGCCATCTTTCTACTGCCCCATTGGACTGTGGATGATATGGTGTAGTTCTACTTTTGTGTATACCTAACATTTTTAATAGTGACATGAATAATGCGCTTTCGAACTGTCTGCCTTGGTCGCACGTCATTTTTACCGGGCACCCAAAACGTGCGATCCACCCTTCATAAACTATTTTAGCTACCGTTTCTGCCGTGATGTCCTTGATAGGAAACGCCTCTGGCCATCGTGTGCGCCTATCTACTATCGTTACTAAATACCTAAACCCTTCTTCTGTAGTAGTCAGTGGACCTACAATGTCCACATGGATGTGTTCAAATCGATCGCAATTAGTGAAATTCTCTAATTCCGAGTTCGTATGCCGAATGACCTTACTGCGTTGGCAATGTACACAAGTTTTTGCCCATTGCCCTACATCTCGATTCATATTTGGCCAAAAGAATTTATCCTGCATTAATTTGCGCGTGGTTCGAATGCCTGGATGGCTTATGTTGTGTGTCGCATCGAACGCCTTTTTTCTTAAACTTTCTGGTAAGTACGGTCTCGCGTTCTTGGTAGATATTTCACAGGAAATTGTTTTCCCGCCTGTTTGCGGTACCTCAATTTCCTTAATAACGACATTACTATTATTTGTTGGCCTTAACAAGTAACTATCCTTTGCCTGAGCTTCAGCTAATTCTGAGTAATCAATCGCCTGTGGGCAATATATTGTTTCTAATCGCGATAAGGCGTCTGCTACTGGGTTCTCGGACCCGTTGATGTGTCTTATATCTGTTGTAAATTCACTAACATATGCCAGCTGCCGTGTCCGCCTAGGTATTTCTTTACCGGAGTTGCTTTTTGTGAACGCAAAGGTTATTGGCTTGTGATCAGTATAAACTATCAGTTGTCTGCCTTCCACCTGATTCTGAAAATATTGGATCGCTAAGTATATCGCTAATAATTCCCTATCGTACGCTGAGTATTTTTGTTCTGTCTGACTCATTGCCTTTGAAAAATAGCCTATAGGTAACCATTCGTTGTTGCTACGTTGTTGCAAAACTGCACCCACACATGTATCCGACGCGTCAGTCATAAGCGCTAGCGTTGTGTTTGGCAATGGGTGCGATAATGTGACCGCATTCTGTAAGCATGTTTTACATTGCAAGAATGCCTCGTCAGCTTCCGTTGACCATTGTATGAGTGATTTGTCCCGTTTCTTTGCGCCTTTTAAATATTGATTTAATATTCTCTGCGATTTGACTGCCCCTGGAATGTGCGTCCTATAAAAATTTACCATCCCTAGAAAACGTCTTAATTGTTCTACCGTTTTTGGCTTGGGATATTTCGAAATTGCTTCTACTTTCTCTTTTAGTGGCCTGATGCCCTGCGTGGATACCTCGAACCCCAGAAATTCGACGCTCTCTTGTCCGAAACTACTTTTAGATAGGTTAATAGTCACCCCATAGTCATTGAAACGCTTGAAAACTTTTTCTAAGTCTGCTTCATGTTCCGCCCTCGTGGCGCTAGCTATTATTACATCATCTATGTAACAAAAAACATTACTTAAATCTTTTAAAACCGTCTGATCCATAAACCTTTGAAATGACTGCGCTGCGTTACATAGACCGAACGTCATGCGGGGAAATTCAAATAGCCCGAATGGTGTAATTATCGCGGTTTTTTCGATGTCCTCCGGATTAATTGCTATGCAATGATACGCCCTATTTACGTCTATTCTTGTAAATATCTTTTTGTTGGCTAGCAAATATGTAAAATCATGAAGTCTGGGTATTGGGTACCTATCCGGTTTAGTAACCGTGTTTAACTTCCTGTAATCCCCGCACGGTCGCAACTCGCCATTTTTCTTGGGAACAACATGGAGTGGGCTAGCCCACGGACTTTTGGAGGGCCTACAGATCCCCATTTCCTGCATTATTCGGAATTCTTCTTTAACCTTTCTATATTTATCGGGCGGCAACGGGCGCGCCTTGGCATGCACAGGTGGGCCCGTTGTTTCTATGTGATGCAACACAGGGTGGCGGGGCGTTTCTCTAAAAGACAATGGTTTCGTTATCTCCGGATATTTAGTTAGCAATTCTGCAAAAGCATGACCGCCCTCGACGGTTTTAACTGACTGATCCTTACAACAAACAACAGAGGCTATTACGTCTAAGTTAGTTTCTTTGTCTATTAGTCTCCTAGCTTTTACATCAACCAAAAGGCCATGATGACTTAAAAAATCTGCCCCTAATATTGGTTGCCTTACATTCGCAACCACAAAAGTCCACATAAATGCCCGCCTTAATCCTAAACTTAGAGTCAAAGTCTTAGTGCCATACGTTTCTATAGCCGTACCATTAGCTGCATACAGTTTGTAATCACTAGATTTCGAATACGTCCGTAATCTACTATTAATTGGAATCACTGAAACATTTGCTCCCGTATCTATTAGGTACCTGAATCCACTGGCGTCATCAGCTATACACAGGCGGTGACAGGGTGTGACAGTGCAGGTGTCCGCCGTCGCTTGCACTGTTGCTAGTTTCCCGACGTTCCCTGCGTCTTCTTCCACGCGCACGGCTCCAGACATCTATTTGCTCGTTGCCCGTACCTAAAATGATAATCACACAACCAATCAGGATCGTTACTGGAGCGTCGCTTCGGAACCGCCCCCTGCCTGCGCCCTGAGCCTGATCGTGGGCGGAATCGACCTCGCCCTGTTCCACGCCATGGCTGTCTTCCTCGTAGCTGTATCACTTCCAGTCGCAGTTCCTCCAGTTCTGCTGCCAAATCTCGCTCCTGTGGCTTTGGTTTTTGAGATGCTACTTCCGCAACTTCTATAGGTCGTGTCGTCTCCATGATTTTGTCCGCTAACTCCGCCAGTTTATCTAGTTCCTGAATTTCGCTGACTGCTAGTACCGCTCTGACGGACGACGGTAAATGCCCCGTCCACATCATTTGGAGTGTCTCGTCTGGCAATTTCTTCCGTGCCAAGTCCTTCATTTTCCTGAGTAGTTTCGACGGTTTTTGATCACCCAACTCCATTTCGGATAGCAGTCTCTGGAATTGCTTGGTCTCTGATTCTTCATACACTGTCATAAGACGATTCTTTAATAACTCGTACCTTTTTGTTTCCGGTGGTGCTAGTAACACGTCACTTGCCTGCTCCACGTTGTCCTTGACGAGTTTCGTTACGAGCATGTTGTACTTATCCCCGTCTGACATCTTTTGATTTGCAACCACAGCCTCAAACTGTACGAACCACAACCTGGGTTGATCGCTCCAGAACGTAGGGATCTTCGACGTCAGAGAGACCGCCGCAACCTCCGTGTCGTATTTCGCCATTTTTTTTTTGTTTTCTGTACTGTCCGTCACTATTTAATATTTCCACCACCTTTTTTCTTAACACAGGGGTCACCAGTGTGAGTTAGCCCTACGCCCCTACAGGTGGTGGATATATTGATACACTGCTTGTAAAGACACGTTATGATATTTATTACTCAATTCGATACATTGACCTACTTAGTCCGAGGCGAGAGGCTAACTGCCCGTGTCGACAAGCCCCGCGTCGAACTATTACAAATGTGTGCGTCAGCACCTTACATCTTTAACACTACTGGATTAGACGTGATTATCAGTTTAAAATCATTGAAAGTCGGTTATCGTCGCCTTAAGGCAGTAGTGACTAGTGAGGTGTTTTCCTGGAGTCCATTAATAAAACCTGTGGAAGAACTTTAATGGTCATACTCGACGTACACACGTAGGTAATTGAGAAACGATACCTATGTCATGTCCATTGCAATCTGGGCAGTCAGCCTAACGACCAACTTTTGGTAATTGGCTAATGTATCGTATAGTTGAGAAAAGGTCATACCTTCGACACCATTTCATATGGATACCTGCAGATGAAGAAAAAATTAAATATCAACGATACGCTTAGTACGCTCTCACGAAAGTTGTAGCAAAACCACAGTATAAGCTAACCTTATATTCTATTGAATCTCTGTACTACGCTAGGTCAGCTCAAAGCCAATGTTTCCACCGACGCGACGTGCGGTCTACTGTACAATAATCACTAGTTATTGACGTCATTGAATGTAGGATATGCCATGTGAATGTCCGCTGTCAGAAAGCATTTTTTTTTTGTTTCGTTAATTCATTAATCAATCATAATAGGTATTAGATATTTTTTTAACGTTGTTTTTATAAAGTCAGCGAGGCTACTACAGTAGTAGGGGCATTCAAGCGAATTATTTGCTAAAAATCTTGAAGTTTTGCACAATCTTCAAAGAAAACTATCCCAAAGATAGAAATACAAACGTACGCCCGAAATTACTTACAAAGCCGAGTTAGCTAACATTTCGCCAAACTTGGCTCGTATGAATCTTCATCGGCAATTGTTTGGCTCACAGTCGACTGTTTGGCTGCCATCTTGATTATCGTACGTCACTCATTATTAGCAATAAAGTCACGGAAACTGCAGTTACAGAAGAATTTATAGTTGAAATAGATCAAATGCATTACGTTCCTTGAAAATTAAAAATAAGGAGTAAGTAGGTACTGTAGAGGCCCAAGCTAACCAATTTTGCTGACAGGACATAGTCCTTGCAAAATGTGTCGAGTTGACCCAGATGGTTCAGTTTATTGATTGAGGAACTACAGTTCGGTCAATAACGACTAGTAAGAATAAATGGGGTGTTGTGATAAATTTTTGAGATATTTACCTTTGGAGTACCTAAGTCTGTGTGTTAGGATCGAACAATCTTATACAGTTTTGACTTCCTCTTCCTCCAGATCCATAAAGTTCGATAAAGTTGAAGCTATTCTTGTTTTAAGGTGGTAATAGTTTATCCCCCCCCTGGGTTTATTCCTTCTGGGCTGATGTGAATTTTTCTCGTCAATCTTTTCCACTGGGTTTAGGCAATTGGGCAACTGAAGGAACATGGGTGGGTTTTAGTCAGTAAAAGCCTGACACGCCCTCCTGCTCTGCCCAGAGCGGGAGAAGTCATTTGATGATTTCCCATCCACAAAAAAAAAAAAAAGGTTATCGCGATTCATTCGTCCTGAGCTAAGCCTGTACATTGAAGGTACGTGACCCCATATTATATTATTATGTCCCGGTGTTAGGTAAGTTTTCTCTTAGAAATAGGTAGGTTTGATTTGATTGATCATTCAAAGTTTGTCTCAAATGGATAAAACTGGACTATGCGAAGCCCTATTTTATACAGTAGCTGATGTAGAAGCTTTGAACCTTTAGCATGCAACCTCCGTGGATGTTTAAATAGAAAAGGAGACAAACTTTGTTTGTGACAGATGTCAGGCAGCTACGGCCGATGGGATAATTGTATAGATATGCCTTGATAATTTAATATTATAGAGTTCAATAAGCAGATCCCACTTTAATTTATAGAGTTGCTACAGCCCCCTTTGAGGTTCGACCCTTCACAATACTGTGAGTCGTCGCGCAGTGGGCACCGAAGACGGGCGTTGTCGTCGGTGAGGGAGGCCTAGGAAACGCTGCCACGTGACGCTAATACTGTTTGCGATGTATCATGGTGCGGGAGACAGGATCACAGAAAGGGTAAATTTATTAGGTTACAACACAATTTTTTATAAAAACATATTGTCAATGCACTTTTGGTATTTTAATGAAAGTTCGCCTCTGCTATAGAAATCCTGGGGACGGGAATCGATGAATTCTTTAAAGACGTTTTTCACCGCGTCGTTGGATTTGTCCCCGGGGCTCATTGTTAAGATCAAACTTTCTAGAACGGAAGCGATCAAAACAAACACGCACCGTACGTTCACTTGCAGTACCTTGTCCATACACGTCGTTAATATTGCGTGCTCTCTGTGCTGCGCTGGTGCCACGACGGAACTCTTATTCGAAAATAGTGCGCAAATTCGATTTTTCAATGGTTACAGAAACATCGATTTCAAAGAAAAATCGAACGGCGAGAAAACAAATGAAAAACTGATTTAAAAAAAATGTCATGCTACATTATAAAATTAATTTGAATTTGGAATTCTAAATAGAATGAAAGATCTTCATACTAGCCGATATCAAAAATCGACAATTTCATAGGTAAGGACCTAATATTTAAATACAACAGTTATTACTGATTCCGTATCATACAGGGTTAAATTAAATTAGCTAGCGAAACTCCGCAGACGTAAATACACTTCTGGACACATCTATTGGCCCACCTTAGAGTTTAGGTTTCGATGGCCCCTACCGAAATATGATTGCTAGATTGAACAAAAACTGTTGATGCAGTTTTAAACCTGATACATTTTACCATCTTTTTCGATCGTATTGTTTTAAATTTGAATTCAGAATACCATACGACATGGAGCTACGCCTAACAAGTCGGATATGCGCCTTGTTAAAGGCAATTGATTTTTGAATAAAAAACATGTTTTATCAAATAAAGGTTTAATTTAATAACGCGTGTTGCCTCCATGGGCATCTACCACAGCTCTCATACGATTAGGCATAGAGTTTATCAACCGCTCTATGAAATTTTGAGGGATCATCTCCCATTCCTCTTCTATGGCAGTTTTCAACTCCTGCATCGTCTGGGCAACTGGCTGACGAGCCCTAACACGTCTTTTTAGCTCGTCCCACATGTGCTCAATGGGGTTCATGTCTGGGCTTCTGGCTGGCCAGTCCATAACTGTGATGTTCACATCCCGAAGATATTCCCTGACGATGCCGGCCGCATGGGCTCTTGCATTATCATGCATAAAAAGGAAATTTGGGCCCACATAGTCCGCGTATGGTATCACGTGAGGTTCTAAGCACTCACGAATGTACCTTTCAGCATTTAATGTTGGCAGCCGTGGTCCTGTAACAACCTCAAGTTGAGTTTTGCCGCTCGCGGATATACCGCCCCAGACAGTCCATGAGCCACCGCCATAAGCAACCCTCTCTTCAAAGCAGCATTGTGCGAAACGCTCTCCCTTACGTCGGTAGACCTTCTTCCTTCCATCATTGCCATGTAACACAATTTTAGACTCATCAGAAAAGAGTACACGGCTCCAATCTTGCTGTGTCCAATTTAAATGACTGCGTGCGAAATGAAGGCGCGCTGTTCGGTGGGCTCGCGTTAGTTTGGGGCCATTAGCTGGCTTGTGTGGTACCATATCGCGTTCTTTTAACCTTCTCCGAACAGTTCGAGCGCTCACAGATACTCCGTGGAAGTCGCGAAGTTGGTTTTGTATCTCAATGGAGGTAAGGTGACGATTTCTCAAGCTGGTCGTCACGATGAATCGATCCTGCCTTTCAGTTGTGACCCGAGATCGTGGCCTTCCTTGGCGACGAACAAAGCCGCCAGTCTCTAGGTACCTCCGATAAACATTTCGGACCGCAGATCGACTTAAATTAAGTTGAGCACTCATGTTTCTTTGGCTGTGTCCGGCCTGAATAAGTGCCACTGCTTGGGCGGCGACTTCAGGTGAAGTATCCATAGATTATTGATAGAACCTCACCTTAATGTTAAGAATAAGTAATGTTTGTTGCAAAACCAAAGATATCAATCACTTTTTCAAGAATTAAATCCAAGTAAACCAACAAAACCAGTTTTCTTAGTATTCGATTGTTTGATATCAACGAACAGGCTCCAAATTGTCTTTTGTTTCTTTAAATTCTGTGTTCGAAATTCAAAAAAAGACTATTGAATGAAATTGTGAATGTGCCAGGTTCAAAACTGCATAAAAACTTTTTGCTCGACCTAATATAAAATTTTAGCTAGGACCAAACGAAACTGAAAATACAAGGTGGGCCAAAAGATGTGTCCAGAAGTGTAGTAATTATATCTAAACACGACAATTTGGTCGTGTTTAGATATCATTACTATTTACGTCTAATTAAACGGACGGAAAATAAAAAAAGATTTGATTTTTTTTGGCGTCAATGACCGCTGGAGGGGTTGTTACTTGAAGTATTGAATTGAGATAGTACATTTTGATACAAGTCGAGAATTTTTGTTATTGCATTCGAGGCGGAATTAACACCCGAGCCGTAGGCGAGGTTGTTTTTGAGCCGAGAACTGCAATAACAAATGTCCACGTGTACCAAACGACGTTTTTCAATACACTTTTGAAGAAATAAAATAAAATAACAAAAAATATTTTTGTCATGAATTATTAGGAAAGTATGATTTAAATTTTCTTTTTTTTCCGCGCTTTGCTTTCGCCAGGTTGAAAGAGAAGTAAAGGTATAAAGCCGATAAACAGCCTAATATGAAAAATAGAAAATTCAAATATTTTTGAGTTCAGAACACAAATAAATGTTAGTATGTTCATAAACGTTTTTTTTATTACAATAATCATGGTTTTTGATGATATTTTATTTATAAACATTATTTAAATGTACAAAAATATTATCGCCGTAAAGACGCATATCTCTTTGCCGAAATTAAAAAATACATTCACCTCCGAATAGACTGTGTGTGAATTGAACCAATTTGGACTAAGTATAAGGTATAAGTTATCTGTGGCAATTTTTTTTTTCCCGTACACGGGTTGGAAAACGAAAAATCGCACGCGTGTGAAATAAATTGCATTGTGAACCTAATCGTAGTGCGATATGAACCAGTTTTCGAGGAAGTGTTGAAAAATCTATTTTTGTTTTGTTTTATCATGTTTATATACAGATTTTTTAAACTGACGTTTCAACTACACTGCGGTTGATGACCCATTTATTTTTTGCTTTATCATGTTTAATAATACCTATCACGTCTGCAAAGTTTCGCTAGCTAATTTAATTTGACTCTGTATACACACCTATCGATAGGACTATCCTAAAGACGAAAAAAGTACTGTAGGTACGTTATTTTGAGCTGTATTGTTCTTTTACAAAAATGATCTTGCACCTACCCCAAATCCAATAAAAATGTTTAACATAAACAAGATGTTAACGAAGGGTCTTAACGTCGTTGGTGCAACGCATCATTAATAATTTTTTCTATGTCAAACTTTATAAGGTGATACCGCGGTTCAAAAGAGCAATTGAGTAGGTACTGCTTACTGATTTATTTAATAAATAACATCAACCGCATAGTACACATGCAACATTAGTCTACAATAGTATAATATTTAGGAAAGGTGTTACTGCTAATATATACAAAAATTTTATACGTGTTCATAACCGTACCAATAGAAGTATGAAGTTTTATATGATATGTATTATAGAAAAAAAAAAGAAAAGAAGAAAGAAAACTTGTTTATTCTGCACAAATAAAACGCACATTAGAAAAAATACAAAAAAATAAAAAATTGCAAAATACACTCAAAAGCAATGTGAGCAAAAGTTTTGCTTGATATAAGACCAAAGACAATTACTATCTGTAAGTATTACTTTCTTCCTGCTATATTCATACAGACATACCTATACGTTCGGAGTCAAGATGGAAAGTTTACAACCTACCAACAGTTTGAATTCAATTTACTACTAATATTATTATAAGTTCTAGCCGTGGTAAAAAGCGCGAGATATTGATAAGAGTATGCTTAGATGGTTTGATCATGTTGAGAGGATGAATGAAAGGCGACTAAAAAAGGTATTTGTGAGTGAACAAGGCAAATGTGAGTGGAAACGCCCTAGGAGAACATAAATCAATCCTAACCGGGTGATGTTCTGCAGTTAAAGGTCAGGTGCGTAGTACTCGCAACCGATGTGCGTGTATGACCAGCACCCTAATTGCGTAACACATTATCGATTTGAGTTGGTTTCATTTTGAAACAAATTGCTAATCCATTGCTTCATATGTTCGAAAAATTTGTCTGCTTGACAACGTAAATAACGCAATGAATGTTGTTCAACTGTGAAAATGAAACCAACTCCGATTGATAATGTGTTACGCAATTAGGATGCAGATGTATCAAGATCCTTACCTAGTCCTTTTTCCTCGTTTACGTAAGAACGTAAACGAGGAAAAAGGACTAGGTAAGGATCGTAGAAGGTGGCGTTCTGTGGTTTCTGCCTACCCCCATGGGAAGAAAGAGTGAGTTTATCTATGTAGAAGTTTGAGCCATAACATCTATTCCTGAAAAGACGATAAACAAAACAGCCTCAAAATAACATAGAGGTTGTTGAACACTGTCAACGTATGACGTTATGGCACTAAATTACTGAGTAGATAACAATCACCAAGTTGACACAAATAAAGGGGTACAACTTTAGCTAATTTTGTTAATTATAAAGACAGATATTGCGTACTCTGCTGGTATATTGTTGGAGATATGTAAAGGAGGCCAGCTATGTATAAACGTAGGTAATAATTTGAGTGCGTAGCCATGTACAATTGTGTACTTGTTTAGGTACACTCCCCATCTTCAATACGTTTTATGAAATTACTACATATAATTGTCAAAGCGAACGTTAGATATTATCAGTGTATTGTAGAACTTGTATGATTCGAATTATGGAGCTTCTGATTCAAATTAGTTTGATTTGCGCAGATAATATAACAGTGTCTGGGCGACCGAGCTCTGCTCGGGTGAAAATAAAGAAAACGAATTATCCCACAAATGAGACATAACTAGATCGATTTTTCACCCCCATAAACCGCTATATTATAACTTTAATCGAAATCGTTAGAGCCATTTTCGAGAACGTGCTTACAAATAATATATATATAATTATATATTGCACTACTTACCCTACTGTCCCTGTAACCCTAAACAATACCACAGCGAAAAGGTTCATTATTATTCCAATATAAACAGATACAAATATGTTTGCACCAGTTTTGGCAATATTTATCTAAAGGTTTGAGTATAGCCAGTTACAAGATAAATACTAAGAGATCTACAGTTGAACCCAACAAATACCAATTTCCGAACGAAATCGACCTTTTTCAAAACACATCGGATTTAACGTTCCGTTCAGAAACGCTCGAGGATAAAAGTGGATTTTGTTTTTTTACGTCCGTTTCGATCGTTGACAAAAAAAATAAATACTGATTGATGACACTGTAATTGTCTGTTACTTGAAAATCAAAATGGCCGTTGACCTTTTAAGACTTTTATCCTGACAGGGCTAGTTTTACACACAAATGGCGGAATGTGGGTGAACAAGATGTAACTTAAATAACGCACAACCTCTCAAGTGGTAATTGTATTCATCATCCACATCCACGCATCCACAGGACTCAACATTTTAGGATTCAACATTTTGCGAATTCAACACTGTAGTCCAGAAGGTTTTATTGACACGGAAGATGGCGCCAAATCTTGTTATATTTCATGTTAATTGTAACCTTCTTCGGTTTAAATACGAAAATAAGATTAATTATCTTTACACCTGTATGCACTTGCACGTACCATTCACCATACCATCAAACAACGGGGAAATGCAATTACGTATTGAGAATAGGAAATGTAATTTTTTACCTTGACTTTATGTCATATATATGTATTTGCAGTTGTGTTTTTGTGGTCTAAGCGTTACCACAGATGTGCGTTTCACTGTACCGATACCTACTCCTGTTTAGAAATTTTATAATACGCCCCGTTTGCCTAGCATAATCAGCATATAAAGTTCCCACTTCTGGGACACAGGCCTCCTATCGGTGAGAGGGAGCTGGCCATAATCCACCACGCGGGCCCAGTGCGGGTTGGTAAATGTCATATGTCGTCGAATTTTTGGGATCCTCACGATGTCTTCCTTCACCGTTTTGAGAGCAGTGGTGATGAAATATATAACCTACACAAAGTAAAGTGCCTACTGTCTGGTTCAAACCTATGATCTACAACTCGTAAGTCGCGGCCGCTACCATTGGGCCACCACTGCTCTCAGTTTGCCTAATTAAGTATTCAGTATTGTTGTCCAAGCGAGCGTAGCGAGCAAAGCGTCTCTGCTTCAAGACTGGCAAAATTTGCTTTCATCTGTCAGTTTGTTACTACTCCTCTACAGGTCGTATTTTACAACTGATCTGGATAAAACTTGGTATACAGGTTTTACGACGTTATAGATTTTTTTTGTCTTCAGGGATTTTTGTTGGAGGGATACTTCCGAAAGGGGCAAAAGAGGGCTACTGGATATCTCCGCCGTTTGAGACCCGATTTCGATTGTTTTTTTTTTTTATTTGAAAGGTAAGGTTCTTTTAGTTGGTCTCATAAAAAAATTGGTAAAGGTCTGATAAAAAAAGTGCTAAATATCCCGTTTTAAATAACTTTAGTAGTTTGATAATTGTTGCAAAAATGTTTGTGCTTTGTGAGGTCTACTGTTCGCAAAACAACTAGTACCTATGTAATAAATTACCTAAATCATATAATCGTTTTAAAACAGCGTTATTAAAATGGCTTATAGAAAAATCATCCATTCTCTGAATGAGTGCGGAATCTAAACTTTAGTTTCACACTGACATTTTACTATTCTAATTTAACAAATGATTGACATTCTCATTCATAATACAATAACTATGATATATGTTTCAATTTAATTAGCTTCATTTATTTAATTAATGTTATGATTTATTTTGCGCTACTTTTCAGCGAATTGTTTTAGAAACTCCAACGTTAAAAAAACCCGACCATCTGTAATGTAGTATATCGTAAATGAAATACGTGGGTCAACGACAGACTGGTATATTCACATAATAAAACTAACTACCCACCACCATACAATTAAGCGACCAACCGATGTCACATCTCTCTTCCTTAAGTCCACTAATAATAACATATACATCTTACAACTAACAAATTTATATAACTACCTATCCAACTATTGTGGAAAATTAATGACAGCTTGTCTAGCTTGGTTGAACGGGTTCCCTACTTGAAATCGAATGACGTGAGATCGAATAACACTTGCTCGAAAACGTTAGCTCGATAGTACTTGAAATCGATAAATTATGAGCACAAATAAATAATTTTGAATTTTGACAGTTCATTACCTCGATGCATCAAAATCTCGAATAACTATAAGCTCGAATCATCGGCAGCGCAAAGGCCCATTATCTTGAAACATCATTTCTCGAACGACCATCTAATCGATTTACAGAATAGTTTTAAGGCACGTTTTAAGGATTTTTATTTGAGAACATTATATATTATATATATTATATTATATATTATATATTATTATATATTATATTATTATTTTATATATATAAGGGGCTCGTGGCTAAGTAATAACAGCCGCACGGATCGTTCGTTAAGGTTAAGCTACGCTTGCCGCGGTCGTTCCGTGGATGGGTGACCATCTTTACATACCGTTACATAGCCGTTGGTCCCGGCTGACATTCGTGGATCTTTGACAGTCGTTACGGGTCATCACAAGCCCGAAAGTCTGACAACCAGTCTTACCAAGAGGTATCGTATTACCCAGTAACTGGTTTCTAGAGGTCAGATAGGCAGTCACTCCAGATAAAATACTGGTATTCAGCTGCATCCGGTTAGACTGGAAGCCAACCCCAACATACGAGTGTGAACCGTACTGGTTCAATACTCAGAAGTAAGGATTTTGAACATAAAAACACTATTTCGTAGACTTTCAAGATCAGCTTTATTACTTATGATCACAACAGTACAGTAATACAGATAGAGTTTGATTTACTAACGATACAAGCAAGTGACTAGCACCGATGTCGAAGCACGAATGCCGGCATGGCGAGCATATTACCAAAATGCCAGCCGACTATTTTTTTATCCCCACCATTGACTTGCTTATGATTGGTCGTTTGATAACTGTCAAAGTCTCGACCAATCACAAGAAGTCAATACAACTACGTTTGATGATAGGAGTTCATAGAAATTAAACATATTAAAAAGAAACATTAATTGTAGGCATCATTTAAATATTTATAACAGCTCGGCCATCTGGCTTACAACGAGTCCCTCGTTATGTAAATATTACAAAAACATTAAGTTTTATTTCATAATTAAATTATAATGTAACCTCATTAGTTATTAATTAATCATTTTGACTATAAGTCATTATAGTAGCACATTTTAGTATCTTAACATATTTCAAATTCAATGATTTTACTACTCCTCTACAGGTCGTATTTTACAACTGATCTGGATAAAACTTGGTATACAGGTTTTACGACGTTATAGATTTTTTTTGTCTTCAGGGATTTTTGTTGGAGGGATACTTCCGAAAGGGGCAAAAGAGGGCTACTGGATATCTCCGCCGTTTGAGACCCGATTTCGATTTTTTTTTTTTTTTATTTGAAAGGTAAGGTTCTTTTAGTTGGTCTCATAAAAAAATTGGTAAAGGTCTGATAAAAAAAGTGCTAAATATCCCGTTTTAAATAACTTTAGTAGTTTGATAATTGTTGCAAAAATGTTTGTGCTTTGTGAGGTCTACTGTTCGCAAAACAACTAGTACCTATGTAATAAATTACCTAAATCATATAATCGTTTTAAAACAGCGTTATTAAAATGGCTTATAGAAAAATCATCCATTCTCTGAATGAGTGCGGAATCTAAACTTTAGTTTCACACTGACATTTTACTATTCTAATTTAACAAATGATTGATATTCTCATTCATAATACAATAACTATGATATATGTTTCAATTTAATTAGCTTCATTTATTTAATTAATGTTATGATTTATTTTGCGCTACTTTTCAGCGAATTGTTTTAGAAACTCCAACGTTAAAAAAACCCGACCATCTGTAATGTAGTATATCGTAAATGAAATACGTGGGTCAACGACAGACTGGTATATTCACATAATAAAACTAACTACCCACCACCATACAATTAAGCGACCAACCGATGTCACATCTCTCTTCCTTAAGTCCACTAATAATAACATATACATCTTACAACTAACAAATTTATATAACTACCTATCCAACTATTGTGGAAAATTAATGACAGCTTGTCTAGCTTGGTTGAACGGGTTCCCTACTTGAAATCGAATGACGTGAGATCGAATAACACTTGCTCGAAAACGTTAGCTCGATAGTACTTGAAATCGATAAATTATGAGCACAAATAAATAATTTTGAATTTTGACAGTTCATTACCTCGATGCATCAAAATCTCGAATAACTATAAGCTCGAATCATCGGCAGCGCAAAGGCCCATTATCTTGAAACATCATTTCTCGAACGACCATCTAATCGATTTACAGAATAGTTTTAAGGCACGTTTTAAGGATTTTTATTTGAGAACATTATATATTATATATATTATATTATATATTATATATTATTATATATTATATTATTATTTTATATATATAAGGGGCTCGTGGCTAAGTAATAACAGCCGCACGGATCGTTCGTTAAGGTTAAGCTACGCTTGCCGCGGTCGTTCCGTGGATGGGTGACCATCTTTACATACCGTTACATAGCCGTTGGTCCCGGCTGACATTCGTGGATCTTTGACAGTCGTTACGGGTCATCACAAGCCCGAAAGTCTGACAACCAGTCTTACCAAGAGGTATCGTATTACCCAGTAACTGGTTTCTAGAGGTCAGATAGGCAGTCACTCCAGATAAAATACTGGTATTCAGCTGCATCCGGTTAGACTGGAAGCCAACCCCAACATACGAGTGTGAACCGTACTGGTTCAATACTCAGAAGTAAGGATTTTGAACATAAAAACACTATTTCGTAGACTTTCAAGATCAGCTTTATTACTTATGATCACAACAGTACAGTAATACAGATAGAGTTTGATTTACTAACGATACAAGCAAGTGACTAGCACCGATGTCGAAGCACGAATGCCGGCATGGCGAGCATATTACCAAAATGCCAGCCGACTATTTTTTTATCCCCACCATTGACTTGCTTATGATTGGTCGTTTGATAACTGTCAAAGTCTCGACCAATCACAAGAAGTCAATACAACTACGTTTGATGATAGGAGTTCATAGAAATTAAACATATTAAAAAGAAACATTAATTGTAGGCATCATTTAAATATTTATAACAGCTCGGCCATCTGGCTTACAACGAGTCCCTCGTTATGTAAATATTACAAAAACATTAAGTTTTATTTCATAATTAAATTATAATGTAACCTCATTAGTTATTAATTAATCATTTTGACTATAAGTCATTATAGTAGCACATTTTAGTATCTTAACATATTTCAAATTCAATGATTTTACAATAGATTTAAATGACCTTAAAAACAATGTTTATAACCCTTGAGAATATTGGTTACTTGATATCCCAGTACGTACTTTGTTATCAGTTTAACTATAACACTGAGTCATTATAGTAGTACATTACACTTCAATAAATTTACTCCTAAATTTATTTATTAATCCATGACCTTGATTAAAAAAAATGCTTATAACCTTTAAGGGTGTCGGTTACCTGACACTCTTAACTTTCTATATCTTATGTCGGCAGTATATGTATTGGTCCATGACCTTGACCTGTAGATATACTGATGTACCAATTGCTAAAATGAGGGGCATCCGTTACCTGATACCCCTCCCCGACTCATTAGTACGTGACCCTAACCAATGAATCGGTATTTACTAGTCCATGACATTGACCAGCAAATATTTCAGCCATTAGTACGTGGAATCATTTAGATGATACATGACCTTGACCTGTAGATATACTGATGTACCAATTGCTAAAATGAGAGGCATCCGTTACCTGATACCCCTCCCCGACTCATTAGTACGTGACCCTAACCAATGAATCGGTATTTACTAGTCCATGACATTGACCAGCAAATATTTCAGCCATTAGTACGTGGAATCATTTAGATGATACATGACATTAATCATCGAAACTTAAAACCACATTAACATTACTTTTTTTTTTTACTACGACATTGATTTCATAATTATAGTTCTTTAAGTGTACACAATACAAATACACAATGAAATTGAACATCTCTTCATTGTCCTTAATTGCGTGCTTATATAATTCAATGTACAATATTCTTTTTCAATAGTGCGAATGAACTAAACATCTATTTACAATTCTTCACATTCAGATTCACAATCATTACGCTCGGATTCACAATCGGTTGATACGGGTTCGTTATAGCAGATCCATGGGAATATTTTATCAATGGCTACCACAGCCTCGTACCTCTTACTAGTCTTTGTTAGAGGTGTGTCCTCGACCACGAACCTATCGTTGGGGAGCACCTTCTTAATTCTGTAAGGGCCTTTACATTTAGGTTCGAGCTTCTTAGACTGTCCCTCTATTCCTGTCACAGCTCTTACTACTCTAACCAAACCAATTTTCCTGTACCCATCATACCATTTCTTGTCCTTGTCCTGTTGTGTTCTAATAAGCTCACCGGCCGTAGCCCTAACATCGTCCAGACTCTCCCCGACAAACCTTCAGATGGGTTAGTCAGATTCCGTCCGAAAAGAAGCTCCGCTGGAGTCTTTTTGGCGGTGGCGTGTACGGTGGTATTGATACCCAACTGTATGTCTGGTAAGTGTTCATCCCATAAACCATTTGGTTTGTCATGGTTCATTGCCCCGAGCGCTGCCAAAATGGTGCGGTTGTACCGTTCTACTTGGCCATTCGCTCGGGGTGTGGCGACAGCATTGAGCACGTGCTTTATACCACATGATTGAATAAATGTTGTGAACTGCCTACTAGTGAAGCTTGTCCCTTGGTCCGTAATTAAACGGGTTGGCACGCCGAAGTAACTAAAATGCTCTCTGAATACCCTAATGCTTGTGGCCGATTTGGTATTTCGCACAGCGGTAATGTCGACAAATTTTGTAAACGCGTCTACGATAAGAAGGATGAACGTATTTCCACGCTTGGTGCGGATAAAAGGACCGAGATGATCCGCATGTATGGTATGGAATGGAATGATAGCTTTACGGATGGGATGTAGTTCACCGGACTTGGCACCACTTGGCAGCTTGTGATGTGCGCACTGAAGGCAAGCCGAAACGTATTTTTTTACAAACCGTCTCATCTTTGGAAACCAATTAGTAGCTTGTAAGCGCGCCAAAGTTTTGTCAAACCCGAAGTGTCCCACATCGTCATGATTGACTTTTAGCAGGTGCCATCTAGTGCCACTTGGAACAACCCAACGGATAGTATTTTCGTCAATTATACGATATACCCGCCCATTTACAAGCTTGTAATTTTTGAATATGTCAACGGCATCTTTACATTTGGAATTGCTTAAAATATTTGCGATATTTTTAATGTCTTCGTCCGTTTGTTGCACCGTTGCAAGCCAATCGTCTGTACCTATTGAAAGCACATCTAACACGTGATCAATGTCTGGAATACCGTCTATAGCACCCCTGCTAAGGGCATCTACATGTGCCATTTTGTCACCAGGGCGGTATTCTATTGAGCAGTCGTATTCTAAGAATTGCAGCCACCAGCGGGCAATTCGTGGGACTAAGTCGCGTTTACTTAAAGTGGTACGCAAAGCGTTACAGTCTGTAACTATGGTGAATCTAATACCAAGTAAGTAATGCCTAAACCTATTCAACGAGGCAATAATAGCGAGGGTTTCCAACTCGAAGGAGTGTAGTTTTTGCTCATCCAGACTGGTTTGCCTGCTGTAATAAGCAATAGGTTTGAACACCCCAGACTTTTTGTTAACTAGCACTATAGGGCTTGCGTACGGACTGTTAGACTCCCTTATAATGCCGCTTTCTAACATTTCCTTGATCATATCTTGAACTAGTTGGCGTTCGTTAAAGGACAACCGGTATGGGCGGTAAACAACAGGATCGGGGTCATCCAGTTGAATCACCATTTCAGCCTCCGTTGTAAACCCAAGATCTTTTAAACTACTGGAAAAACAATATTTATGTTTATCTAACAAGACCTTTAACGACACTTTTTGATCCTTTGTTAAATTTTCTCCGCAACTGATTGGTGATTCATCTATGGGTGACTGATCGCTAACATCTAATTTTTGAATTATCAGGCTCTCAGCTAAAGTGTGGCTCCTAGTTATAAGACTACCTTTCTCTATAACCAGATAGTTGTCACTGATATTCTGAACGAGAATCCTTCCAGTACCTTGTTTTAATTGATACTCGCCAGGCAACAAGTAATGTTCATGACCTTCAATATTGCGCACTGTTCCATTTACGTAATTTTTTTCCCGAGAAAGAATTACGCGAGCTAACTGGGATCGCCTTTAATTCGCCGCGTTCTATGCGCGTCTCCTCCATGCATAAAAGTGAACAAATCAAAACAGACTCCTCATTAACCCGCTGAAAAATGACATCCGATTCAGTCTTGACTATTTTGACTGAGGGCCTTTCGGTGAAAGTATGGCCTAGTAGTACAGGGCAATTTATTAAGTAATCACCTACTACCAATATCTCCACGTGTTTTTCTACTACACCCTGCACTTCGACCGTGACTTTCGCCTTGCCAAGGGGGTTATATGGCATGTTACCTATTCCTCTTAGTAGTGGTACTTCTCCTACCTGCCAATCTAGTCCTAAACGCTGAGCTTCACTGAGACGGACCAAAGTACCTTCGCTTCCCAAATCAACAAGATATTCTGAAAACATCCCATTTATTTTAATAGGCATTTTATACTTGAATTTTCTTTTTTTTTTAATCTCCCGTGTTTTCTACTTTCAATATTGCTTTTGGTTCATCGTTGGTACTTTGCTTTGTCCCAGGGCACTCAGTTCTTTATGTCCTAATAAATTACATTTAGAGCATTGAATCTTCGGTTTTGTGCATCTAAAGAAAGGGTGACCGGGTTCTTTACAATTGTAGCAGACCATGCTGGATCCAGACTTTTGGGAACTGTTACCTACTTTATTACCGGTAAATGTGTTATTTTGTGATCGCTTATCTCTATCCTTAACCTTCTGCTGCTCGTTTGTGGACCTATCGTGACCTACTTTTACAGTCTTCAAAAATTTAAGTAGCAATTCCGGTTCCGTAAATTCTGCTCCCTGTGCTCCCAACCTAACCACGATCTTCTATACCTGCTATGACACAGTCAACTGCACGTTTTCCTGATATTTCGCAACGATTTAGAAGATTCATTTTAGCATAATATATCTCTATGGGGAGCCATAGCGTATCTTTTTATTCAGCATTTCCGTAAGTAAATTTGCATAATTATCCCTAGTTGCAAAAGATTCCTTCAGCTTTAACTTCCACTCTGGCCAAGAAAATAGTAGTGAGGGTAGGCCCTGATACCAGGTTTTAGCTACCCCTGTTAATTTCGGTAGGACATAGTGGGCTACTTGTTTATCGTTCCAACCATAGATCTGTGCACATTCGTCAACCTTATGAAGCCACGTATCAACCGTTTGCTCCTTACATAATGGGTCAAAATCAGGAATTACATTTAAAACAGGAAACCTATCGCGTTCGCTTGTATTAATCATACACTTGATTAAGCGCATTAATAAAGTTTTCAATAAACAGATTATTATTTGACTCACACTCACGATATGTTTCTTCACGGGACGGTGTACGAAGGCGAGAAGCTCTGCTCGTACGTGAATGCCTGGATTCCGCGTGGCACGACTCGTGCCGTCCTGGAGTGCGCGGCCGTGTCCTGGAGCGCCTAGCACGACGAGTTTCCTTCCTTGAATAGTGTGGTCGGGAAAGAGACCGACTAATCGTCAGTCGCGATCGTCTTCCTTTTGACCGCCTGGACTGCGGCAAGCGGTTTCGGTTGCCACAATTTTCTTCAGGTGAACGCGTATGCCCTCGACCCCGGCTGCGGCTTGAGTTGCATCACGACATCTTAGCGGCGGAAACAGCGTCTCACGAGGGGTCCGTCTAGGTCCATCACATTCTCTTCGAGAACTAGACGTACGTTTATCCATGTTCTCTCGGCCTCAACATAAAACAAACAGACACCTACGTTAATAAACCGCGCTGTACTAAACTTGTAAACAAGACTTTTATTGACTTCCACATTCTATAATGTAGACTATCAAACATGTCCATCTCCAGGGGGCACCCCGGCAAGATAAACATGCATGATAACCATATAAACCTAGGAAATGCCTCATTTACGGTTTCCTCAAAGTACAAACCGAACTATCATACATGTTCATCTCCAGGGAGTACCCCGGCAAGATTAACATGCATGAATAACCATATAGACCTCCGGAACGTCTCCGTTACGGTAAACACAGTTTAGTTCCTCAAATTACATACCGAACTATCATACATGTTCATCTCCAGGGAGTACCTCGGCAAGATTAACATGCATGACTAACCATATAGACCTCCGGAATGTCTCCGTTACGGTAAATACAGTTTAGTTCCTCAAATTACATACCGAACTATCATACACGTTCATCTCCAGGGAGTACCTCGGCAAGATTAACATGCATGACTAACCATATAGACCTCCGGAATATCTCCGTTACGGTAAATACAGTTTAGTTCCTCAAATTACATACTGAACTATCATACATGTTCATCTCCAGGGAGTACCCCGGCAAGATTAACATGCATGACTAACCATATAGACCTCCGGAATGTTTCCGTTACGGTAAATACAGTTTGGTTCCTCAAATTATTAAAATAAGCAATCGTGAAGGTAGATAAGAGAAAAAAAAATAAAAAATACCTACTTTACAGGAATAAACTTGTAGCCTGCTTTCTTCACTTTGATATTGCAAATTGCAATAATATGATTAATGTTTATACAGCACAATTAAAATAAAATAGTCAAAGGACACTTACGTTTTCTATGTACGCAAAACACTTAAGCGTATCTCCGATCCTTTTGTGGGCACTAGGTTGCCAATCCCACTTCTGAGATGTGAACCGTACTGGTTCAATACTCAGAAGTAAGGATTTTGAACATAAAAACACTATTTCGTAGACTTTCAAGATCAGCTTTATTACTTATGATCACAACAGTACAGTAATACAGATAGAGTTTGATTTACTAACGATACAAGCAAGTGACTAGCACCGATGTCGAAGCACGAATGCCGGCATGGCGAGCATATTACCAAAATGCCAGCCGACTATTTTTTTATCCCCACCATTGACTTGCTTATGATTGGTCGTTTGATAACTGTCAAAGTCTCGACCAATCACAAGAAGTCAATACAACTACGTTTGATGATAGGAGTTCATAGAAATTAAACATATTAAAAAGAAACATTAATTGTAGGCATCATTTAAATATTTATAACACGAGTAGTTGGGGAAAGGCTAGGCAGATGATGATACTGAAACAATATATGCGTAGAAATATAAATCAACTATAATCATGAATCTAAGAAAATGTCATTAAACTACTCGATACAAATACTACATGTGTATACTGTTGATATTATGGTTAAAACTACCCTCATTATTATTTTTTCTGGCTAAATAAAAATATGTATGAAGGTAGTACCAAACAGTTAGATTGTTTACTACCTATTTGCTACGTAGATAATTAATTGACAGTACGTGGTAGTTTGTGATTGTAATCAATGTTGTTTGACTATTTTCATTAAAAAAAATTAAAAAAAAAAAACAACCGACTGCAAAAAAAATACTACAAAGTGAAAAATAATTTTAATTTTGGAAGTCGGTGTCTTTGGATCTTTATTTTAGCTTTTTGCCACCGACTTCCGAAATTAAAATTATTTTTCACTTTGTAGTATTTTTTTTTTGAAGTCGGTTGTTTTTTTTTTTGTAAAAAAGTTTTTAATTTTTTCACTTTTTAGTGGGTCAGTCTGTAATTTATCCAAGTTAAAATATTGCAAATAAAATATTGCTTTTCCCGATACAAGGACGATAATTGTTGAAGAGTTCTCCCAGTAAGGAACCAGGAGAACTGAAACTGATGGTGAAGTCACCATCAGCTCCACTTCAACATATGTATTGTGACGAGGATAAATTGCTTAGTAATAATCGAATCACAATCCGTGAAATACGAATTATTGAGTAGTTCCGATGGCCATCTGTGGTCTTCCTCATCAATTCCACTTCACCGAATAAGGCTTTCCGGGAGCAAATGCACGGTTACTATAAAAAATAGCCAAATCGCTATAGGTGTGCCTATAATATTTGAAGGTTCCCTTCGATTTCTCTGGGATGCCAATATGAGATCGTGGTTTCCTTATCATGGTACCACCCTTGGGATATCTCCTTTACAATAAAAAAAGAATCATTAAAATCAATTCATAAACGACGAAGTTATCCGCGAACACACATAAAAAAAAGTAAAAAAAAAATATATATATACGGTCGAATTGAGAAACCTCCTTTTTTTGAAGTCGTTTAAAAAGGTCCAAAATAATTAGTGTTCAAGCATATACTTATAAAAAAAGATGGACTCTGCGCGACGCATATCGAAAGTGAAGCACAGTAAGTATGCCGGGACCGTTTGTACAAACATGCGCCTCACGCACACATTTATATCATAGTATGCCGACCGCCATTATGTGACATGACGGCGTCTTTGTCAAATCACGCACACATATATCGGTGCGGTGCTTCACTTTCGATACGCGTGGCGCGGCGTCCTCCTTTTTATATATGTCTATCGTGTTCAAGCTTCAAAATCGCAAAAAGGCAACGACATTTTGATTCTAAATGGTTACGTGGCGTGATGGCAATCAATATAAAAATCGGTGAAAAATATATTTTTTTTTTTTTGTATTATTACATTGCTTTTGTGTTTTATAACACAAAAGCAATGTACAATGTATAAACAACAAACAATACGACCATTAGTGAATCGCCAGAAGGAAACGGTGTGCATTACTTGATAAAAGAAATGAGTGCTCATGGTCATGCGCCTGCTCCAGGTATAAAAAATAGAGTACAATTAAGAAATGATATAAAACAAGATGCATTAATCAATTTTACGTCGCATCCAGCGCAGATAATCAACAAGAATTTGGTTAATTTGCCGAGCTCAAGCGCTTGTTCAGTCCCGAATAAAAACGCCTTACGAGAAATTGTAAGGCGCGCCAAGAAGAAAGGAAAGCCAGTAGAACCCAGAAAATTAGAGACCATATTATACCAGAGGAATTGCTCAAGGTAGACGGAGAAATATTTTTTACGAGAGATTACAAGTTTGGCGAGGAACGTATATTGCTATTCACAACTAAAAAAAATTTTGAAATTTTGAATATCTGAAGTATGGATAATGGATGGAACTTTTCAGAGTTGTCCACAATTATTTAAACAATTGTATTCTATTCATGGCATTGTCGGCGAGTGTGATTATCAAAGAATCGTGCCCTTGGTATATGGGTTTGTTACTCGGAAAACTGAAGAATGCTA
Source organism: Cosmia pyralina (assembly GCA_946251885.1). Lineage (NCBI taxonomy): Eukaryota > Metazoa > Arthropoda > Insecta > Lepidoptera > Noctuidae > Cosmia > Cosmia pyralina. The sequence continues at coordinate 8,251,268 of OX276346.1, read as the reverse complement.
TATTTATTTTTTCCGTCAGCTCCGAGAATACGCGACCGAATGCAATATAGTTTTGGAGCGTCAACACGTCTTGAATTTCCGAACGCAATTAGCAAGAGTTGCTTTTTTCACTTCGGTCAGTCTTTGTGGAGAAAAATTCAAGAAAGCGGTCTCTCTTCTAGATATGGCCAAGACAGTGAATTTGCACTAAAATTAAGCCATCTGCTCGCCTTGGCGTTTCTGACTCCAGAAGAAATTCCAGAAGCGTATCAAATTCTCAAAGAACAAGTAGCAAACAGAACACACACACAGGAAGAAGAAATGATCACGAGTTGGTTTGAGAGATATTATATTTTCGGCATACTAAGCTCTCATTGCTCACAGACAAACTCAACCACAGTTACAATTTCAAGAAAACAACAGCCTGTTTTCTCACCTGCACTGTGGTCAATTCAACTCAATAATGATAGGGGATTTCCAAGTACCCAAAATAATGTTAAGGCATGGCATCCACTTGGAATGCCTTGTTAGACAATAAAAAACTTGGATTATATGAAACGATTGGAAAACTTAATGAAGAACAAGTAAACCCTAAACATGTTATAGAAAAAGCCAATGCCGCAGTAGACAAGACACCACGTAAAAAGAAAATGAGACAACGCAATGCCTTTACGAGTATTATGAGGATTTCAAGGTGAGATTTTTACAGAATAGATCGGCAGTAGTCTACCGCAGGGAGCGCTGGGAGACGCAAGTCCCACATAATGCTGACCTATAAAAACTTGGTAGTTACCGTGATTAAAACTAAATATTCCAATGAAAACAGTCTCGCGATCGAATTAAAACTTTACTTAATTAATTTGTAAAAGTTGACGAGTTTACAAATAAAACGGCCTGTATATAATTTGTGGGAGAAAAATGGTTAATGACATGCGAAACTTCACACGACCCGACTTAGCTGAGGGAAATGCACATCCCGAACGATCAGTACCGAGCAGAAAATTCAGGCAAGCGTCATTAGATTCTGGCATAGCTGATGAAGAAGAAGGTGCTGTGAAAGTGAATTTTAACCTGGATGGGACTATTATATGTCGGAGGATAAAGACGAAGATGAAGACCTCCTTCACGAAGAATTTCGCAAGAATGCCTTGGTCCTACGCACCCAGCTTTCTATGCGAGTGCAACGCCATCATTGAGAGATTACTCAACTTTCAAGGCCGTGAACTTCGCAGGGCGCTGTTCACCCTCAAACAGATCCTGCAATCTGACAAAGACCTGGTGCACGAGTTCGTTGCCAACAAAGGCTTGGACTGCCTCATGCAAGTCGGCAATATGGTGGACCATAACTATTTGGATTACATTCTTCGAGCAATGGGACAGATACTCCTGTACGTCGACGGTATGCCCGGAGTGATGGCCCACAAACGCTGTGTCCAGTGGCTCTACTCTCTCATCGCCAGCAAATTCCGCCACGTAGTGAAAACTGCTCTCGAACTACTTCTAGACTTCGTCGTATACACTGACAAGAACTGTCTTCTCCTCATCGACGCCATTGTCCCTGTTGACGGCTCCAATGGCCGACAACCTTGGTATAAAATCATGAAGATCCTGCAAGACTTCGTTGCATCAGTTACTGAACTCCTGATGTATGCAACTACTCTGATAAATAGGAGTCTGAACAATGTTCCCGATAGGGATACTTACTATGACCAAGTAGATGCACTACAAGATCAGGGGATAGATGACATTATCGAGCTGTATATGTCTAAGCAGGGAACAGATTTAGATCTGTTGAGGCAACTGCAGATCTTCGAAGCAGTTCTGCTGTTTAAGGATGGTGTTGAGACTGGAACGGCACTTAAGCAATTAGACGAATCGGTGATTAATTCAATTCGCCTTCGAAGCGTAAACCTAAGTGCTGACAGAAGAAAACCCAAAAAACAGCAATGCAAAAAGAAAGGAAACCAAAGATATACGTCAAACCTGAAACAGAGGATACAAAATGGAACGCTAGGCCACAGTGTGAATGCTGTTGATGCAATAACCGTGATGCGGCAAAAACATACTAATTCCGTCCCTGAGGTTAAAGACGATCGGGGTATCTTGCTGAATAGAGAGCACAGTATTTTAGGAAATATATGTGTTGCAAGTGAGAAGACGAATAACGATCTGTATGGTTTATTAAAAAGCGCTGCTTATATACAGTACCAGTCAATATGAATATAAATAAATAGGGTACATTAATAAATTTATTGCAATCACAATTCGGTAATGTCGGTAGTACGTGCCGCGCTCCCGTCGTACAACTAGCGCGATGATACAGCCGGGCGTTCGCCTCCTTGTCCTTCGGCTACTCAGTACACGCTGGCCCACGATGGCGCGCGGCCGTATGATCTCTTCTAATTTGTATGTTGTACGTAAGTATGAGCTGCTACATCATTCCCCCGCTAGTGAAACGTACACAGGGCTTCGACGTCCTTCCTGATTTGGTAACGTATGCGTACGTATCTGTGACTGATGTTTCTGACTCAGTGTTCATACGGAAAGCAGGCTTTAGTCTGTCTATAGTGATGTTGGCGCGTCTATTGCATAACTGGATAGTGTAATACTTGTCATTACGACTGATCACTTCGTATGGGCCATTGTAGGTAGGCGTCAGAGGCTTTCTTGATGCGTCATTGCGTAGGTAAACATGCGAACATTTATGTAGGTCGTCGTGAATAAATGTCGCTCGGGATTGGTTTGATTTCCGTTGCGCCTGGGCCTTCTTTAACACTCCATTCAACTTATTCATGAAGTTTGAAATTGTGTCGCGATGTTTTGTAGATTCTTCATAGAATTCTCCGGGTAATCGCAATGTTTGGCCATATAATAGTTCAGCAGTACTTGCACCAACATCTTCTTTTATCGAGGCGCGCAGTCCCAGCAACACTGTAGGTAGCTCATGCGACCATGTTGTAGTTTTGAGTCTCGCGGTGAGTGACGTCTTAAGTGAGCGATGCCATCGTTCTATCACGCCGTTACACTGCGGGTGGTAGGCAGTGGTGCGGGTACGATGGATTCCCATGCGTTGCATCAATTTATTAAATAGGTCAGACTTGAATTGTCTGCCTTGGTCGGTGGTTATGGTTACTGGGCAACCGAATCTCGCTATCCAACCATCATAGAATGCATTAGCAACCTTTTCTGCGGTTATGTCTTCCAATGGACAGGCTTCGGGCCATTTTGTTGCCCTGTCTATCATTGTCAATAAATATCGATAGCCGTCAGAAATAGGTAACGGGCCAACGATATCTATGTGCACGTGCTCCAGTCTGTTTGCTTGTTGAAAACTTGCTATTGGTGTCTTCGTGTGTTGTTGCACCTTAGCACGCTGGCACGCGTCGCACGCTCGAGTCCACACATTTACGTCACTATTCATAGAGGGCCACCAGTAGCGGGCAGTGACTAGCTTCCTTGTCGCCCTTATGCCGGGGTGACTAAGGTCGTGTATTGCTTGGAATGTGGGTTTCCGAAAATCTGGAGGCAGATATGGTCGAGCAGTGTTTAATGACATCTCACAGGTAACTTTGGTGGTTGTGTTGGGTATGATGATTTTTTTGAATAGGTATTTTCCTTTGTTTGCTAGAGTTTTCAATTCTTCGTCTTGGTCTTGTTTTTTTGCTAACTCGGTGTAATCCAGTGGTGTCGGGCATGTTATTGTTTCGACACGTGATAGTGCATCTGCGACTTTGTTGTCCTGGCCGGTTACGTGTTGAATATTTGACGTGAACTGTCCGATATATTCAAGGTATCTTGTTCGGCGGGGCGTCTCAGACTTGCTGTTTGACGTTAATGCAGTACACAGCGGTTTGTGGTCCGTGTAAACAATTAAATCTCGTCCTTCAAACACACGACGGAAATGACGTATTGCCATGTAGATTGACAGCAACTCGCGGTCGTACGTGCTGTAATTGCGTTGTGCGTCACTGAATTTCTTGGAGAAAAATCCTAGTGGTCTCCACTTGCCGTTGATCTTTTGTTGTATAACGGCACCAGCACATGTGTTTGAGGCGTCTGTCATCAATGCGAAAGGTTCGCTCAGTGATGGATAGGACAATAATGCGCAGTTCTTGATATCTTGTTTGCATTGATTGAATGCTTCTTTTGCCTCTTCGGTCCACTGTATTTTTGTTTTATCGTTCTTCTTGGCGTTGTGAAAGTATTTACTCAATTCCTTTTGTTGTTCTGCCGCATGGGGTATACTTGATTGATAAAAGTTCAGTATACCGACGAAACGACGAAGTTCTTGAATCGTATTTGGCAATGGGTAAGACTGGATTGCTTGCACCTTTTCTTCTGTCGGTGTGATACCTTCTGGGCTTATTGTGTATCCCAGGAAATCGAGTTTTGATTGGCCAAAGATACACTTAGCGACGTTTATTTTTAAACCATTGTCGTTGAGTCGCTTAAACACTTCTTGAAGCTCTCTTCTGTGTGCTTCTTGGTTCTCAGAAGCTACGAGAATGTCGTCGACAAATGGAAAAACGGGTAGGCCGCGAAGTACGTTGTCGATGTGACGTTGGAATGTTTGGCCTGCATTCTTCAAACCAAAACACATCCTAGTGAATTCGTACAAACCAAAAGGAGTAATCACGGCTGACTTCTTCACGTCTTCTTCTCTATTTTTAATTTGGTAGTAGGCCTTCTGCAAATCAATTTTTGAAAATATCTTCTTGCCTTGGAGGTTATGTGTGAAGTCATGAAGTCGTGGTATCGGGTATCGATCGGGTGTGGTTACTGCATTGAGTCTACGGTAATCACCACAGGATCTGTAGGTACCATCCTTTTTCAAAACCATGTGTAATGGACTTGCCCATGAGCTATTTGACGGTCGACAAATTCCCTGGCTCATCATGAGTTGGAATTCTTGTTTTGCAGCGTTGTATTTGTGTGGCGGTAGTGGTCTTGCTTTTGTAAATATCGGCGGGCCGGTAATTTCAATGTAGTGTTCGACTTCACTATTTCCCAGTTTCGTTAGGTTCGGTCTCGTAATGTCTGGGAACTTAGCCAACAGGTCGTGGTAGGGAAGCTTGTCATCGATAGTTCTGATGCTTCCTTCTGCTGCAGGTGACAGGAAACCACGTGCTGATAAATTGGTTTTTTTATCCACCAGTCGTCGTCCATGGAGATCCACCATAAGTGCGTGGTGGTGCAAAAAATCAGCGCCTAATATCGGCCGACTGACTGTTGCAACCATAAATCGCCAAGTGTAGGCTCGCCGCATTCCGATGTTGAGTACAATAGTTCGCTCGCCATATGTAGGTATTTGTGAACCATTCGCTGCGTACAAGTAGTTTGTTGGAGTTCGCTGTTTATCGCGTGCAGTGGCGGGTAAAACAGAGACATTTGCTCCCGTGTCGACAAGGAATTTTTTGTCGGATGATTTGTCGTGTATAAATAGGCGGTATGTGGATAAATCGTCGACCTCGGCCACCGCCACGGCTTGAGTCTTCTTTAGTTTTCCGGCTTCTCACTTAAAATACCTTTAAAACTGCACGGACTTCTGCACCGGTATGCTGCCTTGCCGTATTTCTTGTGGAAATAGCACACGGCATTCACTCTGTCCCGAGATTTCGAGCGGGAACGGCTTCTGAAATTGCGGGATCGGCGTTGAAATTTGCGGGATTGATTTGTCTTCAGCGCTGCAACTTCCTTGGTCAGTGCTTCAATCATGTTGAAGAGTTTCTGGTGTGCAGGTTCAAATGTAGCCGCTATTTCGGCTGACGCCGCTGTCGCCGGCGCTTTTGACGTGGAAGGTTGACACTGGCAAGAACACACGGCGCTCACCTCTTTTAACTGTTCTTGCATCCTGTCTGCCATAGCAGCCAACGAGTCCAGCTTGGATTCTTCACTCACTGCCAACACTGTGCGGGTAGAAGCAGGTAGGTGTCCTTGCCACAACATTTTCAGGGTGTCGTCTGGCATCTTATTCCCAGCTAGGTTCCTCATTCGGCGAAGCAACTGCGATGGACGTTGATCGCCGAGTTCCATATCATTCAGCAGTTTCTGTAGCTGAATACCCTCGCTGTCCTCATAAACCTCCAGCAGTCTTCTTTTCACAGCGTCGTATCGGCCGGAGTTGGGCGGTGACAAGATGATATCGCTGATTTGGTCGATGTCCTTGATCTCCAGCTGAGCCACAACGAGCGCGAACTTGCCCTCATCGCCGAGCTTCTGGTTGAATATAATGACCTCAAATTGGGCGAACCACAGCTTTGGTCTGTCGCACCAGAATTTAGGTATGCGTGACTGGACGCTAATTGATTCGACGTCTTGAGGCGGAGTAGTATTTCCTTCTGACATTTTGAACGCGGGGTCACCACTTTAGGTATTTATATGTGTTGCAAGTGAGAAGACGAATAACGATCTGTATGGTTTATTAAAAAGCGCTGCTTATATACAGTACCAGTCAATATGAATATAAATAAATAGGGTACATTAATAAATTTATTGCAATCACAATTCGGTAATGTCGGTAGTACGTGCCGCGCTCCCGTCGTACAACTAGCGCGATGATACAGCCGGGCGTTCGCCTCCTTGTCCTTCGGCTACTCAGTACACGCTGGCCCACGATGGCGCGCGGCCGTATGATCTCTTCTAATTTGTATGTTGTACGTAAGTATGAGCTGCTACAGTATCAAAGATCTGGCGCAAAGGCTGACCAGCCCTTCAGCATTACCACTGAGGATAAACCTTAAAGGGTTTCTAATATGGGAGGAATTGTGTCAAAGGCCAAAGAGGAATTAGCTAAATCTCAATCGAAAGAAATTATAAGGAGTCCAACTATAGAGAAATCACCAAAAGTGCACGAAATAAAAGTGTCAGAGAACGACTTGCATTGGGAAGAACTAAGGAAGGGATGTCTTAACATAGAATTTCATCTATGCGACTTGGACTTTTCGGAGCTCCGCGAAGACTCGGACGATGATATGTCATCGCCTGCAGTGAATGCTGCTAGTGGTCCACTACCGCCGCCTCCAACAATATTCCCACAAATGGGCCTCCCTTACCTGGCTGTTTCCAATGCTAATTAAAAATGCTTTTAATACCGTCAGTCACGAAGTCCTTTTGTCCATCCTTTCCTATCTTATGGTCTCTCCGGAGGTATTACAATGGTTTTCCTCTTATCTTCGAGGGCGTCAGCAGTCTGTTCATGCTGGGGACTCTTCGTCGAGTTGGTGTGATCTTGTAGCTGGCGTTCCTCAAGGCGGTATATTGTCTCCTCTTTTGTTTTCCATTTTTATTAATCTCATAACTACCGTGCTTCGCACCGCGTATCATCTTTATGCCGACGATTTGCAGCTTTACAGCCAGACAAGTGTTGATAACATTTCCGATGCAATTGAGGAGCTAAACCGGAGTTTGGGTGTGGTTAAGGACTGGTCTGACCGATTTGGAGTGGCGGTTAACCCTACCAAGTGTCAGGCTATTATAATAGGGAGCCCCTACAGTATAAGAAAGCTGGATGACTTAACTGTACCACCTATAATCTTTGACGGCTCTATCATTCCGTTTAGCTCCGATGTTAAGGATCTTGGTCTGTATGTCGACACTCGTCTTGACTGGCGAAAGCAGGTCACTACTGTTAGTAAAAAAGTCACCGGAACGTTGCGGTCGCTCTATCGGTTGAAAAACCTTCTCCCATCATACATAAAGGCAATGCTTGTACAGTCCCTAATCTTTCCCATAATTGACTATGGTGATGTGTGTTACTATGACCTGAATGCAGATCTCCTCAATAAACTTGACCGCCTTCTCAATAATTGCATTCGATTCGTCTTCAATCTTCGTAAGTATGACCATGTATCCGCGCACCGATTGCAGTTAAAATGGTTACCCATTCGTCAGCGCAGAGAGCTGAGGGCTCTGTCTATGTTGTTTTCTATTCTCGACAATCCCACTTCTCCTTCTTATCTGACTTCCCATATTCAGTACTTATGCTAGTCTGCCCATAGTAAAAACCTTAGGTCCTCCAATAATCGTCTTCTACGATGTCCTTCTCACCGCTCTGGATTCATTCACTCTTCTTTCTTTGTCCAGGCGGTCTTTCTTTGGAACGCGCTCCCTCTGAACATCAGGATGGCAACCAATCGGTTGTCTTTTAAAGTGATGACACGTGAGTATATACGTAAGAAGTTGGCAGAGGCATCCCAGCGCTGATTTTCTGGTTTCATTTTCTCCTCTACTGATCGTTGTTTCTCCTCTACCGATCGTTATTTCTCCTTACAAAGTTTATTTCGTTTATATATATATATATATAGGTATATATATGTATGTATTTATGTAATTATATAATGTCTATGTATTTATTCTTATATTTTATAGTTATTTTCTTGTTATCTATCCTTTATGTTGCACCTGCCATGTCTTCTCTCTGCACCACCCTAAGGTTGACTGGTAGAAAATGCCTCAGGCATTAAGTCCGCCTTTGTACGGTATTTTTTTACTTGTGCATAAAGTTTTAATAAATAAATAAATAAATAAATAAATAAAAATAACGTACCTATTCCATCAAAACCAGCTCTTTCTTCAGAAACATCTAATGGTTCTGATAACTCCATTTATTTGGAAAACTCCATTAGGAAAATTGAATAGTTTCGGGTAGCTTGATGTGCTGGCGTCTGTACATGAGCAGTGTGAACTCATCGAGTTTAAGAAATATCTTAGATGGAACTTATATAGGTCAAGTTCTATTTACACTGAGTTTTGAACTGTGTTTTAGTTGATTTATTTGAATAATAGATAATGTTATTGATTTTTAGGAAAACCGGTTGATTTTTGTGTATTTTTTTTTTTAATTCAATCCCGTCTCTAAATAGCTAAATTTGATGTCATTTATTGTCACCTAAATTAGTAAATATGTGATTCAAGTGATTATTCATTTTATTTCTAATTACCAATCACGAAGCATAATTACCATATTAATTTTAAATGCTAATTACCGTGTGTTTCATTTCTCATCACCGTTCCACGAAAATTTTCAGTTTTAGATTCAGACCTATACAGGAGTTCAAATACTGTGCGTTTGATTGATTTCGTTAATATGCACTATAAACTTTACGTTAAATCCATAAAAGTTGTAATTGGAAGCATTATTTGAACTTAACTTACGAATCCTGAATAGGTATGTGTATAACTTCAAATATTCACCCTAATCCTCTCGGAGCTTAGCCAAGTGTTGCCTACAAAATGGTTGAGCACCCACGCATCATACTCGTGAATGAGTGCCGTCAGTTGAGACTGGTCATCTCCTAACTGCCAGGGCTTATTTTTAATCTTATACATATTTTGAATTGTTTTTTACATTTTTCTCACATGTTAGCAACAAGAATAATGCACCCAGGATTTAGTAATACTTATTTTGATTAAAAAGAAAGAGTGTCCGTGGAGTTTCTTGCCCGTTCTTCTCTATTAAGATCTACGTTTTGGAATGGGCAACTAGCTTCAACTTTCTGACTAACTGACTGACTTTTTGACAATTCAATGTGCCTGTAATTAGTTTAATTGAAATAGTTTGAGTTGAAAATCCAATAGTGGGCTTCATTTAAGTATCATCATCTGCCTGCCTTTTCCCAACTATGTTGGAAGCAGCTTTCAGTCTATCTGGATGCAGATAATAACCAGTATTCTACGTGAAGCGACTGCCTATCTGACCTCCACAACCCAGTACTTGGGTAATAACGTACAACTTGGTAAGACTCCAAAACTACTGTCAAAGATCTACAAATGACAGCCGGAACATTGCGCTTTTATGTAGGCATTATATTATTATTTAGAGGTCGCCTAGTGTTAGTGAAAACATGTGTTATTTGGTACCTAAATGCTGACACTCAATTTAAACTGGATGAAACTGTCAACTATACTAAATTCTAAACTATACCTCCGTTCAGCTCCCGTTTCAGTAAATTTTCGTGTCAAATTCGTAATTCCGACACCGTATCGTTCCGGCCTGAAGCCACGATCTAGCGAGGTCGGCGCGTGAAGCCTGCATGGCGGTGTTGAATAGAAAATGAGCAGCCAGATACACATCCCACACAAATGCCTATATATGTAGGTACTTGCTGCAAGCGGTCGTGTGGATGCGGACTTTATTGGTGAAAATGTAAAATTAAGCGCACGTATCCATTTCTATACCTTAGATTTAGATGTGAAACTACTCTTTGCATACCTCAGTTAATTTAAGAGACTTAAGGCTGACGAAGATTTGGGCGGGCCGCAGCAGCACAATGAAGGGTTCCGTAGTTGAAAATAATTTATCCCAAAAACAAACATAACATTGTAGTTGAAAAACATGTTCTCACGGTCAATTCTCAATCTACAAATTTAAGTTTGTAATCGCAAAAATAATCATTATTTTTATGTGATAAAACTACAAATTAGCGATTTTCGGTCTTTGTCCTTAATTTGTGCTGTGAGACCTTGCTTCTTGCCAAATTTCATGATTCTAGTACAACGGGAAGTATACCCTATAAGTTTTGAATTACTTGCGAGTATACCAAATATGTCACATAAATGGCCGTATTTTTTATTGTGTTAGAAGCTTGATTTTTTAGAGCTCCAAGGGACCATATATCTACGTATTTGATATCAATTTCAACTTGATACCTCCACGCGTTCCTGAGATATAAGGTCATGCTCATGACAGACTGAGAGACAGACAGACGGAAAGTGATTATATAAGGGTTCCATTTTTTCCTTTTGAAATACGGAAGCCTAAAGTACTCGTTGCGGTTACCTTCTGAGTGCAATGTTTCATATGAAATGTACCACAGTGTTGTAGGAAGATATTTGCAATACGATGCGGCTCGCTCAAATCTTTATCAGCCTTAAGTCTCTTAAATACACTACAAAGAAATACAACTCTTTAGTATTGAATCGACAACGTGCTAGTCAAAGACAAAAATAGTACTAAAATAAAACAATAATAATACTTAATAATAGCTAATTAATTAATAATTAATTATTATTAATAATAATAAATAATAGTAATTTTTTACTCATATTTTAATGTAAGATCTTTCTTTAGTTAAGCCATTGACACACACAACCATTCTTACCAAGTGATATCGTACTACCCAGTATCTGGGTTGTGGAAGTCAGATAGGCAGCCGCTCCTTGCAAAATACTGGTATTCAGCTGCATCCGGTTAGACTGAAAGCCGACCCCAACATAGCTGGGAAAAGGCTGGGCAGATGTATAATATAATAATAATTAATTTATTGTCAGGCAACTAAGGCCCATAGATAAAATACACAAATTATTATTTGAAAATAATAAACTAATAAATATTAGGTTGGGGAAAAAGTTTTTTCGCATTATAGTATGTATAAACTTAAAATAAAATCTCTTTGGCTATACTATTTGTATCTGGCTGGTTTTGGTATCATTGAAAGTTTAAATTTTAAAGAACATGATTCCAAATTCAAATTAGGAAAATGTGTGATTTTCATTTGTTTTTCGTACTGTCAAGATGAGTGAATCTAATGAAGAAATTCGACACATTTTAAAATTTTACTACAAAAAAGGTAAAAATGCAACGCAAGCCGCGAAAAAAATTTGCGATGTTTATGGACCCAATGCAGTGTCTGTGAGAGTAGCACAAATTCGGTTTAAGCGTTTTCAATCCGGAAATTTTGATGTCAAAGATGCACGTCGCTCTGGTCGTCCTATTACGGATAAAATGGATGCCATTTTTGAAAAAGTGGAGCAAGATCGGCATATCAGTAGTTACAACGTAGCTGAAGAACTGGGAATTGACCACAAAACAGTTTTAGCGCATTTGATAAAAACTGGGTACACAAAAAAGCTCGATATTTGGGTACCTCACGAGCTCACTGAGAGAAACCTAATGAACCGTGTACTCATTTGTGATTCTTTAATACGACGTAATGAAACCGAACCATTTTTGAAGAAGCTGATAACTGGTGATGAAGAGTGGATCACGTACGACAAGAACGTGCGAAAATGGTCGTAGTCAAAGGCCGGTCAGACTTCACAGACTGTGGCGAAACCCGGGTTAACTCGCAACATGGTGATGCTGTAAGTGTGGTGGGATTGGAAGGGCATTATTCATTATGAGCTGTTACCACTAGGCAGGACCATCGATTCTGAACTCTACTGCGAACAACTGATGAGATTAAAGCAAGAAGTTGAGAGAAAGCGGCCGGAATTAATCAACAGAAGGGGTGTGGTTTTTCATCATGATAACGCTAGACCTCACACATCTTTAGCCACTCAGCAAAAATTAAGAGAGTTTGGCTGGGAGGTGTTAATGCATCCGCCGTATAGTTCTGACCTTGCACCTTCAGATTTCCACCTGTTTCGGTCTCTTCAGAATTCTTTAGGCAGTGTCAGGTTAACATCACGAGAGGACTGCCAAAACCACTTGTCGCGGTATTTTGATCAAAAGTCCCAAAATGTCTATAGCAATGGGATCATGTCCCTACCTACAGGATGGCAAAGAGTTATCGAACAAAATGGTACCTACATACTTTAGATAAATGTAAATAATGTATATTAAAAAATGGTTTGAATTTTCTTAAAAAATGCGAAGAAACTTTTTCCCCAACCTATTATTAAAAACATTTGGCACTAGTGTCTAGTAGTACGTTGGGTCGGCGACGTATTGCGCTGAGTCTGTATGTATGTGACTATGTAAGACAGCGCTGGTTCTAACTCTTGATCAGGCCCAGACTTTATGTAAATTCTACTTCGGTTTTATGTTACTGCATGCTACATCGGATTTATCAGCGTCACCTTTTGGATTAAAAAAAAATCTTATCTGGCAATACTGCTCCCGTGCCTCTCAGGGCCTTAGCACATCTCTACCGTAAAACCTCGTGATGTTTCGCTGATGTTCCGATACTTGTGTAGCGAGTGAGTTCAAGCGAGTCTGTTGATAATAGTTAACTGCGGTTTCGCTGTTTCGCGGCAGAGGTGTGCCTTAGCACTTGTGCTTTTTCATTTCTTGTCCGCACGCCATAATAAGGTAGCTTACTCCGTGTTCAAAAGATTAACCAATTGACAAAATGGTGTATCGTGGTACTTAGCTGATATCAGACGTTTCACTCGAGTGCAGTTCTTTCGAGTGAATGTTCATTTTTGTTTTATTGCACGTTCACAAGATCCCACAAAATAACATAGGAATGAACGTTCATCTGCTTCTTTCATTTCATTTTTAGATCATTCGGTAGTCGAGTGAAAGATGGCGAGTGCTGGATCGGCACCCTAATTACGTAATTCATTATCAATCGGCATAGGTTTTATTTTGACAGTTCAACAACATTCATTACGTTATTCACGTTGTTGAGCAGACAAATTCGAACATATTATGAAGTAATGGATTAGCAATTTGCTTCAAAATGATTCAGATTCCTATCGATAGTGTGTTACGCTATTAGGATGCTGTTCAATAATGAATTTATTTTGTGTTCAAACGTTTCACTTTGAGGGAAAGATGAATGAAAGACAAACATGAATAAAAAGTGAACTGCCTCGTTTGCACCGAACAATAAATTGATGCGTACAGTCTTATAACGCATTCAACTACATAAGTTGTCGTATGACAGAATTGTATTGAAAAGTTGTATTTCTTCTGAACTCTTATACGAAAATTGACTGCCAAAACCTTTATAGTTTTAAACAGAAACGCGAAACTAATTCCGGCCACGCTGTGAAAGTCTAAACCGTGTCAAGCGGCTCAAGTTAAAGGCGAGTGGCGATTGATTCGCCGCAGTAGAATGCTTACATCAGAACGTGTTCCAAACTCTAACTCAAAGCATTTATACCAAACATTACAGCATTTTTCTTTTTTTATTAAACCATTTACAGGCACTTTTTAACTAAACAGATGGGTAGTCTCCACCTTGGTGATGAGTTCATAAAATCATTTTTTAGTTCATCCTCGGGACATAATGTACCTAACTTCAGTCGTCTATAAAGATGACATGATGTATTGTATACCTCCAGTTCTTGCCAATACGAGCTAAGAAGACTTCTCAAACACTATCAGCCTATATCTTGTTCCGGTTGTAAAGGACAACGAAACCCAACTTGAGAGAACAAAGTTTCGAATCAGTTTATCTTGCTGCCTTCGGAAGTCCAATAACGACTTCAAGACTCAATTTGACGACTATTACTATTATTTTTACAGACTGGTATGCAGTAAAAATCAATACATCAGATATAGAAGAAAAAAATCACAGCACATTGGTGTACCTACCTTCCGCTGTTAGTGTCAACTACCTAATTAATTTTACTTCATTCAAGTAAAATTTAATTTAATGAGAATAGGTAGGTATTAGTATTAACAGACTGTTTGAAAATAAAAACCAGTCAAGTGCGAGTCTATAAAAACGGGAAAAAACACGTTTGTTGTATGGGAGCCCCCTTAAATATTTATTTTATTTTTTAGTATTTATTGTTATAGCGGCAGCTGAAATACATCATCTGTGAAAATTCCAACTGTCTAACTATCACGGTTCATGAGCCTGGTGGCAGACGGACAGTGGAGTCTTAGTAATAGGGTCCCGTTTTACCTTTTGGGTACGGAACCCTAACAAACTCAAATGTTAAAATTACTCCAACAATCAATTTGGTACGTGAATCACTGGCGGAATGTGTCCTGCACTAAAAATATCTGTTACATCCTTTATGTTACCACATTTTATGCAAATTACTCGTAAGTTATTTACTTTCATTTACCCTATATAACATAACTGTTTACCTAGGTAGGTACTATGTAAAGTAGGTACTTTACATAGTCCAATAATATTTGAATTAATGATATCGCCTGATCTAGAATTTCAGACAAAATACATAATAATTGTTCTATTAGGTGTATATTAATTGTTGAATTTTACATGGGACTTGGATAACTGGCGAAATAAACCAAGATACCAGGAGAAAGAGTAGGAGAAGGTATACCTCTGCCCAACCTTTTTGGGGAACAAGGCGTAATATTATGTTATGTAAAGTGGTCGAATTTATTGTTATTTCAGTCTAAAGCCCTAAAGTCCGAGGGTAAACAAAAATTAGACAAACAATCGCCAACAATTTTAAGCAAATTGGCCCTATTTATAATAAAAGGTACGTACAGACAGATGTTCCTAATTTGAAATCGGTCGTTGTATTTTTTTTTTTCAGATTTGGACTGGACTTGTTGTTATCAAGACAAGAATATTATGACAAATTAAGCGTAAAAAGGATAGACACAAGGTGTAGCTTCACTAGTTCTGTAACTTGCACAAGGGTAGGCAATAATGCTTGTCGTTCACCAATCAAAAGTTGCTATGGCAAACAGTGCCATGTGTATTTGCTGTTAAGAGTGCGTTTCTACCAAAGATATGCGAGGATGTCTAGCGGCGAATATGTGGAAAACTAACCAATAACAATACTATACTATAAATTGCGGTATAGCATGGTGCGGGTGACAGGTGACAGCGAGTGTAAATTTATTTAATTTACTACACTTTATTACTGATTCCGTATTTTACTATTATGATATTTATGGTGCAGATAAAATATTCAGTCATGTTTGTAAATCGCAGAAACGTTCAAGAGTGAAAAAAAAAACCGGCCAAGTGCGTGTCGGAACACGCACAATGAAGGGTTCCGTAGTTGAAAAGAATTTATCCAAAAAACAAACTAAACAATGGATCCCAAAAAAAAAAAAAAAATATGTTATAAAACTACAAATTAACATTCGGACTTTTTCTTTTATTTGTGCTGGAAGACCTTGCTTCTTGCCAAATTTCATAATTCTAGGTCAACGGGAAGTACCCTATAGGTTTTGATTTACTTGCGACAGTTGCGAGTATCAAAATGTGTCGCAAAATGGCTGTAATTTTTTATTGCGTTGACTTAGAAGGTTGATTTTTTTAGAACTCTAAGGCGCCATAGACTTACGTATTCGATATTAATTTCAACTTGATATCTCCACGCCTCCTTGAGAAGATAGAGTTGAAATTTTTTTTATATTAGGTCTTTACCTATGAAATTGCCGTTCTGCAGTACTGGCCATTTCAAATCAAAATAATTTTTGTTTGGCTAAGAATTCTAATTTCAAATTAATTTTATTTTAAAAACATGGGATTTTTTTTTTCCAAAAGTAGTCATTTGTTTATTGATTAGTGTTACATTTTCATCGCATTTCAATCTTTTTCGTCATCATGGATACGTTAAAAATTCGAGTAATTATGGAATATGAGTACCGTCGTGGCAGCAACGCGGCACAAGCGGCACGCAACATCAACGACGTTTACGGAGCTAACACTACAAACCAACGCACCACTTGTTATTGGTTTGCTCGCTTCCGTTCTGGAAATTTCGACCTGAAAAATGAACCTCGTGGTCGTCCGAAGACTTTGGTCGACAATGACGAATTAAAGGCGATTGTGGAAGCTGATGATACACAATCTACGGCTGAATTAGCAGCAGCTTTCGACGTTAGCGTCAAAACAATATTGGTCCATTTGCGTCAAATTGGCCAGGTAAAAAAGCTTGACAAATGGGTGCCCCACGAACTCAATGATCGCCAGCGCGAAGTACGTGTCGAGACGTGCCTTGCACTGCTCAACAGACACACAAATAAAGGAATTTTGAACCGCATTGTTACCTGCGATGAAAAATGGATTCTGTTTGATAACCGCAAGCGCTCAGCTAGTTGGTTGGATCCTGGTTCAGCACCTAAACAATGCCCTAAACGAAAACTTACCCCTAGAAAAGTGATGGTCACTGTTTGGTGGTCTAGCGCCGGTGTGATTCATCACAGATTCTTACCAAACGGGGTGAGCTTTACTTCAGATGTGTACTGTGAAGAACTGAACACAATGATGGAGAAGCTGGCACATCTCCAACCAGTATTGGTCAATCGCTCGTCTTCGCTGCTCCTGCACGACAACGCGCGACCTCATACTGCACAGCAGACGGTCTCCAAGGTGCAAGAACTGGGTTTGGAAGCTCTCCGTCATCCGCCCTACTCACCAGACCTTGCGCCTACAGTCTACTACTTTTTCCAGAATTTGGATAACTTCTTGGCGGGAAAAAAATTCAATACCCGAGAGGCAGTACAAAATGCCTTTGAAGAATCTGTTGCCTCCCGTCCAGCTGATTTCTTTAAGAAGGGCATCAATAAACTGCCACTGCGTTGGCAAAGATGCATTGATTGCATGGGTGATTACTTCGATTAATACAAATAAAAAATGCATGAAAAAAATTCGTTTAAATTTTTTCATACAAAACGGCAATTTCATAGGTAAAGACCTATTATGATAGAATTACAAATTAAATATAATCTTGACAGACTGACAGACTTGAATTTTTTTTATGCGATAGAATTATAAATTAACATTTTTCTGACTTTTTCCTTTACTTGTGCTGTGAGACCTTGCTTCTTGCCAAATTTCATTATTCTAGGTCAACGGGAAGTACCCTGTAGGTTTTGTTTTACTTGCGACAGTTGCGAGTATCAAAATGTGTCGCAAAATGACCGTATTTTTTTATTTCGTTGACTTAGAAGGTTGATTTTTTTAGAACTCTAAGGGTCCATAGACTTACGTATTCGATATTAATTTCAGCTTGATATCTCCACGCCTCCTTGAGAAAAAGAGTCATGCAGATTGATAGATTTGAATTTTTTTTTATATGATAGAATTACAAATTAACAGTTTTCGGACTTTTTCCTTTATTTGTGCTGTGAGAGCTTGCTTCTTGCCAAATTTCGTAATTCTAGCACAAAGGGAAGTACCCTATAGGTTTTGATTTACTTGCGAGTATCAAAATATATCGCATAAATGGCCCTATGTTTTTATTGCGTTGACTTAGAAGCTTGAGTTTATTAGGACTCCAAGAGACTATAGACTTACATATTTGATATTAATTTCAACTTGATACCTCCACGCGTTCCTGAGAAAAAGGGTCTTGACAGACTGACAGACAGACAGACAGACAGACGGACAACGAAGTGATCCTATAAGGCTTCCGTTTTTTCCTTTTGAGGTACAGAACCCTAGAAAGGAACGGTTCGTCTAATGTCACCCGCACCATGCTACACCGAAAATAGTATAGTTTAGCTCAAGCTATGAAAATGAAACGACGTTAGCATCCCTCGCTACGCAACCTCACTCATTTCGGTTGTAAACGCAGCAAGCACGGTCAGCTGCATTAATCGATTATGCGCGGCCATCTGAGTAGCTATCTCTGGACATACTTCAGGAGGACTACCATTATTTTAAGTGCGTTCGTCCAATGAATGCACATTATCGAAGTCACACGAACGGCACCAATTCTCGTAGTGAACGTGCTGTAGGTATAGTTTACGTGTGATGCTAATGCGTGGAACTAAATTTTCTTATTTAAACTGTCTAGCAAAATTGGGATTTTACTAACAAAAGTTCGGTAAAAGAAAAATTATCCCATCATCTATCAACTCCGCCAATCACAGTCCTCTTCCAGGCTGCGCCTTAACACGTTGTCATCCGCTTTCCGCATCTAGTCTGTCCCAGCCACTTTCTTAAGGTCATCGGTCCATCTAGCGGGGGGACGTCCCACCTACGCCTGCCGATACGTGGTCTCCACTCCAGGACTCATCTGCTCCACCGGCCATCGGTCGTTCGCCAACATGGCCAGCCCACTGCCACTTCAGTTTGCTTACTCTGTAATCAATGACAGCAACTCCGGTTTTAAAAAAATATCTATCGTTTCTAAAATAGTTATATGTTTCTACTGTACGCCACCGTAAATATCGCACATCGAGTTTAGGCCGCATCGAGGTCTGGTCAGCCTGACCTGTGTGGCAGTCCCATTCTAGAGCTTGACATGTCATATTAACTCGTTTGGCCCAGCGTCCGCTCTCATGAGGTGCGCACGTTATGACACAGTATTATTTTCTTAAGGAAAATGGGCATACGTTCACAAACGTTCTGCTCTTAAAGTATCCTTGAGTGTTATAAGATTTAAAAACAACGTCAATACAACTGCGTACAATTTGGACTCAATGTCTAATCCGTTCGTCTTGCGCACGACGTGTTCAGACGTTGCGCATGTGTGCGTACGCGCTTGCGAGTGAGTAGTAGACGACAACAATAAGCCGCCAAAATTCGATTTGTTGTGGCTCAAGGTGTTTGACACTTGCAAGTGTTGCGGCGCAAAAGTTCAACTAATAGAATTTACTGTGGCTTCCGTGATGAGACCCTAATTGCGTAACATACTTTCACTCACAATCTGAATGATTTTGAAGCACATTGCTAATCCATTGCTACATAATTATGTTCGAAAAATTTGCCTGTTCAACCACATAAATAACGCAATGAATGTTGATGAACTGTCAAAATTTTAATTTTGACAGTTCATCAACATTCACTGCCATTCCTAATGTTAATGTGTTACGCAATTACCCCGCACTTGTAGTATGTTGATCAAAATATGCTTCGCGATCGTAACAAATGTTGTATTTGCAGAACTATCATTAAAATCATCAATACAACCACGGGTTACCTTAGTGCATCCCTCTTAAGACTTATATCGGACTAAGACACCATGGCGGATAAATATACACTGCTTTATGGTGGGGATCTCACCAGTTGATAAGTTGCGCAACCAACCATTTATTTTTTGGCAGTGCGACCAAGGTTGTGCCGTCACTGGTGTCCTAGTGAGATAGGGCCTTAACGCCCGGGTTAGAGCTGTGTGTTATTTTCTCATTTTAATTCAACCGTACATTCTTCTTTACTGTCATAGTCAGCATAGTAATAACAACACTAGAATCTTTGTTACTAATTACAATGCAATGCAATACAATGCAATTTGTTGTTTGTGCAATGGTACCGATAGCCTCACTTTTGTGACTGTACGGCCAGCCGTAAAGACACAAAAGTGAGGCATAAGTGTAGGCTAAGTGAGACCAGTCTCGTATTAAGCTAATGAAAGTACGCAATGAAAGTACTCCATTAGTTTATTGAATGGCTGTTATGACCTTTTTGTCAAAAGGAAAAAAGACGCGAAATGGATAACTTTACTTCGCTTATTAGAAAATATTTTATCATCAATGACTTTTTCAATAGGTAGGTATGTATTTGATCGAACCTCTAATATGAGTAATTCCCATTTTGCTCTCCTAAATATATAAATTATTGAACACTATAATACAATTATGACTGCGTCCCTTTTTGTGAATCTCAAATAATTCTTATTTTTTTGTGTGGAGAAAAGCTCACGTATACTGCACTACCATGGCGAGATAGTGCAGCGGGAACACGGGCACGCGTTAGCACTCATCCGCGAACCGGCCACGGATGTCCGTCACCGATCCCTCCTATAAGGAGTACCCCCCATCAGCGGCGCACCAGAACACGTTGCAAGCCGTTACCACCCCAGGGATCAAACCAGCACATGGGCACCAGACGACTTCGTGTCTGCAGCGCACCGCAATACTGGCACTCCTCTCCCGCCGCAGCCTCCAACCCTCAGCCGCGATGCCTCCCATATGAGAATCGAGCTGAATGCCGTGCAATTGGAGATGCCTCAGTCCAGCAGTAGACTGCTGTAGGTTGATGATGAATAAGCAAAACAGAGCCCGAAGTCAATCTGTTAATGTAACTTTCCGGCAACTGATCCCAGGGTAACAGTTGGTCTTTACGTTCAAATATAGATCGGGGTTATTATTATCAATTGAATAATGCTTTTGAAATGAAAGAAAAAGAACGAAATATAGGATTATTTATCACAGAAACTCGTGCACATAAATTATATGTAACAATGCTAAATGTTATAGGCGAAAAAAAATCAGCTGTCCCATACATTCATGTTCGCATAACTCGTCAAAATGCAGCGAGCAGCAGATATATGTTTCAATTTAATTAGCTTCATTTATTTAATTAATGTTATGATTTATTTTGCGCTACTTTTCAGCGAATTGTTTTAGAAACTCCAACGTTAAAAAAACCCGACCATCTGTAATGTAGTATATCGTAAATGAAATACGTGGATCAACGACAGACTGGTATATTCACATAATAAAACTAACTACCCACCACCATACAATTAAGCGACCAACCGATGTCACATATCTCTTCCTTAAGTCCACTAATAACAACATATACATCTTACAACTAACAAATTTATATAACTACCTATCCAACTATTGTGGAAAATTAATGACAGCTTGTCTAGCTTGGTTGAACGGGTTCCCTACTTGAAATCGAATGACGTGAGATCGAATAACACTTGCTCGAAAACGTTAGCTCGATAGTACTTGAAATCGATAAATTATGAGCACAAATAAATAATTTTGAATTTTGACAGTTCATTACCTCGATGCATCAAAATCTCGAATAACTATAAGCTCGAATCATCGGCAGCGCAAAGGCCCATTATCTTGAAACATCATTTCTCGAACGACCATCTAATCGATTTACAGAATAGTTTTAAGGCACGTTTTAAGGATTTTTATTTGAGAACATTATAAATGAAACGATATATATAAGGGGCTCGTGGCTAAGTAATAACAGCCGCACGGATCGTTCGTTAAGGTTAAGCTACGCTTGCCGCGGTCGTTCCGTGGATGGGTGACCATCTTTACATACCGTTACATAGCCGTTGGTCCCGGCTGACATTCGTGGATCTTTGACAGTCGTTACGGGTCATCACAAGCCCGAAAGTCTGACAACCAGTCTTACCAAGAGGTATCGTATTACCCAGTAACTGGTTTCTAGAGGTCAGATAGGCAGTCACTCCAGATAAAATACTGGTATTCAGCTGCATCCGGTTAGACTGGAAGCCAACCCCAACATACGAGTAGTTGGGGAAAGGCTAGGCAGATGATGATACTGAAACAATATATGCGTAGAAATATAAATCAACTGTAATCATGAATCTAAGAAAATGTCATTAAACTACTCGATACAAATACTACATGTGTATACTGTTGATATTATGATTAAAACTACCCTCATTATTATTTTTTCTGGCTAAATAAAAATATGTATGAAGGTAGTACCAAACAGTTAGATTGTTTACTACCTATTTGCTACGTAGATAATTAATTGACAGTACGTGGTAGTTTGTGATTGTAATCAATGTTGTTTGACTATTTTCATTAAAAAAAATTAAAAAAAAAAACAACCGACTGCAAAAAAAATACTACAAAGTGAAAAATAATTTTAATTTTGGAAGTCGGTGTCTTTGGATCTTTATTTTAGCTTTTTGCCACCGACTTCCGAAATTAAAATTATTTTTCACTTTGTAGTATTTTTTTTTTGAAGTCGGTTGTTTTTTTTTTGTAAAAAAGTTTTTAATTTTTTCACTTTTTAGTGGGTCAGTCTGTAATTTATCCAAGTTAAAATATTGCAAATAAAATATTGCTTTTCCCGATACAAGGACGATAATTGTTGAAGAGTTCTCCCAGTAAGGAACCAGGAGAACTGAAACTGATGGTGAAGTCACCATCAGCTCCACTTCAACATATGTATTGTGACGAGGATAAATTGCTTAGTAATAATCGAATCACAATCCGTGAAATACGAATTATTGAGTAGTTCCGATGGCCATCTGTGGTCTTCCTCATCAATTCCACTTCACCGAATAAGGCTTTCCGGGAGCAAATGCACGGTTACTATAAAAAATAGCCAAATCGCTATAGGTGTGCCTATAATATTTGAAGGTTCCCTTCGATTTCTCTGGGATGCCAATATGAGATCGTGGTTTCCTTATCATGGTACCACCCTTGGGATATCTCCTTTACAATAAAAAAAGAATCATTAAAATCAATTCATAAACGACGAAGTTATCCGCGAACACACATAAAAAAAAGTAAAAAAAAAATATATATATACGGTCGAATTGAGAAACCTCCTTTTTTTGAAGTCGTTTAAAAAGGTCCAAAATAATTAGTGTTCAAGCATATACTTATAAAAAAAGATGGACTCTGCGCGACGCATATCGAAAGTGAAGCACAGTAAGTATGCCGGGACCGTTTGTACAAACATGCGCCTCACGCACACATTTATATCATAGTATGCCGACCGCCATTATGTGACATGACGGCGTCTTTGTCAAATCACGCACACATATATCGGTGCGGTGCTTCACTTTCGATACGCGTGGCGCGGCGTCCTCCTTTTTATATATGTCTATCGTGTTCAAGCTTCAAAATCACAAAAAGGCAACGACATTTTGATTCTAAATGGTTACGTGGCGTGATGGCAATCAATATAAAAATCGGTGAAAAATTTTTTTTTTTTTTTTTGTATTATTACATTGCTTTTGTGTTTTATAACACAAAAGCAATGTAATAATACGACCATTAGTGAATCACCAGAAGGAAACGGTGTGCATTACTTGATAAAAGAAATGAGTGCTCATGGTCATGCGCCTGATCCAGGTATAAAAAATAGAGTACAATTAAGAAATGATATAAAACAAGATGCAATAATCAATTTTACGTCGCATCCAGCGCAGATAATCAACAAGAATTTGGTTAATTTGCCGAGCTCAAGCGCTTGTTCAGTCCCGAATAAAAACGTCTTACGAGAAATTGAAAGGCACGCCAAGACGAAAGGAAAGCCAGTAGAACCCAGAAAATTAGAGACAGCAATACCAGAGGAATTGCTCAAGGTAGACGGAGAAATATTTTTTACGAGAGATTACAAGTTAGGCGAGGAACGTATATTGCTATTCACAACTAAAAAAAATTTTGAAATTTTGAATATCTGAAGTATGGATAATGGATGGAACTTTTCAGAGTTGTCCACAATTATTTAAACAATTGTATTCTATTCATGGCATTGTCGGCGAGTGTGATTATCAAAGAATCGTGCCCTTGGTATATGGGTTTGTTACTCGGAAAACTGAAGAATGCTATATTTATTTTTTCCGTCAGCTCCGAGAATACGCGACCGAATGCAATATAGTTTTGGAGCGTCAACACGTCTTGAATTTCCGAACGCAATTAGCAAGAGTTGCTTTTTTCACTTCGGTCAGTCTTTGTGGAGAAAAATTCAAGAAAGCGGTCTCTCTTCTAGATATGGCCAAGACAGTGAATTTGCACTAAAATTAAGCCATCTGCTCGCCTTGGCGTTTCTGACTCCAGAAGAAATTCCAGAAGCGTATCAAATTCTCAAAGAACAAGTAGCAAACAGAACACACACACAGGAAGAAGAAATGATCACGAGTTGGTTTGAGAGATATTATATTTTCGGCATACTAAGCTCTCATTGCTCACAGACAAACTCAACCACAGTTACAATTTCAAGAAAACAACAGCCTGTTTTCTCACCTGCACTGTGGTCAATTCAACTCAATAATGATAGGGGATTTTCAAGTACCCAAAATAATGTTAAGGCATGGCATCCACTTGGAATGCCTTGTTAGACAATAAAAAACTTGGATTATATGAAACGATTGGAAAACTTAATGAAGAACAAGTAAACCCTAAACATGTTATAGAAAAAGCCAATGCCGCAGTAGACAAGACACCACGTTAAAAGAAAATGAGACAACGCAATGCCTTTACGAGTATTATGAGGATTTCAAGGTGAGATTTTTACAGAATAGATCGGCAGTAGTCTACCGCAGGGAGCGCTGGGAGACGCAAGTCCCACATAATGCTGACCTATAAAAACTTGGTAGTTACCGTGATTAAAACTAAATATTCCAATGAAAACAGTCTCGCGATCGAATTAAAACTTTACTTAATTAATTTGTAAAAGTTGACGAGTTTACAAATAAAACGGCCTGTATATAATTTGTGGGAGAAAAATGGTTAATGACATGCGAAACTTCACACGACCCGACTTAGCTGAGGGAAATGCACATCCCGAACGATCAGTACCGAGCAGAAAATTCGGGCAAGCGTCATTAGATTCTGGCATAGCTGATGAAGAAGAAGGTGCTGTGAAAGTGAATTTTAACCTGGATGGGACTATTATATGTCGGAGGATAAAGACGAAGATGAAGACCTCCTTCACGAAGAATTTCGCAAGAATGCCTTGGTCCTACGCACCCAGCTTTCTATGCGAGTGCAACGCCATCATTGAGAGATTACTCAACTTTCAAGGCCGTGAACTTCGCAGGGCGCTGTTCACCCTCAAACAGATCCTGCAATCTGACAAAGACCTGGTGCACGAGTTCGTTGCCAACAAAGGCTTGGACTGCCTCATGCAAGTCGGCAATATGGTGGACCATAACTATTTGGATTACATTCTTCGAGCAATGGGACAGATACTCCTGTACGTCGACGGTATGCCCGGAGTGATGGCCCACAAACGCTGTGTCCAGTGGCTCTACTCTCTCATCGCCAGCAAATTCCGCCACGTAGTGAAAACTGCTCTCGAACTACTTCTAGACTTCGTCGTATACACTGACAAGAACTGTCTTCTCCTCATCGACGCCACTGTCCCTGTTGACGGCTCCAATGGCCGACAACCTTGGTATAAAATCATGAAGATCCTGCAAGACTTCGTTGCATCAGTTACTGAACTCCTGATGTATGCAACTACTCTGATAAATAGGAGTCTGAACAATGTTCCCGATAGGGATACTTACTATGACCAAGTAGATGCACTACAAGATCAGGGGATAGATGACATTATCGAGCTGTATATGTCTAAGCAGGGAACAGATTTAGATCTGTTGAGGCAACTGCAGATCTTCGAAGCAGTTCTGCTGTTTAAGGATGGTGTTGAGACTGGAACGGCACTTAAGCAATTAGACGAATCGGTGATTAATTCAATTCGCCTTCGAAGCGTAAACCTAAGTGCTGACAGAAGAAAACCCAAAAAACAGCAATGCAAAAAGAAAGGAAACCAAAGATATACGTCAAACCTGAAACAGAGGATACAAAATGGAACGCTAGGCCACAATGTGAATGCTGTTGATGCAATAACCGTGATGCGGCAAAAACATACTAATTCCGTCCCTGAGGTTAAAGACGATCGGGGTATCTTGCTGAATAGAGAGCACAGTATCAAAGATCTGGCGCAAAGGCTGACCAGCCCTTCAGCATTACCACTGAGGATAAACCTTAAAGGGTTTCTAATATGGGAGGAATTGTGTCAAAGGCCAAAGAGGAATTAGCTAAATCTCAATCGAAAGAAATTATAAGGAGTCCAACTATAGAGAAATCACCAAAAGTGCACGAAATAAAAGTGTCAGAGAACGACTTGCATTGGGAAGAACTAAGGAAGGGATGTCTTAACATAGAATTTCATCTATGCGACTTGGACTTTTCGGAGCTCCGCGAAGACTCGGACGATGATATGTCATCGCCTGCAGTGAATGCTGCTAGTGGTCCACTACCGCCGCCTCCAACAATATTCCCACAAATGGGCCTCCCTTACCTGGCTGTTTCCAATGCTAATTAAAAATAACGTACCTATTCCATCAAAACCAGCTCTTTCTTCAGAAACACCTAATGGTTCTGATAACTCCATTTATTTGGAAAACTCCATTAGGAAAATTGAATAGTTTCGGGTAGCTTGATGTGCTGGCGTCTGTACATGAGCAGTGTGAACTCATCGAGTTTAAGAAATATCTTAGATGGAACTTATATAGGTCAAGTTCTATTTACACTGAGTTTTGAACTGTGTTTTAGTTGATTTATTTGAATAATAGATAATGTTATTGATTTTTAGGAAAACCGGTTGATTTTTGTGTATTTTTTTTTTAATTCAATCCCGTCTCTAAATAGCTAAATTTGATGTCATTTATTGTCACCTAAATGAGTAAATATGTGATTCAAGTGATTATTCATTTTATTTCTAATTACCAATCACGAAGCATAATTACCATATTAATTTTAAATGCTAATTACCGTGTGTTTCATTTCTCATCACCGTTCCACGAAAATTTTCAGTTTTAGATTCAGACCTATACAGGAGTTCAAATACTGTGCGTTTGATTGATTTCGTTAATATGCACTATAAACTTTACGTTAAATCCATAAAAGTTGTAATTGGAAGCATTATTTGAACTTAACTTACGAATCCTGAATAGGTATGTGTATAACTTCAAATATTCACCCTAATCCTCTCGGAGCTTAGCCAAGTGTTGCCTACAAAATGGTTGAGCACCCACGCATCATACTCGTGAATGAGTGCCGTCAGTTGAGACTGGTCATCTCCTAACTGCCAGGGCTTATTTTTAATCTTATACATATTTTGAATTGTTTTTTACATTTTTCTCACATGTTAGCAACAAGAATAATGCACCCAGGATTTAGTAATACTTATCTTGATTAAAAAGAAAGAGAGTCCGTGGAGTTTCTTGCCCGTTCTTCTCATTAAGATCTACGTTTTGGAATGGGCAACTAGCTTCAACTTTCTGACTAACTGACTGACTTTTTGACAATTCAATGTGCCTGTAATTAGTTTAATTGAAATAGTTTGAGTTGAAAATCCAATAGTGGGCTTCATTTAAGTATCATCATCTGCCTGCCTTTTCCCAACTATGTTGGAAGCAGCTTTCAGTCTATCTGGATGCAGATAATAACCAGTATTCTACGTGAAGCGACTGCCTATCTGACCTCCACAACCCAGTACTTGGGTAATAACGTACAACTTGGTAAGACTCCAAAACTACTGTCAAAGATCTACAAATGACAGCCGGAACATTGCGCTTTTATGTAGGCATTATATTATTATTTAGAGGTCGCCTAGTGTTAGTGAAAACATGTGTTATTTGGTACCTAAATGCTGACACTCAATTTAAACTGGATGAAACTGTCAACTATACTAAATTCTAAACTATACCTCCGTTCAGCTCCCGTTTCAGTAAATTTTCGTGTCAAATTCGTAATTCCGACACCGTATCGTTCCGGCCTGAAGCCACGATCTAGCGAGGTCGGCGCGTGAAGCCTGCATGGCGGTGTTGAATAGAAAATGAGCAGGCACGTACTCGTACACATCCTACACAGATGCCTATATATGTAGGTACTTGCTGCAAGCGGTCATGTGGATGTGGACTTTATTGGTGAAAATGTAAAATTCAGCGCATGTAGCCATTTCTATACCCTAGATTTAGATGTGAAACTACTCTTTGCATACCTCAGTTAATTTAAGAGACTTAAGGCTGACGAAGATTTGGGCGGGCCGCAGCAGCACAATGAATGTTCCGTAGTTGAAAAGAATTTATCCCAGAAACAAACATAACATTATAGTTGAAAAACATGATCTCACGGTAATTTCTCCAACTATAAATTTAACTTTGTAATCGCAAAAATAATCATTTTTTTATGTGATAAAACTACAAATTAGCGATTTTCGGTCTTTGTCCTTAATTTGTGCTGTGAGACCTTGCTTCTTGCCAAATTTCATGATTCTAGTACAACGGGAAGTTTCCCTATAAGTTTTGAAATACTTGCAAGTATACCAAATATGTCACATAAATGGCCGTATTTTTATTGTGTTAGAAGCTTGATTTTTTAGAGCTCCAAGGGACCATATATCTACGTGTTTGATATCAATTTCAACTTGATACCTCCACGCGTTCCTAAGATATAGGGTCATGCTCATGACAGACTGAGAGACAGACAGACGGAAAGTGATTATATAAGGGTTCCATTTTTTCCTTTTGAAATACGGAAGCCTAAAGTGCTCGTTGCGGTTACCTTCTGAGTGCAATGTTTCATATGAAATGTACCACAGTGATGTAGGAAGATATTTGCAATGCGATGCGGCTCGCTCAAATCTTTATCAGCCTTAAGTCTCTTAAATACACTACAAAGAAATACAACTCTTAAGTATTGAATCGACAACGTGCTAGTCAAAGACAAAAATAGTACTAAAATAAAATAATAATAATACTTAATAATACCTAATTAATTAATAATTAATTATTATTAATAATAATAAATAATAGTAATTTTTTACTCATATTTTAATGTAAGATCTTTCTTTAGTTAAACCATTGACACACACAACCATTCTTACCAAGTGATATCGTACTACCCAGTATCTGGGTTGTGGAAGTCAGATAGGCAGTCGCTCCTTGCAAAGTACTGGTATTCAGCTGCATCCCGTTAGACTGGAAGCCGACCCCAGCATAGCTGGGAAAAGGCTGGGCAGATGTATAATATAATAATAACTCATTTATTGTCAGGCAACTAAGGCCCATAGATAAAATACACAAATTATTATTTGAAAATAATAAACTAATAAATATTAAAAACATTTGGCACTAGTGTCTAGTAGTACGTTGGGTTGGCGACGTATTGCGCTGAGTCTGTATGTATGTGACTATGTAAGACAGCGCTGGTTCTAACTCTTGATCAGGCCCAGACTTTATGTAAATTCTACTTCGGTTTTATGTTACTGCATGCTACTTCGGATTTATAAGCGTCACCCTTTGGATTAAAAAAAAATCTTATCTGGCAATACTGCTCCCGTGCCTCTCAGGTAAGGCCCTGAGAGGCACGGGAGCACATCTCTACCGTAAAACCTCGTGATGTTTCGCTGATGTTCCGATACTCGTGTAGCGAGTGAGTTCAAGCGAGTCAGTTGATAATAGTTAACTGCGGTTTCGCTGTTTCGCGGCAGAGGTGTGCCTTAGCACTTGTGCTTTTTCATTTCTTGTCCGCACGCCATAATAAGGTAGCTTACGCCGTGTTCAAAAGATTAACCAATTGACAAAATGGTGTATCGTGATACTTAGCTGATATCAGACGCTTCACTCGAGTGCATGGTTCTTTCGAGTGAATATTCATTTTTGTTACATTGCACGTTCACACGATCCCACAAAATAACATAGGAATAAACGTTCATCTGCTTCTTTCATTTCATTTTTAGATCATTCGGTAGTCGAGTGAAAGATGGCGAGTGCTGGATCGGCACCCTAATTACGTAATTCATTATCAATCGGAATAGGTTTAATTTTTGACAGGTCAACAACATTCATTGCGTTATTCATGTTGTCGAGCAGACAAATTCGAACATATTATGAAGTAATGGATTAACAATTTGCTTCAAAATGATTCAGATTCCGATCGATAGTGAGTTACGCTATTAGGATGCTGTTCACTAATGAATTTATTTTGTGTTCAAACGTTTCACTTTGAGGGAAAGATGAATGAAAGACAAACATGAGTAAATGTGAACTGCCTCGTTTGCACCGAACAATAAACTGATGCGTACAGTCTTATAATGCATTCAACTACATAAGTTGTCGTATGTCAGCATTGTATTGAAAAGTTGTATTTCTTCTGAAATCTTATACGAAAATTGACTGCGAAAACCTTTATAGTTTTAAACAGAAACGCGAAACTAATTCCGGCCTCGCTGTGAAAGTCTAAACCGTGTGTGTAGCTCAAGTTAATGGCGAGTGGCGATTGATTCGCCGCAGTAGAATGCTTACATCAGAACGTGTTCCAAACTCTAACTCAAAGCATTTCTAACAAACATTACAGCATTTTTCTTTTTTTATTAAACCATTTACAGGCACTTTTTAACTAAACAGATGGGTAGTCTCCACCTTGGGGATGAGTTCATAAAATCATTTTTTAGTTCATCCTCGGGACATAATGTACCTAACTTCAGTCGTCTATAAAGATGACATGATGTATTGTATACCTCCAGTTCTTGCCAATACGAGCTAAGAAGACTTCTCAAACACTATCAGCCTATATCTTGTTCCGGTTGTAAAGGACAACGAAACCCAACTTGAGAGAACAAAGTTTCGAATCAGTTTATCTTGCTGCCTTCGGAAGTCCAATAACGACTTCAAGACTCAATTTGACGACTATTACTATTATTTTTACAGACTGGTATGCAGTAAAAATCAATACATCAGATATAGAAGAAAAAAATCACAGCACATTGGTGTACCTACCTTCCGCTGTTAGTGTCAACTACCTAATTAATTTTACTTCATTCAAGTAAAATTTAATTTAATGAGAATAGGTAGGTATTAGTATTAACAGACTGTTTGAAAATAAAAACCAGTCAAGTGCGAGTCTATAAAAACGGGAAAAAACACGTTTGTTGTATGGGAGCCCCCTTAAATATTTATTTTATTTTTTAGTATTTATTGTTATAGCGGCAGCTGAAATACATCATCTGTGAAAATTCCAACTGTCTAACTATCACGGTTCATGAGCCTGGTGGCAGACGGACAGTGGAGTCTTAGTAATAGGGTCCCGTTTTACCTTTTGGGTACGGAACCCTAACAAACTCAAATGTTAAAATTACTCCAACAATCAATTTGGTACGTGAATCACTGGCGGAATGTGTCCTGCACTAAAAATATCTGTTACATCCTTTATGTTACCACATTTTATGCAAATTACTCGTAAGTTATTTACTTTCATTTACCCTATATAACATAACTGTTTACCTAGGTAGGTACTATGTAAAGTAGGTACTTTACATAGTCCAATAATATTTGAATTAATGATATCGCCTGATCTAGAATTTCAGACAAAATACATAATAATTGTTCTATTAGGTGTATATTAATTGTTGAATTTTACATGGGACTTGGATAACTGGCGAAATAAACCAAGATACCAGGAGAAAGAGTAGGAGAAGGTATACCTCTGCCCAACCTTTTTGGGGAACAAGGCGTAATATTATGTTATGTAAAGTGGTCGAATTTATTGTTATTTCAGTCTAAAGCCCTAAAGTCCGAGGGTAAACAAAAATTAGACAAACAATCGCCAACAATTTTAAGCAAATTGGCCCTATTTATAATAAAAGGTACGTACAGACAGATGTTCCTAATTTGAAATCGGTCGTTGTATTTTTTTTTTTCAGATTTGGACTGGACTTGTTGTTATCAAGACAAGAATATTATGACAAATTAAGCGTAAAAAGGATAGACACAAGGTGTAGCTTCACTAGTTCTGTAACTTGCACAAGGGTAGGCAATAATGCTTGTCGTTCACCAATCAAAAGTTGCTATGGCAAACAGTGCCATGTGTATTTGCTGTTAAGAGTGCGTTTCTACCAAAGATATGCGAGGATGTCTAGCGGCGAATATGTGGAAAACTAACCAATAACAATACTATACTATAAATTGCGGTATAGCATGGTGCGGGTGACAGGTGACAGCGAGTGTAAATTTATTTAATTTACTACACTTTATTACTGATTCCGTATTTTACTATTATGATATTTATGGTGCAGATAAAATATTCAGTCATGTTTGTAAATCGCAGAAACGTTCAAGAGTGAAAAAAAAAACCGGCCAAGTGCGTGTCGGAACACGCACAATGAAGGGTTCCGTAGTTGAAAAGAATTTATCCAAAAAACAAACTAAACAATGGATCCCAAAAAAAAAAAAAAATATGTTATAAAACTACAAATTAACATTCGGACTTTTTCTTTTATTTGTGCTGGAAGACCTTGCTTCTTGCCAAATTTCATAATTCTAGGTCAACGGGAAGTACCCTATAGGTTTTGATTTACTTGCGACAGTTGCGAGTATCAAAATGTGTCGCAAAATGGCTGTAATTTTTTATTGCGTTGACTTAGAAGGTTGATTTTTTTAGAACTCTAAGGCGCCATAGACTTACGTATTCGATATTAATTTCAACTTGATATCTCCACGCCTCCTTGAGAAGATAGAGTTGAAATTTTTTTTATATTAGGTCTTTACCTATGAAATTGCCGTTCTGCAGTACTGGCCATTTCAAATCAAAATAATTTTTGTTTGGCTAAGAATTCTAATTTCAAATTAATTTTATTTTAAAAACATGGGATTTTTTTTTTCCAAAAGTAGTCATTTGTTTATTGATTAGTGTTACATTTTCATCGCATTTCAATCTTTTTCGTCATCATGGATACGTTAAAAATTCGAGTAATTATGGAATATGAGTACCGTCGTGGCAGCAACGCGGCACAAGCGGCACGCAACATCAACGACGTTTACGGAGCTAACACTACAAACCAACGCACCACTTGTTATTGGTTTGCTCGCTTCCGTTCTGGAAATTTCGACCTGAAAAATGAACCTCGTGGTCGTCCGAAGACTTTGGTCGACAATGACGAATTAAAGGCGATTGTGGAAGCTGATGATACACAATCTACGGCTGAATTAGCAGCAGCTTTCGACGTTAGCGTCAAAACAATATTGGTCCATTTGCGTCAAATTGGCCAGGTAAAAAAGCTTGACAAATGGGTGCCCCACGAACTCAATGATCGCCAGCGCGAAGTACGTGTCGAGACGTGCCTTGCACTGCTCAACAGACACACAAATAAAGGAATTTTGAACCGCATTGTTACCTGCGATGAAAAATGGATTCTGTTTGATAACCGCAAGCGCTCAGCTAGTTGGTTGGATCCTGGTTCAGCACCTAAACAATGCCCTAAACGAAAACTTACCCCTAGAAAAGTGATGGTCACTGTTTGGTGGTCTAGCGCCGGTGTGATTCATCACAGATTCTTACCAAACGGGGTGAGCTTTACTTCAGATGTGTACTGTGAAGAACTGAACACAATGATGGAGAAGCTGGCACATCTCCAACCAGTATTGGTCAATCGCTCGTCTTCGCTGCTCCTGCACGACAACGCGCGACCTCATACTGCACAGCAGACGGTCTCCAAGGTGCAAGAACTGGGTTTGGAAGCTCTCCGTCATCCGCCCTACTCACCAGACCTTGCGCCTACAGTCTACTACTTTTTCCAGAATTTGGATAACTTCTTGGCGGGAAAAAAATTCAATACCCGAGAGGCAGTACAAAATGCCTTTGAAGAATCTGTTGCCTCCCGTCCAGCTGATTTCTTTAAGAAGGGCATCAATAAACTGCCACTGCGTTGGCAAAGATGCATTGATTGCATGGGTGATTACTTCGATTAATACAAATAAAAAATGCATGAAAAAAATTCGTTTAAATTTTTTCATACAAAACGGCAATTTCATAGGTAAAGACCTATTATGATAGAATTACAAATTAAATATAATCTTGACAGACTGACAGACTTGAATTTTTTTTATGCGATAGAATTATAAATTAACATTTTTCTGACTTTTTCCTTTACTTGTGCTGTGAGACCTTGCTTCTTGCCAAATTTCATTATTCTAGGTCAACGGGAAGTACCCTGTAGGTTTTGTTTTACTTGCGACAGTTGCGAGTATCAAAATGTGTCGCAAAATGACCGTATTTTTTTATTTCGTTGACTTAGAAGGTTGATTTTTTTAGAACTCTAAGGGTCCATAGACTTACGTATTCGATATTAATTTCAGCTTGATATCTCCACGCCTCCTTGAGAAAAAGAGTCATGCAGATTGATAGATTTGAATTTTTTTTTATATGATAGAATTACAAATTAACAGTTTTCGGACTTTTTCCTTTATTTGTGCTGTGAGAGCTTGCTTCTTGCCAAATTTCGTAATTCTAGCACAAAGGGAAGTACCCTATAGGTTTTGATTTACTTGCGAGTATCAAAATATATCGCATAAATGGCCCTATGTTTTTATTGCGTTGACTTAGAAGCTTGAGTTTATTAGGACTCCAAGAGACTATAGACTTACATATTTGATATTAATTTCAACTTGATACCTCCACGCGTTCCTGAGAAAAAGGGTCTTGACAGACTGACAGACAGACAGACAGACAGACGGACAACGAAGTGATCCTATAAGGCTTCCGTTTTTTCCTTTTGAGGTACAGAACCCTAGAAAGGAACGGTTCGTCTAATGTCACCCGCACCATGCTACACCGAAAATAGTATAGTTTAGCTCAAGCTATGAAAATGAAACGACGTTAGCATCCCTCGCTACGCAACCTCACTCATTTCGGTTGTAAACGCAGCAAGCACGGTCAGCTGCATTAATCGATTATGCGCGGCCATCTGAGTAGCTATCTCTGGACATACTTCAGGAGGACTACCATTATTTTAAGTGCGTTCGTCCAATGAATGCACATTATCGAAGTCACACGAACGGCACCAATTCTCGTAGTGAACGTGCTGTAGGTATAGTTTACGTGTGATGCTAATGCGTGGAACTAAATTTTCTTATTTAAACTGTCTAGCAAAATTGGGATTTTACTAACAAAAGTTCGGTAAAAGAAAAATTATCCCATCATCTATCAACTCCGCCAATCACAGTCCTCTTCCAGGCTGCGCCTTAACACGTTGTCATCCGCTTTCCGCATCTAGTCTGTCCCAGCCACTTTCTTAAGGTCATCGGTCCATCTAGCGGGGGGACGTCCCACCTACGCCTGCCGATACGTGGTCTCCACTCCAGGACTCATCTGCTCCACCGGCCATCGGTCGTTCGCCAACATGGCCAGCCCACTGCCACTTCAGTTTGCTTACTCTGTAATCAATGACAGCAACTCCGGTTTTAAAAAAATATCTATCGTTTCTAAAATAGTTATATGTTTCTACTGTACGCCACCGTAAATATCGCACATCGAGTTTAGGCCGCATCGAGGTCTGGTCAGCCTGACCTGTGTGGCAGTCCCATTCTAGAGCTTGACATGTCATATTAACTCGTTTGGCCCAGCGTCCGCTCTCATGAGGTGCGCACGTTATGACACAGTATTATTTTCTTAAGGAAAATGGGCATACGTTCACAAACGTTCTGCTCTTAAAGTATCCTTGAGTGTTATAAGATTTAAAAACAACGTCAATACAACTGCGTACAATTTGGACTCAATGTCTAATCCGTTCGTCTTGCGCACGACGTGTTCAGACGTTGCGCATGTGTGCGTACGCGCTTGCGAGTGAGTAGTAGACGACAACAATAAGCCGCCAAAATTCGATTTGTTGTGGCTCAAGGTGTTTGACACTTGCAAGTGTTGCGGCGCAAAAGTTCAACTAATAGAATTTACTGTGGCTTCCGTGATGAGACCCTAATTGCGTAACATACTTTCACTCACAATCTGAATGATTTTGAAGCACATTGCTAATCCATTGCTACATAATTATGTTCGAAAAATTTGCCTGTTCAACCACATAAATAACGCAATGAATGTTGATGAACTGTCAAAATTTTAATTTTGACAGTTCATCAACATTCACTGCCATTCCTAATGTTAATGTGTTACGCAATTACCCCGCACTTGTAGTATGTTGATCAAAATATGCTTCGCGATCGTAACAAATGTTGTATTTGCAGAACTATCATTAAAATCATCAATACAACCACGGGTTACCTTAGTGCATCCCTCTTAAGACTTATATCGGACTAAGACACCATGGCGGATAAATATACACTGCTTTATGGTGGGGATCTCACCAGTTGATAAGTTGCGCAACCAACCATTTATTTTTTGGCAGTGCGACCAAGGTTGTGCCGTCACTGGTGTCCTAGTGAGATAGGGCCTTAACGCCCGGGTTAGAGCTGTGTGTTATTTTCTCATTTTAATTCAACCGTACATTCTTCTTTACTGTCATAGTCAGCATAGTAATAACAACACTAGAATCTTTGTTACTAATTACAATGCAATGCAATACAATGCAATTTGTTGTTTGTGCAATGGTACCGATAGCCTCACTTTTGTGACTGTACGGCCAGCCGTAAAGACACAAAAGTGAGGCATAAGTGTAGGCTAAGTGAGACCAGTCTCGTATTAAGCTAATGAAAGTACGCAATGAAAGTACTCCATTAGTTTATTGAATGGCTGTTATGACCTTTTTGTCAAAAGGAAAAAAGACGCGAAATGGATAACTTTACTTCGCTTATTAGAAAATATTTTATCATCAATGACTTTTTCAATAGGTAGGTATGTATTTGATCGAACCTCTAATATGAGTAATTCCCATTTTGCTCTCCTAAATATATAAATTATTGAACACTATAATACAATTATGACTGCGTCCCTTTTTGTGAATCTCAAATAATTCTTATTTTTTTGTGTGGAGAAAAGCTCACGTATACTGCACTACCATGGCGAGATAGTGCAGCGGGAACACGGGCACGCGTTAGCACTCATCCGCGAACCGGCCACGGATGTCCGTCACCGATCCCTCCTATAAGGAGTACCCCCCATCAGCGGCGCACCAGAACACGTTGCAAGCCGTTACCACCCCAGGGATCAAACCAGCACATGGGCACCAGACGACTTCGTGTCTGCAGCGCACCGCAATACTGGCACTCCTCTCCCGCCGCAGCCTCCAACCCTCAGCCGCGATGCCTCCCATATGAGAATCGAGCTGAATGCCGTGCAATTGGAGATGCCTCAGTCCAGCAGTAGACTGCTGTAGGTTGATGATGAATAAGCAAAACAGAGCCCGAAGTCAATCTGTTAATGTAACTTTCCGGCAACTGATCCCAGGGTAACAGTTGGTCTTTACGTTCAAATATAGATCGGGGTTATTATTATCAATTGAATAATGCTTTTGAAATGAAAGAAAAAGAACGAAATATAGGATTATTTATCACAGAAACTCGTGCACATAAATTATATGTAACAATGCTAAATGTTATAGGCGAAAAAAAATCAGCTGTCCCATACATTCATGTTCGCATAACTCGTCAAAATGCAGCGAGCAGCAGATATATGTTTCAATTTAATTAGCTTCATTTATTTAATTAATGTTATGATTTATTTTGCGCTACTTTTCAGCGAATTGTTTTAGAAACTCCAACGTTAAAAAAACCCGACCATCTGTAATGTAGTATATCGTAAATGAAATACGTGGATCAACGACAGACTGGTATATTCACATAATAAAACTAACTACCCACCACCATACAATTAAGCGACCAACCGATGTCACATATCTCTTCCTTAAGTCCACTAATAACAACATATACATCTTACAACTAACAAATTTATATAACTACCTATCCAACTATTGTGGAAAATTAATGACAGCTTGTCTAGCTTGGTTGAACGGGTTCCCTACTTGAAATCGAATGACGTGAGATCGAATAACACTTGCTCGAAAACGTTAGCTCGATAGTACTTGAAATCGATAAATTATGAGCACAAATAAATAATTTTGAATTTTGACAGTTCATTACCTCGATGCATCAAAATCTCGAATAACTATAAGCTCGAATCATCGGCAGCGCAAAGGCCCATTATCTTGAAACATCATTTCTCGAACGACCATCTAATCGATTTACAGAATAGTTTTAAGGCACGTTTTAAGGATTTTTATTTGAGAACATTATAAATGAAACGATATATATAAGGGGCTCGTGGCTAAGTAATAACAGCCGCACGGATCGTTCGTTAAGGTTAAGCTACGCTTGCCGCGGTCGTTCCGTGGATGGGTGACCATCTTTACATACCGTTACATAGCCGTTGGTCCCGGCTGACATTCGTGGATCTTTGACAGTCGTTACGGGTCATCACAAGCCCGAAAGTCTGACAACCAGTCTTACCAAGAGGTATCGTATTACCCAGTAACTGGTTTCTAGAGGTCAGATAGGCAGTCACTCCAGATAAAATACTGGTATTCAGCTGCATCCGGTTAGACTGGAAGCCAACCCCAACATACGAGTAGTTGGGGAAAGGCTAGGCAGATGATGATACTGAAACAATATATGCGTAGAAATATAAATCAACTGTAATCATGAATCTAAGAAAATGTCATTAAACTACTCGATACAAATACTACATGTGTATACTGTTGATATTATGATTAAAACTACCCTCATTATTATTTTTTCTGGCTAAATAAAAATATGTATGAAGGTAGTACCAAACAGTTAGATTGTTTACTACCTATTTGCTACGTAGATAATTAATTGACAGTACGTGGTAGTTTGTGATTGTAATCAATGTTGTTTGACTATTTTCATTAAAAAAAATTAAAAAAAAAAACAACCGACTGCAAAAAAAATACTACAAAGTGAAAAATAATTTTAATTTTGGAAGTCGGTGTCTTTGGATCTTTATTTTAGCTTTTTGCCACCGACTTCCGAAATTAAAATTATTTTTCACTTTGTAGTATTTTTTTTTTGAAGTCGGTTGTTTTTTTTTTGTAAAAAAGTTTTTAATTTTTTCACTTTTTAGTGGGTCAGTCTGTAATTTATCCAAGTTAAAATATTGCAAATAAAATATTGCTTTTCCCGATACAAGGACGATAATTGTTGAAGAGTTCTCCCAGTAAGGAACCAGGAGAACTGAAACTGATGGTGAAGTCACCATCAGCTCCACTTCAACATATGTATTGTGACGAGGATAAATTGCTTAGTAATAATCGAATCACAATCCGTGAAATACGAATTATTGAGTAGTTCCGATGGCCATCTGTGGTCTTCCTCATCAATTCCACTTCACCGAATAAGGCTTTCCGGGAGCAAATGCACGGTTACTATAAAAAATAGCCAAATCGCTATAGGTGTGCCTATAATATTTGAAGGTTCCCTTCGATTTCTCTGGGATGCCAATATGAGATCGTGGTTTCCTTATCATGGTACCACCCTTGGGATATCTCCTTTACAATAAAAAAAGAATCATTAAAATCAATTCATAAACGACGAAGTTATCCGCGAACACACATAAAAAAAAGTAAAAAAAAAATATATATATACGGTCGAATTGAGAAACCTCCTTTTTTTGAAGTCGTTTAAAAAGGTCCAAAATAATTAGTGTTCAAGCATATACTTATAAAAAAAGATGGACTCTGCGCGACGCATATCGAAAGTGAAGCACAGTAAGTATGCCGGGACCGTTTGTACAAACATGCGCCTCACGCACACATTTATATCATAGTATGCCGACCGCCATTATGTGACATGACGGCGTCTTTGTCAAATCACGCACACATATATCGGTGCGGTGCTTCACTTTCGATACGCGTGGCGCGGCGTCCTCCTTTTTATATATGTCTATCGTGTTCAAGCTTCAAAATCACAAAAAGGCAACGACATTTTGATTCTAAATGGTTACGTGGCGTGATGGCAATCAATATAAAAATCGGTGAAATATTTTTTTTTTTTTTTTTGTATTATTACATTGCTTTTGTGTTTTATAACACAAAAGCAATGTAATAATACGACCATTAGTGAATCACCAGAAGGAAACGGTGTGCATTACTTGATAAAAGAAATGAGTGCTCATGGTCATGCGCCTGATCCAGGTATAAAAAATAGAGTACAATTAAGAAATGATATAAAACAAGATGCAATAATCAATTTTACGTCGCATCCAGCGCAGATAATCAACAAGAATTTGGTTAATTTGCCGAGCTCAAGCGCTTGTTCAGTCCCGAATAAAAACGTCTTACGAGAAATTGAAAGGCACGCCAAGACGAAAGGAAAGCCAGTAGAACCCAGAAAATTAGAGACAGCAATACCAGAGGAATTGCTCAAGGTAGACGGAGAAATATTTTTTACGAGAGATTACAAGTTAGGCGAGGAACGTATATTGCTATTCACAACTAAAAAAAATTTTGAAATTTTGAATATCTGAAGTATGGATAATGGATGGAACTTTTCAGAGTTGTCCACAATTATTTAAACAATTGTATTCTATTCATGGCATTGTCGGCGAGTGTGATTATCAAAGAATCGTGCCCTTGGTATATGGGTTTGTTACTCGGAAAACTGAAGAATGCTATATTTATTTTTTCCGTCAGCTCCGAGAATACGCGACCGAATGCAATATAGTTTTGGAGCGTCAACACGTCTTGAATTTCCGAACGCAATTAGCAAGAGTTGCTTTTTTCACTTCGGTCAGTCTTTGTGGAGAAAAATTCAAGAAAGCGGTCTCTCTTCTAGATATGGCCAAGACAGTGAATTTGCACTAAAATTAAGCCATCTGCTCGCCTTGGCGTTTCTGACTCCAGAAGAAATTCCAGAAGCGTATCAAATTCTCAAAGAACAAGTAGCAAACAGAACACACACACAGGAAGAAGAAATGATCACGAGTTGGTTTGAGAGATATTATATTTTCGGCATACTAAGCTCTCATTGCTCACAGACAAACTCAACCACAGTTACAATTTCAAGAAAACAACAGCCTGTTTTCTCACCTGCACTGTGGTCAATTCAACTCAATAATGATAGGGGATTTTCAAGTACCCAAAATAATGTTAAGGCATGGCATCCACTTGGAATGCCTTGTTAGACAATAAAAAACTTGGATTATATGAAACGATTGGAAAACTTAATGAAGAACAAGTAAACCCTAAACATGTTATAGAAAAAGCCAATGCCGCAGTAGACAAGACACCACGTTAAAAGAAAATGAGACAACGCAATGCCTTTACGAGTATTATGAGGATTTCAAGGTGAGATTTTTACAGAATAGATCGGCAGTAGTCTACCGCAGGGAGCGCTGGGAGACGCAAGTCCCACATAATGCTGACCTATAAAAACTTGGTAGTTACCGTGATTAAAACTAAATATTCCAATGAAAACAGTCTCGCGATCGAATTAAAACTTTACTTAATTAATTTGTAAAAGTTGACGAGTTTACAAATAAAACGGCCTGTATATAATTTGTGGGAGAAAAATGGTTAATGACATGCGAAACTTCACACGACCCGACTTAGCTGAGGGAAATGCACATCCCGAACGATCAGTACCGAGCAGAAAATTCGGGCAAGCGTCATTAGATTCTGGCATAGCTGATGAAGAAGAAGGTGCTGTGAAAGTGAATTTTAACCTGGATGGGACTATTATATGTCGGAGGATAAAGACGAAGATGAAGACCTCCTTCACGAAGAATTTCGCAAGAATGCCTTGGTCCTACGCACCCAGCTTTCTATGCGAGTGCAACGCCATCATTGAGAGATTACTCAACTTTCAAGGCCGTGAACTTCGCAGGGCGCTGTTCACCCTCAAACAGATCCT
This sequence comes from Cosmia pyralina, assembly GCA_946251885.1. Taxonomy (NCBI): domain Eukaryota; kingdom Metazoa; phylum Arthropoda; class Insecta; order Lepidoptera; family Noctuidae; genus Cosmia; species Cosmia pyralina. The sequence continues at coordinate 8,209,559 of OX276346.1, read as the reverse complement.
GCAATCTGACAAAGACCTGGTGCACGAGTTCGTTGCCAACAAAGGCTTGGACTGCCTCATGCAAGTCGGCAATATGGTGGACCATAACTATTTGGATTACATTCTTCGAGCAATGGGACAGATACTCCTGTACGTCGACGGTATGCCCGGAGTGATGGCCCACAAACGCTGTGTCCAGTGGCTCTACTCTCTCATCGCCAGCAAATTCCGCCACGTAGTGAAAACTGCTCTCGAACTACTTCTAGACTTCGTCGTATACACTGACAAGAACTGTCTTCTCCTCATCGACGCCACTGTCCCTGTTGACGGCTCCAATGGCCGACAACCTTGGTATAAAATCATGAAGATCCTGCAAGACTTCGTTGCATCAGTTACTGAACTCCTGATGTATGCAACTACTCTGATAAATAGGAGTCTGAACAATGTTCCCGATAGGGATACTTACTATGACCAAGTAGATGCACTACAAGATCAGGGGATAGATGACATTATCGAGCTGTATATGTCTAAGCAGGGAACAGATTTAGATCTGTTGAGGCAACTGCAGATCTTCGAAGCAGTTCTGCTGTTTAAGGATGGTGTTGAGACTGGAACGGCACTTAAGCAATTAGACGAATCGGTGATTAATTCAATTCGCCTTCGAAGCGTAAACCTAAGTGCTGACAGAAGAAAACCCAAAAAACAGCAATGCAAAAAGAAAGGAAACCAAAGATATACGTCAAACCTGAAACAGAGGATACAAAATGGAACGCTAGGCCACAATGTGAATGCTGTTGATGCAATAACCGTGATGCGGCAAAAACATACTAATTCCGTCCCTGAGGTTAAAGACGATCGGGGTATCTTGCTGAATAGAGAGCACAGTATCAAAGATCTGGCGCAAAGGCTGACCAGCCCTTCAGCATTACCACTGAGGATAAACCTTAAAGGGTTTCTAATATGGGAGGAATTGTGTCAAAGGCCAAAGAGGAATTAGCTAAATCTCAATCGAAAGAAATTATAAGGAGTCCAACTATAGAGAAATCACCAAAAGTGCACGAAATAAAAGTGTCAGAGAACGACTTGCATTGGGAAGAACTAAGGAAGGGATGTCTTAACATAGAATTTCATCTATGCGACTTGGACTTTTCGGAGCTCCGCGAAGACTCGGACGATGATATGTCATCGCCTGCAGTGAATGCTGCTAGTGGTCCACTACCGCCGCCTCCAACAATATTCCCACAAATGGGCCTCCCTTACCTGGCTGTTTCCAATGCTAATTAAAAATAACGTACCTATTCCATCAAAACCAGCTCTTTCTTCAGAAACATCTAATGGTTCTGATAACTCCATTTATTTGGAAAACTCCATTAGGAAAATTGAATAGTTTCGGGTAGCTTGATGTGCTGGCGTCTGTACATGAGCAGTGTGAACTCATCGAGTTTAAGAAATATCTTAGATGGAACTTATATAGGTCAAGTTCTATTTACACTGAGTTTTGAACTGTGTTTTAGTTGATTTATTTGAATAATAGATAATGTTATTGATTTTTAGGAAAACCGGTTGATTTTTGTGTATTTTTTTTTTTAATTCAATCCCGTCTCTAAATAGCTAAATTTGATGTCATTTATTGTCACCTAAATGAGTAAATATGTGATTCAAGTGATTATTCATTTTATTTCTAATTACCAATCACGAAGCATAATTACCATATTAATTTTAAATGCTAATTACCGTGTGTTTCATTTCTCATCACCGTTCCACGAAAATTTTCAGTTTTAGATTCAGACCTATACAGGAGTTCAAATACTGTGCGTTTGATTGATTTCGTTAATATGCACTATAAACTTTACGTTAAATCCATAAAAGTTGTAATTGGAAGCATTATTTGAACTTAACTTACGAATCCTGAATAGGTATGTGTATAACTTCAAATATTCACCCTAATCCTCTCGGAGCTTAGCCAAGTGTTGCCTACAAAATGGTTGAGCACCCACGCATCATACTCGTGAATGAGTGCCGTCAGTTGAGACTGGTCATCTCCTAACTGCCAGGGCTTATTTTTAATCTTATACATATTTTGAATTGTTTTTTACATTTTTCTCACATGTTAGCAACAAGAATAATGCACCCAGGATTTAGTAATACTTATCTTGATTAAAAAGAAAGAGAGTCCGTGGAGTTTCTTGCCCGTTCTTCTCTATTAAGATCTACGTTTTGGAATGGGCAACTAGCTTCAACTTTCTGACTAACTGACTGACTTTTTGACAATTCAATGTGCCTGTAATTAGTTTAATTGAAATAGTTTGAGTTGAAAATCCAATAGTGGGCTTCATTTAAGTATCATCATCTGCCTGCCTTTTCCCAACTATGTTGGAAGCAGCTTTCAGTCTATCTGGATGCAGATAATAACCAGTATTCTACGTGAAGCGACTGCCTATCTGACCTCCACAACCCAGTACTTGGGTAATAACGTACAACTTGGTAAGACTCCAAAACTACTGTCAAAGATCTACAAATGACAGCCGGAACATTGCGCTTTTATGTAGGCATTATATTATTATTTAGAGGTCGCCTAGTGTTAGTGAAAACATGTGTTATTTGGTACCTAAATGCTGACACTCAATTTAAACTGGATGAAACTGTCAACTATACTAAATTCTAAACTATACCTCCGTTCAGCTCCCGTTTCAGTAAATTTTCGTGTCAAATTCGTAATTCCGACACCGTATCGTTCCGGCCTGAAGCCACGATCTAGCGAGGTCGGCGCGTGAAGCCTGCATGGCGGTGTTGAATAGAAAATGAGCAGGCACGTACTCGTACACATCCTACACAGATGCCTATATATGTAGGTACTTGCTGCAAGCGGTCATGTGGATGTGGACTTTATTGGTGAAAATGTAAAATTCAGCGCATGTAGCCATTTCTATACCCTAGATTTAGATGTGAAACTACTCTTTGCATACCTCAGTTAATTTAAGAGACTTAAGGCTGACGAAGATTTGGGCGGGCCGCAGCAGCACAATGAATGTTCCGTAGTTGAAAAGAATTTATCCCAGAAACAAACATAACATTATAGTTGAAAAACATGATCTCACGGTAATTTCTCCAACTATAAATTTAACTTTGTAATCGCAAAAATAATCATTTTTTTATGTGATAAAACTACAAATTAGCGATTTTCGGTCTTTGTCCTTAATTTGTGCTGTGAGACCTTGCTTCTTGCCAAATTTCATGATTCTAGTACAACGGGAAGTTTCCCTATAAGTTTTGAAATACTTGCAAGTATACCAAATATGTCACATAAATGGCCGTATTTTTATTGTGTTAGAAGCTTGATTTTTTAGAGCTCCAAGGGACCATATATCTACGTGTTTGATATCAATTTCAACTTGATACCTCCACGCGTTCCTAAGATATAGGGTCATGCTCATGACAGACTGAGAGACAGACAGACGGAAAGTGATTATATAAGGGTTCCATTTTTTCCTTTTGAAATACGGAAGCCTAAAGTGCTCGTTGCGGTTACCTTCTGAGTGCAATGTTTCATATGAAATGTACCACAGTGATGTAGGAAGATATTTGCAATGCGATGCGGCTCGCTCAAATCTTTATCAGCCTTAAGTCTCTTAAATACACTACAAAGAAATACAACTCTTAAGTATTGAATCGACAACGTGCTAGTCAAAGACAAAAATAGTACTAAAATAAAATAATAATAATACTTAATAATACCTAATTAATTAATAATTAATTATTATTAATAATAATAAATAATAGTAATTTTTTACTCATATTTTAATGTAAGATCTTTCTTTAGTTAAACCATTGACACACACAACCATTCTTACCAAGTGATATCGTACTACCCAGTATCTGGGTTGTGGAAGTCAGATAGGCAGTCGCTCCTTGCAAAGTACTGGTATTCAGCTGCATCCCGTTAGACTGGAAGCCGACCCCAGCATAGCTGGGAAAAGGCTGGGCAGATGTATAATATAATAATAACTCATTTATTGTCAGGCAACTAAGGCCCATAGATAAAATACACAAATTATTATTTGAAAATAATAAACTAATAAATATTAAAAACATTTGGCACTAGTGTCTAGTAGTACGTTGGGTTGGCGACGTATTGCGCTGAGTCTGTATGTATGTGACTATGTAAGACAGCGCTGGTTCTAACTCTTGATCAGGCCCAGACTTTATGTAAATTCTACTTCGGTTTTATGTTACTGCATGCTACTTCGGATTTATAAGCGTCACCCTTTGGATTAAAAAAAAATCTTATCTGGCAATACTGCTCCCGTGCCTCTCAGGTAAGGCCCTGAGAGGCACGGGAGCACATCTCTACCGTAAAACCTCGTGATGTTTCGCTGATGTTCCGATACTCGTGTAGCGAGTGAGTTCAAGCGAGTCAGTTGATAATAGTTAACTGCGGTTTCGCTGTTTCGCGGCAGAGGTGTGCCTTAGCACTTGTGCTTTTTCATTTCTTGTCCGCACGCCATAATAAGGTAGCTTACGCCGTGTTCAAAAGATTAACCAATTGACAAAATGGTGTATCGTGATACTTAGCTGATATCAGACGCTTCACTCGAGTGCATGGTTCTTTCGAGTGAATATTCATTTTTGTTACATTGCACGTTCACACGATCCCACAAAATAACATAGGAATAAACGTTCATCTGCTTCTTTCATTTCATTTTTAGATCATTCGGTAGTCGAGTGAAAGATGGCGAGTGCTGGATCGGCACCCTAATTACGTAATTCATTATCAATCGGAATAGGTTTAATTTTTGACAGGTCAACAACATTCATTGCGTTATTCATGTTGTCGAGCAGACAAATTCGAACATATTATGAAGTAATGGATTAACAATTTGCTTCAAAATGATTCAGATTCCGATCGATAGTGAGTTACGCTATTAGGATGCTGTTCACTAATGAATTTATTTTGTGTTCAAACGTTTCACTTTGAGGGAAAGATGAATGAAAGACAAACATGAGTAAATGTGAACTGCCTCGTTTGCACCGAACAATAAACTGATGCGTACAGTCTTATAATGCATTCAACTACATAAGTTGTCGTATGTCAGCATTGTATTGAAAAGTTGTATTTCTTCTGAAATCTTATACGAAAATTGACTGCGAAAACCTTTATAGTTTTAAACAGAAACGCGAAACTAATTCCGGCCTCGCTGTGAAAGTCTAAACCGTGTGTGTAGCTCAAGTTAATGGCGAGTGGCGATTGATTCGCCGCAGTAGAATGCTTACATCAGAACGTGTTCCAAACTCTAACTCAAAGCATTTCTAACAAACATTACAGCATTTTTCTTTTTTTATTAAACCATTTACAGGCACTTTTTAACTAAACAGATGGGTAGTCTCCACCTTGGGGATGAGTTCATAAAATCATTTTTTAGTTCATCCTCGGGACATAATGTACCTAACTTCAGTCGTCTATAAAGATGACATGATGTATTGTATACCTCCAGTTCTTGCCAATACGAGCTAAGAAGACTTCTCAAACACTATCAGCCTATATCTTGTTCCGGTTGTAAAGGACAACGAAACCCAACTTGAGAGAACAAAGTTTCGAATCAGTTTATCTTGCTGCCTTCGGAAGTCCAATAACGACTTCAAGACTCAATTTGACGACTATTACTATTATTTTTACAGACTGGTATGCAGTAAAAATCAATACATCAGATATAGAAGAAAAAAATCACAGCACATTGGTGTACCTACCTTCCGCTGTTAGTGTCAACTACCTAATTAATTTTACTTCATTCAAGTAAAATTTAATTTAATGAGAATAGAAAATGAATGAGAAATGAAAATAAAAACCAGTCAAGTGCGAGTCTATAAAAACGGAAAAAAACACGTTTGTTGTATGGGAGCCCCCTTAAATATTTATTTTATTTTTTAGTATTTATTGTTATAGCGGCAGCAGAAATACATCATCTGTGAAAATTCCAACTGTCTAACTACCACGGTTCATGAGCCTGGTGGCAGACGGACAGTGGAGTCTTAGTAATAGGGTCCCGTTTTACCTTTTGGGTACGGAACCCTAACAAACTCAAATGTTAAAATTACTCCAACAATCAATTTGGTACGTGAATCACTGGCGGAATGTGTCCTGCACTAAAAATATCTGTTACATCCTTTATGTTACCACATTTTATGCAAATTACTCGTAAGATATTTACTTTCATTTACCCTATATAACATAACTGTTTACCTAGGTAGGTACTATGTAAAGTAGGTACTTTACATAGTCCAATAATATTTTAATTAATGATATCGCCTGATCTAGAATTTCAGACAAAATACATAATAATTGTTCTATTAGTTGTATATTAATTGTTGAATTTTACATGGGACTTGGATAACTGGCGAAATAAACCAAGATACCAGGAGAAAGAGTAGGAGAAGGTATACCTCTGCCCAACCTTTTTGGGGAACAAGGCGTAATATTATGTTATGTAAAGTGGTCGAATTTATTGTTATTTCAGTCTAAAGCCCTAAAGTCCGAGGGTAAACAAAAATTAGACAAACAATCGCCAACAATTTTAAGCAAATTGGCCCTATTTATAATAAAAGGTACGTACAGACAGATGTTCCTAATTTGAAATCGGTCGTTGTATTTTTTTTTTTCAGATTTGGACTGGACTTGTTGTTATCAAGACAAGAATATTATGACAAATTAAGCGTAAAAAGGATAGACACAAGGTGTAGCTTCACTAGTTCTGTAACTTGCACAAGGGTAGGCAATAATGCTTGTCGTTCACCAATCAAAAGTTGCTATGGCAAACAGTGCCATGTGTATTTGCTGTTAAGAGTGCGTTTCTACCAAAGATATGCGAGGATGTCTAGCGGCGAATATGTGGAAAACTAACCAATAACAATACTATACTATAAATTGCGGTATAGCATGGTGCGGGTGACAGGTGACAGCGAGTGTAAATTTATTTAATTTACTACACTTTATTACTGATTCCGTATTTTACTATTATGATATTTATGGTGCAGATAAAATATTCAGTCATGTTTGTAAATCGCAGAAACGTTCAAGAGTGAAAAAAAAAAACCGGCCAAGTGCGTGTCGGAACACGCACAATGAAGGGTTCCGTAGTTGAAAAGAATTTATCCAAAAAACAAACTAAACAATGGATCCCAAAAAAAAAAAAAAAAATGTTATAAAACTACAAATTAACATTCGGACTTTTTCTTTTATTTGTGCTGGAAGACCTTGCTTCTTGCCAAATTTCATAATTCTAGGTCAACGGGAAGTACCCTATAGGTTTTGATTTACTTGCGACAGTTGCGAGTATCAAAATGTGTCGCAAAATGGCTGTAATTTTTTATTGCGTTGACTTAGAAGGTTGATTTTTTTAGAACTCTAAGGCGCCATAGACTTACGTATTCGATATTAATTTCAACTTGATATCTCCACGCCTCCTTGAGAAGATAGAGTTGAAATTTTTTTTATATTAGGTCTTTACCTATGAAATTGCCGTTCTGCAGTACTGGCCATTTCAAATCAAAATAATTTTTGTTTGGCTAAGAATTCTAATTTCAAATTAATTTTATTTTAAAAACATGGGATTTTTTTTTTCCAAAAGTAGTCATTTGTTTATTGATTAGTGTTACATTTTCATCGCATTTCAATCTTTTTCGTCATCATGGATACGTTAAAAATTCGAGTAATTATGGAATATGAGTACCGTCGTGGCAGCAACGCGGCACAAGCGGCACGCAACATCAACGACGTTTACGGAGCTAACACTACAAACCAACGCACCACTTGTTATTGGTTTGCTCGCTTCCGTTCTGGAAATTTCGACCTGAAAAATGAACCTCGTGGTCGTCCGAAGACTTTGGTCGACAATGACGAATTAAAGGCGATTGTGGAAGCTGATGATACACAATCTACGGCTGAATTAGCAGCAGCTTTCGACGTTAGCGTCAAAACAATATTGGTCCATTTGCGTCAAATTGGCCAGGTAAAAAAGCTTGACAAATGGGTGCCCCACGAACTCAATGATCGCCAGCGCGAAGTACGTGTCGAGACGTGCCTTGCACTGCTCAACAGACACACAAATAAAGGAATTTTGAACCGCATTGTTACCTGCGATGAAAAATGGATTCTGTTTGATAACCGCAAGCGCTCAGCTAGTTGGTTGGATCCTGGTTCAGCACCTAAACAATGCCCTAAACGAAAACTTACCCCTAGAAAAGTGATGGTCACTGTTTGGTGGTCTAGCGCCGGTGTGATTCATCACAGATTCTTACCAAACGGGGTGAGCTTTACTTCAGATGTGTACTGTGAAGAACTGAACACAATGATGGAGAAGCTGGCACATCTCCAACCAGTATTGGTCAATCGCTCGTCTTCGCTGCTCCTGCACGACAACGCGCGACCTCATACTGCACAGCAGACGGTCTCCAAGGTGCAAGAACTGGGTTTGGAAGCTCTCCGTCATCCGCCCTACTCACCAGACCTTGCGCCTACAGGCTACTACTTTTTCCAGAATTTGGATAACTTCTTGGCGGGAAAAAAATTCAATACCCGAGAGGCAGTACAAAATGCCTTTGAAGAATCTGTTGCCTCCCGTCCAGCTGATTTCTTTAAGAAGGGCATCAATAAACTGCCACTGCGTTGGCAAAGATGCATTGATTGCATGGGTGATTACTTCGATTAATACAAATAAAAAATGCATGAAAAAAATTCGTTTAAATTTTTTCATACAAAACGGCAATTTCATAGGTAAAGACCTATTATGATAGAATTACAAATTAAATATAATCTTGACAGACTGACAGACTTGAATTTTTTTTATGCGATAGAATTATAAATTAACATTTTTCTGACTTTTTCCTTTACTTGTGCTGTGAGACCTTGCTTCTTGCCAAATTTCATTATTCTAGGTCAACGGGAAGTACCCTGTAGGTTTTGTTTTACTTGCGACAGTTGCGAGTATCAAAATGTGTCGCAAAATGACCGTATTTTTTTATTTCGTTGACTTAGAAGGTTGATTTTTTTAGAACTCTAAGGGTCCATAGACTTACGTATTCGATATTAATTTCAGCTTGATATCTCCACGCCTCCTTGAGAAAAAGAGTCATGCAGATTGATAGATTTGAATTTTTTTTATATGATAGAATTACAAATTAACAGTTTTCGGACTTTTTCCTTTATTTGTGCTGTGAGAGCTTGCTTCTTGCCAAATTTCGTAATTCTAGCACAAAGGGAAGTACCCTATAGGTTTTGATTTACTTGCGAGTATCAAAATATATCGCATAAATGGCCCTATGTTTTTATTGCGTTGACTTAGAAGCTTGAGTTTATTAGGACTCCAAGAGACTATAGACTTACATATTTGATATTAATTTCAACTTGATACCTCCACGCGTTCCTGAGAAAAAGGGTCTTGACAGACTGACAGACAGACAGACAGACAGACGGACAACGAAGTGATCCTATAAGGCTTCCGTTTTTTCCTTTTGAGGTACAGAACCCTAGAAAGGAACGGTTCGTCTAATGTCACCCGCACCATGCTACACCGAAAATAGTATAGTTTAGCTCAAGCTATGAAAATGAAACGACGTTAGCATCCCTCGCTACGCAACCTCACTCATTTCGGTTGTAAACGCAGCAAGCACGGTCAGCTGCATTAATCGATTATGCGCGGCCATCTGAGTAGCTATCTCTGGACATACTTCAGGAGGACTACCATTATTTTAAGTGCGTTCGTCCAATGAATGCACATTATCGAAGTCACACGAACGGCACCAATTCTCGTAGTGAACGTGCTGTAGGTATAGTTTACGTGTGATGCTAATGCGTGGAACTAAATTTTCTTATTTAAACTGTCTAGCAAAATTGGGATTTTACTAACAAAAGTTCGGTAAAAGAAAAATTATCCCATCATCTATCAACTCCGCCAATCACAGTCCTCTTCCAGGCTGCGCCATAACACGTTGTCATCCGCTTTCCGCATCTAGTCTGTCCCAGCCACTTTCTTAAGGTCATCGGTCCATCTAGCGGGGGGACGTCCCACCTACGCCTGCCGATACGTGGTCTCCACTCCAGGACTCATCTGCTCCACCGGCCATCGGTCGTTCGCCAACATGGCCAGCCCACTGCCACTTCAGTTTGCTTACTCTGTAATCAATAACAGCAACTCCGGTTTTAAAAAAATATCTATCGTTTCTAAAATAGTTATATGTTTCTACTGTACGCCACCGTAAATATCGCACATCGAGTTTAGGCCGCATCGAGGTCTGGTCAGCCTGACCTGTGTGGCAGTCCCATTCTAGAGCTTGACATGTCATATTAACTCGTTTGGCCCAGCGTCCGCTCTCATGAGGTGCGCACGTTATGACACAGTATTATTTTCTTAAGGAAAATGGACATACGTTCACAAACGTTCTGCTCTTAAAGTATCCTTGAGTGTTATAAGATTTAAACACAACGTCAATACAACTGCGTACAATTTGGACTCAATGTCTAATCCGTTCGTCTTGCGCACGACGTGTTCAGACGTTGCGCATGTGTGCGTACGCGCTTACGAGTGAGTAGTAGACGACAACAATAAGCCGCCAAAATTCGATTTGTTGTGGCTCAAGGTGTTTGACACTTGCAAGTGTTGCGGCGCAAAAGTTCAACTAATAGAATTTACTGTGGCTTCCGTGATGAGACCCTAATTGCGTAACATACTTTCACTCACAATCTGAATGATTTTGAAGCACATTGCTAATCCATTGCTACATAATTATGTTCGAAAAATTTGCCTGTTCAACCACATAAATAACGCAATGAATGTTGATGAACTGTCAAAATGAAAGCCATTCCTAATGTTAATGTGTTACGCAATTACCCCGCACTGGTAGTATGTTGATCAAAATATGCTTCGCGATCGTAACAAATGTTGTATTTGCAGAACTATCATTAAAATCATCAATACAACCACGGGTTACCTTAGTGCATCCCTCTTAAGACTTATATCGGACTAAGACACCATGGCGGATAAATATACACTGCTTTATGGTGGGGATCTCACCAGTTGATAAGTTGCGCAACCAAGCATTTATTTTTTGGCAGTGCGACCAAGGTTGTGCCGTCAGTGGTGTCCTAGTGAGATAGGGCCTTAACGCCCGGGTTAGAGCTGTGTGTTATTTTCTCATTTTAATTCAACCGTACATTCTTCTTTACTGTCATAGTCAGCATAGTAATAACAACACTAGAATCTTTGTTACTAATTACAATGCAATGCAATGCAATACAATGCAATTTGTTGTTTGTGCAATGGTACCGATAGCCTCACTTTTGTGACTGTACGGCCAGCCGTAAAGACACAAAAGTGAGGCATAAGTGTAGGCTAAGTGAGACCAGTCTCGTATTACGCTAATGAAAGTACGCAATGAAAGTACTCAATTAGTTTATTGAATGGCTGTTATGACCTTTTTGTCAAGTGGAAAAAAGACGCAAAATGGATAACTTCGATTGTTAGAAAATATTTTATCATCAATGACTTTTTCAATAGGTAGGTATGTATTTGATCGAACCTCTAATACGAGTAATTCCTATTTTGCTCTCCTAAATATATAAATTATTGAACACTATAATACAATGCCTGCGTCCCTTTTTGTGAATCTCAAATAATTCTTATTTTTTTGTGTGGAGAAAAGCTCACGGATACTGCACTACCATGGCGAGATAGTGCAGCGGGACACGGGCACGCGTTAGCACTCATCCGCGAACCCGCCACGGCTGTACGTCACCGATCCCTCCTATAAGGAGTACCCCCCATCAGCGGCGCACCAGAACACGTTGCAAGCCGTGGCCACCCCAGGGATCAAACCAGCACATGGGCACCAGACGACTTCGTGTCTGCAGCGCACCGCAATACTAGCACTCCTCTCCCAGCGCAGCCTCCAACCCTCAGCCGCGATGCCTCCCGAGCTGAATGCCGTGCAATTGGAGATGCCTCAGTTCAGCAGTAGACTGCTGTAGGTTGATGATGAATAAGCAAAACAGAGCCGGAAGTCAATCTGTTAATGTAACTTTCCGGCAACTGATCCCAGGGTAACAGTTGGTCTTTACGTTCAAATATACATCGGGGTTATTATTATCAATTGAATAATGCTTTTGAAATGAAAGAAAAAGAACGAAATATAGGATTATTTATCACAGAAACTCGTGCACATAAAAATATATGTAACAATGTTAAATGTTATAGGCTAAGCATTTTGAAATGGACAAGGCTGAAATCGCGAAAAAAATCAGCTGTCCCATACATTCATGTTCGCATAACTCGTCAAAATGTAGCGAGCAGCACTCGTCAAAATGTAGCGAGCAGCAGATAATTTTTTCACGATTTCAGGATTGGTCCCATAGTAAAAGTTGTTTGTTATCATGAGCACAACATGTGTTTAAGTATCGGTTACTAATTACCAGTCACCCTATATATATAAAAAAAAAAAACACTATTCCAACAACGATGGTTGGTCTTGCTTCCAAAGATTAAATTTAAATCGTTAGATTTGCCCTCAACGTACTAAGAGTCGCGCGAAAAAGTGTGAGCTCACATAATAATAATGGCGTTTCCATGACAATCAAGTCAATTCTCAGCAACATTGTGTGTCAAAACGAAACAGAAACGTGACCATCTTTTGACGCGCTAGGGCGAATCTACGATTTAAATCTTTGCCTGCTTCGAAAAATTTCATTGCTAGAAATGAAATTTTATTCACGGAACAGAAATATGAAACAATCTATAAACCAGTCGTTCGCAGGAATGAGCTAGCGATTATTGAGTTTTAAATTACGTTTTTGCTCAAACAGTGAGCTGAAACGAAATTGTAATTTAAAACCTCGGCACCTACTAAAAGTAGATTACTATTTGAAAATCTTTTTAATCTAGAATGAAACTAGAAGTTAAATTATTATGAAAAGTTTGGACTTGTGTTTTATTTTGTTAAATCAAATCAAAATATTTTATTTCATATAGGTAAACCTACATGGGCACTTATGAAACTTCAGAAGTTAGGTGCATGGTTTTAATTTTATTGGTCGTTTCCTATGGAGAAGAGCCGGCAAGAAACTACACGGTTACTCTTTTAAAAATATTTGGTTTTTATAATACATATTTTAAAATAACAGTGATAATAGGTATGGGCACAGATTAATACAGATGGGACACTCCACAGTTTAGGTATGAAACTACAAGTACGCGGCAAATCATCTCACTGGGTCAATTCAGCGTGGGCTGCCGCACAACGGCCGGCTCGCACGTTAGTTCGATACTCACTCACGCGCCGCCGCCGCGTCGTAAAAGAAAGAGTTACGCGATAGAAAGAGAGACAACTTATTGGAGAATATAACTGTAGCTAAAGAAGCGTTGTGCGACCTGAATTGCATTTTATTGTGTCGTAGCAAGAGTCGCTTTTTATTTAAATGATTTTGCTGAGTGTCCCATCTGTAATTATCTGTGGTATGGGAGGACAGTGTAGGCCTTTCAACAAGTACCGGGTACTTAACAAAATAGAAAATAGTCAACAAATCTTCAGTCTACTAACTAGGCCTACAATGTTCTTACATTCACAATTTATTTTGAGATATATTTGAATCTATTTGTTTGACCAACAATAGTGAATTTTCCATAGGTTAATTTAACGACTTCTTTGGGATAAAAAGTAGAAATCAATTCAAGACTTAGAGAATATTAACCCCTTATTGCTTAAAGTTAAGAGACGTATAAACGTCAAATAATGTATGGTTAAGCAGTTGCTAATCATTACTTAAGTTTAAGCAACGATTATAAACAAACCTCTTAACCGAATGTCGTAATTAAAAAAGTCGTATGTAAAGCCATTAATAAAATAAATAAATAAAATAAATAAATTTATTTCAGGTAAAACACATTTACGGTTCACAAAAACAATTTTCCAACCAACCAATTTTTTTTCATTGGTGTATGTACTAATGAAAAAATATCTTTGTATCACGAACACCATTGCATCAAAAAAACAAAAAAAAAAAACATCATCATCATTGTACTCGTATCATTGTGTCTGTACCTGTGGAGTTCATACGACATTTGAGAAGTTATTAGAAAATCAGCTAAGTACGAGTATCGTCAGTTACTCAGCATGTTTTCCCATAGATTTGCATCAAGTTGAAGAAAATTCTTGAAGAACAGAATCTATGTATACAGGGTGAATTTTTCAAGTGGGCCTAGATGGCCAAATCCGAAACTATGAGGAATAGCGAAAAGTACTCAAAAGAGTCTCGGGCTCGATTTTGATGAAAACTAAATTCTCAAAAAAACTAAATTATTGGATTTTTGAAAAATCTATGCTTCTAGCCAGGAATCGAATCCGTTGATTTTGAAAAAAAAGCGCACTGTATTATTGCACCATTCGATAGTGTCGCTAATAAGGAACGATATTTGGGAAGTAATAAAAAAAATAAATAAAAATAAAAATGTTTTAATATCAGACACAAAGGCCCATAGCATGTTAGTAACAAAAATGACTTAAAAACTATGTTAGTAGATACAAATTAAAATTTTATTTAGAAAATGGTAGGTAGGTAAGTCTATCGAGCTGAATGTATAACATGCAGCTTGACAAATCTACCCAGCGCAGGCCCATCCAGTCTATCCGCAAATACCTTAAGGATACTGTTGGTGCTTCCCCTAACTCTGCATAGTAGCGACGCAACTTTCTTACGCATTATCGCGAAGTAATCATCTGTGCGCACATCCGCGAACATGCCTGACGCACTACAATAAGGTGGAATGATGATATGATATGATATGATAGTGGTGGTAATGATGATATAAGGCAAACTAAAAGAAAGACCTCATTTTTAACTACATACTTTTTTTATTTTTCTTATTTTACCTATTAAACCTTAAGGTTTAATACAAACCAACCCTTAAGGTTTTTTTTAAGCAATAGTCATCATTTTGAACAATTATTGTTTAAATACATAGCTTTTTTTTGTGGATGGGAAATCGTCATATTATGACTTCTCCCGTTCTAGGCGGAGCGGGAGGGCGTGTCAGACTTTTACTGAATAAAACCCACCCGTGTTCCTTTAATTGCCTGTGCCAGGGCCACGGTATCTCTTTCGAATAACCCGCGACCCCGGCGGCATTGGCCCTATCGGACCCCATCATTGCTAACATCTCTTTTAGGCGAGCGTGGAACACGACGCGCCGTCGACCCGGGCCTGCACCCTAATTGCGTAACACACTATAGATTGGAATCTGAATCATTTTGAAACAAATTGCTAATCCATTGCTTCATATGTTCGAAAAATTTGTCTGCTCGACAACGTGAATAACGCAATGAATGTTGTTGAACTGTCAAAATCAAACCAACTCCGATTGATAAGTATTGTGTTACGCAATTATGGTGCCGGTCCTTACCGGACGGCGAGCTGCCCATTACTCGCCATCCGCATGCCCGCGCCTACAGTGGTCGGGAATCGTCAACGTCTCAAGGATTGTACTGCATTCAGCATTACAATATTCCTCATATAGTTTCGAATTTGGCTATCCACGCCTACTTGAAAAATGCATCCTGTATATTTACTAAAAACTGTCTTTTATTATTATCAATACGAACTTTGTTTGGTTTCTACATCAAGACTTGTTGACGCCGAAGGCCGACACTAAACATAACTTAATCTAAACTTTGCAGTTCTCACCAAAAATGGTTCCGCAACTATTCGCTGAATATTTAACAAGATTGAAATGTTATGGGCAGGTAGCAGATATCCCTCGGGCTTCTGAGTTGTAATCCAATTCCTAAACTGGAAACGAGTTAGTTTATCTTTGAACGTATTAAAATAATGCTAAATATTCAACACTTTGAAACAGTTTTTGTTAGACAAATGGATGTGGAAATTGAGTTGCTGGTTTAATACATGTAACTTATATATTATTACCTGTACAACTCCCAAAAAGTTCAGAGGAGCCTGCAAGGTATTTATAGCTTGGCAAAAGAAAACACCGAATTCAGAACGAGATCAATTTTATTTACAACTAGCTTTTGCCCGCGGCTTCGCCCGCGTGGAGGTCAGAAATTACCCCACGGGAACGTAATACCAGGATAAAAGTATCCTATGTCCTAATCCAGGTTATGATCTACCCAGGTGCCAAATTTCATCCAAATCGGTTGAGCCGTTGGAGCGTGAAGAAGTAACAAACATACAAACACACACACACACAACTTTCGCCTTTATAATATTAATATAATATTAAATATAATATTATTAGTGTGATAGTGTGATATTAGTTAGGATATATAGGGCGGCAAAAAAAAACAAAATATATAACTTCATCTGACGGGAATAAAAATTCGAAATATGACAGTTTGACATTGACAATTAACATTGCCATTTAAACCAGGGTGTCCGAAGTCTAACTAGCTTTCCACAACCAACTTACATAATTTCTTTACATAAATAAAAAAAATACTGGTCGTGATAACAATGGAATTGGAGATCCTAGGATAGTTAAAAGCGTCTACGAAAATTAACAATAAGAATAAGAATAATTTATTGTTTAAGAAATTACATTCAATGTGTTATTTCCTGGAACTCACACTAGGATTCCCTGTGTCGTGAGATCCAGGCTCCTTCGTTCCGTTAACATTTGTAGCTATACATTAAATAGGTTTAAGTACGTTACAATAAATTTCTTAATTTCAAATAATTTACTCGTAATTACTATGACAGGAATAGTATTGTTAACATTGTTGTTTACGTACTAAATAGAAGTCTTGATTTTTAAAATAAAACATATATTTAGCACCTAGCGACAAAATCCCCACTGGATCGTAAATCGTAAGTAATGATGTATGACTATGCTGTCACTCACTACAATAACTCTTTTTGCACACTGGCTTTCTATATAATAATTTTACCATCGGAGATTACATGATTGAATTCGTAGACCCAAGTAACACAAAATCCAAAAAAGTCGTGGAAAAAGTGGAGAACAGAATCAACGATCAATACAGAGTGTGAATCTTCTTGAGTGGTTAGCTTGCGTGTTCTGAGCTGAGCTCACGCAACGCGTCGTACGTCCACCCAGTAATAGGACTCGCCCATCAAGGAGCGCTGTCCCAAATTAGACGCATGATTAATTTATTACACATAAAACAAAAGTTACATTAAAACACGTATATTAAAAGATAAATTATTAAATTTTCTTTAAAATGGTGAAGGTTTCAAGCGTATGCTTGATAGTTTTGCTCGATTCTCAATTTTTTATCCGCGTTAGACATAACTTAAAATTTAATTACATTATGTAATGTAAACATAATCTAAAATATTGACATATTAGGTCATTAAGAAAATGCTCTAATTTGACATATATTTTTTCCAAATCATTAGAACAATTCGAATAGACGTGATCTTTAGGTTAAAATCATTAAAAGTCGTTTATCGTCGCCTCAATGTCCTGTACGTCGATTCTGTAGTGATATTCTGTAAACATCTCACCGTGATAACTCAGGTGAAGTGAGCGTGAAGTGAGCCGTCATTCCACCTGATGCTAGTGGGTTGACAATATTGACAGCTCACTTTAAGATCACTTCACTCATGTTTTCACGGTGAGATATTTACAGAATAGCACTACTGTAAAAATCTCATTGTGAAAACTTGCGTGGAGTGAGTTGTCAGTGTCATCCCATGGATGCTAGGGATCCTAGGGATTAACCAAGCATTACATTTACAATCATAATCGAGATTTGTTTTCAATCTACATTAAAATGTAGATTAAATTAGGACAGTCCCCTTTTATCTTTTAAAGTCTATACTTTCACCATAATAATAATCCTACCACGAGGAATCTGTTACGCCACCACCATCATTAAAAACAAATCCAAAGAAAGATTTCGGTGTATTAATTCAACGCTCGCGAAGCCACTGGCGAGCCACTAGAACGGTATAAATTAAAACTTCAAGTATTTCAAACACTGCGCTTACAGATGAATTGCAAATTACAAGAATTGAAACAATCTCGTAAAAGGGGTCTGTTCCAACGTTAAAACTCCGTTCCTTCATTGAAGATTGATTAAAACACCCGACGATTATAACAAAAAATAGGTCAGTGGGACCGCTGTTATAGAAAATGTTCAAAGAACGTTCCGTGGTTTGCAACACAGGCTAATTTTGGCTTTGTTGCGGCGCGGTCCGTCCGACCGTGGAAAACATTTGAGAGGAAAGTTTTGCGTCGAAACGGCGAAAGCATTTCGTGGTTAGCCTGTTTTAAGTTTCATAGAATTCATTCAGACAACTATCCGGCTTGGTTTCCCGTCTCCAAGTGCGTGGGATTCTTAAAGGTGCTGGAATACAAAATGTTTCATAGAATTTACTTTTTCCTTATTCATGGGTAATTGAGGTTGGCAAAAAGTCTCGTGCGTCCCATACCCAAATAGATTGCAATTTCGAGAGTGAGCGTCTGCTTCAGTGGTACATAAGGGCTACCCTGATATGATTACACATTCAGCTACTGGGTTGTTCACAAAGAAATATATTCAGCCAAAAAAACTTGTACCATGGATAGAATGTTGGAGTATTGTTATGATAAGTACTGTACTTCATTTTCCTTTCGGATTAATTTTTGATGTTTTAAAAGCTTTGTCTAACAAACAAAAGAAAATCAACCTTAACCTTTAGCTCCCTTCGAATCCAGTTATCAGTTGTAATTTTGAAAATAAACGACATCTAAAAGTCGCCTGGCTATTGTATTGTAAGCAGAATCGGCTTTGAACACAAGTTGCTCGGAGTCTGGGTTTGTGCCCGATTGATGGCAATAGGCTTAAACATAACTGGCGAAATGTCCTGTATGTCGATTCTGTAAAAATCTCATTGTGAAAACTTGCGTGGAGTGAGTTGTAAGTGTCATTCCACGGTTGCTAGGGATTGACCAAGCATTACATTTACAATCATAATCGAGATTTGTTGTCAATCTACATTAAAATGTAGATTAAAATAAGACAATCCCCTTTTTTTTTTTTTTTTTTTTTTTTTTTTTTTTTTTTTTTTTTTTTTTTCCTTTTTTTTTTTTCCTTTTTTTTTTTTTAAAGTCACCTTTGCCTAACCGTTCGGGGACCCAAGGACTGTTACATATTACATTAAAAAAAAGTCCTACATAAAGCCAGTTTACAACTACAGAATAACTTACTGCGCAAGTTTTTCCTCCCCCAGTCTAAGAGATTTATGCGAAGGCAGAATTCATAAGGCTATATCCATATCAATTCATTCGTATCTCTCTGGTCAAAACTCATGAGGACGTGCCTTGAAAAGTTATTTGATTTATGCGTCGTCTCCACGACTACGGGAAGGTTAAGATCTTGCCTAAAGGATTTATATTATAATTTCGTATTGATAAACAGCTGACGCCTAACATTACGTGCTGACTTTGAAGTGGTTGTTTGTGTTTTTGTTAATTGTGTGTTGAAGTTGGTATACCATAATTCATCATTTCCACTTGGTGTAAAAAAACGAACTAATTTCAAATGAGGGAAGATGTTGTACGTCAACCTTATTGCCCAGCTTGCTATTCGACCGGAAGGTTGTTCTAGTTTGAGGTACCACTTTGGTGCTGAATGAACTGTGAACACTGTGAACTTGATGCCGTTCTCTAGGTAACAGCGCCAATACTATAGGGCCAAGAGAACAGCCAGAGCTTCTCTATCTGTGATACTCTAGCTGAAACCAAATATAAAATGTTGGTGACATGAAAGATCAAATAAGATTTATTGAAAAAAAAAACATACCTACTTTTCCCCTTTGATTTTTCTAATAAAAAACGGCTTTCGGAAAACTCTTTTGTTTTATTTTTACAGTAGTGCCGAGAGTTAAAAATTCTACTGGGCGCCCGTGCGAACGTGGGCTTACACTACGTTCTTCCAAACTGTCAAGGACATAACGCCAACGGCTTTGAAGCGTATACTTTATGGAATTGAAACGGACGCAGCTTTCAAATACTTTCACGACAGTTTCTATACCGTCTCCAACTATAAACCAGGAGGTAAATAAAAGTTAACTGGTTTTTGTTAACAGTTCTTGTGAGTTTTTTTTTTGTTAGAATCGGTGGAACGCTGCTGCATTAAAAGCTATTTTTGATTCAAGAGTTGGTAAAGCCGTGTTGGAAATGCACAAGCCTTTATACACAAAGATTTGACTGTACAGAGTGGCGACGTGATTATTAACCGACTTCTAAAAAAGGAGGAGGTTCTCAATTCGGATGTTTCTATTTTTTTTTTTTTTATGTTTGTTCGCGCATAACTCCGTCGCTAGCCAACCGATTTGAAAAAATATTTTTTTGTTGGAAAGGGTATACTTCCCAAATGGTCCCATTTTTGTCAAAATCCAGTTCTGATGATGGGATCCTGGAGAAATCGAAGGAACTCTTCAAATATTATAGGCACACCTATAGCGATTTGGGTATTTTTTATAGTAGCTCGTGCATTTGCTCTCGGAAAGCACCACTTGGTGAAGTGGAACTGATGATGAAGACCACAGATGGCTACCGGAACTACTCAATGATAAATATTTCACGGGTTGCGATTCGATTTCTTTAATATGGTTGCTAAGCAATTTCCGCTCGTCACTCAATGCGTGTGGTGAGTGGTTGTTGAGGAGTTCTCCTGGTCTTACCAGCAGAACTCCTCAACAATTAACGTCCCAGCATCGGGAAAAGCAATATTTTGTAGCATGTGATGAGCAATTGACATTAGACTATTGTAACTTATACAAATTATAAACAGACCCACTAAAAAGTGAAAAATAAAAACTTTTTTACAAAAAAATACAACCGACTTCCAAAAACAACACTACAAAGTGAAAAATAACTTTAATTTCGGAAGTCGGTGGCAAAAACGAAAATACATTTAATCAGACACCGACTTCCGAAATTAAAGTTATTTTTCACTTTGTAGTGTTGTTTTTGGAAGTCGGTTGTATTTTTTTGTAAAAAAGTTTTTTTCTTTTTAAGGCTTTTTGGTTACTCTTTTTAAGGCATTTTGCCAATCATTGCACACGTGCACCCTGTGGGTTCGATATACGCAAAGGGCATACAACGCCCTCAAAGTGCAATATAATAACGCCTTCAGAATGTTGTTGGGGCTTCCACGTTACTGCAGTGCATCAGGAATGTTTGCTGAAGCTCATACAGATGGTTTTAATACCATCCTGCGAAAAAGGATAGCGTCCATGATGCACAGAGTGTGTGGGAGCGTCAACGGCATTCTGAAGGTCATCTGTGAGAAGCCCTGTTGCGCCATTAGGGCGCATTGGGTACATGTACATGTGCATGTGCCTGGTGCGTCAGGTGAGCGCAGCAGATACATGAATTAATAATAATGTCTAAGATTTGTCACTAATTTACTAACATTGTTTATAAGTAGTGTGTATTACTAACATCATATGGACGAAATGTCTGAAATAATTTTTTTTTTTTTTTTTTTATTTTATTATCACATCACAGCGGCTAATACAAGTGGAACCACTGCATTTTAACACCCGGCGCTTTTTGATAGTAGCAATTTTTTTTTTGGTAGAATAGACCCTTTTTATTAATGTATATTTTTGAAAACCCCAAAGTGCGCAGACCGTAATATGGGGAATGCCAACAGAACTGACAACTTAAACGTAAAACTATGCATAACATGTCGTGGTGACGCGGTGTCGCAGTAACGTGGTGACGCAAACCCGGCCCCCTAAAGAAGTTTTCACTTAAAAAAATCGCCAAAGTTTAATTTGGGATTGGTGGGATAGTGGGAGTATTAAGGGTGAGGATGATCATGTGGCGGGTATAAATTTGTTTCCAAGCAATAATAATAAGTCGTAGTCAACGGAGCCCAGCCTACAAGCTTTAAAGGAATCTAACACGAAGGGGATGATGGGGGCTCAAGTGAGCAAGCGAACGAGCGCCCGTCTTCTTGCGCCCGTCTTCCCCTTCTAATCTAACCTATCCGAGTCGGGGTGCCAAAGTCGCGAGCTTGCTTCGCGCGCTCTTGCAAATTTTAGCGTCTCATATAATTATATTCAATTAGCTGCGCCCCGAGGTTTGACCAACGTAGACCGGAATAAAAAGTAGCCATGTGTTAATCCAGGGTATAAGCTATCGACACACCAAATTTCATCCAAATCGGTCAAGCGGTTTGAGCGTGAAGAAGTAATAAAAATACAAACACACACAAACTTTCGCCTTTATAATATTAGTGTGATTACGTTTCGTTACCCACGATATTACACTTAACAAAAAAATAACAATTACAATAAAATCTCAAAGGGCGCGTGCGCGATAGGCGCGTGCGCGATAGGCGCCCCGTGAACTGTCTACAAGAACACTGGGGCCCGGCGCGGCGGCGTTGCACTAGGAGTGACTATTCACTTATAAGTTCGTCGCACGCGCCTTAGAAATAAGAACCTTGAAACCACTAACCCCCATCACCGTGGTTTATTGTAAGCCCGACTCTGATTGACGGAACAGCGAGACACTTGTGAAAGCAGGCTGGCATTTTAGAGGTTTATAGCAAGATATACATTTCTTTCTCATGCAATAGTGTCTGAACTAGTAACAGATCGAAGTTTTTTCTTATACCAGGTACAAACGTAGCGACTTTAGTCGCTAGCGATTTAAAAATCTCACGTCCAAACCTAGATTTTGAAATCGCTAGCGACAAATTTTCTGTTAAAATCTGTGTGGACGTGAGATTTTTAAATCGCCAGCTAGTCGCCAGCGACTAAAGTTGCTATACCTAGCATTATCATAGGAAACACTATTAAAGTTATTGGCAACGACTTCAAAACGATGCCATTGAATACTCGTACATCATGAAATGTTCCACCTCATTGAAGGATATTTCAGTTTTGTTGAAGGAACCTCACACCTCCTCCAAAAATCGAAATTAAAACGGTGATTGTGACAAGAAAACGTAATTTTATACAAACTTCATCAATTAAAGATGTTTGGGTTGTACTTTGTTTATTAATAATTCATCTGAAGAACATTCTAAGAGAGTAAACAAACAAATATACAACGATGACAGACTCTTGATTTAACGTGACGAAGGGCAGACGAGTTGCGTTGGAACAAGGCACAAACTGTGTGAGTGATTGAGTGAGTGAACTTGGAAATGAGTGTGTGAGTGTATAACATTCTTGAATGCGGTTAAGTCAGGTAGAAATTATTGTTTCTTACTTTGACTGTTATTGTTTTGGGTTTTGTAGACAAAGGAAACTATTTGAAGATGTCGCCGTATATATCTCGATATTTTCAAAATAGAGACTTCACGCAGTTTAAAAAATTCCATTGTGTTAGCCAATCTTACTCGAATTCAATTTAAGTTACCTATAGTATAGATCGAACATTCAATTTAAATATTTCAGCATCACATTTTCCATTTACAAAAAGAGCAAGAAATAAAATCTCCCGATCATGCCTTGTGGCACTCCTGCAAATCGGACAAAAGCAAATAAACCGATTTTCAATATCGCTCTCGAATTGAAAGTCGATGTGCTAATCGTCTCGAACTCCTTTACGGCACCAATTAATGGGAACAAACTTTCTCAACTTAATTAGCGAATTCGTTAAGTAGAGCTTCTATTTTAGTCACTGGGTTTCAGAACTAAAGTTTGGACTCATTACTGTGTCTTCTTTCTGACTAGTTGTGCGGTAAATAAATGTAAAAGTAAAGTTTACCTATTGTTGTTCTTGGGAAAGCTTTGTCTCGCAGTTGTTCTAAGTATTGACACTTCATCGGTAGTTGTGGTGAAGTGTGATGGAAGTGATTAATATCTTAGAAAGTATCTTATTACCTCATAATTTTCTGTACCTTTTTACTAAATGCATATGAAAGTAGGTATTTATGGTACTTATAAAAAAAGAAAAACAGTTTTTAAAGTGTTTATCTGTCTGTCTGTTTGTTGCGGCTAATCTCCGAAACAGCTGGACCGATTTTGACGGAACTTTCTTTTTTAGGCAGATAGCAGATTTTATGTCTACTTTTTTTTAGAAAAATAATTAGAGTTCGATAAAATAATCGGATTTTATTTTATTTATTTAATTTTATTTGTTTGGGACAAAAAACAGTTATACATTACAGCATTAACAAAGTAGTTATTATACAATCGAAAAAAACGTATAACCCACACTATTGTCCACGAAATAACATCGAAGTATGACAACGAACGCATGCTAAATAAGAAAATAATAAAAAGTACATATTTATAAGAAAAAACACTATAATTATACCGACGAATCGAAGAAAGCGGATGACATAAGCAACCGTCTTATTGGCGACTTGCAAGAGATTGTGAAACCAGCCAGAATTTTGTTCATGAAATTATGAAAAAAATCCGATTCAACTATGGAAGTATTGACATCCACGCGGGCGAAACCGCAGGCAAAGGCTAGTTCAATAATAAAATATTTACCAACGGAATACTCACGTTCCATTTTCTTATAGTTATTTGCCCACTTAAATAGGTTATGTAATATTTCGTAAACATAATTTCTAAGTTGGTAAATGTTATGTAAGTTTCAAGACAATGAATGGGTTTGTGCCTACTTTAATTACCTAAACGCTTTGGCACTTTAAATCATGTATTATTAGTGTGAGTGTAGTGTAAAATATATCAACTAGGGAAGATTATCCTTTGTTTAAATAATGCCCTAGTTATTTTCTAAAACCTCGACATTTATAAACGTTTTATGAGTAGGTACTTACTTTATTTTAACGTCAATGAAGTGAGAAGAAAACAGAATATAACACCATTTCAGGTTATTGATGCGCCGACATATTCCCCGGGATTCTTCAATTATCGACTGGAAGGGGGCAGATGCATTTGAAGGCTCGACGAATGGTGCCCAGCTTCGTCTTTAGTTCGGCTACTCTCGAGATCCCGTCTACGCCAGGATAGGTCTTCGTGACCCGGCCCAGGGACCAGAGCAGAGGTGGCATTGTTTTGTCCTTTATCCGGCTCGAAGGACCAGTGAATGAGCTCAATAAAAGAAGTGGACTGTTTTTAAAATATAGGTGTAATACCATTAATTACAAATATCAACGTTTAAGAACCGAATAATTAAATGCCCGTAGTGGCGCGTGTCTGTGAGCCGAGTGGAATGAAGGGCGCGCAGCGGCCGTCGCGTACCGGGTTCGGTACCCCGACACCCCGCGCCGTTGCCGCAGTCAATCACGCGCCTATGTGATGCGCCGACAGTTATGATTACAGACAAAACTACACTCCAGCTTTAAAACCAGCTTTTCTTTAGGTTCGAACAATCAACCAATCTCACACATCGCACACACACACACCCACACCCACACACAATCTTAAATACCCCACAATACAGTACGGTCAACAACCCCGCATAATGGGCGGAAAACTTTTTCACAGAGCATAAAAGCAAATGCAAACAAGGCACCGTTTATGCTTTCAGATGTCAACCTACAAAGGGTAATGCATTCCCCTCTTGTATAAGAATGGGGAGAAAAGGAATCGTAATGCATACGATCTCGGTATCTGCAACAGCGAGGATTATTCCACTCTGCCTCACCAAGTTGTTCCACCAGTGAGACAGAATTGAATGCTTATGATGTCCACTTTGTCCCACTAATCGATTGTTGAACTTAAGAGATTCATTCACAGCTTTATTTATAAACAAGAAATAAAAAAAAATATACAAACTTCCACCCCCCATTTCACCCCTTTACGGGGTGAGTTTCCTAAAATCCTTTCTTAACTGACGTCTCCTACTCATAATCTACTTCTGTGGCAAATTTCATCTTTGTAGGTCCAGTAGTTTTTGAGATTTCGTGTTTAATCAGTGAGTAAATGAATGAATGAGTGACCTATTCTTATTCTCTTAATTCCAACACTACCAGCCCTAGTATATTATTCTACACCAAAACCAATTAGTGGGACAAAGAAGATATCAAAATTTTAAACATCCCACTTTTTCCCACTAGTGGGACAACTTGGTGGGACAAAGAGATTATAATAATTCGAGAGAGTAGAGAGGAATAATTCAGCAGCGAAGGTAGGTACATTTGAAATGTATTTGGTTCAAGCACAATACGAGTAGAGGGATTTTATTATAAAAGGCAAGAGTAGTTTGTTTGCAGATAAAGTATTGTGCTGAATAGGATGAGCTTGGCTTCGAATCTATGTTATTATATTTTTGTTCCAGATATTATGTTGATCTAGTTTTCTTTTCCTAAAGTGCTAGCGGGCTGATGGAATTGAATTAGCTTGCTGATAAGAGGAATAAGTTGAAAAAAACGGTATGGTAGATTCCACGAAAATTTGAGGTTTGGGCTTCAGTGGAAAGTGGAAGTTCTTTTCCTAGTAAGCTAAGTGATTTGGGGAAAAAATCGGCCAAGTGCGTATCGGACCACGCACAATGAATGGTTCCATAGTTGAAAATAATTTATCCCAAAAACAAATTTAACATTGTACTTAATTGAAAAACAAATGTTAACCCATACGTCACGGTCAATTCTCCAATTATTGTAAATTGATGTTTGTAATCACAAAAAAAAAAAAAAAATGTGATAAAATTACAAATTAAATATTTTGGACTTTTTCCTTTACTTGTCCTGTGAGACCTTGCTTCTTGCCAAACTTCATGATTCTAGGTCAACGGGGAGTACCCTATAGGTTTAAATTTACTTGCGAGTATCAAAATATGTCGTATAAATGGCCGTATTTTTTGTTGCGTTGACTTAGAAGCTTGATTTTCAACTCCAACTCCACCAACTCCAACTGACCATAGACTTACGCATTCGATATGATGTAGAGCTTGATACCTCCATGTGTTCCTGAGAAAAAGGGTCTAGACAAACTGACAGATAGACAGACAGACGAATAAGAAAGTGATCCCATTACTCATCGTCCGCAAGCCCGCGCCTACGTGGCCGGAAATCGGCGATAGATTTCCGCCGCCCAGGGAGGTACGGTTTTTTTTTTACGGTACGGAACCCTAAAAAGGAAAATACTAAGGAGGAATACTAACTTATCATAACTCAAAATAGGAATGGGATAAGCTTTACAGAGAATTTTAAAGTAAAAACATGTCAGAAGTTAGGTATACGTATTTACATCCATTCTTTGTTAATACTACTAAATATATAGTAATCTTAATGCTACTTACTAATACTATTTATTAATCTTAACAAATAAGTATTCCAGTCTAACTGGATGCTGCTGAATACCAATATTTTACATGGAGCGGCTGCCTATCTGACCTCCACAACCCAATTACTGGGTTAAACGATACCCCCTTACTTGCCAGTCTTACTTGATAAGACTGGTTGTCAGACTTTTGGTCTTACTACCCGTAACGACTGTCAAAGATCCACGAATGACAGCCGGGACCAACGGCTTAACGAGCTTTCCGAAGCACTCTCTCGGTATACTGGATGACTTTTTTTACAGTCTTGAAAAAAATAGGCTATAATAGGTGATCGGAGTGGAAGAATATGGCATACGTAACTTTTTAAAAAAAAAAATAAATAAAAAAAATCAATTTCGATATTTTTAAACGATAATTTTTTTTTCAGAATTTCTGTTTTTGTTGATCTAAAATGAAAAGTTTACATCGAATTTGTAGTATTTATTGATACTTAGATAATTTTTTCTGACTAAGCTATTAAAAAAAAACTAGGTATGCCATAGGCTTCTACTCCGTTCACCTAATATACCCTATTTTTTTCAAGACGGTAAAAAAAGTCATCCGGTATAATGAATGGTCACCTATCCACGAACCGACCACGGCAAGCGTAGCTTCACCTTCGATCGACCAATGAGGCTGTTATTATTTAGCGTTGTAGCTAGCTCTGCCTTTACTTAGATTTAACACCAAAATCTCGGTATTTTGACATGTCAGTGTGATATCAGGAGATCGTACCCCTGCAAAACAGGGGCGGGTCACTAGTTTTAATACTCGTAATAGCTATATAATTATATAATGTATGTGTTCATGTTTTCGGAAATCGGTTGTCATGGTATGGGCAGGTGATGCGGAGGAGTGACGAAAATGTC
The DNA here is from genome assembly GCA_946251885.1 of Cosmia pyralina. NCBI lineage: Eukaryota > Metazoa > Arthropoda > Insecta > Lepidoptera > Noctuidae > Cosmia > Cosmia pyralina. Next base: position 8,181,502 of record OX276346.1, on the reverse strand, counting down.
GTGAGGAAAGTTTTGAGTATGAATGTCGATAGCTATAAGAGTAGGGGAAGACCAAAGAAACGATGGATGGATTGTGTGAAAGATGACATGGCTAGGAAGGGGGTGATTACCGAGATGACGACTAATAGAGAAGTATGGACGAAAAAGCACATGTTGCGCCGACCCCAAATAGATTGGGATAAGGTCAGGAGAATAATAATGATGTGTTCTTGTTTTGTATTTGGGTGTTGAGTAAAGCCAATTTAGAGTTAGGTACCAAATTCATAGATTGAGATATAACAAATTATATCTTAATCTATAGATTAAGTTGTATGCTTTCCTGTTGATTACGTGGGGACGGGTACATCCTGTTGAGTGTTAAGTAAAGGTAGATTACGATTTTTTGTATGGCATACAGGCCCAACGTGTATGCCACTGGATTTATTGCCTAATATAGGCGTAGATAAAAAAATACATTCTTAAATTCGTTTTATTTTTCATTTACATATAATAATTATTCCTATAATATCATAAACAACAGCCTATCTTACAATCAATCTGCCTAGCCTTTTCCCAATTATGTTGCGGTTGGCTTCCAGTCTAACCGGATGCAGCTAAATACCAGTATTTTACATGGAGCGACTGCCTATCTGACCTTCATAACCCAGTGACTGGATAATACGATACCCCTTGGTAAGACTATAGACTTTCGGGCATCTCACGACCCGTAACGACTGACAAAGAACCACGAATGACAGCCAGGACCAATGGCTTAACGTGCTTTCCGAGGCATTGAGGAGTCTCGGTATGTAAATATGGTCACCCATCCACTGACCAACCCCGGCAAGCGTAGCGTACCTGATGCATCGACCTGTGCGGCTATTATTAGTTAGCCACGAGCTCCTCTACCCTATTTTACATAAAATTATATTATTCATCGAATGGCAAATTTTGTAGGCAGGTAATTAACTAGAAATACAATTATTTCCGGATGATAAGTATTGACAATTTACGTTTTCTCTTATCAACTCATTGAAACTAAAATAAATTATCTGATAATAATAAAATTATCTACATTTAGTAACAATCAGAAATTGCTTATATTGAAGTAACGCTGTTAAGGTACAACCAGACGTTGCTATCAATCGATGTCGATCGATGATCGACCGTTCAGGCTAATCCTGTGTGGAAATCGATCGACCGTAATCAGTATCCATCGTGCGCTTTTATAATTTCTAACGTGACAGTATTATCATGGACGTCCACGTCGACGTTCACAAAAATTATGGAAATACGTGGAAGTATATACTTCCATACATTTTAATTTCATTGTTCTAACGTGATGCCGTGACGGGGACGAGGACGTCCACGATAATATTGTCACGATAGAAATTATAAAAGCGCTTATTCGATTCGATCGATTGATTTAGAGTGTTTTCATTCGTCATTGTCAACTGTCTTCGTTTGACGTCAAACGACGACAGTGTGAAATTCACTAGTAAGTAACTATTGCTCTTATTGATTTTCGATTGATATGGAAAATCGAATATGTTTTGAGGCGATCAATATCGACTGTTCGACATCGACTGACCGCAGTCTGGTTGTACCTTTATAACATTTGTATGATTATATTTATTTTGTGACGTAAGTCTTTAGCATAGATAATGAATTAGCCTTATAAATAGAGCCTTCATTAACCTCCAGGCTTCACACTGGCATGATCTGCTCTTGTATCGTTCATGCTGATCTGATGGTGGAAGCGTGAAGAGTATTCCAATATACAAGAGTGGTCACTTTAAAAGTCTGCCACCATTTACTCACATTTTCAATACAAAAATGGTAACTATCCAGAATATCACCAAACTCATGAGGAACAACTTAAAGTTATTTCCATGTGCTAATTAGCACTAATTTTGTGTACATTCTTATTTACAAAACAAATGGTTTAGTTTCATTTAAAACTGCCTATTACGAAAATGAGCTCTAGAATTCGATAATTAATAACATCTCAGAGATTTCTTTCACTGTTCAACTCGTCAACTCCACAACTAACCTACCTAATTTCAGATAAACTTGCAGAACTAATATTAACACCATTGTCATTTATAACCACTACGCTATCATTGTCATTAGCATCCTTTCCATCAACTATTATTTCATTCGAGTCCGATTTTTCTAAGACTTCATTAGAAATAGCGTTAGATTTTAAATCTTGTGATTCATTTTCACCATCAGACTTAATTTTATTTTCGTCGGTTTCATCAACATCTTTCTTTTTTTTGTGAGCATTGACAACTTTACCACTCTTATCAAAATTATCTTCTTTTGTTGCTTTGCTACCTTTAACTGCTGGTTTTGTTTTCTTTGCTAAAACAGAAAAGTTGATGTTACTTAATTACTTTGATATTAAAATAACTTTAACGGAATCTCTAGACATTTGGTCTCTTGTCTCAAAAGTTGGAAATAAATGATTTTGGTAGATTAATAGTTCGAGTGATTTTCATCAAACGAACGATTTAATGTTAGAAAGCAAAAAAAAAAATATGGTCGCAGTTTTGTTTTTATACGTTTATACAGGGTGTTTGGCGCATGGACCGACACAATTTTTTGGGGGGTTGGCAGGGACATTTGCGAGGTTTCACCCGAAGACCCCATGTCCTAAGTCTCATGGTTATTAAAGTATGATTTTTTAGATTTTTTCCCAAAATTACCCGAAATCTCGCCTTTAAATCGTCATTACTTTATTGTTTATGGTTGTAATTGCACGAAATAGCTTTTATTGTACTTTTGCAATGTATTCTCATTCTAAATAAATCATTAGTTGATCCAATTCATCTGCAAAAAAGTACTTATGTGCTTCCAAAGTCAATTTTGTTTTTAAATGTGTGAAAAATTGCAACTTCTAAATTCAGTATAAAAAAAACTAACAGCCATTTTGAACTTCGTTTTATTTTAAAACGTTCTTTAGCTTATACCCTTTCTAAGGGTATGCTACATGTCATAGTAAACAAGTCATTATGTAGTCAAAATACTAGTTAGAAGAGTCGGGGTTAAGAAAAGACTTATTAAGGTTATTATGTTTTTATTAATAAAAGTTACAAATCTTGTTCAAAATGACTTCCTACATTTCGTATGCATACGAAATGTAAGAAGTAATTTTGAACAAGATTTGTATTTCAAAATGACTGCTGTCCGGCACACTACCAACTGGCCGTGCGAGAGCATTTAGATAATGCCTTTCCAAACTCATGGATTGGTAGAGGCAGCCCTATTCCTTGGCCCGCACGGTCTCCAGACCTGACGCCTCTGGATTTCTACGTTTGGGGACGTACAAAAGAATTGGTTTACCAGACCGAGGTGCCGACTAGGGAAGTTCTTATTGAACGTATAACCGACGCGTTTGAAATAATGAGAGAAGAAATGCGACTACATACAACGACCGTTGAAATAAGAAACGGATACCGAGCATGCATACGAAATGTAGGAGTCATTTTGAACAAGATTTGTAACTTTTGTTAATAAAAACATAATAACCTTAATAAGTCTTTTCTTAACCCCGACTCTTCTAACTAGTATTTTGACTACATAATGACTTGTTTACTATGACATGTAGCATACCCTTAGAAAGGGTATAAGCTAAAGAACGTTTTAAAGTAAAACGAAGTTCAAAATGGCTGTTAGTTTTTTTTATACTGAATTTAGAAGTTGTAATTTTTCACACATTTAATAACAAAATTGACTTTGGAAGCACATAAGTACTTTTTTGCAGATCAATTGCATCAACTAATGATTTATTTAGAAGGAGAATATATTGAAAAATAAAAAAAAAGCTATTTCGTGTAATTACAACCATAAACAATAAAGTAATGACGATTTAAAGGCGAGATTTCGGGTAATTTTGGGAAAAAATCTAAAAAATCATACCTTAATAACCATGCGACTTAGGACATGGGGTCTTTGGGTGAAACCTCGCAAATGACCCTGCCAACCCCCCAAAAAATTGTGTCGGTCCATGCGCCAAACACCCTGTATAAAAGACCACAGAAGATGGGAATCTATTCAAAACTGTACAATGATACCATGAAAGAATGCAAAACAATTGAAGTATTGTAATACCTGAATCCATCAGCTGTTTGAATAGGACTGTCACTGGGGAGTCCACAAGAAGAGTGAAGACAAAGGAATACACCAGAGCCAATACTAAATAAGACAGGAACTTAAACGTCTGTTAAAAATAAGCATTCATTAGTTTATGAAAATTTTAATACAAGAATCATTACTTTGTATGCACGTTTATGATACGATCAATGCAGTAAAATCAATTAGTAAGTGGGGAATAACATGTGATTTCAATTCAGAAATTTAATTTTAAGAAGAGTTCCAAACATTTCGCTTCAAAAGAAGAGATTTCATTAAGTAAAACAAAATACTTACAAAGTTTCCAACTGAAAAGTATATGGGAGCTACTACTGCTGAGTTGAGAGAGAACATAAGAGGATAGTGGAATAAGAACATCCCATATGAAAGTCTAGCTGGTAGTCGCCATGCATCAAGAGACAAGAACCAATTAATTGGACCTGAAAATGTGAAAGTAATATTACGTAATATATAATAACATAGGGGAAAAAAATAACAATTTCTAGTACTGAAGAAAATATTAAAAATCTCACCAGAATAACCATGCTGACACGCGACTATTAACCAGCATATGGCACATGCAAAACTAGGCCTCATGAATGAATTCATCAGATTGTCCAGCAGCTGGTTGTCCCAGTCAAACTGCTTGATTCTATACTTGAAGTAGAAGATTCCGCCCAATACACCAGCAAAACAGGCCCAGAAGAAGATGGCAAGAAACTGAAAGTTAAAGATGTTTTTAGAAAAAAAGATTTACTTCCCATACGAAATACTTTATAAGAATAGTTCAAGTGACTAGACAGCCAACAGAGCTCGTAGGAGCTGACGGTCTTTCTAGGTGTAATTATAACATCGTTTATGTTTTCCACGTCAATCAGTATTGTTAGTTTTTCTTTTCCATCTTTCTCCTCTTGTCCCATGTAACTTCGGTGCATCACGGTTTTTTCATCAATTCTCTCCTGTCGACAGTTGCGCTATTCTTACTTTTTCCTTAATCATTATCTTTCATATAATTTTTACACAAGTTTTAAAATAAATTATTATTTAATTATTTAATTAACTATAACAACCAACTTACCCACTTTATCTGTATTCTACTCTTGCGGTAAATGTGGAGAATATAACCAAAGAGCAGCCCGACGAAGAATGGAGAAGCTCGCGCCAGAGTATTGAAGTAATATTTGTACATGTAATCCCACATCTCCCCAAAACGACTGCAAAAGACAAAAACTAATATTTTTTTTATTATCTTAACAATTTAGATTTTTTTCGCAGATTTCATAATTATCCAAGCAGCTTGCTTTTATGTTATTTTGTACATTTTAATTATTATTTTTAATAACCTTCTGCTCTAAAAATCTCTCTTGAAAGGAAAAAAAATAATATAAAAGGAAGAGGGATGCTATTGCCCTACAGTGGAACGGCTGGCTAGATAATTAGTTAGTTATTCAAAAATATTCTTCATGTATGAAGTAGCGTTGCTTTTAAACTAAAATAATATATAGTACTCAAACTCAAAATTACATACGTTGGTACAAGGGTTCCAGCTGCCAAATTAAGGTGGAAACTATATACAGTAGAAGCTATCAGAACAGCGGCGAGTCCGCCTGCCACACCCATCCAAGCAAGATATTTCTTGCCAGTCATCACCCAAATGAGAACGATTGGTGACACCACATACAGCTGAAAGTCTATGGCGATGTACCAGGAGTGGCTGATACACTGAAATTTGAATAAAACCATGATTATTAATTAATAGTTAATAATGTTGTGCCACAAGATACAAGCGACGAAGCTTAGCTTAGGCTCACCGAACATGTCATATAATGCATTCTTGTTTTTTCGTGAATTAACTTTATTAAATTATTACGAGTATTTCTGTATGTTTATATTCCGATTTGGCAATCATGTTTATTGATTTATTTTGAGTGGAGAGAAGATTTATTTATTTATTTAAATACAAGTACTTTATTGACACCAGAAAATATATAACAGAAAAATAAATTTAACACTATAAAACATACAATGGGCGGCCTTATCGTTTTCTATGTTCTCTTCCAGGCAGTCTTGCAATGAGATCTATAAGTCAACACTTTGAAGTGTTTTTTAATTTCGAAGATTTCCTAAAGTATATATACATATGTTAACGGAAAAGTCTGTAAACCGTCATTGTACACAATTCCTAGGAAATGTGTACAATTCCTAAAATAGATGGGAAATCTATAATATATTTTGTAATATGCACTTTTCCTAGGAAATCTATACATTTCATAAATAGCAATTGGAAATGTATTACAATTAAAAACCGTAAAAATTATACGTAAATTTTTAAGTGTGTAAGTACGTAAGTTTAAGTTAAAAAGGAATCAATAGTTGAATTTTGAAGTTTAATTAGTAATAAGCCCTATGAATATTTAATATTTTACGATGTGATTGTTACCTAATTATGTCAACGAGAGCCTTAATGAAAATTTTGATTTCAGTTTACAAACGTGTTGTATTTCTTTTAGTCACAGAAAGCATTACATTTTCTATATTTCCTAGCATCATCTCGGAATTGCATACAATTCCTAGGAAATACATACATTTCACAGGAAATGTATGTAAAGGATCTTTGAAACATTATTTTACACATTTCCTAAGTAGGCTTGGAAGTGCATATATTTCCTAGGAATTGTGTACAATTCCTAGGTTTCATGCATTTCGGGTAACATATATATTATATTGTCACCATTTTCTTCAAGCATTTGACTGTGTCTTACCACCTCGTATCGTCTACAGCTGTAAATATTTTTTTTTTTAAGACAATAATCTGATAGTTAAAAATTACAGAATTAACCTACCATATTTTCGAGGTGTACAAAATTTTGAATATGCAGCAAAGTAGACCACCAGTTTTGCCTACATCTTTCGGTATGGTTGATTACTGTCAGCCAGTGAGGTCCATCGGTGATGCGGTTGAAATATGAAGTTTGAAGGAGTACAAGCACAGCTAGCAGTGGTGTCACTCGCATGAAACGACTCAAGTAGAACCAATGGAGGTTCTTGAGAAACGTTACTGAAAAGGAAGGTCAAGATTCAGATTAGGTATCTAAATTATCAAATAAAATGATTATCATAAGATATATTTGACGTCACTGCTGAATGAATTCCGAATCCATCAAAGCTTATCTTCAATCTTTAATTTTCGATTTCTTGTGTTATTAATATGATAATGATATAAACCTACAAAAAAAACGTGCTCCATCATAATCAAAATATTACCTTTTTTTTTAACCACAATAGAGAAACTCTTGGCCTTCATCTCACTTGATAGTAAGTGATGATCAGGCCGAAGGTGGAAGCGAGCTTCACCCAAAATCATTAACCACAGAAGTACTGGCTATCTTACCTCTTACGGCCGAAACACAACGATGCTGTTAACAGTCTTGTTATGCTGACAGATTTACATAAGATGGTATTAGCTAGCCAGGTGGACTTGGAACAAGCCCTACCACCAACCAAACCCAACCAAACCGAGCAGAAAGGTGGTCTTACCGCTAGACGACAGACGCCTTTTTGATTGATAACATCATTTTAATCTTTTTCATTTCCGTATCTAGTCCATAATTAGAAGCGTAAACTAGTTATCAGAAATTGGAATTATTTTCAGTGGGATGCAGAAGCAAAATCATAAAAAAGAAAATCTTGTCTTTGATTCAGATCTCCCTGAAGGAGAATTTAAGTTTTAATTTTTTAATTTTAGCAAGTTAGTTTGCTATCTTATCATTGTTCACAGCTTACATAGTAATATTATGACAGTAAAATTTCTACAAATCACCTCCATTCATAAAAAAAAACATCAAAATCATCTATACATAATAACTATATATAATGAAATAGTAATGAAGTCAAAACTGTAACATTGAATATTATATTAAATAATTGCTGCGAGGTTCGGGAAAATTCTAAAGTCATATAGTTTTCAGTATTTTTGGCTATCTGGATGTATGTAACGGTTTGGCGCAAAAACTACTGAATAGGGAGTAATGGTTCCGTACGGCATTTCATACAAAATTTCAAGTCCTTTTTTATCGAAATGAATGAATCGATTTGAATGAAACTTCATACGCATAAGCAGGATACATAGGTCTAAAATGTTAAGAAAAGAGAAAAATTGTGTTGCAGCTAAATTCAAACGATTTTAAATATTCCATCGAATCATAGATTTCCAATTATCTTTTTTTAAATAAGACATTTCGAAAATGTTCTTAAGTAACTTTTTAGACCTATGTATACTGTTTATGCATATGAAGTTTCATTAAAATCGGTTTATTCATTTCGATAAAAAAGGACTTCAAATTTTGTATGATATGCCGTACGGAGCCAACGCTCTTAAATGTTACTTACAGGTCTAGTCATCGCATAGGCTATCACGCTATTTGCTATGTCGGAATTTCAATATTGCATTAGGTCCGTATTTCTCAACAGTTTACCGCGAGATTTAATTAGACGAGAAAATTGATAAAAATATTGCATATAGATACGGATTTAACCTTTGAACTGAATATCAGTTTAGTATCAGTCAATCTAGACATGTATAAGAACGGCTATTTCAGTCAAATTGTCAACGAAGTAAACAATTCCACATTCGCCCTATAAGCACGGTTCGTGATTTCGATCCCCAACAGATGTTTATTTTTGTGATTGATTTTCAATATTTTTTTAAAGATTTCTGTATATTTTGGCTGCTGAGACCAAACCTATAAACATAACTTAGTATATAAAGAATTTTTATAAAAATATGGCTGTTATTTTAGTATTTTGTGGTGTCTTACAACTTCCAAGCGAACTAAGTCGCGGGCAGAAGCTAGTCACAAATATATCGGAATGTCATTATGATAGCAGTATCTGAATGATTTTATGATTATAGTGATTTAGCAATTTAATCGATATCGCGTGTTTTATTTTGTGTAACCTTGTTTTTGGCTTAAATAATTGACACAATAGGTCAAATTCGTCAATCAATCTGTTATTTGATTAATCCTAAGTGATCTTGTTAAAACAAGGTTTTGTGTGGATGAGCTAGGTAACTGTAGGTAAAGTCATAGGGAAAATCTAGATTTACTATCAGAAGGTATAGCTAATGCAAATTTATGCTCAATCCAATATCAATGGGTCTTTAAAATAGCAAATGCAAAGCTGCGAAACAGGATCGTGTTAGCGGAAACGTAGATTCCTTAGAAATATTTTCTCAACCTCTCATGCGGTTTCTGAGGTTTATAAATAGAGTTTATCCAATCGATAGTGATTGTTGGTTCGATATCGTGTTTCTGAATACTTCGTTAAGGAAGAATTTAGCTTAAAAGTCGAGTGAATTGCTATCTAGGGTTTATTTGAAGATCTCAAAAACCGAGCATAAGGAAGGAATTCGCTTAAATAGATAATTTTGTCGAATCAATAGCTATTAAGAGTTTAAACTCCGTTTAAGAATTCTTCAGAAACCGGGCATCAGATATTCAAGCTTTTCCCACCTCAATGAAGCACCCTGCATAGTCTGTGTCATTAACAGAGAAGAAAATGTTGAATATTTCAATTCTAATTTCATGATCATCATCATCATTTCATTTTTCATTTCATTCATCTTAATGACATCCGCTGCTGGTTATAGGCCTCCCCCAAGCGACGCCACATCGATCAGCTCTGTGCTTTTCGCATCTAACTTACTTTGATTCATTTTCCCTGCAGTCGTATAGACCAGTAATACTCCTGCTATCGTGAAGAACGTGTCTACCGTCATGGTTGCCGCAGTTATCCATAAAGCGTTGGCCGAAAACATCCACTGAAAGTTATAAAATCATTCATTCTTTTATTGCTGAATGGGCCTGCTCTTGACTTCGATCACGCCTGATGGAAAGCGATGGATGAGGTCTATGATGGAACGAGCGTGCCACGAAGGTGCCTATTCACTCTTGTTTTGGAGAGCAGACGGGTTATATATGGAAGGGAACACAGATGTTGGCAGAGTAAATGGCGGTCGGGATATCAACCAAGTGCGGATTCTACCCTGAGTACGTCTGGTAAAAACTCATCCTAATTACATTCATATTGTAATTTGACCCCAATGAAATGTGATAGATCAGCTGCAGCTGATCAATCAACTCAGCCTATGGCAGTCCACTGCCGGATATATGATTAAATGCGATAGTTAAAGCGGATTCAAGATAAGGTTAACCCTGAATATCTCTTAATAACAATTATCACGTATTATCCTTTATCCTTATTATCCTTTGGGTAATTTTGTACCTGGACACAAATCATATAGGTAAGGTGTATCAAGAGAAAAAAAATGTGTGCAACCTACCGTTCCCGAATCAACAGGGTTAGCTATAAACAGTTCTGTACTGAACGAATGTCCAACTATGACCCATATCATAGCGAGGGTCCTGATTCCATCAAGACATTGTAAGGTTCCACTACTAGAGCTGAACGTTGTGAGTCGTTGTCCGTTTGTGTAAATAGAAAACGATCGACACAGTGTACTCATTTGCTTAACATCTGTAAATAATAATCAAGTTTTTGAACAGCGATGCTATTCTGTACAAATCTTACCGTGAAAAACTAGGTGAAATGAGTTGTCATTCTGCCTGATGCTAGGGATTGATACTATTTAGAGCTCACTCCACACTCACTTCACCTAAGTTTTCACGGTGTGATTTGTACAGAATAGCACTGCTGGTTATATACCGGGCACTAAGAATATAGATGTAGTATCAAGTCCATAATTCTTAAAAATGGAATAATCTCGTATGTGAGAAAAGAGAAAATATACTAACTCTTAATCAAGATATTGACGAGATACTTTTCACTCACCTTTCTTAAATAGGAATCGATAACATAGATCGTAGCTTGTACTAATTAAAGTCACAAATCCGAGCACCGAAAATATTACACTGAAATGAAACAGAAAATTTTAAAATATTCCTTAAAACGTAAAGTCTCAAAAGGCTGATCGAAGGAAAATTTTGTACGGTACAAATTCCAGCTTCTGATGACATAATATTTTTGGTCAAAGTCCTTCTCTGAATTTCCGTTAATTGATAAAATTATATCAAATTATGTATAAATCAGCTAACGACAACTAATTCGATTAAAATTAAATATTATATAAAATAAAATAAAATATTTTTATATTAAACCATACTATTTATAATATAATATTATAAATTAGAAAATAACTCTGTCTGTCTATCTGTTACGTTTTCACGCCTAAACTACTGAACGGATTTCAATGAAAATTGACAAGGCGATAGATGGCATCCTAAGGAAAGACATAGGACAGGCTCCTTTTTATCTCAAAAATAATTATACAGTGATATTTATGAAAATTTAAGTTTATGTTTTTTGTAGGAAGTAAATAAATATATGGTACAACGTTTTTGAAAAATCATCCCATAGGGGTACAATAGGGATTGATTTTAAAATTTACAAATAATAATAAAATGTTTGTGTAACTACCTCTTTTTAAAAGATTTGAGGGATTGGAATTGTAGTCATAGTTCGTACCTTGAGGTAAAATTTAGTCTTTGTTTCATTATAATCGGTCCACTTGGTTAAGTTATTTGTTTTTAAAGCGTGCCCGGCATAATTTTAACTAAACAAAGTCCCCCCGCCGCATCTGTCTGTCTGAACGCGATAAACTCAAAAACTACCGAACGCATTTTCATACGGTTTTCAGCAATGGACGGAATGATTCATGAGGTAGGTGTAAGTGTATAAATTGCATAAATTGGCTGAAATATGACAATGATTGTTGAAGATGTCGGAAAAGTCATGCCGGCTGGGAGCTTTACTGGCATGCGCGTATTACGGAATTAATACATTGTTTGCCTGGATTAACACATAGGCTACTTTTAATCGCGGTAGTACGTTCCTATGGGACATTTACCGACATCCACGTGGGCGAAGCCGCGGGTAAAAGCTAGTTATTAGATAAGAAACGAAATATTCCGTTCGATTAAACGACTAATTGCTACTTACACTGCGGTATAATCAGCGGGGGCCCACGGCTTATCACCAGTAAGTCGGCAATAGTCTTCTCGGTATTGAAAGCCTACTGCGGAGACGTTGAAAAAGAAAGAAGAAATTGCTTGGTGAGTAGTGCATGGCTTTGGTACGCAAACTCCCAGTCTGAACACCATGCTCGCGAGAGGATTATTCGGTATAGATCTGAAAGGATGAATGAATTTAGACGGTTTGTTAGTCTAACGATGCTTCAACATTTGACATGCCCTCCACATCGCCGGCAGCTGCGGAAGATCTTCTTGAAGCTAAGTTCAAGAAGTGGTCTGGAAGGCCGGTTTAGAATTTGTCATCTAAGCCTTTTGCTTACACTGTAGTATTGCACAGTGACACCCGGCTCTTGTACATGGCCTACATGGTTGTGTTTGTTAATAATAAGGAAAAATTTTGCTGTGGGCAATGTTTTAAAAAATGGCTTACCTAGTTGTCTGTTTAACACCATCAAAGTTTCCACTCAAGGCTAGTAATTCTGCACGTCTTTGATGATATTCTGCAATCTTTGTAATGGTTTCGTTGTCTAAACGTAAGGAGCTTGGATCGAACTGCGTCCCTCGTATATCTTGAGGGCGAGGGACTTGAAACGTCTGGTTGAATGGCACAAGAATTGAGCAGTATTTGCCTTCAATGTGCATGTCTTCCAATTGATGATTGATGTCTAGGCATTGGTGGTAGTTGCCCAGATCTACTGAGTTGCCCGTTAGTATACCTCTTGGTGTTCTTAAACCGGAATCCGTAACTGTAAAATATTTTGTTTTATTTTGTTTAGAATACTTCTATTCTACTAATCTGAACGACAAATCGTCGTCTGAATCTAAGCTACCTACGTTTAGATCGACTACATTCCCCAAAGGGATTTGCAAAAGTGTATCATTGTAGAAATCGTGTGTCCTCACTGTGTTTTGCCAGCTTTGTATAAGTCTTTTGTATTCAATCTCAGATTTAAATTCGATAATTAAATAAATTGGTTGGACTTCGGATAATAAGCTTCTGCACTTCCGATTCGATAAACGTTTAGATACTTATAATTCTGTTTGCCTATATTTTTGCATTAATGAAACTTAGGAAAGAAGGACTAGTTGGATGCAGTAGACAGCAGAAAAAATTAAGTTTCATAAAACATTTTAGAGCATTTCTAATAATCATAATAATCTATTTTTAGGGACAAGTTGACGTTTTTGGAGGATAATTTCTTTGGATCTCCTTTTTCTATAGATGTAATAACAATGTGCAATTTGTTGGGTAGGTCTTTGTTGTATCGGTTCTCTTGGGCCGTTCCATCTTCCTAGCACAGCGAACTGCGCTAGGGCGGCTGCTGCAGAAGCAGAAAATCTCAAGCGGCGCAAATATAACAACCATATTGAGAGTTATATGTTTGAGCCTTTTGGCGTTGAATCACTTTGGCCATGGAGTCCAAGTGCGCATCGAATTTTTTGGGACATTGCCATGCATGTATTGCATTGTTTTTTGATCGAATCGGGCAAGTAGGCAGGCCTATTTTTCATCAGTCAAAGAATCAGCATTGCCATTCAACGTGGCGAGACTTGTGTAAATGAAGATACTTGATTTGAAAAAATCCCTGAGGAAATGCTGAGGAATAAATATGTACAAAGAAAACGTTAACATAAAATAATAGTGAATTTTTACTCACATTGAAGCAACAGCATGGCATTTCTTCTAATAAATCTAATTTGACGCTGGCACTCTTGCGCGTCTAACGCATTATCCAATAAACTCGTGTCAACTGCTTCATGTCTTCTTCCCATTTCATTGGAACAATACACTAAGCCTAATGTTCCTAAAAATATAACTAAAATTACTTTCTGTTCCATATTTAAATTAGAATCATTAGCACATTCAGATCTTTAAATAAAATGCGAGTGCCACTGCGGCATCTTCTGCGCGGAGGAAACAAGTAATAAAATAAGATTTCAGATTATTACATTAATTTTGTACAATCGTTATCTAATCAAAACACTTTGATTAATAATTAGCATATTCGATCAAGCAACAGAAATGCCCGGATGTCTATCAAGATTATTGATAAAACTGCGGAACGAGATTGGTACTTACGCACAAGTCAAAGATAAAGATTAAATTAAAGTACAAGTGTTTGTATGTTGTCATGTTCTATTTGTAGAAGCCGGTTTTCGACCAGTTCACTGCTGGATCTCTATTTCTCTTGGTCTATTCTTTCATTTGCCATTTCAGACTGCTTATTTCTGCAACTGATTCCTCGAATGTAGTAGCCTCATTGATTGCTTAGCTTTTTCCCAACTGTGCTGGGGTTGGCCTAACCGGATGCAGCCATTGATGTATAAATTAGGGATGCATCTGAATATTTACGTGAAGCGACTTCTTAACTTACTTTCTAGTAGTTTTATCTCTCTCGATGAACCAATATTGCACAAAATAGTATTTGGATTCCTTTCAGTTACGGGTTTCCTCAAAATTTTTAAAGCATTATTATTTCTGTAGCTTTGCGAAAGTTTAATCCTTTAAGAAATGTTAATTGTATAATATCTAGAACTTAGCTTTTTGATTTATTAGATAAGTACTAACGTAATTCAGAGTTGGTGGAGCAGGTTATCAGTTATTTACTGAACTAGATAAGTTTGGACTATGGGAGAAAACCAATGATATTAGGTATAAGTAAAAAGATATACCTACCCAATATTCAATGTTCAAAAATGGCACAATGTTGAACTATTAGATGACACGTGGAAGTAGGACGGCATGTCGTAATTATCGGGAGCGAAAAGAGAAAAGACGATGAAAATGTGGCTATTTAGTCAGATTTTGACGTGTCACTTGCGGAATATGTATAACCTATTTACCTCTTTAATACGAGTACCTATCATTGCAGAAAACTACATACTTGACCTTACTTTTCTTGCAGACATTTTGTTAATTTTGCACGAATATACAGCTACACAGCAGTTATACAGCATATTTATTCACAATTATAACACCTTTACAGACTCATTCAAGGCGATGCTCTAAGTTGAATATTAACACACCAATTACATATTTTATAATAACCTATAAGCAGGGAGAGTGGAACCGGCGAGAGATGTCGTGCAGTGTCCCGCAGGGATCGGTCCTGGGGCCACATCTGTGGGACATCGGGTACGACTGGGTGCTGTGCGCCGACCTCCCTAGCGGCGTCAGCGTTGTATGTTACGCTGACGACACGCTGGTCCTGGCGCAGGGGAGGTCGCACCAGGCGGCGGCTGAACTAGCGACACGCGGGGTTGCGACAATCGTAGAGAGGATCCGGCAGTTGGGACTCGAGGTGGCCCTGCACAAGTCCGAGGTCATGTGTTTTCATGGTCCTCGGAACGCGCCACCGTCGGGTTCCCAAATAACGGTAGGAGGGGTTCACATCGGAGTCGAGTCGACGATGAAGTACCTGGGACTCGTCCTCGACAGCCGGTGGAGCACTTCCGACGTTTGGCTCCCAGACTGGAGTTGGCCGGGGCTGCCTTGAAGCGGCTCCTGCCCAATCAGGGGGGTCCAAACGCCTCCTGCCGGAGGCTTTACGCGGGGTTCGTGCGGTCCATGGCCCTTTACGGGGCACCGGTGTGGGCGCGTTCCCTGAGGCTGCGACCAGCCCGCCGGTTGAACACGTCCCAGAGGGTCATGGCGATCCGGCTAGTCCGGGGATACCGCACGATCTCCTGTGAGGCGGCGAGCCTCCTTGCCGGAATACCGCCATGGGATCTGGAGGCAAAAGTCCTCGCGCACGTGTGGGAGTGGCGCGAGGAGGCGAAACGCCGGGGCATAACTCTGCTGCCGCGAGAAATCTCGGTACAGCGGACAGAGCTCCGGCGGGATCTCATGGCGACATGGAGAGTGCGATTGTCGCAACCCAGCGCTGGGCACGCCACAATTGCGGCGATAAGTCCCCTCTTTGAGGAGTGGTTGGAGAGGCGCCATACGGCGTCCTCACCTTCCGCCTGACGCAGGTCCTCACCGGACGCGGTTGTTTCGGGAGGTTCCTGTTTCGGATAAGGCGGGAGGAATTGCCCGGGTGTCACCATTGTGTGGATCGCTCGTAGGACACGGTGGAGCATACAGTGGAGGTCTGCCCGGCTTGAGCAGAGCACCGCCGTGTTCTCACGGAGGCGATCGGCGGCGGCGATCTCTCGCATCCAAACCTGGTCCAGGCCATGGTGCGAAGCGAGAGTGCATGGGAGAACATTTTACATCTCGTTTTGACGCTAGGACACAGTATAACTCGCAGTCATTTGTAGTTGACAAGATTATGTCACAGTTACCAGACCCTTTATTGATGTAAACGCACTTCAATACTTAGATAATTTGCCGCTTGCCGATGATGAATATCATTCACCCGGACAAATTGACATGCTTTTAGGTGTCAATTCATATTGCAAAATTTTGTTATTTAATAAAATTAGTCCTGGTAACAATTTGCCTACAGCAATCGAAACCTATAGGTATATCTTATAGTAAGTGTATGTATGCGTATTAGTGGTTTATAACATATTTATGTGCTTGTATAAAGTCTATTTATAATTAATTAAGATATATTTTTAGTGTTCTTTTTTTATGTATTCCTCTCATACTGAGCACCTGCCATCTAATCTCTTCACCACCCTTGGTTGACTGGTAGAGAATGCCTAAGGCATTAAGTCCGCCTTTGTACATTTTAAGTGCGTAAAGTTTAAATAAATAAATAAATAAATAAATCGAAACTAGTTTAGGATGTATTTTAATGGGAAACGCACCCACCCTACTTTCATCACCTCGGTCTACTCGTTCATTCTGCGCGTTTACACATGAGCAAATTAATGATGCTTCAGGGATTTTGGCAATTAGAAGAAGTGCCTTCTACAAATTTTATAAGCCCTGACGAACAGGTTTGCTAAGATATTTATACATTTACTACTACTCGAAGTGCCGATGGTAGTTATACTGTTAATCTGCCTTTTAAGGAGAATGTCGATTTGCTTGGCAATTCTTTTATAACTGCAAAGCGTAGATATTTGTTTCTTGAACGTAAATTCGCGCGGTCTCCTGGAGTGCGTGAGGAATACAATGCCGTTATCTCGGAATATCTTAATAAAAAATATTTGTCGCTCGTCCCGCCAGAGAATTATCTCGAGTCAGGATTTTATTTGCCTCACCATCCCGTTATTCGTCAGGATAAATCTACGACTAAACTTCATATCGTGCTCGACGCTAGTGCTAAGACAGACTCCGGTTTGTCACTTAATGACGTTTTGCATACTGGCTGCAATTTGCAAAATGATATTTTTCATATACTTTTAAGGGTTCGTGTATTTGAATTCGCTTTTTTCGCTGACGTTCGTCAAATGTACCTCTGAATCGAGGTCCATCCTTCGCATCGTTCTTATCAAAGAATCTTATATCGTTTCTCGGATGACGCTCCATTGGAGACTTATCAATTTAATCGTGTTACCTTCGGTCTTCGTTCTTCGCCGTTTTTAGCTTTGCGCACTATGCGACAACTCGCTCATGACGAGCGTGATAGCTTTCCTATCGCTTGCAGCGTGTTAGAAAGCGACATGTAAATGGACATATCGTTGAGCTTATTATTGATGCTTACCATGTTAAACACTTTCACACAGGTCCCAATTTGTTATTATCGATACTTAGACAAAGGTTTTGGATTTTATCGGCTCGTCGCATCGTACGTATGCGTATTCATCGCTGTAATATTTGCTTTCGACTTAGTCCGAAACCTACATTTCCTGTTATGTCAGATCTTCCAGAATGTCGCGTCGAGCAAAGCAAAGCCTTCTCACACACTGGGGTAGACTTTGCTGGGCCATTCAATATAACTTTCTCTCGTAAGCGCGGTGTACGCAGCCAAAAGGAGTACCTGTGCCTTTTCATTTGTCTAGTAACCAAGGCAGTTCATCTAGAACTTGCTTCTTCGCTTAGTTCGGCATCATCTTTGGATGCTTTCAAAAGGTTTTTATCTCGTCGTGGTCCTTGTCAATGTATTTACAGCGACAACGGTACTAACTTTGTTGCATCTAAGGCTTATCTTAGCGAGCTACATACATTTCTGCATTCTGAGGAATACTTTAAAACTTTTACTTACGAGTTGACAAACACTCGTATAGCTTGGAAACTTAATCCACCCAGTGCGCCTCACTTCGGGGGCATATGAGAGTCTAATATTAAATGCGTTAAATCTCACTTATTTAAAGTCATCGGGACTCAGATTCTGACGTATGAGGAGTTGAACACAATCCTCATCCAAATTGAGGCAATTCTTAATAGTCGTCCACTCTATCAGCTAAGTTCAGACCCTTCTGAACCTAGTGCTCTTACGCCCGCGCATTTTCTTTCGCTCGCACCACTTCCTTTATTACCTGCGGCTGACCGCAGCAATGAACGAGCTAATTTGCTTACTCTATTTTCGCTGCTAGATTCTCTTGTTCAGTCATTTTGGACTCGTTTCAAGTCTGAGTATCTCCATAATCTCCAGTGTCGCGAGAAATGGAATACCTCATCTAATCCAGTTTTGGTCGGCACAGTAGTGCTACTAAACATGGAGAATGCACCTCCTCTTCAGTGGCCTCTTGGTGTTGTCACTAAGTTGTGCCCTGGAAGGGATGGAGTAACTCGCTTCGTTGAAGTTAGGACCAAGAACGGTGTACTTAAAAGACCGATCGTAAAGTTGTGTCCATTACCAACTCAATAATTGCTCAGCCAGCATACATAAAGTTTACCTAGTTCGTAGTAATAATTTGTATTCATTTTGCCTCATTAACCTTAGCTTTACTTCGTAGTTTAATACTCTTTCTGCTACTTATTTTGAAGGGGTTCCTTCAAGGCGGGGGGGATGTTCGATATTGTTTGATACACCTTACTATTTTCTTCGTATTCATTAGTCAGTGACATGTCCCATCCCTAATCCTTCCCTCCGCACCTTACTTCACTTTGCTTCCTAACGCTCGATTGCAATGGCGCGCGCGCATTAGAAGAAAAAATCGTTTTAAATAAGTTATTGGCCAAATCTAACTCTGAACTAGTGTTTTTCGCAATTATTATAACATTTGTGAAGTGTAATTGCTGTGGTGGACACTCAAGCAACCCTCAAAGACAATATTTGGTTATTTGTTACCGCGCGCACGCGGAAGAAGATTCCGCCATCAAGAAACTTTAGAAAGGTGAAAACTGGACAATCGTAAGTGTTTTGCAATCCTTTCACGCCCTAAACCCCTTTTCTGTTGTTCACTGACTTAAATACGCTTCATCAATTCCATTCAGCTAGCCATCAACCCCTTTTTTTGAGGCAATCATTGAAAATACCTACCCACAAAATTTAATTCTCACAATACAGTCCACTCAGGTGAATATTTTATTCATCTTTATAATCAAGCGTCCGTTTCAATAACCGACCTTTTTTTTGTTTTACCCTTTTCGCTAAATCACCAACAATAGTAATAGTAATAGTTCTTTATTTCTCCTCACAATGACAAGCGTATTCTAAACGTAGCGTGATTTCAATCTGCCTAGCCTTTTCCCAACTATGTTGGGGTCGGCTTCCAGTTTTACCGGATGCAGCTGAATACCAATATTTTACATGGAGCGACTGCCTTACTCACCTCCACAACCCAGTAACTGGGTAATACCCCTTGGTACCCCTTGGTAAGACTGGTTGTCCGACTTTCGGCCTTCTGACGACCCGTAACGACTGTCAAAGATCGACGAATGACAGCCGGGACCAACGGTTTAACGTGCTTTCCGAGGCACAGAAGAGTCTCGGTATGTAAAGATCGTCACCCATCCACTGACCAACCCCGGCAACCTGATGGATCTACCCGTGCGGCTGTTATTACTTAGCTACGAGTTCCTGGCCCAAAGATGAATGATGACCGATTTAGAGGATACTTCAGAAACTGATAATGAATAATTTTAAATAATATGTAAACACGTATGTACAGTCAACAAAAGAGATATCTAGGCAGGGTGTACCAACATATTAGTATGTGAATTGCTTCATGTTAAATTTCGTGAAAATATACAATTTTGTGTTGGTGTGTTACAATGTACATGAAGCAATTCACATACAAATTTGTTAGTATACCCTGCCTAGATATCTCTTTTGTTGACTGTTCATGCACGTGCAAGATAAAGCAAAAATATGTTATCGATCTTAACATTGTTATCATCATAATATTTTAATTGTTTTGATACCTACATTCCAATCTCAACCTTAGTGAAACGGATGTTTGCAAGTTAAACGCAGTTAACGTTGACCATACAAATGTAAAGGACGTTTTCGTCATGTTCATGCTGACAGTCCAATCAGAAAGGCTATAGAGAAATTCTTAACTAAACCCTTCGAACTTGAAACACTTGCAAATTTGTTTATTTCAATCACAAATGCGTGACTATTTTATCTTGTTTTTCTATATCCAATTTATTAATTAGGTATCTGTTTTAAAAATAGTCTGTATTCTGCCTATCTATTTTGATTACGACGTCTTATCTCTACAATATGTTCGGCGTGCCACATGGATGTTTCTTGGGACCATTTCTGCTGACTTCACGTTTGAAATCGCGATGTTCCATACACATCGTTTCCTGTATTTATTATATAGTGTAATCTTTTTATTGTTTCTTTATTATCTACGTAAATAAACTCGTTACTATCGAAACTAAAATTGGATTACTGTGATTTAATATTTTTTATCTGTCTTGATTTATAATATAGGATGGCCAACTAGAATGTGTACCTTCATGTAATTTTAAAATGTGGCAAAGTCTTATGCATTATAAGACCATGACTACCGCATTTACTTCAGTAATTTTATTTGAAACGCATTGGAAAAACTACCCAATACTTTACAACAAATCAGCATGAGTAGCTAATCCCATTTTGATCACAGAGAAAAAATAAACTAAATTTTCACTATGTTTGTCTTTGTTTACCCACACAAGACCCCTAAATTATTTTTGACTGACTGGTTAGGTGTAGTAATTACACCGTTCTTCCTAGAAGAAGCTACAGGACTAGTGCTGCTGTTAGAGATTGCAACTGGCAATCGCAAAAGTGTTATTTATAAAAAAAAAAAAAACATCAAGCAATCAGACCTATAAAATACATGGTTCCAATAAGATGGAGCCAAAAACCATGCAGCATAAAACATAATCAAAACTTTGAGGAATGTTTCCAAAAAAAATTAATTGACTCCCAAATTCACCCGATTTGATTCATGGTCATTCCGAGGTCATGGACAGGTCCTGATTTTTTTCTGTGGGGTTATCTAAAGGACGTGATCAATTAAGAATACTGATAAAAATAGAACATCGTGACTCTGATAGTGGAATACCTAATAAATTATGCAGATATTTGGTGAAAAACAGGACGAAAAGTGATCGAATTTTATACCAGCAAAAAGGTAGACATTTGACGGATGTTATTTTGCATATCAAATTGCCTGGCCTGTGTTATAGGTATAATTATGGGAAAATATGTATCTGGTAATTTTCGTAATTAAAATAATCTTAAGTTTAAAGTTTAAACCTTCGAATTGACCACCCTGTAATAATCGCGTCAGCTGTTATAAAGTTTTAAGATAAAGTTTTTTTGAATTAAGTACAGGCAGCCCCAAAAAGATGTACACACAGACCGGTTTTTTTTTAATTTTTTTTTTCTAATGTTATGTTACCTTTACCTTTTTTTTGGTATTTTTTTTTGGTATATTGCATCCACCGTATAGGCACACGCCGTTAGAGTCACAGACAAATATTCCAGCGTTCATCAAGGGAAAAACAAGAACACAAAACTGGCCAAGTGCGAGTCGGACTTGCACACGAAGGGTTTCGTACCAGCGTACAATATATAACATAAAAAAAAATAGTAACAAAATCACGTTTTTTGTAGTGGGACGGCCATTAATTTTGTTTTTGTTTTGTTGTTATAGCGGCAATATAAATATACAATCTGTAAAAATGTCAACTACCTGCCTATTACGGGTCTTGAGGTACAGCCCGCTGACAGGTAGACATACGGACGGACAGCGGAAGCTTAGTAATAGGGATCCGTTTGGCACCCTTCGGGTACGGAACCCAAAAAATGACATTGGAACCA
Organism: Cosmia pyralina; assembly: GCA_946251885.1. Lineage (NCBI taxonomy): Eukaryota > Metazoa > Arthropoda > Insecta > Lepidoptera > Noctuidae > Cosmia > Cosmia pyralina. Next base: position 8,159,229 of record OX276346.1, on the reverse strand, counting down.
ATACAATGTTTCATTTCAAGTTAGAACGTTCATGTTAATATTTTGTTATGTGGGTAGTTACTTTGTTATGTGACTCTAACGACGTTACATATTTGAATGTCGTTGAAATAATAACAGAGGTTGCCGGCATTTATGTGATTCGAATCATACGTTAAAAAATTGCATTTAACCGCATTCATCGTACGACATCGGAGCCCTTTACTGTGCGTGGTTCGACACGCACTTGTAATATCCTGGTAATATCCTGATCAAATAATACATACGTCCCATCACTACAAATTGTATCTAGGTGTCGTTCGTGGACTGAAATTAATATTAATAAACTGTTTCATCCAACCGCACCTATCAACATTTTGTTTCAGTGCAACCAAGAGAACCAAGGTAACCGACATAGCCCAAAAACTTAAAACCTGAACATAATATATTATGCGTAGCACCCCTTATGTATATTTAGTGGGTAGCAAGTGGGTCTTATTTACAATTAGTCGACGTTCACACGGACGTAAAAATATCGCGGTGATTTTGTTTCGCGCACTGGATTTTCAACACTCTGCTTAGCGCTGAGAGTTGAAAATCCAACACTGTATTTTTTCAATGCGCTATAATGCACTCTGTTGTTATTACGTTGGATTCTCAATGCTCGGCTCAACACAGAGAGTTGAAAATCCAGTGCGCGATAAAATCCCGCCGCGATATTTTACGTCCGTGCGAACGTCGGCTTACATAAACATGTTGTTTTTTTCAATTAGAACTAAATACACTTTTCAAATTAACAGGCGAGGTTATTTAGTGGAAAAACAAATTGGACGTAGATAGGTACCTATAATATGTACAACCGGATAATAAAGGTTCGGTTATGCGTGTTTTTCTTTTATTAGCCAAGTCAATATTTAAACAAGTGCTATTATCCAGAACCTTCTGGGTTCCTTGTGGTTTCATATTCATCAGGAAAGAATTCATAACATCACCTAATTATACAACAAACATAATATAAAAGAATGAGACTCAGAGTTTAATCAGTTGGTACAAACGTTAGAAGTTTACTTAACTAGATATTATTTAGTCAAAATAATTAACAATTACCAAATTAGCATACAGATTAATCTAATTAACATAGCTAATAGAATATGTATTAGGATTATCATTATATATATATATTATGTATTGTATGCAATGTGTAATGTGGTGGCCCTGTACCTAATAAAAGAGTTTTCTCGTACGTTTTGGGGACGTTGGTGCCGATTCTCTTGTTCAATAACTAAACTGAAATTAGAGAATCGCTATCTTTTACTAACAGGCAACGCGAGAAAAGGACGGCTATAGCTAATGAACTAAGTTAGACATGTCAAACTAGTTAACTCGTCGCGCGCTAATTAGCAGACACAATAGAAATTCTATTGTTATCTATACACATGGTGTGCAATCGACATTTTAGGAGTTAACTAAAAATTATGGTTTAAAAAAAAAAAAAAAACGCTTTAATACCACCAAACTGAACTAAAAAGTAAAAAAAAAAATACTTTTTAGTTCAGTTTTATGGTATTAAAGTGTGTTTTTTAGTTCTTTAAACTATAATTTATTTTTCAATTTTATAGAGTTAACTCGTTAAAAAAAAATGTATACCAGTCCTTGTCCTGATACACCAGGAGTGTATCAGGATAATGCGACATTTTTTTTAAATTATTGTATTGTCATCGGGCCCTGATAAGAGTGCAAAATTTCGAATTAATCTGACCATTTAAAGTGGGTAAAAATCGAGTTCAAAGATTCCGTTACATACAAACATAAATACAGGTGAAGCTAATAAAATCGTGTTAAAATAAGGTGAAGCGCAAGGCATCCCTTGCGCTTCACCTTATTTTTAGTTGACATGTTTTTACGTGTCATCTAAATTTGTATGGAAATATTAGTTCAACTAAATTTGACAGCTCTAATTTACGTCCGTCTCTTTCTTTTTTCTTAAGAGAGAAAAAGTTAGCAATAGCCTAAATTAAGTTTAGTTTGTGCACAACAGAATCGGCACCATTGCGCCACTTCTTCTTCCTATGTAAAACACTAGGAAATGGTGCAGGGCGGGCGTTTTGGGGGACTGTATTATGTAATTGTGACGTTTAAAAAGTGCTGATTTGCAGCCTGGTTTAAATAAATGACTTTTGTCTTTAGATTTTATGAAACAAGAGAATTTGGTTATGGTAACAGTCAACCAAGCGACCGGCCTATGGTTAGCTTGATGATAAAAAAGTAAAGGGCTTGCTCTTTATACAGCCATTTGAGTTTTAATACAGTATGGTCGTAGAAAAAAAAGGAATACTTCTTAAGGTGAAAGCACCCGGGTAGCCCGAGAAATTTAAATTTTCTTACTTTTTTTGCAATTTGTAGGTCAGTATTCAGGTTGTACGTTGATCTGGATATGGTTCGTGACCGTAAAAATCTATATTTATAGAATTTCTAGCTTTTGCCCGCGACTTCGCCCGCGTGGATATCGGAAAATATCCCACGGGAACGTACTACTGGAAAATCCTTCCTTATTACTTGTCTACATTATAAAGGAAAAATCTGTGCAAATGTATTACAGCTTTCTAGGTTCAAAGGTTTAGGGCTGGGCGTTGATGAGTCAGTCAGTCAGGACTTCTCTTTTTATTTATATAGATAGATCATCATTAAAATCATCAATAAAACTACCCAAGTTCATAATAGGTCTTTACCTATGAAATTGCCGTTTTGTATGAAAAAATTTAAACGAATTTTTTTCATGCATTTTTTATTTGTATTAATCGAAGTAATCACCCATGCAATCAATGCATCTTTGCCAACGCAGTGGCAGTTTATTGATGCCCTTCTTAAAGAAATCAGATGGACGGGAGGCAACAAATTCTTCAAAGGCATTTTGTACTGCCTCTCGGGTATTGAATTTTTTTCCCGCCAAGAAGTTATCCAAATTCTGGAAAAAGTAGTAGTCTGTAGGCGCAAGGTCTGGTGAGTAGGGCGGATGACGGAGAGCTTCCAACCCCAGCTCTTGCAACTTGGAGACCGTCTGCTGTGCAGTATGAGGTCGCGCGTTGTCGTGCAGGAGCAGCGGAGACGAGCGATTGACCAATGCTGGTTGGAGATGTGCCAGATTCTCCATCATTGTGTTCAGTTCTTCACAGTACACATCTGAAGTAATGCTCACCCCGTTTGGTAAGAAGCTGTGATGAATCACACCGGCGCTAGACCACCAAACAGTGACCATCACTTTTCTAGGGGTAAGTTTTTGTTTAGGGCATTGTTGGTGCTGAACCAGGATCCAACCAACTTGCTGAGCGCTTGCCGTTATCAAACAGAATCCATTTTTCATCGCAGGTAACAATGCGGTTCAAAATTCCTTCATTTGTGTGTCTGTTGAGCAGTGCAAGGCACGTCTCGACGCGTACTTCGCGCTGGCGATCATTGAGTTCGTGGGGCACCCATTTGTCATGCTTTTTTACCTTGCCAATTTGACGCAAATGGACCAATATTATTTTGACGCTAACGTCGAAAGCTGCTGCTAATTCAGCCGTAGATTGTGTATCATCAGCTTCCACAATCGCCCTTAATTCTTCATTGTCGACCAAAGTCTTCGGACGACAGCGAGGTTCATTTTTCAGGTCGAAATTTCCAGAACGGAAGCGAGCAAACCAATAACAAGTGGTGCGTTGGTTTGTAGTGTTAGCTCCGTAAACGTCGTTGATGTTGCGTGCCGCTTGTGCCGCATTGCTGCCACGACGGTACTCATATTCCATAATTACTCGAATTTTTAACGTATCTATGATGACGAAAAAGATTGAAATGCGATGAAAATGTAACACTAATCAATAAACAAATGACTACTTTTGGAAAAAAAATCCATGTTATTAAAATAAAATTAATTTGAAATTAGAATTCTTAGCCAAATAAAAATTATTTTGATTTGAAATGGCTAGTACTGCAGAACGGCAATTTCATAGGTAAAGACCTAATATTACCCTATTGAATGACTATTTCATGAAATCATGACATTTGAGGCCAACTCTACTGCAATTCTCTATTATATTACTGATGCTAATTATTATAATTCTGTAAATATATAATTGTTACGGCTGCGAATCATACTTTAATCAACCGAAACCCAGACACTTTAAAAATTTTAATTTCGCGGGCTACCTTAGTGCTTCCCCCTTAAAGACGCAAAACTAGGTGAACCTATTTACAAGGGGTACCGGTTCACAGTTTAACGAACCATATTATGTGGTCCGTTCCATTGTTTTAACTATTGTGTCTGCATATAGGACAGTTAACATGTTAAAGGGATCGTAGTGGGAGTTTTTTTGGAATGATTTTTTACCATTTACTTTTTATGGAAATTATGATTGATCAGTTGCGAAAACCAACCTTAAGCAGAACTATTTATTCATTCAAAATAATTTAAAGTTATTTCTCTATTATTCCATAAAAAGCCGTATTACACGATCCCTAACAAACAAAACTTTCTTATTTACAAGATCAATGTAAACAAGAATTCTTAATGGCAAACAAAAGTACGTCTAAATTGAACGAAAATATTTAACAACACTCCCCAAATTGTGATTTAAAACGAAAGACTTTCGTTCGCGAGTATACTTGCGTGTTTTTACTTTCCGTCCCTTTAATTGGAAATAGGGCAACAGTAATGGAAAATTAATTATTGTAATGGACATTTTTTTTCTGTAATTTCAAGTACCTAATTGAAAACGTATCAAGCTGATTTCCTTAAGTAGTTAATGGAGTTAAACAGAAAAATAAGAGTTCAATTAGAAATGTAAATGGGATTTCCATGTTGACTTTTTTTTTGGACTAATATTCTCTCTCTCTCTCTCTCTTCCTGGCTATATATCCCACATGGTGGTGGTGTCAGCCTTCCTGTCTTTCTCTTCCACTTCGCTCTAACTTCGACATCGTCTTCAGATACCTGACACTCTTTTATGTCCTTTAACACTACAGCTTTCCACATTGTTTTGGGTCTACCACTGGGTCTTGGACTGGGAATGGAAAGCTGTAGCGCCAGGTTTCCTACGTGCATAGGCGGCCTACTCTCTTACATCCTGTCGGCACATCGCGCACGCCCAGGCCAGGCGCTACTACCTCCTAAGGGCATGCAGGCAGGGTATTTGTAAGACAGATGTTACTGAGTGGGGTGGGCTGCCTGTAAGATTGCAACATGTCTTTTGTTGCTACTACCTCCTAAGGGCATGCAGGCAGGGTATTCGTAGTATAAGGCCGATGTGAGTGAAAACGCTATAGAACTAATTAAGTGACCTTAATGGTGATGTTCTTCAGAAAGGTCAGGTGCGTAGTACTCACAACCGGCGTGCGTGTAAGACCAGATGTAAACAAAGCAAAAGGATCGTATAGCTGGCGGCGTTCTGTAGTTTCTACCTACTTCCAAGGGAAGAAGGCGTGAGTTTGTGTGTTTGTGTACCTCCTAAAAGTGAGGAAAAGCAGCAAATATAATTATATTATTATAGTCGTAAAGATCCATCTTACATATGTAAAAATAATGTATTATTTATACATTGAAATTAATCAGAGGGCTTAGTGCGAGTTTTTATACTTACTCGATCGCGTTTACGTTAACGTTACCTTACGTCAATTTGTATGGAATAATTGTGTTTCCCATTATAGTCACCAGATGGCGCTTATTCAGTTTCAGTACAAATTGAAGTTTACGTTAACGTGATCGAGTAGGTATAAAAACTCACACTAAGGCCTCAGTTCAGTGTGCGACATGAAACGTATGTTAATTGACGTTTAATATTCATTGGATTACCGAGTAAATATCCATCAGAATTTCATGAAAGCGATTGCAATTACTTGTCATGTTAAGTATTAGTCTTTACCTATGAAATTGCCGTTCTGCAGTACTGGCCATTTCAAATCAAAATAATTTTTGTTTGGCTAAGAATTCTAATTTCAAATTAATTTTATTTTAAAAACATGGATTTTTTTTTCCAAAAGTAGTCATTTGTTTATTGATTAGTGTTACATTTTCATCGCATTTCAATCTTTTTCGTCATCATGGATACGTTAAAAATTCGAGTAATTATGGAATATGAGTACCGTCGTGGCAGCAACGCGGCACAAGCGGCACGCAACATCAACGACGTTTACGGAGCTAACACTACAAACCAACGCACCACTTGTTATTGCTTTGCTCGCTTCCGTTCTGGAAATTTCGACCTGAAAAATGAACCTCGCGGTCGTCCGAAGACTTTGGTCGGCAATGACGAATTAAAAGCGATTGTGGAAGCTGAAGATACACAATCTACGGCTGAATTAGCAGCAGCTTTCGACGTTAGCGTCAAAACAATATTGGTCCATTTTCGTCAAATTGGCAAGGTAAAAAAGCTTGACATGGGTGCCCCACGAACTCAATGATCGCCAGCGCGAAGTACGCGTCGAGACGTGCCTTGCACTGCTCAACAGACACACAAATGAAGGAATTTTGAACCGCATTGTTACCTGCGATGAAAAATGTATTCTGTTTGATAACCGCAAGCGCTCAGCAAGTTGGTTGGATCCTGGTTCAGCACCTAAACAATGCCCTAAACGAAAACGTACCCCTAGAAAAGTGATGGTCACTGTTTGGTGGTCTAGCGCCGGTGTGATTCATCACAGCTTCTTACCAAACGGGGTGAGCATTACTTCAGATGTGTACTGTGAAGAACTGAACACAATGATGGAGAAGCTGACACATCTCCAACCAGCATTGGTCAATCGCTCGTCTCCGCTGCTCCTGCATGACAACGCGCGACCTCATACTGCACAGCAGACGGTCTCCAAGTTGCAAGAACTGGGGTTGGAAGCTCTCCGTCATCCGCCCTACTCACCAGACCTTGCGCCTACAAACTACTACTTTTTCCAGAATTTGGATAACTTCTTGGCGGGAAAAAAATTCAATACCCGAGAGGCAGTACAAAATGCCTTTGAAGAATTTGTTGCCTCCCGTCCAGCTGATTTCTTTAAGAAGGACATCAATAAACTGCCACTGCGTTGGCAAAGATGCATTGATTGCATGGGTGATTACTTCGATTAATACAAATAAAAAATGCATGAAAAAAATTCGTTTAAATTTTTTCATACAAAACGGCAATTTCATAGGTAAAGACCTATTATTTACATTATGACGAATTTAAAGATACACACACACAGAATTTTAAGATACAGTGGTATTGGTTGGTTGGTTTATCAGCAACCTCTTAAGGGGTCGTTGTATGTACTAATTTTACTAGAGGACCAAACCTGAAATGAGCTGGTCCAATTTGCAGAAATAAATATCATATAGCACTTGAAGTTTTCAATATGATTTGTGCGCTAGTAAAAATGTTATAGGTATACTTCGTGGAATAAATGATTTTCATTCATTCTATTCATATTTTTCTATTCATATCATTCTATTCATATCATTCTATTTATATGTTTCTATTCATATCATTCTATTCTATTCATTTTTGAATAGTTTCAGATATTTTCACCAGAATTTGGATTTGAGAATTATCGTACTACTTTGTAATCGTAAAACCTAAATTTTAGATTAGACACTTCCAGAAAAAAAAAGTAAATTTAACAAGTGAAAAAACCCAATTGCGTATAAAGCGAACTTTAATTAAAAAAGATGGAAACAAGATGACCTATTCTCATGCAGTCGGAGGCATCTTTTTTTAAACAATAAATTGCCTCTTACCTGTTGCCTCCTATTATACGATTAAGTATCTACTAAGTACCTATTGTAAAAAAAATTATCACAGCTTTATTATAAGTTTTGAAAATTGAAGTGAGTATGGTTGCTAACCAACTTTAATCGTTATATAACCTAAATGGTCATTCAAAATGAGAATGACTAGAGAAAAAATAAAATATTTTCAAAGAATTATTCAATGATACCACACTTGACATAGTTCGTTGACTTTAATTTTTTTCTTTTTCACATTATGGCGTCTGATTGTCGCCATATTGAATTTTGATTACTGTCATGTCTTTAGTAACACTCACACAATTATGGCAAATCGATTGACGTAAGAATCATCAAAATTGGCCCACGCGTTTGGTCTCTAGAGTGCCACAAAGGAACAAACATACATAATATAGGCTGATAAACGCATAACCCTCCTTTGCGCCGAGCAGTCGGGTAAAAAAGAGCTTCGCATTCGCAGAAATAAAATCCAAATCTTATTTTCTTAAAGTAAGGTTTTCTAAGGAAAATATTTTGCTGAGAAAACCTTACTTTACCTTATTTAAGGAAAGAGGCTTATGTGTTTATGGTACCGAGAATTTCGTATTGTGTGGCTAAAAGTGTAAATGTTATTTATTTAATGGAAAAGTAATAGGTTGGGGAAAAAGTTTCTTCGCATTTTTTAAGAAAATTCAAAACATTTTTTAATATACATTATTTACATTTATCTAAAGCATGTAGGTACCATTTTGTTCGATAACTTTTTGCCATCTTGTAGCTAGGGACATGATCCCATTGCTATAGAAATTTTGGGACTTCTGATCAAAATACCGCGACAAGTGGTTTTGGCAGTCCTCTCGTGATGTTAACCTGACACTGCCTAAAGAATTCTGAAGAGACCGAAACAGGTGGAAATCTGAATGTGCAAGGTCAGGACTATACGGCGGATGCATTAACACCTCCCAGCCAAACTCTCTTAATTTTTGCTGAGTGGCTAAAGATGTGTGAGATCTAGCGTTTGCATGATGAAAAACCACACCCCTTCTGTTGATTAATTCCGGCCGCTTTCTCTCAACTTCTTGCTTTAATCTCATCAGTTGTTCGCAGTAGAGTTCAGAATCAATGGTCCTGCCTGGTGGTAACAGCTCATAATGAATAGTGCCCTTCCAATCCCACCACACACACAGCATCACCTTGTTGCGAGTTAACCCGGGTTTCGCCACAGTCTGTGAAGCCTGACCGGCCATTGATCACGACCTTTTTCGCACGTTCTTGTCGTACGTGATCCACTTTTCATCACCAGTTATCAGCTTCTTCAAAAATGGTTCGGTTTCATTACGTCGTAATAAAGAATCACAAATGAGTACACGGTTCATTAGGTTTTTTTCAGTGAGCTCGTGAGGTACCCAAATATCGAGCTTTTTTGTGTACTCAGTTTTTTTCAAATGCGCCAAAACTGTTTTGTGGTCAATTCCCAGTTCTTCAGCTACGTCGTAACTACTGATATGCCGATCTTGCTCCACTTTTTCAAAAATGGCATCCATTTTATCCGTAATAGGGCGACCAGAGCGACGTGCATCTTTGACATCAAAATTTCCGGATTGAAAACGCTTAAACCAAATTTGTGCTACTCTCACAGACACTGCACTGGGTCGATAAACATCGCAATTTTTTTTCGTGGCTTGCGTTGCATTTTTACCTTTTTTGTAGTAAAATTTTAAAATGTATCGAATTTCTTCATTAGATTCACTCATCTTGACAGTACGAAAAACAAATGAAAATCACACATTTTCCTAATTTGAATTTGGAATTATGTTCTTTAAAATTTAAACTTTCAATGATACCAAAACCAGCCAGATACAAATAGTATAGCCAAAGAGATTTTATTTTAAGTTCATACATACTATAATGCGAAAAGACTTTTTCCCCAACCTAATATTTAAATCTTTAAGGGTATTTTTCAAAATGAATGTATAGGCATTATTTACTTGATAAAATAAAACATTAAATACAATTTGTATGAAAATGTCTGCTGTTATCGCAAATTGGTTAATCGTAACATATTACGCAGTTGTTGAACTAGCATATACCATACTATTATTTTTTACGGTTTTTAACTGCTGAACAAGATCATGAAAATGTCATATCGCGATTCAAATCCCTCAAAAATATTATCATCATTTCAATTTTAAATGCTACAAAATTATTAAGTTTACTTTGCGCAGGACTTTCCAACCCTCTTCGGGAGCTTTCACGCTAGCAACCCTACTCGTAGATCAGGGTTGCCACAAGCACGTTCCGTCGTCCTGTAGGGCTGTACAAGTAATTACCGCGGCCCGACCTGACTGATGATGATGGCACTCGGAACACTCTGCTGCCTCAGATAAACAACTGTGTGTAGTGAACTGTAGTCTTTTTTGTACGAAAAAAAATGCTGAGTTTCATTTAGTTTGCGCTTGGAATTTTAGGAAAGGTTTTTTCGGATTTATGGTAATTAGAATGTAGCGAGTGATGACCCTGCGGCTAATAGCGTTAGGGGTGGAAAAAATGTTTATCGTAATATCCGATTCTTGATATTTTACAACGTGATTTTGATTATTTAATACTCGCTTTCGTATTAAAATTCATGTGAATTTCTGATCTAAATTGTAAATAATCCAGTAGTCGTAAAGTTGGTATTTCAATTTACATGTGACATAAACTTGGGGTGTAACTGTGAAGCATAATTATATTTAGTAATTAAAGTCTATCTGAGCGGTTCTTATTGCCGCACGTTATTAAACCTCCGGATTATTATGATTTGGGTCACACCTATAAATGCAAACTGTATGTGTGGGTAAGTTCACGTGGAAAATTAATCTTTTGTAGTACTTTGTTACAGTTCTGATGCAGTATAACATAACATAATTTCTGAAGGGTTAGGCAGAGGTGTTTCTATAATGGTACATACACATTTCGACTGTTATATTTAAGTCCTATGTGTTAAGGGGCGAGCCTGTTGCCATCGACCGGGCACAAACCCAGAATTGGCTCTGCTACTGAGACATTCCTGTTGAAAAAACCAAATAACACTTTGCCGGACCTGGGAATCGAAACCAGGACCTCATGCTCAGCAGTAGCAGTTGCAAGCACTATACTAGACCAACATTAAACTTGCTACATTTATGTTAGGTCATCATCTGCCTAGCCTTTTCCCAACTACGTTGGGGTCGGCTTCCAGTCTAACCAGATGCAGCTGAATACCAGTATTTTACATGGAGCGACTGCCTATCTGACCTCCAGAACCCAGTACTGGGTAATACGATACCCCTTGGCTACACTGGTTGTCAGACTCGGGCTTCTGACGACCCATAACGACTGTCAAAGATCCAAGAATGACAGCCGGGACCAACGGGTTAACGTGGTTTCCGAGGCACGGAGGGGTCTTGGTATGTAAAGATGGTCACCCATCCACGGACCAACTGCGGCAAGCGCAGCTTAACCTGATTGATCGACCCGTGCGGCTGTTATTACTTAGCCACGAGCCCCTCCCCTACATTTATGTTAGGTATTTGATTAAATACCGCGAAGTCCTTTTCATACAGGATGAAATTAATTTCATGGGCATTCTTTTAAGGGTCATTGTACTATGTCATTATGAACAACTGTTACTATGGGACCAAACCTGATTGCGAAAAAAATCAGCTGTTCTCTACATTTTGACAACTTATGTAAACATAAATGTAGGGAACAGCTGTTTTTAGGGTTCCGTAACTCAAAAGGAAAAAACGGAACCCTTACAGGATCACTTCGTTGTCCGTCTGTCTGTCTGTGTGTCAGTCGTCAAGACCCATTTTCTCAGGAACGCGTGGAGGTATCAAGTTGAAATTAATATCAAATACGTAGGTCGATGGTCCCTTGGAATTCTAAAAAAAGTCAAGCTTCTAAGTCAACGCAATAAAAAAAATTGGCCATTTTATGCGACATTTTTTGATACTCACAAGTAAATCAAAAACTTTAAGGTACTTCCCGTTGGCTTAAGAAGTAAGGTCTCACACAGCACAAGTAAAGAACAAAGTCCAAAAATAGTTAATTTGTAATTTTATCACATAAAAAAATTTTTTTTGGGATTACAATGTTAAGTTTGTTTTTGGGATAAATTCTTTTCAACTACGGAACCCTTCATTATGCGTGGTCCGACACGCACTTGGGCGGTTTTTTTTGCGATTTCATGTTTTGTCCCATAGTAAAAGTACATAGTTTATAAAAAGGATGCCCATGAATTCAATATATTATTATAACTACGAGTACTATGTATTACGATTTCTGTTCTGGCTGCGATCGACTAGGCTATAAAACCTTCACATATAAGATTGAATAACAATTTAGAACAGCTGCAAAATTTAGTGTTTTTTTGAACTAATTATGTTTTTATTATTCAATTACCTACAATAGTAGCAGCTGCACGAATTTCAATGGCTTCCTAAATTGGTACAAATTGGCTCTTTTCATCCCACTTCCTTTCATGTCACCCCATTCCAGAAAGCCTTTCTATTTAATTAAATTGCTAAATGCATGTTGATTGGTTTTGTTATTTTGGTTATTTAGTTAATGGTACCTGAGGAGCTTGTGGTTAACTCTTAAAATGTCGATTGTACACCATGTGTACAGATAACAATAGAATTTCAATTGTGTCTGCTAATTGGCGCGCGACGGGTTAAGTAATAACAGCCGTACGGGTCGATCCATCATGTTAAGCTACGCTTGCCGGGGTTGTCCGTGGATAGGTGACCATCTTTACATACCAAGACTCCTCCGTGCCTCGGAAAGCACGTTGAGCCGTTGGTCCCGGCTGTCATTCGGGCATCTTTGACAGTCGTTACGGGTCGTCAGAAGCCCGAAAGTCTGACACCCAATCTTACCAAGGGGTATCATATTACCCAGTAACTGGGTTGTGGAGGTCAGATAGGCAGTCGCTCTATGTAAAATACTGGTATTCAGCTGCATCCGGTTAGACTGGAAGTCGAACCCAACATAGTTGGGAAAAGGCTAGGCAGATTGAGTTAATAGTACCTGGGCGACCGAGCTTTGCTCGGGTGAATTGCGCGGGCAAATCTTTTTGCATGAAAATACGGAGAAAACTAATTTTCCCAGATATGAGACCTAGTTGAATCGATTTTCGCCCCCGTAAACCCGTGCATTGCAAGTTTCACAGAAATCGTTAGAGCCGTTTTCGAGAAAACTGTTCATAATCGGACATTAGTAAAACAGCCATTAAAATAAACATCGATGTTAATGGTATTTACGGTTCACCAGAATTAAGACATTTAATCATGGATTAGCCATGGTGAAACACACCATGTGTTAGATTCACCTGAATGTGTGTTTTTTTTTTTAAATAAATAGATAGTCTTTTGTACTATAGAGGTATATCTTTGCAAATATTGCTCATTTGTTATTAAGTATAGGACTTTAAAGCACACATATGTACAGCCTTTTCTACCAGTCAACCGTTGGGTGATGCAGAGACAAACGTGGTAGGTGCAATAACGATAAATTGAGGATTAAATATTTTATTAAATATAAATAATAGAGGTTACTAAATTTATTTTAAAAATAATATGATTATTCTTGGGACAGCCCTATGTCCTACTGTAGTTTTGGCTGCAATTATGATAACGATGATGGCTGGTCACCTAGCGTAATATTTACTGACAAGAAAATTGTTGAGGCTTTCAGAAACCGGAGTATTCACGCGATAGAAGATGTGGTTATATCTATAGTAAGTGTTATGTAATATTGCGTCCGTTTTCCTTATCAAATGAGTGCCCTGCAGGGTTCCGTATACGGTCCATTGACTACTCAGCATGGCTCACGATCGAATTAAGGTTATTGTTTTTTTTTTTGCTGCGTAAATGGAGCAAACAGCTGTTTTCTTTTGTTTTTGTCAAGAGTAGGTGAAGTTATGTCAAAATTGTTTATGGCTATTTGTCATAATCTGTATGACCTAGGGAAGTATGACACAATACTCAGTCAGGGTGGAACAAAGCTGCCAATTATAATGATGATGATGATGAAGTTGATGATGATGATGATGATGTTAAAATTGTTTATGGCTATTTGTCATAATCTGTATGTATGTCCTGGATGAGACTCGTACAGACCTAGGGAAGTATGGCACAATACTCAGCCGTGGGTTGAACAAAGCAGCCAATGACGATGATGATGATGATGATGAAGTTGATGATGATGATGTATGTCCTATTCCAGTTAACTTATCCGTTGCATAATTTCACTATTTATCTTCTAGATTGTGCTTATTACCTATCTGGACACTGTGAAACAAGCCTTTATTTTTTACCTGACCGACCCAAGAAAGAGGGTAATGTTTTTCGCGCGCATTTATGTATAATGTCCGTTCCATTGTAACTTCCTGTAGCCTAAACGACTAGACCGATTTTGAAGAGTGATATGTCGTTGGATTCGTCTTTATTGCGTGAGTGTCACTGGGTACATTCAAATAATAAAAAAAAACAAAATGGCGGATTTTTGGCGCCAAAATGTATGTTTTCAAAATAATCTCCCAAGCCTAACGAGTGGGGTACCTATCAAAAAGAAGGGTTTTAAAAGATGATTACAAAAGTATACAAATTATACGTTAAAATGTAATGAACTTTTGGAGTGAATGAGTAAGAGGTTGTTATCACCCGTCGTCGTCGTTATAAGTGTAAATATTATAAGTTTCTATTAGATATGAGCGCCGATGGCCAATTCCACGGCGGCGGCGTGGCCTGTTAATTTCCACAGCGGCGGCGGCGTCGCGGCGGCGTGGCGTGGCCGGTCGTGGGCCTGAGTTTTTTTTTTTATCAGGGAGTTTTCTTAAAAATAACATAAAGAAAACCATATTGTTATTACCAAAAAAAGCTTTATAAAGGAACGTATTTATTAATTACAATTTTACAGCCTTCTAAATAATAATGGGAGATCACGTTTACTGAAAAATAATCATTTCTCTCTCATCTCATCTCGGAAGTTACTGCCATCGTTAACACAACACAATAATACACGTTTACTCGGTAAAATATTGAACTCGACTGCGTAAGCGACGAGTGTGCCGAAACGACTAGGCGAACTAACGCGGTCGGGCCGCGCGTGCGAGCGAGAAAGCAAGTTGTGAGTAGCCGCGACGGCGCGCCGCATGCTGCACTCGGCGGCGACGCGTCGACATGAACTCACGGCGACGGCGGCGCGCCGGCGCGGCGCTCATATCTAGTTTCTATATGTGTAAAACGTGTAAAATAAAAAAGTTAATTTAAAAATAAATAGACCCAACTGTGTAACTTTAAAAATATACAAATATATACAAAATAGGTCATCTTTTTAAAGTTCACTTTTTACGGAGTCGGGTTCTTTGATTTTTTTTTTACATTTTTTTATTAACATTATGTTTATTTGATAAATTATACCTACAGATATTTCCAATCTTGTTACAAAAACGGATCCATTGTGTAACACAAAATGTAAAAACCATTCGATCCATTTAAAACCATACTTACAATGAAAATAGCTTAATTTCTGAATGAGAAACCTTTGAATCATTAATCGGCAAATAAAAACCGGATGAGCGGAGCGGAAGAAAAACGGACAAAAGTCGCGATAATGGTTGGTCCCGGATTGCATTAGTTATAGTCATTAATTGATTCGTTTTACGTGGCAACTTGCGTTACGTGAATGGATTTTTATAGCTGCACACTGATAGTCAAGTTACGGCTATAAATAAACTACAGACTAACCTATTTTTCGTTTTCGTGCTTCAGAGATAAAATATACGGGATTGTAGCTCAAGTAACAAGAATTCATCATGATCATCATTCTCCTGCCCTTATCCCAATCTATTTGGGGTCGGCGCAACATGTCCTTTTTTCCATACTTCTCTATTATTCGTCATCTCGGTGGTCACCCGCTATCTAGCCATGTCATCTTTCACACAATCCATCCATCGTTTCTTTGGTCTTCCCCTACTCTTATAGCCATTGACATTCATACTCAAAACTTTCCTCACGACTTTTTCCTCACTCCTCCGCATCACATGGCCATACCATGACAACCGATTTCCGCACAACTTTTCAGTCACCGGTGCCATTTTCAAATTTCCTCTTATGTACTAATTTCTTATTCTATCCATTCGTGTACTACCACACATCCCACTTAGCATTCTCATCTCAGCTGCATGCAATTGCTTTTCATTCATCCCTTTTGTGGCCCAACATTCTGATCCATACAAGACAGCAGGCCTAACCATTGTTTTATATATCTTCCCTTTAAGTTTAAGGGGAATGCGGGAGTCGCAGATTGTTCCCGTGACCTGCCGCCATTCCATCCATCCAGTGTTAATCCTATGCTTAACCGTCCGGTCTACTTCGCCATCGCTTTGCACGAGTGAACCGAGATACCGAAAGTCGGAGCAGACTGGGAGAAGCGCGCCATCAAGCGCTATGGCTCCAGAACTGGCGATACCGCCTAGAGATACCGCGCAACTGGAGATACCGCGCAAGTAACAAGAGTTATAAGAAAAATATTTGGGTTATCTATAAATATTAATAAAGTCTAAAAGTTGTATTCTTGGGAGCCTTTGAGTCTCGACGAGATATAACAATTCTATGAAATGAAGGTAATTTAATTAAAGTTAGTAGGTAGGTACTGTAGAGGTTTTATACAATAATCAACCTTACAAGATACAGGCTGATATTCTATAACTCAAGCATCGAACTACTTTTGAATAAAAGCTGTTCTAGCTTTTGTTCAAAGGAAAAGTAATATTTGAGATAGGATAGCATTAGGGAGTGCACGTTTATTTTAAGTTAAAACTGAGGATCATAAACTATATTCCTCTATAGCCTCTTCTTTAACATTGTAGCTCAATTACACCCTACTTCCCCTGTGAGATTTGTGTTCTCACATTACCTAGAGGAAAACCGCTTGATGCGTTTTTCGTAAATTAATCAGTACTTAAAATAGAGTTTAAATCAAAACATAGTTCCAAAGAGATTCCTCGAAAAAATATCAGCTTCATTGTTTTATTTAATTCAGATTTGGAACGTTAACCAGCGCTTGGAATGCTAATGATTTAAATTCAGAAATTCCGTGATTTCCTCAGTGATTTTACTATACTTTGTAAAAGATAGCTTGATCTCTGCGACATAAGTCAAACTGACATTCCTAGGGTTGTCAGGATATAAAAAATTGTCGATAGAAATTATCGACGTTTCTTACTATTCTCCTTATTTATCGATCCTAATGTAACATTTAATTGGGTTTAATTTAATTACAAACGTTACTAAATTAAACGAATAATTGAATATAAAATACATTTATTCTCGGAAAGGAGTACACCCCAAATCCATATCTGAATCAGTTTCTGAATCGCTAGAACAATCTTGTAAAGGACATTGCCCGTTTTGTAAGGGAAGTTGGGTCCCAGTGGAAAATGCTTGTGCCCTGAAGATTTTTATTTTACCTAATAGTAAAAACATAGCATTTTCATAATCGGAAACCTTTTTTCACTTTATCATCCTGGTTCAGGAGATATCATTATTTTTCTGTTTTAAAAATCTAGGTTATAATTACAAATTGACAGACTATACATCACCATGAGCATAAGAATTATGTCTCTATTACTTTATGCATAAAGTAATAGAGACATAATTCCATTAGTTTATGCATATTTCTACACTATAAGCATATTTATACTTACATAAAGTAATAAAGACATAATTCCATTGTACTGCTATTTAGCAGTTTGGTAAAAAGTAGATACCTAGGTGCTCATTTGTGTAGAATAATAATGTTTAAATATAACAAAAAATGTGTAAAAAAATGTTCATAGCTCCAGCACTGGATTAATTTTTTAGTAATGAGTCATAATTAACTTTACTGATTTTAGTAATAGTACATACCAAGGGAAATAAAACAAATAAAACTTGGATAAATTATTTATTCTTCATAAAATATTTCATCCAAAGATGGAGCTGGAGCACTTACATTGTTGAAGCGGCCCCAGCTTAAATACCATAATACTGTCATAGTATGAGCACAACACCCTACTGTACGGTTACCCACTAGACAGTTACAATAGTAAGCAATGATACTTTCTAAAGAATTTGACCGATTTTCATCTCTACTTATCAATAAATAAGAGTAATATGTTTTGTGGCTCACATGGCGGGACTTAATTCTAGCCCTAATTAAATAATTATTTTGACCCAATATTAAGGGCAAATCTTCTTCCAACACATTACTTACTTCAACATTATATGTACCATTACTTCTTATGTGCTCCCCATAATAGGATCTAGCCTGTTTTAATTGGTAAGATCCCAAAGCAAATCTTCTTAAATCATCTAAAGTTAATCTAGGAAAATGGTCTAAATGGGGAGCATTGCTGTCTATGTTTTGGAAAACCGCAGTTCTCCTATTGATGTTTTCCCTTCGAATAAATTCCCCTAAAAAATTGCTAGTATTTAATCTCGCCTGAGCAATTTGTAAATACTCTGCAGCATCAGGTCTGTCTTTTATTGTTGGGTGGAATTTATTCAAAAGAGCACAAGCAATTTTAAAATCATCCATAAGGTGTGTTGATGCTCTGTTAAAATATTCTTGTCGAAAGAGTTTGTAGTCTCTTTTAATGCGACCGTTTACAACTTCAACTACCCATCTACACATAGTTACACATCTAGACTTATTTGCTTGTTCAGTTGTCAATTGAAATTCATTTTCCAATAATGACTCAGGCATGTAAGTTTTATAATTATAGCTTTCTAACTCGGGGATCACGTCTCTAAATCCCCTATCCAATATAAAGACGTCCCCCTGTCTAAAAAATGAGCGCATTGGACCACTTTCATTACGAAATAGATCACTCATGATTGTTGAGTCATTTTTTGTTGCTTCATACGGTCCAGTGCACTCTAAAATATATCCATCACAACATGCAATTAAAAATGGTTTAACCAAATTAGCGTACTTGTGTAGACTATATGTTTGTTTCTGGTATTTGTAGTTACTACTACTCTGTACATAAACATATGTACCATCACATATGACAATAGCAGGTTTAACATCTGAAGCCATGCTACTGTCTCCAAATAGACCTTCAGGAATAGTCCTGTTACGTGAGGCCACATTTTGTACATTAGTATGAGTAAGACCCAAATGCATTGGTACAAAATGTTCTTTTAAACATTCTCTAACAATCTTCATTTTTTTTTCTAATGTAGATCGTGGCAATTGAAAAAGAGTTGCCAGTCTTTGATTGCTGTCTCCTGTCCTAAGCTTAACAAGAAATATGCTCAATGCAAGGCTAGGATTTGTAACCGCATCATTCAAACTAGGAATGCTATTTAATATTTCATTAAACTGCACTTCTGTTAGTCCCAGCCAATAATGGCGTAAATGTGAATCCATTGCTGCAATATTATTAAAATCTAAAGTCCTTTGAGAAGCCCTTTCCAGCATGGAAAATATGTCATCGACTTGAAAGCCAGTAAAGTCATTTAAAATAGCAGTCAGTTCATCCCACTGATTACTATGTAAATGGTGATGACAGATCCTAGCATTTAACGGTATATATATATTGTACTGCAATAACAATAATTCCTTTATAGTCATAGGCACTAAAAGACGTTCATTATTTTCACAGCCTACAAACATACAGTGACGAGAAGCTGCAGCAACTCGTTTATACTTTTGTGAGTTAATTTTAGTTTGTAGTCGTAATGCTTGTTGTGGTTGGGGTGTTGAAGCTGGCATTGGAGGTGCTTCAGGTATCCCGGTATTTTCTAATGAAAGCGAAGCTGCATCCATGTCACTGTCGGGTCTGTTTGAGTCTTGAACCTCCAATCGTCTTGTTTCTCGAGTTGCCGCTAACCAGCAAGGAATGCACACTTTTTGCAAATGTGGAGCCTAAAATGAAATAGTCAGTATTAATGAATGTCAGAATATGCACCAAACCCTTTATTGCCATTGTGCAAGAAAATTAATAAAAAAATACTGACCAGGTGTGCTAGAGTCCATCTTAAAATCATGCTACGTTGTGGGCAGTCTAACTCAACTCTATGGGTTCTCCGACTTGCAATAGAGATACCACATCCATAACAGATATTCAAGTGACCATATGCAGGTGACATATCCTCGTGGGATCCAGTTATATTAGATAAAATCCTTTCTTGCAACAACAAATAACATTCAATACACACTATATTATCCGACGTTACCTGGAATAGATTATAAAATCATTACTCTTCTACATTTATTAAAACTTAAACTTGTAAATACATAAAATAAATCCTCATAAAGGAATATACAACAATACAGTGCACTTCGTTTAATCAAATGATATTTTGAGTTTGATATATTGTCTATAATAAATATTGTTGTATATGCACACGATAACTTACAGGTGTGGGCATTGTCCAAGTTCGTAGAACTGTCATTTGCTCGTTCAACTCCTCAACTGTATACCGGCGTAAATTAGGTGCTAACAAAATCGAACAGTTAATACAGCGTTGGGAAGGCAGACGGCGTGCCCGACTTCTGGCTGGGGTAGACATAGTTCTGATAAAAACTGTTCTGGAGTCCAATATCTCACCAAAGATAGCACTTAGAGTCAAATATCTCACAAAGAACAGCACAAACAAGAGTCAATTATCTCACAAAACATAAAGTACTCGAGGAACTTATTAGCTCAACTCGGTGGTCGCAGAAAAAGCACGTATCGTAAATAATAACTATGTAAATACGGAATTCAAAACTCAACGTATTTAAACAAAGCAATCACGAACGTAACGAATCTCTCACAGAGCCAAAGAGCTGTGACAAGCGCCAGTAAATGTTGCCAGATCGATTATTTTTAATCGTTACTAAATCGATTTCAGTTTTTTTTTCCAATTTATCGATTAAAACTGTTTTGTTAATACGGCGTTTCCAAAATACGTAATGCTTTTTTGTTTGTGTAAATCACTTTTATAAACATCTAATCAACAATATAAGCTAATTATGAAAATAAGCAATCTATTGTTGTTATCGTTCCATCGATATTACCGCATAGACTATAATACTAAAACATAATGCTAAAACATTATATTTGAAGTTGCCAAATGTTGAAAGACCTAAACTAGTTATAATAATTAAAAAAAATATTTTTTTATTGTTAAATGTCGTTTTGTTTTGATATCGATTATTCCATTATTATACGCATTTTCAATATTATTTGATTTCTGGCAACTTTTTTTTGTATCTTATCAAAAGGATGTCGACGTAATGTTTAACTATTAATTATCTTTAATTTTATTCCCAAGGTAAAAAAAAATGTATAAAAAATAATTTGCACACAAAAAAATAAATAATATTTTTAGGTTATTATTCCAAACAGGCACACGACAGCACAAAAGGGACCTGTCCCGTGGCAATGTCCTTTATTATAAACTCTTGTTCGCAAATATTATCAAATCGGACGTCCCGCTCCCAATCTTCTTCCATTAGTTTTCTGCATTTGGTTACCACCTTCTTCCAGTCTTCTGCAGATACATTGTCGACTGCACTCTTTAATAACTGCAACATTTTATTTGCCGTGAAAGGTGGTGTTGTGTTGTGTCTGGCAGCGTAATTTTTCTTTTGTCACTTTTTTTATAGGAAAAACCAATATTTTTCAATATCTTCGTTAGAGATGGCAAGCTTCCCTTAAACAAGTCTGCGTCTTTGAGGGACGCGGCAAGTTTTCTCAATGTAGGCAATTCGCCACGTGTATAGTAACCATATACATGGTTGCGAATCGCAGCGGCGTCAAAGTTGTCAATGTTTGTGACAGGAGCAGCATTTTTCCTTTTTTTATTTGGCGTTGCAACTTTTTTGTCCTCGTCTTCAATCAATGCTGCGGTTGAAGATTCGCCATACTTTTCTTTGCTGATGCGAATTACTGTCGCATGTCCAATGCCAAGAGCATCTGCAACTCTATCACATACTTTCTCCATGGGTAATAGCGGCCCGCCATTTTGGTTCTCTCGCTCAAAATATTCACGTAAGCGAATCACGACTTTGACTGTTCAAAACAGTTTTCTTCATTCTCTTTGGCATTATGCCAACAAGAAACTGACAGTAATAACAAAAGATAACAAAACTCAACAAACAACAAATTAACAGCAATAGTAACAAAAACAAAGTAATGAGAACGGAAAACACGTAGCGTATACAAGGCGTCGGCACTCGTACTGAGGAGAATGGAGGTTCATATCAAACAAGATGGCGGCGTCTCTTTTTTTTTGAGTTTATGGCCTTTTAACTCGGCCTTTGAGCCCAACGCGGCATGTCTTCTCCCGAAACCCAAGGATAGGACGTTGACGGATGGAATGTTACATGAGTAAGTGAGAAATTGGATTTTATTTACTCACTATTATTTTAGATTAAGATACAAATATAAATATTGTTATGATATTAAAATAAAATATACAATAAAATTAAAAAAATAATTAATTTTAAATTAAGTTTTATTTAAAATATCGATAGTATATAGTCTGTGGTCACGTTGATTCATCGCCCATCACTAAGTAGGTCGGCATGCCCATAAAGTATGACATTTACAGGTACTGTCTATACTACCATGAAATTCAGAACTTCATAGGCGTGATTTTACTGACAGCTGTCGCAGAGATCAAGCTATCTTTTACAAAGTATAAATGTCTACTGTTCGAGCAGTCTATAGACTGCTCGACCTGCTGCTGCTGATTTTTAACCGACTTCAAAAAGGAGGAGGTTCTCAATTCGTCGGAACCTTTTTTTTTTTTTTTCTTTTTTTTTATGTATGTTCCCCGATTACTCGAAGATGGCTAGACCGATTTGGATTTTTTTTTGTTTTATTCGAGAGGGTATACATCACAGTTGGTCCCATATAAAATTAATTAACTTTGATTCGGTAGTTTTTGAGTTAGCTTCAATAATACGTATTTTTTCCCGACTTTTATATGGATGATGTTCTAGTTTGTTTTGCAGATAGTGGTATAAGAATTTGTGTGGGGTAGGTACACAACTAAAAAGTGAAAAATAAAAACTTTTTTACAAAAAAAATACAACCGACTTCCAAAAACAACACTACAAAGTGAAAAATAACTTTAATTTCGGAAGTCGGTGGCAAAAAACGAAAATACATTTAACTAGACACCGGCTTCCGAAATTAAAGTTATTTTACACTTTGTAGTGTTGTTTTTGGAAGTCGGTTGTATTTTTTTTTTTTAAGTTTTAGGTTTTTTTTAGTCCACTATAGTGGAAAAAGACAAAATGCAACAATATGTCAAACTCAGTAAATTCAGTGCCATAATAATAGGTCTTTACCTATGAAATTGCCGTTTTGTATGAAAAAATTTAAACGAATTTTTTTCATGCATTTTTTATTTGTATTAATCGAAGTAATCACCCATGTAATCAATGCATCTTTGCCAACGCAGTGGCAGTTTATTGATGCCCTTCTTAAAGAAATCAGCTGGACGGGAGGCAACAAATTCTTCAAAGGCATTTTGTACTGCCTCTCGGGTATTGAATTTTTTTCCCGCCAAGAAGTTATCCAAATTCTGGAAAAAGTAGTAGTCTGTAGGCGCAAGGTCTGGTGAGTAGGGCGGATGACGGAGAGCTTCCAACCCCAGTTCTTGCAACTTGGAGACCGTCTGCTGTGCAGTATGAGGTCGCGCGTTGTCGTGCAGGAGCAGCGGAGACGAGCGATTGACCAATGCTGGTTGGAGTTGTGCCAGCTTCTCCATCATTGTCTTCAGTTCTTCACAGTACACATCTGAACTAATGCTCACCTCGTTTGGTAAGAAGCTATGATTAATCACACCGGCGCTAAACCACCAAACAGTGACCATCACTTTTCTAGGGGTAAGTTTTCGTTTAGGGCATTGTTTAGGTGCTGAATCAGGATCCAACCAACTTGCTGAGCGCTTGCGGTTATCAAACAGAATCCATTTTTCATCGCAGGTAACAATGCGGTTCAAAATTCCTTCATTTGTGTGTATGTTGAGCAGTGCAAGGCACGTCTCGACGCGTACTTCGCGCTCGCGATGATTGAGTTCGTGGGGCACCCATTTATCAAGCTTTTTTACCTTGCCAATTTGACGCAAATGGACCAATATTGTTTTGACGCTAACGTCGAAAGCTGCTGCTAATTCAGCCGTAGATTGTGTATCATCAGCTTCCACAATCGCCTTTAATTCGTCATTGTCGACCAAAGTCTTCGGACGACCGCGAGGTTCATTTTTCAGGTCGAAATTTCCAGAACGGAAGCGAGCAAACCAATAACAAGTGGTGCGTTGGTTTGTAGTGTTAGCTCCGTAAACGTCGTTGATGTTGCGTGCCGCTTGTGCCGCGTTGCTGCCACGACGGTAC
Organism: Cosmia pyralina; assembly: GCA_946251885.1. NCBI lineage: Eukaryota > Metazoa > Arthropoda > Insecta > Lepidoptera > Noctuidae > Cosmia > Cosmia pyralina. The sequence continues at coordinate 8,135,117 of OX276346.1, read as the reverse complement.
TCATATTCCATAATTACTCGAATTTTTAACGTATCCATGATGACGAAAAAGATCGAAATGCGATGAAAATGTAACACTAATCAATAAACAAATGACTACTTTTGGAAAAAAAAATCCATGTTTTTAAAATAAAATTAATTTGAAATTAGAATTCTTAGCCAAACAAAAATTATTTTGATTTGAAATGGCCAGTACTGCAGAACGGCAATTTCATAGGTAAAGACCTAATATTTCTCAACCTATGAACATATACGAATAGATACGCTGAGTGAAAGTGACTTATCACAATCAAAGAGCTCTCAATATGAACTCCATAACATCTCAGAGATTTCAATATGTCATGCAAGCTTTCATGTTAGCAAAGGAAAATGATACTGTCAGAAGAGTTGTTGAACCTTATGATTGCTTCTGTTTTGTGAAGAAGTCTTCTTTACCTTTTGTAATGTAGATGGAAATGTGATAAGTAAGAAATGCGAAAATGGCAATAGCATTGATTTTGACATTTAACATCACTAATAGAAGCATATGTTCTGAAAATCCATGTAAGACTTGCACGCATGTATTAATTAATAATAATAATTACGTTAATTAATGGGCAAACAAAAGATGATAATAGTTCTTACCAATTTCAACTGGAGTCGGTTGCAGGAGAGATGAACTATGTGCCTCTTCGACAACCTCTTTCGGTGTACCACAGGACCCCTCCTGTGTGTTCAACTGTACCTCCCCTAAGAGTATACCTTTGGTCTGTCCAGGTGGAGAAACACTCACATCCATGAGAAAAGCAAAAGGTAGGTACAGTCAACCGCGTATCAGTGGTAACACTTGCAGTACGAAAATCACCCTTACTGCTACGACATAAAGGTGTAGCCGATGTCAAATTGTTACAACTAATGTACGGTTGATCGTACCACTAGGTGCATATGTACATACCTAAAAATCAATCTGTCTAGCCTTTTCCCAACTATATTCGGGTCGGCTTCCAGTCTAACCGGATGCAGCTGAATACCATTATTTTACATGGAGCGACTGCCTATCTGACCTCCACAACCCATTAACTGGGTAATACGATACCCCTTGGTAAGACTGATTGTCAGACTTTCGGGGTTCTGACGACCCGTAACGACTGTCAAAGATCCACGAATGACAGCCGGGACCAACGGCTTAACGTGCTTTCCGAGGCACGGAGGAGTCTCGGTATGTAAAGATGGTCACCCATCCACGGACCAACCCCAGCAAGCGTAGCTTAACCTGATGGATCGACCCGTGCGGCTGTTATTACTTAGCCACGAGCTCCTTGCATATGTACATACCTAATGCAAACATTTAAATAATTATTACCTATACTATATTTATTAACAGTACAAATTGCAGTTGCAAAGAGCAGTGATGGCGCAGTGGTACCGACCCAACTTACGACTTATAGGTCGCGGGTTCGAATCTAGGCAGGCGCTTTACTTTGTGTAAATAATTCAAAACGGTGAAGGAAATATTTTGAGGAAACCTTTAAGTCCTAGAACCAAAAATTCGAAGACATGTGACTACCAACTCGCACTGGGCCCGCGTGGTGGATTACAGCCCACTCCCTCTCCCAGAGAGGAGGCTTGTATCCCAGCAGTGGGAACAATTTAAGCTAATTATGCAAATTGTAGTTTTACTTACTAAATGTTAAGTAATAGGTACTGAACATAAATTGTGTGAACAATAAAAATTAAAAGTAAAACAGAGTTCATTTAAAGTTCAGTGAGTTTTAATATAGGTACTTAAAATTATAATGATCACCAATGACACAGAGAACTCAACGCAAAGCATTATCATTGAAATTATGCTGCTCTTTAACCAAGTTAAACTAGTAGTTGTTCGAACAGTAGGTACATCTCGCGAGCAAAAACTTTTTTGCAACAATTAAAGGTATCGGTAAAGTTATTTACAACGGGATATTTACTACGTTTGTTTTATTCATCAGACCTTCACCAAATTTTTATGAGACCAATTAAAAGTAATTTTAAAATAAAAAGAGAACCATCGAAGTCAGTAGTCATAAGGCGGAGATATCCAGTAACCCCCTTTTTGCCCCTTTTGGAGGTTTTACAACTATATAGATTTTTTGTCTTTTTTTCTTTTGTATACCAAGTTTCGTTCAGATCGGTTATAAAATACGACTTGTAGAGGGAGTAGCAACAAACAGATAGACGAAAGCAAATTTTGCCAGTCTTGAAGCAGAGATGCTTCGCTCGCTCAGTCAATAAAACTACTCGTGATTGTTTTATTGACCGACCGACTCGTGATTGATACAGAGGGACAATTCCTGTATTTTTAACAACGTTCGCAATCTCATCTCAGTCTCAATCTGTCAAAAATTGTATAGCGTTTACCTTCATTTTTGACATTTGATTGTCGCTGGTATGAGATTGCGAATTGCCGCCGGGGTCGCGGGTTGTTCGAAAGATACCGTGGCCCTGGCACGGGCAACTGAAGGAACACGGGTGGGTTTTAGTCAGTAAAAGTCTGACACGCCCTCCCGCTCCGCCCAGAGCGGAAGTCATTTGATGATTCCCATCCACAAAAAAAAAAAGATTGCGACTTGAATTTGAACGTTTTTAGGTGCGAGAATTGGTCTTCTGATATTCCATAATAACTTTATTAATCATTTAGTTGGCAGCTCGCCACTTTCTTCGGAATTCGTTTGACTTTTTTATTACATACGCAACATCGCATTACGCTTGTATTAACCGAAGGCAGCCTAGTTTGAGCGAAGATGATGATGTTCGCCAGATGTATCTGGCGAACTGTCGAGTACAAGATTCTTCAATTCATTCCACTAAGTTCAATCTATATAAGGTGTTAAAAAAATTACTCTTAAAACTTCAAGGAGTGCTTTAGAAGATCATTGAACTGAATAACTTTTACTATGGCACCAAATTGAAAATCGCGAAAAAAAAAATCAACTGTTGCCTACATTAAAATTTATGTTTGCATACCTGCATTATATCTCGTCAAAATATACGCAACAACAGATTTTTTTTTCGCGATTCGAAAGTTAAAACTGTAGTAAAAATTATTCAGGTCAATGGATTATAGCACTCCTTAAAGATTTTAGACTTATTTTTTAACAGCCCATAGGTATACAACCAAAAAAGAAGCATAAACCCATCGAGGCAGACTGTTACTGTTATATTTACTTGTATATAAAATACATTGTATTCACTGTTTACTTCCGAGTCACCGTTTAGCAGAACATCGCTAATTTCCTTGGAGGCCGCGCTATTAGTCCTTCGGGGCCGGATAAGGAAAGATCCTTTTGTAGTACTTTGCGACTAAAGTTTTATATAAACCCGTGAAATTTTATCATCACCATTATTGTAATCTCAGAAACATTATTATGTATAGTTATTTTTTGTTATGTGACAGTGATTAGGATTTCAATGTGATAGAATAGCAGTCATTATTTTTTATTTATTTCGGATACATCATTTAATTTAATGGCCAATTATTGAGTAGTGGTGTCATTGACCGTGGCTGTAGTATGAGAACGAGCGTTATAGCACTAGGGCTGGTAGAATCATAGGGTTATTTATTTAAGTAATTCTCAACAGAATCAATTAATTCTCATAGTTTTCGACACCTTTTATAGACATCATTGCGTTCAGTCTTTTATATGTTTTATCGGCGAATTTTATTATGATTTACAACGCAGTATATCCAATAAAGCTTTGCCGTAAAAGTCGAGACTGTATGTAAAACAGTTCCTACGAAATCTTAATACATATTATGGGTAGTCATGTCGGTCCATAAAGATGAGCATTTAAAATAATTTTCTGTTATTGGCAACCCTGACCTATCAACAGCTAACTACGGTGGCTCTTAAGACGCAGATATATGCCAATGGCCTTGAGTGGTTAGCTTGCGTGTTCTGTGCTGAGCTCACGCAACGCGTCGTACGTCCACCCAGTAATAGGACTCGCCCATCAAGGAGCGCGGTCCCAATTAGACGCGTTATTAATTTGTTATACATAAAACAAAAGGTATTTTAATAAAACACGTTTAATAGAAGATAAATAATTAAATTATCTTTAAAATGGTGAAGGTTTCACAAAATGCATTTAATAGTTTTCTCAGGTTTTATCCGCGTTACACATAACCTTACAAATTAATTACAGTACTATGTAACAAAAACAAAAAAAAAAAAAACAAAACAAAACATAAATACAATCATAATCTAAAAACATAAACAAATATAATCAACAAACATAATAAACATAATCTAAAATATTCACAGAGTAAATTTAATAATTTACTCTGTGAATATTTTAGATTAAATGCTCTAATTGAACATATATTATTTCGATATCATTTACACTACTCGTTTAGTCGTGATCTATAATCATTAAGTCGTCGAGTCAATCAAGTTGGTTCTCGTCGCCTTAATAAGAAGCTTGTAAGATAATTTATGCCAGACCTAGCCGTGAGACTTATGTGGCACGTACAGTACGAACATTCCGGATTCATGAGTATGGTTTAATGCTAAACCGTGTGGTATCCACGTCACGGACGGATAAATGTAGCTCGCATCCACGCCAGTAGTGCTATTCTGTAAACATCTCACCGTGATAACTCAGGTGAAGTGAGCGTGAAGTGAGCCGTCATTCCACCTGATGCTTGGGTTAACACTATTGACAGCTCACTTTATGATCACTTCACTCATGTTTTCACGGTGAGATATTGACAGAATAGCACTACTGGGCCGGACACGGCGCGATCTAGCATAAATCACTCTTAACAAGACTCTTGGCAATAAGAATAGCGGCTGCATTACATTGTTACGCTCAGCCTCTTGACAATTTGGGCCTTCTTCTCTTATTTCATTGATCCTTTATCCCATAGTTGCTGAATATATATAAAATTTTCTATTACATAATATCGAGAGACTTTGAGACTAAATCCGATTAGCTAGTCTTTAATATACTAAGTCTGTAATTCGCCTCCACGCAGTAGTTATACCACTTAGCTAAACTTTAGTACGCGAAAACCACTAATTTCCTTAGAGGATGCAGCTTATTGGTCCCCGGGGCATAGATAAAGAACGGTTCGTTAGGACCGCGACAAACCTCTGATACGTATGCTCGTAAAAGTTTATTTGTTTCAAGGCTATCACTTTTATGTGTGTGAATGGCCTTATACGGCGTTGTATATTGGATAGATGTTCTGTTGTGATTGCTCATTTTAAAATATAAATACTAGTGACCCGCCCTTGCTGCGCACAGTTTTTACGACTTGACAAAACATTGATATTTCTTTATTTTAGGTAAGTTTAATAATAACGTATTATACACTTAAACCTTCCGAAATAAATAATCTAAATGATGATGAAAACCACATCAAAATCCGTTGAGTAGTTTAGAAAAACAACGCGGTCACACAAACGGACACGAAAAGTGACTTTAATTTATAAAAATTAAGCGCCATAGTTACAGCTAACGCAGAGGTTTAAGGGTTTATTTATAAACGTTGCTTATAGTTAAGTGATGTTTAAACATCAAAATATTTATGGTTGCAAGCAGACGTTAATCATTACTTATCTTTATTCAACGTTTATAAGTAAACCCCTTATTTATCGCCATTATAAGTGGCTATCATCAAAGCCTCGGAGCCCCGGATGTCTTATTTTGATAGTTTCATAGGTAACTAATCATCTGCCTAGCCTTTTTCATCTATGCTGGGGTCGGCTTCCAGTCTAACCGGCTGCAGCTTAATACCAGTATTCCACTTGAAACGACTGCCTATCTGATCTCCACAACCCATTTACTGAGTAATACAATACTCTTTTGGTAAGCTGGTTGTCAGAATTTCGGGCTTCTGACGACCCGTAGCGACTATTAAAGATCCACGATTGACAGCCGGCACAAAGAGTTCACCGAGGGGGTTGTGTATGTAAAGATGGTCACACAGTGCAATAGTGGCAAGCGTAGCTTAACCTGATCGATCGACCCGTGCGGCTGTTATAACTTAGTCACAAGCCCCACTAGGTAACTAATCCAGGCGAAAAACATTAAATCTTAGAAAAAAATAACTTACCTATCTAATTGGACTGTTCTGTAACACGAATTCTCAAAAGCCATCCAAAATCCTTTCATAAATGATAAAGTAAGTACATAATAATATAAACGATACACGTATATCCGGGATATCCACCGATATTTTCCCGGAACCGTATTCAGTTGGCACTCCATTTAAGACCACGTTTTTGCGGCTGCTTCAGGCAGGAGTCTGTTTCAAATTACATAATTTATCATGTCGACCCGTTCCGTAAATGCGTTGAATACCATTTCTTTGGTCTCGATGAAAAAATCGTTCAATTTCTCGCGATGGATGTTTTCGAGTGTTTCAATATGAATTTATTTGTGATGGTTATATTGAGGGTGGCAGTAAAATGTGTATTATGATTTTTTTTCATGAGACTCGTTTTATTTGAGAAAGGATTTTGCGCATGCATACCTTTAGTCTATAGTGTGTGGTAGTGTTTTTCGAATTTCGAACGGTGTGAAAACTTAGTTGAAGTGTGGTTGAAGTTAACTGTCAACAGTGCCGTGATTTCTTTGAGTTAATTTTAAAAATAAATTATTTTAAATACTGAATTATAATATCCACTGAGGCAATACTGTCAGAGTACAACTTATTAAAATTGCAAAAAACTTTTAAATGTGTTTTTTATTTAAATTAATTCTGATTTTAATATTAAAAGTATTGTTTTGTACAGACTGAGTTCGTAGATGGCACGAATAACTAAAATCACAGTGCATTGCCGGTCAACGGCGAGATTCATAATGGCAGGAATCATGATGGTTGGAAAACGCCACTTTAGTTGTTGTGCCAGTCCTGCAGTGCTGTGCGAATCAGTCGTGCATAGGTCGTTGTTTGATTGTGAACTAGTCAATGATATTATATTAAAATATCATTGGAACTAGTACAGTAAAGTTGTGTGCATTAAAAGTGTTAGCAAGATAATAGTGTTTTCATCATACAAGCATCAGGTGGAATGATAGCTCAGTTCAAGTTCACTTCATCTAAGTTATTTATTTATTTATTATTTATTTAACCATTTATGTACACACAAATAAACAGACAAACAGAAAGGAATAGAAAAATACGTACAAAGGTGATGCTTATTTCAAAAGAAATCTCTTCCAGCATACCTGCGATAGGACAGAGGATAAAAAGAGATGTAGACAACGTGTGTAAGAGTACGTGTGTGTTATCACGGTGCATGAGATTTTTTCAAAATAGATTTAGAATCTGCGATGATTTACTTGAATAAAAGTGAAACAACAGTGTGTGCCCAAAAGACTACCGCGTTGGATGGCCATGCTGATTTTTTACTCTAGATTTTTAAGATTTTTTTGTAACCAAAAAATTGTCCAAACAATGGAACACAGGTCTTAAAAAAAGGTTTTGTTAAAGATCTCGCGCTGAGAACTTAATATTATAATCTATCAAAAAACTTTTCGTTGATGAATCCTAAGTTAATATGTATTTATTTTTTTTAATGGACGTTCATCGATACTTTCGTCAATTGTTGACCGATTTTAAAAATTCTTTTTTTATTTAGTAGAAATAGCTTGCGCCGCAGTTTCATATAAATTTTATTCACCTTGCTTAGGTAGTTTTTGAGGTAGGTTCGATAATATGTATTCAATCCACTTTGTGTATCTTGAGATACTTCCTGTCACGTTTGTTTAGACAGCAAGTAGTAGTATTCGAGTTGGTGTTGGGTAGGTAACGATCTGCCTAGCCTTTTCCCAACTATGTTGAGGTCGGCTTCCAGTCTAACCGGATGCAGCTGAATACCATTATTTTACATGGAGCGACTGCCTATCTGACCTCCACAACTCATTAGCTGGGTAATACGATACCCCTTGGTAAGAGTGATTGTCAGACTTTCGGGCTTCTGACGACCCGTAACGACTGTTAAAGATCCACGAATGACAGCCGGGACCAACGGCTTAACGTGCTTTCCGAGGCACGGAGGTGTCTCGGTATGTAAAGATGGTCACCCATCCACGGATGAACCCTGACAAGCGTAGCTTAACCTGTTATTACTTAGCCACGAGCTCCTCTCGATGTTGGGTAGGTAACATAAGTAAAAATTAAAAAATAAAAAACTTTATTTAAAAAAACTTTATTTAAAACATTAGGAAGTCGGTGGTAATAAACTAAAATCAGATCCAAAGACACCGACTTCCGAAATTAAAGTTATTTTTCACTTTGTAGTGTTTTATATAAGTCGTTTGTTTTACTTTGCACGTTTTCCGTTTTTAGCAAGTCACCATTAATTGCTCAGGTGTTGCAAGCAAATTAACTAAAAAAATAATAAGCAATTTAATGCTTCCGTGCGAAAATTTTGCGAATAACACTGTTATAATAAAACATCCTGAGATCTGTATGCCTGTCACAGAAGTTTTATTAAAAATGAACATACGCGCTTCGTGTTATAAAATAACCCACCCACGATCATAAGCATGACCAGAAGGTTGGTTGATGAGTTGGCGACCTTATAAGGAGACATTAGGTAAATAATAATTTGGTGTCTCAATATAGCGACTAAATATACCGACAGAAGCGTGGGATTTGCATAAAAACAGTGGCCTAGGCCAAGCTTAATGTTAATACTAAGAGGGGTGGTTATTACATTCAGGATAGTTTTACTTGTAACTGCGGACCGATGGGCTTTATACACTGTACGCAGAGATCAGTGACCAAGCATGAGTCACCAATAGCGCAGGCGCAGGTATAAGAGTTGTCAAGCGAGTCCTCAACTATACAGATTTATAGAAGGGACAGATATAGGTACAGAGGGGTGTATATATTGCTCAAGCAACGCGTGTCATCGAACTCACCAAGTGCGCGCGTGGATACCACCGGTATGTCCACTGCGGTTTCGAACGGTGCGAAATCAGCTTTGTCGCCATCCAGTGAGGCATCGTCACCGTTTACGCGGCCGTTGCAAGTGGTGGGGTGCGTGCAACATACTACTACAGGATCATACCTCAAATTAATTACAAGTGAACGGGAAAAGAATGGCAATGAAGAGGAATGAATGAATTGAAGTGAAAAAGCGTCGTTTGACGAGAAAAAGGGAAACAAGGATGTGCTCCGGTAGGCTCTACGTCAAAACTTAGAGCCGTTGACGTAAACATTCCATTGTATATATACATTGTTTCAAAGGACACCACGGAAAAGAATATTGAAAATTATATCATGGCGAAAACTATTGTATTGGCACCAGCAAAAGTACCCATGAAATACCCGGAGGATTGAATACTCTAATAAGATTTCTATTCCTAGAAGTAAATTAGACTTATTTGTAAAAGACGAGTTTTGGACAAATGGAATATTTGTAGGAGATATATAATATTTAAGGCTAGGTTGAAGTACATAGTCACTGGAAAGGAGCGGGAAGTAATACGTCAAGATGGTTGCGAAAAATGAATTACTTAAGCCATTGAGTTTTAATTGTAAGTCTGTAAAGAGTGATTAGATTGTGTAAAAAACTGTGTGACACTGCGGATACCGGGTATAGTTGCACTGCAGGAGACATGGCTGCTACCTCACGATCTGTCCTGTTTTAGTGTTATTCATTGCGAATCAATGTTAGTATTCTAAGTGTATATGCCTACAGACTGTCAGGACAATCTACCTGAATTAACTGCGTGCCTTGCGGAAATAAATGCGGTAATTGACGATTATAATAAAGATACATACAGATAATTAGGTCTTTATTATGGGTGACTCAATGCGCATCCGAGGAAATTGTTTTATAATGAAATGCTGAATTTCTGTAAGGAACTAAGTTGGTCATGTGCCGACGTAGATTTGTTACCAAGTTGTCTGAACACTTACACATACTTACGTGAGGCTCACGGAAGTGTAAGATGGTTAGATCATTGCCTGGTTACGTCAATGGCATTTCAAACAATTGAAAATATTAAACCTGGAGCCCTACACTGGCCTACACGATTTTACTACAAGGGGAACTGCTGCTAACATAGAAGCTGTGATTTTAGTAACTCAAGTAAACCAGACGTTCAGACTTGGTGAGAAGTAGGTTCGGTCCAATTATACCAATAGACGTGAGGAACGTCATAAAAAAGATGAAACGTGGAAAGTCATGATGGTATAAGTATAGTAAATCTTCATTATGCAAGTTGCCCAGAGTCCTCCGGATGATACGAGTATGATGAAAACAGTAGTAGTTCCAATATTAAAAAGAAAACGGGGGATCCATCTGACAAGTATAATTACCGGCCGATATCATTTGCCATATGGCGAAGGTTCTTAACAGTTTCATGAACACGCAACTGAGCGAACACCTTCAGATACATGACTTTCAGTTTGGCCCGTTGACCCGACCTGTCAACGGAAATGGCAATCATGTATCTGAAACAAGCAGTAAGGTTAAGGCTTTCCGACAGAAAGACGCCAATATAAGCAACTTTTCTTGATCTTTCAAGGGCATTTGACCTGGTATCTTATGATATTCTTTGGCATAAACTGCTTGAAGAGACCACTGTGCCGAGGGAGCTGGTATCTCTCCTCACATATTGGTACAGTAATCAGAAGAATGCTGTCAGATGGGTCAACGTGCATAGTCAGCAATATAATCTGAAATGCTGTGTTAGGCAAGGCGGGTTGACTTCCCCAAGTTTGTTTATCCTGTTTGTGAACCAGCTGATTGGCAGGCTCAGCAGATGGCTCTGCTTTTCAGCTGCTCAATAGATGGAAAAATGGCCTTCTGTCAGTCTTTTTACACGTGCAGTCTGTGATCAACTTTACGCGGTGAGTTTACAACGCCCTGCATGTTCAGTACAATGACGCTCTGAGCCCAGTGTTGAGAAAATCCCGGTACTGCAGTGCTTCCGCAATGTATTGCGGATACATCCATCGATGATTTCTTCGCCGTCATTAGGAAAATAACTGCTCAGAACGTTTGCGTGCAAAATTGACAGTCCATTTTCTGTGTACTGGGCAGGTGTACACCTGCATAGGAATAGGAATAGATTTTAAGTACTTAATTATTGTGTTACTTGTTTTGTTTACTAACAAATTATTAAAACCTTTTTATTTTATTTTTGTGTGTACTACTAAAAATCCTATTAACGCCTTCTATGGACTGTGTATCTGAATTAAAGGTTGTATAAGGAAGCGTGAAAAAGTTATCATTATGTTAGCACAAAACTGGGATGACGCTGATGATGATGATGATGGGATGATATTCTGTGTATGTGTTCTTTTGACTACTGCACGTTCGACTTCCTTTTGACTGGTTTTTAATCACGCGGACAAAGTCACATAACATCATTAGTTTAGTCAAATAATAATAACGTAGATATAATTATATTCTATATGAAAAGGAAGTTGGCCATATTATTTGCTCTTGGAACTGTGTGTAAATTTGAATATTAATTATTATAACAGTTGTTAAAACATGTTTAATTAATGGGAAATTATTATTAAGTCAATAAACGAAAGTATATAAACTGACACTCCTCATTTTGGAATATTGTAGTCTGCAAAGATGAATACAGTCACAAGATTATTCGTGCTTTTGGCTTATGTGACCCTGGTATTTGGTTTGACAGCCAAGGAGGTTCTTTCCCCTGAGTTCTTAAGTGGTCTAGATGAAAAATGGTGGGGTCCCCTGGGTGAAGAAAATAATGCTAGTACGGATATCAGACCTTTCAAAATCAAATTCACGGAAGAGGTAAGTCGGTTTTTATTTTGGATTACACTTGTACTAAACTACTTTACTACTGTTTGATACCGGGTATTCGCTAACATTAATGTGGTACACATGACGACGTATGGGAGCTCAGTGGTATTCAGCTACACTCGTCGGTCTAGACCTTAGAATGGATAATGGCTGGGATACACAGGATGCGGAAAGCTGAAGACAGGGTATTGTGGCCCAGCCTGGGAGAGGCCTAAAACCAGCAGTGGACTGTGATAGGCTGAGTACACGACGACGTATCAAGTTATATACATGAGACTAGAAAGTCTAAAGGGGGCAGTGTACTATAGGTACAACTCAGTCTAACGCTCCGGGGATTACAGGCGTGATGTTATGATGTGTAGAAATTCTAGTATAAGGTGACCTCTCATTGTACGGAATGTCTATGCAATGCGAGGCCAGCTAGACTGGAAGTTCATAGCTTGATTATTATCTCGGAGTGTGTACTACTTATTAAATTGTGAACTTGTTTCTTAGAACCGTTTTTTGTTTTGGCGTGATTACCACTATCTCAACTGATGCGATTAATGACGGTGCATACTTGCCCAGCAGTAATTTTAAGGCCGCGTTCACAATACTGAAGGTTTCTCCGACTGAACGGCTGAATTTGTTTTTTCATACATTTTGAACTAGACGGCTCACAGGCGTCGGCTGACTATACATTTGGTGTGAACGTGACTTAAGAAGACCCTTTGATAGCGTGTATTTGTCGCAGTAAGATGGTTGGAGCCGTGATATAGCTATATCACAAGAATAGCCCTTTAAAGGATATAGCTATTTACCGGGATATAGTTTTAAGAAAGCTGTACATAACTATCTTACTAGGAATATAACTATCTAACTAGGAACATAAGCTTTAGGGTTAGGATAGAACTGTGACCAACTACGTGCGAGCCGAGCGAGCGAAGCGAGTGGTACCGCAGCAGCGGCTGGCGAGCGCTACGTCAAAATTGGTCGCAGTAGCAAAATTAGGGCACTCCGACAGTTTTTAGATAACTATATCCTGGTAGATAGCTATTTCCCTAGGGATATAACTATATCACGGCTACAACCACCTTATTGCGACATATTAATAGGTACATACATAAACTCAGGACTCTTTCCCATGGGGGTTGGAAGAAACGCTATCTGCTACGATCCTTACATACTCCATCTTACTACATCGTGTATTAACTTTTTCACAAAAACAATTTCAGATGATAACCGATCTCAGGGACCGTATCCACAACCGCCGTGCAGTAACTCCTCCACTGGAAGGCATAGCATTCGAATATGGTTTCAACAGCAATAACCTGGACTACTGGATGGATTTCTGGGCAAACCAGTACAACTTTACTGAACGCGAGGCTTACCTAAACAGGTACCCACAGTTCAAGACCAATATTCAAGGACTTGATATCCACTTCATACGGGTTAAACCTACGGTAAGTGCAATGTTTTATTTTCTTATGTTTAGCCTCTCAGACTTCCATATTGAAATATAACTAGCATTATGAACAAGATAAACATTTTCTGTAGAATACCTAGTTTAAATTGCGGATATATGTACTTAATTTCACTCCGCACGTAACACTTCTTCACAAGTTCACAACAATAGTTAGCGTACAAATCTCGTCTGTTCGACGTCATAAATATCTCAGTCACTCACTGTAGGGATCCAGCATTTTATCAGCTTCAAGTATAAATTGCCTGACGCAGGTGAGCTAGACTCCCATTTGGTGCAACCTTGAGACGCACATTGTAATTTGTATGTTCGTTATTTTGATGTAAAGTGTCACTTCTTCTTATTCATGTAATTTCATAACATTTATTTGTGCTTTTGTGTGTTGTGATAATTGATTTATCTATCTATCGGTCTGGTTCACACTAGGTCGGACCGATAGTTTTACCGGAACGACAAAAGTGTCGGATGCATATTTGCATCATGCATTTCAATAGCGCTCTTCACATTAGGGCTACCTACGAGTACCTAATAAACTGTCGGCGACGACACATGTACCGGACGTTCAGCCATGATTTCGGTCGGGTCGGCTATAATATTGTCATACTGCTTTGTATTGCCGTTCACACTTATCGGCTCGGAGCGGCAAAACCACCCGCCCCCGAACCCCATCCACCCGCGTATTCCCCGCTCTCGCCACTAGTTTGTACATTACTTCGGTGGCGTGTACGCATGGAGGACTCGTTTAAATATGGGTGGCGAAATAAATACAGAAGTTTTGATAGGAGTATGCTGTAGGATAAGGCAGGCAGCAGTAAATGGACCTTGACGACTGTGATGTTCACATTAGGTCGGACTGGCAGCTTATAGTGTGAACGCAAGATCCGACCGTCTACCAAAGTTAAAACTGTCGGTATCGATCTGTAAGAATTCTCAACTTCTCACCCAAATATGTAGGTTCTTTTTATCGTAGAAGAGTTGAACCGTGTAGTTAGAATAATTATATGTTATTACGGTTCAATTTATTTGATTAGGCGATTTATCAATTATTAATAATCGATATCTCTTTATCTGTGCCTACCGTGTTGTGAATAAAATACATATTAGGTTGGGGAAAAAGTCTTTTCGCATTATAGTATGTATGAACATAAAATAAAATCTCTTTGGCTATACTATTTGTATCTGGCTGGTTTTGGTAATATTGAAAGTTTAAATTTTAAAGAACATAATTCCAAATTCAAATTAAGAAAATGTGTGATTTTCATTTGTTTTTCGTACTGTCAAGATGAGTGAATCTAATGAAGAAATTCGATACATTTTAAAATTTTACTACAAAAAAGGTAAAAATGCATACTATAAATAAATGTAAATAATGTAGGTATATTAAAAAATGTTTTGAATTTTCTTGAAAAATGCGAAGAAACTTTTTCCCCAACCTATTATATCATGAAAACCTATTGAAGAACCGTTTCCTATATAAAACACATACAAATAAGGAACAATAGTGACTCCGCGAATCAATAAATAGAACAGAAAATTTAACAGTAGGCTTTTAAAGATAGAAAGACACAATTTTGGTGACAATTTTTTTTGTTTTCAGCCGTTCAGTCAAAAACAACTAAAATCTAAAGGATTTTTTTGTTTTAGGTACCTGAGAACGTTGAGGTTATACCACTTCTGTTGTTGCACGGTTGGCCTGGTTCCGTAAGGGAATTCTACGAAGCCATTCCTATTATTACTGAATATAGTGAAGATAGAGGTTTTGCTGTCGAGGTCATAGTTCCCAGTTTGCCAGGATTTGGATTTTCCGATGTAAGTATTGTTTTTGTTTGTTTCTTTGCTGGTCTAGTGGTTGCAACCGCTTTTTGCTGGGCATAAAAGGAAATACCAAAAAGTTGGTATTTGCTTAATAGACGAGTATTTTTAGAATTAAACCTCATGGTATTAACTTGTATTAAATTAAGTTAACTTACAGTACAAAATATTTCGTAATTATATGATTATTATATGGTCCTGGGTTTGATTCCCGGGTCGGGCAGAGTGTTATTGGCTTTTTCCTTCTGGAATTTCTCAGTAGCAGCCCGGAGTCTGAAATAATGCCTGGTTGATGGCAATAGGCTCGCCCCCTATTAAATGCGACTTAAACATACTGGCGAAATGTGGGTGTACTATAGACACCTCTGCCTAATCCTTCGGGGAAATAAGGCGTAATGTTATGTTGTGTTTAGCAAGGAGCAGTAGTGGGCCAGTGGTAATGGCCGCGACTTACGAGTTATAGGTCGTAGGTTCAAAGCCCGGCAGGCCCTATACTTTGTGTAAATTATTTCGTCACCACTGCTTTCAAAACGGTGAAGGAAAACATCGTGAGGAAACCAGCATGGCCTTTTTTTTGTGGATTTGAAATCATCAAATGATTTCTCCCGCTCTGGGCGGAGCGGGACGGCGTGTCAGACTTTTACTGACTAAAACCCACCCGAGTTCCTTCAGTTGCCCATGCCAGGGCCACGGTATCTCTTTGAATAACCTGCGACCCCAGCGGCTAAACCGTCATGTTCTAGAACCAAAAATTCGAAGACATGTGACATCTACCAACACGCACTGGGCCCGCGCGGTGGATTACGGCCCGCTCCCTCTCGAAGAGAGGAGGCCTGTGTCCCAGCAGTGGGAACATTACAAACTGATTATGTTATGTTGTGATATGATGTATTGTTTGGCCTTTGGTAAAATTATCTTGTAAAGGTGGAGTATCCCATATGTTCATCAGACTACTGGTAACAGTTGACGGCAGGAAATGATATCATTTTATTCAGGATGCTTTTAGAACTGTTTAAATATTTAACGATACACGAGTTTTGTATTTAAAGTTCAAGTGGTTTATAAATATCTCGTTATATCAATGAATGACAATTTTATGCTAAATAGCTAAATACCGGATGCTTGGATACCCAGCGACAAAGTAGTTTAACACGTACACATTATAGAAATGGCCAAGTCAACAAGTATCTGTCGTTTTTTTATAGTTTCGTGAACCCTTATTGTCCGTCCGTCTGTCCGTCCGACCGCAGCCTAGCTCAGAGACTCTTAGTGGTAAAATAAAAACATGAAAGAGAAATTTTTTTAGGGTACCTTCGGTACACGTAAAGTTGGGATGTTTATTTTTTTTCTCTCGTCTACCCCATAGTGTGGGGTGTTATTGGGTAGGTCTTTCAAAAATATTGTAGGTTTGTTAAATCAATTTTTCGATTTAGGGATCCGTTTCTGAAATATTAAGTAAGTCTAAGTAGTAGTATATATAACGAAATTAAGAGGAAAACTATCACAGCTAAGTAGGCTTTTCAAGTTTACGAGTAATAGTCAACCAAGTTGTAAAATGTACTTAGAACAGTAAAAATTTCGTACAAATTCTATTAAAAATTACCGTTATTATTAATTTTGTTAGTTGTGTAAAACAGGTAGTAAATATAAGTCTATCAACCATGTAAAAATATTCAAAAATTAAATCATA
Source organism: Cosmia pyralina (assembly GCA_946251885.1). Classification (NCBI taxonomy): domain Eukaryota; kingdom Metazoa; phylum Arthropoda; class Insecta; order Lepidoptera; family Noctuidae; genus Cosmia; species Cosmia pyralina. Next base: position 8,118,386 of record OX276346.1, on the reverse strand, counting down.
ACATTCTAATAACAATGTTATGATTTTATCTTTTGAAATTTTTTTGTTTTTTTTTTGGTTTTTTTTTTGTTGTATTTTTTTATTTTTATGTTTTTGTATTTTTTTTTAATAATATTAAATTAGAAATCATTATTAATAAATAATGATTTCTAATTTAATCATATTTACGCTCGAATAACCACGGGCGGCGGCGTGCACTACGGAACCCTATTACTGCGCGTGTCCTGACACGCACTTGGCCGGTTTTTTATTATACCATGTAATTTCAGATACAATTTATTGTTCATGAATAAATGACTTATGACATTGAGATATTTTCATTATTTTTCGACTCTCTTTTTTCAGGGAACAACTCGGCCAGGTTTGGGAGAAATAGAAGTAGCAGCAGTGTTACGAAACCTTATGCAAAGACTAGGACTCAAGAAATTCTATGTGCAAGGCGGAGACTTCGGTGCTTTAATAGCTAACAATATGGTCACTTTCTATCCTGAGGTATGACTGTTATCTTAGAAGTAAAAAAGAATACTCTGCTACAACGGTCTTTTGGCTCTCGAATGCCTTTGTAGGTTGGCGTTGTTGGTAAACATTTGTGCAAATATGTTGTGAAAACGAAATGGGGGTGTTAGTTCTAAATTTGGCAACTCGGCAAAAGAATTTTGTAGCGCTATATCATATAGTACACGCATTTTTTGCCTGTCAAGAAGTCTCTCTGTCTGAATTGACAAAGTAAGTTGGCCGTTCCAAAGCGTAAATTCGTGGAAAAGAACACACAAACAAAATACTCCATGGTGACTCTGAATATACATTAGATCGTCATTTCTTTGATTGATAAAGAGGATATCTTATTTCGGTCAAAGACAGAAAAGAAGAATTTTTCTAACGCCTAGGGCGTCTGATGCTGATAACTGTTATTCAATATACATTTTTACTTTTTACACATTCTTCTTTCAGGAAATCCTAGGCTACCATACAAATTTCCCGATTTCTCTCGCTCCTGGTTCATTGATCACCTATGTGGTTGGTTCCATCAACCCATCACTCCAATCGTTAGTCGTAGATCCAGCTCTGGCTGAGAGGTTGTACCCGATCCTAAGTGTCGTTTTGGGACTTACGGAAGAATCTGGGTACTTGCATGTGCAAGCTACTAAACCTGATACAATTGGTAAGATTTTTAGTCATCTTTTCATTTAAAATACTAAAGTTAATTGATTTATTTAACCATGTTTTTGTTTGTGTGGATTGCTGTTGTTGTTTTGTTGAGTTTTGTGTGTGTTTTTGGTAAACCATGGCGTATCACCTTTGTTCGTATTTATTTTTTTGTTCTTTTCTTCTTGTCTAAATGGTGAAATAAAATAAATCAATTAACTTTGGTGATGGTGGGTGGTGTTTTACTACTACGTTAGTATCTACTTATAAAGGAGTACACAAGACCTCGTTTAAAAAAATTAAGGTGGTCTAAAACCGTGGTAGCAATATTATCAACTGGTTTAATCGGTATGTTTGTTATAATTTGCGAAAGTCTGTACAAGTCCTAAAACACGAATTTCTCGACGTGAATGTTTTGTATAGACTACTTTATAGACCAAGCGCTTTATGTTTTATTATTAGCTGCGCCCCGCGGTTTCACCCACGGTTTCAGACCGGGATGAAAAGTAGTCTATGTGTTAATCCAGGGTATAAACTATCTACATACCAAATTTCATCCAAACCGGTTCAGACGTTTGAGCGTGAAGAAGTAACAAACCCAAACACACACACACACACACTCACAAACTTTTGCCTTTATTTATTTCTATTTCAACTTTTATTCAGGCACATTATTTGTTGGTATTACTTAAACTATGTTAGTATAATATTAGTGTGATTTTGACCTTTATTGTACTTCACATAATCGTTGTGAAGTTTTTATGTCCGATGAGTGATATCGATCTCTGAGCTTGTAAAAAACATGCAAACATGAAGTCAAAGTCAACTCATATTTTTCAGTAAAATGGCACTTCTGAACGTTAAAATTTATAAGAAAATAAAATTCATTCTAGGCGTCGCATTCAAAAGGTAGTTTTGTATGGAGAAGAATGGGCAAGAAACTCCAAAGTGTTTGATTTGCTATTCCATAAAAAAATCTGCAGTTCCCTACATTTTGACGAGTTATGCGAACATAAATGTAGGGAACAGCTGATTTTTTTTCGCGATTTCAGGTTTGGTACCATAGTAAAAGTTGTTAAAAATTATGGTCTCACAATATCCTAGAGCTATGGGATATCAAAAGAAACACGTTGTTTAAGTACCTACTATAATCTTTTAAAATATTTTACAATATTTTATTAAAATAATAATTATTACAATTAATTATTAATGAATAGATTAATTACTATTATTAACTAGCTGTTGTCGCCCGCGTGGATGTCGGAAATTATCCCACGGGCACTTACAACCGGGATAAAAAGTATCCTATGTGTTATATCTAGCTATAAAATATCTGTGTGCCAAATTTCATCCAAATCCGTTTAGCCGTTTTTGCGTGATTGAGTATCAAACATCCAAAAATCTTCACAAACTTTCACATTTATAATATTAGTAGGATGAATTATTTATTCATCCCTAACTTAAGAAATGCTGGGTTTTCTATACAAACTTTCATCCCCTATAGGATTATTTTTGAGAAAAAAAAGTAGCCTATCTCCTTCCCCAAGATGTCATCTATACCCTTGCCAAATTTTATCCAAATCCGTTTAGTGGTTTAGGCGTGAAAAGATAACAGACAGACAGAGTTACTTTCGAATTTATAATTTAGTATGGATTAATTACACGATCCACCTCTGCCTCGGACTCGAAGTTACCTTATTAATAATTATTATTCTTCTAAGGTATTGGCATGTCCGACTCTCCAATGGCTCTGTTCACATGGCTGATGCAGGCAGTTTCTGGTGGAAGCCGAATGTCTAACAAATTCAGGGCTGATGGAGGTTTACACGACTTATACACACCAGAGGCACTCATCGATGACGTCATGTTTTATTGGACGGAAAATAAATTCACCACGGCTGTCCGAATGTATGCAGAGTCCATTAACAAGAGGACTCTTGGAATGGGAATTGGCTCGTAAGTACTAAAGCATATTTAGTTTTGTCATGTCAACTGTTACATAATGTAGGTACAGTCAGACAAATTAATTATTCAGCAAATTGACACTGTACGACAATTTGCCGTGTAGCCATTTCATATTTGAATGTATGTGTTACGGTTAATGTGATTAATTGAAAATTATTCATAATTATTCATCATTATTAATAATTACCTCATGATTTGGTAAATGTGACTATAAAATTGAAATTCATCACTTATTAATAATTCACTACTCTCGTCGGTAAAAGTAATAAAATAAAATAAGACTCGAAGTTATTTGTCCAGTAGGTACTTATTTATAATACCACAGTACTTACAAATACATAACTTAAAGAAACATGCAAAATCGTTTATTCTTTGGTTTTGCTTAAAAATATAAGAACAAGCATAGACTTCGTAAAATCAACACTAAAAATTAAAATCTTTCTTATATTTCTTTGATAGATCATAATCTTCCTGCCCTTATCCCATATTACTTGGGGTCGGCGCAACACGTTTTCTTCTTCCATTCTCCCCTGTCAACCGTCACGCTATCATTCACTCCCTTCTCTTTCATATCATTCCTCACACAATCCATCCATTTTTTCTTTGGCCTTCCTCTGCCTCTCCATCCATCAACATGTATATTCGTCACTCTTTTAGTCACATGCGTTTCGTCTCTCCTCATTACATGCCCATACCAAGACAAACGATTTCCTTTCAACTTTTCTGTCACTGGCGCCACTTTCAAACTTCCTCTTATATACTCATTTCTTACTTTATCCATTCTAGTCACTCCAAACATCCATCCTAACATTCTCATCTCCGCTGCATGCAATTTTGTTTCATCCGTCTTCTGCCCAGCATTCTGATCCATAAAGTACGACAGGCCTTATCACGGACTTGTAAATTTTCCCCTTTAACTTGAGGGGCATCCGTGGGTCGCAAGTCGTTCCTGTAACCTGTCGCCATTTCATCCATCCTGAGTTGATCCGGTGCGTTATGTCTCGGTCTACTTCGCCATCCCTCTTTGTTCAATAGATATTTATTGACAATACTTAAAGGTACTGGTACTGAACTAAAATGCTAAATAAACTTTGAAACTTATTTATTACATTTATCGGTACTAAGGTTACATTATTAATAATCACCGGTAAATGTGATTAATTTCTTACTTCTACCTCGACTTTTGGTAATTATTAATAATGATAGACAATTATTAATAATTTTCAATTAATCACACTTACCGTAACATATTTAAGATACTAGTCAATTTGCTAAATCATTAATTTCCCTGACTTTACCCACACTAGGCGCTATAAGCAGTCAGTTATTTGCAGTATGATTAGATTCTTTATGAAAACGTGAATTATACAGGGTGAATTTATCAAGTGGGCGTGGATGGCAAAATTCGAAACTATGAGGAATATTGTAATGCTGAATGCAGTATAATCCTTGAGACGTCGAATCCAGCTATGTATTGAAAACAATGGTCATCATTTTGAACAATTAATCAGATAAGGTTTAATAAATAGGTAACATAAAAAACATAAAAAAAAGTATTTTAAAGTAGTCATTACTTCCCAGAGTTCGATCCTTATTTGCGATACTATCGAATGGTGTAATAATACAATGTTTTTTTTTTTCAAAATCAACGGGTTCGATTCCTGGCTAGAAATATTGATTTTTCAAAAATCCAATGATGCACTTTTAGTTTTCATCAAAATCGAGCCTGAGAATCCTTTGAGTACTGTTCCTCATAGTTTTGGATTTGGCCATCCACGCCCACTTGAAAAATTTACCCTGTATATTGTCATTTTATAGTTAGTAACCCAAGGCACGCATGTCCAGGTGGAAGATATCAATAAATGAAACGAATGGTTCGGGTAAGGAAGCACTACCTCGCCACATCTTCAGTCTTTCTTTTGATAGTTCATCAGTGAGTAGGACGACACACTTAAAAAAAACTGGAAGTCTTTAAATAGACGGACGGTCGAAGCAAGGAAAACCTGTTCAGGTGGAGATTCATAGACTCCACCTTGGAGTGTAAATGTGGTGCTGTTCCACAAAGGATGGGACACTCAATATCATGTTCTGCGTGTCCTGTCAGCTGCACGTTACAGGAACTGGTGGATGCTAGTGATGGTGCCAAACACGTAGCTGAATTCTGGGCCAAGTGTATTTAGAATGTCATTGACACGCTCAGAAGAAGATAGCTAGTAACAACACGAGATAAGATGCAAAAGAAGTTGATGAGGAGTCCTTGCTTCAGTAAAATATGCAACCAAACTGAAATAATTTTTTAAGGCTACCAGAAGTTGCATATATAGGGTGTATCAGGTGTAGTCAAATTAAAGGTTATAGACCATAAATTTCTCCATGGGACCAACATCGTAATCGAGAAAAAATAATCAGCAGTTCCATACATTGGGTGGAGTAGGTATTGAAGTCTTGTTCTTGTACGAGACAGCTGATAATTTTTTTCTTGATTACGATGCTCGTCAGTTGATGGTCTGTACCACATCCTTAAATTTGAGCACACCTTTCTGATACATTCTGTAGATCAGTACAAAAGACTCTAATCGCACGTCATTTAACCTCGATCAAAAAAAGGTTTCTAATATCTCATTTACCTATCTCTTTTCAGAATCCCCACTTCAGTACCAACGTGCACCGTACACGCCAAAGATGAGATAATCTACATGTCACCAGCCATGCTCAAGTTTAAATTCCCGAACCTACTTCGTTCCATACCCCTTGATACTCATGGTCACTTCTTCGCACTAGAAGCTCCTGATGTATTTTCTAAAGTCGTCCTGAATGCGCTGGTTGAATTTAGAGCCTATCATGAAAATAATAATACTTGTAATCGTATTGAATTGTAAGCCCTTCCACATTATAAGACTTAATGAGAAAGACTTTAAAAAATTACCTTTTTTGTAATTGCTTGCATTTAAATAAAACTAAATAACATACATACTTATTTCATTAGAAAGCCCGCACCGACGGCTTCTATGCGATTATACCCAAAAAACTGCGTCGCTACTGAGGAGAGTGAGGGGCAGTCAAAACAGCATCCTGAAATCTGTAGCTGAGAGCCTCGGCTCTTCCCATTAGACTGAATACTTTTGAATTAGGGGTTTTTTGCTTCGAAGATCAGATTTACGATAACTACACTGGCTGATTTTTCTATAATCACATAAATTTTATCTGAAGAATAAATATGACAGTTTGACAAAAGCTGTCAAACCACCATATTTATTCTTTAAATAAAAGTTATCTGACGATTGAAAAATTAGCCCATACGATGATTTGCTTATGCCGCACACTTCTTCCCTGTAGAGATTAACAATTGACAATAACCTACAAAACAAATTGTATACAGGGTGTAAGGGACAGCCCCCCACAAACTAACAGGGTGCATTCAGCTTCATATTTTGAGTCATACTTCACTGACAAATGTCTCAGGAAATTTTCATTTTTAAATTATTTTATTTTAGTTAAATACTATTCCTCTAGTTCAATTTAAAATTACTTTATCAATTTTTTTTTTAAACCAGCTAAAATAAAAAGAACTAGCAGTGGATGTTAAATACTCCAGAGAACGCCGCGTGAAATCAGCTGTTCACTTTCTGCCTAGCTACAGAGTTCAACGAATTCACCGCATAGGTACCTATTAACTACCCCTTCCAACCAGGGACAAACTCCGATTTGTGCACAAAAACACAAGCAAATCATGTTTGTTGTCAGACCCATTGCGTCGCATCGCATCGCCCGCCCGTGCTATTACTTCGTTTTTACTTAGCTTTTTTCCGACTTTTTTTCTTTTTGTTCGGCTCCTAAGGGTTAGCCTATAGCCTACCTCAAGAATTGGGCTATCAAATACAATAAAGTCGGCAGTTCCGATACCTTAGTATCGGAACTGCCGACAGAAGGGAAAACTATGCGTATATGTCGCGGTGACGCGGTGACGCGAACGAGTAAGATTTTCCCTACCAAAAATCGCTCAACGCGCGTAAACAAGTTTTCACTTCAAAAAATAATGAATTGGCAATCAGGTAGAATCTCTACTATGCATTTACGTGAAATATCGGTTTACCTCTCTTACGAAGAGATGTTATGTTCTAAACCGTGATAAATGTTTGATAGCACAAAGCGTGTACGTTTAAAATTGGAACATATTCCACTAAATTACTTTTATTTTATAGACTGCAGTATTAGCAATAAACATTGATAGGTTAAGTTTATTAGGCTTTGAGCAGAATTGCTAGATGTAGACCGTAACATGTAAGTGTACTATGGCTCTTACGATGTCAGTGCACTTATTGCGTAGGCGATAAACTTCTTGCTGGCCTACAATTGTACAAATTAAAGATAAGTTTACGGAGGGCATGATAGAGTAACACTTCATTACCTACAACAAAGTGTTATGATTTTCGTCATTCGTGTTGCATAAATAAAAAGAATCACACTTTTTGTATTTTGTATTTTGTAAACCCTATATTAAAACCCTAAGTTACAACGCCCTGTTTGGTTTAATCTATAATGCCGATTTATAATACTACTATAAATAGAGCATTAGCAATAGGTACAGTCCTACCAACTTATCTGTGAACTGAAAGAGGACGCCACCGTCGATGCGTCGACACAATCGAATGACATGCGTCGGCACAATCGAAGACATTTCAACATGACGGCCGTAGTTCCAATTTTCGCCATTTCATAGATAAGTTGGTAGGAGTGTATGTTCAAAGTTATGTCATCAGAATGACTAGATCGATTCTGATTTATTCAGATGACTCCATCCTTCTATTGTTGTGAATATTAATGACATAACACAGTCATCCGTCAAATAAAAAATTTATAGGCCCCCAGTTATTCTCGTATATATAAGTTACTAGCTAAATAATTGTAATTTATGTCTGTCATAAAAAAAAAAACATGCAAAGGGCCTGCGTACGAACTTGTCTTGTGTAGGAATTTAAAAAGAAAGCTGTAAAAAGAAAACTGAGCGAAGAAGACTGACCACGTCAAGTTTCAGCATCGGTCGACAACCCCTGATTAATACCTAATCAATGTTCCTGATCACCTATGTAGATATCTTCATTAATATTTTAACGCAATCATTTGATAAGATTACTTGACATAATTATAAAAATAATTCTCGCACCATTTTCATGTCACATCCGATTTTGATTGTGGTAGTTAATGATTGCAAAATTTCTTATGAAAAAATCTGTGAAATTATAAGAAAAACTATATGTGATATTAAAATGTTTCCCAAAATAATTTTAAGTATAGTTTTAGTTAATTTAGTGTCAGTTGGTTTAGTTAAAGGGCACATTCAACAGCCGATATCAAATGAAGCGTTAGATCAGAATCTTTACGAAGATGTGTTGGATCCAGAACAATGTCTTGAACAAATAAATATTATAAGAAGTAACGCGTTACTCACCATGTTTTGTAAGTATTATTTTTATGCATAAGCACTTGAGAATAACGTTAGACAAGAAGAGGACAAATGACCCGAAGAATTAGCCGGGACCTTAAGTAGATTGGATGCAGAAGGCGGAAGACGCAAACTTGAATAGAATCTTTGGTCAAGTCACATTCATAATGGATCTACCTTCTTGTGATTTTGTCTTCGCAATGATTCGCTTAAAATTTTCGTTTACCCAAATCGAGACATATTTATTGGATGCAGGTAGTTTAATATTTAAATTTAAAAAAGTGTACCTAGTTTAGCTGACATTGATTTTTATGCTTCTATCTATGGTTTTTATGGTGTACTGTATACTCGTAATGTTGATGGAATGAATAAACGATATAAATTAATGTTGAGTGGTACATTCGATTGTTATATTGAAAACCTTATCAAGTACTTAAAAGTTCATATTTCTGATACACAGTCGCTGATGCTGGCATCAGGGTTCCAAGAGGTGTTTTGGAAGGCAACACATTAGACATGGGCAACTATCACCAATGCATCGGTTTCAACGAACCAATCCCACCAAACAATAAACTTCAGGGGAAATACTGCATGATACATGTTCCGATGGACCAAAGTTTTAATTTTCCTTGGGAGATGGATTCAAAAACTTCAAGTTTTAACCCACAACTTTTACATTTGGACGGTGAAACGGTGAAGGCTTTAGAAGAATTTAAGACAGCGAGAACAGGGATGCACGCGATGGCAGGAGTTGTTGATGACAGGTAATATAATACGGATTGTAACAAAATCTAGTTACATTAAATCTCTAAAGTTGCAAGTAAAGTCAAACAAAAAGATAACTATACAGCCAGGTAACTATAAACATCATCATTCTCCTGCCCTTATCCCAATCTATTTGGGGTCGGCGCAACATGTCCTTTTTTTCCATAAGTACTTCTCTATTATTCGTCATCTCGGTAGTCACCCCCTTTCTAGCCATGTCATCTTTCACACAATCCATCCATCGTTTCTTTGGTCTTCCCCTACTCTTATAGCCATCGACATTCATACTCAAAACTTTCCTCACGACATTTTCCTCACTCCTCCGCATCTCATGCCCATACCATGACAGCCGATTTCCGCAGGTAACTTTAAACAATTAGCAACTATTTTAAACAATTTTGTGATTAAGCTAAATAGTCAAGTCATTAGGTTAAAAAGTGAATTCGCACACAATAAAAATATATATATATATATATATATATACGGTCGAATTGAGTAACCTCCTTTTTTGAAGTCGGTTAAAAAAGAAGCCAATGTTTCTTTTTATTGTACTTAGTTTGGCAGTGTGGTAAATAGATGAATATTTTTACTTGTATAATCAAATGGCGGTGTCTGAAAGACCCTGCCATCCCCTTTGTCGTTATTTTTTTTAAACCATCCAGATATGGGAGCCTCGCTTAGTGGGGCTCCGTCGACCACGTCTTACTACGGTAATTATAAAATTACCGTTCGAAGGTCAAGGTCAAATAAATATAAATTTATTTGACCTTGACCTTCGAGACGTTTGACATTGACTTGACTACTTGACTTTATTTTTTTTCTTTTTTTTTTTCTTGGCGCCTATGATTTTGCGCACTTCGGGGTTTTCAAAAATACACTAAAATGGGTCTATTCTACAAAAAAAAAAAACAGCTATAAAAGAACATACATTTAACAGATATAAAAGCGACGGGTGTTAAAGTACAGTGGTTCTAACTTGAAGCTCATATCACACGTATAAGCACTGCATCAAATCGGCATCAGCATAATATTACGATTTCTGTTCTGGCTGCGATCGACTAGGCTATAAAACCTTCACATATAAGATTGAATAACAATTTAGAACAGCTGCAAAATTTAGTGTTTTTTTGAACTAATTATGTTTTTATTATTCAATTACCTACAATAGTAGCAGCTGCACGAATTTCAATGGCTTCCTAAATTGGTACAAATTGGCTCTTTTCATCCCACTTCCTTTCATGTCACCCCATTCCAGAAAGCCTTTCTATTTAATTAAATTGCTAAATGCATGTTGATTGGTTTTGTTATTTTGGTTATTTAGTTAATGGTACCTGAGGAGCTTGTGGTTAACTCTTAAAATGTCGATTGTACACCATGTGTACAGATAACAATAGAATTTCAATTGTGTCTGCTAATTGGCACGCGACGGGTTAAGTAATAACAGCCGTACGGGTCGATCCATCATGTTAAGCTACGCTTGCCGGGGTTGTCCGTGGATAGGTGACCATCTTTACATACCAAGACTCCTCCGTGCCTCGGAAAGCACGTTGAGCCGTTGGTCCCGGCTGTCATTCGGGCATCTTTGACAGTCGTTACGGGTCGTCAGAAGCCCGAAAGTCTGACACCCAATCTTACCAAGGGGTATCATATTACCCAGTAACTGGGTTGTGGAGGTCAGATAGGCAGTCGCTCTATGTAAAATACTGGTATTCAGCTGCATCCGGTTAGACTGGAAGTCGAACCCAACATAGTTGGGAAAAGGCTAGGCAGATTGAGTTAATAGTACCTGGGCGACCGAGCTTTGCTCGGGTGAATTGCGCGGGCAAATCTTTTTGCATGAAAATACGGAGAAAACTAATTTTCCCAGATATGAGACCTAGTTGAATCGATTTTCGCCCCCGTAAACCCGTGCATTGCAAGTTTCACAGAAATCGTTAGAGCCGTTTTCGAGAAAACTGTTCATAATCGGACATTAGTAAAACAGCCATTAAAATAAACATCGATGTTAATGGTATTTACGGTTCACCAGAATTAAGACATTTAATCATGGATTAGCCATGGTGAAACACACCATGTGTTAGATTCACCTGAATGTGTGTGTTTTTTTTTAAAATAAATAGATAGTCTTTTGTACTATAGAGGTATATCTTTGCAAATATTGCTCATTTGTTATTAAGTATAGGACTTTAAAGCACACATATGTACAGCCTTTTCTACCAGTCAACCGTTGGGTGATGCAGAGACAAACGTGGTAGGTGCAATAACGATAAATTGAGGATTAAATATTTTATTAAATATAAATAATAGAGGTTACTAAATTTATTTTAAAAATAATATGATTATTCTTGGGACAGCCCTATGTCCTACTGTAGTTTTGGCTGCAATTATGATAACGATGATGGCTGGTCACCTAGCGTAATATTTACTGACAAGAAAATTGTTGAGGCTTTCAGAAACCGGAGTATTCACGCGATAGAAGATGTGGTTAAATAAATAAATATAAATAAATCAATTTATTGACACACACAGGTTACATATTATACAAACAAGAAAACAAAAGCAGTGAGCATAGTTAGAAGAGTACAAAACTAGAAGAATCCGTGGGCCCCAAACTAGGCACAGCCTGTATCTTGGTGGCCCAATATAGACAGTAAAGGCAGATTGAATAACTGACTGTTCAGCGTGACACAGCGCTACAAGATACAAGAAACAGTTAAATTTGAAATTATAAGTAAACAATAAAAATAATAATAATATTAATCTTGCAGGCAACAAAATGAACATTAAAAAAAAATCAAATTAAAATCATCAATAAACAAACAATAGTCAAAGGTCATTCAGAAATAAAACAAGAATACCAATCAATAAAATGAATATTCAAAACAAAAGAACCAAAATAAAATTAAAGATTAAACATAAGATCAACATGCGAAATTATAAACATCATCAAACATGATGGCATCAATATGGCATAGTGTGTCTTCGAGAGTGTGCGTGCATGTGAGAGTGTGCATATGTGTGTGGAGGGTGTGTGCATGTGTGTGTGGAGGGTGTGTGCATGTGTGTGAGTGTGTGTTTGTTAGACAGTATAAAACAGGACAGGGGGAGGGAAAGGTCTCGACTATATGAGTGTCGTTTGAGTGCTAGTTACTTCAAGGGACACAAGAGATTTTCTGTCTCATCATAGGTCAGGTCCTGAAGCCATGTCTTTATAATAATCTTGGCTTCGAGAATATTACCAGGGATCTTTAGTGTAGATTTATTGACTGTATTAAAGACTCGAATAGGCAGAAAGAGTGACAATCGTGTAGCTAAAACCGTTCTTACTCTTGGGATTGGTAGTCTATCAGCTCCTATCCTACCTCTTTGGATGTATGTGAATTGATTCCCTGACTCAGCAATCAGTTTAAGAAGGGACTTCTGTATATAAAGCTGTCGGACACGCAAGACGCCTGCTTCCTTGTACAGTTTGTCTGTTGGATAACGGCGCGGTTTTCCAAGGAAAACTTTAAGAACAGCCCGTTGAGCAAGTTCGAGTTCAAGCAAATAGGACTTGGCCGCGCTACCCCAGACGCCTACACAGTACTGCAGCAGCGATTGACAAAGTGCTAGATAAACTCTTCTGCAGATGTCCTTCGGGGCACTGGCACGTAGGGATTTAAATATATAAATGAACTTACGGATTTTTTTAGAGAGTGACGAGATATGTTCCTTAAAAGACAAGTTTTGGTCAATTATGACACCTAAATATTTGGTTGACTTGACTCTGCCTATATAATTACAGCAGCAATTTGTTGCATGACAGTGGATGTTATGAATTTTGATATGATCGATCTCCGGACAGCAGGAACGACTGACGTAAAACGTTATAAAATTAGTTTTTTCGACGTTTAAGGTTAAGAGATTTCTATCGAGCCAGTCAGATATAGTACGCATGCCATTTTCTGCGGCGTCTGTGGCGTCCTCCCATGTGTCACCGTAAAATATGATTGCTGTGTCATCTGCGTAACAGATCATATCTGACCGTGGGATAGTTAGCCTCAATATGTCATCCATGTACATGGTGAACAATGTCGGCCCAAGGACACTTCCCTGTGGCACCCCAAACGTTACTGGAAGGCTATCACTGACACTGTCCGCGATCACAACATACTGCTGTCTATCCATTAAATAGCTTCTAAACCAGTCCCAAGCGATGCCTCTTACGCCAAGGCGATCTAGCTTTTTTAATAGTATTTGAATGGAAACTGTGTCAAATGCCTTGGCTAGGTCAAGAAAGACACCAATTGCCCGTTTCCCCCCATCAATCTTTGAAGAGACAATGTCAGTTAAAAGCCCTACGGCTTGCTCTGTGGACTTCCCGCGTCTAAAGCCGTATTGGCGTCCGGACAATAGTCTGTGTTTTTCGAGAAAGCTGATGACACGGTTGTTAACGAGCTTCTCTAAGATCTTCGACAGTACACAAAGCAAAGAAATAGGCCTGTAGTTGTCAGGACAGTCTTTTTCGCCCTTCTTGTGAATCGGCGTTACAGCGGCGACCCTCCAGAAGTCAGGAAATTTACCCACTGACATGCTCAAGTTACAGATATGCGTTAGGGGATTCAGTATAAACGGTTTGATGTACTTGAGGAGGAGTGGACGGATCCCGTCAGATCCAGGTGCGCTGTCGTCTTTCATATCGGTAATGAGACTGTCAACTTCACATTCGTCTGTTGGGTGAAAGAACAGAGAGTCCCTGGATCGGTTTGCAAGAGCGGCATCCTTGCAGAGTTCGCTCTCTGTGGTCTGGAGTTTGTTTAAGATGTTGAGAGCCAAACGCTTACCTACCGATACGAAATGACTGTTGCAGATGTTAATGGATGAGATGCCATTTCCTGCAGACTTTAAGAGTTCCTGATTGTCGTTGATTTTTTTTGGGAATTCACAAATGTCTTTAATGACTCGCCAGAGCTTTTTCGGTTGGCTACTGTGATTCTCTAACTCTTTACCCTCATACTCTACCTTGCGTTTATGAAGGATGACGTTACAGTGGTTTCTATATCGAGTATATATGGCTTTTAACTGTTGGTTCGATGGTTGCGCCTTCACTTGAGCATGCAGCGTGTCTCGATGGCGCACGCACCGAATCAAGCCGGGAGTAACCCACGGCTTCAAATTAAACTTAGAGCGGCTAATTTTGATTTTTTCCGTGTGTTTGTTTATGGTCTCTGTTAGTATTTTGTTGAACAGTAACATCGCGTCATTTACTTCGGTTTTGGACGTAACTTCCGTCCAGTCGCGTTTGCTAATATCTTCGGCGATCTTAGCGTAATCTATTTTTATTCTAAATCTGTTGCGTGGTGGATTACTAACTTTTAGCAGGTTTGTGCCTAGGATAACAAGGTCATGGTCCGTTATCGAGGATTTACAGACTACTCCTTGAGTTGAGCCTTTACTTCTAATAAACGCGTGATCTAAACAAGCTTCGCCTCTAGTAGGTTTAGTGATTGTAGGAAGGAGGCCGAATTCAGATAGGAGACACTGATAAGCGATACAAATGGCATTGGGGTTATTATCAAGGAGGTTTATATTCATGTCCCCTGTAACAATAACGCATGGACTATTCAGACCTGTTAGCGAGTTTTCTAATGAGTTCAGAAATCTATCTGTATTACTAAATGAAGGTGAGCGGTAGATTCCCAGTAGTGTGATATTTGTGTTAATTTTGACAGCAAGACAATTGGCGTCATCAAAATCCGGCTCGTTAACTGAAACTGGCCAAGTATCTCGCACGTACACAGTTACTCCACCACTTTTGTTGATAAGTTTCCGAGTATGAAAGCAGTTATACCCTGGCAACTGATTGACTATAGAGTTGTCGTTTAGCCAGCACTCTGTTAGCACTATTACATCGAATTGGCAGTCGAGGCGATGAAGTACCGTTACAAGCTCAGGAAAGTTCTTCTTTAAGCTTCTAATATTGCAAGTTAGCACTTTAAAATCGTGCTCCACTAATATATCTCGGCACAACTCTGGTCTCTCAATGATGGTTATATCTATAGTAAGTGTTATGTAATATTGCGTCCGTTTTCCTTATCAAATGAGTGCCCTGCAGGGTTCCGTATACGGTCCATTGACTACTCAGCATGGCTCACGATCGAATTAAGGTTATTGTTTTTTTTTTTTGCTGCGTAAATGGAGCAAACAGCTGTTTTCTTTTGTTTTTGTCAAGAGTAGGTGAAATTATGTCAAAATTGTTTATGGCTATTTGTCATAATCTGTATGACCTAGGGAAGTATGACACAATACTCAGTCAGGGTGGAACAAAGCTGCCAATTATAATGATGATGATGATGAAGTTGATGATGATGATGATGATGTTAAAATTGTTTATGGCTATTTGTCATAATCTGTATGTATGTCCTGGATGAGACTCGTACAGACCTAGGGAAGTATGGCACAATACTCAGCCGTGGGTTGAACAAAGCAGCCAATGACGATGATGATGATGATGATGAAGTTGATGATGATGATGTATGTCCTATTCCAGTTAATTTATCCGTTGCATAATTTCACTATCTATCTTCTAGATTGTGCTTATTACCTATCTGGACACTGTGAAACAAGCCTTTATTTTTTACCTGACCGACCCAAGAAAGAGGGTAATGTTTTTCGCGCGCATTTATGTATAATGTCCGTTCCATTGTAACTTCCTGTAGCCTAAACGACTAGACCGATTTTGAAGAGTGATATGTCGTTGGATTCGTCTTTATTGCGTGAGTGTCGCTGGGTACATTCAAATAATAAAAAAGAACAAAATGGCGGTTTTTTGGCGCCAAAATGTATGTTTTCAAAATAATCTCCTAAGCGTGGGGTACCTATCAAAATGAAGGGTTTTAAAAGATGATTACAAAAGTATACAAATTATATGTTAAAATGTAATGAACTTTTGGAGTGAGTGAGTAAGAGGTTGTTATCACCCGTCGTCGTCGTCGTTATAAGTGTAAATAATATAAGTTTGTATAAGTGTAAAATAAAAAAGTTAATTTAAAAATAAATAGACCCAACTGTGTAAAAAGTGAACTTTAAAAATATACAAATATATACAAAATAGGTCATCTTTTAAAAGTTCACTTTTTACGGAGTCGGGTTCTTTGATTTTCTTTTTAACCGACTTCAAAAAGGAGGAGGTTCTCAATTCGCCGGAACCTTTTTTTTTATTTTTTTTATTTTTTTTTTTTTTTTTTATGTATGTTCCCCGATTACTCGAAGATGGCTGGACCGATTAGGATTTTTTTTTGTTTTATTCGAGTATACATCACAGTTGGTCCCATATAAAATTGATTAACGTTGCGTTGGTAGTTTTTGAGTTATCTTCAAGAATACTTATTTTTTCCCGACTTTTATATGGACGATGTTCTAGTTTGTTTTGCAGATAGTGGTATTAGAATTTGTGTGGGGTAGGTATGTACACAACTAAAAAGTGAAAAATAAAAACTTTTTTACAAAAAAATACAACCGACTTCCAAAAACAACACTACGAAGTGAAAAGTAACTTTAATTTCGGAAGTCGGTGGCAAAAACCGAAAATGCATTTAACTAGACACCGACTTCCGAAATTAAAGTTATTTTTCACTTTCACAAAAAAATACAACCGACTTCCAAAAACAACACTACGAAGTGAAAAGTAACTTTAATTTCGGAAGTCGGTGGCAAAAACCGAAAATGCATTTAACTAGACACCGACTTCCGAAATTAAAGTTATTTTTCACTTCGTAGTGTTGTTTTTGGAAGTCGGTTGTATTTTTTTGTAAAAATGTTTTTTAAATTTTTTATTAACATTATGTTTATTTGATAATTATACAGATATTTCCAATCTTGTTACAAAAACGGATCCATTGTGTAACACAAAATGTAAAAACCATTCGATCCATTTAAAACCATACTTACAATGAAAATAGCTTAATTTCTGAATGAGAAACCTTTGAATCATTAATCGGCAAATAAAAACCGGATGAGCGAAGCGGAAGAAAAACGGAAAAAAGTCGCGATAATGGTTGGTCCCGGATTGCATTAGTTATAGTCATTAATTGATTCGTTTTACGTGGCAACTTGCGTTACGTGAATGGATTTTTATAGCTGCACACTGATAGTAAAGTTACGGCTATAAATAAACTACAGACTAACCTATTTTTCGTTTTCGTGCTTCAGAGATAAAATATACGGGATTGTAGCTCAAGTAACAAGAATTCATCATGATCATCATTCTCCTGCCCTTATCCCAATCTATTTAGGGTCGGCGCAACATGTCCTTTTTTCCATACTTCTCTATTATTCGTCATCTCGGTGGTCACTCGCTATCTAGCCATGTCATCTTTCACACAATCCATCCATCGTTTCTTTGGTCTTCCCCTACTCTTATAGCCATTGACATTCATACTCAAAACTTTCCTCACTCCTCCGCATCACATGCCCATACCATGACAACCGATTTCCGCACAACTTTTCAGTCACCGGTGCCATTTTCAGATTTCCTCTTATGTACTAATTTCTTATTCTATCCATTCGTGTAACACCACAAATCCCTCTTAGCATTCTCATCTCAGCTGCATGCAATTGCTTTTCATTCATCCCTTTTGTGGCCCAACATTCTGATCCATACAAGACAGCAGGCCTAACCATTGTTTTATATATCTTCCCTTTAAGTTTAAGGGGAATGCGGGAGTCGCAGATTGTTCCCGTGACCTGCCGCCATTCCATCCATCCAGTGTTAATCCTATGCTTAACCGTCCGGTCTACTTCGCCATCGCTTTGCACGAGTGAACCGAGATACCGAAAGTCGGAGCAGACTGGGAGAAGCGCGCCATCAAGCGCTATGGCTCCAGAACTGGCGATACCGCCTAGAGATACCGCGCAACTGGAGATACCGCGCAAGTAACAAGAGTTATAAGAAAAATATTTGGGTTATCTATAAATATTAACAAAGTCTAAAAGTTGTATTCTTGGGAGCCTTTGAGTCTCGACGAGATATAACAATTCTATGAAATGAAGGTAATTTAATTAAAGTTAGTAGGTAGGTACTGTAGAGGTTTTATACAATAATCAACCTTACAAGATACAGGCTGATATTCTATAACTCAAGCATCGAACTACTTTTGAATAAAAGCTGTTCTAGCTTTTGTTCAAAGGAAAAGTAATATTTGAGATAGGATAGCATTAGGGAGTGCACGTTTATTTTAAGTTAAAACTGAGGATCATAAACTATATTCCTCTATAGCCTCTTCTTTAACATTGTAGCTCAATTACACCCTACTTCCCCTGTGAGATTTGTGTTCTCACATTACCTAGAGGAAAACCGCTTGATGCGTTTTTCGTAAATTAATCAGTACTTAAAATAGAGTTTAAATCAAAACATAGTTCCAAAGAGATTCCTCGAAAAAATATCAGCTTCATTGTTTTATTTAATTCAGATTTGGAACGTTAACCAGCGCTTGGAATGCTAATGATTTAAATTCAGAAATTCCGTGATTTCCTCAGTGATTTTACTAAATGTCTACTGTTCGAGCAGTCTATAGACTGCTCGACCTGCTGCTGCTGATTTTTAACCGACTTCAAAAAGGAGGAGGTTCTCAATTCGTCGGAACCTTTTTTTTTTTTTTTTTCTTTTTTTTTATGTATGTTCCCCGATTACTCGAAGATGGCTAGACCGATTTGGATTTTTTTTTGTTTTATTCGAGAGGGTATACATCAAAGTTGGTCCCATATAAAATTAATTAACTTTGATTCGGTAGTTTTTGAGTTAGCTTCAATAATACGTATTTTTTCCCGACTTTTATATGGATGATGTTCTAGTTTGTTTTGCAGATAGTGGTATAAGAATTTGTGTGGGGTAGGTACACAACTAAAAAGTGAAAAATAAAAACTTTTTTACAAAAAAATACAACCGACTTCCAAAAACAACACTACAAAGTGAAAAATAACTTTAATTTCGGAAGTCGGTGGCAAAAAACGAAAATACATTTAACTAGACACCGGCTTCCGAAATTAAAGTTATTTTACACTTTGTAGTGTTGTTTTTGGAAGTCGGTTGTATTTTTTTTTTTAAGTTATAGGTTTTTTTTAGTCCACTATAGTGGAAAAAGACAAAATGCAATAATATGTCAAACTCAGTACATTCAGTGCCATAATAATAGGTCTTTACCTATGAAATTGCCGTTTTGTATGAAAAAATTTAAACGAATTTTTTTCATGCATTTTTTATTTGTATTAATCGAAGTAATCACCCATGTAATCAATGCATCTTTGCCAACGCAGTGGCAGTTTATTGATGCCCTTCTTAAAGAAATCAGCTGGACGGGAGGCAACAAATTCTTCAAAGGCATTTTGTACTGCCTCTCGGGTAAATTTTTTTCCCGCCAAGAAGTTATCCAAATTCTGGAAAAAGTAGTAGTCTGTAGGCGCAAGGTCTGGTGAGTAGGGCGGATGACGGAGAGCTTCCAACCCCAGTTCTTGCAACTTGGAGACCGTCTGCTGTGCAGTATGAGGTCGCGCGTTGTCGTGCAGGAGCAGCGGAGACGAGCGATTGACCAATGCTGGTTGGAGTTGTGCCAGCTTCTCCATCATTGTCTTCAGTTCTTCACAGTACACATCTGAACTAATGCTCACCTCGTTTGGTAAGAAGCTGTGATTAATCACACCGGCGCTAGACCACCAAACAGTGACCATCACTTTTCTAGGGGTAAGTTTTCGTTTAGGGCATTGTTTAGGTGCTGAATCAGGATCCAACCAACTTGCTGAGCGCTTGCGGTTATCAAACAGAATCCATTTTTCATCGCAGGTAACAATGCGGTTCAAAATTCCTTCATTTGTGTGTATGTTGAGCAGTGCAAGGCACGTCTCGACGCGTACTTCGCGCTCGCGATGATTGAGTTCGTGGGGCACCCATTTATCAAGCTTTTTTACCTTGCCAATTTGACGCAAATGGACCAATATTGTTTTGACGCTAACGTTGAAAGCTGTTGCTAATTCAGCCGTAGATTGTGTATCATCAGCTTCCACAATCGCCTTTAATTCGTCATTGTCGACCAAAGTCTTCGGACGACCGCGAGGTTCATTTTTCAGGTCGATATTTCCAGAACGGAAGCGAGCAAACCAATAACAAGTGGTGCGTTGGTTTGTAGTGTTAGCTCCGTAAACGTCGTTGATGTTGCGTGCCGCTTGTGCCGCGTTGCTGCCACGACGGTACTCATATTCCATAATTACTCGAATTTTTAACGTATCCATGATGACGAAAAAGATCGAAATGCGATGAAAATGTAACACTAATCAATAAACAAATGACTACTTTTGGAAAAAAAAATCCATGTTTTTAAAATAAAATTAATTTGAAATTAGAATTCTTAGCCAAACAAAAATTATTTTGATTTGAAATGGCCAGTACTGCAGAACGGCAATTTCATAGGTAAAGACCTAATATTTCTCAACCTATGAACATATACGAATAGGTACGCTGAGTGAAAGTGACTTATCACAATCAAAGAGCTCTCAATATGAACTCCATAACATCTCAGAGATTTCAATATGTCATGCAAGCTTTCATGTTAGCAAAGGAAAATGATACTGTCAGAAGAGTTGTTGAACCTTATGATTGCTTCTGTTTTGTGAAGAAGTCTTCTTTACCTTTTGTAATGTAGATGGAAATGTGATAAGTAAGAAATGCGAAAATGGCAATAGCATTGATTTTGACATTTAACATCACTAATAGAAGCGTATGTTCTGAAAATCCATGTAAGACTTGCACGCATGTATTAATTAATAATAATAATTACGTTAATTAATGGGCAAACAAAAGATGATAATAGTTCTTACCAATTTCAACTGGAGTCGGTTGCAGGAGAGATGAACTATGTGCCTCTTCGACAACCTCTTTCGGTGTACCACAGGACCCCTCCTGTGTGTTCAACTGTACCTCCCCTAAGAGTATACCTTTGGTCTGTCCAGGTGGAGAAACACTCACATCCATGAGAAAAGCAAAAGGTAGGTATAAAGCATAAAGGTGTAGCCGATGTCAAATTGTTACAACTAATGTACGGTTGATCGTACCACTAGGTGCATATGTACATACCTAAAAATCAATCTGTCTAGCCTTTTCCCAACTATATTCGGGTCGGCTTCCAGTCTAACCGGATGCAGCTGAATACCATTATTTTACATGGAGCGACTGCCTATCTGACCTCCACAACCCATTAACTGGGTAATACGATACCCCTTGGTAAGACTGATTGTCAGACTTTCGGGGTTCTGACGACCCGTAACGACTGTCAAAGATCCACGAATGACAGCCGGGACCAACGGCTTAACGTGCTTTCCGAGGCACGGAGGAGTCTCGGTATGTAAAGATGGTCACCCATCCACGGACCAACCCCAGCAAGCGTAGCTTAACCTGATGGATCGACCCGTGCGGCTGTTATTACTTAGCCACGAGCTCCTTGCATATGTACATACCTAATGCAAACATTTAAATAATTATTACCTATACTATATTTATTAACAGTACAAATTGCAGTTGCAAAGAGCAGTGATGGCGCAGTGGTACCGACCCAACTTACGACTTATAGGTCGCGGGTTCGAATCTAGGCAGGCGCTTTACTTTGTGTAAATAATTCAAAACGGTGAAGGAAATATTTTGAGGAAACCTTTAAGTCCTAGAACCAAAAATTCGAAGACATGTGACTACCAACTCGCACTGGGCCCGCGTGGTGGATTACAGCCCACTCCCTCTCCCAGAGAGGAGGCTTGTATCCCAGCAGTGGGAACAATTTAAGCTAATTATGCAAATTGTAGTTTTACTTACTAAATGTTAAGTAATAGGTAAAGAACATAAATTGTGTGAACAATAAAAATTAAAAGTAAAACAGAGTTCATTTAAAGTTCAGTGAGTTTTAATATAGGTACTTAAAATTATAATGATCACCAATGACACAGAGAACTCAACGCAAAGCATTATCATTGAAATTATGCTGCTCTTTAACCAAGTTAAACTAGTAGTTGTTCGAACAGTAGGTACATCTCGCGAGCAAAAACTTTTTTGCAACAATTAAAGGTATCGGTAAAGTTATTTACAACGGGATATTTACTACGTTTGTTTTATTCATCAGACCTTCACCAAATTTTTATGAGACCAATTAAAAGTAATTTTAAAATAAAAAGAGAACCATCGAAGTCAGTAGTCATAAGGCGGAGATATCCAGTAACCCCCTTTTTGCCCCTTTTGGAGGTTTTACAACTATATAGATTTTTTGTCTTTTTTTCTTTTGTATACCAAGTTTCGTTCAGATCGGTTATAAAATACGACTTGTAGAGGGAGTAGCAACAAACAGATAGACGAAAGCAAATTTTGCCAGTCTTGAAGCAGAGATGCTTCGCTCGCTCAGTCAATAAAACTACTCGTGATTGTTTTATTGACCGACCGACTCGTGATTGATACAGAGGGACAATTCCTGTATTTTTAACAACGTTCGCAATCTCATCTCAGTCTCAATCTGTCAAAAATTGTATAGCGTTTACCTTCATTTTTGACATTTGATTGTCGCTGGTATGAGATTGCGAATTGCCGCCGGGGTCGCGGGTTGTTCGAAAGATACCGTGGCCCTGGCACGGGCAACTGAAGGAACACGGGTGGGTTTTAGTCAGTAAAAGTCTGACACGCCCTCCCGCTCCGCCCAGAGCGGAAGTCATTTGATGATTCCCATCCACAAAAAAAAAAAGATTGCGACTTGAATTTGAACGTTTTTAGGTGCGAGAATTGGTCTTCTGATATTCCATAATAACTTTATTAATCATTTAGTTGGCAGCTCGCCACTTTCTTCGGAATTCGTTTGACTTTTTTATTACATACGCAACATCGCATTACGCTTGTATTAACCGAAGGCAGCCTAGTTTGAGCGAAGATGATGATGTTCGCCAGATGTATCTGGCGAACTGTCGAGTACAAGATTCTTCAATTCATTCCACTAAGTTCAATCTATATAAGGTGTTAAAAAAATTACTCTTAAAACTTCAAGGAGTGCTTTAGAAGATCATTGAACTGAATAACTTTTACTATGGCACCAAATTGAAAATCGCGAAAAAAAAAATCAACTGTTGCCTACATTAAAATTTATGTTTGCATACCTGCATTATGTCTCGTCAAAATATACGCAACAACAGATTTTTTTTTCGCGATTCGAAAGTTAAAACTGTAGTAAAAATTATTCAGGTCAATGGATTATAGCACTCCTTAAAGATTTTAGACTTATTTTTTAACAGCCCATAGGTATACAACCAAAAAAGAAGCATAAACCCATCGAGGCAGACTGTTACTGTTATATTTACTTGTATATAAAATACATTGTATTCACTGTTTACTTCCGAGTCACCGTTTAGCAGAACATCGCTAATTTCCTTGGAGGCCGCGCTATTAGTCCTTCGGGGCCGGATAAGGAAAGATCCTTTTGTAGTACTTTGCGACTAAAGTTTTATATAAACCCGTGAAATTTTATCATCACCATTATTGTAATCTCAGAAACATTATTATGTATTGATTTTTTGTTAAGTGACAGTGATAAAGATTTCAATGTGATAGAATAGCAGTCATTATTTTTTATTTATTTCGGATACATCATTTAATTTAATGGCCAATTATTGAGTAGTGGTGTCATTGACCGTGGCTGTAGTATGAGAACCATCGTTATAGCACCAGGGCTGGTAGAATCATAGGGTTATTTATTTAAGTAATTGTCAACAGAATCAATTAATTCTCATAGTTTTCGACACCTTTTATAGACATCATTGCGTTCAGTATTTTATATGTTTTATCGGCGAATTTTATTATGATTTATAACGCAGTATGTCCGCTAGAACTTTGCCGTAAAGGTCGAGACTGTATGTAAAACAGTTCCTACGAAATCTTAATACATATTATGGGTAGTCATGTCGGTCCATAAAGATGAGCATTGAAAATAGTTTTCTGTCTAAATTGGCAACCCTGACCTATCAACAGCTAACTACGGTGGCTCTTAAGACGCAGATATATGCCAATGGCCTTGAGTGGTTAGCTTGCGTGTTTTGTGCTGAGCTCACGCAACACGGCGTACGTCCACCCAGTAATAGGACTCGCCCATCAAGGAGCGCGGTCCCAATTAGACGCGTTATTAATTTGTTATACATAAAACAAAAGGTATTTTAATAAAACACGTATAATAGAAGATAAATAATTAAATTATCTTTAAAATGGTGAAGGTTTCACAAAATGCATTTAATAGTTTTCTCAGGTTTTATCCGCGTTACACATAACCTTACAAATTAATTACAGTACTATGTAACAAAAACAAAAAAAAACAAAACAAAACAAAACATAAATACAATCATAATCTAAAAACATAAACAAATATAATCAACAAACATAATAAACATAATCTAAAATATTCACAGAGTAAATTATTAATAAAATGCTCTAATTGAACATATATTATTTCGATATCATTTACACTACTCGTTTAGTCGTGATCTATAATCATTAAGTCGTCGAGTCAATCAAGTTGGTTCTCGTCGCCTTAATAAGAAGCTTGTAAGATAATTTATGCTAGACCTAGCCGTGAGACTTATGTGGCACGTACAGTACGAACATTCCGGATTCATGAGTATGGTTTAATGCTAAACCGTGTGGTATCCACGTCACGGACGGATAAATGTAGCTCGCATCCACGCCTGGGCCGGACACGGCGCGATCTAGCATAAATCACTCTTAACAAGACTCTAGGCAATAAGAATAGCGGCTGCATTACATTGTTACGCTCAGCAATTGTTAAGCTCTTGACAATTTGGGCCTTCTTCTCTTATTTCATTGATCCTTTATCCCATAGTTGCTGAAAATATATAAAATTTTCTATTACATAATATCGAGAGACGTTGAGACTAAATCCGATTAGCTAAGTTAGTCTTTAATATACTAAGTCTGTAATTCGCCTCCACGCAGTAGTTATACCACTTAGCTAAACTTTAGTACGCGAAAACCACTAATTTCCTTAGAGGATGCAGCTTATTGGTCCCCGGGGCATAGATAAAGAACGGTTCGTTAGGACCGCGACAAACCTCTGATACGTATGCTCGTAAAAGTTTATTTGTTTCAAGGCTATCACTTTTATGTGTGTGAATGGCCTTATACGGCGTTGTATATTGGATAGATGTTCTGTTGTGATTGCTCATTTTAAAATATAAATACTAGTGACCCGCCCTTGCTGCGCACAGTTTTTACGACTTGACAAAACATTGATATTTCTTTATTTTAGGTAAGTTTAATAATAACGTTTTATACACTTAAACCTTCCGAAATAAATAATCTATATGATGATGAAAACCACATCAAAATCCGTTGAGTAGTTTAGAAAAACAACGCGGTCACACAAACGGACACGAAAAGTGACTTTAATTTATAAAAATTAAGCGCCATAGTTACAGCTAACGCAGAGGTTTAAGGGTTTATTTATAAACGTTGCTTATAGTTAAGTGATGTTTAAACATCAAAATATTTATGGTTGCAAGCAGACGTTAATCATTACTTATCTTTATTCAACGTTTATAAGTAAACCCCTTATTTATCGCCATTATAAGTGGCTATCATCAAAGCCTCGGAGCCTCGGATGTCTTATTTTGATAGTTTCATAGGTAACTAATCATCTGCCTAGCCTTTTTCATCTATGCTGGGGTCGGCTTCCAGTCTAACCGGCTGCAGCTTAATACCAGTATTCCACTTGAAACGACTGCCTATCTGATCTCCACAACCCATTTACTGAGTAATACAATACTCTTTTGGTAAGCTGGTTGTCAGAATTTCGGGCTTCTGACGACCCGTAGCGAATAATAAAGATCCACGATTGACAGCCGGCACAAAGAGTTCACCGAGGGGATTGTGTATGTAAAGATGGTCACACAGTGCAATAGTGGCAAGCGTAGCTTAACCTGATCGATCGACCCGTGCGGCTGTTATAACTTAGTCACAAGCCCCACTAGGTAACTAATCCAGGCGAAAAACATTAAATCTTAGAAAAAAATAACTTACCTATCTAATTGGACTGTTCTGTAACACGAATTCTCAAAAGCCATCCAAAATCCTTTCATAAATGATAAAGTAAGTACATAATAATATAAACGATACACGTATATCCGGGATATCCACCGATATTTTCCCGGAACCGTATTCAGTTGGCACTCCATTTAAGACCACGTTTTTGCGGCTGCTTCAGGCAGGAGTCTGTTTCAAATTACATAATTTATCATGTCGACCCGTTCCGTAAATGCGTTGAATACCATTTCTTTGGTCTCGATGAAAAAATCGTTCACTTTCTCGCGATGGATGTTTTCGAGTGTTTCAATATGAATTTATTTGTGATGGTTATATTGAGGGTGGCAGTAAAATGTGTATTATGATTTTTTTTCATGAGACTCGTTTTATTTGAGAAAGGATTTTGCGCATGCATACCTTTAGTCTATAGTGTGTGGTAGTGTTTTTCGAATTTCGAACGGTGTGAAAACTTAGTTGAAGTGTGGTTGAAGTTAACTGTCAACAGTGCCGTGATTTCTTTGAGTTAATTTTAAAAATAAATTATTTTAAATACTGAATTATAATATCCACTGAGGCAATACTGTCAGAGTACAACTTATTAAAATTGCAAAAAACTTTTAAATGTGTTTTTTATTTAAATTAATTCTGATTTTAATATTAAAAGTATTGTTTTGTACAGACTGAGTTCGTAGATGGCACGAATAACTAAAATCACAGTGCATTGCCGGTCAACGGCGAGATTCATAATGGCAGGAATCATGATGGTGGGAAAACGCCACTTTAGTTGTTGTGCCAGTCCTGCAGTGCTGTGCGAATCAGTCGTGCATAGGTCGTTGTTTGATTGTGAACTAGTCAATGATATTATATTAAAATATCATTGGAACTAGTACAGTAAAGTTGTGTGCATTAAAAGTGTTAGCAAGATAATAGTGTTTTCATCATACAAGCATCAGGTGGAATGATAGCTCAGTTCAAGTTCACTTCATCTAAGTTATTTATTTATTTATTATTTATTTAACCATTTATGTACACACAAATAAACAGACAAACAGAAAGGAATAGAAAAATACGTACAAAGGTGATGCTTATTTCAAAAGAAATCTCTTCCAGCATACCTGCGATAGGACATAGGATAAAAAGAGATGTAGACAACGTGTGTAAGAGTACGTGTGTGTTATCACGGTGCATGAGATTTTTTCAAAATAGATTTAGAATCTGCGATGATTTACTTGAATAAAAGTGAAACAACAGTGTGTGCCCAAAAGACTACCGCGTTGGATGGCCATGCTGATTTTTTACTCTAGATTTTTTAAGATTTTTTTGTAACCAAAAAATTGTCCAAACAATGGAACACAGGTCTTAAAAAAAGGTTTTGTTAAAGATCTCGCGCTGAGAACTTAATATTATAATCTATCAAAAAACGTTTCGTTGATGAATCCTAAGTTAATATGTATTTATTTTTTTTAATGGACGTTCATCGATACTTTCGTCAATTGTTGACCGATTTTGAAAATTCTTTTTTTATTTAGTAGAAATAGCTTGCGCCGCAGTTTCATATAAATTTTATTCACCTTGCTTAGGTAGTTTTTGAAGTAGGTTCGATAATATGTATTCAATCCACTTTGTGTATCTTGAGATACTTCCTGTCACGTTTGTTTAGACAGCAAGTAGTAGTATACGAGTTGGTGTTGGGTAGGTAACGATCTGCCTAGCCTTTTCCCAACTATGTTGAGGTCGGCTTCCAGTCTAACCGGATGCAGCTGAATACCATTATTTTACATGGAGCGACTGCCTATCTGACCTCCACAACTCATTAGCTGGGTAATACGATACCCCTTGGTAAGAGTGATTGTCAGACTTTCGGGCTTCTGACGACCCGTAACGACTGTTAAAGATCCACGAATGACAGCCGGGACCAACGGCTTAACGTGCTTTCCGAGGCACGGAGGAGTCTCGGTATGTAAAGATGGTCACCCATCCACGGATGAACCCTGACAAGCGTAGCTTAACCTGTTATTACTTAGCCACGAGCTCCTCTCGATGTTGGGTAGGTAACATAAGTAAAAATTAAAAAATAAAAAACTTTATTTAAAACATTAGGAAGTCGGTGGTAATAAACTAAAATCAGATCCAAAGACACCGACTTCCGAAATTAAAGTTATTTTTCACTTTGTAGTGTTTTATATAAGTCGTTTGTTTTACTTTGCACGTTTTCCGTTTTTAGCAAGTCACCATTAATTGCTCAGGTGTTGCAAGCAAATTAACAAAAAAAATAATAAGCAATTTAATGCTTCCGTGCGAAAATTTTGCGAATAACACTGTTATAATAAAACATCCTGAGATCTGTATGCCTGTCACAGAAGTTTTATTAAAAATGAACATACGCGCTTCGTGTTATAAAATAACCCACCCATGATCATAAGCATGACCAGAAGGTTGGTTGATGAGTTGGCGACCTTATAAGGAGACATTAGGTAAATAATAATTTGGTGTCTCAATATAGCGACTAAATATACCGACAGAAGCGTGGGATTTGCATAAAAACAGTGGCCTATGCCAAGCTTAATGTTAATACTAAGAGTTTTTGGGTGGTTATTACATCCAGGATAGTTTTACTTGTAACTGCGGACCGATGGGCTTTATACACTGTACGCAGAGATCAGTGACCAAGCATGAGTCACCAATAGCGCAGGCGCAGGTATAAGAGTTGTCAAGCGAGTCCTCAACTATACAGATTTATAGAAGGGACAGATATAGGTACAGAGGGGTGTATATATTGCTCAAGCAACGCGTGTCATCGAACTCACCAAGTGCGCGCGTGGATACCACCGGTATGTCCACTGCGGTTTCGAACGGTGCGAAATCAGCTTTGTCGCCATCCAGTGAGGCATCGTCACCGTTTACGCGGCCGTTGCAAGTGGTGGGATGCGTGCAACATACTACTACAGGATCATACCTTAAATTAATTACAAGTGAACGGGAAAAGAATGGCAATGAAGAGGAATGGATTGAAGTGAAAAAGCGTCGTTTGAGGAGAAAAAGGGAAACAAGGATGTGCTCCGGTAGGCTCTACGTCAAAACTTAGAGCCGTTGACGTAAACATTCCATTGTATATATACATTGTTTCAAAGGACACCACGGAAAAGAATATTGAAAATTATATCATGGCGAAAACTATTGTATTGGCACCAGCAAAAGTACCCATGAAATACCCGGAGGATTGAATACTCTAATAAGATTTCTATTCCTAGAAGTAAATTAGACTTATTTGTAAAAGACGAGTTTTGGACAAATGGAATATTTGTAGGAGATATATAATATTTAAGGCTAGGTTGAAGTACATAGTCACTGGAAAGGAGCGGGAAGTAATACGTCAAGATGGTTGCGAAAAATGAATTACTTATGCCATTGAGTTTTAATTGTAAGTCTGTAAAGAGTGATTAGATTGTGTAAAAAACTGTGTGACACTGCGGATACCGGGTATAGTTGCACTGCAGGAGACATGGCTGCTACCTCACGATCTGTCCTGTTTTAGTGTTATTCATTGCGAATCAATGTTAGTATTCTAAGTGTATATGCCTACAGACTGTCAGGACAATCTACCTGAATTAACTGCGTGCCTTGCGGAAATAAATGCGGTAATTGACGATTATAATAAAGATACATACAGATAATTAGGTCTTTATTATGGGTGACTCAATGCGCATCCGAGGAAATTGCTTTATAATGAAATGCTGAATTTCTGTAAGGAACTAAGTTGGTCATGTGCCGACGTAGATTTGTTACCAAGTTGTCTGAACACTTACACATACTTACGTGAGGCTCACGGAAGTGTAAGATGGTTAGATCATTGCCTGGTTACGTCAATGGCATTTCAAACAATTGAAAATATTAAACCTGGAGCCCTACACTGGCCTACACGATTTTACTACAAGGGGAACTGCTGCTAACATAGAAGCTGTGATTTTAGTAACTCAAGTAAACCAGACGTTCAGACTTGGTGAGAAGTAGGTTCGGTCCAATTATACCAATAGACGTGAGGAACGTCATAAAAAAGATGAAACGTGGAAAGTCATGATGGTATAAGTATAGTAAATCTTCATTATGCAAGTTGCCCAGAGTCCTCCGGATGATACGAGTATGATGAAAACAGTAGTAGTTCCAATATTAAAAAGAAAACGGGGGATCCATCTGACAAGTATAATTACCGGCCGATATCATTTGCCATATGGCGAAGGTTCTTAACAGTTTCATGAACACGCAACTGAGCGAACACCTTCAGATACATGACTTTCAGTTTGGCCCGTTGACCCGACCTGTCAACGGAAATGGCAATCATGTATCTGAAACAAGCAGTAAGGTTAAGGCTTTCCGACAGAAAGACGCCAATATAAGCAACTTTTCTTGATCTTTCAAGGGCATTTGACCTGGTATCTTATGATATTCTTTGGCATAAACTGCTTGAAGAGACCACTGTGCCGAGGGAGCTGGTATCTCTCCTCACATATTGGTACAGTAATCAGAAGAATGCTGTCAGATGGGTCAACGTGCATAGTCAGCAATATAATCTGAAATGCGGTGTTAGGCAAGGCGGGTTGACTTCCCCAAGTTTGTTTATCCTGTTTGTGAACCAGCTGATTGGCAGGCTCAGCAGATGGCTCTGCTTTTCAGCTGCTCAATAGATGGAAAAATGGAGTTCTGTCAGTCTTTTTACACGTGCAGTCTGTGATCAACTTTACGCGGTGAGCTTACAACGCCCTGCATGTTCAGTACAATGACGCTCTGAGGCCAGTGTTGAGAAAATCCCGGTACTGCAGTGCTTCCGCAATGTATTGCGGATGCATCCATCGATGATTTCTTCGCCGTCATTAGGAAAATAACTGCTCAGAACGTTTGCGTGCAAAATTGACAGTCCATTTTCTGTGTACTGGGCAGGTGTACACCTGCATAGGAATAGGAATAGATTTTAAGTACTTAATTATTGTGTTACTTGTTTTGTTTACTAACAAATTATTAAAACCTTTTTATTTTATTTTTGTGTGTACTACTAAAAACCCTATTAACGCCTTCTATGGACTGTGTATCTGAATTAAAGGTTGTATAAGGAAGCGTGAAAAAGTTATCATTATCTTAGCACAAAACTGGGATGACGCTGATGATGATGATGATGATGATGATGATGGGATGATATTCTGTGTATGAGTTCTTTTGACTACTGCACGTTCGACTTCCTTTTGACTGGTTTTTAATCACGCGGACAAAGTCACATAACATCATTAGTTTAGTCAAATAATAATAACGTAGATATAATTATATTCTATATGAAAAGGAAGTTGGCCATATTATTTGCTCTTGGAACTGTGTGTAAATTTGAATATTAATTATTATAACAGTTGTTAAAACATGTTTAATTAATGGGAAATTATTATTAAGTCAATAAACGAAAGTATATAAACTGACACTCCTCATTTTGGAATATTGTAGTCTGCAAAGATGAATACAGTCACAAGATTATTCGTGCTTTTGGCTTATGTGACCCTGGTATTTGGTTTGACAGCCAAGGAGGTTCTTTCCCCTGAGTTCTTAAGTGGTCTAGATGAAAAATGGTGGGGTCCCCTGGGTGAAGAAAATAATGCTAGTACGGATATCAGACCTTTCAAAATCAAATTCACGGAAGAGGTAAGTCGGTTTTTATTTTGGATTACACTTGTACTAAACTACTTTACTACTGTTTGATACCGGGTATTCGCTAACATTAATGTGGTACACATGACGACGTATGGGAGCTCAGTGGTATTCAGCTACACTCGTCGGTCTAGACCTTAGAATGGATAATGGCTGGGATACACAGGATGCGGAAAGCTGAAGACAGGGTATTGTGGCCTAGCCTGGGAGAGGCCTAAAACCAGCAGTGGACTGTGATAGGCTGAGTACACGACGACGTATCAAGTTATATACATGAGACTAGAAAGTCTAAAGGGGGCAGTGTACTATAGGTACAACTCAGTCTAACGCTCCGGGGATTACAGGCGTGATGTTATGATGTGTAGAAATTCTAGTATAAGGTGACCTCTCATTGTACGGAATGTCTATGCAATGCGAGGCCAGCTAGACTGGAAGTTCATAGCTTGATTATTATCTCGGAGTGTGTACTACTTATTAAATTGTGAACTTGTTTCTTAGAACCGTTTTTTGTTTTGGCGTGATTACCACTATCTCAACTGATGCGATTAATGACGGTGCATACTTGCCCTGCAGTAATTTTAAGGCCGCGTTCACAATACTGAAGGTTTCTCCGACTGAACGGCTGAATTTGTTTTTTCATACATTTTGAACTAGACGGCTCACAGGCGTCGGCTGACTATACATTTGGTGTGAACGTGACTTAAGAAGACCCTTTGATAGCGTGTATTTGTCGCAGTAAGATGGTTGGAGCCGTGATATAGCTATATCACAAGAATAGCCCTTTAAAGGATATAGCTATTTACCGGGATATAGTTTTAAGAAAGCTGTTCATAACTATCTTACTAGGAATATAACTATCTAACTAGGAACATAAGCTTTAGGGTTAGGATAGAACTGTGACCAACTACGTGCGAGCCGAGCGAGCGAAGCGAGTGGTACCGCAGCAGCGGCTGGCGAGCGCTACGTCAAAATTGGTCGCAGTAGCAAAATTAGGGCACTCCGACAGTTTTTAGATAACTATATCCTGGTAGATAGCTATTTCCCTAGGGATATAACTATATCACGGCTACAACCACCTTATTGCGACATATTAATAGGTACATACATAAACTCAGGACTCTTTCCCATGGGGGTTGGAAGAAACGCTATCTGCTACGATCCTTACATACTCCATCTTACTACATCGTGTATTAA
Source organism: Cosmia pyralina (assembly GCA_946251885.1). Lineage (NCBI taxonomy): Eukaryota > Metazoa > Arthropoda > Insecta > Lepidoptera > Noctuidae > Cosmia > Cosmia pyralina. The sequence continues at coordinate 8,085,108 of OX276346.1, read as the reverse complement.
CTTTTTCACAAAAACAATTTCAGATGATAATCGATCTCAGGGACCGTATCAACAACCGCCGTGCAGTAACTCCTCCACTGGAAGGCATAGCATTCGAATATGGTTTCAACAGCAATAACCTGGACTACTGGATGGATTTCTGGGCAAACCAGTACAACTTTACTGAACGCGAGGCTTACCTAAACAGGTACCCACAGTTCAAGACCAATATTCAAGGACTTGATATCCACTTCATACGGGTTAAACCTACGGTAAGTGCAATGTTTTATTTTCTTATGTTTAGCCTCTCAGACTTCCATATTGAAATATAACTAGCATTATGAACAAGACAAACATTTTCTGTAGAATTCCTAGTTTAAATTGCGGATATATGTACTTAATTTCACTCCGCACGTAACACTTCTTCACAAGTTCACAACAATAGTTAGCGTATAAATCTCGTCTGTTCGACGTCATAAATATCTCACTCACTCACTGTAGGGATCCAGCATTTTATCAGCTTCAAGTATAAATTGCCTGACGCAGGTTGAGCTAGACTCCCATTTGGTGCAACCTTGAGACGCACATTGTAATTTGTATGTTCGTTATTTTGATGTAAAGTGTCACTTCTTCTTATTCATGTAATTTCATAACATTTATTTGTGCTTTTGTGTGTTGTGATAATTGATTTATCTATCTATCGGTCTGGTTCACACTAGGTCGGACCGATAGTTTTACCGGAACGACAAAAGTGTCGGATGCATATTTGCATTATGCATTTCAATAGCGCTCTTCACATTAGGGCTACCTACGAGTACCTAATAAACTGTCGGCGACGACACATGTACCGGACGTTCAGCCATGATTTCGGTCGGGTCGGCTATAATATTGTCATACTGCTTTGTATTGCCGTTCACACTTATCGGCTCGGAGCGGCAAAACCACCCGCCCCCGAACCCCATCCACCCGCGTATTCCCCGCTCTCGCCACTAGTTTGTACATTACTTCGGTGGCGTGTACGCATGGAGGACTCGTTTAAATATGGGTGGCGAAATAAATACAGAAGTTTTGATAGGAGTATGCTGTAGGATAAGGCAGGCAGCGGTAAATCGACCTTGACGACTGTGATGTTCACATTAGGTCGGACTGGCAGCTTATAGTGTGAACGCAAGATCCGACCGTCTACCAAAGTTAAAACTGTCGGTATCGATCTGTAAGAATTCTCAATTTCTCACCCAAACATGTAGGTTCTTTTTATCGTAGAAGAGTTGAACCGTGTAGTTAGAATAATTATATGTTATTACGGTTCAATTTATTTGATTAGGCGATTTATCAATTATTAATAATCGATATCTCTTTATCTGTGCCTACCGTGTTGTGAATAAAATACATATTAGGTTGGGGAAAAAGTCTTTTCGCATTATAGTATGTATGAACATAAAATAAAATCTCTTTGGCTATACTATTTGTATCTGGCTGGTTTTGGTAAAATTGAAAGTTTAAATTTTAAAGAACATAATTCCAAATTCAAATTAGGAAAATGTGTGATTTTCATTTGTTTTTCGTACTGTCAAGATGAGTGAATCTAATGAAGAAATTCGATACATTTTAAAATTTTACTACAAAAAAGGTAAAAATGCATACTTTAGATAAATGTAAATAATGTAGGTATATTAAAAAATGTTTTTAATTTTCTTGAAAAATGCGAAGAAACTTTTTCCCCAACCTATTATATCATGAAAACCTATTGAAGAACCGTTTCCTATATAAAACACATACAAATAAGGAACAATAGTGACTCCGCGAATCAATAAATAGAACAGAAAATTTAACAGTAGGCTTTTAAAGATAGAAAGACACAATTTTTGGTGACATTTTTTTTTGTTTTCAGCCGTTCAGTCAAAAACAACTAAAATCTAGGTAAAGGATTTTTTTGTTTTAGGTACCTGAGAACGTTGAGGTTATACCACTTCTGTTGTTGCACGGTTGGCCTGGTTCCGTAAGGGAATTCTACGAAGCCATTCCTATTATTACTGAATATAGTGAAGATAGAGGTTTTGCTGTCGAGGTCATAGTTCCCAGTTTGCCAGGATTTGGATTTTCCGATGTAAGTATTGTTTTTGTTTGTTTGTTTGCTGGTCTAGTGGTTGCAACCGCTTTTTGCTGGGCATAAAAGGAAATACCAAAAAGTTGGTATTTGCTTAATAGACGAGTATTTTTAGAATTAAACCTCATGGTATTAACTTTTATTAAATTAAGTTAACTTACAGTACAAAACATTTCGTAATTATATCATTATTATATGGTCCTGGGTTTGATTCCCGGGTCGGGCAGAGTGTTATTGGCTTTTTCCTTCTGGAATTTCTCAGTAGCAGCCCGGAGTCTGGAATAATGCCTGGTTGATGGCAATAGGCTCGCCCCCTATTACATGCGACTTAAACATACTGGCGAAATGTGGGTGTACTATAGACACCTCTGCCTAATCCTTCGGGGAAATAAGGCGTAATGTTATGTTGTGTTTAGCAAGGAGCAGTAGTGGGCCAGTGGTAATGGCCGCGTCTTACGAGTTGTAGGTCGTAGGTTCAAAGCCCGGCAGGCGCTATACTTTGTGTAAATTATTTCGTCACCACTGCTTTCAAAACGGTGAAGGAAAACATCGTGAGGAAACCAGCATGGCCTTTTTTTTTTGTGGATTTGAAATTATCAAATGATTTCTCCCGCTCTGGGCGGAGCGGGACGGCGTGTCAGACTTTTACTGACTAAAACCCACCCGAGTTCCTTCAGTTGCCTGTGCTAGGGCCACGGTATCTCTTTGAATAACCCGCGACCCCAGCGGCTAAACCGTCATGTTCTAGAACCAAAAATTCGAAGACATGTGACATCTACCAGCACGCACTGGGCCCGCGTGGTGGATTACGGCCCGCTCCCTCTCACCTAGAGGAGGCCTGTGTCCCAGCAGTGGGAACATTACAAACTGATTATGTTATGTTGTGATATGATGTATTGTTTGGCCTTTGGTAAAATTATCTTGTAAAGGTGGAGTATCCCATATGTTCATCAGACTACTGGTAACAGTTGACGGCAGGAAATGATATCATTTTATTCAGGATGCTTTTAGAACTGTTTAAATATTTAACGATACACGAGTTTTGTATTTAAAGTTCAAGTGGTTTATAAATATCTCGTTATATCAATGAATGACAATTTTATGCTAAATAGCTAAATACCGGATGCTTGGATACCCAGCGACAAAGTAGTTTAACACGTACACATTATAGAAATGGCCAAGTCAACAAGTATCTGTCGTTTTTTTATAGTTTCGTGAACCCTTATTGTCCGTCCGTCTGTCCGTCCGACCGCAGCCTAGCTCAGAGACTCTTAGTGGTAAAATAAAAACATGAAAGAGAAATTTTTTTAGGGTACCTTCGGTACACGTAAAGTTGGGATGTTTATTTTTTTTCTCTCGTCTACCCCATAGTGTGGGGTGTTATTGGGTAGGTCTTTCAAAAATATTGTAGGTTTGTTAAATCAATTTTTCGATTTAGGGATCCGTTTCTGAAATATTAAGCTTTAAAGTGCTAATTTTTGTTAGAGTCACGTGTCCCCCTCCTGCCAGCTAAACTAAGTAGTAGTATACATAACGAAATTAAGAGGAAAACTATCACAGCTAAGTAGGCTTTTCAAGTTTACGAGTAATAGTCAACCAAGTTGTAAAATGTACTTAGAACAAATTAAAAGTAAGTAAATTAAAAGTAAGTAAAAATTTCGTACAAATTCTATTAAAAATTACCGTTATTATTAACGTTGTTAGTTGTGTAAAACAGGTAGTAAATATAAGTCTATCAACCATGTAAAAATATTCAAAAATTAAATCATAACATTCTAATAACAATGTTATGATTTTATCTTTTGAAATTTTTTTGTTTTTTTTTTGGTTTTTTTTTGTTGTATTTTTTTATTTTTATGTTTTTGTATTTTTTTTTAATAATATTAAATTAGAAATCATTATTAATAAATAATGATTTCTAATTTAATCATATTTACGCTCGAATAACCACGGGCGGCGGCGTGCACTACGGAACCCTATTACTGCGCGTGTCCTGACACGCACTTGGCCGGTTTTTTATTATACCATGTAATTTCAGATACAATTTATTGTTCATGAATAAATGACTTATGACATTGAGATATTTTCATTATTTTTCGACTCTCTTTTTTCAGGGAACAACTCGGCCAGGTTTGGGAGAAATAGAAGTAGCAGCAGTGTTACGAAACCTTATGCAAAGACTAGGACTCAAGAAATTCTATGTGCAAGGCGGAGACTTCGGTGCTTTAATAGCTAACAATATGGTCACTTTCTATCCTGAGGTATGACTGTTATCTTAGAAGTAAAAAAGAATACTCTGCTACAACGGTCTTTTGGCTCTCGAATGCCTTTCTAGGTTGGCGTTGTTGGTAAACATTTGTGCAAATATGTTGTGAAAACGCAATGGGGGTGTTAGTTCTAAATTTGGCAACTCGCCAAAAGAATTTTGTAGCGCTATATCATATAGTACACGCATTTTTTGCCTGTCAAGAAAGAAGTCTCTCTGTCTGAATTGACAAAGTAAGTTGCCCGTTCCAAAGCGTAAATTCGTGGAAAAGAACACACAAACAAAATACTCCATGGTGACTCTGAATATACATTAGATCGTCATTTCTTTAATTGATAAAGAGGATATCTTATTTCGGTCAAAGACAGAAAAGAAGAATTTTTCTAACGCCTAGGGCGTCTGATGCTGATAACTGTTATTCAATATACATTTTTACTTTTTACACATTCTTCTTTCAGGAAATCCTAGGCTACCATACAAATTTCCCGATTTCTCTCGCTCCTGGTTCATTGATCACCTATGTGGTTGGTTCCATCAACCCATCACTCCAATCGTTAGTCGTAGATCCAGCTCTGGCTGAGAGGTTGTACCCGATCCTAAGTGTCGTTTTGGGACTTACGGAAGAATCTGGGTACTTGCATGTGCAAGCTACTAAACCTGATACAATTGGTAAGATTTTTAGTCATCTTTTCATTTAAAATACTAAAGTTAATTGATTTATTTAACCATGTTTTTGTTTGTGTGGATTGCTGTTGTTGTTTTGTTGAGTTTTGTGTGTGTTTTTGGTAAACCATGGCGTATCACCTTTGTTCGTATTTATTTTTTTGTTCTTTTCTTCTTGTCTAAATGGTGAAATAAAATAAATCAATTAACTTTGGTGATGGTGGGTGGTGTTTTACTACTACGTTAGTATCTACTTATAAAGGAGTACACAAGACCTCGTTTAAAAAAATTAAGGTGGTCTAAAACCGTGGTAGCAATATTATCAACTGGTTTAATCGGTATGTTTGTTATAATTTGCGAAAGTCTGTACAAGTCCTAAAACACGAATTTCTCGACGTGAATGTTTTGTATAGACCAAGCGCTTTATGTTTTATTAGCTGCGCCCCGCGGTTTCACCCACGTAGACCGGGATGAAAAGTAGTCTATGTGTTAATCCAGGGTATAAACTATCTACATACCAAATTTCATCCAAACCGGTTCAGACGTTTGAGCGTGAAGAAGTAACAAACCCAAACACACACACACACACACTCACAAACTTTTGCCTTTATTTATTTCTATTTCAACTTTTATTCAGGCACATTATTTGTTGGTATTACTTAAACTATGTTAGTATAATATTAGTGTGATTTTGACCTTTATTGTACTTCACATAATCGTTGTGAAGTTTTTATGTCCGATGAGTGATATCGATCTCTGAGCTTGTAAAAAACATGCAAACATGAAGTCAAAGTCAACTCATATTTTTCAGTAAAATGGCACTTCTGAACGTTAAAATTTATAAGAAAATAAAATTCATTCTAGGCGTCGCATTCAAAAGGTAGTTTTGTATGGAGAAGAATGGGCAAGAAACTCCAAAGTGTTTGATTTGCTATTCCATAAAAAAATCTGCAGTTCCCTACATTTTGACGAGTTATGCGAACATAAATGTAGGGAACAGCTGATTTTTTTTCGCGATTTCAGGTTTGGTACCATAGTAAAAGTTGTTAAAAATTATGGTCTCACAATATCCTAGAGCTATGGGATATCAAAAGAAACACGTTGTTTAAGTACCTACTATAATCTTTTAAAATATTTTACAATATTTTATTAAAATAATAATTATTACAATTAATTATTAATGAATAGATTAATTACTATTATTAACTAGCTGTTGTCGCCCGCGTGGATGTCGGAAATTATCCCACGGGCACTTACAACCGGGATAAAAAGTATCCTATGTGTTATATCTAGTTATAAAATATCTGTGTGCCAAATTTCATCCAAATCCGTTTAGCCGTTTTTGCGTGATTGAGTATCAAACATCCAAAAATCTTCACAAACTTTCACATTTATAATATTAGTAGGATGAATTATTTATTCATCCCTAACTTAAGAAATGCTGGGTTTTCTATACAAACTTTCATCCCCTATAGGATTATTTTTGAGAAAAAAAAGTAGCCTATCTCCTTCCCCAAGATGTCATCTATACCCTTGCCAAATTTTATCCAAATCCGTTTAGTGGTTTAGGCGTGAAAAGATAACAGACAGACAGACAGAGTTACTTTCGAATTTATAATTTAGTATGGATTAATTACACGATCCACCTCTGCCTCGGACTCGAAGTTACCTTATTAATAATTATTATTCTTCTAAGGTATTGGCATGTCCGACTCTCCAATGGGTCTGTTCACATGGCTGATGCAGGCAGTTTCTGGTGGAAGCCGAATATCTAACAAATTCAGGGCTGATGGAGGTTTACACGACTTATACACACCAGAGGCACTCATCGATGACGTCATGTATTATTGGACGGAAAATAAATTCACCACGGCTGTCCGAATGTATGCAGAGTCCATTAACAAGAGGACTCTTGGAATGGGAATTGGCTCGTAAGTACTAAAGCATATTTAGTTTTGTCATGTCAACTGTTACATAATGTAGGTACAGTCAGACAAATTAATTATTCAGCAAATTGACACTGTACGACAATTTGTCGTGTAGCCATTTCATATTTGAATGTATGTGTTACGGTTAATGTGATTAATTGAAAGAAAGAAAGAAAGAAAATACGTTTATTAAAAAAAATAAAATAAATAGTAATTAAAGTAAGTAAGTAGTAGTAGTAGTAAGTAAGTATTAAGTTTTAATTATTAATTATTAATTAGTTAATTTTTTAATTGAAAATTATTCATAATTATTCATCATTATTAATAATTACCTCATGATTTGGTAAATGTGACTATAAATTTGAAATTCATCACTTATTAATAATTCACTACTCTCGTCGGTAGAAGTAATAAAATAAAATAAGACTTGAAGTTATTTGTCCAGTAGGTACTTATTTATAATACCACAGTACTTACAAATACATAACTTAAAGAAACATGCAAAATCGTTTATTCTTTGGTTTTGCTTAAAAATATAAGAACAAGCATAGACTTTGTAAAATCAACACTAAAAATTAAAATCTTTCTTCTATTTCTTTGTTCAATAGATCATAATCTTCCTGCCCTTATTCCATATTACTTGGGGTCGGCGCAACACGTTTTCTTCTTCCATTCTCCCCTGTCAACCGTCACGCTATCATTCACTCCCTTCTCTTTCATATCATTCCTCACACAATCCATCCATTTTTTCTTTGGCCTTCCTCTGCCTCTCCATCCATCAACATGTATATTCGTCACTCTTTTAGTCACATGCGTTTCGTATCTCCTCATTACATACCCATACCAAGACAAACGATTTCCTTTCAACTTTTCTGCCACTGGCGCCACTTTCAAACTTCCTCTTATATACTCATTTCTTACTTTATCCATTCTAGTCACTCCAAACATCCATCCTAACATTCTCATCTCCGCTGCATGCAATTTTGTTTCATCCGTCTTCTGCCCAGCATTCTGATCCATAAAGTACCTACGACAGGCCTTATCACGGACTTGTAAATTTTCCCCTTTAACTTGAGGGGCATCCGTGGGTCGCAAGTTGTTCCTGTAACCTGTCGCCATTTCATCCATCCTGAGTTGATCCGGTGCGTTATGTCTCGGTCTACTTCGCCATCCCTCTTTGTTCAATAGATATTTATTGACAATACTTAAAGGTACTGGTACAGAACTAAAATGCTAAATAAACTTTGAAACTTATTTATTACATTTATCGGTACTAAGGTTACATTATTAATAATCACCGGTAAATGTGATTAATTTCTTACTTCTACCTCGACTTTTGGTAATTATTAATAATGATAGACAATTATTAATAATTTTCAATTAATCACACTTACCGTAACATATTTAAGATACTAGTCAATTTGCTAAATCATTAATTTCCCTGACTTTACCCACACTAGGCGCTATAAGCAGTCAGTTATTTGCAGTATGATTAGATTCTTTATGAAAACGTGAATTATACAGGGTGAATTTATCAAGTGGGCGTGGATGGCAAAATTCGAAACTATGAGGAATATTGTAATGCTGAATGCAGTATAATCCTTGAGACGTCGAATCCAGCTATGTATTGAAAACAATGGTCATCATTTTGAACAATTAATCAGATAAGGTTTAATAAATAGGTAACATAAAAAACATAAAAAAAAGTATTTTAAAGTAGTCATTACTTCCCAGAGTTCGATCCTTATTTGCGATACTATCGAATGGTGTAATAATACAATGTTTTTTTTTTTCAAAATCAACGGGTTCGATTCCTGGCTAGAAATATTGATTTTTCAAAAATCCAATGATGCACTTTTAGTTTTCATCAAAATCGAGCCTGAGAATCCTTTGAGTACTGTTCCTCATAGTTTTGGATTTGGCCATCCACGCCCACTTGAAAAATTTACCCTGTATATTGTCATTTTATAGTTAGTAACCCAAGGCACGCATGTCCAGGTGGAAGATATCAATAAATGAAACGAATGGTTCGGGTAAGGAAGCACTACCTCGCCACATCTTCAGTCTTTCTTTTGATAGTTCATCAGTGAGTAGGACGACACACTTAAAAAAAACTGGAAGTCTTTAAATAGACGGACGGTCGAAGCAAGGAAAACCTGTTCAGGTGGAGATTCATAGACTCCACCTTAGAGTGTAAATGTGGTGCTGTTCCACAAAGGATGGGACACTTAATATCATGTTCTGCGTGTCCTGTCAGCTGCACGTTACAGGAACTGGTGGACGCTAGTGATGGTGCCAAACACGTAGCTGAATTCTGGGCCAAGTGTATTTAGAATGTCATTGACACGCTCAGAAGAAGATAGCTAGTAACAACACGAGATAAGATGCAAAAGAAGTTGATGAGGAGTCCTTGCTTCAGTAAAATATGCAACCAAACTGAAATAATTTTTTAAGGCTACCAGAAGTTGCATATATAGGGTGTATCAGGTGTAGTCAAATTAAAGGTAAACCACAAATACCAGGACGGACAAAAAAAAAAAAAATAAAAAAAAAAAAATAAATAAATAAAAAAATAAATTTCTCCATGGGACCAACATCGTAATCGAGAAAAAATAATCAGCAGTTCCATACATTGGGTCGAGTAGGTATTGAAGTCTTGTTCTTGTACGAGACAGCTGATAATTTTTTTCTTGATTACGATGCTCGTCAGTTGATGGTCTGTACCACATCCTTAAATTTGAGCACACCTTTCTGATACATTCTGTAGATCAGTACAAAAGACTCTAATCGCACGTCATTTAACCTCGATCAAAAAAAGGTTTCTAATATCTCATTTACCTATCTCTTTTCAGAATCCCCACTTCAGTACCAACGTGCACCGTACACGCCAAAGATGAGATAATCTACATGTCACCAGCCATGCTCAAGTTTAAATTCCCGAACCTACTTCGTTCCATACCCCTTGATACTCATGGTCACTTCTTCGCACTAGAAGCTCCTGATGTATTTTCTAAAGTCGTCCTGAATGCGCTGGTTGAATTTAGAGCCTATCATGAAAATAATAATACTTGTAATCGTATTGAATTGTAAGCCCTTCCACATTATAAGACTTAATGAGACAGACTTTAAAAAATTACCTTTTTTGTAATTGCTTGCATTTAAATAAAACTAAATAATATACATACTTATTTCATTAGCAAGCCCGCACCGACGGCTTCTATGCGATTATACCCAAAAAACTGCGTCGCTACTGAGGAGAGTGAGGGGCAGTCAAAACAGCATCCTGAAATCTGTAGCTGAGAGCCTTGGCTCTCCGATTGTACAGCAGTTTGTGCGGAGGTTGATTTTTACTAACACTAGGCAATAAGTTATTTTTAGTATGGTACTATCACTATATGGATATTTTGTGTCCGAAATATATTGTAATTTAATCTATTCTATTAGAATGTTGTTCATCTCTATTTCCCATTAGACTGAATACTTTTGAATTAGGGGTTTTTTGCTTCGAAGATCAGATTTATGATAACTACACTGGCTGATTTTTCTATAGTCACATAAATTTTATCTGAAGAATAAATATGACAGTTTGACAAAAGCTGTCAAACCACCATATTTATTCTTTAAATAAAAGTTATCTGACGATTGAAAAATTAGCCCATACGATGATTTGCTTATGCCGCACACTTCTTCCCTGCAGAGATTAACAATTGACAGTAACCTACAAAACAAATTGTATACAGGGTGTAAGGGACAGCCCCCCACAAACTAACAGGGTGCATTCAGCTTCATATTTTGAGTCATACTTCACTGACAAATGTCTCAGGAAATTTTCATTTTTAAATTATTTTATTTTAGTCAAATACTATTCCTCTAGTTCAATTTAAAATTACTTTATCAATTTTTTTTTTTAAACCAGCTAAAATAAAAAGAACTAGCAGTGGATGTTAAATACTCCAGAGAACGCCGCGTGAAATCAGCTGTTCACTTTCTGCCTAGCTACAGAGTTCAACGAATTCACCGCATAGGTACCTATTAACTACCCCTTCCAACCAGGGACAAACTCCGATTTGTGCACAAAAACACAAGCAAATCATGTTTGTTGTCAGACCCATTGCGTCGCATCGCATCGCCCGCCCGTGCTATTACTTCGTTTTTACTTAGCTTTTTTTCCGACTTTTTTTCTTTTTGTTCGGCTCCTAAGGGTTAGCTTATAGCCTACCTCAAGAATTGGGCTATCAAATACAAAAACATTTTTTCAAATCAGACTGGTAGTTTTAGAGATTAGCGCCTTCAAATATATAAACAAACAAACTCTTCAGCTTTATTATTAGTATATACTCGTAGATTAGGGTCAAATTAAATTATTTGGCGAAACTTCATAAACTGGTATGGATGTCATAATGATTAACACTTTGAGGGGCACTAAACGTCCATAGGTGTAATAACAATAAAATTTCAAAGTGTTGTGTCTCGTTTAGGTATCGGAACTGCCGAAAGAAGGGAAAACTATGCATATATGTCGCGGTGACGCGGTGACGCGAACGAGTAAGATTTTCCCTACCAAAAATCGCTCAACGCGCGTAAACAAGTTTTCACTTCAAAAAATAATGAATTGGCAATCAGGTAGAATCTCTACTAGTATGCATTTACGTGAAATATCGGTTTACCTCTCTTGCGAAGAGATGTTATGTTCTAAACCGTGATAAATGTTTGATAGCACAAAGCGTGTACGTTTAAAATTGGAACATATTCCACTAAATTACTTTTATTTTATAGACTGCAGTATGAGCAATAAACATTGATAGGTTAAGTTTATTAGGCTTTGAGCAGAATTGCTAGATGTAGACCGTAACATGTAAGTGTACTATTGCTCTTACGATGTCAGTGCACTTATTGCGTAGGCGATAAACTTCTTGCTGGCCTACAATTGTACAAATTAAAGATAAGTTTACGAAGGGCATGATAGAGTAACACTTCATTACCTACAACAAAGTGTTATGATTTTCGTCATTCGTGTTGCATAAATAAAAAGAATCACACTTTTTGTATTTTGTAAACCCTATATTAAAACCCTAAGTTACAACGCCCTGTTTGGTTTAATCTATAATGCCGATTTATAATACTACTACACTTCTGGACACATCTTTTGGCCCACCTTGTATTTTCAGTTTCGTTTGGTCCTAGCTAAAATTTTATATTAGGTCGAGCAAAAAGTTTTTATGCAGTTTTGAACCTGGCACATTCACAATTTCATTCAATAGTCTTTTTTTGAATTTCGAACACAGAATTTAAAGAAATAAAAGACAATTTGGAGCTTGTTTGTTGATATCAAACCATCGAATACTAAGAAAACTTGGTTTTATTGGTTTACTTGGATTTAATTCTTGAAAAAGTTATTGATATCTTTGGTTTTGCAAAAAACATTACTTATTCTTAACATTAAGGTGAGGTTCTATCAATAATCTATGGATACTTCACCTTAAGTCGCCGCCCATGCTGTGGCACTTATTCAGGCCGGACACAGCCAAAGAAACGTGAGTGCTCAACTTAATTTAAGTCGATCTGCGGTCCGAAATGTTTATCGGAGGTACCTAGAGACTGGCGGCTTTGTTCGTCGCCAAGGAAGGCCACGATCTCGGGTCACAACTGAAAGGCAGGATCGATTCATCGTGACGACCAGCTTGAGAAATCGTCACCTTACCTCCATTGAGATACAAAACCAACTTCGCGACTTCCACGGAGTATCTGTGAGCGCTCGAACTGTTCGGAGAAGGTTAAAAGAACGCGATATGGTACCACACAAGCCAGCTAATGGCCCCAAACTAACGCGAGCCCACCGAACAGCGCGCCTTCATTTCGCACGCAGTCATTTAAATTGGACACAGCAAGATTGGAGCCTTGTACTCTTTTCTGATGAGTCTAAAATTGTGTTACATGGCAATGATGGAAGGAAGAAGGTCTACCGACGTAAGGGAGAGCGTTTCGCACAATGCTGCTTTGAAGAGAGGGTTGCTTATGGCGGTGGCTCATGGACTGTCTGGGGCGGTATATCCGCGAGCGGCAAAACTCAACTTGAGGTTGTTACAGGACCACGGCTGCCAACATTAAATGCTGAAAGATACATTCGTGAGTGCTTAGAACCTCACGTGATACCATACGCGGACTATGTGGGCCCAAATTTCCTTTTTATGCATGATAATGCAAGAGCCCATGCGGCCGGCATCGTCAGGGAATATCTTCGGGATGTGAACATCACAGTTATGGACTGGCCAGCCAGAAGCCCAGACATGAACCCCATTGAGCACATGTGGGACGAGCTAAAAAGACGTGTTAGGGCTCGTCAGCCAGTTGCCCAGACGATGCAGGAGTTGAAAACTGCCATAGAAGAGGAATGGGAGATGATCCCTCAAAATTTCATAGAGCGGTTGATAAACTCTATGCCTAATCGTATGAGAGCTGTGGTAGATGCCCATGGAGGCAACACGCGTTATTAAATTAAACCTTTATTTGATAAAACATGTTTTTTATTCAAAAATCAATTGCCTTTAACAAGGCGCATATCCGACTTGTTAGGCGTAGCTCCATGTCGTATGGTATTCTGAATTCAAATTTAAAACAATACGATCGAAAAAGATGGTAAAATGTATCAGGTTTAAAACTGCATCAACAGTTTTTGTTCAATCTAGCAATCATATTTCGGTAGGGGCCATCGAAACCTAAACTCTAAGGTGGGCCAATAGATGTGTCCAGAAGTGTATAAATAGAACATTAGCAATAGGTACAGTCCTACCAACTTATCTGTGAACTGAAAGAGGACGCCACCGTCGATGCGTCGACACAATCGAATGACATGCATCGGCACAATCGAAGACATTTCAACATGACGGCCGTAGTTCCAATTTTCGCCATTTCATAGATAAGTTGGTAAGAGTGTATGTTCAAAGTTATGTCATCAGAATAACTAGATCGATTCTGATTTATTCAGATGACTCCATCCTTCTATTGTTGCGAATATTAATGACATAACACAGTCATCCGTCAAATAAAAAATATATAGGCCCCCAGTTATTCTCGTATATATAAGTTACTAGCTAAATAATTGTAATTTATGTCTGTCATAAAAAAAAAAACATGCAAAGGGCCTGCGTACGAACTTGTCTTGTGTAGGAATTTAAAAAGAAAGCTGTAAAAAGAAAACTGAGCGAAAGATTATTTGTGATCGCAATAAATTTCTCAAAGCCTAACGGAGTTCGCTTGAAGCGCCTTGCTGGATCCCCTTTTAAATTGCTTTTTTGCTTTTACGGACAATTAAATCAAAAGTATTTTTAAACTGGATGGAATGTTGGCGTATTTGCTTACATTAAAAGTGGAATATATGGGCCGTGGCGGCCACTATTGTACAATCGTGGTTCGTTAGCGCTGTATTGGTCTGGATTGTGTACGCTCAAATTAGTTCGGATTAGCCTATCAACAAATGCATTTTATTGTCTGGATACTTATTATAATAATGGCTATTTGGAAAATTCATGATTGAGATTAGCATAATTTTTACGAATGATGGTGCCATCAGTGTCATGTTTTAAAATCCAAACTAATACCTGGGCCCGTATTTTATAGGTAACAATACATACATTGAACTCTAACTCAATCAGTCATTCTAATGCAATATGCTTTATGAATGATGGTGTCATTAGTGTCAGGTTTTAAAATCCAATCTCATGCCTAGATACGTATTTAACCACATTACATTGAGCTCCAATCAGTCAAATTCTATATGCATTAAGCTCAACACAAATCTGTCGGATTTCATACTAATCTATCAGATTTGATCAGAATCAATGTTTGAGTATCGGTCTAGTTCTTGGTACGGTCAGCAACAGAAGTCGGTTAACGCTGCTACTTTTTGACATCATCTAAATTAACACAAAATAATTCGATAAACTGATTTTTTTAGTTAATGTTCTTAAAATATTAAGTACTTCTGTTCCGATTTGAATTAAATATTTTTCTTAATAATTAAGATTAAAAAACTGCAAGTGTTAATCGACTTTTGTTGCTGACTGTACCTACCTCATCCTAAGTATAAGGTTTATCTTTTGGCTCCACATTCATTCATAGCTCATCATTTATATTATTAGATCATATCCTGCATATTTTCAAGGAGAATTGAGTACATTTTGTGGATCTAGAAAGCAGCAAAACGTAACATTTAACAAAACAACTTAATTAATAATATATTGTTAATGTTTTTACGTCTACCATTAGAATTACAGTTACAGTATTTTCTTTATCAAAACCAATAAATTACGAGCATAAAACGTTCATAACCAGCCACTTACGCTAAAAAAATGTTTGGTTTTTAATATTTATGATCTTGATTTCATTATTCATTCATTCTTGAGAGTTATGAACTTGAATTCATAACTCAAGCAGCCGTAAATACATAGTTAGAAGCCGACCAAAATAATATGAAATAATTTTCAAGTAATATTTTTGAAACCACGGACTAGAAAAAAAAGAAGGACTCCGCGCCACGCGTATCGAAAGTGAAGCACCGTACCGATCTATGAGTGTGCGTGATTTGACAAAGACGCCGTCGTGTCACGTAATGGCGGCCGGTCGGCATACTATGATGTAAATGTGTGCGTGAGGCGTGTTTGTACAGACGATCCCGGCATACTTACTGTGCTTCACTTTCAATAAGCGTGGTGAAACATCAAATTCTCAATTCGGAAACAGAGTGTAACTCCAATACTTGATAATGATTAGGTAGTCGAGGTCTTACGAAGTTGCTCAGTCAGCGACTAGCGAGTAACTTTGATGGGATGTTAATGTAGAAATATAGCCAGGCCATTGGGCAAATTGCCATCAACAATACGAGGCGCTGGAGGAAGTATCCATCTCTATTATAATAATTAGTATTACGTATGTTAGTTCTTGTGTGGACTGTTTTATAACCACATGGCTTGTTAGTCTTATTAACGGCTATAATTGTGTTTAATGGCTTGTTCACTGTGGTAGATTGGAAGTCAAGATTGCTCGGTGTATGGACATTTAAATTACTACTTCTGAGGACCATTAGGTAGGTACTGTTAGAGGTTTTATGCAGTGGTCAACCTTATTATGATACAGGCTGACATTCTATCATTCAAAAATCGAATTACTTTTGAATAAAGGCTGTTCTAGCGGTTCTAGCTTTTGTTCAAAGGAAAAGTGACATTCTAGTTAGGGCAGCGATAGCAGTGCGTGGTTTTTTAAGTTGAAACTGAGGATTAGATAATATGATTGTCCCTCTTTACCTCCCTACATCTTTAATTGTAGTTTGCTACCACCCTGTCAGGTTCGAGTATTCAAAGTACTTCAATGAAGTTATTCAATTCTTAATACTTGCAAGTAGGACACGACTCCGGCGATAGTGGTTCTTCTTCTTTTCGTTTCGATGTACAATCGCGTTACTTCCTGGTGATATACTGTTCAATGTTATAGCATTAGAATTAAGGTCGAAAAGTGTATCACCGGGAAGTAACGCGATTGTACATAAATGTTGTACTGTTTGGGCCCAGTAAGTGGCCACGTTTATTGCGGCGTCAGTGGCGTTGTTCAGCTCGTAAAGGGTGCAGGTGAACGGATATTTGGGACACTAGCAGATGTGCCATAGTCTGTTCAGGATCTTGGACAGGAGGTTAAGAGGACTTAGTTTCTTCTGCCTGCCTTGGTCCCATGTTAATTGAGGTAGGCGCTAATTTTCTCCGACGTTCATCTCTCACAATCAATCTGCCTAGCCTTTTCCCAATTATGTTGGGGTCGGCTTCCAGTCTAATCGGATGCAACTGAATACCAGTATTTTACTTGGAGCGACTGCCCATCTGACCTCCACAACCCAATAACTGGGTTACGATACCCTATATGATAAGACTGGTTGCCAGACTTTCGGGCTTCTGACGGCCCGTAACGACTGTCAAAGATCCACGAATGACAGCCGAGACCAACGGCTTAACATGCTTTCCGAGGCACGGAGGATCTCGGTATGTAAAGATGGTCACCCATCCACAGACCAACCCCGGCAAGCGTAGCTTAACCTGATGGATCGACCAGTGCGGCTGTTATTACTTAGCCACGAGCTCCTCTCCTCTCCTCGCCACGTTCATCTCTCACACCATCCATCTATCTTTTCTTCGGTCGCCTTACGTTTTCGTCGGTGGTGGACTAAGGGAATCGGGGGCCCGGAACGGCAAAACTGAATGGGGCCCACCGCCCAGGAATGAACGTCGAAGTATTTAGCACCCTGCTTCGAAAAGGTTAGGTTTTCTTTTGACTATTGATACATTAATAGGAGTTACCTTGTTGACTTACGTAGAGAAGTTTAAGAAAAAGGAGAAAGTAGGTTGTAAGAGTTACGTTTATATGAAGCATATGTATGGGGCCGCCAACTACAAAGTGCCTTTTACTTACTAAATATATTTTGGCCTTGTTTGGGATTTGATTTCTCAAGTTTTGGGGGCCCCCCAGGACCGGAGGCCCGGGGCGGACCGCACCTGCCGCCCTTGGTCCACCAGTGCCTTACTCCTTCTCTACATCAACACACACAATTATCTTCATTCTCTAATTAGCAAAAAAGTCTGTTCCTTCTTCTCTTCTTAGTGTTTACGACAAGATGGTAGATCCTAAGCTGTGCTCGTTAATTATATTCAGATTCTTGCTATTAATACCAAAGAGGATAGAACACAGCATGTAATTTAAATAAGTTATTCTATTTATCAAGAAATATATCGGGCCGATCCGTCAGGTTAAGCTACGCTTGCCGGGGTTGGTCCGTGGATGGATGACCATCTTTACATACCGAGGCTCATCCGTGCTTGGAAAGCACGGAAAGTGAAAGTAAAAAAAAAGTAGTAGTATAAAAGTCGTTGGTACCGGCGGTCATTCGTGGATCTTTGACAGTCGTTACGGGTCGTTAGAAGCCCGAAAGTCTGACAACCAGTCTTACCAAGGGGTAGTCGCTCCATGTAAAATACTGGTATTCAGCAGCATTCGGTTAGACTGAAAGCCGACCCCAACATAGTTGGGAAAAGGCTAGGCAGATTGATTATTTATAATGAAATAACGAGGGAGGTCTTGGATTAGGTCTTTCGGTCAAGAAAATTGTTATTGGATTTTTCCCTAAGGAACTTCTCAGCAGCAACCCGGAGTCTAGATTTTTGTTCGTTTGGTGTCAATAGGTTCGCCACCTATTACAGACTTAAACATGATTGGCTAAATGTAGGTGTACTCTGTCCTCTGCTTACTCCTACGGGAAATAAATGTTATGTTTGTTAATTATAAATGCGACTAGGTACAGTTCAAACAAAAACAACTGCAAACGGGAAAGTTGTATACGTAAATTAGTTTAGGAGACTCCACAAATAGAGCCAGTGGCGCACGCAACAATGTAGCATAAATTAATTAAACGACCGAAGCTCCAAATAAAAATAACACGAAGTAAAACTCGGGTGCGGTCCCCACAATACCTAAAAGTACTTTACAAAAGTATTTTAATTTTCAATACAGTTCATTTTCTATTCGTAACTTTATGTGAGTCCGTGCCACAGAGGATTGAAAAGACAGAGATGTCTCTTTTCCTTTATTTTGATTGAGAATGGACTTATGCTAGGTCATAGTATAATAAAGTAATTATACCGCAGGAATCCGCTGGATGCGGGAAGGACAGAACCGGTCGAAATGGCTGTGCTTGGGGGAGGCCTATGTCCAGCAGTGGACGTCTTTCGGATGTCTCGTCTGACTCGTTGGCGATTTAAAAATCTCAAGTTCACACACATTTTGACTTCGCTGGCGACAAATCGGCTGTCAAAATCTGTGTTTAGGACGTGAGACTTTGAAGTCATTGCGTGTATAGGTTACCTAGCATTATGGATGCCTTCGAGTTCACAACTGAATAAGTAATTCACTACACACACAGCATTTTATTTCATTAGTAGTAATATCACGAGTGTTATGAATTCGTTCCCAAATCTTCTTATTTCGATCACAATCTACTTTTCTGCGTGGTCATCTTAGACCACCTCGGTTTATTTTTAATACTCTGTGGTCAGTACATATCGAGCTAACGATTTGAATTTGGAGCGTATGTTTCAAGGATAATGGTATTCTGAAAGGAACCAGTGGATCGGACATTTATTTACGTGTCAATATGCGAGACGCGAGTTTGGAAGAATATTACGTATCTATGTGCGTCTATGGGCAGAGAGTTTCTTTTGTATATTTGGCCAATTTTTCTTTTGTTAAAAGTTAAAGAATCAAGCTGTGTAGCTGTAAGTGTAATGTTTTAGTAATAACTTAATAAAAAAGAGGAGAGGTCTTTTCTGGAGTGGATTTTTACTTTTTCAAAAGGCGTTGTCCGCTTGTGCTGTTGTTAGCATAGCAACAAGCTAAATCGATACAAGAAAGGTACCAAAACACAGTAAACGCCTAAGATTGGGTCTACTAAATCAATTAATAACTTAAATAAACAATGAAAGCAAGGAGAAACTGTAGAACGTACAAATATTTACCCCGAATTTAACCAACCCGACCTTGGGCATAGAATGGCGAACAGTTTGTAAATCATTTCATAGATATTGATAAACTTTAAACTATTGACGAAGCTAATGAAAACGCAGGGTAAGCTCGAGAGTTTACAATCGGTACGAAACAATCGATTGTAATCGTTTATTGCCTTGTTAATGGTCGTACAGACGCGTAGTACGACAGTTAACAAGGCAATCATAGATTCTCGGAAACCAAACAACTCCGTTCTAAAGAAAATGACAACTTCCATTCCGAGCTCTTAGAAAATGTTTCGATGTAAAGAGGATGCTCACGTGGAAATACGCACTCATTTTCGTATTCAATACCGAAAATAGCACATCCGTAGGAGCGGTTCCTATGAAAGTACGGACATAACCACAGAGTAGACACTTACAGAAGACTCATCCGTAGTTGCTATGATAAACAAAACCTGTGTTGCGCTATACTTGCATGTGAAAATTGCTAGCGCTTTGAAACTATCTGTTTTGTATGGTGTCTTATCTTAGCCTTTCGGCAATTTACACTGCTAGTTTTTAGAGTTCCATACCAAACTGGTAAAAAGGAACCCCTATAGTGCGACTCAGTCTGTCTGTCCGTCTATCACAGTTGGATATCTCAAGAACTACTAATGCTATCAACTTGAAATTTGGAACAGTTTCAGGTGACGTTTGACCAACTATTATGCAAATAAGAAAGATTTTTTTTTTTGCAACAGTGTCTGAAGACCCCCAGTCTTAAAAATGTGAAGTGGGGCTACTAGGGCATGTGCGGTATCATATGGATGAACGCTGTTTGCACATTCTCAAACATTTTTTTTTGTTATTTTTAGGCCGCATAGTTTTCGACTTTTGATGAAAAATGTAAATAAAAATACCGTTCCCTTATCTCCAAAGTTTGCATAGAGAAAAATCTGAAATTATTCGATGTGACAGAAGTTTATGTAAAGATTACAGGAAAAATAAAACGATGTCTCTCTAAATAACATACTTTTTCAGAAATCATCAACAAAAATTACATGGTACGGAACCCTCGGTGCGCGAGTCCGACTCGCTCTAGTTTTTTAATTGACTGTATTTATTTATGATTTAAATCGTTTAGAAATCCGTAGTACTTACACTAGCCAAGTGTAAATATTTCGTGAAAAACAAGAATCAAATGAATTTATGTTCCTAAATATTCATGAATCTTCTGTATCCATTTTTTATGCGGGATTACGGTCCAGCGATTAGTTGCGGCGATAAATCCGGCGTTGGAGTGTTGCGAATTGTGATTCAGTTCTCTCTAACCAACTGGCGAAACAGTTGTTGTGGTCCTAGATGGGCACAAGTCTAATGAGTAGACTGGGATTTTACGTTATGTGCCTATTCTGTGGTCACTCGCTTATTAATGATAGGTTTGTCCGATCGTCTTTTATTTTGGGACATGTGTCGTTTGTTGTGGCTAGTGCGGTTTTTCACTACCAACTGAAATATTGGTTGACTTTGAAATTCTGCCTATCGGATAGCTTCGTAGTGGTTTGCAGGTTTTGTTTGGCTTGATATGAGTGAGTTGTATTTTTCGTTCGTAATTTAGTTTCCAAACAAATAAGGTAATAATGTGTTTGCAAAAATACTTTAATACCCACACATTAAGTTCAGAATTAAGCTATAATTTATAAAAAAAATATGAGTTTTTCAATAGTATGTACGTACCTATCACCGCTTGCACGAACGTGGTATAGGTTGTTCTCGAGAGTAATTTTTCCGTAATTGTACGTGGTATAAGTTCTATACCAAGCAAATATTTTTTTTACTTTTAACCTTGTTCCACCACTATTAAGTAGTAATATCCAATTCCATGCATTTACTATGATAGATTATCTGTGTCCGAACCGTATGAGATACGATAACACTCACTGAAGTAGTCTATGACATTAAAAAAATATTATTTTCGCTGTCATAAAATCTAAAGTAAACAATAACAAGTTTTTGTCTCAACTTCGGAAGCTTGTAAATAATGAATATTGTACTGGGGTAAGTAGTTTTATTTATGATTCTTGTTATGAATTAACACAGCATGCATTTTTAACCTTAAAACATAGAGGTTGTCACTTGTTTTTCCTTTCTAGAAAATCTAGAATCTAGAAATTTTAAGCCAACTGTGTTTGCTCTTTATATACCTATTTTTGTGAATTTTATACGATCATACATTCAAACAAAACGCAGTCTAAAATATAGCTATGATTGCTGGCATTTTAAAAACATAAGGTTAGCCTTCCGAGAAACACTTGGTCGGTTATCGGTTTGCTTACACAAGTGGCGCGCGCGCAGCCGGATAACGTCAGCGGCTCGTTCAATTGACGGATTATATTTCGACCGGCTGAGCGCTTCGCTCGCGCAAACGGATCAACTAGTAATTCTGAAATCAAAGCACGATTAAAAAATGATAATTATTTGTTTCAGTGGAAATAACATCAATTGGGAACAAAGACTTAAATATAGAACTTTGTTTAAAAGGCGAGGACATTTATTTTGTAAGGAAGGTAAACTCTTAATCAAAAAAATGTTGAGAGGTGTCAAGGGACACCCGGATGGAACGAAGTTCCTTTCGATTAATTAGTGAAGGAATTGTAATATTTTTTTTTTTAAGTTATAATAATATATTTTTTTATTATTAACAAATATAATGTAATATAAACTTAATCTTTCTATAAGAGAGAGAGAGAGAGACAGACAGAGAAACATGCGCACGTCGCACAGCTTACAATAGCTTACTATAGCAAAAAGTGTCGTTACAACTTTTCGTGAGAATTTTTTCCGTCTAGCCCCCTTTCACAACGCGCGATAAGGAACTTCGTTCCAATATCTTGTTTATAAACAACCCAAACAAACCTCCAAATGATTCATTGCTTAGAATAAAATATTGTAATAATCCACAACATACGTAAAAATATTTTTTGCATTTTCATCAAGTCATCCCCAAAAAAATGAATTCCATCTCCGCACAATAATCATTGCTGTAATCCTTCACCACATTCTATCAAGCTACCTCCTACAAAACGACCCTCAGGCAATTCAAGAAGAAAATAAATCACCTTTGCTCCTAGCCTGACTAGTTTATTCCCCTCAACCGTTGTCCCCGAAAAGGGAAGCTCAATTTATCTCCTCGCCAGTACAAATTACCGACGGGAACAGCTATATGGAGCGGGTTGAAACTGTTTGAGAAATGTTGTCGTACGGACGTTTTGTGAAGCCGTCATTTGACAAGGTGCTTATTCTTTCTCGTATGGCGACGGGTACGAGCGTTTTTTGTTTTTTGAATTGAAAACTTTTTTAGGTACGTTGACCGATTTTTTGTAGGGGGGAATCTTATGAGTTTGCGTCACCATCATGCGTTACCGACATGTCACATGCTATGCATAGTTTTACGTTTAAGTTTTCACCTCTATCGACAGTCCTCAGAATTGGGAGAGAAATGACTGTACAACAATTAATTTCAAATCGAATGAATCGTTCAAATTGATGGAGGTTGGGTCCTGATTGGGTGAAGTGTAAATGAGACAAGTTCAAACTTTGTGTGCTATGAATTATATTCGTCGATGTGATTTGAGACTTTTATAAGGAATGATTGATAGTGAAAACTGTAAACAAATAGGACGAGAATGTGCAGGGATCTTTAGAAGGCAAGAAATAAAGAAAAACAATATGTTTATTTGCGGTAGAAGCTTTACAAGCATCCGAGCGTAATAATTTGTAATAGATATACTTCTACGTAAAACAGTTGAAGCTAGGAATATTTTTACAGCTATCTAAGCGATTGGTTCGAATACGTTCGGTAGTGTAACACTATTCCCGACATTTGTCATTGAGTACGAACTGGTGAAAAAACCTCTCTGCACTTGATCCGCAAGGAAGATAATACGCTTTCCAATATCTTCCATCGCAAACATTCGTATTTGCAGTTACTCTGTTCACGGTATTGTTTTCCTTATTGCTATTTAAACAAAAAGGTCTATTGTTACCAAATGTTCTTCCCAGATTACATCCCAGTTGTTCTTCGCGACTTAAATACCGCTGGAACAAAGAAGTACCACAAGAACACATCAATATAAGCGTGCTTGAAAAGTTACTAATAGCTATTATCGTCTAAAACAGATTTAAACTTCACTTAGAGCACAAAGTAAAGTAATACCTACTTTATTAAACGTGACTGTACCAAAATTGCTTCGGAAGTTTCAAGTTTTAACGGTGGTGAGTGTATCGTGCGGTAGATGACCGCATTCCCTCTGCAACTGTCCTGATTGCTGATTTCCATGAAAATTACGGGCACTCGGTTTGAGCTTGTATCTGACCAGTACTTTATCTACTTTGGTGCTGTTTGGATCGTCATTTGAAATTCACGTTGGAGAGAGAATTAGGGGCTCTACAGCAATATTTTGACAGATTTGGTAAGTGTCACTACGAAATAGACTGCCGTCAGTGTCACATTGAGTATCTACTTATCAATTTAATTATACCATCCTTTGACTCTGTTTAGGTAAGTAGTTTTCTAAGCTTTTAGTTGAGGTCTCTTTATTTTATTTTCGATCTAAAATTAAACTTAACGCCTCCACCATGACCTTTTAAATTTTCGTCAACCTACCATTGAATTTTGTTCAGAAAAACATAATTCAAAACAAACTTGTAACATTTCAAAAGAACATGTTTTCAGCAATTTGTGCGCAAAACTTTCTCTAAAGCTATTTACAGAATCAACGCGTATCTTCAAAAATAAAGAGGTCATTGAACGTTCTCTGTGATATACTCGTATTTTCGTGTGTGCCGATGAAAATAGTGCCATAACCCGTTCGTTGATTCGAAAATAATATCTATGTAGGTATTTCAAGTTAGCATTGAATCGTTTGATCGTATTACTTTACAAGGGAATAAAGGCGATTATTGTAGGTAACAGAAGCTCATCATTTCAGCCGAAAGACGTCCACTGCTGGGCATAGGTAACAGAAGTTATTGTGCTATGAATATTAAATTACTGTGATCACTACTACTACTTTAATTAAAATTACATAATTTTGTAGACATATATTTATTGAATATTTTTATTGCACACCAGTTAAAGCAAATAAAAAATACAAAAATTTAAAAAAAAAGGTTGATTCATACAAAGGTAGGTCCTACCACCGTAATCAGCGATTTCTACCAGATCCGATAATAATAAGCGAGGGTAGTCCGCGATATGACAATAAAGCAATATTTTACTTACATACGAGTAACTAGCGAAATGTACAAATAATTATGCAGTTGCATCGGAACAGATGGGCTAGAGTCGTTCAGAGCAGTGGGTACCAGAAGACGGGCTTCATCGCTGAGGGAGGCCTAGGAAACGCTGTCGTGATGAGGCAGAGGCGTTTAAGGGGTATTGGCTGGAAAAGGCAACACACAGGGAAAAGAGGAAAGCTGTGGGGAGACCATTGCCCAGCATTGGGACAATACAGCATAAAAAAAAAACGAATAACCAATAATAATAAAAAACCATTAAAAAAAACAATATTATTATTAATTTATTATTATTTGATGTTTATATATTTTTTTTGTCTAATGTTCTAGTATGCTAATTGTTTCTAAATTTCCATTAATTTAGATACATGCGAGATCTATATTATTAAAACGACTTTGGGTTAGTACTGTGCATGTGTAATAGTTGGTAAGGCTTTGTAAAATATATAAATAAATATTTAGGTCACCTCATAATTATGTAGAAACTCGTGAGCGTGGGAAGATTGGTGTGGCGATTAACACCTCTTTGAATGTTGTAACATCACTGCGATGGTGACACATGTCTATGGGATTTTGACAGGAACAGGAAAAATTATAAGGATATAGATTGACCTTGAAAAATATTCAGCCAGGGTTCAAAGGGTTAGCCGGGTAAAATTGGACACTTGTCAAAATGTTTTTTTTTTGGCCTATTTTTTGTGACTGCTATTATAGTTTATCTAACGATGATCACAAAAACCTTCGCTAAAAACTGTTTTCTTTAACTTAGGGCTTATTTTTCAATAGGGAGATAACTTTTATCTGAAGAATAAATGTGACAGAAAGCTGTCAAACCGCCATATTTATTCTTCAGAAAAAAAATATCTGACTATTGAACAATCGGCCCTTAACAAAATATTTTCTATACATTTCTCAATCAATCTGCCTAGCCTTTTCCCAACTATGTTGGGGTCGGCTTCCAGTCTAACCGGATGCAGCTGAATACCAGAATTTTACATGGAGCGACTGCCTATCTGACCTCCACAACCCATTAACTGGGTAATACGATACCCCTTGGTAAGACTGGTTGTCAGACTTCCGGGCTTTTGACGACCCGTAACGACTGTCAAAGATCCACGAATGACAGCCGGGACCAACGGCTTAACGTGCTTTCCGAGGCACGGAGGAGTCTCGATATGTAAAGATGGTCACCCATCCACGGACCGACCCCGGCAAGCGTAGCTTAACCTGGTGGATCGACCCGTGCGGCTGTTATTATTTAGCCACGAGCTCCTCATCCTCTTTCTATACATTTCTATGGTCACTTATTCTTTCGTAATCAGTGATCAAACTAATAATTTGTTCTCAACGTGAAATCACGTGTAGTGATAGTTCTCTTCACCGGAGTTTTCGAACTGTGATTTTTACAGAATATACCGGCTAGTCCTGTTTCCTGTGCTTTGATTTATTTGGCAAAAACATAAAAATATAAGTGGCTATGGTACATTTTCATAGATTTTCTTTAATTACTTTAAAATGATAAAAAAAACATACTTGAAATTCTCATAATCTCAAATTCTCATTTGATCACACGGCAGTTTGCAAAACTTTTTAATTTTTTTTTTCCAAAAAAGTGAACCCCATAATAAAAATTCATTTAATTTACGTTACACGTTCGTTTTTGCGTCACAGAACTTCATATGTGTACCTTGATCGGTCGCACAGTTTCGAAGCAAATTGGCTGTGACAGACCGACTCATGCACGAGTGATCCTATACTGGGTTCCGTTTTTTCATTCGGTCGTTTGGAACCCTGAAAAAAGGCAAGTACACAAGCCCCAATGTACCTACAATTGGACACCCATAAATCCTTATTAGCTCAGTGATAGTTAGTAGATAGATTCACTCCAGTGATTTTCAGGGTCCATCGCGTAATCCTGGTGGGCGAACAACGATTAAATCCGGCTGGCCGCTCGTGTTGTGAAGTGGCTGAAATTACCCCACTCTCCCCTTTGTATGAACGATTAGGTGCGGTGTTTAGTAAATAGTGGGACATTGATTGAGATTTGTAGCGTGTTTGTAGGGTGAACTGGGGTTTTAGGTATCTTGGTTAGCCTTATTAGTAATTCGTTGGAGTTTGGAGTGTAGTTGTTCTCCTGCTTGTGATTTATTGGCGAGAACTGAAATTAACTGCTATGTTGGGGCTTATTGATGACTATTTAGATAAATTGACAATATTTTTAGGGTTCCGTACCTCAAAAGGAAAAAAAAGGAACCCTAATATTATCACTGGTGTGTCTGTCTGTCTGTCACAAGCATTTTGCTCCGAATCTAATAGACCGATTAAGTTGAAATTTGGTACACATATGAACTTCAGTGACCCAAACGCGGACGGGTAAAGTAAATAAATGAATTTTGAATATGAGGGTCACTTTTAGGGGGCAAATAATAAAATAAAAAAAAAAGGTTTGCAAACTATACCGTGTGACACATCAAATGAAAGGGTTTACTATGAGAGTCTCAAATATATATTTTTTTAAAATTTTACAATAAATTGTTTTAAAGTTATTTAAGATTAATTTACTTTAAAAAAAGTAAAAACCGACTGTAAAAACCGACTTCAAAACCAAAAACGAATAAAATAACTTTCATAAAACACTTAACAGCTTCTGAAGTCGGTGTTTTCAATTCTTCAATGCACTGTAGCTTGACACCGACTTCAGAAGCTGTCAAGTGTTTTATGAAAGTTATTTTATTCGTTTTTGGTTTTGAAGTCGGTTATTACTTTTTTAAAGTAAATTTATTTTTCCATTTTTAGTTGAATATACAATTACATAAGTAGGTAAGCCCAAGTCTAACGAAAAGAAGAATCATCAAAATCTGCTTAGAAATGCCGGAGATACAGTGCATTTATGCATATAACTTTGCACATATGAATAATTACATAATGTATTATATACTAAAACTGTCCTGAAAGTATGTAGATTACGTTAGTGAAAAAATCATCAAGATTAGCTCATTCGTTTTTGAGAAAATCGCGGACAAACATACATACATACATACATACTTACATACATACATACACACATACATACATACATATGGGTCGAATACAGAACCTCCTTTTTTGAAGTCGGGTAAAAATAGACTAGACTATTAACTTGCAATGACTTAAGTAAGTTGTCCTTTTCAAAATTTGCAAGTTAAATTTGACCCACCTTCCGGGATTCGATTGAGCTGAATTTTGGCATACGTATGTAAAATCAATGACAATGATTGCATTGTCATTGATTTTATTGCTCGGAGGTGGCAAAATATTGATTTTGCCACCTCCGAGCTGATCTGATGACGGAGCCGGAAGGTGGCCACAGGAACTCAGTAATAAAACAACGCAACCCTATAGAGCTTGGGCTCGTTTGATTTGTCTTGACAAGGACTTTGATCCTAGATGATATCCAGACTAATAAAAGCTTGTTTAAAAAAAATACACTTGCTTAAAACTTTAGTAGCTACTTATCTAAACAGCAGAAAACAGTACCTTTTAATAACGGACTGACACAATCCCAATAAAACACTTCCTACATATCAATCAAGACACCACATAGACCCGAGACCACTAATTCAGACCACCAGTCATTCACACAATAAAGCCGTAGATAAATACAGACCTAGTTAGCTGATAGATCTCTCAAATGGTTCCAGTAGTGCTATTCTGTAAATATCTCACCGTGAAAACATGAGTGAAGTGATCTTAAAGTGAGCTGTCAATAGTGTCAACCCCTTGGATCAGGTGGAACGACGGCTCACTTCACGCTCACTTCATCTAAGTTATCACGGTGAGATGTTTACAGAATAGTACTACTGGCTCTGCCGCGTAATGCACTGCGTTTTTTCATTAATATATCAATCTGTGATTTATGTGGCTACGTAATAACAGCCGCACGGGTCGATCGATCAGTTTGAGCTACGTTTACCGCGGTTCGTTCGCGGATGGGTGACCATCTTTACATACCGAGACTCCTCCGTGCCTCGGAAAGCACGTTAAGCCGTTGGTCCTGGCTGTCATACGTTGATCTTTGACAGTCGTTACGGATCGAAAGTCTGACAACCAATATCGTATTACCCAGTAACCAGTGCGTTGTGGAGGTCAGACACGACCACGAAGACACCAACGACGAAAATACTGGTATTCAGCAGCATCCAGTTAGACTGGAAGCCAACCCCAACCCAACATAGTTGGGAAAAGGCTAGGCAGATGATGATGATCAATCTGTAATTTTTATGGTGTATATAGTACAGAGTATTATTCTATCCGTATATCGATTAGTACATCGCTATTTACCTGATAGATTTTACTCGCCGACCAGTAAAAATAACTAAAAAAAACATAACCTTTCTCTGCAGTCATTTCAAAAACTTCGAACAAAGATCGGCCTTAATTACTTTTTTAAACTGTCATGAAAGGATCAACATTCCTTCCCTTCTTTTTTTTGCATTAAGGAGGATGCGCTAAGGTAGTCCGCGAAATTCAAAATTTCTTACGTTTTTTGCAATTTGCGGGTCAGTGTCAGGTGGTATGTTGGTTAAAATATGAGACGCGTAGCTAATATGGCTTTACAGAATTATAAGCATTAGTATCAGCAATACAACTCCATAAGTTAGAATTGACCTCAAATATAGCGATTTCATGAAATCATGAGGTTTAAGGTCAATTCTAACTTATGGAGTTGTATTGCTGATTCTAATGATTATAATTCTGTAAAGCCCTATTAGTTACGGCCGCGTCTCATATTTTAATCAACATACAACCTGACACTGACCTGCAAATTGCAAAAAACGTAAGAAAATTTGAATTTCGCGGGCTACATTGGCGCATCCCCTTAAACTAGCTTGAAAGGCTTTCAGAGGATACAATACATTTTTTTTATATTATGTAAACTGCACGCAGCAACAATTTAGTAGATACATATATATAGGTAACTGAACAGCCAGAGAACACATCTAAAACATATAACATACTGATACAATCCCAACAAAATACTAACATATCATTGATCCAAAACTTCTACTTAAGTCCATCCATCAATCATTCAGACAATTAGCTGTAGATAAAGTACAGCGCTAGTTAGCCGATAGATCTACTCAAATGGATTTCAGGCTCTGCCGCGTAATCCTGTGCAGGGCGCGCCGATTATGTCCGGTCGGCTACCCCCGTACGGAAGTGACAGCCGCGGTGAATTACCCCAAACTCCCTGTGTGTAAACAACGGGACGTTTTTTGTCTTATTCAGTCGTGACGTAAATGGTTTTAATTTACGAGTGACGACGAGAATAAAGGTCTGTGTTTTGAGATGTACCTATAGTACATGTTAAAGATCATATTTTTAATTGTTGTCTTCAAACCTGAAATCCCGAAAACAATCTGCTGTTCCCTACATTTACGTTCGCATATCTCGTCAAAATGTAGGAAACAGCAAAAGTTGTTAATAATTTAATTATGAGTACAATGACCCCTTAAGGGGTTATCCATTAATTACGGGACAGCCTGTACACAAGTTAAGGGGCAATATCTGATGGGTTGGCAGTAGCTCCATAGTATCAGCATGGTTTTTTATATGCCTCGCCCAATCCTTCCGATTCTTTAGATGCTGGACTTTTGCTCGCCAATTCTTGAGAAAGCCATAATTTTAAGTCCGTCCAAGGCATGTTTATAACCACGCCTTGGATGCCTTAAAATTATTATACAACGTGCCACTATAGTAGCGACATTAATTTAACACACGGGTATGGCTAGTGGCCAGTAATCATAAAAATTATAATAAG
Organism: Cosmia pyralina; assembly: GCA_946251885.1. Taxonomy (NCBI): domain Eukaryota; kingdom Metazoa; phylum Arthropoda; class Insecta; order Lepidoptera; family Noctuidae; genus Cosmia; species Cosmia pyralina. The sequence goes on along the minus strand of OX276346.1, from coordinate 8,054,549 downwards.
ATAAAATAATTCGTATGTTGAAAAATTTAAATTTTCTAACAAACTACATAATAAAGCTCTCTCTTTCCTTCAATTCGCCTGATCTTTGCACGTTATTTGTTTTAAATTAATTGATGCGAATATCCGTGACCCCGGAAAATGACCTCTGCGCTACAGTTCTTTAAGTATAGGTTGCTTCAAGACGCTATTTGGAAAATTGTAAATAAATCAATTTAATAATAACGTTTAATGAAATTAAAATATCTTCATAAAACGAAAATGCGATACCCTAAACATGTTTTAATGTCGCCATTAAAGCGGCAAGCTGTTTATCCAATTCACCAAAGTTCTATTAACTATCTGGAGGTCAAAGAACTTTAGTAAAGTAACATTAGTATCAGTCTACACGTGTTAAGGGCTCACCGATTACGTCCAATCAGCTGTTCCCACACGAAAGAGACATTCACGGCGGATTACCCTGGATTCTCCCTCGTGTAAACAACACAGTTCATCAGTGACACCGGCCGTTTTTTGTTTATCTTGTTAAGTCATGACAGCTGTGAGCTTATTATTGAGTATTGTGTTAAAGAGGTCCGTATTTAGATAAATGTCAACGGTCTAATAAATGTACCTATTAAAGCTGTGGGCCACGCCTTTTTTTTTTTTTTTTTTTTTGTGGATGGGAAATCATCAAATGACTTCTCCCGCTCTGGGCAGAGCGGGAGGGCGTGTCAGACTTTTACTGACTAAAACCCACCCATGCTCCTTCAACTGCCCGTGCCAGGGCCACGGTATCTCTTTCGAACTACCCGCGACCCCGGCGGCATCGGCCCAATTGACCCCGTCACTGCTGACATCTCTTTGAGGCGCGCGTGGAGCACAACGCGCCGTCGACCCGGGCCTGTTCCTTACCGGACGGCGAGCTGCCCATTACTCGTCGTCCGCAAGCCCGCGCCTACGGTGGCCGGGAATCAGCAATCGATTCCCGCCGCCCAGGGCGTCTCCTACGGCGGCTAGGGGCGCGAGGGCGCGGCTGTTGCCTCTCCCTCACGCGTTCCGCTTCCTCCTTCGCGAGCATTACTGCTTCGCAGAAGGAGGTGACGGCTTCCCATATACTCTCGCTCCGCACCATGGCCTGGACCAGGTTTGGACGCGAGAGATCGCCGCCGCCGATCGCCTCCGTGAGAACACGGCGGTGCTCCGCCCAAGCCGGGCAGACCTCCACTGTATGCTCCACCGTGTCCTCCAGATGATCCACACAATGGTGACACCCGGGCGTTTCCTCCCGCCTTATCCGAAACAGGAACCTCCCGAAACAACCGTGTCCGGTGAGGACCTGCGTCAGGCGGAAGGTGAGGACGCCGTGGCGCCTCTCCAACCACTCCTCAAAGAGGGGACTTATCGCCGCAATTGTGGCGTGCCCAGCGCTGGGTTGCGACAATCGCACTCTCCATGTCGCCATGAGATCCCGCCGGAGCTCTGTCCGCTGTACCGTGATTTCTCGCGGCAGCGGAGTTACGCCCCGGCGTTTCGCCTCCTCGCGCCACTCCCACACGTGCGCGAGGACTTTTGCCTCCAGATCCCATGGCGGTAATCCGGCAAGGAGGCATGCCGCCTCACAGGAAACCGTGCGGTATCCCCGGACTAGCCGGATGGCCATGACCCTCTGGGACGCGTTCAACCGGCGGGCTGGTCGCAGCCTCAGGGAACGCGCCCACACCGGTGCCCCGTAAAGGGCCATGGACCGCACGACCCCCGCGTAAAGCCTCCGGCAGGAGGCGTTTGGACCCCCCAGATTGGGCAGGAGCCGCTTCAAGGCAGCCCCGGCCCGCTCCAGTCTGGGAGCCAAACGTCGGAAGTGCTCCACGAAGTTCCACCGGCTGTCGAGGACGAGTCCCAGGTACTTCATCGTCGACTCGACCCCGATGTGAACCCCTCCTACCGTTAATTGGGAACCCGACGGTGGCGCGTTCCGAGGACCATGAAAACACATGACCTCGGACTTGTGCAGGGCCACCTCGAGTCCCAACTGCTGTGGGCCACGCCTTCGTTTGCATATGTCACTTCGAATGGGTAGGTAAGGAACGTTATCAGATGGATTGGCAGTCCAGTGGATGCTGCCAAATGAGTAAACAATATTCATCAAAGGTTTTTCTAGTGGTCTCACTCTAACCAAACAACCGACCGAGCGAGTTCAAACATACAAAATTATATTAGTCTCACATAGTTCGTTTTTCAAATCAAATCAATCTTTATTTGTGAACAAAAGTACAAAAAGGTGTTATTTATACATTTTAGCTGATCTGTATGTTCGGCCAATAATCGGCATACAAATATAATATTAGTAAGCAGGTTATTTTTACTATCATAATTAATAAAGTTCAAGATAAAAGAAATGAAGCAATTGAAAAATGTCGGGAGCCGCATAAAATAAAGTAATTGAATTATATTATTAATTAATTAGAATGTCAAAGAAAATTAAATTTAGTCATAATTTGTCATTTAAAAAGTCATCAATCGAGTAATACGTCTTTTCAACTAGAAACAGGAACAACTTTTTTTTTAAATGGCTGACATTTTCCTCACTTCTGATACACTTTGGCAATTTATTGTATAATTTTGGAGCCATTACGAAAATACTGTTCTTGTATAAAGCAGTTTTAGATCCAACAGTTTGTAGCCGGTCAGCTTTCAGTCTAAGTCCGTGATCGTCACGTTCATTTAGGTGAATTTGACGTACGAATGCGATCAGTCAAGTCACGTTTGTACCTCATAATTCTATTCCCATAGTAATTCCATTATGCTATTGGTTTACGAAATTTTCTGTATAGGACCGCCAGTTTGGAATTTTGGCTGCGTACCAAAGTGCACATCAAACCTACCTCTTAGGCCTTCAGGGTCATGAATGACGCATGTAACATGACGTTTGGTCGATTCCACTTGAGTGATTTTAGGTTCTAACGATTAGGTCCGGGTGGCCGCCTGCGACTTGTTATCCCAATCTCCTCTGTGCAAAGGATTTTCGTCCTTATGGATTTGTAGGCGCGTATAAGTTTGAAAAGAGAACCGTAAATCATAGCTAACATTGGTAGGCGTAACGTGTTGGATGATATAGGTAAGTTAGTACAACTTTGACCTACGGTTTGCCGTTACGTTTACGTCATACACAAATTCACTAGGTCACCAAAAGCTTGTATTATATTTTATGGGATGTACAACAACTATAGTCGTACTCATTACCCATTGGGATGCTGAGATGGAGATGATGGAATGAGCTGGACTCGTTTAATAAAAGTGGAAAGAAAATGGGGAGGTCTTTGCCCTACTTAGTACCTACATGCTTATGAGATATTGATTGTAATATTTTAGGTCATGTGAAGCTCTTGACTTACGATATATCTTTTTTTGGAACGTTACCTTGTACAATAATAAAAAATGTTTTTCTAGAGGCAAGCAGCAGTAGCGTTTATTTTGTTAGTAAATAAACGGCTATTTTCTATGAATTGAAACTTGTTTTTTTATGTTATTTTATTAGGCTTCATTCGACAACGATATTTCAATCTTTGTTTTGTTGTAAATATTGTTTTTTGAAAGCCAACAATAGAATGTTTAAAACCAATATTGACGATTAATTAAAATACGGGATTTTGGATTTATTGCAAAATTATTAACGATTGAAAATAGTGAACAAAAAATGTTACCTACCTAGCTAGCATAACAATTATTAAAGAGACAAAACCACAACCACACAACGGCACCCGTCCCAGGAAAATCTTTTGACCGCAAAAACCTTTATAATAACCTTAGGTATTTATAATGTTTGTTAGAGAAACTATCCAAACTACCGATTTATACAATTTATGAAAAACTTTCATAGTGCCTGAAAGTTAACCAAGTAGAAATTAGGTCGATAAGTGCTTCCCATATAATAACTCTATTGTATTGAACTTCTTTGATCTATAAAAGGAACATTGGACGTCAGGATTGAGAAGTTTTGGGTAATTTTAGGGTATCTTTGAACGAACATACCTAACCTGTTCATTCATGTTCATAGTTATGTTGTTAGTTAGTACCTACAGTAATATCACAGATATTTTACCTTCTGACAGCAAACCACCAGCAACCTTATTGTAACGAGAATAAAGACCACTTTGATTTTGATAGTTATGGAAAAACAAACGTAAAACAACTGCGATAGGACTAACGACGCTAGACGACAATGTGATAACAAAGGTTATGTTTGAGACAAAAAGTGCGAAAAACTTTTCAGCGAGTCCGCATTATGATAATAATCAAAAAAAGCGGCCAAGTGCGAGTTGGACTCGCCCATGAAGGGTTCCGTAGCAGCAAGTAACATAATACAAAAGTTCTTGTAGTTCGTTGTAACTTTGATCGATGTTTTATTAATTGAGTTGATTGAATGAAAGGTAAATTGCGGTTTACGATTTATGACGTATTAAAAAAAACAACTAACTAGATCTCGTTTAAACCAATTTTCGGTGGAAGTTTACATGGTAATGTACATCATATATTTTTTTTAGGTTTATCATTCTCTTATTTTAGAAGTTACAGGGGGGGGGGGGGGGACACATTTTACCACTTTGGAAGTGTCTCTCGCGCAAACTATTCAGTTTAGAAAAAAAATATATTAGAAACCTCAATATTATTTTTAAAGACCTATCCATAGATACCCCACACGTATGAGTATGATCAAAAAAAAAAATAAGTTTCAGTTCTAAGTAAGTGAACCCTCAAAATTTGTGTTTTTTTTTCTATGTGTGTGAAGTGAAAATCTTAATGCGGTTCACAGAATACATCTACTTACTAAGTTTCAACAGTATAGTTCTTATAGTTTCGGAAAAAAGTGACTGTGACATACGGACGGACAGACAGACAGACAGACATCACTAATCCATAAGGGTTCCGTTTTGCCATTTGTATACGGAACCCTAAAAAAGATAGGCCTGGGATGAAATAAATTGGGTTTTCACAGGTGTTTCCTAGTAAGCAATTAACACACACAGATAAATGGTGTCTCACGGCAGAGTTAGAATTTCCAAATGAAATTAAAAAAAAAACATACACATTTTAGTCTATATTTTATTATTGAAACTTAATCAACGATCATGCGGATTTTATGTTTTAAAGATTACGTTTCCCATATTTCTTCCATTTCGTAGCACGCACTGACGGAATCTGTTCATCGCATTCTGTATAACATGCCTAAAGAGCGACCTCAATTTCGCGCACTTCACGACGGATATTTTATTATAGCTCGGCTATATTCCTTGGAATATTTACGTAAACTTTGCTGTTATGATACCTCCACAGCAAAAGTCTATGGGAATTAAATCTGGTGACCACTGAGGTCATGCAATATCACCAAAGCGGGATATCAATATTTGAGGAAACAGCTCACGAAGTTGCTCTAGCAGTGTGGGGAGTGGCTCCATCCTGCTGAAACTACGTCCGTGAACTGTAGGCAAGATGTGTGTGATGATGAAAAGCCACTACCTTTTTGCGTACTGATAAGCGCGGATTGTGACGAAGCTAGCTGCTAGCTGACTTCGTTTGTTATTTCTTCCGTTTTTGAAGTTCTGCTCGGGCCCAGACGTAGTTGATTGATAGCGGAAAAAAGTTATCGCATAATCCATCTCGTAAACGTCAGATATTGTAGTGGGAACCAAACTGCCTCCAAGCAGTGTCGTACGATTCTCCTCCCTTCAAAATCGCATCGATAGCGTACGCACGGTGCGCACACGGCCACTGTGACATCGCGACTGACAAATCCGGCTGTGGTAGCCCGCGAAATTCAAATTTTCTTGCGTTTCATGCAATTTGCAGGTCCGTGTCAGGTTGTATCTTGATCAAAATATGATACGCGGGAATAAAACATTTGCATTTACAGAATTTTAACCATAAAAATCATCAATACATCTTTCTAAGTTAGAATTCGTGCAGCTTCGTCGAATGAACGAAATGTAACGAAGCTGCACGAATTCTAACTTAGAAAGATGTATTGATGATTTTTATGGTTAAAATTATGTAAATACGAGTACATATGTTTTATTCCCGCGTATCATATTTTGATCAAGATACAACCCGACACGGACCTGCAAATTGCAAAAACAAAAAAAAAATGAAATTCGCGGGCTACTACTCGCGCGCTCAATTCAAACGGTTTTTGAAATATTTAAATTTAAAATCTTATCTCTGCCGTGAAACACCCACAGACGGTAATTATAATTATACTCCATTCCAATAAAAGGAAAGCGCCTGAATATAAACTTCATCTGCAGGATTGTTGTTAGCACTTTCATGTTTTTCTTCAAGATTTTTATCTTAACACTTAAGTTCATAAAGATATTCACTTAATTTTAATAAACCTCTTAGATTTATTATAACTAAAAGTTTACTGACTTCATTATTTTATGAGAGGTTGCTGTCTACCCTATAAATATTAGCTGTCTTCGTAAACTAACAAGCTTTCAAAGCGATTAATTCCACCTTTCGAACTGAAATACTTATTGAAAACACGGGTATCTAGTAGTGAAGGTTATATCCACGATAGCTAATAAACTCTTCGTTTTATTTTCAGGAAACTGGTTCACCAAGTTCCTTAAACCATCAGCAGTAGGTTTGAGGAAAATAGAGGTTTTTAGCTTCAAGCCTTTCATTTAGTCTAAAGATAATGTTATTACACGGACTCCTATACAGAACTCTGCCAAATCCTCTACTTGGTTACATCCAAGGATTACCATTCTATCCTCGTCTCTTTATGTTGTGTGCCAAAAAACTAATGGTCTTGAAATAGATCGTGTCTCTCACAATTTGGTCTTTATAGTTATACTAATTTTGCTCGTAATTGAATTATGATACAACAATCTGCCTAGGCTTTTCCCAACTATGTTGGGGTCGGCTTCCAGTCTAACCAGATGCAGCAGAATACCAGTATTTTATATGGAGCGACTGCCTATCTGACCTCCACAACCCAGTAACGGGGTAATACGATACACCTTGGTAAGACTTTCGGGCTTCTGACGACCCGTAACAACTGTCAAAGATCCACGAATGACAAAAAAAAAAAACATTTATTTGGACCAAACACTTACAAAATTACACAAACAAACTTATTTACTACTTATTTACTTTTAATTTCAGCCGGCACCAACGGCTTAACGTGCTTTCTGAGGGACGGAGGAGTCTCGGTATATAAAGTCACCCATCCACGGATCAAACCCAACAAGCTTAGCTTAACCTGATAAATCGACTCGTGCGGATATTATTACTTAGCCACGAGCTCTTCTGTATTATGATACAACCAAAGGTATAAATGTGTGGCTGGCTTTCACAACGTTCCAAGGTTACATTTAAAATTAATTTCCCAGAAACTTTCCTTCATCTTCAGCACGTTGGTTCTTGGTTGTTGTTAAGTTTCTAAATCGGCTTTTATTTCACTAATTATGAAACTCTAAAATGAAAACAAGGCATTCTGCTTGCCCGTCGAAATTTTGACTTAACGTGACTGCAAATGTTGATAAGGTTTTAATTAAAGGGAAAATTGTTTAGAAGAGAGTATTCATTTTCGTGTGACATTCAGAGATGCTTGTTATTCTGATGTGGACATGTTTGTTCATGGTATAACATATAAAGAACAACTAATAAGCGAGGAGACGAAAGCGGAATATTTAATGAAGAGAATGAGCTCGTTACTACTGCTATTGCAGATGAAATAGTCAAGTATAGTAAAATAAATGTGAGATATATCACTGTTTATTTTATATTTTGTGCTAAAATATGAATGAGGTTTATCTTTCGTTTTATAGGAGGTTAGGAACCTTTGTTTTTGTATGATTTTCTTAATTGTACTCGTATAGGTATTATTATTATTATTTTATGATTTATAAAAAAAAACTAGGTTCTTGATAATTAATTACAATTTAGCCTACAAGACTAATGAGCAATTTTAATATAACTTGATTATTTTAAGACTTAGAATAGTGTTGATTGTACTTTACACAAGTCCGTTCTACTTTCTTAGATTCTGATATAATAATATAAAAACTTTGTTCATTATGAGTGTCATTGTCACTATTATTTCTACACTTTTTACATACAACAACAAAACAACAACTCAAAAGGTTATGTAGTATATGTGAATGACATTATAATTGCTACCAAATGATCAGAGGAAGACTCGATACAGTAATTCTGAGGTTTCAAGAATTCAGACAATTTCCGTGGAACGTAAGCTAATAGAGATATCACTCAAACTATTGGCAGAATGGCAGCTCATCGCGTGTTGCATAGTTCAATAGATTCATTCCGCATGGAATCGCGTAGATACACTAAGCCGACGTTCGCACGGACGTAAAAATATCGCGGCGATTTTTTTTCGCACGCTGGATTTTCAACTCTCTGCTTAGCGCCGAGAGTTGAAAATCCAACAGTGTGTTTTTTCGACACGCTGGGATGCACTCTGTTGTTGTTGGTTGGATTCTCGAAGCTCGGCTCAACACCGAGAATTGAAAATCCAGTGCGCGATAAAATCCCGCCGGGATATTTGTACGTCCGTGCGAACGTCGGCTAAAGCTAACATTTTGCTGCTACAGTCGACGGAGCGGTTAACTTCCCAAGTTAACTTTTAACGAGATTTTTGAGGCCGACGTGCGGGCACGTTGGAAGACGTGAAATTTGGCTCGTAAATTGACTTAGCAAAAGTTACTTCAACCTGTCTTGTCCCAGGTTAATCCGCTTGAAGCTTCAAGACTACAATTTACTCTTAGGATGATATTTTACGAACCGCGCCAAATGGCAAATCTGAATAACGTTAGTAGGATTACTTTTTTTCTCTCGTTTTATTCCGTTTTTTTCATCATTGAGTAGGAAAAAGTATACAAATTTTGATTTAGTACCGCCTCTTTCAATTATATTATTTTTCCCAGAAAATTCTGTTCTCATAAACCTTATCATCATGAATATTTGCTAACCACAACACTTTTAATATTACCGACAAAGAATTTTATTTAAAAACTTTTTCATTTCGTATTTCTAACACAGCCATTTGTAAAAGTTTCTAGTTTGTTTATTATTCTATCAAAATATTACTTTTTCTAATGTATTCGCGGGGAAAACACCTTCGTTATTCGTAGAGCAAATAAAAAAAACTTTTATCTTTTTACCAAATCGAAATTAAGTTCGTCTGGGTTTCGATTACGTGAATTAATTTCTGCTGACCAAGAAAAAACTTGTTAGGGATTCCGAGCCGACAACGTGACCATGGACCTAAATGAACCTTCTCACAGAAATGGGAAAAAATAATTATTCGTTCTCTCTCCCCTTCGTTATTGCGAATATCTTGCGCAATGTAGTGCTCTTTATTTGAACAAGTTAATTTTCACAGTAATCCCTCTGGGGTCTTTTTGTCCATATATATACTTCTATGCTTATATTATTCGTAAAAGAAAATTCGGTGCTCTCGAAAAAAGATACAATAGCGAACTTTCTAAATCAAAGCTTTCATTCAATCGATTGATTTTAGCAAATTCAAGCGGAGGTGTCTTACTTTCCGGCACTCAATTTGAACTGAATTCAATTAAGTCCTACCAATTATCTGGCACAATCTATAATATTGCTCTGCCGAATCACAGAGAACTTTCAAAGTTCGTCTGAACTCAAAGATTCGACTCGAGGATATAATTAAATTGTAAAGGTTCCAGGACAAATTGCAGCAACTGGAATAGAATTGCTGATAGTATTCATTTTAGTCAGGTTTTTAGTACAATTAGAGGCTCTGAACTTCTGAAAGGGTTTATTACAGGTCTGAATGAATTGGCTATCGGTACTGTCGTTACTTTTCATTGCTTTCGCTTCAATCAATTTATTTCCTGTCTTGGGATCTAATTTAATTTTTATTGAGTGTTTATTGATGTTGAACCACAATGGTTAGGAAATTAATTGCAATAGAAATAGCAAGCCAATAAGGTGATTTCTTACATGCCCGCGAATTTCAAAATTTTTTACGCTTTTTGCAAATTGCGACGCTGTTAAAAGTTGTATGTTGATCATATTTTCACTAAATAGTCTAATTTGCAGCGAACATAATTTTGAGACCCATAATCATGCTTTGAATGATTATAATAATATTAATGTAGTCATTATTTTATCATAATTGCTGCGTATTGAATTTTCATCAACATACAACATAGTTTTTGAAAAACACGTAGAACATTTTGAATTTCGCGGACTAAATTGAATTTTACATCTAGTAAAAATCAAATTCATACATCCATGTTGTGTTTGGTTAACTTACGATCGATTTGTATGTTATCTATTTACCCACATTTTTTTTTTTTTTTCTTTGCTATTTTGTTTTGTTATTTTATATACGTACATCTGTGCGCTCTAATTATCAATCTTAGTTTTAGGCATTGTTTCTCAGTAAGTGAATTATGTATGCAATTCTTATGACACCCTTACCTAAAAATTGACATCCCCCCTTGTATTATAAACTAGCCAGGTATATAAAATGTATGAGTTTTTTTTTTTAAATCTAGTTTTAAGTTGGTTCTTACAATGAAGAGCTTAGCAGAAAAAATATTAACCGCCCGACTTCATATCAGTTGTCGTGCCCCCAGCGCCCGGCACAGTGAATAGAAAAATCTTTTTGATAGAATACAGCGTAATTGAATAAAAAAAAAACAGTTAAAGAGCTGTGGTATTTGGTCGTAAATATACGACCCTGGCGAAATGGACACGAAAATATTTATCGGATTAATCCGGCGTAAGCGGCGGTTAAAGGATAAACTTCTGACGCGCCAATCGCACCCCATGTGTGCATAAGGAAAATCCTTTAAAATCCTTTACATCATAGGAACTTATTTATGCTTATATATTTTATATATATAAACGTAAATAAATATCATCCGATGGGAAAAAACATCATCATCAGTAGCATAAAAAGATTTTAGGCATAATTTACAGTTTATTTTTTTGTATATATCGTAAAAAGACTAAACCAGTAATTAATTATAAACCAGCCAGGTAGAGTGTGCGGAAAGCCAATAGGCATAAGATTTGAGGGCGCAGCTGTGCTTTTAATTACCGTATTTGTGATGTTGTCAACAATGTTACGTCATTATAGGGCAACTGTAACATCTTGATTATTTTGAGGCTATGTTAGAATATTATAATGTTTTCAGATTCTATCATAATAATTGTTTTGATGAAATTTGTAATAACCATCATGTTAGTTCCATTTTACGCCACGCCCATTCTCTTTCCGCACAGACTCTATATAAAATGTATGAGTTTTTTTTAAATCTAGTTTTAAGCAGGTACTGCAAGGTCTCGAACGTCACAGAGGGATAGCTACGCTATATATTAAAGAAGTAAACCAGGGATATTATAATCATGTCTAATCCTCAATACACAAGTTTCCTTCGGCCCGAGGCCGCCTGAATTATGTCACTTATTTTAAAATTCTAGTTTGTCTCATAAACTATTTAAACATCTACGGAGGTTGCATGCTAAAACGCATAAGGTTCAAACCCTCTATAGTCCTTTAACAATGAAGCTCAGCAGGGCTTAGTAGAACTTGGTAAAATGAAGATACTTAAAATATTAAGTCCTAGGTGTCCCAGACCTAATATAAAAAGCTTTTAGGCATTCATAGCTTATTTTTTTTTTAAACCGTAAAAAGTGGAACACATTTATCTTGCCTTTTTTCATTTCCTTTATTAATTTAATACGAACCTCTAGGGGTTTTAAACGTCTGTATAAATCATAGAGTTTAAGACTTTTGAAGATTTATGTATTGAATAATGTGTGACATTTCGTATATTAGATAAATCCTAAATTAAAGTACCTACTAAGTTAGGTAATAAAGCTTTTACTAAAGCTAGCATAGTGCTTATGTAAAATATTTTGTTTTGTAAATGGCAATCCAGGACATACTTAGTCCATCTGTGTGCTTTTAAAATCCGATCCTACAATAACACTAGGTCTGTGTCCGTAGAGTTTATTTTGCCGGAACAGGGCTAAGGTGAGGAGCCAGACTAAGAGAGAAACAGAAACCCGCAGTGCAGCATGTGGCGAGTTGTTGGGCAGTAATGACCCTACGGACCCTATCTCCCGGAAGAAGTCTTGTTCCTCATCTCTGGCTTGCCTTTATTGACCGGTTGGAGTGAATGATGACGAGGAACAGAGCTTCCCCATCTCATTCATGCCTTTATTGACCGGCTTGAGTGGAGATTCGCAAGTTCAAACGTGCTCGGAGGAAGGAAGTATTCGAGTAAGTGTTTGTAGGAATCTTGACCATCTTCCGGGCTCTGGGATTGTCCTGATAGCCGTGGAGTACCTCTCCACTCTTCAAGCACCTCAGGATATGTTGCCCCATTGTCGCTACTTCACTAAGTGCTAGCGTCAGTTTCCGCACTCCCTGTCATATTTTCCGTGTATCATAAAACATTGATCAGGCAGGGGCCATAGTCCTTTCACAGTTGTAAGTAACTAGTCCACTTTAGCCATCAAACACATATTCCAATATCCTTGTTTCCAATAGTCCTACACCAACCGGGTATTGTCCTTGGGTGCATTAGCATAGTGCGTACAGGAATAATCATCGGTTGTGCTTCATTTCATTAAAAGCGTCTAACGGGCCTCTGTGAGTTGGCTTCGGTCCCTCGTACGCCTTCCAAAGTACTGTGTAACAGACGGGATATGACCATTCTTCGCGTCTATCCAGCAAAAACGGCACTCATGCGCAAAAGTATCGTCTGCATGGCACCTTCTATATTAACGTATTGCCTAAACGTTAGAAGGAGCTAAATAGTAATGCATTCAAGCGTCAATTAAAAATGTTTCTTTCGCAAAAAGCTTACTATAGTATCTCCGAATTCCTAGGTGAAAAAGTTTTTGATTGAATAATTTTATTTTTTTCCTGGCACTAATATTATTATATAATTTTTACGACATAATTTTGTTGTAATTTTGTTGTAAAGTTGTAATTTTTGACATAAATCGTGTAATTTTTGACATTAATCTTGTAATTTTGACATCAATCCAGTAAATTTGACATAAATATTTTAAATTTGACATATACATAGTAACTTTGACATTATTCTTGTATTTGATTGACATTATAGTAAAAGTAAATTCTAATAGAAACAGTTTGCATGCTTTAATTTTAAGAGCAAAACATGATCATGTTTTACGCAAATAAAAAAATTACTTACTTACTTACTTACTTAAAGGTCCTGGACTCCAAGGTCCCGAGATATGTCAAAGGCACTTTAAATAATAATACTAGCCTATTACTGTCCCACTGTACGACAAAGACCTCTTCTCATATAGAGAAGACGTTATAAGCATTGATCACCACGCTTGCTCAAAACGGGTTGGCGAATTCAAACTTATATTAACTATAAGTTCAGGTAGGTAGGTACAACTTCACCGATGTCATCAGTAATGTCCAAGCTACACTCATAAAATTTAATACATATTAATTGAAAAAGCGACCAATTGCGTGTCGAGCCACGCGCAGTAATAGTAATAGGGTTCCGTTTGTTGTTCCCTGTTTGCTACAACTCCCTGCCGCACAAATGCAGGGGAGAGAGCGCCGCTCCAGAGATTGGTTCAGGCTTACAATAATAACTTTAATGATATTGATGTTTTTGCCCTATCTAAATATACATTTAGAGAACAAATTACTAAGCGCCTTGCTCATAAATTTTAATTATTATGTACCTTTTATTTAGACATGTAATAGCTAATTAATTACTGCTTAATTTTCCCAACACTATATCTTTTTTTTTTTTTTTTTTAAACTAGTAACATGTGGAAACGTAGTGGATTGTACATTTATTTATAGCATACTGTGTATCTAGATATAATATACAATGTACGATTGTTTGTTTTCCCAAATAAAATAAAATAAAATATAACCGTGAATTTTTTCAGCCATCCAAACCTAACCGTTTAGCTGGCAGGACGGGGGACACTTGACTCTAACAAAAATTAGCACTTTAAAGCTTAATATTTCAAACCCATATTTTTGAAGGACCCATCCAACAACACTCCACACCATGGGGTAGACGAGAAAAAAAAAACATCCCCACTTGACGTGTACAGAAGAAACCCTAAAAAATTTTTTTTTCATGATTTTATTTTACCACTTTATCGGCGTGATGAATATGTTTTTAGTCAAATTTTCTAAGGAATGAAAGAACTGATTAACTAAACAGCCGTTTAACTTCGCCGCTTCTTCGCTTAGTCGGTGAACTTCGCCCTTAGTCGTCAAATCTCTGACAGATTGTCTGCTGTCATAAAAGTAAAAACAAATAATCATTGTTTCCACCCTCTGCTTTTGGATTTGCCCGATGATGTTCGATATCTATTCAAATAATCGATTATTTATTTGTAAGTTTCTTTTTACTAAGTAACGAATCTAAAAAAAAAAAAAAATCGATATCATCGATTACTACTGTCGAATCAAATCGATTAATTGCGATTTCAAAATAAAGAATTAATATAGTGATCTAAATATCGAAAATGCAAGCGGAACGGACACAATCGCTCGTTTTTCAAAACTTGACGTTTTCATTTTGATATTTCTTAAAATCATACATTTCAATCATATTTTTTCTGACTATTCCGTAAATAAACATGCGATTGCTATTTAATTTTTTCTAAAAATTCCCTTAAATTTAGGGAAAAATATCTTGAGGCAATGTTATTTTGTCAAAGTGACATGACTGAAATGTGGAGACGTATCGCGCTCTAATTGGCGTTCAATGTTACGTGACCGAAGGCTACATTTTTACATAATTGTTTCTCAAAAATATTAATTAATATAAAATCATTTACAAAACTAAGTTGAGTTTTGATACTTTTAGCTCACAACCATTCTACATAATAAAATTCATAACGTATTTTTCTTACTGTCAACTATCCTAATATGTTATAATATATGTACAACGCAGCCCGAAAAACGACGTCCAATGAAAAATTTTAAAAGCCTCTTTCCAAGAGCTTCCCGAAACACCCCATGTATAATTATGTTTAGGAGCTAGACAGTTTTTAATAGTTTTTGAGAAATTCTCACTTGACTTATTATTTTTTTTTGTTTTTTTCTTTCTGGGTCGCAATTTATAAAAATGTTTTTTTATTAATAAAGATCCTTAAATTCTGGTCTACGACTGATACAAATACTATTTGTCTAAACATCACCCAAAATGACTAAAACTTAGCTCAAACGGATAATTTTTGCTAGGCATAATCCGTTCTAGATTTTCAGTCTTTAAAAAAATATATATGAAAAGCCGGCAATGACGCCAAAGTAATTTTAAAAACTTCCACGGATGATAAAATTGTGTTATACAACTACTTATTATTTGTGTTGTTTTAGAACGCTGAGGGTCCATGGAAGTTTTTACTTGGCCATTTAGAAAAATATTAAAAACCTAGTCCTTGGATAGAGACTTCTAACATTTTTCTATGTATGTCGTATACGTAAATGTACAGTCAACAAAAGATATATCTAGGCAGGGTATACTAACATATTTGTATGTGAATTGCTTCATGTTCAATTTCGTAAAAATATACAATTTTGTGTTAGTGTGTTACTATATAGGAGTATTGCAAAAACAAAGTAATATAATATATAAAATTGAACTATTTTGTTGACTGTACATAGAAATTGACCGCTCTACTGCAGGCATTGCCTTTTCTCCTGAGGATTGCCTCAAAGGGGTATGAAAACTAGATAAATTGACTCGTAGGCTAATCTTACCTACGATAGCTACTTACCTACATCATAAATATTTAAAGCTTTGGAGGAATATATTTATTTGTTAGGGCGATATTTTATAAGGGAAACTGGGCTTGAATGATCTATGTAAAAATGTATGTATGTACTTATGGGATACTGTTTTTTGCATTATATTGTTTTCCTAACATATTTTGGCTTAATAATATTTTGGCATAATGCAAAGGCTTAATTATCATTTGGTCTAATTTGTTGTGACACAATATGGAATTGCATTAATTTTTAAGGCATAATATTTATTTGTCTAATAATCATGAGCCCTCATGAGACATAAATATAAAAAGTCATGCACAACACTAGTTGTGCATGACTTTTTATATTCATGGCTTTTGGATATCTAACTGAATATCAAAACTTGTACAAATAATAATTATTGGGCACCCCGAGGTTAGGTTTGCTTAGGTTCCTTTAATTTATACCCTGCAGACAGAAATAAGAGTCCCGCGCAGCGGGGCTCCGTCGACCTGCCGTTAAGTTTAATTTATTTAGACGTGCAAATTTTGATGTGCAAACAGTATTTTTGAGCGCCTACGCATTCATTACATTATAAAAATTATGTTTTAATATCATTATGCGTGAATAGGTAGGTAATACATGCTGGTATCCGCAACTCCACGTCAATGCGCGTATTTGACACATGGAAATATGCGTAAATAATGCTGTGTGTAAACATAATTAGGATATACAATAGTATGCTGTGTTATATTGTCTTATATTATGCAAATGGATAGGGAACCATGTAAGGATCGTAGCAGGTGGTGTTCTGTAGTTTCTGCCTACCCCCATGGGAAAAGGCGTGAGTTTATTTATGTATACAATGTGTCGTTTTACATCCTCGTCAAATTTCAGGGTGTGATACAGAACATCAAACCGAACTCCATGGGACCAACATCGTAATCGCGAAAAAAATGTCAACTGTCCCTTAAAAAACTTCAACGCCTACTCGATGCAAATGTATGGGGCGGCTGATTATTTTTTCGCAATTACGATGTTGGTGCCATGGAGAAAGTTGTTCGGTTTGATGGTCTATACCACACTCTTGACGAGGGTGCAAAACGACAAGTATAAGTGTTATTGTCTCACTGCAGGGCTGCCTCTTCTCATACAGAGAAGACAGGAGCATTGATCGCCACGCTTGCTCAAGATGGGTTGGAGATTTTCTCGTACCTAAAAACATTCAAATTCAAGTCGCAATTTTAACCCAGCGATAATCAAATGTCAAAAATGTAGGTAAACGCTATACAATTTTTGACAGATTGAGACTGAGATGAGATTGTGAACGTTGTTAATAATACGGGAACTGCCCCTCAGGTTTTCTCACGATATTTTTCTTACACTGATGTTAGGAATGTCCAAAATAAACTTAGAAAGTACATAATTATGTTACTATAAAAAATCAATTTCTATATTCTTCTCAGGTATATTCATACCAAGCCAAGTTTTAATTTCTCAAAGTTCCTTTTAAGGAGGATGCGCTGTGGTAGCCTGCGAAAATCAAATTTTCTTGCGTTTTATGCAATTTGTAGGTCCGTGTCAGATTTTATCTTGATCAAAATATGATACGCGGCAATAGAACATATTGTTTTTACATAATTTTAATCATAAACATCATCAATACATCTCTATAAGTTAGATTTCGTGTAGATTCGTCGAACGAATGAAATCTAACGATGATTTTTATGATTAAAATTATGTAAATAAAATATGTTTTATTGCCGCGTATCATATTTTGATCAAGATACAACCTGACACGGACCTGCGAATTGCAAAAAACCCAAAAAAAAAATGAATTTCAGGGGCTACTACAGCGCATCCCCCTTATTAAATTAAAAGCGAATGCCACGTAACGAGTTCAGTATATTTTTTATTTTTACAAAAGTTGAACGCTCACCACTAAGCTGTTTTCAGCGGTAGTCTTTGTAGTCTATTCCTGAATTCGTATTCTACATTTTGTTTAGTAAAAAAACTGTTTTAGTAAAAAATACAACTGACTTCCAAAAACAGCACTACAAAGTGAAAAATAACTTTAATTTCGGAAGTAGGTGTCTTAAATTTATTTTTGTTTTTTGGCACAGACTTCCGAAATGAAAGTTACCTATTTTTCAGTTTGTAGTGCTGTTTTTGGTAGTCGGTTGTTGTAAAAAGTTTTTATTTTTCACTTTTTAGTTGTGTTACCTACCCCACACAAATTCTAATACCTGCAAAAGAAATTAGAACATCATCCATATAAAAAGTGGGGAAAAATACGTATTATTGAAGCTAACTCAAAAACTACCGAAGCAATTATAGTCTATTTTATATGGCACTAACTTTGAACCTCTCAAAAAAAAAAACAAAAAAAAAATCAAATCGGACTTCTCTGTAAAAAGATAAGCGTGATCAACTGATCATACATAAAAAAAAAAAAGAAATATACGTGTCGACTTGAGTACCTCGTCCTTTTCTTTCGTCGGTGAAAAAGGAGTTATGATGGGTCAAATTTTAATAAAGCATGTCTTTTGTTTCTTACCCCTTATTTATAATTTTACTTAATGATAGGACGAGCTAAATCGTAAAAAAATATGATTAACGTTAATTATGCAACGTTTATAAATAACTAGCTGACCCGACACGACCTACGTCTGTCTGTCTTAGCTATGCTGTGTAAACGCGCGAAGTTAAAACAGTCGTTAAGTTTTCTGAAATTTTCCAATTTTCGGCGCAATTCTCTTCATATTTCTTTCCGTAAGAACCTTTCACAAAGTATTAGAAAACTCGAAAAAAAAAGATGAATGAAAAAGTTATGGCGTAACCAAGGGAAATTGGGAATAATTTTTATATATATAGATTTTATTCCGTGTTTCAAACATATAAGCCTAACCTTTAAACAAAGAAAATGTTTTCAAGAAGGTGTTAGACGCAATTTATGAACGGATACATTTGTATAAATCAGCCTTATCACATTGCCGACTGTGTCGCAAAGCTAAACATTTTGGCTGGCCGGAAGAATTTGCCATTCCCCTTAAATTCTAGCGGATACAAAGCTTTGCAGATATGTATGAAGTGGCTTGAGGTTTACAAAATATTATAACTTTTCCCGAGGATTTTACTGAGAATTCTAAAAGGAAGTTAGGAAGAACTTGCTAGCCACAAAGGACCACACATATTCAAGAGTCAAGTTCTTCATGTAGACCACATCCATAGTAAACTTACCATTCTTAGTAGCAGCATTATCGTTAGTACTTCAAAGTCTCTCTCAACATCTCGAGCAGCTAGCAGCAATTACTCAGCAGGTCAGCAAAGCGGATTTTAAGTTAAGTTAAGTTTGTAGGCCAAAATCAATCAAATTAGTAAAGCATTGGTCTAGTTAAGACCTAATGGAAACATTATATTACTCGTATTTGTCCACCGCACAACGTCAACGGGATGTCAACGAGAAACGAGATTATTCGAACCGAACGAAACGCCCCTGTGGTGGTGTGCAGTGAACACACGACAATAGTAAATGTGTTATACAGTAGGTACGGCTGATTGATCTTGGCAAGTTCGAAATTCGCGCAGAAGGTATGTTCAGACTTGCCAAGATATTTCGGCCGTAGTGTACCTATGTATTGCTACAGACTTCCGTGCCGTCATCTCGTTCTCGTTGACGTGGCGGTGGGAAAACGGCCTTAAGGTAGGTTAGATACTATTAGTCGGACTTTTATATTAGCTGCAGTAAAATGATACTTCTACTGTAATTTTTAAAGTGGGTACATTTTTTACGAAATGACAGATCAAAAGTATCATTACACTGCAGCTAATTAAAAGTCCGACTATAAAGTCTCAATAATCGTAATTCTATACGTGTTCTAGACAGATTCAAAGATCTTGATACTTAGGTTCTTGTAAACATTATAGGTAATGTACATATTTTATACGGAATGCCAGGCTCTTATAAAAATTACTTTTATATTTAAAAATTCTACTACAGTTCGGCCGTCACGTCGGCGTCGTCGAGAAAATGCGTTCCTGACACCTGTCAGTTGGACAATTTCTAGTAACTACTCGTAATAAGGATCAAATTCGCAAAACACATACTCGTTAGTATGAAACTGGCAGGTGTCAAGAACCCCATTCTTTCGACGACCGGACTGTAGACTGAACACTGACATACTAAATCGACCCCAACGGTGCGCGTACACCTAAACCGTTATCGGCCGATCTTTACTCGGGCGTCTTCGATTAAACTCGGTCGATCAAATCAAACGTATGTAAATGAAAGGGAGCGCGTACACTACTACAACCGCTATCGTCCGATGACACCCGAAACGGCCGATCAATCCGAACTTGTTGGGATTTCTCGCCAGTCTGCCGGCGTCTAAAGCGCAAATTTAGTGTATTTTATAATTTAATTTAATAATTCTGTCTTTATTCTGTTGTGTTTCTGCCAGTGTTGTTATCTACCTAAACGACTATGACTAATATCCAAAACACAAAACACACAACACAAACACACAACAAACAAAACACACAAAACGGACGGTATTTAATTGCGGTACGAATTTTCTAAAACATACATTTCTTAGAATTCCTCCATTTTAAAAACTCGTCTATACTGGCTTTTAAGCCGCACAGTGAACTACAGAAAACCAGGCAACGTCCAATGTCGGCACAACAGCGTACCGTGCACATGCACGTCCGACTTACTCGTCCGAGTAGTTCTGTCCGCCATCGGCCGACAAAATCGGTTTTGGTGTAACCGTACCGTTACAGTCAAATAAACATAATCTTTACAGAAGATTAGAAGTTTACAAATAATGTTGTGCCCACTTGCAAGTCAGTTTATTACAAAAGTTTCATAAGCAAGGAAACAAAAGAGCAACATTTATTCCAGCAGTAAGAATATTACTTAAATTAAAAATGTTTCAAGTCGCACCAAGTCTCTTCTATTTATTTTCAGGACCGCAACAGTTTCCTTTATTACTTACTGTCATTACTTATTATAAGAAATATGCCGTGTTCTTGAGAATTTACACTGGAAACTGATTTCTCTAAGTGAAAGTACAGAGAGATATAGGCTTACGCGGGTGCGTGTATGCTATTGCTGCCTTCGCTCTTGCTATTTTTGCTCGTGTCTTCATTCCAGTGCCACAAGAGCCGTGTTTTTTCGAAATTTATATTTCGAATACTAACGAACAACGGGAATACATGTATTCCTGGATATGTAGAAATAACCCATGTCACTCTTTAGACTAAGCGAGAGCAGCCGTGGCCCAGTGGTAACGGTCCCGACTTACGAGTTGTAGGTCGTGGGTTCGAACCCAGGCAGGCGCTTTACTTTTTGAAAATAATTTCATCATCACTACTCTCAAAACGATGAAGAAAAACATCGTGAGGAAACCAGCATGTCCTAGAACCAAAAATTTGAAGAAATGTGACATCAACCAATCAGCACTGGGCCCGCGTGTTAAATTACAGCCCACTCCCTCTCGAAGAGAGGAAGCCTGTGTCCCAGCAGTGGGAACGTTATAGGCTGATTATGCACTCTTTAGCCTGTTAACGAGTTCTATGCAAAAAATCACGATCCTTGCTGTGGCTACGAAGAAGGACAACAAACACACTTTTTCACCCTGCAGAAATGGAAAACGTCTTTCCGCTACTGTGTGTGAAGTCACGCCCGCTATTGTTTCCGCACATGCTCTCTAAACAAAGCCTTAGGCCTCGTTTACGGAGACGCGGGTCGTCAGGCGGCGCGATGCGCGGGGCGGGCTGTTTCAATCACAATCAAAAAACTTCTCTGTAAACGCTATCATAGAACGCCCTATGTTTGAATTTAGTCCGGGCCGCGCCGCTCAACGCGACGCGTGACGCCCCGCGTCTCCGTAAACGAGGCCTTAGGCTTCAAACACAGTAGGAGCGACGCGGGTAGTGGACTCTGCAAGCGGGTGTCATAAACAAATGATTCCTTTTGTCTATGAATAAAGTGTCAGAGCGTAATCCGCCGCGGGAATCTTTCCCACATCCGCTACCGCCATCCGCGCCGCTCCCACTCTGTTTGAAGCCTTAGTCTGTCAAGTTTTTACTGCTGAGGTAACTTCGAAATATCCACTGCTGAAAATATATGTACCATACTTTCCTCGATTGGTGATGGAAATCTCGATTCCTTTGGTTGCCTTTTACGAAACCCACGAGACGACACTCACAAAGGTAGTCTTCTGGGGAATCAAAAGATTTGTTTGTATTGATCGCTTAGTTCAAAGACATGCCCGTATTTTTTCCTGTCAATGGAAAATAAACATGAAAATACTACCACAATAAAACACAAAATATAATTTATAACAAATTTTATTTCGTTGACGTTCATTATTCATATAATTACGTATCTATTTATTTAAAATTGGACAATAACTTGGGTTTAATTATTTACAGACAATTTACATTAATTTATTCGCTCCCCAATTTGACGCCATCTAATTAACTGTCAAGATAATTGTGTTAAGTGACGAGAAGTATCTTACATAAATGGCTTGGCCTGTTTCACATTTTGGACAAAATTTAGTATGTCTTTAATATTCAAGTCGTTGCGTAATGGTCGACACGTTTTCTTATTTATTTGTCGTTAGAGCTTTATTTCTGATATTTTGTAATTCTTTGGAGGCAATTCTTTTGCGACATTAAAGTACTTGATATTTTCTTTTTTTCTTGTAATTTTGCTATAGTTATTCTCTTCAAAATATTTTTGCTTTTTCTTTTCATCACTTCAAAGCGTCAGGTGTTTTGTTAGCTGTTAAGCAGTTTATTTAGTAAAAACCATGTCCCAATGGGATTTTCCATTGGCAAAAATTACTAAATTCCATACAAACTTTTCCCCCTTATTTAACACCTTTAGGGGCAGAATTTTCTAAAATCCGTCCATAATGCTCACTTTCGTGCAAAATTTTATGCTTTTAGGCCCGTATTACAGAACGTCACTCAATACTCAAGCATTACTTAAAAGTAGATTCAAGCCATTTGATTGGTTGAAACTAGTTTTAACTAATGCTTGAGTTTTGAGTGACGTTCTGTAATACGGGACTTACGGTCTTATTACAAAACGAGGTTTTTCTTCGTCATGGTTTAAACCATCGAGCCAGTTTTTGTAATATGAACCTAACTTTGATAGAAATACAGTTCTTTATACAAAACTGACAACTTAGTCCGGTACTAAGATGTCAGTTTTACAAAACTGACATCTTAACGTGTCAGAATAAAGCTCGAAATTCAAAAAAGGGTCCATGGTTTAAACCTGGGTTTGAAGATGAACCTTGTTTTGTAATAAGACGGTTAGAGTCTATCTACGCTGTGCGTTGTCAGTTAGTGACTTTAAGATTTTTATCATTATCACTATCCAAAATATGTTTAAGAAAGGGCTGCAACCTCATATTTAAGAAAACCGCCCCACTTTCTTGTTATTTATATTGCAAAGACCACCATTTTCGACCCTATCCGTGCGGATGTCTTTCAAAAGTGTGCAGTATAGTCTTTGGAAATGCCATAAGCATCTGCGACCGCCATTAAAGCTGACTATGACTATAGATTAAGGGGACTATCCACTTTCAAACCCTTATTTATGCTCCTTGACGGGTCTTATCTTTATGTAAAAATCTTATATCTTGGAAACCTTGATTTGCGAACACATAGTAAATTGTTACTTGCCATTTTAAACTCGTCAATTAAATTCTCTAAAGCTAAACCTTAGTAACAATTAGAAGGGTTTCACTGTCTGCCCGTAATAATTAATTATTATAGAACCTTACATAACTGTTAATGAGTTTAAACAATACCTGTTCGAGATAAAACAGTTTCACCTACCCTTCATTATGTTAACATAACGATGCGGACAGACAGATAGACGATGTAAAGTGTGTTTATAATACATTAAAGTATGTACAAAGCTGTGATAGAAATATTTACAATACATAATCAACCGAATTTTACTGTCTAATGAATTTGTAAAACGTACATTTTCGCTTACTAAAACATTTTCCCCAAAAACGGTTGTTTGAGGATCCTATTCTCAATGTTTAACGACCCAAACAAAATCACTTTTACAAAGTAACTTGAAAAAAGCAAATAACGGGATATTAAAGACTGTGAAAGCCGAAAAGTTGTCTATTCAGAAGACGTCGTGGCTTTTTAACAAAGTTTTTTTAGGCACCAAAAGATACACATTCCTTTAACCTTTTAACCCCAATTAAATCACGTTTGTTTTACGAGTATCCTCAAGCAATAAAAATACAATACGATTTTTTGATTCAGCTTATGGTTCACTTCAGGTGACTTTAGACATTCAAGTGCCGAACTGTAGGTTGCTAAACGAAGGTTTTCTTAGTACGTATAGTGTTATCAAACAACATAGAATGGAGGCTGTTTTATCTAGTGTTGATTTTGCACATCCTTGTTGCATCGCTGCAGGGTGCTCACCTAGGAACAGAGAATATTTGAAATGAGATACAAGATAAATAAATTTGTAGTAGGATAAAAAGTCGTTCAAGTAATTGTTAGTATTAACAATGATTTCGACAAAGCGTTTGACAAAGTTAACTTTGGAAATTAACAAAACTTTTGCTCAACATTGACAAAGAATGTTTAAATTGTTAGTTATCTATTAGAAATTTGTAATAAAATTTGAGTTTCATTGTTAAATTTTGACGATTTCTTACCAGATAAGACGTGAACTCTAGTGGCTGCCGAGGGAGCGTTATTAGGGCCACAAGTATAAACTCCTGCATCTGAACCAGTTGCCCGCTGTACTAAGAGTCGGCTGGT
Source organism: Cosmia pyralina (assembly GCA_946251885.1). Classification (NCBI taxonomy): domain Eukaryota; kingdom Metazoa; phylum Arthropoda; class Insecta; order Lepidoptera; family Noctuidae; genus Cosmia; species Cosmia pyralina. The sequence goes on along the minus strand of OX276346.1, from coordinate 8,029,975 downwards.
ACTCTTCAGGCCTTTTTCGGTGACCAGCGATATGCCACCCCTCGCAGAGTCGAAATTGATCACCTAAAGAAATATCAGTTTAAAACATTGTTGATTTTTCTTCGAAACTATTTTGGTAGTACGAGTATTAAATTGTGTATTTTCAGCTATATGAAAGTCGATTTAGAATTTTCGTTTCCGAAAACATAACTGGAATTTAAAATTGGACAAACATGTTTCGAATGAAATCAGTTCGTGATTCTTTTATTTTCCTATCATTATCAATGCAATATTACATCGGCAACAAACATCAACATTTGCTTGTTATGTTGATATTTGTTACTACATTATATTGACACTATTAAATTTCCATTAAAATTTAATGCGGGTAACTCACTGCTGACGTACTCGTAGTCATGGAATGAATTTGTTCAACAGGCCATTCATTACGTAATCGCTTTCAAACCATGAAATCGATTGACTCAGGATTGAGTCCCCAATTCCGTATACATCGGGAATTTAATGCTCTTAATCCCGACTGGCGGGGATTTGTCGACAAATTCTGTTATTAGCTGAATTTGTGAAGTTATTCAATGAATTTTTTCGGGGTACTGGATTTTGCTTTTGAACTTTGGTTTATTTAACATATTATCATAGCAAAAAAAAAAGATTGTACATTTTGATTGTAACAGCAATTAATCCACAATTTTTTATAGGAACTTTTGCCTTATATTATTTTTCTCAACAGATCATCAAATCCAGCATTATAAACACGGAATGTTGCAAATATAATATTGACAAAACACAGATAGCGTGCAGAGAGCGAGCACTATATTGTGGTCAGCAGTGATTAATGTGTGACTACGCAGTAACTGTGCGTTATTAGATACACGTGGTTTCTCGACCATTATTACGATGCAAAATTAAACTGGGTTGGTTTCCAAATCTGAACAATATTGGATTGAATAGATGTTTCCGATATTAACTTTTTTAAAATATTGATGCAGTTTGGTAGACTACTATGAAATTACTCGATTTTGTTGACAGATTGTGGGTCTGTTCGTTCTATCACACTAATGTTATAATGGCAAAAATTTGTGAGTGTGTGTGTTTGTATGTTTGTTACTTCGTCACGCTCAAAAGGCTAAACGGATTTGAATGAAATTTGGCACACGGGTAGACCATGACCTGGAAAAGGACATAGGCTACTTTTTATCGACATACCACGCGGGCGAAACCGCGGGCGGAACCTAGTTACTGATATGAAACGTGCTAAATGCTTCGTCATAATAAACATGAAAGTTGATGCGATTATTTATTAATGTATATCGTTAGCGCTATAATGCTATGTCAAAAATCATGAATTACTTTTTTTTTTCATTTCATTCTACATTAAATGAACAGATTTATGATCTACCGTACAATCGAAAATAATAAAGACAACAGATTTTATAACTCACTAAAACTTAGATTTTTAGTAATTAAAATCAATCAAAACATTTTATTTCATATAAACCTACATGGGCACTTATGAAACGCGCTAGGTAGGTGCACGGTTCCAAATTGGTCGTTTCCTATGGAGAAGAGCTGGCAAGAAACTCCAACTCCAACAACTTTAAAATAATTGGCTTTTAAAATAATTTATTTTCAAATAACAGTGTTAATAGGTATGGGAGGACAATGTAGGCCTTTCAACAACTACCAGGTACTTAACATAACAGAAAATAGTCAACAAATGTACAGTCTACTACGCCTGCAACGTTCTTACATTCACAAAATAGAAAATATTCGAACTGGTCGGTCGGTAAAATATGTGGTTCAAGTTTAGGAAAACTACGGGGTTATAAGTAATAATGAAAAAAACGTACATTTGAAATTACCTGTTCTCCATGCGTCCATGTGATCGAACTGGGTGGCTCAGGAGTGTGTCGCACTGTGCAGGTCAGGTTGATAGTGGAGCCAGCTTGAATGAACAGCTCCGGTCCACTGGATATTACCGTTTCTGGTTCTAAAAGAGATAAATTATTCTTTAAAACACACAAATTAATCATACAGCTTAATAGGCTGTAAACTAGGGGTGCATCCGATTCCGATACCGATACCGTTATATCGGCGATACTTCGGGTTTGCTGATAAATCGGCATCGGTGATATTTTTTATTGCCGGTATAACGATACTTTTCAAACGCGCTTCAAAAGAGTAATGTAAACGCGCGTGCTGGTTCGTCTATTTCATTGCAAACGAGACACGAACTATGACGTCTTATACCCAAACTTGAAAAAAATGGCGGAGTACTTTACTTTCCAAACGAGAGAGCATATGAGAGACTATTTTAAGCTTAAGAATACGAGTACTTTGTTTTTTAAACAAATATCTTATTAATGTTAATTTTAATTATTAGCAGTATTAACCTTAACAATTTTAATAACTAATAAACTTGTTCTAAGTCTGTAATTTTTATATTAATTAAAAAAAAAAATAATTAAACTTTTTTTATTTATTTTACCTTAATTTAAATTCAAAAGCGTTAGTATCGGTATCGGTATCGTATCGGCAAAAAGGCGTATCGATGCAGATCGATTATTAAAAACATAACATTATTTATCATTTTATATAACACTAGCAGACGCGACAGACGTTGTCCTATCTTGGCTATGAATATTCTTATGTAAACGCGTGAAGTTATAATGTTTTTTCTGAAATTTACTTAATTTTTTTTTTCATAAGAACCTTCTTTGACAATCATAAACACAACAAAAAAAGAATTAGCGAAATTGTTACATCCGTTCACGCGTGATGCGATGACCAAGGGAAATAGGGATTCATTTTTATATATGTGTATATAGATAAGTTTAAGCACCTGCAAAAACAATAAATACCTAATATTCTTCTTTATTCTATTCTACAGAACCCTGCAAATCTATTGAGTACGTAAAGTCGGCGACTACGTAAACACGTAGTCGCCGACTTTACGTACTCAATAGATCGAGTCAAGGTATATCATGTAGCCTTCCGCGAAAAATTCTTCATTCAAAAAGGTCGCGAAACGGTACTGAACCAAACGCGCACTACAAAGTAAATCGAGTTAATTTTGTAACTCCACCTTCTCCTCTGTCTTCAACTTCTTCTCTTCTTCTTCTTCTACTCTTAAGCTGAAATTGGTCTTCTTTCTGATGTAGTCCACCACCACCTCCTCTACCTTAGTAGTGTGATGCAATCTACAGCTGCGTCGATGGAATAGCGGGACGCAGCAAATAATGCTTGATTTATATATGCTTATTTATATAATCTGTACTCAAAGATAAGTAATGGAGATAGAGTAATACTAGGTTTCAACGTAACTGATATTAAAAAAAACCCAGTAAAAAGAAATCATTACTACAAAAGCTAATAATATTATTTTGAGGTGGCCTCATTGTATTGTCTTTGACGAAATACTTGTAGAAATTAATACCGTTAAATACCGTTTGATCCCAGATTATTAACTTTTTGTCTTGAACACAGTAGGGACAATAATAGAAGCGGTATAACGTCTTCTATTAATAGTCTCTGAGTTGACCCCATAGGGAACTCAAAAATATTCTGGTAGAACAATTTCTACGTGCATGAATTCTTATTAGGGTCCGATCACATGTACCACACCACATCAGTCAATCTGCCTAGCCTTTTCCCAACTATGTTGGGGTCGGCTCCCAGTCTAACCGGATGCAGCTGAATACCAGTATTTTACATGGAGCGACTGCCTATCTGACCTCGTCAACCCATTAACTGGGTAACAACCTGGGTTGGTGGGTAAGACTGGTAGTCAGACTTTCGGGCTTCTGACGATCCGTAACGACTATCAAAGATCTACGAATGACAGCCGAAACCTACGGCTTAACGTACTTTCCGAGTCACGTAGGAGTTTCGGTATGTGAAGATGGTCACCTATCCACGGATCGACCGCGGCAAGCGTAGCTTAACGTGATGGAACGACCCGTGCGGCTGTTATTATTTAGCCACGAGCTCTCTCTCTGTACCACACCACATCGCTGCAATGAAATGTGGGCAAGCAGTGGTTACGTGTGAATAGTTTCGCTGCAGCTTCTTGCAGTTGCGTTGTGGTAAATACAAAATTTTGATGTGGTTGTATTGTCGCTAGTATTTGTGATGTGGTTACATTGTGGCTAGTGTTTGCAGACAGACAGATTGACCACGGCTTTCTGTGTTTGCGATGTGGCCGGCCGCTAGTGTGCGGTCTCGCTGGTGGTTGCGTTGTGGCTGCTAAGTGGCTTTGATGTGGTCAGTATCGCTCATCGATATTGAATTTGACGGCCAAATGTGGTCCGTGTGAATAAATTATTCCTTATTAGTACAAATTAGCGCCCGTCCACTTGTTGCCGTTGTGGTGTGGTAGTGGTACGTGTGATCAGGCTCTTAGCGTGTCGATGGCTAAATAACACAAATATACTCGTATTTATCATCTGCCTAGAATTTCCCAACGATGTTGGGGTCAGTTTCCAGTCTAGCCAGATGCAGCTGAATACCAGTATTTTACATGGAACGACTAACACAAATCTATCTATCTTCTTTATTATATAAATAAAAAGAGAAGTCCTGACTGACTGACTCATCAACGTCCAAACCCTTGAGTCTAGAAAGCTGAAATTTTGCACAGAGGTTCCCTTTATAATGTAGATAAGGAATAAGGAAGAATTTCTCGGTAGTTCGTTCCTGTGGGATATTTTCCGACATCCACGCGGGCGAAGCCGCGGTCCAAAGTTAGTATATTATATCTATTAATTTAGACTGCTGTAAGGTTAGAAATAACCCAAGAAACGATGGATGAGTTTGTTTGAAAGATGATAATGGTCGGAAAGGGGCAAATACCAAGTTGACGGTTGATCGAGATGTTTGAAAGAAGACATAGACCGAACGACCCGACCCCAAACTGATTGAGACAAGGGCAGGAACATCATGATGCCTTTCATAATTATGTTAAGGCAGTTTCAATTCGTAAATTTTTGACGTTTGAAAAGTGCTGATTCTCAGCTTAGCCAAGTTTGAATAAATGATTTTGATTATAAATAATGACTGATATTGACTGACTGATGATGACTTCAACTACATCTTTACTAAGGATACATGGTTGTGCATATGTCGCTCTGGTTTAATTAGCCGTTTAATTAACAGCCTAGCCTTTTTAACCGATTTCAAAAAGGAGGAGGTTTTCAATTCGTCGGAAACTTTTTTTTTTTTTATGTATGTTCTCCGATTACTCGAAGATGGCTGGACCGATTTAGATTTTTTTTTGTTTTATTCGAGAGGGACATCAAAGTTGGTCCCATATGAAATTGATTATTTGCTGGGGTAGTTTTTGAGTTCGCTTCAATAATACGTATTTTTCCCCCACTTTTATATGGATGATGTTCTAGTTTGTTTTGCAGGTAGTGGTATTAGAATTTGTGTGGGGTAGGTACCACAACTAAAAAGTGAAAAATAAAAACTTTTTTACAAAGAATACAACCGACTTACAAAAACAACTACAAAGTGAAAAATAACTTTAATTTCGGAAGTCGGTGGCAAAAAACGAAAATACGTTTAACCAGACACCGACTTCCGAAATTAAAGTTATTTTACACTTTGTAGTGTTGTTTTTGGAAGTCGGTTGTATTTTTTTTAACTAAACATTATCATCACCTGCCTAGCCTTTTCCCAACTATGTTGGGGTCGGCTTCCAGTCTAACCGGATGCAGCTGCATACCAGTATTTTACATGGAGCGACTGCCTAATCTGACTTCTACAAACCAGTTACTGGCTAATACAATACGACTGTCAAAGATCTACGAATGACAGCCGGGACCAACGACTTAACGTGCTTTTCGAATTACGGAGGGGTCTTGGTATGTAAAGATAGTCGCCCATCTATGGTCCAACCGCGGCAAGTGCAGCTTTATCTGTACGATCGACCCGTGAGGCTGTTATTACTTAGCCAGAAGCCCACACACACACAGCATGTTTCTACATTATAATAATTACAATTTATAATTTACACGTGCCCGCATTATGAGTACCTACCTACTTATGAGCTAGTACTGAGATAACATTCTATCGCGGCCATTTTGGCTAAGGGAACGTAGGACGAGACGAGCAATCTCAGTGGAATCAACAAATACCTGTGTTCCAATTATTTAGGTCCCAAATGTAAATACTAAGATGTGTGGTGTTTCTACAGTAGGTAGTAAATGTTTGTGGAGGTAATGGATATTTGAAATAGGGATTACTATCCTATCCTATCCTATCCTATTAGGGATTATAGGGGTTACTTGTAATACAAAGTACCTATGATGAAACATGAACTTCTGTGGGAAGATAAGTAATGTTAAATAAAATTGTGTTTTTTTATTTTTTAACCGACTTAAAAAAAAGGAGGTTTCTCAATTCGACTGTATTTTTTTTTATGTGTGTTCGCGGATAACTTCGTCGTTTATGATACAATTTTAATGATTCCTTTTTTATTGGAAAGGAAGTATCCGAAGGGTGGTACCATGATAAGGAACCCAGGATCTGACGATGGCATCCCAGAGAAATCGAGGGGAACCTTCAAATTTTATAGGCACACCTATAGCGATTTGGGTATTTTTATAGTAACTCGTGCATTTGCTCCCGGAAAGCACCATTTGGTGAAGTGGAACTGATAAAGAAGACCACAGATGGCCATCGGAACTACTCAATAATACGTATTTCACGGGTTGCCATTCGTTATCGCTAAGCAATTTATGCTCGTCACAATACATATGTTGAAGTGGAGCTGACGGTGATTTCACCATCAGCTCCACTTCAACATATGAGAATTCCTTTCTGAAAGAAATCCTCAAAAATTAACGTTCTTCTTTTATTAGATTTACTTTGGAGTAGATGATGATAATTTAATTTGAAGGCCTAAAAAGTCTTACTGGTACCTCTCAAAGTCAGCAAGGAGTTTATAAACCTCCTAGATATCTGTTACCAACTTCAGATTCAACAAATTTAATATCGAAAGGGAAAGAAAATAGTTCTGTTTCGCAGACCATTTTTGAGCTTACGTTATAAGAAAAGTTTGAAAAAATAAAATAAAATAATAAAAAAATATTACCTAGGTCCTTTACCTATAAAATTGTCGATTTTTGATATCGGCTGGTGTTAAGATCTTTCATTCTATTTAGAATTCCAAATTCAAATTAATTTTATAATATAGCATGACATTTTTTTTTCCAAAATCGAACAAAAATCGAACGACCGCGGGAAAACAAATTTAACAATTAGTTAATTTTGTTTTCCCGCCGTTCGATTTTTCTTTGTTATCGATGTTTTTGTAACCACGGATAAATCGAAATTGCACGTGGCACCTACGCATCACAGAAAGCACGCAAAATTAACGACGTATGCGGTACCTTATTATGCATTAAAGTACCGCAAGTGAACGCACGGTGCGTTTTTGTGTTGATCGCTTCCATTCTGGAAATTTTGATTTCAACAATGAGCCCGGGAAGAAATTTCAAATCCAACGAGGTGGTGAAAAACGCCTTTAAATAGTTCATTCATTTGACTTCCATTAAAATGGCAAAAATGCATCGACATTTCTTTTAAAAAAAAAAATAGATTTTTTGTGTGTAAAACGGCAATTTCATGGGTAATCCTAATAAAACAGTAGACAGTCTATGTCGATGCACCTAAGAAAATATTTTTTTTACGAATTGGATTTGAGATTCATAGGCGAAGTTGTTTAGTATGACAGGTAGAAACACTTCCTTGATGGATGAAGGTGACTAAATCGCTACCCTGAAAATCGACCATAGTTATACTAACCTACAATATTAAGGAAGACTGCATGCCCTATAGGCGGCGTGGTAGATATCTGGCACTCGTACTGGCCGGAGTCGCGGCGCTGTGGGCTGCGGATGCGCAACGCCCACTCCTCGGAGCGCGGCTTGTGCTGCGCCTCGAAGCGCTGATCCGACGTGTACGTGTAACGGCCCACCGTCAGCAGGTGGATGTCGCGGTGGCGGACCCATGATACCTGAGGGAAAGAATAATAATAATACCAACCTAGAAGAGGCATTTGTAACTGAAGCTTATAGCACAGGAATCCTCCTAGTTTAAGCCCAGTTGCACTAGTTTTGTATCTTGCCGGTAACATAGTTCAATTAAAGGCACAATAAAAAATGTAATAGGTTTAAGTCTTGAACAAATAAATATTAATTTTTATTATTTTTTTTATTTTTTTTTTATTTACGGCCTCTTCTCATACAGAAAAGGCACGAGCATTGATCACCACGCTTACTTAAGACGGGTTGGCGATTTCAGACTTATATTAACTATAAATTTAGGTTTCCTCACGATGTTTTTCCTTCATCGATATGAGTGATGTCCAAGATAAACTCAAAGAACAATAACTTTTACTAACTGAGAAATGATGTGACACTTACTCCCCCCGCCAATTTATCGCCCCCTTTAACTCGGCTGTCTGTTGGCTAGGCAGTATTGCATTGTCGTGATTGGCTCAGCCCAGAAAATAATTACTCACACACAAAGAAGTGTGCGGTGGTTTCTGGAGTCACTTTATTTAGAGTTCGTTTGCATGGAAACATACGGAAAGTTTTGTCATTTTGTCGTTTTTCACACGAAATTATCCCACGAGAAAGTACTACCAGGATTAAAATAGGTAGCCTATGTACTATTCCAGACTATAATCTATCTCTGTGCCAAATTTCATCCAGATCCGTTCAGGCGTTCTGGCGTGATTGAGTAAAAAACATCCATCCACCCATACAAACTTTCGCATTTATAATATTACTAGCATTTGCCAGTGGCTTCGCCCGCGTGGATGTCGGGAACCGTATTAACCGTAACCGTAATTATCCCACGAGAACCGTACATTTTTCCGGGATATAAAGTAGCCTATGTTATATTCCAGACTATACTATCTCTGTTCCAAATTTCATCCAGATATGTTCAGCCGTTCTGGTGTGATTGAGTAATAATCATTAGTAGTAGTAGTAAGATATTTTATAATTATATATTAGGATAGTAGGAAGTAGGATCCCACAGGAAAGTCCGGTTAAGTAGTCGAGACCTCTCATGGCTACACTACGAGATGACATTAAAAAAAAAAGTAGTATTTAAACAAATGTCTAATAATTAAGTGAGTGTAAAAGGTAAGACTAAAGGCTTCCAATTTTAATAAAGGTTTTTATAATAGTCAATCAAGAGTAAGGAACAGTTCTTCAATAAAAATCGATCGAGTAACAATAGAAATCAGTGGGTGTTCGACTGATATCGTTTGGGAATCGAAAATTATTATAACTAAACGCGTATTCATTGTAACTTTAAAATCCTGACAACAACACTTTCCTACATCCCTATACCGAGCGAGAAATGATAACAAATAAACACAAGCCAAGAATTAAAGGAACATGAACATAAAAAAAAACCCTTTTTATTTGCTATCTTTTGTACCTTTTTCATTCCAACGGAAACACTAGATGACACACATAGATACGATACAAAAGGGTTTCCCTAAATCGAACACATAAAATTCACTTATAAAACCAAACATTTTGTTTCATCTTTAGAAATGATCAAAATGTGTTGATTACTGAAGAGTAAAGAATATACGGGCAAGTGTGATTTTTTTTCAATAGAAAATATGATAACAGTTATATCAAGTCTCTTGGACTCAATGGAGCATTTATAGTACAGTCCCAGTTCGTCACCTATAAGTGACATAAAAGATTCATTGTTGACAATAAGTTATAGTCTTCATAATCTACAATGTCAAATTAAATTAGCTAGTGAAACTCCGCAGACGTGATGAGCATCGATATCTTAACAAGATAGAACAAAAAGAAAGATTTGATGTTCTTTTTTAGGGTTCCGTAGTCAACAAGGAACCCTTATAGTTTCGCTATGTCCGTCCGTCTGTCCGTCCGCAGCTTAGCTCAGAGAGTCTTAGTACTAGAAAGCTATAATTTGGCATGGGTATACTTATTCATCACGCCGACAAAGTGGTAAAATAAAATCATGAAATTTTTTTTTTTTTCTGTACACGTAAAGTGGGTATGGTTTTTTTTTTATCGTCTACCCCATGGTGTGGGATGTTTTTTTTTTAATCTTTATTTATTTACAGGGTTTTTTGTATAAAGAATATGTCACCCCGATTATTGAATACAATACTTATTATAAATTTACAGTAGGTATAGATATAATAAACTAGTCTACCCGCAACCTTGTACCCGTAATAATAATATGATAAAGTGTTCTGGCCTCATCTGACAACGGTGAGGCCAGTACGCTATTATAGAAGCCTACAATAAAACTACTGTCAAAAGCTTGACGTCTTCGGACTCCAATAAGATCACATTCCGTCAAAATGTGATGCACATCTTCTATGACTCCACAAACAGTACAATTGGGTGAATCAACTTTGCGCATCATATAACTATTGAGTGGAACGTGGCCGGATCGAAGTCTCAAAGCCATCACAACTTCTTGCCTGTTCATCCTGCCTTCGCTGAACCAAAGCATACGTGTGGGATGTTGTTGGATAGGTCTTTCAAAAATATTGTGGGTTTGTGAAAACAATTTTTCGATTTAGGGATCCATTTCTGAAATATTAAGCTTTAAAGTGTTAATTTTTGAGAGTCAAGTGTCCCCCCCTGCCAGCTAAACGGTTTGTTTTGGATGGATGAAAAAATTCATGGTAGTAGTATATATAACGAAGTTAAAAGGATAACTATCACAGCTAAGTAGGCTTGTCAAGTTTACGAGTAATAGTCAACCAACAGTAATTTCGTACAAATTCCATTAAAACTTACTTATAATAATAGGTCTTTACCTATGAAATTGCCGTTTTGTATGAAAAAATTTAAACGAATTTTTTTCATGCATTTTTTATTTGTATTAATCGAAGTAATCACCCATGCAATCAATGCATCTTTGCCTACGCAGTGGCAGTTTATTGATGCCCTTCTTAAAGAAATCAGCTGGACGGGAGGCAACAAATTCTTCAAAGGCATTTTGTACTGCCTCTCGGGTATTGAATTTTTTTCCCGCCAAGAAGTTATCCAAATTCTGGAAAAAGTAGTAGCCTGTAGGCGCAAGGTCTGGTGAGTAGGGCGGATGACGGAGAGCTTCCAACCCCAGTTCTTGCAACTTGGAGACCGTCTGTTGTGCAGTATGAGGTCGCGCGTTGTCGTGCAGGAGCAGCGAAGACGAGCGATTGACCAATACTGGTTCTCCATCATTGTGTTCAGTTCTTCACAGTACACATCTGAAGTAAAGCTCACCCCGTTTGGTAAGAAGCTGTGATGAATCACACTGGCGCTAGACCACCAAACAGTGACCATCACTTTTCTAGGGGTAAGTTTTCGTTTAGGGCATTGTTTAGGTGCTGAACCAGGATCCAACCAACTTGCTGAGCGCTTGCGGTTATCAAACAGAATCCATTTTTCATCGCAGGTAACAATGCGGTTCAAAATTCCTTCATTTGTGTGTCTGTTGAGCAGTGCAAGGCACGTCTCGACGCGTACTTCGCGCTGGCGATCATTGAGTTCGTGGGGCACCCATTTGTCAAGCTTTTTTACCTTGCTAATTTGACGCAAATGGACCAATATTGTTTTGACGCTAACGTCGAAAGCTGCTGCTAATTCAGCCGTAGATTGTGTATCATCAGCTTCCACAATCGCCTTTAATTCGTCATTGTCGACCAAAGTCTTCGGACGACCGCGAGGTTCATTTTTCAGGTCGAAATTTCCAGAACGGAAGCGAGCAAACCAATAACAAGTGGTGCGTTGGTTTGTAGTGTTAGCTCCGTAAACGTCGTTGATGTTGCGTGCCGCTTGTGCCGCGTTGCTGCCACGACGGTACTCATATTCCATAATTACTCGAATTTTTAACGTATCCATGATGACGAAAAAGATTGAAATGCGATGAAAATGTAACACTAATCAATAAACAAATGACTACTTTTGGAAAAAAAATCCATGTTTTTAAAATAAAATTAATTTGAAATTAGAATTCTTAGCCAAACAAAAATTATTTTGATTTGAAATGGCCAGTACTGCAGAACGGCAATTTCATAGGTAAAGACCTAATATAACATTGTTTGTTGTGTAAATAAAACAGATATTAAATATAAGTTTATGAACCATGTAAAAATATACAAAAATAAAATCATAACATTTTTATTATTATTGATTTCTAAATTAATAATATTTACGCTCGAATAACGACGGGCGGCGGCATGCACTACGGAACCCTATTACTGCGCGTGGCCCGACGCAATGGGCATTGTTCATATTTTTTAATATGTTGTAATTGAAAAACCATTTCGAGGAATAGTGTTACTGATCATTACGGACTAATTAATCTTGAAAAATATTTATATTTTATTGTTTTTTTTTATAAAATACGACTGACCTTGTTTGCCCTTCAAATTACGTCAGCTTTGGCCGTACAGTTTTGTATCGTTGCCTCAAAAAATAAAAAGTAAATGGCAAGTATTGTCTATAATCTGTCAAGATAACCTCATAAGTATAAAGTTTTTACAATTATTATTCCTGCGACTTGCCTCATAATCTCATGTACTCGTAAATCTCATTACATTATGTCAACACTCGACAACACTTACTATATTGGAAGAGTTATGGAATACAGGAAGCGCTTTGTTCCAACTTGCAGCAATAATAGTAATAATAATCCAAACAAAATTTTTGTTCGTTTTAGAGAAGATTTGCGAGAAAAGTGGTGTCATGATGTAGGCGTGGAATATTGCAAGGTTTATACAATGTATTGTTGCGAAGATCACTTTGATGTAAGTATTTCAGAAACTTGCGCGAGTCGGCTTTAACAAAAGTATCGCTCATTGTGGTTCAGGGAAATGAACAATAATGTCGTCGCCTCGCTTATTAACGTAGTCTTGCACCTTAAAAACCACTTTGCGTTTAAAAGCTACCGCTTCGGTAAAATTTTCGTTATATAAGTTGTAAATAGGTTATGATAGTATTCGATTACGTATGACATATATTGACACTTTGACAGATTTGAGATGGATGACGTTGTGTTGACAGATTTAAATTTTTAATTATGTACTAGTGGGGCAACGGCACAATCTTTTGTGCCACTGATGACGTCACCTACCTTGAAAATTCAAAATATTTTAAAATTCAATAAAAAAATAACTATTGAGCCAATCATCAAAATATTCAAATTGGTTTCTCAAAATGCTCTAAATTTTCAAAAAATTAAATAAAATCTAATGGTTAAAAATTTTAAACAATCCCCATTGGCCGGTTTTTTTTCTGGTTCTACGACCCCTGGTTGTTTAGTTAATAGGGTGAGTTGACAAAATCCGTTCTTTTTTTATCGTGTTTAGATATCGATTCCCATCTTTCCAGTGAAGTTAACACAAACAAATTTAGTTTTTTAAACTGATAAGTATTTCAAGTAACTTGACCCCAAAAAAATATCATCAAAATTTTGTTTTATCAAGTTTAGATATTTTATGTACCCACAATTTCTGCAGAGTTTCGCTAGCTAATTTAATTTTAACTTATAAAATTCTTTGTACAATTGCTGAGAATTACTTATCAGACCTCACCCATCAGAGCAAAGAAAGCGTCGCTCATTAGCATAGCAAACCTGCATTTGCATTCTTGAAACTTCACTAACTGTCATCGTTTTTTGTATGCTTTATTAAAACTTCCTTCGTTAACTATGAAAACGACTGTCAGCTCCATGCTAATGGAACAATGTCATAGTAATCTATGATAATCCCATAATACTGAAAGTTACAGAAGGGACAAAAGCAGGGGAAGATGTTGAAACATAAATAAACGAACTTAACATTTCAAAGGACGATCCTGTCTTTACAGAAGACACTGTTTTCTCAGCCTTCAAAGACAAAATTATTAATGAAGGTATTGATTTCGGAGGTTCAAACGACAAATTGATACCTGTTTGCTAATGGCTGGAGCTGGAACAGACTGTTGAACTATTTCATGGCTTTGAAAGGAAAGCTGTGAGTAATGATGATACTTCTGACAGTCAAAATGTCGCGGAATACAGTCCGTAGATAATGGCTCCGAGTTATTTTTGGCATGACGTTTGACCTACATTTTAATATTAATGATCATTTTAGAGGTAAATTTGTAAGGTCAGAGAAAAAAAAATCGCGTAACACATACACAAATAAAACACTACAAAATAAACACAAATAAAACACAACACAATAAACACAAACAAATAAACACATTTTAACACAAATAAATAAACACATATTTTTACTGCAGTAGGGGATCTTGGGGCAATGAGAGCGAGCGGGTAATGGGAGCGATAAAAACTGCCGATTGCCAGCGTCCAGGTAAGCATGCAGATATAATAACATATCTAGATTTGTCTTCTTTCAAGTGCCACTTGTTAAATTGTGATTGAAAGTTGATTCAAGGTATTTGTGTTATTACTTTTCAAAATGGCGGTCAGCGGGTAATGGAAACCTACATGGCTTTCACTATTTTTGCGAAGAAGTAAAGCTGATTGCTCCCATTTCCCATATGAGCGTTACTTCTCATTACCCGTAGGATGTATGGGGTAATTGGAGCGATTGATTTTTTTTTATAAAATCTTTACTGTACCTTAGTGCATGGCTGTAGTTAATTTAAACTGTGATGAAAAAACGTCAAATAAACGAGGTTTAAGTTCCTAATTAAAAAATTATAACAAAGTAAACAAATGTGTTTTATCAACATTTTCCCTTAGTATGCTCCAATTCCTCCGCTGGTACTCCGCATTCTTACGACAGAACACTCTAAAGTACTTAAAAGCAACACAATGTAAATTTGTATCAATCTTCGACACCACTTCGTACAACACTCATCTCAGCTTGAGTTAAACGACAGCTTCTATTAAAAACTTCCAAGAGTCAACCTCTCGTACTTTATAACTTGCTATAAAAATATTTTAATGTTGTTTACAAACAGCTATTTCGTAAGTGTGACGTTGAGCTACTTAATGGTCAGGGACAAAAAGCCAAGATGGGCATAAAGAAAAAAATATACCAGTTCAATTTACCTTCAAAATTTCTTAAAGAATTCGTTGTAATGGATCGGCCTTAAGCGTTTTACTGGCTAAGAGTTATCAATGGCGGTAAAGTGCCCACTTCCGAGGAAACACGGTCGATACCTGAAGTTAAACGTAAATATAAAACAGCCTCCAGTAACACTTTAGAATTTTATGATCCAGTACACGAGGGAGGATCTATTGCCATTTGTCGGGATGATGGTATTAATCTAGAAGGCGTTTCAATCGTTTTATTTGCGGTCTTATGATTTTGTTAGGCTTATGGATTTTTTCTGAGGAAACCTACACGTGTATCAGGAATAAGTGTCGGTAACAGAACAGTATACTTTTTTGGAATTGCCTATTAAGTTAAGGTTGCTATTTGGCGTTGCCTTGGGCTGTCTGTTCGTGCACCTGTCTACATCCATCGTACGGCCTTCTAATCCACGTCGATCGCTTCATTACTACCAGCTTTGATGGACTATTTGTAGGTATGTTAGTCTACTAGTACTGGTTATAGATGTATTTCGATGGTAGCTCACAAAACTGACTTTTTTTTATTAAATACTTGCACTTCCCGCGCGGCTTCGCCCGCGTGGATGTCGGAAAATATCCCACGGCAACGTACTACCGGGAATTCCTTCCTTATTCCTTGTCTACATTAAAAAGGGAACCTCTGTGCAAAATTTGAAGCTTTCTAGGGCCAAGGTTTTGGGCTGGGCGTTGATGAGTCAGTCAATCAGTCAGTCAGGACTTCTCTTTTTATTTCTAAAGATCTTTCCACGCGTCAGATAATTTTATTAAATATCTTTCGACGCGTCAGATAATGCCAGATATTTCATTAAACTTATTCATTTTTACTATTTCCGTGAAATGAAAATGATGTTTATATTTGTGACGGTTATGGAAAGATTTAAAAGGTGAATTTTAAAATTGACGACAAGTGAATATGAGCTGTAGTGGCTTTACGGCTCCGCAGTAAATTTAAAGTTTAATGTGGACGAAACTGGTTTTAAAAGCCAGTACCGTGGAATATAAAAGATTTTTTATGATGATAAATCACCAGATGTTGAAGTAGTTTCCTTTTTTATTTAATATTACCTAAATATTTCGTGGTTTCTAAGTACATTTTGGGTGAGAAATTCAACAAAGTTGTTCAGCTTTTAGCATGTACTTAAATATGTCTGTAGAAATTAATGAAGAATTTTAAATGAAACAAACAACTCAGGATTTTTTTGTCACAAAATTCTCGGTAGGGTAGGGTAGGGTAGGGGTTACAGAAAATTATTCAGGATCGTGTCCGGTAAATGAAAATGGATTTCTCTCCTATAAACTAAAAGCCTCTTATTCCGAGAATCCGAACGTTATTGACCTATGACTCAATCGAAGGCTTATCAACGTGGCAGAATGATTAATATTTCTGTACACCTCACCATGAAAACAGATGGGATATGGTTTTGGTCACACTGCTGGAACAAAAGCCTCATTTGCGTGAGTGGGCGTGGATCCACCATGAGAACCTAGTGCAGTTGGTTTATGTCATATATTTTCAAATTTTTGGTACAAGGGGGGGTTTCCTCTTGACGTTTTCTTTCACCGTTTTAGAACAGTGGTGATGAAGTAAATTGCACAAGGTTAAGTGTATGCCTGTTTGAATTTGATCTCACAACTTGTACGTTTGGACCTATCACAAGATCGTTACCTACTGTACGTCTTAGTATCTTTTTTTGTTAACCTACGCTTCCTCACTACGGAGCATAGGCTTCCCCCAAATTCTTTCATTCATTACTATCACTATTCTACAAATCATTTCATTGCATTCTTTAGTATTATTATAAATACTTATGTTAAGAGGGCTGTCGCATTTTATTACCCGCTCACATGGGATCAAATTTTCAAGAATATTAAAATGAAAAGATGCTTTTTTGAAAAATGTAATCAATTAGCGAACTAGTAAATAATATTAATTTAATAGGTACCTAATTTTAAAAACACATTTCTATTGTGTTATCTAATAAACTCTTATCAGTTTTTTAACCGACTTCAAAAAGGAGGAGGTTCTCAATTCGGTTTCCCGATTACTCGAAGATGGCTGAATCGATTTGGATTTTTTTTCTTTTGTTCGAGAGGGTATACCTCACAGTTGGTCCCATATAAAATTGAATAACTTTGCTTGGGTAGTTTTTGAGTTAGCTTCAATAATACTTATTTTTTCCCCACTTTTATATGGATGATGTTCTAGTTTGTTTTGCAGGTAGTGGTATTTGAATTTGTGTGGGGTAGGTACACAACTAAAAAGTGAAAAATAAAAACTTTTTTACAAAAAAATACAACCGACTTCCAAAAACAATACTACAAAGTGAAAAATAACTTTAATTTCGGAAGTCGGTGGCAATAAACGAAAATACATTTAACTAGACACCGACTTCCGAAATTAAAGTTATTTTTCACTTTGTAGTGTTGTTTTTGGAAGTCGGTTGTATTTTTTTGTAAAAAAGTTTTAAGATGAGTTAGCTTCTGACGCGCCAATTGCACCCCATGTGTGCATAAGGAAAATCCATTAAAATCCTTTACATAAAAGGTATATAAGCTTATATATATATACGTAAAAAACATTATCCGATGGGAAAAAATCAACATCAGTAGTTGTGAACCTATGGGGTTCGCAACTAACCCCCCTCCCCCCCCCAATCCCCCTGGGGTTTTGGGTTCATACATAAGTACATAATATGTTCCTTTGAAGAGATAAATGCCACATTAAAAAAGTGTTTTTAATATTTACCTATTAAATTAATGTTATTACTAGTTCGCTAATTGATAAAATAACATTCTTGAAAATTTGGTCCCGTGTGAGCGAGAGAGGTGACAAAATGGGACAGCCCTCTTAATATTTTCATCGTCTTAGTATCAGTTAATTACAATTACTTACCGTCCTATTTTGCAAGTTCTTGACTCTGCACAGCAGTCGAACTGGGTGACCAACTAAGCCAGTTATATTCCTTGGCGTGCTGGGGTCGAAGTAGGGAGCGTCCGGGGAACCCTGCCACTCTTGAAGGAATTCAGCTCTGAAGTGTCGCGAAGAGATGTCCATAGTTGTGTGGTCTTGCGGTGACTCGGTACCGGAATCAGCTGGTGGGGAAAAATTTACATTTAATAAACTCAAACTCAAAGCATTTATTTCAAATAAACCAATTACAGGCACTTTTGAATAGTCAAGGGGTCGGTCAGTCAGAAAGATGAAGCTAGTTGCCCATTCCAAAGCGTAGTAGGTCCCTATGGAGAAGAGCGGGCAAGAAACTCCACGGACACTCTTTTAAATCAAAATATTTTTACAAAATATTGGTTACATCGTTCATGTTGAAAATATACATGTGAGAACAATGTAGAAAGATGTGCACGTTAAAAAGCGTCCGTAATTAAAAGACAAAAACCACTAAATTAAAAATAAGCCGTGGCAGCTAAGAGACGACCAGTCCCACCTGACAGCACCCGTTCACGAACATGACGCATGGATCAGCACCCATTAGCTCAACCATTTTGAAGGGAACTTAATGATCCAACCATACGCTACAATATAATAGTTATTATTCTTTTAACATAAACTGCTGACTTGAATCAAGTTGAGTTTGAAGAATATAGCCACTATCCACGGAGCACGAATCCACTGCCGACTCCGTGCCTCTATCGCTAACCTGTGTGACCTAATCAACCTGTATGAACCCAACCTAACCTAACGCCCAGATACTGTAACTATAAGTCATAATTATGTAGACAAAAAGCTTCTGAGCGATCGCAGAAATAACGCTAATTAAATAATGGTAACCCGGATGTTTATATTTTTTTGGATTATGGATTCCCGAAAATATATTTTTTAATACCAGAAATATTAATTTGTTTCGTTTCTTGTCTTTCGTATGTTAATTGCAATCTTGCAAAAGTTCAGTACATACGTACATACGGTAAGCATTATTATTAGGGTTCCGTACCAAAGTGGTAAAAAGGAACCCTTATGGTGCGACTCAGTCTGTCTGTCTCTCTATCTGTCTGTTACAGCTGATCTCAAAAACTACTAATGCTTGATGACATTTGGAACAGTTTTAGATAACGTTTGCCCAACTGTTTTGCAAATAAGAAAGAAATAAAAATATTTTTTGTTTTTTTTTTGCAACAGGGATTGAAAGGGGGTCTTAAAAATTCGAACTGGGGCGACTACGGCATGTGGAGCATCACATGAAAGAGCGCTATTTGCACATTTTCAAACTTTTCTTTTTTATAGGCCGCATAGTTTTCAACTTTTGATGAAAAATGTAATATAAAATACCGTTTACCCCTCATCTCCGAAGTTTGCAGTTAGTTTATAGAGAAAAATCTGAAATTATTCTTTAAGAAGATAGAAGTTTATGTAAAGATTACAGGAAAAATAAAACAATGTCTTTAAATAGCACACTTTTTCAGAAATCGGAACGGAACCCTCGGTACGCGAGTCCAACTTGCTCTTGACCGGTTTTTGTATGTAGGTTTCCACTTCATATAGCTTTGGGGGTTCTCCACTGTGCGCCATTTGAGTCTTTAACTTTTAAGAGTCCATTTGCGATCACAAGTGCTGCAAAGACCTCGTAACGTTAGGAAACATATTAAAGTTAAGTAAACCGTGAAATTATCTATAAACCTTGTTCCATCTAAGCTAATATTTACTGAACACAGGTCATGTTATATTAGTAAATATGGACACAACACATTGAATTATTGAAATTTTGCTATTAATTTGACTGTACATAATGATAAAAGCATTCCTAAAAACAGGGAAAGGCGACAAACTACGGTTTATTTTATGGGAATTTATTAATTGCACACCAGAGAAATATTCTTACATCAAATAATTTACATCTAATTATTACATGTATACCAAATCAATGATTAAACTACTAATTAACTAATTGAATATCAAAACTTGTACAAATAATAATTATTATTTTTCATAAATTTTTGCCCAGTCACAACAAAAATATTAATTATAATAACAAAAATGTTCATCAAAAATAACAAATGCGCATCTAATAAACTTATTATTGCACTACTAGTTATCTAGTTGAATATCAAAACTTGTACAAATTATAATTATTGGGCACCCGAGGTTCTGTTTGGTTAGGTTCCTTTAAACCCTGCAGACAGAAATAGGAGCCCCGCACAGCGAGGCTCCGTCGACCTGACGTTAAGTTTAATTTATTTAGATATGCAAATTTTGAGGTGCAAACAGTATTTTTGATGTACGTATTCTGTTGGTAAAAATTGTTTTTTTTTTTTATGTGCGTTTAAATACAACCCTTATTTTATTCGAACAATTTTAGAAGCTTTCTTGAGTGTAGTTTTGTGTACAATGATGGGTATACTGAGTAAACAACTCTGCCTGCCCTTTCAAGGAATACAGGCATGAAGTTATTTTAATACAAAAGCTAAAAAATATTGTAACAAAGTATTTATCAATGAACAGCTTATTTTTGCTCAGATTTCTAAATCCTCGCAGGCTTTGCCCTACGGCTTAGCGATGTTTGCAGATTGTTTTCAGCTAAATTTAGCTGCATGTTAAAGCTGTACTGTGGAAGTAATTTAGCCGATCATATATCTGTACCGGGAGAAGGATAATATAAACAATTAGAGTTAAAATGAACTAAGGTTGTTTTTGCTGATTCTGAGGTACAAAATGGTTAAAATAGGGTAGTTACCGTTACACTTTGCATAGAAACTTTTGCTTTTTTTATGAAAGAAAGAAAAGAAAAATGCGTTTAATTGGCATTACAGCAAAAAATAAATACACCTTAAAATTATTAAAACATAAAACAAAGATTGTGATGCCAAAAGGGCCTCAGCTCAGCATATTGTCAGATGACAACACAAGGTGTACCACCTGACGCTAATTTTCAGCTGCAACCCACGAGTGCCATACGCTAGAATATAAGTCTAGAATAATCTGAATAATTAACACAAGGAGAGAATAGATTTAAGAGAATTAATTAAAATGAAATGATGTGACATGCATGCGTGTGTGTGTTCATCAAGTTAAGCTACGCTTGCCGGGGTCGGTCTGTGGATGGGTGACCATCTTTACATACCGAGACTCCTCCGTGCCTCGGAAAGCACGTTAAGCCGTTGGTCCCGGCTGTCATTCGTGGATCTTTGACAGTCGTTACGGGTCGTCAGATACCCGAAAGTCTGACAACCAGTCTTACCAAGGGGTATCGTATTACCCAGTTAATGGGTTGTGGAGGTCAGATAGGCAGTCGCTCCATGTAAAAGAATGGTATTCAGCTGCATACGTTTAGACTGGAAGCCGACCCCAACATAGTTGGGAAAAGGCTAGGCAGATGATGATGCATGCGTGTGTGTGTTGTATTGTGATTAATTAAAATCTAAAATAAATACCCAATATCAATATTACCAAATTAAAATAATCAAATAATAATACATCTATATCTAATAAATATTAAGCACCTACATAGCAAAATCATGAGACTGCATTATATTCTTATTTTGATGTGGTTTTATTAAGATTTAGAGCACAAGACAATAATCACTGATTTTAATAAAAAATAAAACTGATAAAATTGGTATCTATAAAATTGATAAAAAATTATAAAATAATAAATTACATTATATGGCGGATATGTCGGCACAAACATTTTCAAAATCTTTTTGCTGGTTTAATAAAAATTCTTTTAGTTTCAATTCAAATTGAAACTATGTGTCGTGTATCTCTATGTCGAGTATCTTTTACTGTACTTTATGGGAGGAGGGATATTGTTCCAGCATTTAGTAGCTGCGTAGCAAAAACTGTCTCTAAAAGCTGCCGACTTGTGCCATGGGATAGAAAGCTGTTGAGAACATTTTTATGCAAACACCGACATGAAAAGTTACTTATTCGATAAAACTATACTTAATAGATAAAATAAAACAGAAGTGTTTGTTTTTTTTTTCTGTTAGAACGCGATCATCGCTGAAACTACAAATCGGATTTTAAAAATTCTTTGTGCGTTTGATAGTTAAATTTTTGAGGTTATTTAGCATCATGCTACGAGCAAAATAATATCAGGAAAAACGCTTAGCGAAACGAAGTAATAGCGTGGGCGGGCGATGCGATGATGTGGATATATTTTATGTAACAAGAAATTTCACGCGGACGAAGTCGCAAAGCAGAAGCTAGTACTAAATAAAATTATTATTATTAATGATCCGGAGAAATGGCCAGTGTTATTTTCCTACAGACTCAAAGTAGAAAAAAATCTCAAGATTTGCCTTGCAAACGAACTTGAGAATCGAAGCCTCCATTTTCTAAACAGGTCTACATTGTAACCTCATGAATAAATAGGTCTTTACCTATGAAATTGCCGTTTAGTATGAAAAAATTAAAACGAATTTTTTTCATGCATTTTTTATTTGTATTAATCGAAGTAATCACCCATGCAATCAATGCATCTTTGCCAACGCAGTGGCAGTTTATTGATGCCCTTCTTAAAGAAATCAGCTGGACGGGAGGCAACAAATTCTTCAAAGGCATTTTGTACTGCCTCTCGGTTATTGAATTTTTTTCCCGCCAAGAAGTTATCCAAATTCTGGAAAAAGTAGTAGTCTGTAGGCGCAAGGTCTGGTGAGTAGGGCAGATGACGGAGAGCTTCCAACCCCAGTTCTTGCAACTTGGAAACCGTCTGCTGTGCAGTATGAGGTCGCGCGTTGTCGTGCAGGAGCAGCGGAGACGAGCGATTGACCAATGCTGGTTGGAGATGTGCCAGCTTCTCCATCATTGTGTTCAGTTCTTCACAGTACACATCTGAAGTAATGCTCACCCCGTTTGGTAAGAAGCTGTGATGAATCACACCGGCGCTAGACCACCAAACAGTGACCATCACTTTTCTAGGGGTAAGTTTTCGTTTAGGGCATTGTTTAGGTGCAGAACCAGGATCCAACCAACTTGCTGAGCGCTTGCGGTTATCAAACAGAATCCATTTTTCATCGCAGGTAACAATGCGGTTCAAAATTGAGCATTGCTATCTGTTGAGCAGTGCAAGGCACGTCTCGACGCGTACTTCGCGCTGGCGATCATCGAGTTCGTGGGGCACCCATTTGTCAAGCTTTTTTACCTTGCCAATTTGACGCAAATGGACCAATATTGTTTTGACGCTAATGTCAAAAACTGCTGCTAATTCAGCCGTAGATTGTGTATCATCAGCTTCCACAATCGCCTTTAATTCGTCATTGTTGACCAAAGTCTTCGGACGACCGCGAGGTTAATTTTTCAGGTCGAAATTTCCAGAACGGAAGCGAGCAAACCAATAACAAGTGGTGCGTTGGTTTGTAGTGTTAGCTCCGTAAACGTCGTTGATGTTGCGTGCCGCTTGTGCCGCGTTGCTGCCACGACGGTACTCATATTCCATAATTACTCGAATTTTTAACGTATCCATGATGACGAAAAAGATTGAAATGCGATGAAAATGTGACACTAATCAATAAACAAATGACTACTTTTGGAAAAAAAAATCCATGTTTTTAAAATAAAATTAATTTGAAATTAGAATTCTTAGCCAAACAAAGATTATTTTGATTTGAAATGGCCAGTACTGCAGAACAGCAATTTCATAGGTAAAGACCTAATATGTGTACATATTAGGTATAATGTGAAATTATATTTATAGGGTCAATTAAACTCTGCGTGTGTTTTACAGTACATTTTCATTAATTAGGTTAATAAGCACTTACATGTAATTATAGGCTTATTTATTATTATTGTCTTTTAATACATTTTGGTAATGGAAAATACATAGATACATATATATTGTAATTTAAAACTTATTTATAAGCTCAATCCCCTCAGCGGTTTTTTGCGCCAGTCCGGAACATGCATCCAGACAAACAGACAAAAGTTCTTTGTTATTATTTTATTATAAACTAGCGACCCGGCCCTGCTTTGCACGGTTTTTACCAATTTGACAAAACATGAAGGTTTCTATATTATATGTGGGTTAAATATTAATGTATTATACAGATAAACCTTCCAGAATAAATTTTCTAAATGATAGTGAAAGCCGCATCAAAATCCGTTGCGTAGTTTAGAAGAATAACGCGGCCACACAGACAGACACTAAAAGCGACTTTATTATATAATCCGTTGCGGTTTGTATATAATAGATTAGATAGGTCTACTACCCTGTGCTAACCGATTTGTGGCCTACAGATATTTTCATAACAAACCTTTCTTTATTGTTAGGGTTCCGTATGTCCGAATGAAAAAACGGAACCCTTCTAGGAACATTCATGTGTTAGTCCGTCTGTCACGACAGTCACAACTGTCACGGTCACTTTGCTCCGAATATAATGGACAAATTAAGTTGAATTTTGGTACACATATCAATTTTGGTGACCCAAATACTGACGTTTTACGTAAATAAATAAAATTTTGAATAATTGGGAGTCACTTATGAGAGACAAATAAGAAAATTAAAAAATAAAAGTTTTGTACACTGTACGTATCGACATATCGAATGAAAGGGATAATTTATCAATACTTTTAAAATTGTTTTAGAAAATAGATGAAATTGAACGTGTCTCAGTAGTTTCAGAGGTAAGGGAGGACCCCTTACTTCCGAAATTAATCAGCCAAAATTATTGATAGAGAAAATAGTTCTCTAATTATAGATTATTACAGCAAAACCTATATAGTCTATGGTCTTAAAATAACATGATAAATCTCCTAATATTGTGCGTACCAACTTACCTACATTTGTAGTTGGAATGTATGGGAGAACACTTTTTCAACTGCAATGTTAACTATGTATTTGAGGAAAATTCGTTCCAACTACGGTTCTCTTCAGTTTTCGTGGTCAGACACACACATAGCCGGTTTTTTAAATTCTTGACTTTCATAAGTGATTTCGTTAAAATAGTTTTTATAATGAAATAGATAATTGAGTTTAACTTAAATATAGTTTAAAACTCTTCAAATGCAGTTGCAAATAGAGAGACTGGCCAATTATAATTCATTTTTCAAAATATCACACAAAATAATATCTGTTTCATGTCAACTTTATTATTTTATTAGTGAAGTTCAAGTTGTATTCGATAAAACGAAATTATATTCTTGGTGCCTAATTGGGTCGTCATAACTTTTCAATTTCGATGATAAATTATTTTTTTTTACTCGAGACTCAGACTCAGACTTTCAGATTTAACTATCTAACTTTTGTGTTTCAATTATTTTTTTATTTGGAAAAGACATAGCATTTAAAATGGTCCTAAATCTCAATGACTATTGAAAGTTATAATAATATCTAGACATGATATTCTGTTGAATTTCGTCTCAATAATTTTTAACTTTCAGTAGTCATAATAACATTATATAATTATTTTGTGAATATTAAAATGTTCAATAGTCCAGATGGATGGCCATCTTTACATACCAAGACCCCTCCGTGCCTCGGAAAGCACGTTAAGCTATTGGTCCTGGCTGTCATCCGTTGATATTTGGCAGTCGTTACGGGTCGTCAGGAGCCCGAAAGTCTGACAACCAATCTTACCAAGGGGTATCGTGTTACCCAGTAACTGTGTTGTGGAGGTCAGATAGGCGGTCGCTCCATGTATCATGCATCCGGTTAGACTGGAAGCCAACTCCAACATAGTTGGGAAAAGGCTTGGCAGATGATGATGATGATGATGAACTAATATACTGCAATAAGCTTTGTCAACGAGCTTTCGGTTAAATTGCTAAACTATTTTAGATTAACTGCCTTGTTGGTCTAGTGGTTGTCAGCGCTACTGCTGAGCATGAGGTCCTGGGTTCGATTCCTGGGTCGGGCAAAGTGTTATTGAGTTTTCCATTAGGAATTTCTCAGTAGTAGCCCGGAGTTTGGATTTGTCCCCAGTTGATGGCAATAAGTTCGCCTCCTGTTACATGAGACTGAAACAATAACTGGCGAAGTGTGGGTGTACTATAATTACACCTCCGCCTAATCCTTCGTGGAATACAAGCGTGATGATGTCACGTTATTTTAGGATTAAAGTCCCAAAACAGGCTTTGCATGTTGCACCCACGTTCTCACATAAGCTTCCAGCAGATCGAGCTCCTCTAATCTCGGGGCCACACCAACGTCAACACCAATGCCCATCATCGCCATAAACATCGCGATAATTATTCCGATAACTATCGCGATAAAATGAGTGGCCAGCCACCGATTTATCGCCACGTCAATCGGTAATGTGAATGCTGTTGTAAAATTATCGCGATAAGTTGTGGCTACACCTACTGCCTACGTCCGTCATCGCGATAATCAACGGCATATCCCGTTGGTGTGGCCGCAACATAACGAAGGCTTGAAATTGTGTCACAAATATAATTTGACATAAATAACACTACTACCGTCCCCATTTATGATAATCAACCCCATAGCTATAATTTGTTTTATCAGTATTAGCTGAGTGGTGGAACTTTAAATTAGTTTCATGGGGGTGTGAAAACCACCCCCTGTTGTTATATTCCCTGCAGTCACTGCCGTTATGCTTGGCATTCATAGTTGGAACCAGTTAGCGAATTTAATTCTGAAGTTCGTGTCCAATTTACATTTAGTTTATTTGATTTTATTTTTGCTGGTCTGTTTTTATTGCTTTTCATTTTTGTTTTTATGTTTTGGTGGAATTGTTTATGCAGTTTTTCATCGTCATTTTTAAATAACAGAGCTTATTGGAACAAGTAAACTACTTTTTATGCCCGTAAAAATATAACAGCGCGCCTAAGAACAGCTGCAATCCTATGTGGTATCTCTTTCTATCAGATAATTTCTTTCCACAATGTGAAAAAATGCTCGATGTGAAAAAGATGTGAGGAGCTCGTGGCTAAGTAATAACAACCGCACGGGTCGATCCATCAGGTTAAGCTACGCTTGCTGGGGTCGGTCCGTGGATGGGTGACCATCTTTACATACCGAAACCCCCGTGCCTCGGAAAGCACGTTAAGCCGTTGGTCCCGGCTGTCATTCGTGGATCTTTGACAGTTGTTACGGGTCGTCAGAAGCCCGAAAGTCTGACAACCAGTCTTACCAAGGGGTATCGTATTACCCAGTTACTGGGTTGTGGAGGTCAGATAGGCAGTCGCTCCATGTCAAATACTGGTATTCAGCTGCATCCGGTTAGACTGGAAGCCGACCCCAACATAGTTGGGAAAAGGCTAGGCAGATTGATTGATGTGAAAAAATGCAGTAAATCTGCAGATACCAAGATGATTCTACTTTGAACTACCATTATGAATTTTGAATTTTATAAAATTTTATGTGTTCATAAGTTTTTCATTTATATGTATACCTGTAATAGGCATACATACCAGTAATTTTAATATCTTATTGCTCTGTAGAGCAATAAATATTACTGTAGTTTTATTACTGGTATGGTTTATTTTATCTGTATGTACTGCTGTTGGTGTACCTAATAGATAAATAAATGATTTCTATACTTACTTTTTAGGGTTCCGTATCTCATAAGGAAAAAAACGGAACCCTTATAGGATCACTTCGTTGTCCGTCTGTCTGTATGTCTGTATGTCAGTCTGTCAAGACCCTTTTTTTCAGGAACGCGTAGAGGTATAAGTTGAAATTAATATCAAATATGTAAGTCTACGGTCCATTGGAGCTCTAGAAAAATCAAGCTTCTAAGTCAACGCAATAAAAAAATACGGCCTTGATGCGACATATTTTGATACTCGCAAATAAATCAAAATGTAAAGGGTATTTCCGTTGTCCTAGAATCATGAAATTTAGCAAGAAGCAAGGGCTTACAGCAAAAGTAATGGAAAAAGTCCGAAAATCGTTATCATATATATAAAAAAAATCCATAACAAACATAAATTTGTATTGAAAAGTAACCGTGACGTATATCGATGTACGGGAGAACATGTTTTTAACTACAACGTTAAGTTTGTTTTTGAGATAAATTCATTCCAACTACGGAACCCTTCATTGTGCGTGGTCTGACATGCACTTGGCCAGTGTTTTCAGAGCAGCTCGCCAGGTCACATACAAGTCCCTTCGTATCGTATCATTACATATTCTCGGATTTTTTAAATACAATTCTCCAAAAATCCTTGCAAAATGTCAGATTAACGCACGGTGTTGAGCATGTACGAAACGATGCACGAATGTGGAAGATGCAAAAAGACAAAAGAAGGACCGGGCTTGCACGTGATGTTCTTTTACTTTTGCACAAAAAAAGGGGCATTGTAACCTCCTCTATTTCTCATCCCGTGATGAAAAATAGCCAATCAGCGAGAGTACGGGCTAACTGTTAAATCTGTTAATCTGTTAATGCAGTCTTTTATGTTATTATTTTTGATCATGTTACTGAAATGACCTATTTACAAATTGTACACCAAAACTGACAATAGAGAACAACACAAACACGGCCTCATAACATCATTCCTATCCATACATCTTAGACAGAACTGCAAGAACATATCTCTATAACATTCAGTTCCCATTCAGAGTCAGCCAACCGAAAGGGAATAAATACAACGCGAGGCTCACAAAAGAGGCGCTCAAAAGAGGCGCTCTATGATTTACGAGCAGATATCATTCAGTGCCTTGTATCAGTGGGTATTTGGCAACGACATCGGTCTTTATTGCTCGCTGTTAATAGTTAATAATCCTTGTTTTTTTACTGTCCGTTTGTGTTATAGAGATGGGATCTGTCTGATCCTAATGCGAGAGTTTTATGTTTGAATTATTTGAATCTTGTTAGGGGAATGGGTTAGGGTACAACGTTTTAGAGCGCGAATAAAAGGGGTATACATAGATCTTCCTTTTTTATATCAGCCTGTAAATGTTAACTACTAAACAGTATTGGTTATTTGACCTCCAAAATGATAGGTCGTAAGTATAAGGAAATCTTTTATAATTGAGTGTTTGCCAAATAGCTTCAAACCTTACAAATACTTGCTTAATTCCATATAATATACCCCTGTATTCCCCGTAGGGTTGGGCAGAGGGTGGGTAGATATAACCATATTTCGCCAGTCAGATATGTTTAAATCCCAGGTAACAGGGGTCACCCCTATTGTCATCAATCAGACACCGATCCAGACTCCTGGCTGTCACTAATATATCGCTAATTAAGATATATTAATGTTATCTTGACTATTGAGTCATTAGATTCAACATTAGATGAATGAAGATCTGACATTTGGGACTTACATAGATACATAAACTCACGCCTTCTTCCAATGGGGATAGGCAGAAACTGCAGAAAGCCACCTGCTACGATCCTTACTACTCCTTTTGCCTCGTTTATGTTCATATATCTGGTCATACACGCACGCCGGTTGCAAGTAATATGCATCTGACCTTTCTGAAGAACATCACCAATAAGGTCACATTTGGGACATCATCACAATAGGTAAGTATTTAATTAAATTACCAATATCTGTAACACAGTTACTTTGGCATTTCATTAAACAAATCACAACACGCAACGCGCCAAATCTCATAACAAATACACTTCCTAAGCCATTCCTCATAAAATGTCTGTACGTATCGCTCGTTCCATTCTGTATCTTATTCCAGTTTTATGTACCATCAATTCGATGTACTAGCACGTTATATGCACGGTATATCGAACGTTTCAATTCGTAGCGTATTGGAACTACATTTGGTACATAAAGAGTGATCGATCACAACTGATCGTTTGCAGTGACCCAATACTTTTAGTTTATATATTTAGGACTGGAATGAGAAATAGATGGGTTCATATTTTTTTAGAACATTTTTATACCCATTTTTATGGTTCCATGGCCAAATGGAAAAACGGGTGGATGGCCTGCCATCCGTCTGTCCATGCGTCACAACTCACAGCATTGGGTTTACAGCAAAATATCTGCTAAACCAATCTTGAAGTAAGCTGTCATTCCACCTGACGACACTATTGACAGCTCATTTCTAGCGCAATTCACCAAAGTTATCATGATGAGGTTTTTACTGAATAGAATGGCTGATGTAAAAAAGGAATTTTGGATTGTTACAACAATAGCAGGATTGGAAGTAGGCTTATTTTAAACACTATAGATTGGTGTACCTACATAATTATGTCTACCAGAAATATCCGTATCCCCGACGGATGAAGAGGTTTATTAATAAAAATAGAAAAAGGGATTCTAAAGCATACCTACTGAAAACCTAAAAATAGCTTCGTGAGCCCGAAAGGGCTTAAACGAAAAGGATGGAAATAGCATCAGGTGTGAGGTCGAGGTAATCCTAATGATTAATATAATAACCTCAGCGTGTGGTTTTGGTTGAAAATGAGCTACCTGCTCTCACCATGATTGTCGTTATATTGTAACAAGAAAATGGGTATTTATAATGCTGTGATTAAATATCAAAGGCTGTTGTTTGATGTGGCTTTAGATCTCTTGTTCATGAGTCGCTCATTTGACTGGCCATTTAAATGTCTCTGTTATGTTGTTATTCTGTTTGACAGTTCTTTGAAGTTCTGCTCTCACTCACTGTTAAAAGTAATCTTAAACGGAACGAAGTACTTTCCAAGGTTTTGATTAAATCAAAATACTTTTATGTTACTAACTCGTAAAAATTCAATCAATTTGCCTAGCCTTTTCCCAACTATGTTGGAGTCGGCTTCCAGTCTAACCGGATGCAGCTGAATACCAGTATTTTACATGGAGCGACTGCCTATCTGACCTCCACAACCCAGTTACTGGGTGACACGAAACTCCTTGGTAAGACTGGTTGTCAGACTTTCGGGCTATTGACGACCCGTGACGACTGTCAAACATCTAAATGACAGCCGGGACCAACGGCTTATCGTGCTTTCCGAGGCACGGAGGGGTCTCGGTATGTAAAGATGGTCACCCATCTACGGACCGCCGTGGCAAGCGTAACTTAACCTGATCGATCGACCTGTGTGGCTTTCATTGCTTAGCCTCAAGCCCCTCTAGAGGAACTCGAGTTCCTATCTCTTAATATAAACATAAAATTTAATTGTTTACAAAATTGACACCTCACGTTAATAGCCTTTTCATATAACTGTCAAAGATGACAAGCTATGATCTGACATTTATACAGAGAATTTAAGTAGCTTTGTATGCTTGGTAAAAAAAAACTGTAAATACATATTTGTTACGGTCGCTCTACATACAATCTAATAGTGACTTGCAAATTGCAAAAAACGTAAGAAAATGTGAATTTCGCGGGCTGCCCTGGCGCTTCCTCCTTAAGAAGAATATGCTTTTAGAATAGAAATACAGTAGGTAGCTATAATTCCAAAACCGGAATAGGAAAACCTATTTGAAAAATTTTTAGGCGAGGTATGGAACTATCTGATAAACGAGCTTAGGCTCGCTCTCTATCATAGTGAGACCTAATACCGGGTATAAATCGTTACCTGTACGGTGGGATAGCTCATGCTTGAATTGACTGTTCTTGTGACGTAGGTTCGTGTGTACCTAGGACCTTGTGACCTTTAAACTCATTGATTTGTATTGATTTTTTAAGGTAATACATAACATACATGATAGCCTATATATAATGTTCGCATTGCAGGGGAATGTCCGTCCGTCTGTCCGTCACAGGGCTGTATATCATGAACCGTAATAAGTAGAAAGTTGAAATTTTTACAGATTGTATATTTCTATTACAGCTATAACAACAAATAAAAATAAAAAAATAAATGGGGGTCTTTCCCATACACAATAACTTTCATTTTGAAAAAAAAATAATTCTAACTCTAGCATGTCATTGTCTAGAACTCATCGAGTAGAGTAGAAATATAGATATATTTTATTTATCCTCAAAAATGAAGAAATAGGGGGCCGCAAAAGTTGTCAATTTTAGACCATTTTTGTACGAGCTCTATCGCAACAATTAAACAAGTTAGAAATTTAAACTTCTGTATATCATGTAACATATACTGCATTTAATCAACAAATACTAAAAACGCCGATTTATAAGGTATTTTGTTTAAATGTGGGCAATTTACTGCAACTGCAAAAATAACCTTGTAATTCACAGTATCATTATGAAATACAAAATTTAAGATGAAAAATATTCGTCGTTTAGTATTTTCATAAAAATAAAATAAGGTTAAAATTACCATACAAGAAACTTGTTTTTTTTTAAACTGAAGTATTTTGTTTAAATTACATTACACTACATAGTATTAAATATTGAGGTGGTACGGAACTCTTCGTGTGCAAGTCCGACTCGCACTTGGCTAGTTTTATTTTTATTTTAGAGTCCTTTGGAAAATGGTGGGTTGCCGTCTACGAACAATTGGCTACGCTACACCGCGTTATTTAAAAAAAAATAAACATAATAAAAATATTTATAGTACAAAAAACACCACTGTTTAGGGACCGATCTACGCGCCATTTTGACAGTTGCCATCACCATTATTGTTGTTCCTCATTCATTCTGGAATTTGTAATACAGTTAGTTACTTTAAATTTCTGCGCATAATTTGAGAAAAGTCCTATGCAAGCCTTGGTCGCAACCAGGTGATGTTGTTAGAATCACGTATGTGTATTTTCACATTCGTCCATCAATGCCCCTTTTGCAGGCCGCGGCAGCAAGGTACTATACTTACAGAATGTATCTACCTACTTACTACTGAAGTGCAATTTGCTACAGCCAGTTGAGAAAGTCATTATCTCTAAAAGTTACTTAAGTCGGATCCAATTAATGTTCCCTAGTATTGCCTGAATAAACTTAAGGCTTTACTTGAAAGCTTTGATGAGAGAAACGACTGCAATAGAGAAAAATAGAAATGAAAAGTGTTTCTACAGAATTATTTATTACCTAGTTATTTATTTTTATGTATTTACATACTCGAGACCATGGGGTCCCGTTTCTTTGGAAGGCGTACGAGAGGCCGAAGTCAACTCGCATAGAGCCACTTAGACGATTTTATATGGAATGAGGTACCAACCGAAGTGTACCCAAGGACAACCCCCGGTTGGTGCAGGATTCAACCAATCTGCCTAGCCTTTTCCCAACTACGTTGTGGTTGGCTTCCAGTCTAACCAGATGCAGCTGAATATCAGTATTTTACATGGAGCGACTGCCTATCTGACCTCCACAACCCAGTGACTGGGTAATACGATACTCCTTGGTAAGACTGGTTGTCAGACTTTCGGGCTTCTGACGACCCGTAACGACTGTCAAACATCCACGAATGACAGTCGGGACCAACGGTTTAACGTGCTTTCCGAGGCACGGAGGAGTCTCAGTATGTAAAGATGGTCACCCATCCACGGACCAACCCCGGCAAGCGTAGCGTAACCTGATAGATCGACCTGTGCAGCTGTTATTACTTAGCCACGAGCTCCTCAAGGAGGATTAATGCAGGATATAGAAACATAGATTTTGGAATATAATGTTTGGATGGATATAGTGGACTGGTTACCTAGAACTATGAAAGGACTATGGGCCCTGCCTGATCAATGTTTTATTGAACACGGAAAAAATGGCAGGGGGTGACTTGCACACCCAATAATGGACCCCCGGAAAGTGTCGCTAGCACTACTTAAACACCGAACACCGAACTGAAAGGACGTGCGCTACCAACCTTGCCCCGACCTCGTCGCGTTCCGATACGAATCCAGTTCCATCTGATTCATATGTGCTAGTTTTTATCTGATTGTTTGATAAATCGATCTAATTACAACTGTAGAGTGCATATTGAGTCTTATTTCGGCTACAACAATGGACGACGACTAGTCAGGCAACGAACGCTGACATTCTCCTCAGACATGGTATAATTATTATTATTATAGAATAGAGGAAGATTATTTTATATAAATAGAAGAAAAAAAGATTCAGTTATTTCGATAAGTGCTTGTTTGTTTTGTGTTTTCTGTGTTTAGATGGTTTGGTCATGTTGAGAGGATGAATAAAAGGCGACTAATAAAACACATTTACAAGGCAGATGTGAGTGGATACGCCCTAGAAGGACATAAATAGTCACCTTATTGGTGATGTTCTTCAGAAAGGTCAGTAGTGCTATTCTGTAAATATCTCACCGTGAAAACATGAGTGAAGTGATCTTAAAGGGAGCTGTCAATAGTGGTCAACCCCTAGCATCAGGTGGCATGACGGCTCACTTCACGCTCACTTCACCTGAGTTATCACGATGAGATGTTTACAGAATAGCACTACAGGTGCGAAGTACTCGCAACCGGTGTGCGTGTATGACCAGATGTAAACGAAGTAAAAGGAGTATGTAAGGATCGTAGCAGGTCCAGACGTTCTGCACGATGCTTAGTCAGTTAAACCTTAGTTTCTGCATACCCCCATTGGAATAGGTGAGTTTTTGAAGGTGTATTCTGTGGAAAACTAACTATTAACATAAATTCACTCTCTCTTATACCTACGAACAATTTACGTGAGGATTTCAGGTACCTAATTAATTGAAGTAGGCACTATAGTAAATGTTCGTTAAGTAGTTAATTATCGCTTCAAATAGAATTTCAATATTTTACAGCAAAATTATATCGGCAAACATTAATCTGATTATAATTAGGTTGAGTAAAACAGTCTGCTATGTTCACGCCTATTTCACGATGTCCGAATAGCCACTACTTATCGAATAAATTCAAAAATGGAACAGATATTGTCTAAAATTATCTGCCAAGTAAGTTAATAGGAACTTAATCGTAGGTGGTGAAACAGGACCTCAGTGTTTCGTTTTAATTAAAAAGGTTTAATTGGTTCAAAATATCCTATTTCTAGGCCATGAAAAGGGTGGGTAATGGTGTTTATGATTAAATCCGGAATTTGTATCGACATCATTAGATACGGTTACCCAGTTACTGGGTTGTGGAGGTCAGATAGGCAGTCGCTCCATGTAAAATACTGGTATTCAGGAGGAGCTCGTGGCTAAGTAATAACAGCCGCACGGGTTGATCCATCACATTAA
Source organism: Cosmia pyralina (assembly GCA_946251885.1). Classification (NCBI taxonomy): domain Eukaryota; kingdom Metazoa; phylum Arthropoda; class Insecta; order Lepidoptera; family Noctuidae; genus Cosmia; species Cosmia pyralina. Next base: position 7,994,971 of record OX276346.1, on the reverse strand, counting down.
GCTACGCTTGCCGGGGTTGGTCAGTGGATGGGTGACCATTCTTTACATACCGAGACTCCTCCGTGCCTCGGAAAGCACGTTAAGCCGTTGGTCCCGGCTGTCATTCGTGGATCTTTGACAGTCGTTACGGATCGTCAGAAGCCCGAAAGTCTGACAACCTGTCTTACCAAGGGGTATCGTATTACCCAGTTACAGGGTTGTGGAGGTCAGGATAGGCAGTCGCTCCATGTAAAATACTGGTATTCAGCTGCATCCAGTTAGACTGGAAGCCGACCCCAACATAGTCGGGGAAAGGCTAGGCAGATTGATCATTAGATACGGTACCGTTATTTTTAATTTTGACCTCAATAACAATATTGAAGCTATTCTTCTATCTACGTTGAGGTGATTTCCACGCGGGATTCGGGATGCGCCTGCGCGCGTTGATTGTTCCATACCTTACGCCAGTTATGGGTGCACTATAAGTCATTAATCTGTAAAAAAAAACGGTTTCGAAACTTAAATGCAAACAAAAAAAAAACATGCCACGTGCACGTGTTGGATTATTAACGATTGTTCATATTTATGGAGAATAATTAAGTAATTGAATAGTTTATTGATAATCTTATTACGAACATCAGTGTCACTCTGTCAGAATGACAGATGACAGTGACGTTCGGAAACGTTCCATTTCAATAACATTTGAATAAACTTTATTAAACGTAAATTAATGTTTTATATGTAGAAATGTATTTGCATTTCTTTGATTGATATTTCATAGACAGATGTATTTTATATTATTTGCTTATATTGTGACTTAAAAGACTCGTATTACCAACAACGATTGTAGAGTTGTCGCACAATAGGCAATGATGGTGGCTACTGATAATCAAGTTTAGACTTTATTATAATAACAATACTGTAAATGAATAAGTAATAATTAATATGATACTAATAATGTTTCTCATGATTTTACATTGCAATTTCTATGTACCAAGTTATTTCGAAATAACTTGTAACAATAGTCACGACCTGTGATTGGCAGAAATAAATCATGACCCTTGATTGGTTGAAACTAACATCGTATCAGATCTTACTTCTAGATTATAAATACACAATAACTGTATTCCTAAATGATCCCTTAATGTTTTCAAACAGTCTCGCAATATATGATTTGTTAAGTAATACCTATTTTAGAAGTTATTTGGCAATTATGTATAACCATCTGTGATTGGTCTAAAATGGCGCCAAGAGGTGGGAATAGTTTGTACCTAGTAGGTAGGTACCAGCAATATTTAAAAACTATAAAAGACGGGACTACCCCGAATTAGGGGAACTCGTTATGCTAGCTGTCGTACGGTAAAGACCCTCTGGTGTCTGCCGTAAATATAAAGCTGCTAAGGAGGTCCTATCATCCAAGTCTTTTGGTTACAACTGTTAGACGGTACAGACAGACCATGAGTGGTGTCCCATGTCCGTAATTATTAAGTTGCTAAAAGTTATAATACGTCATTGGCTAAGCCAATGTAAAACACCACGCTGCATAGCAGAAGTTCTGTGTATAATGGATTCTCTTGGTTCTTGTGAAAGATCTAACTACAATGTTCATGTAAGTTGATTGATAATATTATATCTTGATTATTGTTGATAACTATGTTGTTCTGTATGTGTTATAATACGACTAATATTGCTCATGATATTGTGCAATTCATATCTATTGTTATAGTTGCTAACTTTGAGAAAAATGATCTATGATGATCTGATCTATATTTATAAGGTAATGTGATACCTAATTAAGACTGATCCTAATGTAAAAATGTATGGATAAAATACTAAAGTTCCCGTGGAGTTTCTTGTCCGTTCTTCTCCATGGTTATCTAGTTTTGCGAACGGACAAATAGCTTTCTTAGATAAATAATTATTGACAAGCCTAATTGAAATAATAAATACCTAGTCTTGTCTTTCTGTGCTTTTCTTCATGAAACCCTTTCCTTACACACCATGTTCATAACTAGTTTCATACACAGTAAATAACTAATAATCATCTTGACATACAAAGCTTTTAATTAAGTGGATATATATATATACCTATAAGGTTAGTGTACAATCCACTTTCTAACACACGCGTCAAGGACGCCCCTTACCGCGATACGTTTGTTTTGATTGTGTTAGTGACACTGCCTTAACATTTTTTTGTATCGTTTTGAACTATTGGAATACACTGGTAGAGGGCGTCAACGACCTTTATTGCATGATTATCGTGCGGAAGGTATAATGACTTGGAAGTCACGCGACTATTCGCCAGTTTGAACACCTCCATTCGAGTTAGTTGAACCAATCGTCGTGACCGAATTTCCGTATCCCGCACGTGATTCACCTCAGTTTTAACAATATTTTTTGTCTGGTTTTTCAGTGTGCTAGTACCCGTCAACAAGTCTCACATTAAATTGATTATTCATAAATCAATTTGTATCGGATTTAGGTTCGTGTCTTTAAATTCGTTGTTTTTTTCGCACGTATTCTCTTAACACATCTGACATTGGCAGAATTGTCGACATTGGCACCTCTGCCGTGTAGAAAAAAGAATATAATAGACCAGAACTTGACACCTAATGTTCTACTATATATATGTCACATAATAAGCAAATATAAATATAAACGTAAAACTATGCATGCCGCGGTGACGCAGTGTCGCGAACCCGTAAGATTGCCCCCTACCAAAAAACGCTCAACGCACCTAAAAAAATTTTCATTTCAAAATTAAGCCCACCATTTTCCCTTTCTAATAAAACAACCGCATGCCATTAGAAAAACGACAGCGGCTCTTAAAAAAAAAGTAATATTTCTAAAACAATCCGTAAGCTTCGTACAATATAACACGATAGGTACACAACACGGAGTACTTACCGATGAGAAAGAGGAAGCCATGTAGAAGAGATAGGCATAAAGCGGATTTTACTCCGCTCGCTGTGTGCCCCATTACAGCCAAGTCGCCGAGCGGGATCGCTGGAATAAACGGGCACTGTTAGTGATTATGGATCTATGGACTTCTTGTTCTAAAGTCTTTCTTAGTTTTGAATGAAGTTTTTATGGAAAATAATAGTTTGTAAAGTGCGACTCAGTATGTCCGTCTATCACAGCTGGATATCTCAGGAACTACTAATGCTATCAACTTGAAAGGTCAATGCCCATATATGGCCCACCTCAAACACATTTTGAAACATAATCAAAAAACATAAGTTTTTTAAATAGGAATTATCCGTTTAAGTTATATTTCTAACTATGACGCCGTGATCACAGCAAATAAATAAGTAATTTAACAGAATTTAACATTATCAATGCTAGTTTCAATGTCAGTTAGGCGAAGTTTAGGGTTGCCATTGACATTATGGTCAATTTAATTTCGATTCATATATTTATTAAATCTAATCGATTTATAATGTTAAAATATTGATATAAAATAAAAAAATAAATACAAATACTCGTATATCTACTTAAAAACTAAAACACTACATCGAAAAAAGAAACAAAGCTAGCTGTCGGCAACTATTTAAATTAAAACTTGAACTCTTTTTGACTCCGGGAAGCGCCAATATTGCTAAATACGTTAATCGGGTTTATGATATAAACTGTGTTACTATGATATGAATATATGTTTAAACTGTTTTTATGTATTTTTATGGTAAGCGAAACGTTTTTCTGATGTCACGGCCATTTTAGTTTCTTTGAACGAAACCTACTCGACCTTGACAAAACAATTAAGAATGTTCATAAACACCTAAGCCCAGAGATCCATTTTTATGTATGTGTGGACTATTCTACACAAACTTATACATAGAATGGAAAAATCACTCCATTATATAAGGCTTTGCCGTAGTTAGATAATTAAATTGATCAAGACCAACAATCGATGCAACTAATCGATTATATTTCTAAATATAGCAACATTACACTAACTTTGACAGATGATGGATTTGACAGTAAAATACAGTAAATGACAGCAGAATATGTGTGCACGTTTAGATTTTTGAAAATATAGATGAAATCCCAGAATATATAGTGCATTATTATCTTGGGATAACAAAAGCACAATTCAAACAAGTATTATAAAGGACGATTTGCCCTAGCGGCATATTTAATAAAATTAAGAACTGGGGATAGCGATGAACATATTTGTTCTTTGTTAAGTGTACCACGAAGTACATTAGTATGTTTAATGAGCTTGTCCCAAGAGATACTACACCAAGTTTTTGTGCCCCAATACCTGGGATTAAATCATTTGACTAGGACAGATATCTCTCGGAGAAACGTATTAATACCAAATGGTCTATTTGGAACAGAGGAATGTCATCCAAATTGTTATTGCCGATGGGACTTTACATTTATATTGGAAAAAAGCTCTAATTATTTATATAAAAAAACACCTATTTTCTACAAAATTATCGAAACTTGGTAAAACCATTTTTAACCGACTTCAAAAAGGAGGAGGTTCTCAATTCATCGGAACCTTTTTTTTTTTTATTTTTTTTTTTTATGTATGTTCCCCGATTACTCGAAGATGGCTGGACTGATTTGGTTTTTTTTTTGTTTTATTCGAGAGGGTATACATCACAGTTGGTCCCATATAAAATTGATTAACTTTGCTTGGGTAGTTTTTGAGGTAGCTTCAATAATACGTATTTTTTCTCCACTTTTATATGGATGATGTTCTAGTTTGTTTTGCAGATAGTGGTATTAGAATTTGTGTGGGGTAGAAACAACTAAAAAACTTTTTTACAAAAAAATACAACCGACTTCCAAAAACAACACTACAAAGTGAAAAATAACTTTAATTTCGGAAGTCGGTGGCAAAAAACGAAAATACATTTAACTAGACACCGACTTCCGAAATTAAAGTTATTTTTCACTTTGTAGTGTTGTTTTTGGAAGTCGGTTGTATTTTTTTGTAAAAAAGTTTTTTTACTTGTTTGCTCAGATGGGTACATTAGAGATGTGCTAGGTGTGTATACATTAATATTAGTGTATAGAATAAGTCTGTTCTTATGAAAAAATAAATGTTATAAAAAAATAAAAACTGTTTTATTTCCAAATGGCGACTTATTTTCTTAACTGATAAGTACTAGAAGGTGTTCATAACAACTTAAACTATAATCCCATAAACTATTTATCAGTGTTCACTGTAGGCCACGGTTGTTCTAATGTGTGGGCATTGTTTTTGGAACAGTTTTAGACAACGTTTGCACAACTACATATTTTGCAAATAAGAAAAAAATAAGATTTTTTTTTGGAACAGTGACTGAAAAGGGGTCTTAAAAAATTGAAGAGGGGCTACTAGGGCATGTGGGGTAGGTAACATATGAAAAAGCTGTGTTTGCACATTTTCAAACATTTTTTTCTTTTTTTATATGCCGCATAGTTTTCGACTTTTGATGAAAAATGTAAAATAATAACGTTCCCTCCCCCCCTTTATCTCCGAAGTTTGCATAGAAACAATTTGAAATTATTCTATGATAGAAATTTATGTAAAGATTACAGGAAAAATAAAACGATGTAAAATGAATAATGAATAAAACATGACGAAATAGCACTTTTTCAGAAATCGGAACGGAACACTCGGTGCACGAGTCCGACTTGCTCTTGACCGGTTTTTATAATATGTATGTATTGAATATTTTAATTTTAATATTTTATTGTTGATTTTGATTGACAATTTTATGTATTTTATTTTATTTAGGTGTTTGATTTGATACAAAAGATTTGAAAATATTTCCTTTAGGACTATTATAGTACTAAGTACTAATAACACCTACTGTAGACTAAAGTTGTCTTTTGAATAATTAAACTTTACGTGCTTAAACAGGGTGGCAGGGACATCGACACGCAACCTGTTACCATGGATTCAGTACTTGATTCTGAAACCCCCTGCAACGAAATATTTCGTCGGTTTAAAAAATAACCGGCCAAGTGCGTGTCGGAGCACGCATAATGAAGGGCTCCGTAGTTGAAAAGAATTTATCCTAAAAACAAACTCATTGTAGTTGAAAAATTTCTAATCCCAAAAAAAAAACAAAAATTATGTCATAAAATTAAAATTGAAAATGTTTGGACTATTTCCTTTACTTGTGCCGAGAGACCTTGCTTCTTGCCAAATTTCATGATTCTAGGTCAACGGAAAGTTCCCGATTTACTTGCAAGTATCAAAAATGCCGCCTAAATGGACGTATTTTTCATTGCGTTGAATTAGAAGCTTGATTTTTTAGAGCTCCAAGGGACCATAGACATACGTATTCGATATTAATTTCAAATTGTCACCTCCACACGTACCTACCTGAGAAAAAGGGTCTTGACAGACTGACAAACAGACATACAGACAGACGGGCGGACATTGAAGCGATCATATAAGGGTTCCGTTTGTAATTTTTGAGGAACGGAACCCTAAAAACAGCTGTTTCATAGAACAGTGCAATCAATACCAACGCGGTCAAAATATATGGCACAACAAATTATTGTTTTAATAACTGACGAAAAATTTCATCTCGGCTAGAGCCGCCAGGGTCACGGGTTGTTCGAAAGAGATACCGTGGCCCTGGCACAGGCAACTGACGGAACACGGGTGGGTTTTAGTCAGTAAAAGTCTGACACGCCCTGCCGCTCCGCCCCGAGCGGGAGAAGTCATTTGATGATTTCCCATCCACAAATAAAAAAAGAAAAAAAAAGAGGAGCTCATAGCTAAGTAATAACATCCGCACGGGTCGATCCATCAGGTTAAGCTACGCTTGCCGGGGTTGGTCCGTGGATGGGTGACCATCTTTACATACCGAGACTCTACCGTGCCTCGGAAAGCACGTTAAGCCCTTGGTCCCGGCTGTCATTCGTGTATCTTTGACAGTCGCTACGGGTCGTCAGAAGCCCGAAAGTCTGACAACCAGTCTTACCAAGGGGTATCGTATTACCCAGTAAATGGGTTGTGGAGGTCAAATAGGCAGTCGCTCCATGTAAAATACTGGTATTCGGCTGCATCCGGTTAGACTGGAAGCCGACCCCAACATAGTTGGGAAAAGGGTCTGACAGTTGATACCAATATAAATTGGAAGGCCCATATTGAGGCTGTGTCCAGTAGACTTGCAAGTTTCACGTACGCTTTAAATGAATTAAAAAGGTCAACCGATTCAAAAACAGCTATGTCGGCATACTACACCTACGCATATTCATGGTTAATATATGGAATTATTGTGTGGGGAAATAGTGCAGAAGTAGCAAAACTCTTCATTTTACAGAAAAGGTGTATAAGAATTCTAGCAAACGTTAATCAAATGCAGAGCTGCAAACCTTACTTTATTAAATATGAAATGCTCACATTAACAAGCATGTACATCTTGGAAGTGGGCAAGTTTGTCAGAAAGCATGCGTCACTATTCCCATTAGTTAAAGACCAACGACCGCAGCAACGCAACTTAAGATCCCAAAACAAACTAGCGCAGCCAAGTTCAAAACTTGGTATGTATCATTCAGGACCGCTTGTAATGTGCATAAAAATTTGCAACAGATTACCAAACGACATTAAAACATGAAAATAAATTTGTAAACGCACTTAAGAAACACCTTATACAGAAGTGTTATTATAGCCTCAAAGAATTCTTTACTTAAAAAGGTTATTTCGTACTAGATTGTGCAAATAGAATAATGTTGATCAATTAATTAATATGTATAATAAAATTATAAAAATGACATTAAAATAGGTAATAATAATGTATGAATGATATAAAATGTTAATCTCATGTAATTAATATAATGTATTGACTCAATGTGAAATTTCCATTTCATAATAAGTTAATGTTTATGTAATTAATAATGTAAGTTAATTTAATATATCTATCTGCAAATATGTTGCTGTGCCCTAGCAGGGTTCATGTTTGAAACATAAACAACACATAACACCTTTTACAACATGAATGCAATAAATAAATTGATAAATTGATAAAAGACTAGGCAGATGATGAAAATAAAAAAAGAAAAAAAAGGGGGGGTCTACAATCATGTGCTGAATTCATGGTTACAGTTTGCGCGTCGAATACTATGCCACCCTGTATACTAATAACTTTTACGTTGAGTTGCACGAAGCAAACTTTAGTTTAACGGACACTTTAAATTCATGCGATCCCTTAGAAGTGACAGAATCAATTTAAAGTCTCCGTTAAACTAATGTTGGTTTCGTGCAACTCAGCATTACACTGTTATTATTATCACTTAGGGCGAATTTAACTACTGAATTTGAACGCGATCAGCACATCTTAACCACGTCCAAGAGCCTGTTAGTGTCATTATTGTGGTGATCATAATATAAGTGACCCTGACAAGTCCTGAATGCGGTTTGTAAGGTTAGATTGATGTTGATAGTAATTAGTTCTAGGACAAATTAATGCTCGATTCTTTTCAAGATTTCGCATGCAAATCTCATAAAATTAACTGAAATAAAATATAACGTAAATTTGTACAGTAACAAACCGCCTATAAAATACAATTACAAGATTTTTTAATAATTTTTATTGATGCTAGTGGATTGTAATCACTGAGGGGCTTGTGGCTAAGTAATAACAGCTGCACGGGACGATCGATCAGGTTAAGACACGCTTGCCGCGGTTAGTCCGAGGAAGGCTGACCATCTTTACGTGCCTCGGAAAGCACGTTAAGCCGTTGGTCCCGGGTGTTATTCGTGGCTCTTTGACAGTCGTTACAGGTCGTCAGAAGTCAGAAAGTCTGACAGTGTTACCAAGGTAACAGTAACTGGGTTGTGAAGGTCAGATAGGCAGTCTCGCTCCATGTAAAATACTGGTATTCAGCTGCATCCGGTTAAACTGGAAGCCGGAAAAGGCAAGGGGATGACGGATTATGATCACTTATAGTTTTATTCACATCTTTTCAGTGTCAACTTTTATTTATTTATTTATTTATGAGGCACTTCAACGACTTACTCACTAAAACATACAAAGTCAAGAAAATATACAGTTTTAGGAACTGTACTGGAACTGGAAGTGAAGAAAACTCAACAAAGTATAATATGTACGTTGTACGTACATCCCAGATTATTCAGCATCTCGAATTTCTTTTACCTAAAATGAAACTCGACGCGTCAAACCCGCGACGACGCATTAATAAAGATTCCATCATATTAAACCGGTTACAAGAGACCGACATAAAAAGGAATCCCAATTTTGGAAATTAGGACTCACTTCGTAATTCAATTTGTCTCTAGCGAATGTGATGACAGTTCGGTTGAAACCTTTTTGGTTGAAACTTATACGGGGATACTGGAATTTTGATTTTATCCTTGTGTGATAATATTTATACACTTTGATCTTCAACTGTTTTTCTGACCACATTCGTATCGCATCTCGTTTGTTTTATTAGAATAGGGAATTGATTATCTTTATTTACGAGTACCTGTCTGGCATTGAATTTGTACAAAAGATGAAATTCTATGTATGTACTTGTTGAAAGGCCTACATTGTCCTCCTATACCTATTAACTCTATTATTTGAAAATATTGTAAAAGTATTAGTAGTATTGTAGTATTTGTTGTTTGTATTTTTAAAAGAATAACTGTAGTTTCTTGCCGGCTCTTCTCCATAGGAAACTACCAATTATTGGAACCATGCACCTAGCTTCTGACGTTTCATAAGTGCCCATGCAGATTTATGTGAAATAAAATATTATTATTTTGATTTTAGGAGCTCTATCACCCTGTTTTGTGATGATTCGACATTATAATTATTATATTTTCTTTACTTTAAAAAAAGTAAAAACCGACTTCAAAACCTAAGACGAATAAAATAACTTTCATTAACAACTTAACAGGTTCTGAAGTCGGTGTCAAGCTAAGGTGCATTGAAGAATGGAAGACACCGACTTGAGAAGCTGTTAAGTTTTTGATGAAAGTTATTTTATTCGTTTTAGGTTTTGAAGTCGGTTTTTATTTTTTTAAAGTAAGTTAATTTCTCCATTTTTAGTTGAATATACAATTAGGACAATTACATGAGCCCAAGACGAACGAAAAGAACAATCATCACAAAATCCGCTTAGAAATGTCGGAGACGCAGTACATTTATGCATATAACTTCGTACATAAGAACAATTTCCTAATGTATTATATTCTAAAATCTTTCTGAAAGTATGTAAATTACGGTAGTGAAAGAATCATCAAAATTGGTTCATTCGTTTTTGAGAAAATCGCGGACAAACAAACATACAAACATACGTACTCCTTTTTTGAAGTCGGTTAAAAATGGCGGAAAACAATATTTTTGTTTTCTAAGCAGTGTGGTTACTATTGCATATCGAATATTGCTGTTTTTTCGGAAAACCTATAATATCAACGGTTATTATCTAAGAGATGTTGCTGTTTTTGTTACCAACTTATTATGTCAAACAATGAAGCTGATTTGACATTGACAGGCTGCATTCAAAGTTGCCATAATTGAAAAAATGGATATTGTTACCTTTGCTTTTAAATGACTCTATTATTGCCCGTCTATCTAAAGCATCGCCTGATAAAAAGTATTCAGCAAAATTTTATATTCTCGTCCTTATGACGGTAGTTAGGTATCTACGTTTTTGTTATATGCGTGGGTATGTCTGTGTGATAAAAACTCATTCTTTTATGTTGGCTGTAAACAATACAGCCGTTTAATGTTTCAGTAACATGATTCTACGTAATGCCACTTCTGCGGACAATGAATAAAATAAAATATAATATAAGCTTTTGTTTGGAGATGTTTTTTTTTGTTATATTGTGTCTGTTAATCACATAATTTATTTTATATTGTTAAGATACCTAGTTTACGGAAAGTGGTTTTGAGCTTTATGGTTGAATATATCATCATATTTCTACAACTTTGTGTCTATCTTTATACAGAACTTCACCATCACATTATTTTCTGGAATCCTTAAAGTATTGAAAGTCTTAATTGCCTTAGCTTTTATTGAATTTTAATGCAGGGACAATACCTACATACAATAATACCATACATACATTTTTAGACTCTCATAAATTTCAATAATATTATAAAGAGACCATGACCCCTGAGTTCGTTTCGGCATTTCTTCTCAGGGATTAGTCAGCTAGGAAAAGCCAGCGCCATCTAGTTCTAAAATAATGTACTAAAAACTGCTCTCAAAACATTGAATGAAAACATCGTGAAACTCAATGTCCTAAACCAAAAAATCAAAGACCTATGACATCTACCAACCCACACTGGGCCCGCGAGGTGGATTACGGTCCACTCCCTCTCACGGAGAGGAAGCCTGTGTCCCAGCAGTGGGAACATTAATAGGCTGATTTTGCTGACCACAAAATTGACGTGTAAAAGTGTCGTAAAAGATCTACTTAGAGTAATAAATATTGTTTAATTCATCAGTTCATTTTATTACCTATCAATGAACACAATATATTTTTTATTGTAAGTAGTAAGTACCTAAGGAAGACGAACGAAAAAATAAAGAAGTACCTACGGCGTAAGTCCTAAGCTCTCTGGCTAGGCTCACTGTTCCAACATTACTATAAATAGAAATAAATATTTCAGCAACTTTTCACGTAAGTTCCAGACGGCAAAAGCGGTTTCTGAATCGAATTTCCAAGAACTACTCTTCAGCGCTATTATAAAATACTAGCTTTTGCCAGCAGCTTCGCCCGCGTGGATATCGGAAAATATCCCACGGGAACGTACTACCGCGAATTTCTTCCTTATTCTTTGTATATATTATAAAGGGAACCTATGTGCAAAATTTTAACTTTCTAGGTCCAAGGGTTTGGGCTGGGCGTTGATGAGTCAGTCAGGACTTCTCTTTTTATTTATATATACATAATAGACTAGCTTTTGTCAGCGGCTTCGCCCGCGTGTATGTTGGAAATTATCCCACGGAAACCTTCAACCGGGATGAAAAGTATCATATGTCCTAATCCAGGTTATAAACTATCTGTATACCAAATTTCATCCAAATCCGTTCGGCCGTTTTTGCGTGATTGAGTAACAAACATCCAAACATACAAACTTTCACATTTATAATATTAGTACGAGTAGGATAACACGTCATTAGGACCTAGCCTTATCTTACGTATACTCATGCCTCACTCATGTTTTCACTAATACTGTGTGATACCTAAATGATGCTTAAACAAAAGCACGCTGTTGCATTTTCAGCTTTCGACGCGGAACCAAGCGTTGAAAATCCAACAGCGCGCTTTAGCAGCGCATTAGAGTCGGTTCCCAACTGCACTGTATGGTAACGTAAGATAATCGTCCTAGTCTAAGGCTCGTTTGTACCATAAATCACTAAATGCGTTTAGTTTTATCCAGAACATCGCTTTGTTTCAGTCAATCGTTAGAAGATGACAGAGACTGAATGATGTGTGATGAATCAATCGGTCTCTGTATTTAGCTACTTGTGGTACAAAAGGGGCTAAGTGTCGTATTTAAGTAAAGCTGTTTACATTATACAAAGCTAAAAGAATCCATCATCTGCCTCGCCTTTTCCCAACTATGTCGGGGTCGGATTCCAGTCTAAGCAGATTCAGCTGAAAACCAGTATTTTATATGGAGCCACTGCCTATCAGACCTCCACAACCTAGTAACTGGGTAATACCCCTTGGTAAGACTGGTTGTCAGATTTTTGGGCTTCTGATGACCCGTAACGACTGTTTACATGAATGACAGCCAGGACCAAGGACTAAACGTGCTTTCCGAGGCACAGAGGGGTCTTGGTATGTATAGTGTGTAGGGTGTGGTCACCCATCCACGAACCAACCGCGGCATATTATTCATTGTCATTTATTGCTGATTATTTTCTTTAAGAATAACTAGTAACTAGAGTCTTCTAACGATAAACACTCGTCTGTACACATATGAATATGATTGAGAAGATACAGACATCTGTACATCAGAGGAAGCCCAGTGGTAACGGCACCGACTAACTAACGGGTTCGAACCAAAGCAGGCGCTTTACTTTGTGTAAATAATAAGAGAGCAGTGGTATTGAATTATAAATATGTCGGAACGTCAGGATTTACTCAGTTAGATTTAGACAGACGTGGGCAGAAGATGGGTTTCGTGCAATGAAAACACACTGGGTGCGATACACGGTGTTTAAAATCACAATCTAACACAATCACTAAGCACAACGAATCGAATACAGTTCCGTGGCGTAGTAACCCCAATGTTGCTCCGATGCGATCCGACACTAGACTGTTCTTCTCGCCATCAGGTTAAAACATCACGACTCTGTAGAAGCGCGTTGTAGGCGTGGGCACCTCACGTGATGTCGCCTATGGCGCGCCTGCGATTCGTTACGCGTCCGTACTATTGACCGGATCCGACAAATATAATTCATCATCACTGCTGTCAAAACAGTGAACAAAAACACCGTGAGGAAACAGACACGACCTGGAACCAAAAATTCAAAGACGTGGCATCTATCAATCAGTATTGGACCCGCGTGGTGAATAACAGCCCACTCCCTCCCACAAAGAGGAGGCCTGTGTTCCAGCGATGGGAATATTATAGGCCGATGCTAGACATCTTTATAGACTTAAGTTTTTAAGTGTATAGTCGAGATCGAATAAAGGCGCTTAGCATCGTTTAAGCAATCATCATTCCACACAATGCCCATAATGTTCCCACTACTAGGATACTGGCCTCTTACCGGTGAGAGGAAGTGGGCCATAATCTACCACGCAGGCCCAGTGCAGACTGGTAGATGTTACTGTCTTAGAATGTTTGGTTCTAGACATGCCGGTTTCCTCACGATGTTTTTCTTCACCGTTTTGAGAGGAGTGGTGGTGAAATAATTTACACACAGCAAAGTGCCTGTCTGGGTCGAACTGACGACCAACAACTCGTAAGTCGTGCCGTTACCGCTGGGCCACCACTGCTTTCAAGTTTAAGTTTAAGCAGTACTTACTTCGAATGTCTCTGAATACAAATATAATCGTAGGAGGGGCATTTTCGCAGATAGAAGCGTAAGTTCACGCTAAGTTTCGTTTGTTAATCTCAGCCTTAGAGACTTCCGTTACCTTGTGTACAAAGCCTTAAATAACTAGGTAAGTTCCTCTATTTATGTTACCCCTTTTCTTCATACAAGCACCCTAACAATGTTTGTGTATGTCGATGAACAGAAAGCGTAAGTTTGTCTGTATGTGTATTGTTACCTACTTATTGTCTATTCAAAATAGTTCTACATTGAGTTTGTAGCTGATGGAACTGTTTTACTGTGCGTATGATAATTCTCTTTTGAATTGTGTAGGCGATGTGGTAAAGTAATTGGGTGTTTTATTTGTTCAGTATTTTGTTCAAACAGGTCCCAGGAAAGGTTATGTGAAAGCTGAAGATAAGACGCAGTCGTTTCTGTTGCCTGAGGGGCGAAATGAAAGGCTTGAAATATTGCGAAAATCCAATTTCTGGCAGTTAAATTAAATATGATTGTGATTTTTACAAAGAAACCGATTATCCATCTTGTTAATTTTCACACTTACACACTACACACACATACACACTTTTTATTTTTCACTACACACTTTATTTTTTCTTAATGCTGAGGCATCAGTTAGTTAACAAAGGTAGCAGGATGCAAATAGACCTACTCTAAAACATCGATTGCACACCATGTGTGCATAAGAAAAACTTTATATAATTATGTATATAAAACTATATCATATATATGCATAATCCCACTGCTGGGACACAGGTTTCCTCTCTGTGAGAGGGAGTGGGCCCGTAATTCACCACGCGATCCCAGTGCGGATTGGTAGATGTCACATGATTGTCTTCGAGTTTTTGTTCTAAGACATGGCGGTTTCCTCACAATGTTTTCCTTCACCGTTTTGAGAGCAGTGATGATGCAATAAAGCACCTGTCTGGGTTTAAACCTACGACCTACAACTCGTAAGTCGTGGCTGTTTGTTGTGGGCCACCACTGCTCTCGTATCATCTATATCTAAAGGAAAACGTGACTGACTGACTGACTGACTGACTGACTGACTGACTGACTGACTGACTGACTGATCTATCAACACACAGCTCAAACCACTGATCAGATTGGGCTGAAATTTGGCGCAGATAGCTATTATGACCTAGGCATCCGCTAAGAAGGCGTTTTTGAAAATTCGACCTTTAAGGGGGTGAAAAGGGGGGATATTGTTTGTATGAAAAATCTTATTCCTTGAGTTAATAAACTTGAAACTTGCACGAATATTTATCTAAGTAAATTATGATTTTTGTGATTTTTCGTTTTTCTAAACTACCCCCTAAACGGGAATAGGGGGGTGTCAAAGTTTGTATGGAAAAATCTTAACGCGCAATCTGATTAATTCAAAACTCAGTACATAGACTTATAACCAAAAATGAAAAATAATGTGCATCAGGATTTTTCAAAAATGTACCTCTGACGGGGTGAAAAGAGTTAGTCAATTTTACAGGGGAGGATTTTACTGCGTGGCTTGATTAACTCGAAAATTGATGTAAATAATCTTTGAGTCAAGCTATGGAAAAATCTCAAACGATTTTTTAAATTTCCACCCCTGTGGGGGTGAAAACAGGGAATACAATTTAAATGAAAAATCTTATACATTTGGTTAAATAATTTGGAACTTAGCACAAATATTTGCAATATTTGTAAGTAATTAAGTTTGCTATCATTAATTTTTCAAAACTACCCCTCAAAGGGAAGTTTAGGGATGTTAAAGTTTGTATGGAAGAATTTTTAAAGCTCAGTCCGATTAACTCGAAACTCAGTATTTGTACTTTTGATATAAAAGTAACTTAAATAAGAAACATCGATCCCTATAGAAAAAAAGGGGTAAAAAGGGGTAATAAAATTTTATGGGTAGGATTTTACTGTGTGGCTTGATTAATAAAAAAAAAAAAAAAAATTGTGTAAATAATCTTTGAAATGAAAAATCTTATTCCATTGGTTAATAAACTTGGAACTTGGCAATATTTGCCTCAGTAAATAATATAGATTGAACTTTTAGTTTTTTAAAACAACCCCTCACAGAGGATATTTTAGGGGGTATCAAAGTTAGCAAGGAAAATTTTTAACGCGCCGCTGTCGGATTAACTTGAAACTCGGTACTAATACAGTCTGGCAGTTTGAGTACTTTATGCGGCCTACCCAAATGTCCTTTTATTTGATATGAGCTATACGATTACCGAGTCTGACAAATGCTTGCACTGACTGGATAGGTCTACTCAAATCTGTGTGATTCTTTTCTCAAAAGACCATTTCAGACGCTAATCTATATGGTCCTCACATGATCTGACTAAGATTATCCCTGGACTTCGAAAAGAGACTTTGAACCCTGAGTTGGTTTTGCCATTGCTTCTCACGGGTAGTCAGTTTTAGGAATTATATCGCCTCCATCTAGCTTATTTTTTTCTTCTTAATATGACGTTCAAAAGTGATTCCAATATCCATACTAATATTATAAATTCGAAAGTAACTCTGTCTGTCCATCTGTTATCTTTCACGCTTAAAGCACTGAACGGATTTCGATAAAATTTGGCAAGGGTATAGATGACATCCTGGGGAAGGACATTTATGAAAATTCAAGTTTATGATTTTGGTAGGAAATAATAATAATATACGCGGTTTAGCGTTTTTGAAAAATCATCCCCTAATGGGGTACAATAGGGATTGATTTTAAAATTCATAAATAATATTAAAATGTTTGTGTACCCTTTTTAAGAGATTTAAAGAATTGGAAATGTAGTCATAGGTAACATTTAGTCTTTATTTTATTCGACGTTTTTACGACGAAATTATTGCAACAATTAACTGTTGAATGAGTGGACACGCGGTCAAAAGTAATTTGTTATTATAGCGTGACTGGCATAATAAATTTTAACTAAACAAAGTCTCCCCGCCGCGTATGTCTGTCTGTTCGTATGTATGCGATAAAGTCAAAAAGTACCGAACGGATTTTCATACGGTTTTCACCAATGCACGGAGCGATTCAGTGTATAATGGAGGTACCTTAAGGTTTTGTGTAAATTGGCTGAAATATATGACGATGATTGTTAAAGATATCGGAAAAAATCATGTTGACTGGGAGCTTTAAGCCCACCATCATGGCAACGATATACCGTAACGATTTGAGTTTGCACAGTTATAACAGATGGCCCTATGTTTTCCACATGAACGTTCCCATGAGATATTTTCCGACATCCACGCGGGCGAAGCCGCGGGCAAAGGCTAGTTAGATATAAACGTAAAATACCACTATCCAATGGCGACCGCAGGCTTACAGTGGTTGTCAACCTGTGGGGTTGAGTTGACATTCGAGCACACATTGAGATGACCAATGGCGGTTTTTATGTATATAACGGACGGTTGACGGTTGATTGAATCGTACTACTACTTACTACTACTAATACTGAAACTACTGTTACTAGTAGGTTTGCTTTTATTTATTCCACCTGATACTGTTTGCCTGTAACTTACAACCAACACTAAGTAAGCAAACAGTTTGCTTTTAGCTAAGCATTCTATATGGATATTTAATGTGTGTGTAGGTAGGTGTACATTAATATTATATCACAGGACTTACATCTCAAACACAAACGTCCTCTAAGCACTACCAATCTTAGTTTGTGTTGTAGTTCAGAGACCGTAGTACAAACTCAAATAAATATTTATTCGCGTAATTGTATTCAGTCTAGAGTCACAGTAGGTATACTGAAGGCTTAGATACATATTTACGATAGGCCGGGCCTGTCTGGGGATTGCTAGTCAGATATTCGCGACCAGATAGTTACTTTATCTACGTGCGAAAATTTTGTAAGCGCGATTTAAGACTAGACCGATGATTGGGCCTTTGCGTTCGTTTTCTTGATTGTTCTACATAGTTCAATTAGGTTTCGCTAGATGTCGTTATTAATAGAAATGGAAAATGTGTATTAGTTTACGTAGAACAAGTTATAATAATTATGATATTATTATATTGAGTGTGCTTATGTGAATGGTTTATTCGAATTGGATATATCAGTTCAATATTAGTAAAAGTTAACTGGAAAACTCGTCAAATCCAAAAAATAGCAGTTCTGAATATTGAATGGGAAATTGATAGATCAGTTTTAATTGTCATAAAGGTATCTTGTGATTCGTTAGGCTCGTGACTAACATGCAACATACCGAACATCCCTTATTACCTACAAGGAAACAGTATACGATCTTATCGGTTTTATATTGATGAACTACTTGAAATTAAGTCTACAGTACCTAATTAGTTACGAAGCAAAATTAAATTGGGAGTGTCCTTGTTCCGGACTATAGGTGAGAAGGGTGAGTCGACTTTATTTATCGAATGGTTGCTGGGGGTCTGATCCGTTGAACAATTAATCACTCGGTAGGTTCGATTTCGATTGGACGAGAATGGAGGAGATAACTCGAGTGGACGTGAGTTTGAATCCGAGCCGTTGCAGTTGAGGTGGACCTATTGCTGACGCAAGCACATTTATATTTGGGGGATTAATTAAGACTCATTCACGAAAATACTTATCAATCTGCCTAGCCTTATCCCAAATCATTAAAAAAAAAAACATTAAAAAAATAAAAAGATTTACTATATTGTCTCATGTAGCCCGGTTGTCATAAAATAAAAACATTAAATATAGCAAGACCTAACTTTTATATACCTAAGCTATTAACTTGAAATGACAGCTTAATTATATTTAAGTTATTGCTTTGCGTCCTTGGTTTCTTTCGGCATAATAACATGTCATATTACTATTCTGAAAGGGACAGTTTCGCTTGTTAGGTATTTGCAGAAAAATTAACATTAAAGGTTAAATTGTATGTCGAGAAAAGGTCAATGCTTTCTCTCTGTTTCTATAAATACGGTTCGAAATAATAATATGAGACTAATATAGCATCTTTCAAGAGAATTCCTATAGGTACTGTGATAAGTAATTGAGGCCTCCTTGACTGCTAATAACAATTAAATGGAAACATCAATGGTACTTGGGGGAGGCTTATATCCAGCTGTCTATTAGTCTTTCGGCTGAAATGATGATAATGATGATCAATGGTCATGTTTGTTGAATAAAGGATGCTCCTTTTAGCCTCGTGAAGATAAAAATGGCATGTTACAGTCTAGAATTAAGCTAGTTAGAAATACCTTGACCTTGACCTAGTAACCCTGACCTTGTTACTCTGAGTTTTAGGTCACGGTCAAATTCTATCAATACTTGTTGAACAATTTCACTAACTGACTAACCTGTATAACTCCGAAATCTAGACTTTCATTCGTTATTCTGTTTGTGAAAATGAATTAGTCATCATTTCTCACGAAACTACGTAATAACACCAAAACTGACACTTCACTATGTTATATGATACGATGTCAGTATCCTCAATCTTACATCTTCCTACACATATTCAATCTGCCTAGCCTTTTCCCAACTATGTTGGGTTCGGCTTCCAGTCTAACCTGATGCAGCTGAATACCAGTATTTTGCACGGAGCGACAGCCTATCTGACCTCCACAACCCACTAACTGGGTAATACGATACCCCTTGGTAAGACTGGTTGTCAGACTTTCGGGCTTCTGACGACCCGTAACGACTGTCAAAGATCTACGAATGGCTTAACGTGCTTTCCGAGGCACGGAGGAGCTCGGTATGTAAAGATGAACCTGATGGATTGACCCGTGCGGGTGTTATTACTTAGCCACGATCTCCTCTACACATATTGTATTAGTAATAATTGTATTTTAGTAACAATACTACAAACTGACGACATATCTCAACGATAATTCGATACAGATGCTACATGATTATTGGCAGAACTGGTTTATAGCTAATTATCTGTGGCCAGTTAATCGGAAATTACATACGTAATGTAAATGTGTGCTACAAATAAGTCCCTTGTGGTTATGGCTTCTATTTGTATGATAATAAAGTAGATGATGACAACTGGAATGTATGGCGCAGAGTGATAATTACAGAACATTCTGGATCTAGGTCTTGTGTTGGATTGATGTAAGAGAATGCTTATAAATCATGACACATAACATCACGACTACATTCCCTAGGTAAACAGAGGTATAAAAGAAAGAAGAGGTAAAAAGTCTTAATAGAATCGCGAATACTAATGCAATACCGTTTTATTAATATAGAATAAAATAAAATAGAATACTATTTATTATGTATGTACACCAAAAAATTATAGATATAAATGTAGAAATTGGACAGAGATTATGACGAATATACAAATGAATACTCCTCAAAACAAATGTTTGCAAATCAGCTGTTTTCGACACAAAAAGCTACCGGAGATGTAGCTACTTCGAAACCGTAGCACTGCTACGGCGTAGCTAGCGCTACGAACGATGTCATGACGCTGTAACATCCCCTACAATTATTGTTCTTCATTTTGCGAAACTAGATGAGAGTAAGTATTACTATCCGAGCTAAGAGCTAGTATATTCAGACAAAATGTACCTCGTTAGCAGGCTGGGAAAATACCCGGACGAAGAAAATTTGCCTTCACCCACGTTACATTAATTTACAACTTCGCAAACTTACTTAAAATCCCAATCTAAGTGTTTCAGCGGGAAGCCTAAGCACTAGAACTTAACATCAAGTTTAAGATGTCTCGTCTCTTAGGTATGAAATACACACTATGAAAGTAAACATGAGATACGGCCTAAGTTTTATCATCCAACTACATAGATTCGCCCTGCGGTTGTGTTCAGAACTTAGATGTTATACCATCTCAAGGGAATTACGTACTGAGAGTTCCATTTGTTCTTCGACAATTTTATACATTTTACTTCGTATTTTTTTGCGATATTAAGTTGTCGGTTCCATACTTTGAAGGTGCGACGTAAAATTTTATTGAAACCTTCTAGGAAAAGCTTGGGATCTATAAAAGTGTCATCAAAAAGGTTCCTTTATAG
This sequence comes from Cosmia pyralina, assembly GCA_946251885.1. Taxonomy (NCBI): domain Eukaryota; kingdom Metazoa; phylum Arthropoda; class Insecta; order Lepidoptera; family Noctuidae; genus Cosmia; species Cosmia pyralina. Next base: position 7,974,045 of record OX276346.1, on the reverse strand, counting down.
AGTGAGAACAGATTTTCTTTCCTTATAAGACACGTAATGCGATAACGTGGCAATAAAGAAGTGCTACTTGTTTGATATTAAACGTGAAAGTATAGTATTTTGAGAACAGGAAGCATGTGTGGTGGTTTGTAATTTCTGCCTACATACATAGGAGTGTCTACATACATAGGAGTCTCGAGTGTACCTCTTTAGGAAATCACGTTTTAAAGATGTAAAAGTTTGCCTGATTTTAAATAACACAATCATTAACGTGACTAAGTAATAACAGCCGCATGGGTCAATCCATCAGGTTAAGCTACACTTGCCGGGGTCTGTCCGTGGATGGGTGACCATATTTACATACCGAAACTCTTCCGTGCCTCGGAAAGCAAGTTAAGCCGTTGGTCCCGGCTGTGATTCGTGGATCTTTGACAGTCGTTACGGGTCGTCAGAAGCCCGAAAGTCTGACAACCCAGTATTACCCAGTTAATGGGTTGTGGAGGTCAGATAGGCAGTCGCTCCATGTAAAATAATGGTATTCAACTGCATCCGGTTAGACTAGAAGCCGACCCCAACATAATTGGGAAAAGGCTAGACAGACAATCATTACTGTTAATTTTTATTCCGACTTGTGAAAATATACTTACAGAGGCCTTAGTGCGAGTTTTTATACTTACTCGTTCACGTTAACGTAAACATCAATTTGTACTGAAACTGAATAAGCGCTGTCTGGTGACTATAATTGGAAACACAATTATTTCTTACAAAACGATGTTACTTAACGTTAACGTAAAACGTGACTGAGTAAGTATAAAAACTCACACTAAGACCACAGTCTACATCTATATGATCTTAGGCATCTCAATTACTTCTGTAACTAGAAATATTTATATATAATAGAATAGAGAACCAAACCACTGACTACAATAGTACATTTTCATACAAGTGGGGAATTTTTGTTATTGCATTCGAGGCGGAATTAACACCGAGCCGTAGACGAGGTTGTTTTTGAGCCGAGAACTGCAATAACAAATGTCCACGTGTATCAAACGACGTTTTTCAATACACTTTTGAAGAAATTAAATTAAATTAACATAAAATATTTTTGTCATGAATTATTAGGAAACTATGATTAAAATTTTCTTTTTTTTCCGCGCTTTGCTTTCGCCAGGTTGAAGGAGAAGCAAAGGTCCAAATATTTTTGGGTTTAGAACACAAATAAATGTTAATTTGTTCATAAACTTTTTTTTACTGTTATAATCATGGTTTTTGATGATATTCTATTTATAAACATTATTTAAATATTCAAAAATATTAACGCCGTAAAGACGCTTAACTCTTTGCCGAAATTAAAAAAAAACATTAACCTCCGAATAGAGACGGTGTGAATAGAGGCATTGAACCAAAGACTACTTATAGAATACTGGCTACATTGAACCAATTTGGACTAAGTATTCCCGCACACGTGTTGGAAAATGAAAAATCGCACGCGTGTGAAATATATTCCATTGTGAACCTAATCGTAGTGCGATATGAATCAGTTTTCGAGGAAGTGTATTGAAGAATATTATACGTTTTAAAACGTATTACATATAAATCTAATATCTCTCCCGTCTTTGTGTAAAGGTAAAGAACTCCAGAGACAAAAAGCGGCCAAGTGCGCATCGGAATCACGGAATCGCACACGAAGGGTTCCGTACTACCGTACAATGTTTAACACTACATGTTTTTAGGGTTCCGTACCAAAATGGTAAAAAGGAGCAGTTTGTGTGTCTGTCCGTCAGTCACAGCTTGACATCTCAAGAACTACTATTGCTATCAACTGAAAATTTGGAACAGTTTTAGATGATGTTTGCCCAACTATTTTGCAAATAAGAAAGAATTTTTTTTCTGCAACAGGGACTGAAAGGAGTCTTAAAAATTCGAAGTGGGGCTACTAGGACATGTGGGGGTATCATATGAAAGAGCGCTATTGGCACATTCTCAAAAATTATTTTTCTTTTTTTAGGCCCATAGAAATATAAAATTCATATATCTATGTTTAGGCCGCATAGTTTTCGACTTTTGATGAAAAATGTAACACAAAATATTGTTCCCCCCCTTATCTCCGAAGTTTGCTGAGAGAAAAATCTGGAATTATTCCATGTGATAGAAGTTTATGCAAAAATCACAGGAGAAATAAAACGATGTCTCTAAATAATAGCACACTTTTTCAGAAATAATCAACAAAACTACAATATATCATGGTACGGAACCCTCGGCGTGCGAGTCCGACTCGCTCTTGACCGGATTTTTTTAAAAACACTAGTAAAAAAACACGTTTCTTATAAGCGAATGGGGATTTTACTTTTTAACTTTATTTTTTATTTTTTTTTATTTTTATTATTTGTTGGTATGTAGTACGAGGGGGGATCAAAAAGTAGTGAGAATGAGATAGATTATAATGACTATTGATAAGCTTGTGGCTAAGTAATAACAGCCACACGGGTCGATCCATCAGGTTAAGCTACGCTTGCCGGGGTTGTTCGTGGATGGGTGATCATCTTTACATACCGAGACTCTTCCGTGCCTCGGAAAGCACGTTAAACCGTTGGTCCCAGCTGTCATTCGTGGATCTTTGACAGTCGTTACGGGTCGTCAGAAGCCCGAAAGTCTGACAACCAGTTTTACCAAGGGGTTTCGTATTACCCAGTTACTGGGTCGTGGAGGTCAGATAGGGAGTTGCTCCATGTAAAATATTGGTATTCAGCTGCATCTGGTTAGACTGGAAGCCAACCCCAACATAGTTGGGAAAAGGCTAGGCAGATTGATTGTAGCAGTACACGCTCTGTGAAAATTTCAAGTGTCTATCTACTACGGTTCAAAAGATACAGCCTTGTGACAGTCGGATGGACGGAGGGACGGACAGACAGCGGAGCCTTAGTAAGACCCCGTTGGCACCATTTGGGTACGGAACCCTAAAAAGAAAAGAAGGAAACTATGTATCTAGATTTCACAAGATAACTCCCCATGATTTATGATGTACTTTATTGTCCAATGTTTGTCACAACGGATGAAAGATGGCCGACACAAGACTTATGATTGAATGCCGTCTAAGTAACTGATTTTCCTTTTAATTTATCTTTGGAAAGTCGGACTTTTTGCGTAGGTTTTGCGATAAATACTAGGTTTTTGGGATTTTATTAACACTTTATAATACACATGAGTAACTCTTCTTTTTCAAAGCTAATTAATGTACTGTCAGAAAAAAATACTGTTTTTCAAATTGACACACGACATCAATTTGCTATGCTATAGCCATTTCATGCAGGAATGACAGTTGTGATTTGGTTATAAGTTGGTAGTTTTTGTAAAAAAAAAGCATTAAGAACTCTGTTACAAATGGGTAGTCAAATTATTACTTTTTTACACAAAAGTATGATTATTAAATAAAATGCTTTACATTCTAAAAATGTTTTTGGTCAAATTATTGATAGATGTGCATGGTACGATTCTGAACTACAAATATAATTTTAAATCAGTACATTTTCTCAATATATGTACCGAAATAAAAATTTTCAGTCTTGTACATTTATTGAGAAACTGTACCTATCTAAAATTATATTTGTAGTTCAGAATCGTACCATGCACATCTATCAACAATTTGGAAAACAAACATTTTAAGATTGTAAAGCATTTTATTTAATAAACATGCTTTTGTGTAAAAAAGTAATGATTTGACTACCCATTTATAACAGCGTCCTTAAGTCGAACATAAATTATGTAATAAAGATGTTTCTTATGTAATAAAGATTATATATTATATATTATATTATATATTATTATAACCTCCTTCTTTTTGGAAGTCGGATAAAAATAATTTCCCTAACTTTGCTTCCTAATTTAATCATCGATCACAGTCATCTATAGAAAACCTTAACTTAGCAGCTATTATTGGTCTCAACATACGTAGAGAACATAATGTTGATTAGGTATTTATCATTCTTCTCAGTAGAAGAGGCCTTTTCACTTTAGTGGGAAAACTAATTTATCTACAGATTTTACAAAAAAATACAGTATTCTATCGGTCTTTTATGTACGCACGCGCGCGTTACTTTATTTTATGTAAGGTAGGGCGCGGCGCGGTGTTCCAGTTAAGTGAATTTATTAAAGCTAGGTCTACATTCAATGAACCCTTGATTTATCTAGGGTTCAGGCCAACGATGAAATGTTTACCTACATATACGTGCTAAACTAAAATGGTCATCTATAAACCATTTTCGATAGTTTTTAAGGTTCCAAATATCATCATCATTCTCTTTCGTCCATGCTTGTATGTTAGTCGTCATCTCGGCAGCCATCATTCAGGCAGGCATCATCATTGTAGCCACACCATCTTTTACACAGTATATCCATCATTTCTTTGCCCTCCCCCTACTCTTATAGCCCTTCACGTTCATACTCAAAACTTTCCTCACGGATATTTGTAGTTCCAAATAATGGGGCCATTTTATCGTGTTTTTCTTTTGTTTATTATATTGTTAGTATGCCATTAGTCCCACCATAATTTAATTTTATTTTATTATCAAGTAACAAGACTCATAGTCTGCCTAGCCTTTTCCCAACTATGTTGGGGTCGGCTTCCAGTCTAACCGGATGTAGCTGAATACCATTATTTTACATGGAGCGACTGCCTATCTGACCTCCACAACTCAGTAACTGGGTAATACGATACCCCTTGGATACTGGTTGTCAGACTTTCGGGCTTCTGACGACCCGTAATGACTGTCAAAGATCCACGAATGACAGCCGGGACCAACGGCTTAACGTGCTTTCCGAGGCACGGAGGAGTCTCGGTATGTAAATATGGTCACCCATCCACGGACCGACCCCGGCAAGCGTAGCTTAACCTGATGGATCGAACCGTGCGGCTGTTATTATTTAGCCATGAGCTCCTCCTATAGAAACCTGAACAGATTTTTAATTTTCAAAGATCTATTCAATAATACCCCACTTGACGTAACTTTTTATTTCTCGCCATATTGAATTTTGAATACTGTCATGTCTTTAGTGACACACAAGATTAAGACAAATCGATTGACGTAAGAATCATCAAAATCGGCCCACGCGTTTGGTCTCTAGAATAGTCTAGAGTGCCACACAGGAACAAACATACATTGGTACCTACAAACATATAGATGCTGATAAACACATTACTCTCCTTTGCGTCGCGCGGCCGGGTAAAAAGATTAATAATCGCATTATGTGGGATCGTGGAAGCTGCTTAGGATGTAAGCGTCTACAATATCGGATTATTTATACGACAGGTTGGCTGACGCGACGTGACATGCCGCTAAGCTAGGACCCAGTCTTGTTACTAGAATATTATTTTGACGAGACAAATATATGATTTTTATTACAGCAGCCACTCAGTTCATACGAAACCTATACAAAAATAATGAGGACAGTAAAATTCGTTGCTTTTATACGATCCGACATTACTATTTGATAAACCAAAGCTTCAACCAAAGTGAGTCCCATAAAGAAACTTCAAACAAAATAAATTCGACGATATATCAACGAAGATAACCGTTTTTTTGAAGCTGTTTGATTATGGCATTGTGTATTCTTTTGGTTCAATAATAGTGTTTGTGAAACTGTTGCAAAAATTAAAACACGGGAGGCGAGGTTTTTAATAGTACCACACGAGTGTTTTAATACCTAGTTATATTTTGTTGTGTATATTTTATTTTAAATTATTAAGTAGGAACAACAAACAGCTACAAAATGGAATATTACAATAGAAAAACATAAATAACTTATGTAATAATGTAGCCCACAGCGCTGTTCACAGTTTACCATTAATAAATAAAACCTTAATCACTAGGAGGTGAACTGTTCATTTGTGACATTACACTAATATTGTAAAATAAATAGAAACAAAAATGAAACATAAAAAAAAGAAGAAAAAACAGCAACAAAAAATAATTAGTCTTAGAGTTCAAGTGTCTCATACAAAAGGCTACGAAACCTTTTAAAAGAACATGCAAATATATCTATATGTTCGAATGCTTCATTGTAGGTTGCTGCCATTCACCGAACTGGTGAACGTAGACCAGTGTTAGATCGGCAGGTACCTACTGCAAAGAGTTTGCCCGCACGCACCCGCCGTCTATGGACAGTTCTGGGGACAGCATAGCACAATACATTATTTAAATCTACACAGTCGAAATTACCATTAACAATGTTATACAATGTCATTGCCTCTAATTGTTTACGTCTAGAGCTGAGCGTCAAAAGCTTGTATTTACTGAGCAATTGGTTATACTGCAGATAAGTTTTGTGACACCTGTAGTGCATTGCACGAAGAAATATACGTTGGACTTTTTCTAACATGTCAATTTATTTATCATAATACGGGTTCCAGATAGATACGGCATATTCGAGCTGGAAACGGACTAGTGTTTTATACAGGCAGAGGTACGAAGATACCCGTTTAAAGTCATGAGTGGATCTCATTATAAAACCATACATCTTATACGCTTTATTTACGATTTGTTCGATATGCAAATTCGAGCAGAGTTTTGAGTCAAGCAATTCGCCAAGATCACGAACTGAGTTTACTTTATTTAATAAAGCATTACATAATGAATATGAGAACCTTATGATGTTTTTATTTTTGGTAAAATTTAGGTAGTGGCACTTGGGAATGCTCAGGTAAAGCTTACTAGTGCAACAATAGTCCGTCAGTCGATCCAAGTCCTCTTGGAGAAGATAGCAATCCTGAAAGCTATGAATAGGTCTGTATACTTTGAGGTCATCAGCATATAACAAAAACTTGGAATGATGGAAACAGTTACCAATATTATTTATAAAGATAATGAATAGAAGTGGACAGAGAATAGAACCTTGTGGGACACCAGATGTAACATAAATAACATGAGAGTGATATCCAATAATAACAACCCGTTGACAACGGTTAGTGATGTACGAAATGAACCATCGCAACAAATTACCACGAATACCATTGAAAGCTATGCGGTTCAGCAACAGTTCATGATCCACCCTGTCAAAAGCTTTTTGGAAGTCCGTGTACACTGCATCAACCTGAATACGATTGTCAATATTATTAAATAGATCATTAGAAAATACCAATAAATTAGTTGTCGTGGACCGCTTTTTCACAAAGTCATGGTGTTGCTGTATAATAGTGTTATGTAGGATAGGGTACACTTCGTTATGTACCAGTCTCTCAAAAAGCTTCGACAAGGTAGATAAAATAGAAATAGGTCGGTACCGCTCAACACTACGCTTAGATCCACTCTTGTGTACAGGTGTGATATTAGCCTGCTTCCACACCGTTGGCATAACACCATCTGTGATACATTTATTGTAGATTAAAGCTAGGGGTCTACAGATAGAAGTAGCAGTATTTTTAAGAAAAAACGCAGACAACCCATCAGGACCTAGACCCTTAGATGGATCAAGGGATTTCAGTTCAGCTAAAACCGATTCATCCTTAAAGTGTAGGTTAGAAACAACAATTTCGTTAGATACTGTTTCAGAAGGTAACTCCCATTGAGAGAGTGCAGATGAAGCAGGTTCATACACGGAAGAAAAGAAATCAGAGAACATGTTGCAAATCGATTGAGGGTTGTTTTGTTTCATACACTACGTTATCCACTCTCATACATTGGGATTGAACCTAAATAAAAAAATTCCCAGTAAATTCAGTACAACAAAACGTATGGCGCCAAAACCTAGCAAATCACCGCGCATGCGCTGAAGCGGGCGCTGCCACAGACAAGTAAGATTGGAATCAAAACTTTTTCATAATGCTATAAAAATGGCGCGCCCAGCATATTCCGTTACATTAAAAAAAATACTGATGAAAACTCTTTGGTCATATTAACTTCTTGGATTTGCCCTGTATCGTAATGATAAAAATTTTTTTTTGTAACATTATTTTGAAAAATAAAGCATTTTACCTGGTTACGGACTAGAAAAAAAATCCGTGTACGTATTATAATTCTATTTTTAAACGGTATTGTGTTTATAAAGTATGTGTCAATATAAACTCGTTTTGAAGTTTATAATAATACAAAATTTACGACATGAGAGGAGATAAAGGTCATTTTCGTATAGTGCTACAGAAAGAGTAGAATTAAAATTAGGTTTTAGCTGTGTTAGGTAGTATGATTGGTTTCGAAGGCTCCATTACGGTTTACAGTTCATCAATTTAGTATTTACTGAGGTGTGGTGGATATAGTGCTAGAGATTTATATTGACTTTCAAATAAGACGACAGTCTGCCCTTCGGGGCTCAGCAAGATGAAACTGTTTATGTAATTTTCGATTTTTTTCCCACCCAGCCTTTGTTTGGATGCCTAGTAACTCATTCATACATAAAATATCTTCGGCGATCGAGAAATATTCAGGCCATTAGGTCCATCCTATTATGTGCTGTCTACAGAATATCTGCTTAACCGTGAATACGAATCGTTGCATAGACACGCGCGCGTTGCGCGTTGCGTTGTAGTCTTACATTATAATATTATATCTTCTAATAAATTATTTATATGTCAATATAATGTTTTCATACTAACGGTCATAAATACGAGGCTTTTGCCAGGAGACATAAAGCCATCAGTTATTATGATTAGGTACTCTACAAATAAACCACCACTACCGAGTAAAAGTTTCAATACCCGCGATTTACCACGCAATAGAAGCAAAAACATAGTACAGAAAACACAGGTTAATCAAGTTAATTAAGTTCACGTTCTGACAATCATTCTCAGCTAATTTCAGTGGCGCATGTAGTGGGCAGGGTAGGATAGATTGCGCTTGTCATGTTATGCGTGAATTAGCTGGCGTATCGCTTATACACAGTGGGCCATGCGGCTACCGGGACAGACAGTTGATTATGTCGCTTCGAGCTTCAAAGAGGAAGCGTGGCTAGGTGTTAATTTGTTCGATTCGAATTGATCTATCGAAGAGAGTGAGTTGTGAAAGGTCTTGATTGGCTACACACAATCACAAGAAGGCAAATACATCTACCAAGTATAGATAGATATGTTCTGTGTGAATTAACTGGCGTATCGCATACACACAGTGGGCCATGCGGCCACTGGGACTATGAGTTGATTATGTCGCTTCAAGCTTTAAAGAAGTATAGCACTGTCGAGGTTGTAATTTGTTCAATTTCAATTGATCTATCGTTGCTTATCAATGAAAGTGAGTCGTGAGTGCGCATAGTCAATCAAGATCTTTCGATCTTGATTGACTATGCGCAATCACAAGAAGACAAACTTCATAATATCTATAGATATAATTATATCCTGTTCTGTGCGAATTAGCTGGCGTATCGCATACACACAGTGGGCCACGCGGCCTCCAAGACAGACAGCTGATTATGTAATTTCGTGTATCAAAGAGGTAGCGTGACTACACTGGTACAAGGATCTTTTGGCGCTCGAATAACGTTGACAGGGGGGCGCTGTTGGTGAACATTTGTGCAATTGTTTTGTGAAATGCCACCTGTAATGTATTTAAAATACATTATGGCGGCGTTAGTTTCTATTTTGGCCACGCGCCAAAATAACTTTGTAGCGCTATAGGTGTTCATTTTTTTATTTTAATTGGTCCATCGATAAGAGTGAGTCATGAAAGGTCTTGATTGCCTTTAATGGCTCAATCTCGAGACGACATACATTTTGTAGACTCGCGATTTCTTGTAACTTCGTGTACGTGAAACATTTCATCCCTGTCTGACCTATTTTGGGAAGAATTTATGAAAATCCTTTCTTAGCGGATGCCTTTGTGTTTATCAGAAAATTGCTGAAAATGTCAACCTTGTGTACTTTGTTGCCTAGATATTTTGTAATGAGCGATTCTCTCGTGGTATTTGACCTTTATATTTGTGTGTGTACCTTTCTGAAAATAGTTAGGCTTTCCCAGAGGTTAGGTTCATACTCATTCAAACCAAACAGCACTTGTTTTCTCTAGACCTACATAAGCTCATGTTTTATATTCATCAGAAAAAGGTTACCAAAACACGCAACAAAAATATTTATGTAAATTCGTTCAACCTAAAACCGACAGTCACACAACTGCCACTAAATAGTTCTTTCAATCACAGCTACAAAATGTAACATCAAGCGCCACAAGGCAAAAAAAGCGCTGTAAAGCCATTTCCAGCGATGGCTTTATCAATTTCACAAAGCGCGGAAATGGTACAAAAACCCCTGTGGTCGGGTGAGCTCATTTTTATTCAAACCGATTCTCATGCAGCGTTTATGGGTCCAACTTTCGTAAACCCTGCCTACACCGGCTGCTAATAATTGCTTGTTGTAACTTTTTTGTTTAGTAGGTAGTCTCGTATCTTGCACCGTTTTGGGTAACCGGTGTTCCCTTAAATTGAAATGTTATGTTTCTGTGATATGAATTTTCGGTGGTAAGAATTTGTTTTGTTTTTTGTACACTTAAGTTTCGATGTTATTTTTATAGTTTATTTTTGTTGGAAACAATATTAGTATTGTGGCAATTTGGACGAAATTCGTGTAGAAATAATATCTACTATTCTTAGCACCGATTCTTAGTACAATTCAAATACTAAAACGTGAAAGAAACGCGTTAAATCATGTCGCACTTTGATATCAGACAGCTCTCATACTAATATTTTATGTTACTAGTTAAAATTTTCATACAACCTGAAAACAAAAACCTTGGAACAGTATTTACCCTTTAAATAGGAAACGACTGAACATAAGGCGAACCTTTATTAAATGGAGAGCTCTGTTCAGCACCAAATGCTTAAAATATATTAAAATCCTCACCACCCACTTAGGGGATTGTCAACCTTTTTAATTTTTAAACCTAATCCTGAAACCATTGCTTAAAACGTATGCCACACAGCGTTTTGTGAATAATTCAGGATAAAGGAGAAAGATCTTCTTTTAAATAAAAGTATTTCACCCCTTTTCTTGGTAGGATATCCCCTCACACGAGCGCGGTGTGAAACGGGCCCGTGAGTCATTTTACCTAATATTGTACATGGTATAAGTTCTATACCAAGAAAATATTTTTTTATTATTAACGTTGTTCCATCACTATTAAGTAATAATAAAAAATATTTTCTTGGTATAGAACTCATACCACGTACAATTTTAGGTAAAATGAGATTCACACCGCGCTCGTGTGAGGGGATATGTATAGTCTTAGTAATAGTCTGTCTTACTAAGGCTGGACCAATGGGAGTGATTTAAACATAAATCTATAACATGAGCTAACAGGTTAAAAGACTAAATTCATCATGATCATCAGCATCAGAACATGTTGAGAATAGGTAGAGTGAATGTACTATAATATAGATACACCTTCTACTAACTTCTTAATTACTACTACTAATAGCTAATGCAACTATGCCTACAAACCAACCAAATTTAATTTTACCTTTTTTATCACGCTTGACAATCGGCGTGGCGATAAGAGTGGATAACTATGTTTCTAACAGAAATAAATAGGGTTATCCCCTATACGAGCCAAGTTTGCTCATATAGCAAAAGTATTCGTTTAAGCGTACCTAAATTAATAATAGGTCTTTACCTATGAAATTGCCGTTTTGTATGAAAAAATTTAAACGAATTTTTTTCATGCATTTTTTATTTGTATTAATCGAAGTAATCACCCATGCAATCAATGCATCTTTGCCAACGCAGTGGCAGTTTATTGATGCCCTTCTTAAAGAAATCAGCTGGACGGGAGGCAACAAATTCTTCAAAGGCATTTTGTACTGCCTCTCGGGTATTGAATTTTTTTCCCGCGAAGAAGTTATCCAAATTTTGAAAAAAGTAGTAGTCTGTAGGCGCAAGGTCTGGTGAGTAGGGCGGATGACGGAGAGCTTCCAACCCCAGTTCTTGCAACTTGGAGACCGTCTGCTGTGCAGTATGAGGTCGCGCGTTGTCGTGCAGGAGCAGCGGAGACGAGCGATTGACCAATGCTGCTTGGAGATGTGCCAGCTTCTCCATCATTGTGTTCAGTTCTTCACAGTACACATCTGAAGTAATGCTCACCCCGTTTGGTAAGAAGCTGTGATGAATCAGACCGGCGCTAGACCACCAAACAGTGACCATCACTTTTCTAGGGGTAAGTTTTCGTTTAGGGCATTGTTTAGGTGCTGAACCAGGATCCAACCAACTTGCTGAGCGCTTGCGGTTATCAAACAGAATCCATTTTTCATCGCAGGTAACAATGCGGTTCAAAATTCCTTCATTTGTGTGTCTGTTGAGCAGTGCAAGGCACGTCTCGACGCGTACTTCGCGCTGGCGACCGTTGAGTTCATGGGGCACCCATTTGTCAAGCTTTTTTACCTTGCCAATTTGACGCAAATGGACTAATATTGTTTTGACGCTAACGTCGAAAGCTGCTGCTAATTCAGCCGTAGATTGTGTATCATCAGCTTCCACAATCGCCTTTAATTCGTCATTGTCGACCAAAGTCTTCGGACGACCGCGAGGTTCATTTTTCAGGTCGAAATTTCCAGAACGGAAGCGAGCAAACCAATAACAAGTGGTGCGTTGGTTTGTAGTGTTAGCTCCGTAAACGTCGTTGATGTTGCGTGCCGCTTGTGCCGCGTTGCTGCCACGACGGTACTCATATTCCATAATTACTCGAATTTTTAACATATCCATGATGACGAAAAAGATTGAAATGCGATGAAAATGTAACACTAATCAATAAACAAATGACTTCTTTTGGGAAAAAAAAATCCATTTTTTTTAAATAAAATTAATTTGAAATTAGAATTCTTAGCCAAACAAAAATTATTTTGATTTGAAATGGCCAGTACTGCAGAACGGCAATTTCATAGGTAAAGACCTAATATTATCATAACTTGAGAACTAGAACTCCGTCACGTGCTAATGTGCGGGTCGATCAATACAACAACATAATATTAAGTGTGGCTCAGATAACTAAAAAAGCTTAACTTTAAACTGTTTACATAAATAAACTATTGAAGTTAATAGTGGTTTGGTGTGTACCAACTAACTACCTATCCACAACAACTTCCGAGGTATCCGTCAGTGACGAGAAAACCACAACAGCACCATTCATACATAGTTGTATCAAAATACTAAAACATTTCTCACAACGCTAAGCATATGGAACCTGACATCAAATAATGAATCCTATGGAACCATGACAGTTTTGCTCCTTGAAATATTATTACACTTTTAGAAGATTCTTATGAGCCAAAAACTCTTCTGTGATTTATAACTATCATTAATCTTGAATACAAATTAGATCGCGACCTTGCTATTCATACAGACGCTTGTCGATCTCAATATTTTACCAAAAAGGATGAATTAAAGGGCCTGAACAGACGCACTGCGGCTAAAATTTCGCTGGACAGTGGCTTAAGAATGGTCGCTGCAATTGCCTTGCGTTGTGGCAGCGACAACATACGTAGGTACCAACAAGAATATAATTTCAGACAGGTACCAAGTTTGAGGGTACCAACTTTGTGGCTACAATGTCGTCGATGTTGACCAAAGGATTGCGAAAGCCGTTAGCGACTTTACTGTCGTATACGACGTGTGGATGCTGCACGTTTTCGTTCCCACATTTTTGTGCCCGATCACATTTTTGCTACAGTGTAGAGTGTAGCTATAACTCGTCTGTCTACACCCTAACAATTTTATTCATCCTTTTTTGAGAGGTTGAGTTCAAACCCCACTCGAGAGGGAAACTGAGTTAATTAGATCCTTTTCTTCACCTCATTCAAATTGAATTATGTGGGTTTTGAAGGGAAAAGTACGCTGGTGTATGCCGTGCCTAATGGTTAGTAAAAATATTTGGATGATTCTGTACGTCTAGTATTTGGCATTCAACTGGCCAAATACTCTTTGTATAATATTCTTTTTTTTGTTTTGGTTCATTTTGACTTTTGATTTTTTTATAAAATTATAAACAATTTAAAAATTGTGGAATGAATAAGTTTTTTTATGTTTCTCTGAGACAAAATTACATTTATCATGCACAGTACAAAATGTCTTAATCATTGAATAATCCATAGCAGGTAAGGCAATTAAAGCATCAATAAAAAGCGGTCAAGTGTGAGTTGGACTCGCCCATGAAGGGTACCGTAGCAGCAAGTAACATAATATAAAAGTTCTTGTAGTTCGTTGTAACTTTGATCGATGTTTTAATAATTGACCGATTTATGACGTATTTAAAAAAAACGACTTGCTAGATCTGGTTCAAACCAATTTTCGGTGAAAGTTTACATGGTTAATGTACATCATATATTTTTTTTAGTTTTATCATTCTCTTATTTTAGAAGTTACAGGAGGGGACACATTTTATCATTTTGGAAGTGTCTTTCGCGCAAACTATTCAGTTTAGAAAAAAAATATATCAGAAACCTCACTATCATTTTGGAAAATCTATCCATAGATACCCCACACGTATGAGTTTGATGAAAAAATAATTTTTGAGTTTCAGTTCTAAGTATGGGGAACCCTCAAAATGTATTGTTTTTTTTTTCTTTTTTTGTGTGAAAATCTTAATGCGGTTCATAGAATACATCTACTTACCAAGTTTCAACAGTATAGTTCTTATAGTATCGGAAAAAAGTGGCTGTGACATACTGACGGACAAACAGACAGACATGACGAATCCATAAGGGTTCCGTTTTTTGCCATTTAGCTAAGGAACCCTAAAAAATCTTTCAAAGTTTTAGAAAACAAGAGCGATAATAATTCATTGGGCATCTTGTTCCCATATCCTGTCTGGACTCCAGTAAAAAAAAAACCTTTATCTTTTCCGTAATGGACATGAAATATGGAACTCTTGCAACATAACGTAATCGTGTGTACTGTGGCCTTGAGTTTTTATACTTACTCGATCGCGTTTACGTTAAATTACGTCAACTTGTACCTATGGAATATTTGTGTTTCCCATTATAGCCACCTACTCAGTTTCAGTACAAGTTGAAGTTTACGTTAACAATCAATCCACCTAGCCTTTTCCCAACTATGTTGGGGTCAGCTTCCAGTCTAACCGGATGCTGCTGAATACCAGTATTTTACGTGGAGCGACTGCCTAACTGACCTCCACAACCTAGAAAGTAATTAGGTAATACGATACCCCTTGGTAAGAATGGTTGTCAGACTTTCGGGCTTCTGACGACCCGTAACGACTGTCAAATATCAACGGATGACAGCCGGGACCAACACCTTAACGTGCTTTATGAGGCACGGAGGAGTCTCGGTATGTGAAGATGGTCACCCAACCACGGACCAACCCCGGCAAGCGTAGCTTAACCTGATGGATCGACCCGAGCGGCTGTTATTACTTAGCTACAAGCTCCTCAAAAGGTTACGTTAATGTGATCGAGTAAGTATAATTTAAACTCGCACTAAGGTCATTGAATACTGGCCTTGTTCCTTCAGTCTTAAGTTTTCTTAAAGTATACTCAACCCACCTTAACTCAAAACACACAGAAAATCAAACGCAAAGGGCACAGAATGACCGAAATTTAACCTGGCAACATACCGAAAATTATATAATACTTATCCTAACAAATACCTTTAATTTACTTAAGGTTCACGTACAATGGGCGGTCTAACCGTTGTTCATTTATTTATTTATTTATTTATTTTTACAATATTAGGAAAGCTTACAGACTAATACACGTAAATAGTAACAATAAATAACAACTGACAATCGCTAATTACAAGCTTCCACATTTAAAAATTTTAAATTTTTTTTTTATTTTTTTTCAAGCCCGTATCGTTTCAGAGAAAGCACAATAGGTTATAAACGGAGCTCTGCACGGAAGCAACGTGTATCAATAATGTATAAGCGTAATTTACATTTAATGTATAGGTTTAAAATGTACTGGGATATGTAGGTAAGTTTCTATAGAATCGAACGTGCTGCAAATTAATTTATGTGGGTACTATTAATTCATTTAAAAATGTACTTACATCATTAGAAGGCCAATAAGTTTTTTGAGGATATAAACAAAACCTAAAAATAACAAAATTATGTCCTAACATAACTAAAACTATTAAAAAACTAAAATACGGCATCTGAAAATTGCTCCGCATCGTTGTCGACTGGTAAAGTAATCTTCAACGAAATCTCCAAGCGGCTGGTTGATACTTCCCGTGACCCAAGGGCTGGTTTTTACCTTGGTCAGAGGCTTAGCATTGCCATACAACGTGGCAATGCCGCCAATCTCTTCGGTACTGTACCAGTCGACAACGATGCGGAGGAATTTTTCGATGCCGTATTTTAGTTTTTTAATAGTTTTAGTTATGTTAGGACATAATTTTGTTATTTGTGGGTACTTGGATTTTTCTTGATGTGAGAGAGAGACGAAAAGCTTTGCAGCGAACTGTCCCTGCAACACACATTTTTCATCAAAGCAACTGTTCCGTTGCGGAACTAATAATATTGAATTGTTTCACAGAGCACGGAGATACATCGGCAGCCACTGTTCGAGGCAGCATTGTCAACACTTTATACAAGCGTGTCACTGTTAACTGGCACTACGACACAAATAACGTATATACAGGATGTAATTTTAATCAACGTTAACCTCCTAAGGGGTCATTGTACTCATAATTATGAACAACTTTTAATAAGTGACAAAACCTGAAATCGCGAAAAAAAATCTGCTACCTTTTGACGAGTTATGCGAACATAAATGTAGGGAACAGCTGTTTTTTTTTAAATTTATTCTCGTAGTAAAAGTTGTTCATAATGATGAGTACAATGCCCCCTTAAGAGGTTAACGGTGAATAAAATTACACCCTGTAGTAACTCAGTTTTGAATGGCAAACCCACGAATTTTAACAGTAAGTACTAGCGTTTCTCGGTGTGAGTACTTAATGTCAATATATACCTACCTGTTTTTTAGGGTTCCGTACCTCAAAAGGGAAAAACGGAACCCTTATAGGATCACTTCGTTGTCCGTCTGTCTGTCTGTCAGTCTGTCAGTATCAGTTGAAAATAATATCAAATATGTAGATCTACGGTCCTTAAAAGAAATAAGCTTCTAAGTTAACGCAGTAAAAAAATACGATCATTAAAATGCGACATATTTTGATGGTCACAAATAAATCAAAACCTATTGGGTACTTGCCGTTGACCTAGAGTAATTAAATTTGGCAAGAAGCAAGGCCTTAAAGCACAAATAAAGAAAACAGTCCGAGAATCGTTAGTTTGTAGTTTTATTACATATTTTTAGGGTGCCGTACCAAAATGGTAAAAAGGAACTCTTATGTTGCGACTCAGTCTGTCTATCTATCCATCTGCCACAGCTTAATATCTCAAGAACTACTATTGCTATCAACTTGAAATTATGAACAATTGTAGGAGACGTTTTCCCGACTATTTTTCAAATAAGAAAGAAATAAATATATGTGTATATATATTTTTTGCAACGGGGACTGAAAGGGGGTCTTAAAATTTCGAAGTGGGGCTACTAGGACATGTGGAGTATCATATGAAAAAATTCTGTTTGCACATTCTTAAACATTTTTTTTATTTTTTTTAGGCCGCATAGTTTTCGACTTTTGATGAAAATGTAAAAAAAAAAACCGTTCCCGGGCCTTATCTCCGAAGTTTGCATAGATAAAAATGTGAAATTATTCCATGCGATAGAAGTTTATGTAAAGATTACAGGAAAAATAAAACGATGTCTCTAAATAGCACACTTTTTCAGAAATCGGAACGGAACCCTCGCGAAACCTTTTGCGATTACTAACTTACAATTAAAAAGTTTAGTTGGTTTTTGGGAAAAATTCATCCCAACTACGGAACCCTCACTGTGCGTGGTCCGACACGCACTTGGCCGGTTTTCTTTGATTTAGCAATGGATAAAAGTTTGTAAAATCATAATAATAACGAATTATACTTATAATTTTATAATACATAATTATACTTTTCATATTTTAACATTTAAAAATGTACCTTATACTCGTATAATGATGAATTAAATGAAAATAAAAATCATAATAAAAATATGAATTTGGTTCCTGGGCATGGTGGGTATTTATTTATTTATTTATTTAACCTTTTCGCACATAAAACGTACAAAGGCGGACTTAATGCCTTAGGCATTCTCTACCAGTCAACCAAGGGTGGTGAAGAGATTAGATGGCAGGTGCTCAGTATGAGAGGAATACTTATATAAAGAACACTAAAAATATGTCTTAATTAATTATAAATAGACTTTATACAAGCACATGAATAGGTTAAAAACCAATAATACACATACATATATGGGTATTATGGGTATGCTACTCCTGAGGCCCTCGGTTCGATTGCTGGGTCGGGCAGTGTTAGTGGGTTTTTCATCTAGCATTTCTCAGTAGCAGGCCGGAGTCTTTATTAGTAACCAGTTGATGATAATAGGCTCGCTCCTTATTACATGGGACTTAAAAATAACTAGTAAAATGTGGGTGTGTAAAGGAACAACTCTGCCTAACCATCCGTAGAATACAGGTGTGATGTTTAAAAACAAATATTCGGAACTAGCTTTTGCCAGCGGCTTCGCCCGCGTAGATCCGGAAATTATCCCACGGGACCCGTATATTTTTCCGGAATAAAAGAAGCATATGAGCTACTCCAGACTATAATCTATCTCTGTGCTAAACTTCATTAAGATCCGTTCTGCCATGATTGAGTAACAAACATCCATCCATCCATCTAAACTATCGCATTTATAATAGTAGTAAGATTATAAATATCACTAAAAATCATCTTATACTAAAACAATTGGGGCATAGCCTTCAAACCCAATCAGTGAAATCTAATACCTACTTCATCTAGCTCTCAAACCTGCGTGGCCGTAATATCGAAGATGCCTGATATTGTAAGATTAGACGTGCAGACTTCGGCAACAGCTTAGCGTGTTCTCTAAGGCGCTCAGATAAATTGATTTAGCGGTAGCAATTTATTGCTCATGTGTTGTATGAGAAAAGAATTTACTCCTAGGGGACTGGAACTACTAGCGTTATGTTCGAACTTACTAACAAGTTACAAAAATCGATTTGGCATTTCAAAGCTTTAGGTTCTTGTTAAGGCAAAAAAAGGAGTTTCACTCAAATTCTAGAAAGGTTGCACTCAAATTCTAGAAGAACTTCATCATGAATCCTAATAAAAATTATCCTATATGGAATCTGCCTAGCCTTTTCCCAACTATGTTGGGGTCGGCTTCCAGTCTAACCAGATGCAGTTAAATCCCAGTAGTTTACATGGAGCGACTGCCTATCTGATCCACCACCCAGTACCTGTGTAATACGATACCCCTTAGTAAGACTGGTTGTCAGACTTTCGGGCTTCTGACGACCCGTAATGACTGTCAAAGATCGACGAATGACAGCCGGGATCAACAGCCTAACGTGCTTTCTAAGGCAAGGAGGAGTCTCGGTATGTAAAGATAGTCATCCATCCACGGACCAACCCCGGCACGCGTAGCTTAACCTGGTGATCGACCCATGCGGCTGTTATTACTTTGCGACGAGCTCCTCCTCCTCATAAAGTATCCTATGTATAAATGCAAAATATAGTTTATCTGTGTGCTTAATTTCCTCTTAATCTACCTATCCGTTCAACATCTATATCGTAACAAACATCTATACAAACTTCCAGATTTATCTCATTATATTAGTAAGGAGTACGCGAGGATTTTTTTGTAGGTAGCTAGTCTTTCAAGACACTTTTAAGCTGAATATTTGCCAAGATGCGTCTATTGCGTATAATAAAAAATAATGTTTCAACTGGCACAAAATGGAAAATGAGTCACTTTATTTTCTTTTCTTTTTAAACCACTTAGAGAGACATAATAATGAAAACATTTTAAACTTTTGTTGGAGTTGAAAGCATTATTCATTCATTGTGTACTTTTAAATAAAAATGACAACGTTATTTTTTAGGGAAGTCTGTGTTATAAAGGTTTGTAACGTTGGTTTACTTATGCGACTCCAGAAAGAAACAATTAAAGGTTTTGGTTTTGTACCATTTTGTTGACTTACAACAATTTAATTTACTAGTTTGAGTATGAATGTCGATGGATGGATTGTGTGAAAGATGACATGGCTAGAAAGGAGGTGACTACCGTGATGACAACTAATATAGAAGTATGGAAAAATGGACATGTTGCGCCGACCCCAAATATATTGGGATAAGGGCAGGAGAATGATGATAGATATGTAAGATACCCACATATTTGAAAAAAAAAATCTTGAAGATATAGTAAGGGCAACCCTTAACCCGTTAACATTGCATTTATAGAAATAACTGAAAATTAAATAATTTTTGAAGTGAAAACTTCTATAGGCACGTTGAGAGATTTTTGGTAGGGAGAAATCTTACGGGTTCGCGTCACCACGTCACCGCGTCACCGCGTCACCGCTACATTTCGACACCGCAACATGATGTGCATAGTTTTAAGTTTAAGTTTTCACTACTGTTGGCTGTCCCCATGACTGCCAATTTTTTTTTCTTGACTTCTTCTGCGATCAGTCCCTGGACTATGAGCAGATTTCTGGTTGTATTTTGTGGTTTCTCCAGCCAGATTCACCAAATCCAAACAAAACAACATGAACGCGAAAAAGTAGGTATTACCTGCTCTATATATTTATCACACCACACGACACACACAGAGCGCAATATGATTAAAATACAAATATCCCAAATATAAATTGAATATTATTATTACAACTTTACAGCCAAATAAAAATAAATTTTATCAAAAAATCGTTGAACCCGTCTCTTATAATAAAACCAGTCTTTATGTATGATAGTGAAGTATTATAAAAGCGTAGGTGGTAAACTTTTTTGACATACTTAGGTTACACCGTCCCTTAGGACTTGATCTCAAATTAAGTAGACTTCAATAAACAATGGAAACGCGAAGCCAGCCATTTTATAATAAAACTTTACTACCTATGCAAAATAATATGAATTTTACTTTATTTTTATTAAGAAGAAAACGAGGTATTCTTAGAAGTACTCAGACCAATTTAAAGACAAGACAAAGTAATGAAATGAAAAATATTTTCATCTTTTGTATTGAGAACGTGACAAAAAGTACATCAATTAAACTACACACCCAAATAAATGAAAGAAAAAGGTGTGGCGATAGTCAATTAATAATTACTGAACTAATTTGTAAACAAACGAAAATAGGTAGCTAATTATACCTACTAATTAATTAAAATATTTGAGCGAGCGAATAATAAACAAATGATAATGACCAAAGCGAATAATTAAGTTACAGCAGTTGTTATTGGAACCAGCTAATTAGTAGTTATAATAATAATTTTGGACAATTCTGCAAACAACTTTATTTTTATTTTATTTTTTTATTTATCTTTAACTCAGGCTAAGTAATAACAGCCGCATGGGTCGATCCATCAGGTTAAGCTACGCTTGCCGGGGTTGGTCCGTGGATGGGTGACCATATTTACATACCGAGACTCCTCCGTGCCTCGGAAAGCACGTTAAGCCGTTGGTCCTGGCTGTGATTCGTGGATCTTTGACAGTCGTTACGGGTCGTCAGAAGCCCGAAAGACTGACAACCAGTCTTACCAAGGGGTATCGTATTACCCAGTTAATGGGTTGTGGAGAAACACAATTATTTCTTATAAAATGATGTAACTTAACGTTAACGTAAACGTGATTGAGTAAGTATAAGTCATTCGTGGATCGTTGACAGCCGTTACGGGTCGTCAGAAGCCTGTAAGTCTGACAACCAGTCTTAGTATCGTATAACCCGGTCACTGGGTTATGGAGGTCAGACAGGCAGTCGCTCTATGTAAAATATTAGTATTCAGCTGCATCTGGTTAGACTGGAAGCTGGCCCCAACATAGTTCGGAAAAGACTAGGCAGATTGATTGATCTTTAATTCAGGCACTTTACCAAGGACACACCTGGCAACAATACTTGCACTGCGTAGAGGTGCCCCATCAGGTGGCCTTCAGTCTTACTAGCAACAATGCTCAGGAGACTGCTGTCCCTGTCTCGCATCCGACGCAGTAGTGACGCATGATTGCAAACATGTCACCGAACGTTCATGACCGATTGAATTGTGATCATCATTTTTTTGCATTTTACAAAAAAAAAAACTTCTCATCATCTTCTTCGTCACTTCAGTAGGTCTCTTTATTTATTTATTTCATTAAACTTTTCGCACTAAAAAAAGGTACAAAGGCGAATTAATGCCTTAGACATTCTCTACCATATCCTCCTCCATACCCCTGCCTAACTCCCTTAGCTTCCTTCCCTTTTTAGCCATATCATCTGTCACACAGTCCATCCATCGTTTACAGATTTCTCTACTCATAATATAGCCAGACAGATTTAAGTGTGATGATACTCGTAATAGATTATAATTTATGACGTTCTGAATGTTGAAAGACCATGCCAACAAAAA
Source organism: Cosmia pyralina (assembly GCA_946251885.1). Classification (NCBI taxonomy): domain Eukaryota; kingdom Metazoa; phylum Arthropoda; class Insecta; order Lepidoptera; family Noctuidae; genus Cosmia; species Cosmia pyralina. Next base: position 7,951,634 of record OX276346.1, on the reverse strand, counting down.
GGAGGTTTTAGAACCAGCGCAAAATAATAGGTACTCCCGAAGTTTTCTCGAAAGGGTTGAAAAGTACATTGAAAGGATAATCTTGTCGGCGAGCGACCGAATGAGGCTAATAACCTATCTATCTGTAGTTTGTATTTCGCCTCCCCGCTTTCTTAAGACGATGAAAACTGCTTGTCATAACTCGCAATAAAACAGTGTAGAATCCTAGTATTCATTAGATTTTATAGAAGGATAAAACTATCCTTAGTCATTTTCAGTAAAATACTAATTTATTTATTTATTTAACACGTGGAAAACCAACAGCTTAACTTATAAACAATAAATATACTGAAATAAGAAACATGAAGCCAATTACAGGTTTTCACGGCTAGCTATACAGTAATTATAATAAGAGATCTTACACACGACAAGACATCAAGAAAAGATGAACACCAATCGTCAAATCGGCACCGCCAAACATAAGGAATAGATTAGAAAAAAATAAAATAAAATAAGAAAAATAACTATTATAAACACTAAGAATGAATTTTGAAAAATTCCAGGTTCAGCCTATTGCGTAGGCTCAAGCCTTTGGTTGAAAACAAGTCAAAAGAGAACTGCTTGCATAGGTCATTAAAGTCTTTACTCGCTCGCACTAAATATGAGTTTTGCCTGTAGTTGGAAGAAGACAACGGAATAGCTATTATTATAGGATTAAATCTGAGAGTTCGCTGGGGAACATTAAAATACAGCGTACGCAGAAGCTGCGGACAGTCCACCTCATTTGATACAATTTTGAGCAAAAATGTACAATCTGCCAATCGACGACGGTTAGTAAGTGGTTGTAGGTGAAATTTCCTGCAGAGATCCACATAATCACGACTGTGGTATGGTATAAACCATGGGGTGTGGTGGTAAACGATAGCACATAAACCGAACAAATCTTTTTGCACACCCTCTATGCGATCAATGTGCACGCCATAACGCGGGTTCCAAATTTGAGAAGCATATTCTAAATGACTTCTCACAAATGAGCAATACAATATCTTAATAGTTTTTACTTTCTTAAAACACACTGCTAGTCTCGTAAAAAAACCTAATGCTTTGGATGCTTTAGCTACTATTTGCTCAACGTGAACATTAAACTGAAGTTTAGAGTCATGATATACGCCCAGGTCACGAACACCGCCACATCTCTGCAGTAGCTGACTTTTCAGCTTATAGGCGGTATGAAGTGGAAAGCCTTTTCTGCTAAACGAAATTACGGAACATTTAGTAGGGTTTAGGTCTAATTTATTGACGCGACAGTATTCATCAAGTCTTGTTAGGTCAGATTGGAGAGCATCCATATCACTAAGTGATGATATAGAAGATAATATCTTCATATCATCAGCAAAACAAAGAAGGTTAGAGTTATGGAAACACGTGTCAATATCGTTTACGTAAATAATGAAGAGTAACGGGCCTATCAGGGAACCTTGGGGAACACCCCTGGGAACCGAAACCCAGCTCGAAATGTAGTTGCTGACAACTACAGCTTGAGATCTGTTATCCAAGTAAGACGAAAACCAGCGAAGTAGGTTAGTGAGTACCTACATTGTGTACAAAAAAAAACATTGCTGACCTAGTAGCTCAAACCAAAAAATAATGTGACAAAAAAACAACACTCTTTTGGACCTCGCTCTTTCTCCAGATAAATCTTTTATCTCAATAAGTGCTAACGTTCACAAAAAGTACCAAATTGACCTTTAGGCTCCACATTCACCTGTGATCCAACACAAATCACCTCATTCAAGTACAATCGAGTCTATTGTCAGTCATTTGTGGGACGATCTCGGGTTAACAACGAATGTCCGTGTGTCCGCCTTTTATTCAATTTAGTACACGGAACGTAATGACACGGGGGACAAAGAACTGTTCTTTGTGTACTGATAAAAGGAACTGTGATATGTGTTTCGAACACATAGTCACACATAGTCTTGGCTAGCATTTTTCGATCCAATCTTTTTTTAGACTAGATTAAGGGTGAACTTCATTATTCCACAACAATTATGAGACTGACAGCTCTTGAACACGGTTTACATTTGAAAAAACTGTTGGAGCTGCTGAAGATTGTAAGATGGCATTGTATAAGCTCAATCTCACACAGTTGTAAGCACTCTATGTACTTACTACAGCTTGCATTTACCGGGTAATAATAATGTCTCATTGACTTGACTGTCGGCTGAGAGTAAGTCATGCTCACTCAAATGTCTCGCTGGTGGTGGCGCGTGTGTTGGATGTGGTTGAACAAAATTGCTGATCCATGCATCATGTTCGTGAACGGTCGCCGTCAGTTAGGACTGGTCATCTCTTAGCTGCCACGATTTATTTTAATTATTTTATTTTTTTTTTGTTTTTTTTTTTTTTTTGTTTCTAATTTGCTATTATATTCTCTAGACGCTTATAACGTGTGGTTCGAGTTTTTCACATCTTTCTCACGTATAATTATAAATTTAACATTAATGCTGTAACTAATATTTTTGTTGACAATTTAATTTAAAAGAGTGTCCATGGAGTTTCTTGCCCATTCTTCTTCATATATACCTACTACGCTTTGGAATGGGTAACTACCTTGACTACTGACCGACTCTTTGACAGTTCAAAAGTGCCTGTAAATGATTTAATTGAAATAAATGGTTTGAGTTTGAGTTAGATGAGATGATCGCGTTCAATTTCATTGGTGAAATTCGCCCCAAATTACTTTGGTTATTACGTACCTACCCGTTTAATTAGCTTCTACCCTTTCCTTTCAACAGTAATTTTTTTGACAGCCAGATTTCTCTCGGGAGCAGACGCGGAGATGTCTCAATGTGTAAAGAATGATGACCCGTCCATAGACTAATTATGGCAAGCGCTACTTCATCTAAAAAAAATGGCCAAGTGCGTGTCGGGCCACGCACAGTGAAGGGTTCCGTAGTTGGAATGAATTTATCCCAAGAACAAACTTGAAATTGTAGTTGAAAAACATGTTCTCCCACACATTCCAACTGTAAGTTTGTACTCACAATATTGAGAGATTTACCATGTTATTTTAAGACCATAGACTTCTTATAGATTTTTCTGTAATCTGCAGGTAAAGAACTATTTTCTGTATTTTTGTCAAAATTTTAGGCTTAGTAGTTTCAGAGATATGGGGGAGGAATGGTCTATTTTCGTCTATTTTCTTAAATAACTTTAAAACAATTTATTTTAAAATTATAAAAAATAAAAATATTTGAGACCCTCATACTATTCTTTTCTCTCTATTCTTTCATTTCATATGTTACACGGTATAGTTTACAAAACTTTTTTTTTAAATTTTCTTATTTGCCCCCCAAGTGACCCCCATATTCAAAACTCATTTATTTACTTTACTCATTCGTATTCGGGTCACAAAAGTTTATATGTGTACCAAATTTCAACTTAACAACCATTTTGCTCCGAAGCTAATGAACTGATCCATTAGATTCGGAGCAAAATGGCTGTGACAGACAGACAGACTAACACACGAGTGATCCTATAAGGGTTCCGTTTTCTCCTTTTGAGGTACGGAACGCAAAAAATTGATAAACCAGCTGTTATTTAGCCATATATACGCACTACTCTGTTAGTAAGACCATAACATATGTTACGTAAGGCGTTGAAATGTTCACAAGAACATTTTTGTTTCGTCGATCGATACCCGTTTCGACTCAAATGTAGCAAATATTGTAACCGTATGTACAGAAAATATTATGATAACCCTCCGTCTAGGCCCCAATTTAGATGTAGGCTTGCCTGTCAATAATGTTTGATGGATAACTATAAATCATGAGGGTTGTTGACTCCTGTGAGTGTTGTAAAAGGGTAAATAGGTAGTCTATCTGATGGATGATCCATAAGAAAAAAAAAAAAAAAGAAAAAAAGATAAATAAGATAAATCATCATTTTAAGGGGTCCTTGTACTCATCATTTTGAACAACTTTTACTATGGGACCAAACCTGAAATCGCTAAAAAAATCTGTTGTTCCTTTTTGTTCGCTTGAATCTCGTCAAAATGTAGGGAACAGCTGTTTTTTTTTCCGCGATTTCAGGTTTGGTCCCATACTAAAAGTTGTCAGTCAGTCAGTCAGTCAGTCAGTCAGTCCATAAATTCACACGTTTTCCCATGCCCAGCAGATATTTAAAAAAACGCCAAATACCAGGCGTATTTTTTAACTTCTTTACATGGAGTTCAGGCTCGGCTTTCTAAAAAATATTAATGATAAATACCCGTAAGGTACACCTACCTAACATCCTAAGTAACTAACTCATTTGGAAAATCCTCGTTCACAATAAACTAATTCTACCACTACCAAACTAGAGATGTATAAAAATAGCCCAGAATACCGAAGCATCCAAATATAGTCGCTGGCAAGCGATTTTGTCGTATCTCGAAGAATGGAAACTGTTCTTTGCTTCATTAAAATCAGACAAAAATTACTGCGTCGAACAGTCTGAGCAACGTTTTCCTACGATGTTTTTTGTTATGGTATGAGACGTTGACTCTTCCTAAACTTTTTTATCAAAACATATTTAAAAATGCTGTAAATACCATAAAACTAACTAATGTTTAAATGATATATAGATACAGTAAAATCGACGACCACACAAAAAAACAACGACCATACAAAATCGATTAACGATTTTGTTGCAACTTTGATTTTTTTTCTTGTGCCATATGTTTCAACTACCAAGATATAGCAATATTGCTGCTTGAAATTGAAATACCAATCGCTGTAACTACTATTAAACGCATGTTAGACTAACTTTAGAATGCTATCATTAGTGACCTATCTAATAAATTTTATAATATGAAATACGTATTCCAAAAATGACCTCTGATTCAGCTAGTTTACGAGTTGTGAATTTGTGAAATAGGTATTTGGCTCTGGTGTCAAGTTCAACTTTTTGAGATACTACAAGATTGGTTTCTTGCAACGATATACTTACAATAAGTTACCTGAACATATAAGATGCACAAAAATACTCTGCATATTTAAATTTAGACTTATGTCATTACTTTTATAAAACAACTTATTATAGTACTAGGCGTTGCCCGCGGCTTAGCCCGCGTGGATGTCGGAAATTATCCCACGGGAGCTTAATACTTGGAAAAAAGTATCCTATGTGTTAATATAGCTTATAAACTATCTATGTGCCAAATTTCATTCAAATCCGTTAGGCCGTTTCTGCGTGATTGAGTAACAAACATCCAAACATCTTCACAAACTTTCACATTTATAATATTAGTAGGATTAAAGAGAAAACTCCTTTGTACTATATTAAGTTTGGAAGATAAGAAGCTAAAGTAAAGCGCAAATGTTATATAATCTATGTATAAACTAATTTATCAATGTTACCATGAATTTAATTAATATAAATTAAATATAAGTTAGACAGAGTTTAAGTATTATTAGTAATAATTATTTTTATTTTTTTTTGATTTTCGAAGAGTTTGTGGCTAAGTAATAACAGCCGCACGGGTCAATCCATCAGGTTAAGCTACTCTTGCCGGGGTTGTCCGTGGATGGGTGACCATCTTTACATGCCAAGACTCCTCCGTGCCTCGGCAAGCACGTTAAGCCGTTGGTCCCGGCTGTCATTCGTGGATCTTTGACAGTCGTTACGGGTCGTCAGAAGCCCGAAAGTCTGACAACCAGTCTTACCAAGGGGTATCGTATTACCCAGTTACTGGGTTGTGGAGGTCGGATAGGCAGTCGCTTCATGTAAAATACTGGTATTCAGCTGCATCCGGTTAGACTGGAAGCCGACCCCAACATAGTTGGGAAAAGGCTAGGCAGATTGATTTTAGTAATAATGATTTTTGTGATATTGATATCTAGTATATAGTATGCAATTTATTGTTAACTTTATGTAAAAATTAACCTAGCTTTATGTTAAATATATATACAATATAATAGTACTTGCTGCGCCTTAACAGGGTCATGTACTCGAGTTTTAGCCTAGCCTGTAACTGAGTGTACATTATCCAAACCAATAAATTCTTAATGTCCTAGGCATTTTCCTGGCTATTAAGCTAGAGGGCAATAAAAAATAATACCATTTCGTTTACAACACGTTAGATGAATGAACGCATGAGAGCTGAATTGAAAACAGTCTAGATGTGCAACCTCCATTAAGCTTTATAATAAACACTAGATCTATCACAATAGAGTCCAAAATATCTTCACATTAGGGTCTTGAACTTAATTACTGAGCTATCATTATGTAAGTACAACTTCATTGCCTTCGAGATTATAATTTATAGTCTGTCTCAGATTCTTGACACGCGTTAATGATCAGAGCCATTTGAGATTTACCCTAATTTGGGCTAGATGTATTGATTGCAGAGATGGAGTCTGAGGAGATGGAGTCTGTTTTGTTTAGTGTTATTTCGCTGGTGATCAACTGAACACAATTAATAGGTAATATTAAATGATGTGCAATAAAAGTTCATAATCTATCTAGTGATTTCCCAACTATGTTCGGGCTGAATACCAGGATTTTACAAGGAGCGAATACCTGTCTGACCTCCGCCACCCAGTTACTGGTAACACGTTACGAAAGTCTGACAACCATTCTTACCAGGACAGGTTGTCAGATTTCCGGGCTTCTGTCTACCCGTAATGACTGTCAAAGATCTACGAATGACAGCCGGGTCCAACAGCATAACTTTCTTTCCGAGCCACGGAGGGGTCTCGATATGTTATGAATTATCACCCAACCATGGACCGACCTCAGCTAGCGTAGCTTAAGTTTCGATATACCTGTGCGGCTGTAATCATTTAGCCACAAGCCCCTCCACGCTATTATTAAAACCATAGATAATTTTTTGGGCTTGCTAAATTCTTACCACAAAGTCTCTTTCTCAAAGACAATTATCGCTAAGTGAAGTTCTAATTTTATTAATGCTTAAATAGTTACCTTAATTATCTACGCTTTTCTCAAATCTTTTTTCAGTTAAAAAGTTTTTCTAAATCAATCAATTCAAATTCTAAAAAGTCAACACAAATTTGTAATATGGAGGTCCCTCAACATCAAAATGTTTTCTCAATTTAACTTTAATTTCTTAATAATTACTTCGCATTGTTTGCCTACTGATCTGTTTCTTTAAGAAATGGAGGCACCCTTTGTTTGTACTCGAATTACCTAGATAAAATTGGAACGAACGAAACTTTTGCAGTTAACTTTTTATCTTTGACAAAGTCTAGTAAGTACCTATTTGGCACTAGACGAAGTCCTTAAAAAAATAAAAGTCTGCTAATAAAGAGGTTGGTTAACCTCATTGGCAAATACTTTACCTAAAATTACTTTTATTTTGGTGTTATAGAATAGAACGATTAAGCTTTCTATCGTATCAATGCGTTGATGACGTTACGTCATAAAAAAAAAATCGTATTGATGCGAAACTGCTTAGGAGGAGCTCTTGGCTAAGTAATAACAGCCGTACGGGTCGATTCATGCTTTCCGGGTTTGGTCCAAAGACGGGTAACCATCTTTACATACCGAGACTCCTCCGTGCTTCGGAAAGCACGCTAAGCCATTAGTCCCGGCTGACATTCGTGGATCTTTGACAGTCGTTACGGGTTGTCAGAAGCGCGAAAGTCTGACAACCAGTCTTATCAAGGGGTATCGCATTACCCAGTAAGTAACTGGGTTGTGGAGGCCAGATAGGCAGTCACTCCATGTAAAATACTGGTATTCAGCTGCATCCGGTTAGGCTGGAAGCTGACCCCAACATAGTTGGGAACAGGCTAGGCAGATTGATTGACTGATGTGAAACTCTTAGTACGTTCAAAATTACCTTTAGGGCTTGCGCAAAGTTTTTGTTTTATTGAAGTGAAAACTTCTTACCTCTTAAAGGCCAACTGCACCCCACGTGTGCATAAGGAAAAATCCTTTATATAATAGGTATATAAGCTTATATAATATATATATATATATATAAACGTAAAAAAACATCATCCGTTGGAAAAAAAATCATCATCAGTAGTTGTGAACCTATGGGGTTCGCAACTAAACTAACGTTCCGGATATCACGCTGTTTTTGTGCTTTCAAAATTACCTTCGGGGCTCTTTGCTGTGTTTTCTTTTTCTTTGAATACGTTTGTTGCGTTCCCATATAATGTCATCCAATTCATTTCTCTTCTCAATTAATATTGGACACGGCGTCTCGCGTCCGGGTGCTGGTAGATTACGTATGTCACACCCAATAAGTTCCTAACAATAATTTCTCGGTCACATTTGGTTGGTAATCAATACTTCCACACGAGTAAAGCTTCGAACAAAATGAATCCAGTCAATTATAAGCTTCAGGGAATTAAGTAATATTCTCATATTTACCGTCAAGAATATTATGTAGTATTTATCGAAGCGAAAAGATATCGCCATCGAAACAGTACACCACTAAAATAAGCATAAGGCTGTGCGTAGACTCAGTTATGGCTTTCATTAGACATACTATCGCTCTATGAAAACAATGAAAGTGTGCACACTTGCACCAATACAGTCTCATAGAATAAATAATATGTCAAAAATGAACTGAACATTCTGTTTTTATTTTATTAGCAAACTAGCTTCTATCCGCGGCTTCGCTTGCATGGTATGTAGATAAAAAGTAAACTATGTCCATTCCTAGAGTTCAGAGTATTCCCAAACCAAATTTCATCAAAATTGCTTGAGCAGTTTAGCTGTAAAAGCTAAATAAAAAAAAAACTATTCAAAACTATTTTGTAACCAGTGTGTGCACTGTATAAGTGGCAACTGAAGTAACAAAACAGAATTACCCAGACAATTTGTTAGCAGGAGAGGAAGGACTCAGTAGATTCAGTACGGTCAATCACACGTCAGTTATAACAATAATTGCACTACGAAAACCGTCCTTACTACTATTACATAAAGCCGCTGTCAAAGTCAAATTATTAAAATAGACGTGTGTCTGATTGTACGAGCGGGCGGACCAAGCATATTCTCACTACGTAGATCCCCTCGCACGTACAACTTAGACTTAAGATCCTCATTCATAATGCGGGTATCTTGGGAATGGAATTCTCCTCACATTGGTACTTGGCTACCTCGAGTGCATACCTACGTACTGGTCAAGAAATGTTCAGGAATTTCCCTATGTTAAGGATATTGAGGAAACTAAACTTGGGTCAGCTTGAAATAGATTTCGTCTGATCAGGATTTTCTACGTTGTCTACAAAAATGTTTAGTAAGTAGCTACGATGTGAAAATCGAATGCTTGAGATCTTTTAGAAATTTTTCGCTGTGTATTTTTGTTAATATTATTTGATAGGCCCTCCAGGCAATCACATTATAACTTAACTAAATAATTTTCGTTATTGTCATTATTAGCTTTTGCACTCGGCTTCGCCCACTTGGACGTTGGAAACTATCCCACGGAAACGTATTACCGGGATAAAAAGTATCCTATGTCCTAATCCAGGTCATTGTCTTCCTGTGTGTCAAATTTCATTCGAATCCATTCAGCTGTTTTAGTGTGAAAGCGTATGAAAAAATCTTACTTTCGCATTCATAATATTAGCTAGGATGTACCCGTAATAATTGTGTGTTGAGTTTATTTGGTTATTGATTAAAACTATCTCTCATAAGAGAGAAATAAGATTCCTCTCACCCATACGATTAAATGTACGATTAACCTCATCTGATATATTTAATAATTCGCAGACCATTATTGTATTTTCTTTGTAGGTAAATAAAAATAAAAATAAAATGTAATAATAATTAGTTACAGAGAGTTGATAAGAACATCTTTTCACGGAAACACAAAAGTTCTCTATGATCTAGAATTTAATAAATTATAAAAAAACTATTATTTTTAGTCTTCATACAAAAACAGTTTATCTCTAAACAGGATAGAAAACTCGCTTCTTGATTAAATGAAGTTGCTGTAAGAACTGAGGCGACGAGTTTATCACAAATTATAGGTCGAACAAACATTTGATCGAATGATTAGAAAAATCGAGTTTGCAGGCAGGAGCGGAATTGGGGTTATCTATCTTCGTCTGATATTGTCATCTATTTAAAATGAAAGATTCTGAGGTTAGAAATTAATATAAATAATTCATATTAATATCTTAAGTGTAAAAACTTGCTAAATATTTGCCAAATGTTTTATAAAACTTTTTTACATAAAAACTAGCTTTGCCCCGCGGTTTCACCCGCGTAGACCGGGATAAAAAGTAGCGGTATGAAAAATAGATGTTAGCCGATTCTCAGACCTACTCAATATGCTCACAAAATTTCATGAGAATCGGTCAAGCCGTTTCGGAGGAGTACGGGAACGAACATTGTGACACGAGAATTTTATATATAAGATACAACCGACTTCCAAAAACAACACTACAAAGTGAAAAATAATTTTAATTTCGGAAGTCGGTGTCTAGTTAAATGTATTTTCGTTTTTTGCCACCGACTTCCGAAATTAAAGTTATTTTTCACTTTGTAGTGTTGTTTTTGGAAGTCGGTTGTATTTTTTTGTAAAAAGGTTTTTATTTTTTACTTTTTAGTTGTGTACCTACCCAACACAAATTCTAATACCACTATCTGCAAAACAAAGTATAACAACATCCATATAAAAGTGGGGAAAAAATACATATTATTGTAGCTAACTCAAAAACTACCAAAGCAAAGTTAATCAATTTTATATGGGACCTACTGTGATGTATACCCTTTCGAATAAAATAAAAAAAAATCCAAATCGGTCCAGCCATCTTTGAGTAATCGGGGAACATACACAAAAAAAAAAATAGTTTCCGACGAATTGAGAACTTCCTCCTTTTTGAAGTCGGTTTAAAATATTTTAAATAAGAACTTCTTGTAACTACCATATTTGATGTAATAGATGAATTGAATTATATCTAATGTTAAATTACTAGTTATTGGATTGTAAAACGATTAGCTATCTACCCAGTAAATACGTCAAATTTTCAGCTAAGTCAGACTGTCAATTGACCCAAATATAGAAAAACCTAGGCCATGTAAAAGATATCGAGAAAACTATCAAGCTATATAAATGCCTGTTAGGGGGCCCCTATAATACTTCTATACGTAACCATTTGAGTCCGGACGAGAGCAATTTTTCGGCCAAGCAGCGTCGAATCTTTGGCCTTTTTACCGTTTGAGCCGAGGACGATGCTCGGATACTTTTGTTATTTTCCGACAGAGATCGTTCGCAAGAGTTATGCATTTGTTTTTTGCGTAGAATTCGCTGGGACTTTTTTCACTTCTATGTTTCTGTTCGGCCTAATTTCTGGCAGTTTAGGGAATTATTTTCTGTGTTTTTGTACACAGGGAAATGTAATTTAGATCAGAAAAAGCTTAGTTACTAAAATATCAAGACCAAGCATTCGTGTTTATTATTAGGGTTCCGTACCCGAAGGATGCCAAACGGAAGCCTATGCCTTCGCTGTCTATCCGTTCGTATGTCTATCTGTCTCATGAACCGTAATAAGGTAGCCAGTTGAAATTTTCACCGATTGTGTATTTCTATTGCCGCTAAGACAAAAAATAAAAATAAAGGGTTTTATCCATACAAGGGACTGAAGTTTTTTCGTGTCTTTTTTATATTTATTGTTAAATATGGTGCGGTGGTGCGGAACCCTTCGTGTGCGAGTCCAACTCATACTTGGCCAGTTTTCTGTTCGATCTGATGTAGTAAAAATAAATATTGGTGTGTAGGTATTAGGGCTTGTTGACCTTTCCACGAGGGAAACTTTTACTGACTCTTGCTTAAAACAACTACGTAAATCAACCCTTTTATTCAAATAAACGCTGTCCTCAGGCCGTTCGCGTTTCCCTAAAGAAACACGGAAGCCGAATTCGAATCCCGATTAATCGGCCCTTCTCTAGTAACAACATTATACTGTATTCCTTGTTGAAATTCTCCACACTGATGTATGCGGAACGTATGTGTTGGACGTGAAACGAATTTATTAATATAGTTGCCACGTATTTTTTATTTTAATATATTTTTTTCGGTGGCAACTTTTTCGTTTATCCCCTGGGGGTTACGGAGGAAGAATATTAATACATTCAACTCCAGGGAAGTAGATCAGTAGTGATGTGACCTAACCTGGTAGTTGGCGACGTTTGTTTTTGTTTTATTGTTTTCCTTTCGCTTTAAGGAATCCGGTAAACGTGTTATAGGATCTAATCTTTTGGTTTAGCCGTAATGATTTTAACCCTATCTTGTAGAGGCGCTGTTGAACGTAACTTATGGATCACTTTAGAAAGGTTCTGGGCTTGCATCCAAGGGTTCTGTTGACCCTTGTCAGGGCCAAAACCTCTAGAAAGCTGTCACTTGTTAAGTTTTCCGGCCCGTGGTCGCTTTTCCTTTATTTTCCATTTTCGCTTACCTACATCAAAATAAAATTTGCATCTTAATCTTGTCTCTTGGGTTTATTTTAACACCGAATAATGTAATATTATTTACGCGAGTAGGAACGTTCTTTGATGTTGGAATTCAATTGGTTGGTAATTACTTAATCGAGAAGCAATTTTGAGCATCAAGCTGCTAATTGCTGTGCTGAGGGCCCCAATAATTAATAGGCATGTAATTACCAAATTGTTGGCGTCGAAAATTCTTCGCAAAAATTGTGTTGTTGTTAACACTCTCCTTCTTTGTTCGGAGTGTAACGGTATTACGTCATTATAAACTAATTTAGGGCGTTTTGTTATGTCAGTGTTATTCACGTTATTGTATGCGTGTGGTATTTGTATGTTATTTAATGAGCTTAAAACGAGCCTTTTGTTGTGGAAGGATTTAAAAATGTCAAGCAAATCAGAGATTTAGGTAGGTAACGCCTTAGGTGATACGGAGTGAGATTTTTTTCTTTAAAAGTTGATTATGGAAATGTATAGAAGGTGCCTAATACTTAGTTTATTTTAAAATAGAAAAAATAAAATTGTGTAAGAATTTTTTTAGGGTTCCGTAGTCAACAAGGAACCCTTACAGTTTCGCTTTATCCGTCCGTCTGTCCGTCCGCAGCTTAGCTCAGAGACTTAGTACAAGAAAGCTATAATTTGACATGGACATACATATTCATCACGTCGACAAAGTGGTAAAATAAAATCATGAAAAAAAAAATTTTTGGGGTTCTGTACACGTAAAGTGGGTATGTTTTTTTTTTCTCGTCTACCTCATGGTGTGGGGTGTTGTTGGATGGGTCTTTTAAAAATATTGTGGGTTTGTTAAAACAATTTTTCGATTTAGGGATATGTTTCTGAAATATTAAGCTTTTAAGTGCAAATTTTTGTTAGAGTCAAGTGTGTGTCCCCTGCCAGCTAAACGGTTAGTTTTGGATAGGTGAAAAAATTCACGGTAGTAGTATATACAACGAAGTTAAAAGGAAAACTATTACAGCTAAGTAGGCTTTTCAAGTTTACGAGTAATAGTCCACCAACTTCATTTGCAGTAAGAATGTATGAGAGACCATGTTTTTCAACTACACTGTTAAGTTTATTCTTGGGATAAATTCATCCCAACTACCGAACCCTTCATTGTGCGTGGTCCGACACGCACTTGGCTGGTTTTTTTTTTTTATTATAAGTATTGAATCAGTCTGGTATTAAAAATGGTATGACCCATACTATGAAATCCTAAAAATAAAGATAAATAACATCACCAAATATCATTCCTATTACTTCTATCCTTATCACACAAATCCCTGCAATTACTCAGCAATATTGTCCAGAAGGTAGATACGAGTATCTATTTCCTATATAATCCGCAGCTAGCTATTGTCCGTAGCACCCTGTATATCACAATCAGTCCACAATGACGGGTGATTCTCCCTTATCAACGAGATCATTACTGAGCAGTAAGGGGTATTGTGTAACTGATAAGGATCGGTCAGTACCTCCTGGATATAATTAGCAGTAATGACCTAACAAATAATGTTGCCTGTGTTGTGTTTATCAAGTATATTGCCGTTTGTGGTGAAGTAGAAGGAATTTGATGGGTGAGTTTTGTGTTTGGGCGATTTGATTTTTGTTTCTGACATTGGTTCGATAAGCATTTTTTTTTGGCATTTTTTTTTTCAAGTACTTCCGAAAGCCAGTGCGGCAAAGTTGTGGGAATTTGAAAAATAAATAAATCCTGTAAACTTTTTCAGGGACTTGTTTGTTTATTTATGCTATGAAAGAGGATTTTTGGTGTACCTAGCAAGTTGAGAGTAATAAAATCTGAAAATTAACTGGTTAGGTATTTTTTTAATTATTTTTTTTTTGAGCTTGTGGATTTTTGCTGTTTCTCCAGTAGGATTTGTATAAAAAAAAAATTAAAACTATATAACTGGTTAGGTATTTTTTTAATTATTTTTTTTTTTTTGAGCTTGTGGATTTTTGCTGTTTCTTAAGTAGGATTTGTATAAAAAAAATAAATAAAACTATTTATTTTTTATAACTTGACATTGACATTTTATATAACAATAGTGCTCAATCATGGATAAAAAAAAAGATTATGTGCATTATTAAGTTATTGTAAAGTTTGCTCACTTAAAGTTAAAGGCTAAGAACCTACTCGCATACCTTCTCCTTTCCAAACTTCCCCACGGTAAAGGAAACTGCGGTCTGCGGTGCGGACGGCGCGGCGGTATGGGATTAATTATAAAAGTTTTTTTAAATGTAATTTTAATTCATAATTCATGTAATAATAAACAGCAGCGGATGTGGATACAGAAATTGTTGTGCCGATAGTCGTGACGGCCAATGGCATAATAGCCAAGAGCCTCGATCAACACCTGAGGAGGCTCACGTTAGGCAGCTGGATCAAGGGCTTGATTCAGAAAGCGGTACTTCTGGACACGGCGCGTATCGTTTGGAGGTTCCTCTCTCAGCAGCCCTGACCACCGGTAGCTTGGACCCTGTTCCCGATATCGGTGGGTTACTATTTTTTATATTTTTAAATGTTTTTATATTTTTTATATTCTAATATTTAAAAATATATTTTATATGTATATAATACTTAAATAAAGGAAATAATAACAGCAGCCATAGAAATAACACCAATCCTCCACCAAAACACAAGTACCAAATTTTGGTACTTGTAGGTATTGCACCCTAGCATTATCGTAAGGGCCTGTTTCAGCACTTAAGATTAAGTTTCTAATAACTTAATAGGTAGATAATTTCATACAAATTCTGTTCTATTTTTGAATTTATTCAGTAAGTAGTGGCTATTCGGACATCGTGAAATAGGCCCTAAGGGCCTGTTTCCCGGCCACCGTAGGCGCGGGCTTGCGGACGACGAGTAATGGGCAGCTCGCCGTCCGGTAAGGACCAGGCCCGGGTCGACGGCGCGTTGTGTTCCACGCGCGCCTTAAAGAGATGTCAGCAGTGACGGGGTCAATTGGGCCGATGCCGCCGGGGTCGCGGGTAGTTCGAAAGAGATACCGTGGCCCTGGCACGGGCAACTGAAGGATCATGGGTGGGTTTTAGTCAGTAAAAGTCTGACACGCCCTCCCGCTCTGCCCAGAGCGGGAGAAGTCCTGTTTATCCACCTACGATTAGGTTCCTATTAACCCGTCGCGCGCCAATTAGCAGACACAATTGAAATTCTATTGTTATCTGTACACATGGTGTACAATCGACATTTTAAGAGTTAACTTACTTGGCAGATAATTTCATACAAATTCTGTTCCATTTTTGAATGTATTCGGTGAGCAGTGACTATTCGGATATCGTGAAATAGTCTCACAAATGTTTAATAGCAATTTTAAGACGATTTCCGCGCAGTAGTCGCAGAATATTTACAGAGCAAGTCCTCTAGGATCTTTTGACAGCATGGTTACTGTCTAGAAATTGTTTTTCCGACTCTCTGTGATAGTAAATGAGAGATTAGTAAACTGGCACGTCCTGGAAAAGTTTCCACTGCGGGGAAAAGTTTTATACAAAAAACGATGAGAGACCGATTGAATATTATGAAGATTTTTAACTTACGTGGTTTTATTGTAAACTACAAAATATTGCTTACTTCTTTCTGTTATCATATACCTACCATATTTCCCAATAAAAATTAAGCTACTAAAAAAAATATTTCACTCAGTAAGCTAGGAGACTTGATTGATGTCGTTATGTTCCTACTGATGTAGATGCCTACAAGTTTGTGTAGCAAAAAGTTGTGCAACGCTTAGTGGTACAAGATGAATCGATTATCTCAGTCGAGTGAGCGATTAGGTTAACTGGCTTGTAAAAATATTTTCACCGCATTTGACGGCAGGGCGGACATGTCAGAGTGATATTATTACCTATACCAATATTATATAGAGGAAAGATTTTTTCGTTTTTTGTTTGTACCGAATAAGCTCCGAAACTACTACACCGATTTTAACAATTTTTTCAGCAATAGAAAGCTAAATTATCAGGAAGGAACATAGGCTATAATTTATTTTCAAAAAATTTAGAGATCCTTAAGAAAATTGCAATAATGTAACTCAAAGTAGCAAAATTTTGCCTAAATTCATTATTTGGCGTGCGCTGAGAAAACTATTGATGATATATAAAAAGTATGTACTACATAATTAATGTACTTATTATTACCTTCAAAAAAGTCTCCGAAGCAATTTATCTAACTGTCATAGTTAAGTCACAATAGCAGCTTTTGTGTTCCAAAATTTAATTAGATTGCCGGTAGAAAAAAAGTTCGTTACATTCGTATCGTAGTATTAATTCTTATTCAAATAAATAGTTTCATCATCAAGGGTATTTAATGTAGCAATAAAATACTTTTGAATTCATTCGAATCGTACATTTAATTTCGAAGTTATCACGAGTATAAAAATGCCATACGCGTTCCGTTCGACGTCGCGCCGCGATTAACTCGGTATACTTGAGACCAAAAATGAAGAATAACGTGGGTTTTTCGAAAATCTACAAAAAGGGGAAGTAAATTTTTCGAAAATTGGTGTAAATAATCTTTCAGTCAAGTTATGGAAACATCCGAAACGATTTTTTTAAATTCCACTCCTGTGGCCATGAAAACAGGGAATACAGTTTATATGAAAAATCATTCATTTATTTATTTTAAATTCATTTGGTTAATTAACTTAAAACTTGGCACAGATACTTGCCTAAGCAATAAAGTTTGTCATTAATAGTTTTTCAAAACTACCCTGGAGGGAGGATTAGAGGGGGAGGGGGCAGGGGAAGGGGGAAGGGGAGGGGGTGGGTGGGAGGAAGGCAGGGGTGTTGGTAACGAGAGAAAGGGGTGGTGAGGGGTGAGGGGGAGGGGAGGAGTTGGTGAGGGGGAGGTGGAGGTGAGTGGGAGAGGGAGGGGACGGGGTGGTGAGGGAGAGAGGAGGAAGGGGAAGTGGTGAAGGGGGTGTAAGAGTGGGTGGTTAGCGGGAAGGAGAATAAACAGATAGGAAAATTGTTTCCGGTACACTGCAAGTATTATCACAGGGTGCCAGGGACTAGGGTTATTACGGAACTTCGATTCCGAGTCCGAAAGGTCGGAACTTCCGATGAATTCTACACCTCCGACTCCGACTTCGGTTCCGATAATTTTGAATCGGAGTTATACCGAACTGTGGTACGCAGCGATGCACGTGACTAGAGCGCGTATAAACAAGTTTTAATTCGTCAGCGCAGCGTGCGTCGGTCGGGTCATGTTTGTTTCAAAAATACAGGGTGTTTGGTGCATCGTTTGCCAAATTGAATTGGCCGAAAGAAGAGGTCATTTGCTATCGCTTCAGGCTCAAGTACTCATTTTTGGCCACACCGGTTTTTTTATTACAACTTTCTAATTTTTATTTTGAAAAAATCCAAAACTCAGCATTAAAGCTTAAATTAAAAAAAAGTTTTAAGTGTAGTCGTCAAATTTCATTTTTATTTACATATGTACTGTTGTATGGCTCTATCAAATTTAAAATTACTTGCCAGTTACATCTAGTTTTTTTTTAATAAATCACAAAGTTTTTGGAAAAATAAAAAATGAACTTAAAACTCAACTTTAAATAGCTATAAAAAAAAAACTAAAAGCGATCGGGATCTTCGAATTATTTTAAAAAGTTCTCTAGTCTATCCCCTTTCCAACGGTATGCAATGTGTTAAAAAACTCTTTTAATATCTTTAATAATTAGCTAAATGTGTAGTCGAGACACATCAGGCTGATATTGGATATTACGTTTAAAACACTAGTTTTCGCATAAATTACATGCTATTAGTAGATAGATACTGTTATCTCACGTCTTACGTAGTCTCTTATCTCGTTCTTACATAGGGAACTTTCCTCGAAATTGAAAAAAAAATACATTATTACAAAAATAATCATTTATTAATAAGTAATTTAATTACATACTAATCTTACAAGTCTTGTTCAAACTGTCTACCACTATTGCGTATGCACGCGCGACATCTTCGTCTTATCTCAACTGTAGTGGTGCGTAAACGCATTTCTGCTTTGATCGTCATGAAAGCCGCCTCAATGCGTTGGACTAAATCATCTCTTGTCTCAACTTCCGTGGCGTAGACGAGTTCTTTGGCCCGTCCCCAGACGTAAAAATCCAACGGAGTTAAGTCTGGAGAACGTGGAGGCCAAGGAATAGGGCCATCCCTCCCAATCCATGAGTCCGGGAATGCATCATTCAAGTACTCCCTGACGGTTATTCTCCAATGAGCGGGACAACCGTCATGTTGGAAAACAAAAGACCTGTCTTCACTGAAAATTGGCAAATCAGCTAATAATAAGGGCAACTCTGTTTGCAGAAATTCTAATTCTTGTAAGATTAGTATGTAATTAAATTACTTATTAATAAATGATTATTTTTGTAATAATGTATTTTTTTTTCAATTTCGAGGAAAGTTCCCTATGTAAGAACGAGATAAGAGACTACGTAAGACGTGAGATAACAGTATCTATCTACTAATAGCATGTAATTTATGCGAAAACTAGTGTTTTAAACGTAATATCCAATATCAGCCTGATGTGTCTCGACTACACATTTAGCTAATTATTAAAGATATTAAAAGAGTTTTTTAACACATTACATACCGTTGGAAAGGGGATAGACTAGAGAACTTTTTAAAATAATTCGAAGATCCCGATCGCTTTTAGTTTTTTTTTTATAGCTATTTAAAGTTGAGTTTTAAGTTCATTTTTTATTTTTCCAAAAACTTTGTGATTTATTAAAAAAAAACTAGATGTAACTGGCAAGTAATTTTAAATTTGATAGAGCCATACAACAGTACATATGTAAATAAAAATGAAATTTGACGACTACACTTAAAACTTTTTTTTAATTTAAGCTTTAATGCTGAGTTTTGGATTTTTTCAAAATAAAAATTAGAAAGTTGTAATAAAAAAACCGGTGTGGCCAAAAATGAGTACTTGAGCCTGAAGCGATAGCAAATGACCTCTTCTTTCGGCCAATTCAATTTGGCAAACGATGCACCAAACACCCTGTATAAACATAAAAATCAATCAAAGGTTTGTTTATAAAATCTCACGCTCGAAGTCTCAGTTTTCAAATAATTTACTACTCTCTAACTCTCTACTCTCTACCGCTCTGTTTCGCTTGTATGAGTCAGACGTTTGTTAAATTAAGTTTAGAGCGGTGTATTAAGTACCTAGTTTAATTGTTATGACTCAGTATGAGGCCAAAAACAATTGTTATTTGGATCTATTTGAATGCAGTTGACGCGAATACAGCTAAATCTGACTCCGGTTCCGACTCCAATCAATCAAATTTAAAACCTCCGACTCCTGCTCCGGTTCCGGTAAAACGACCTCCGTGACATCTCTGCCGGGGGCATCGAACCACAACCTGTTACAATGGGTTCAGTAAATGATTCTGGACCCCTTTTTTTTGTGGATGGGAAATCATCAAATGACTTCTCCCGCTCTGGGCAGAGCGGGAGGGCGTGTCAGACTTTTACTGACTAAAACCCACCCATGTTCCTTCAGTTGCCCGTGCCAGGGCCACGGTATCTCTTTCGAACTACCCGCTACCCCGGCGGCATCGGCCCAATTGACCCCGTCACTGCTGACATCTCTTTGAGGCGCGCGTGGAACACAACGCGCCGTCGACTCGGGTCTGGTCCTTACCGGACGGCGAGCTGCCCATTACTCGTCGTCCGCAAGCCCGCGCCTACGGTGGCCGGGAATCGGCAATCGATTCCCGCCGCCCAGGGCGTCTCCTACGGCGGCTAGGGGCGCGAGGACGCGGCTGTTGCCTCTCCCTCATGCGTTCCGCTTCCTCCTTCGCGAGCATTACTGCTTCGCAGAAGGAGGTGACGGCTTCCCATGCACTCTCACTCCGCACCATGGCCTGGACCAGGTTTGGACGCGAGAGATCGCCGCCGCCGATCGCCTCCGTGAGAACACGGCGGTGCTCTGCCCAAGCCGGGCAGACCTCCACTGTATGCTCCACCGTGTTCTCCGGGCGATCCACACAATGGTGACACCCGGGCGTTTCCTCCCGCCTTATCCGAAACAGGAACCTCCCGAAACAACCATGTCCGGTGAGGACCTGCGTCAGGCGGAAGGTGAGGACGCCGTGGCGCCTCTCCAACCACTCCTCAAAGAGGGGACTTATCGCCGCAATTGTGGCGTGCCCAGCGCTGGGTTGCGACAATCGCACTCTCCATGTCGCCATGAGATCCCGCCGGAGCTCTGTCCGCTGTACCGTGATTTCTCGCGGCAGCAGAGTTACGCCCCGCCGTTTCGCCTGATTCTGGACCCGTGCGTTGATATTTTTAGTAGAATATTAAAAAAAAAAAGCTCAAAATGTTTGAAACAGCTGATTTTTTTCTTAATAACCGACGAAAAATTTCAACGCATGGGATCCAGAATCATGTCAGTATGGCCTTAGTGTGAGATTTTACTCTTTATCGTTCGCGTCTTTCCTCAATTTGTATGGAATAATTGTGCTTCCCTTTATAGTCACCAGACGGCGCTTATTCAGTTTCAGTAAAAATTGAAGTTTACGTTAACGTGATCGAGTAAGTATAAAAACTCGCACTAAGGCCTCTGAATCCTTAGTAACAGCACAGAATATATAATAGTACAAATACAGAGGATTCTCTCCGCAAAATCATTTAAATAAATAGCGACTCTTGCTACGACACAATAAAGTGCAATTCAGGTCGCACAGCGTTAATTACCTACAGTATATTCACCTAGAAGTTGCCTCTCTTTTTATCGTGTAACCTTCTCACTCGTTAGGGTTGTGTTCTTTTACGACGCGGTGCGTGAGTGAGTATTGAAATAATGTGCAAGGCGGCCGGTGCGCACAATGAAATAGCTCGACAAGTCGAGTCCGCCGAGTACTTGAAGCTTCATACCTAAAATACGGAGTGCGCCTGGCCTGTATAATTATTAATAATATTGATAATATGAAGGATAATATGAATAATATGAAGGCTTACTGAAATAAGGTGCCCTGAGATTTAAAATAACGCAAATCTCATCGCACTAGTATACCTACTTATGTACGAAGACGAATCGATTGTCACACTCGAGTAAGCGATTAGATTGACAAGCATGTAAGATTATTTTCGCCGCATTTGATGGACGGTAGGGCGGAAATGCCAGGCTGATGTCATTATAGTAAATAGATAGGAAAACTATTTGCGGTGAAGGTAGGTGTAGCTGATTAGTGAGAAATGGATTTTGTTGGATTCCTATATCTAGTTTCCGTGTCACGCAAGGAATTATAAATTTATACTAAAATAACAGCCATTACTTCCACCCGCGCTGATACTTCGTTTTCGCTTAGCGTTCTTTCTGACTTTTATTTATTTGTTCGGCTCCTAAGTGTCGTAGCGTGATGTTAAATAGCCTATAATCTTCATCAGGAATTGGGCTATCAAATTCGAAAAGAGTTTTTCAAATCCGACTGACAGTTCCAGAGATTAGTGCGTTCAAGCAAACAAACAAACAAAAAAACAAAGTCTTCAGCTTTATTATATTAGTACCTATTATACCTTTATAGATTTACCCCCTTATTAATAAAAAAACTAAAACGCTCTATAAACTTATCTAAGTTATAGAAGATTTTTAGGGTTCCGTACCCAGAGGGTACCAAACGGAACCCTATTAATAAGCCTCCGCTGTCTTTCCGTCTGTCCGTCCGTCCGTCCGATGAACATTAATAGGTAGATAGATGAAATTTTCACAGATTGTGTATTTCTATTACGGCTAAAACAACAAATAATAAAATTAAAATTAAATTTAAAATTAAAGGGTGTACAACAAACTTTTCATTTTGAAAAAAAAATATATCCTAGCATGTGGGCTGTCATTGTCTAGAACTCATCAAGCAGATTACAAATGTATTCTTTTTTTTATCATCAAAAAAACTTTTTTACAAAAAAATACAACCGACTTCCAAAAACAACACTACAAAGTGAAAAATAACTTTAATTTCGGAAGTCGGTGTCTGATTAAATGTATTTTCGTTTTTGCCACCGACTTCCGAAATTAAAGTTATTTTTCACTTTGTAGTGTTGTTTTTGGAAGTCGGTTGTATTTTTTTGTAAAAAAGTTTTTATTTTTCACTTTTTAGTGGGTCTGTTTATAATTTGTATAAGTTACAATAGTCTAATGTCAATTGCTCATCACATGTTACAAAATATTGCTTTTCCCGATGCTGGGACGTTAATTGTTGAGGAGTTCTGCTGGTAAGAACCAGGAGAACTCCTCAACAACCACTCACCACACGCATTGTGTGACGAGCGGAAATTGCTTAGCAACCATATTAAAGTAATCGAATCGCAACCCGTGAAATATTTATCATTGAGTAGTTCCGGTAGCCATCTGTGGTCTTCATCATCAGTTCCACTTTACCAAGTGGTGCTTTCCGAGAGCAAATGCACGAGCTACTATAAAAAATACCCAAATCGCTATAGGTGTGCCTATAATATTTGAAGAGTTCCTTCGATTTCTCCAGGATCCCATCATCAGAACTGGATTTTGACAAAAATGGGACCATTTGGGAAGTATACCCTTTCCAACAAAAAAATATTTTTTCAAATCGGTTGGTAAGCGACGGAGTTATGCGCGAACAAACATAAAAAAAAAAAAAATATAAACATCCGAATTGAGAACCTCCTCCTTTTTTGGAAGTCGGTTAAAAAATAAAGAAATAGGGGTCCGTAAAAGTTGTCAATGTTATACCATTTTTGTACGAGCTCTATCGCAACAATTAATCAAGTTAGGAATTTGAAACTTCTGTATAAGTACCAATACCGTATTTAATCAACAAATACTAAAAACGCCGATTCATAAACTATTTTGTTTAAATATGGGTAACTTTCTGCAACTGCATAAAATAACCTTGTAATTCACAGTATCATTATGAAATACAAAGTTATCTTTACGATATATTGTTATATTGCCTCTCTTGTTTCTTTTACGAAAGTATTTGAATACATAGTGTTAAATCGGGTACGGAAACTTTCGTGTGCGAGTCCAACTCGCATTTGAACGGTTTTTTGTCTTCTTCTTTCAAACTCAAAAAATATTATTCGAAACAAATTTAAAAGACACTTCTATAACTAAAATACGTTTATAGAGCGTTTTAGTTTTTTTTATGAATAAGGGGATTAGTTTTTACTATTGAGCACAATTGAAAATAATATATATTAAAATTAAAATAAAAAAAAAAAATAATATTATATTATTTTATTATTATTTATTATTTTTATTTACTATTTTTTTATTATTTTATTATTATTTTAATTATATTTATTTATTATTATTTTTTTTTTATTTATTATTTTTTTAAATTATTTATTATTTATTTTATTTAATATATATTGAATTGAATTGTTTTTGATTGATTGTCATGTTATTGTTTTTTTATTGAAATTCAATAAAAAAAAAATAACATGACGTCATCTCATCACGCCTGTATTTAATTTAGATATCTTGTTATTTTGTATTTTTTTTTTTGGCTTACATTTACTGTAGCCTATTTTGAACTTACAGACAAAATCAACCTGTTTCAGGAGTATAATGTATACCAGTATGTCTACAGCAGCCTGCTTGTATGCAACAGTAACTAATCTTTGGCAATAGATTTGCCGAATACTGAAGCGAGAAACACCAAACATCAATTTGGCAGCACCAGGTTTGAACTGAGTTGAATATCTAATAACAATATTTGTTGATTTTATTGAAATACCGACTGATCTACCAACCACGGTTTCTTTAAGAAAACACAAAAATAATAGACCCTACTCATACATAATAAGAAAGAAGATCCTACTAATATTATAAATGTGAAAGTTTGTACGTTTGGATGTTTGTTACTCTATCACGCAAAAACGGCTGTACGGATTTGGATGAAATTTGACACACAGATAGTTTGTAACCTGGATTAGGACATCAAATAATTTTTATCCCGGTAGAAAGTTGCCGAGGGATAATTTCCAACCTCCACGCGGACGAAGCTGCGGGCAAAAGCTAGTTTTATATTTATTATGAAAGTAAGAAATTATCCCACCAAAACGTATAACCGAAATAAAAAGTAGCCTATGCGTATATTCAGGGTATCAGCTACCTCCATACCAAATTTTATCAAAATTGGTCCAGCCGTGTAAACGTGAAAAAGTAACAAAAATACAAACTCTCACAAACTTTCGCCTTTATAATATTAGTGTGATTGATACTGTAATTTGAACTGGCTGTAAGGATAGAGGAAGACCATATAACGACGAAAAGATTGTGTGAAAGATGATATATCTAGAAAGGCGGTAAGATGACGCCTAATAAAGCTGTATGGAAGAAGAAGCACTGACACCAAAATAAATTGGGATAAAGGAAGGTGGTAAATTAAATCTGATCACAGATTTCACGAGAAAATTTATATAATTTCAATCTCTATAAAATCCCTTTTGTATTGGTTTTGCGTGTAGGTATACCTTACAAGTGTATGTACTCGTATATTATTATAATCGCTGTCACTGTGGTGAAGTTGTCAACAGCCTCGGACACCACGGCCTATCTTGCAACTGAAGTGCGGGTCGCTTTGCGCGGCACGCGAAGATCAATGACATCATCCGACGAGCCCTTGTCACCGTCGGCGTTCCAGCTGTATTAGAACCCAATGGCTTGGCACGCGACGATGGCAAGAGACCGGACGGTATGTCTTTATTTCCATGGAAGGTGGAAAGGCCTTTAGTGTGGGATGCAACGTGCGTCGATACTCTTGCGCCATCCCATCTTCCTGGCTTGGCGTGCTGTGCTGGCACTGCTGCTGCGGCTGCGGAAGGCGAAAGTATAATAACCTTATCTGTAATTATATTTTCGAGCCGTTTGGGGTTGAAACCCTTGGGCCGTGGGGTCCGAGTGCTCATGGTTTATTCAACGAAATCTCCAAGTGGCTGGTTGACACTTCCCATGACCCAAGGGCTGGCTTTTACCTTGGCCAGAGGCTTAGCATTGCCATACAACGTGGCAATGCCGCCAGTCTCTTGGGTACTTTACCAGTCGACAACGATGCGGAGGAATTTTTCGATGCCATATTTTAGTTTTTTAATAGTTTTAGTTATGTTAGGATATAATTTTATTATAACCAATCTAGTACCTCTGTTAATTAGGTATCCGCAAAACAAAGGGATTTTTTTATTTCAGAATGACTTGAGATTTAATTAAAAAAAAAAAAGCTATTGTTCGTGCAGCGCACTGATGTGAGAAGTTTCAGACATCAACACTCAACACACACAAGAAAGCGAACCTGCGCCGCGACAGTTAATTCGTCCATACGTTCTTTTCCATACATACATACATACATTCATTCGCTCAACATCAGCTAACGTAGCATCAACTCGTGCAACCATATCTTGTAAAAAGAATTGCAATAAACGCATTTTAAAGTTGGAGTCAGATTATTATTCATCGAACCCTGGGCCGAAACAGCTACGTTGTGAATAGGATCATCATCATTCTCCTGCCCTTATCCCAATCTATTTGGGGTCGGCGCAACATGTCCTTTTTTTCCATACTTCTCTATTATTCGTCATCTCGGTAGTGACCCCCTTTCTAGTTATGTCATCTTTCACACAATCCATCCATCGTTTCTTTGGTCTTCCCCTACCCTTATAGCCATCGACATTCATACCCAAAACTTTCCTTACGACATTTTCCTCACTCCTCCGCATCACATGCCCATACCATGACAGCCGATTTCCGCACAGCTTTTCAGTCACCGGTGCCACTTTTAGACTTTTTTTTTTTTTTTTTTTTTTTTTTTTTTGTGGATGGGAAATCATCAAATGACTTCTCCCGCTCCGGGCAGAGCGGGAGGGTGTGTCAGACTTTTACTGACTAAAACCCACCCGTGTTCCTTCAGTTGCCCGTGCCAGGGCCACGGTATCTCTTTCGAACTACCCGCGACCCCGGCGGCTTCGGCCCTATTGGACCCCGTCACTGCTGACATCTCTTTGAGGCGCGCGTGGAACACAACGCGCCGTCGACCCGGGCCTGGTCCTTACCGGACGGCGAGCTGCCCATTACTCGTCGTCCGCAAGCCCGCGCCTACGGTGGCCGGGAATCGGCAATCGATTCCCGCCGCCCAGGGCGTCTCCTGCGGCGGCTAGGGGCGCGAGGGCGCGGCTGTTGCCTCTCCCTCTCGCGTCCCGCCTCCTCCTTTGCGAGCATTACTGCTTCGCAGAAGGAGGTGACGGCCTCCCATGCACTCTCGCTCCGCACCATGGCCTGGACCAAGTTTGGACGCGAGAGATCGCCGCCGCCGATCGCCTCCGTGAGAACACGGCGGTGCTCCGCCCAAGCCGGGCAGACCTCCACTGTATGCTCCACCGTGTCCTCCGGGCGATCTACACAATGGTGACACCCGGGCGTTTCCTCCCGCCTTATCCGAAACAGGAACCTCCCGAAACAACCGTGTCCGGTGAGGACCTGCGTCAGGCGGAAGGTGAGGACGCCATGGCGCCTCTCCAACCACTCCTCAAAGAGGGGACTTATCGCCGCAATTGTGGCGTGCCCAGCGCTGGGTTGCGACAATCGCACTCTCCATGTCGCCATGAGATCCCGCCGGAGCTCTGTCCGCTGTACCGTGATTGCCACTTTTAGACTTCCTCTTATGTACTCATTTCTTATTCTATCCATTCGTGTAACACCACACATCCCTCTTAGCATTCTCATCTCAGCTGCATGCAACTGCTTTTCATTTATCCCTTTTGTGGCCCAACATTCTGATCCATACAAGACAGCAGGTCTAACCATTGTTTTATATATCTTCCCCTTAAGTTTAAGGGGAATGCGGGAGTCGCAGATTGTCCCCGTGACCTGCCGCCATTTCATCCATCCAGTGTTAATCCTATGCTTAACCGTCCGATCTACTTCGCCATCGCTTTGCACGAGTGAACCGAGATACCGAAAGTCGGAGCAGACTGGGAGAAGCGCGCCATCAAGCGCTATGCCTCCAAAACTGGAGATACCGCCGAAATCGCAGAACATATATTCAGTTTTGGTTCTGCTGATTTTCAAGCCAACATTCTCCAGTTTCTGTTGCCATTTCTCCAATCTGCTCCGAATCTCAGGTAAATCTTCACCGACAAGAACAATGTCATCGGCAAACAGCATGCACCAGGGTGCCTCTTCCTGTAGATTCGACGTCAGAGCATCCATAATCAACAGGAAGAGGTAAGGACTTAAAGCCGACCCTTGGTGCAAGCCAACAGGCACATTGAACTCGTTGGTATTCCCTGCAGCCGACCGGACGTAGGTACGAGATTGACTGTACATAGCACGAATTAACTCTACATACTTCCCGGGCAAACCTTTCTCTTTCAAGGCCCACCACAACACATCCCGAGGTACCCTATCATACGCTTTCTCCAGATCAATGAACACCATGTGCAAGTTCTTGTGTGCACGTCTGTACTTCTCGCACAATTGGCGGAGTGCAAAAGTGGCGTCCGTTGTTCCTCGACCTGGCATAAACCCAAACTGGTTCGGGGTAATTTCAGTTGTGAATAGGATCAAATATATTTAATATTCGCTCGTAGAAATATACCTAAAGGTATCATGTCTGTTTCATTACAACAAAAAAAGAATAATTAATTAATTGTTTAATTTAACTCCAAAAATCTATATGAAATTAAAAGAATAGGTAGTTATAACCCAAATACGAGCGAGCCAAAACTTTTATCAATTAAAATTAATATAGTCGAAGGGTGTGACGTAAAAATTTGGTACGCGAAAGTATGTGAATTAAATCTAATTAACACGTAAATATGAACTTTATTAATGAAGGCCATAAGCGCTAAATTTAATTACAGTCGCACCCAAACGGCAAAAATTATATTTTATTAAGTATAATTTTGTTAATGGAGGGTAGCTTGATATTTCCAGCTAATCTTTGTATAATTTTGCCAAAACATTATGTTATAGGAAAATTATTTTACCCTATGCATATTTAGGCATGCTGAAAGCCCATGGCAGTTGAATAACAATACTTACCTAATGATATTAGAACACGACATAACAAAGCAGCCCAATAAAGTTAATCTAGAAAACGATCTAAGAGAAGATCCAGAGATAAAGGAGGACCCACAAAATATGACGACAAATGTAGCTAAGTAATAACTGCCGCACGGGTCGATCGATCAGGTTAGGCTACGCTTGCTGCGGTCAATCCGTGGATGGGTGACTACATACCAAGGCCGCCGCGCCATGCCTCGCAAAGCACGTTAAACCGTTGGCTTCAGCTGTCATTCTTGGATCTTTGTCAGTCTTTACGGGTCATTAGAAGCACAAATTCTTACAACCAGTCTTACCAAGGGTTATCGTGTTACCCAGTAACTATAGGTTGTGGAGGTCAGATGGCAGTCGCTCCATGTAAAATACTGGTAGTCAGCTGTAACCGGTTAGACTGGAAACCGACCTCAATATTGTTGGGAAAAGGCTAGGCAGATGATGATGCTCTTCAGGCTCTGCCTATTTTAATGAAGTCAAAATCGTGCGACCCAGTACTTTACCGGTAGGTAAAGAAAGGAAAACTATATGCTTAGCAAATTGACTACCGACTAAATGGTCCGTGTATTCAAATAACAATTATTGTTATTCTTTGACAAAGAATTGAATGGCTATAACGGAAAATTGCCGTAAGCTAGAGGAAAAAATTGGAAAATTCAAAAGTGCGTAAGGTGGGAAAAAATCTAAGAAAATTCACAGATTTTTGTTAATATCTTTTGTACGGATATGAGTTTGATAACATAAATAAATAGGGATCATCCAAAGGATGAAAGAAAACTTATAGAAGAAGATTTAGATTAATCCATTGTGTGACGATGTGTATCTTGACAACAAACACTTCCCTACGCTTTAGGTACACGTAATTTTGTATTTATATTTTTTAGTTATATACCGGATGACTTACCGTCTCGAAAAAATAGGGTATATTCGGTGAACGGAGTAGAAGCTATCTAGTTCTATATCTAGTTTTTTTTTTTTTTTTGAATTTAATAAAATCAAAATTCAAATAATAATGCGGGTTGTATATGATTTGAATTGCGATATTTTTAACGGATTTATTTTTTTTTTTTCAAAATGTATGTTTTTATTGTTCTAAAATGAAAAGTTTACATCGAATTTGTAGTATTTATTGATACTTAGATATTTTTTTCTGACGAATCTATTAAAAAAAAAAACTAGTTATGCCATACGCTTCTACTCCGTTAACCTAATACACCCTATTTTTTTCGAGACGGTAAAAAAGTCATCCGCCAAACAATGTGTCGTTTTGCATCCTCGTCAAATTTCAGGGTGTGATACAAAACATCAAACCGTGGGACCAACATTCAACATTCAAACTTCAATACCTACTCGACGCAAATGTATGAGATGGCTGATTATTTTTTCACGATTACGATGTTGGTGCCATGGAAAAAGTTGTTCGGTTTGATGGTCTTTACCACACCCTTAAATTTGACGAGGATGCAAAACGACACATTGTTTATCAAGGTATGCCTATCTATGGAAAAATATTTATTAATCTTTTAATTTCAAGTCTAGTTTTTAAAACTTCCCTGTTTATACGAATTCCTGTAAAGAAACGATTTTATGTTAGAAAATTTTGACAAGGCGCCATGTCGAGAGTAGAGCACTCTCACACGCTGAAGCATTGTGAGGCGTGCACAGTAAGAAAGCGTAGCGTAGCGTAATGTGTCAATTGTATATACAATTAATTTCCCTGACTGTACTTAGTTACTCACTACCTATATTTAGACGAGGCGGCTTTGACATTAAGATTAATGATCTGCAATTATAGATTAGGGTTCCGTAACTCAAAAGGAAAAAAACGGAACCCTTATCACTTCGTTGTTCGTCCGTCCGTCTGTCTGTTAAGACTCTTTTTCTCAGAAACGCGTTGAATCAAGTTGAAATTAATATCAAATACGTAACTCTACGGTCCTTTGGAGCTCTAAAAAATCGAGCTTCTAAGTCAACGCAATAAAAAAATACGTCCATTTAGGTATATTTTGATAATCGGAAATAAATCAAAACCTATAAGGTATTTCCCGTTGACCTAGAATCATGAAATTTGGGGAAAAGCAAGGTCTCATAGTACAAGTAAAGAAAATAAGTCCGAAAATCATTAATTTAAAAAAAAAAATACGATTACAAACTTACATTTGCAGTTGGAGAACACTTTTCAACTACAAAGTTAAGTTTGTTCTTGGGATATATTCATCTCAACTACGCAACCCTTCATTGTCCATGGTCCGAGATGCACTTGACCGGTTTTTTTTTATTTATTTTCGAAACGGTTTACCGAACTTTTTCTTCGTCGCTACTAGCAAATATTTCGGTGATTGAATACGAGCAATCAGCAAAAATAAAAATGAGTGATAGAACTGGCTCAGTAACTGAATTGCTGTGCTGAAATATTCTCGTAAAAAAAAATATGGATGAAGCCATTTGGGCAAAGCGGTTTGCAAGATAAAATAAAGCTATATGGTAGTCGTCGAGTTTCTGGCTGTCTAGTGGAATGCACTGCAGCACACTTTTGATCTAAATAATACGTGCCTAATAAAAAAGTACCTAGGTACTGCCTATTTCCGCCGTGGTCGCGGGTTGTTCGAAAGAGATACCGTGGCCCTGGCACAGGCAACTGAAGGAACACGACACGCCCTCCTGCTCCGCCCAGAACGGGAGAAGTCATTTGATGATTTCCCATCACAAAAAAAAAAAGGTATTGCCTCTTTGGTCGATCCCCGAGTCGGCCAAAGAACTATTGGGTTTTTTTTTTTTATTTGAATTGTCTATAGTCTCAACTTTTTCCCAGTTATTGACAAACTCAAACCATTTATTTCAATTTAACACGCACTTTTAAATTGTCAAGGAGCCGATCAGTCAGAAAGATAGTTAGTAGACAATGGACTAGATCCCGTTTACGTAGGTAGATCTAAAACGTAAACATTTCTAAACGTAAACGTTCCTAAACATTTCTGTCTGCCCCTTCAAAAAACACAGGCGTTAAGGTATGTTTCAGCGAGGTAAGAAATCTTTTATCAACCCGTCTCCGAACGCACCTTATGCCAAATTCTTCCGTACCTCTGAACTTTATTTATGGCAGTGTCTTATCGAGTTTAAAAATCGTATAATTTAGTATTCGAAGCAAATCTCAACAGTACGTTCGAAAAATTTCAGTACATTCCGTAGTCCTGGCTGGAAGCCAGGATCTGCGAACTGTATTGGAAAATTACGAATTTAGAACGACAAACAGTTTCTTGGTTGTCATTTCCAATTCTTAAACGCCCCTTCTTATATTCTTATTTCTCAATTGTTTTGTGGTACAGTTTCAAGATGCGATGAGTTGTGTGATGTTTATTTTTAGCTGTGGGTCTGAGGTTAAGAGTCATAGAAGTACAATCACGAGCATTAATCCTTAGGCTTCGATTACCGGACCGCATGGTCGTTGTTTTATACTTATTAATTCGGTATCAATGCGGTGTACACGCGGCTTCGGCGCGTCTTCCGTGCGACTGCGGTGCGGCGCATGGGCGATATTCGTTCTTAGCCGACGTTCGCACGGACGTAAAAATATCGCGGCGGGATTTTATCGCGCTCTGGATTTTCAACTCTCGTTGTTGAGCCGAGCGTTGAGAATCCAACTTAACAATAACAAAGTACATTCAGTGCGTTGAATAAACACACTGTTGGATTTTGAACTCTCGGCGCTAAGCAGAGCGTTGAAAATCCAGTGCGCGAAAAAAAAACGTCCTTGCGGACGTCGACTTATACACAAACATGCGGTCCGGCGTTGTGTACATGAAGTCTTACAGTTACGCAAAATTCAAAAGAGTTTTTCTCGTGAAATAGAAATTGCAACTTTGAGAAAAACCTATTTCATAATAGTAAGTTTTCGATAATAATGTGTTCATAACACCATAAAATATTTAACAATAATTTAGAAAAAAATCGTTTTTGAATCCTGCGTAAATGTAAGGTAATTAACCATCCATCCTTTAAATTTTGACGTTCAAAAAAGTGTTGATTCTCAGTCTAATTTGAATAAATGAGTTTCTTTTTTTGAGCTTATGACTGTGCCTAGTTATAGATTTAGGTACCAATACGTAGGTATATGTGCCTACCATATACTAGCCTCCACAAAAGTCTACGGTAACTCGACTCTTAATAATCAAGAGCACACGAAGTAAGTCGGTAGCGCTACCTGCACATTGCTGATTGGGTAATATTTTTACCACGTCTTTTGCTATTTAATATATTAACCGGCTTTAACAAAGGAGGAGGTTATATGTTTGTCTGTATGTTTTTTTTTAAAGTAAGTATATTGATCGATATTTCCATCAATAATGTGGACCGATTTTGAACATTATTTTTTTCTGGTATAGTTCGTTTCGATATGAAAAAAAGAAAGTGATATACGGTTCCATTTCTTTACAGCTAGATGAGTGAATACATCTCTATTTAAAAAAGCACCTTTATCTATTTCGCATTTCAACTACATTTAGGTACTCGATTTTATTCTAGTACAAAAATCGAACAAACCAAGCAGGTACCTACATAAAATATCAAATGATAGAAACAGGTGCGCGGCTTTAAGGTTTATTTACATTAGAAAAGTAAGAAGCACTAGAGGAGTATCGCTTTATTCTTAATATAATAGGTTGGGGAAAAAGTTTCTTCGCATTTTTTAAGAAAATTCAAAACATTTTTTAATATACATTATTTACATTTATCTAAAGTATGTAGGTACCATTTTGTTCGATAACTTTTTGCCATCTTGTAGGTAGGAACATGATCCCATTGCTATAGAAATTTTGGGACTTCTGATCAAAATACCGCGGCAAGTGGTTTTGGCAGTCCTCTCGTGATGTTAACCTGACACTGCCTAAAGAATTCTGAAGAGATTGAAACAGGTGGAAATCTGAAGGTGCAAGGTCAGGACTATACGGCGGATGCATTAATATCTCCCAGCCAAACTCTCTTAATTTTTGCTGAGTGGCTAAAGATGCGTGAGGTCTAGCGCTATCATGATGAAAAACCACACCCCTTCTGTTGATTAATTCCGGCCGCTTTCTTTCAACTTCTTGCTTTAATCTCATCAGTTGTTCGCAGTAGAGTTCAGAATCGATGGTCCTGCCTGGTGGTAACAGCTCATAATGAATAATGCCCTTCCAATCCCACCACACACACACAGCATCACCTTGTTGCGAGTTAACCCGGGTTTCGCCACAGTCTGTGAAGCCTGACCGGCCTTTGACCACAACCTTTTTCGCACGTTCTTGTCGTACGTGATCCACTTTTCATCACCATTTATCAGCTTCTTCAAAAATGGTTCGGTTTCATTACGTCGTAATAAAGAATCACAAATGAGTACACTGTTCATTAGGTTTCTTTCTGTGTGCTCGTGAGGTACCCAAATATCGAGCTTTTTTGTGTACCCGTTTTTTTCAAATGCGCCAAAACTGTTTTGTGGTCAATTCCCAGTTCTTCAGCTACGTCGTAGCTACTGATATGCCGATTTTGCTCCACTTTTTAAAAAATGGCATCCATTTTATCCGTAATATGGCGACCAGAGCAACGTGCATCTTTGACATCAAAATTTCCGGATTGAAAACGCTTAAACCAAATTTGTGCTACTCTCACAGACACTGCACTGGGTCCATAAACATCGCAAATTTTTTTCGCGGCTTGCGTTGCATTTTTACCTTTTTAGTAGTAAAATTTTAAAATGTATCGAATTTCTTCATTAGATTCACTCATCTTGACAGTACGAAAAACAAATGAAAATCACACATTTTCCTAATTTGAATTTGGAATTATGTTCTTAAAAATTTTAACTTTCAATGATACCAAAACCAGCCAGATACAAATAATATAGCCAAAGAGATTTTATTTTAAGTTCATACATACTATAATGCGAAAAGACTTTTTCCCCAACCTAATATAAAACAAAGTCGGGTTTGTTCGAACTCGAGAACGGCAGGACCGATATTTATTGTTTTTGATTTGATGTATTTGTTTCCGTCCCGAATAGTCCCCAAGTAATATGGGATAAGGGCAGGAAGATGTTTCCGTCCCGAATGGCAGAATAACTATTAAAAACATAGGAAAATTCACAAAAAAAATATGTAGAAAATAATTTTCTCATACATGAAATTTGGACAGGGCAACCGCGTCTGTCGGGAAT
Source organism: Cosmia pyralina (assembly GCA_946251885.1). NCBI lineage: Eukaryota > Metazoa > Arthropoda > Insecta > Lepidoptera > Noctuidae > Cosmia > Cosmia pyralina. The sequence continues at coordinate 7,916,964 of OX276346.1, read as the reverse complement.
CTTCATTCTATTTAGAATTCCAAATTCAAATTATTGTAATCAGTTGTTCATTTGTTTTTCCGCCGTTCGATTTATTAAAAATTTGACAGGACAACGTCTGTCGGGTCAGCTAGTGTTTTAAAAAACCGAACGAAGACCGAAAACCGTCGAATCTAAAACGTTTACTTATTATACGAATGTAGGTCTCTCAATTCTCGTAATAATAAAGCGTAAGAATCTAGAACACATACATTATTGTTATGAGACGAAATACTTTGACCCTCATTCTACAAAGCCGCACACAAGAGGCAGTCCAATAGATAAACTGACAATTCACTTTAGTAAAAGTGTTTCAAAATATTTTATAGGCTCGCCACACACACACACACACACACAGGACACAGGACGCTTTAAACAGGACTTATAAAATAACTGGAAAAAGTGGGTGTTCAGCCTAATCAATCTGCTTAGCCTTTTCCCAACTATGTTGGGGTCGGCTTCCAGTCTAACCGGATGCTACTGAATGCCAGTATTTTATATGAAGCGACTGCCTATCTGACCTCCACAACCCAATTACTGGGTAATACGATACCCCTTGGTAAGACTGGTTGTGATACTTTCGGGCTTCTGACGACCCGTAACGACTGTCCAAGATCCACGAATGACAGCTGGGACCAACGGCTTAACATGGTATCCGAGGCACGGAGGAGTTTCGGTATGTAAAGATGGTCACACATCCACGGACCAACCCCAGCAGCAGCTTAACCTGATGGATCCACCTGTACGACTGTTATTATTTAGCCAGGTGTTCAGCCTACTCCTGTGAGCATTAAAAGATTGATGTCCTAAAAGTAAATAAAGCTTGTCCACTCTGAAATGACGCGCCCCACTACCGCATTTACCGTGGTGTACCTACGTATACAAAAGGTAGTGGGGCGCGTCGTTTTAGAGTGGACAAGCTCTATCTGCAAAAGCCACTGCTTTACAAAGGAAAGTGCATTGATTAGGTACCTACCACTCTTGCTTACCGTCACGTCTGTTTCCTTACGATGGTTTCCATCACCGTTTTTCCGACACCGGGACTCATAATATACAAAAGTGACGATTAGGGTACCACGTTAACTGAAACTGCACGTATTCGGTGCACGATTCTGGACCTCCATGCGTTAAAATTATTCGTTAGTTATTAAAAAAAAAAAATCTGCTGTTCCATACATTGACAGCGTAGGTATGTTAGTAGGAAACGGCTGATTAAAAAAAAAATAACCGACGAAAAATTTCATCGTAGGGAAGTCCAGAATCGTGATGTACCCACGTAATACGTGGTTTCAATTAGGACCTATTTCACGATGTCCGAGTACTTACCGAATAAATTCAAAAATGGAACAGATTTTGTATGAAATTATCTGCCAAGTAAGTTAATAGGAAATTAATCGTAGGTGGTGAAACAGGACCTTAATGTGATAACCTAATCGCCACTCTGTATCATTACTTATTACTTAAGAACCAACTTAAATTTACTTACAATAAAGTTTACTTTCGTACATAAAGACTTAGGGGTTTATTTATAAACGTTGCTTAAAGTGTAATGATTAACGACTGCTTAACCATTCGTTATGTAACGTTTTTAAATAAACTCTTTAATGACACGGATACCTAAATGATTGAAAATAAACTGAATAAACGAAAATATAATTATGTAAATAATGATAAAACATTTCTCCTTTCGGCATGGCGCGAAGGAGGAAATAGGAAGTGTCTTAATGAGGCCGTTGATTGCTCAATTAGCCAATACAAAAGTTGCACAGTGAACCAAATGACGAGCTTTCATTAATCAATTGTCTTGTTCAATTTGTACCTATTTATTTTAGAATTAGATCACAAACTTCATGATTTTTTATTAAAACTATGGAGACATCACATGTATCCAATGACAGTAGTAGATTTTTTTAAAAAAAGAACAACTTAAAACACAATAAAAGAAGAAACAATATTACTTCATTCATTTTAATTTTAAAACGGACTTTATAACGTTAATTATGCAGAAAAGTCGTTAAAATGTAAAATTAAAAAGTCGCCGGTAACCGTAGCATTAGTTGTTTTATATTAAAATTCTCGCTGTAACGAAGTCTTTCAGTCAGTTTCAGTGAACCTGCTATATTATTATGTAAAGATGAAATAAATGATTAGTTATTCATTTATTCATACAAATTGTGTTGGTGACGTGATAATAAATGATGCTGACTTTTAAAAATTCACGTTTTATTTGTGTCTATTTTGTGCGAGAGAATCCATTAGCTCTTTTTTGTCACCGTGAGTCAGCGTGATACACAATCTTAACACAAAGAGCTATATTTACCATCATTCATCCAGTGTCATTTTACCATGACATATTGCTACTCCTCCGGCCGCAACATTAAATAAAATATGAAAAAAAAAACTTTCTTGAGCTTAAATACACTTTAAAGTCATAACTTCGAGTTGTCCATTAAAAAAAAGTTCACAGCACTGGATTGCGTCGCACATAAAGTTGTTGTAAGTTCGCTTACTAATGTTTGGGGGTATAAATCAATTAGTTAGTTTGACGTGCGGGGGGGTGCGAGGGAGCGCGGGATTTAGCGAAGCGTGGAGAAGCGTACAGGCGCAGACTAATCGCGTCGCGCCGCGCCGCGGACTGCGGGGCTGCCGTGCCGCGGCCGCCGCGCCGCGTGCTGCCGCGCGCAAGCGCTCCGCGTTCTCCGCCGCAAATTTTTCTCATCGCCCGTTCCAACTAAATTGCAAAACCGCCGACCGCCCGTTCAAGGTACGAGAAACGCACCGAGGGATTCTCCCGCAATGTAATCACCCGAAGAACAACAAGGCGGGATAACGAGCCCGCCTTTTTCTTATAAGGAACGACAGTAATTCACACCCAACTTAATCTTATAATCGGCCGAAGAATTAGCATAACTTACGCACGACGTAATTAAATTTTGTTCCGGTTCGTGTTAATTAATGTACTTTGTATTGTTTTTTGCTTAAATGAAGAAATGAGGGTCTAATTTTAAATGTGGTTGCCTTTTGAAGTTTATAACTAAAGATGAGTTTGTCGCCATGCTGTTTTTGTTCTTCTTCAATTTTGTTTTTTGTTTGTTAGACGAAAATATCAAAGTTTTCTTAATAAATCTGCACAAGCTCACGTTTCCAATTAATTCTGGCCTTTTCTCCGTGAGCTTTATAGCAACACTTGAGTTTCCAAAATTTTAGTTGTGCCTTTTATCTAGATTAAAAATTCTACTGTTGCAAGCCGGGCTAACCTTTTGCCACAAAGTTTACCTAGACTATTTTAATATTCGTCTGAATTTCGTAACGAGTTTTTTGTAGTGCGTTCACCCTTGGACGGAGCTGTAATTAAGTTATTGTGTCTTTAGCATCCAGTTATAGAGTTACTGTTTTCTTTTGTGAAGGTTCGTCGAAGAAAGAGTCGTTATAGGTCAGGGCCCACGATCTATTTTAAGACGTTGGTTAGTAATAAAAAAAAGGTCCGTCCAATTATTTGTTTCTTTAACAACGGTGCAATTGACAGCACTGTTTAGCCGATTGTCGACGCGGTCTTTTACGATGCGCGCGGACTGTGAATGAATGAATTGTGTTCGTACCATGGCCGAGTAGTTTCAGTCACTGTTTCAAGTTTTTGTTCGCTCATTCCGTTTTGCATCGGTCACGTTTCACTTCAGCTGCTATCATTGCATGGTTTTAAATAAAATTATTCGCGATTGGTTGTTGTTTTGTCTATTTGAAAATAGAATGGCTTTTAGATTCGGTTTTCATTTGTTTACTGAAAGGCACGGAATATACACTTCTGGACACATCTATTGGCCCACCTTAGAGTTTAGGTTTCGATGGCCCCTACCGAAATATGATTGCTAGATTGAACAAAAACTGTTGATGCAGTTTTAAACCTGATACATTTTACCATCTTTTTCGATCGTATTGTTTTAAATTTGAATTCAGAATACCATACGACATGGAGCTACGCCTAACAAGTCGGATATGCGCCTTGTTAAAGGCAATTGGTTTTTGAATAAAAAACCTGTTTTATCAAATAAAGGTTTAATTTAATAACGCGTGTTGCCTCCATGGGCATCTACCACAGCTCTTATACGATTAGGCATAGAGTTTATCAACCGCTCTATGAAATTTTGAGGGATCATCTCCCATTCCTCTTCTATGGCAGTTTTCAACTCCTGCATCGTCTGGGCAACTGGCTGACGAGCCCTAACACGTCTTTTTAGCTCGTCCCACATGTGCTCAATGGGGTTCATGTCTGGGCTTCTGGCTGGCCAGTCCATAACTGTGATGTTCACATCCCGAAGATATTCCCTGACGATGCCGGCCGCATGGGCTCTTGCATTATCATGCATAAAAAGGAAATTTGGGCCCACATAGTCCGCGTATGGTATCACGTGAGGTTCTAAGCACTCACGAATGTACCTTTCAGCATTTAATGTTGGCAGCCGTGGTCCTGTAACAACCTCAAGTTGAGTTTTGCCGCTCGCGGATATACCGCCCCAGACAGTCCATGAGCCACCGCCATAAGCAACCCTCTCTTCAAAGCAGCATTGTGCGAAACGCTCTCCCTTACATCGGTAGACCTTCTTCCTGCCATCATTGCCATGTAACACAATTTTAGACTCATCAGAAAAGAGTACACGGCTCCAATCTTGCTGTGTCCAATTTAAATGACTGCGTGCGAATTGAAGGCGCGCTGTTCGGTGGGCTCGCGTTAGTTTGGGGCCATTAGCTGGCTTGTGTGGTACCATATCGCGTTCTTTTAACCTTCTCCGAACAGTTCGAGCGCTCACAGATACTCCGTGGAAGTCGCGAAGTTGGTTTTGTATCTCAATGGAGGTAAGGTGACGATTTCTCAAGCTGGTCGTCACGATGAATCGATCCTGCCTTTCAGTTGTGACCCGAGATCGTGGCCTTCCTTGGCGACGAACAAAGCCGCCAGTCTCTAGGTACCTCCGATAAACATTTCGGACCGCAGATCGACTTAAATTAAGTTGAGCACTCACGTTTCTTTGGCTGTGTCCGGCCTGAATAAGTGCCACAGCTTGGGCGGCGACTTCGGGTGAAGTATCCATAGATTATTGATAGAACCTCACCTTAATGTTAAGAATAAGTAATGTTTGTTGCAAAACCAAAGATATCAATCACTTTTTCAAGAATTAAATCCAAGTAAACCAATAAAACCAAGTTTTCTTAGTATTCGATTGTTTGATATCAACAAACAGGCCCCAAATTGTCTTTTGTTTCTTTAAATTCTGTGTTCGAAATTCAAAAAAAGACTATTGAATGAAATTGTGAATGTGCCAGGTTCAAAACTGCATAAAAACTTTTTGCTCGACCTAATATAAAATTTTAGCTAGGACCAAACGAAACTGAAAATACAAGGTGGGCCAAAAGATGTGTCCAGAAGTAAAAGAGGTTTATTTATTCCGTGCTACTCAAAACAACCAAAGGCCTTTGTATACGTCACGGTTTCCTTACAGTACGGTGTATAAACCACGCCGTAGAAAAAACGTGTCTGTTAACAAGGTTCCATAGTGATCCATACAACACTAACGACCGTACCTACGCTACACACGGCGAAGAATCCGTAGTTTTTCAAGGCAAGAAAAACGTGTGTATACGAAGGGCTATGGCCTTATAAGGCCATAGCAGTCGATCTCTCTATAAAAACAAATGATGGTGTGCTGAAACTGTTTTCACACGAGGTACAACTGCTCCTTCCAAAGCACCACACAATGGGGTCGGATCTAGTATCGTTTGGCAGGAGGAGGGGGGTAAAAGGGGTGAAAGCTAGTAGGGGTTGGGGGTCCCTGATTATAACGCTACCATTCTTATTACAAGGTAATGCCTAGATATTTTTTTTCGAGAAATCAATTACAGTTGTTTCTAACCTCAAATCAGATAAACGAAACGTTAAAATGGGTGTTTGACAATCAAATCTGTAACAGTATATTGTCTGTGGTGTAAAATGTCGTGCAAAATCGATGAAACGAAACGTAAAAAAAAAACTATGCCATTTGCGTCATGTGTCAGTGTCATTTGTGTTTATCAACCTAGAAATCCTGCTTAGAAGGAAGTTAGTGTACCCTTACATCATAGTTAAAATAAGTCGAATCTGTTTCAAAACCGAATCGGGGCACCCCGACTCCACGTAGTCTTTTGGCTGCGACCCCTAGAGTGTTTATAAAAATCCGGAGGCGCGAAGGGTGCCTAACCTTTGTTACGTATGGGCGAAGGGGCTGCACTACCCGCAGCGCCGGAGATGTTGCAGAAGCAACTTTAAAGTGTTTTTAGGTTAGTTTACAATAATTAGTTTTTCTCAAGAACGGTGCATTACCTTTTCATGGGAGTGGTACGAGGGGAGTGAGGCCACTCCCTCTATCCTCCCCACGCCACCCCACCCCCCTCCTCCTGCTAAACGATACTAGATTTCAACTCAAATTTAAGTTCTTTTTCGCAAATAAAAATGTAATAAAAAAACGATTTTCGGACTTTTTTCTTTACTTTTGCTGTGAGCCTTTCCTTCTTACCAAACATGATTCTAGGTCAGCGGGAAGTATCATAAAAGTTTTAATTTATATTAGCGAGTATGAATTATGTCGCATAAATGGCTCTACTTTTTTATTGCATTGACTTAGAAGCTTGATTTTAAAAAAAATCGAGCTCGTACCTCCATATTTGATATTAATTTATAACTTCATACCTCGACGCGTTTCTGAGAAATAGGGTCTTGACAGACGGACAACATAGTGATTTAAGGGTTCCGCTTTTCCTGTTGAGGTACCTACGCCGGTACCGTAAAAATATAAATATTTACCAACAGTGCCGCAATGTCAATGCCATTCAAGCGCCATAATATCCATGCAGCACTGTACGAGACAAAATTGTTTTGACTCTGGTGTGTACACTGTCTTAGACTTTATGCATTTATGACGGATGTTCGAGCGGCTGAGACACCACGTGTCGCTGCTGATCCGTCATCAGTTGGTCCTCCATCATTGGCATGTACGTGTAGGTATTTGATAAATATTATTCGCAAAATAACGCATTTAATTTACTCACAAATATCGCAATAAAACTTGACCATAAGAAATAATGATTACAATGATTATTACTGACTAAGTCAAATCACAATAACGTTGTTTAAACTTGCTTTTAGAGCCAATGGATTTATGTGTGCACACTGCGCGATGATCCCCACCGTCGCCATGACACTCACAACCCCATTGAAAAGGCTCAAGATCGTTGCCCTCGAAAATTAAGAGATCCAGATAGAATAGTTCTGCCTAGGGCACCAAGGACTTCTATGTATAAAAGGAACTGTTACCATATGTGTGGACTTATTTATAACAAAGTACCAAAGAAATTTAAAGACATACCTAATAATTTATTTTTTATACAGCTAAAAAAAAAATAGTAAATCAAGTAGTAGTAGTAAATCAGTTAAAATTATGGCTGCTGGAAAAACGATTTTACTCTATAAATGAATTTATAAATAATGTTAAATAATTTGTTTTAATTTAATGTGACGATAACTGATTGATTTTATATATACAAATACAAAATCTATCAAAACTATCTATCTATCTATCTATCTGTCTATATATTGATTATTATTTCTTGTTTTTTTTTTTTTGTGAATATCTTGTAAAATTAATGAATAATAGATATTAGTATAATTTGAAGCATGCCATTGGAAATAAATATTATACTCTAGCATTAAATACCTAAATTGTAATGTTTTACATGTCAAATACATGACTTTGTATTAGGAACTCAACCACTGACTTTAAGACCAACACTGTACCAATACTTATTGCAAATAAATGATTATGATTATGATTCGGTGTTACCCGCTCTAAATGACAACCACCATAGAAATAAATTCTAGACCACAGAGTAAAAATAATCGATTACAACTTTTAAAACGTGTTACAATAAATCGACTAAATCATCGTGCGCCGTCACATAATTATATTCTTTACGTAATCTCTTCTAACTTAAACACAAGGAAGCAATGGTTTCGTCTGTGCATAGCCTAAAGCGTAATCATTCGCCTAAATACCTCCGCTTAAACATAACCGTTCAATATTAAGCTAATATCTCGGTATTGGAATAGTTTGCTGATAGATACTGAACAATATTGTGCGCGTTATCAGATATTACATCGTTTCTGGATCAAATGACGTCAGAATTCACATCCGAACCGCAAGCTAAACTTGTCACAAGTTAAAATATACGATTTCCGGCTTTCAATGTCGGGTCCGCTCGGCTATACTCGCTGGGATCCCGGAAAATCATTCCTCTCAGATACTATGAACTATTCAGTATAGGAAAATGGAAAAGTAAATTTACCTTGTAGTTGGGAAAAAACTGAGGAGTGTCGACGTAATAATATTTAAATGAGAACATTCCTTGATATTTCAGTTAGTTATTAAAGTTTTTCTTTCTTTTCTTTCTATATTACAGTTACGCCTAAAATAACTGGTATAAAGACAAGTTTTTTGGCATTTAGCCTTGATGTCAAAGGGCTCTTTTGTATAATTAAATGAGATAACATATCCTAAAATAATAGTGATGTCAAAGATGGGCTAATAGAGGTAGGTTAGCGTAAGTTAGCAAAGGCTGTATTTTTGGATGATAAGGTCCTTCGATATAAGAGGAGCTCGTCGCTAAGCAATAACAGCTGCACGACGTGTCGATTCAACAGTTAAGCTACGCTTGCTGGGGTTGGTCCGTGGATGGGTGACCACCTTTACATTTACCGAGACTCCTCCGTGCCTCGGAAAGCACGATAAGCCGTTGGTCCCGGCGGTCATTCGTGGATCTTTGACAGTCGCTACGGGTCGTCAGAAGCCCGAAAGTCTGACAACCAGTCTTACCAAGGGGTATCGTATTAGACAGTCACTGGGTTATGTAGGTCAGATAGGCAGTCGCTCCATGTAAAATCCATCCGGTCAGACTGGAAGCCGACCCCAACATAGTTGGGAACAGGCTAGGCAGATTGAAGGTGTTTCGATATAAATCGGACACAAAGGGCCTTTCGGCGCGAAACCGCGAAAGAGCGAAACTGCATGATGTTTCGCTGATATTGTTTAGTTGATGTGATGTAATGCGAGTCAGATGAAATAAACTTCTACGGTTTTGCTGCAATGGTTTGCGGCGGAGGTGTTCTAGGGGACAAAAGGTTTTTTCAATACACTTCCTCGAAAACTGGTTCATATCGCACTACGATTAGGTTCACAATTTAATATATTTCACACGCATGGGATTTTTCATTTTCCAACACGAGTGCGGGAATAAAAATTGTCACAGATAACTTCTGCCTATACTTAGTCCAAATTGGATCAATGCCTTTTTTCACACCGTCTCTATTCAGAGGTGAATGTTTTTTTTTTAAATCTCGGCAAAGAGATATGCGTCTTTACGGCCCGCGGCGTTAATATTTTTTGAATATTTAAGTATTGTTTATGAATAGAAGATCATCAAAAACCATGATTATTGCAATAAAAAAAAAACGTTTATGAACAAATTAACATTTTATTTGTGTTCTAAACTCAAAAATATTAGAATTTTCTATTTTTCATATTAGGCTGTTTATCGGCTTTATACCTTTGCTTCTCCTCCAACCTGGCGAAAGCAAAGCGCGGAAAAAAAAAGAAAATTTAAATCATAGTTTCATAATAATTCATGATAAAAATATTTTTCGTTAGTTATTTTATTTCTTCAAAAGTGTATTGAAAAACGTACTATTATGAGAGGGGACAAAAGGTTTTTTCAATACACTTCCTCGAAAACTGGTTCATATCGCACTACGATTAGGTTCACAATTTAATATATTTCACACGCATGGGATTTTTCATTTTCCAACACGAGTGCGGGAATAAAAATTGTCACAGATAACTTCTGCCTATACTTAGTCCAAATTGGATCAATGCCTTTTTTCACACCGTCTCTATTCAGAGGTGAATGTTTTTTTTTTAAATCTCGGCAAAGAGATATGCGTCTTTACGGCCCGCGGCGTTAATATTTTTTGAATATTTAAGTATTGTTTATGAATAGAAGATCATCAAAAACCATGATTATTGCAATAAAAAAAAAACGTTTATGAACAAATTAACATTTTATTTGTGTTCTAAACTCAAAAATATTAGAATTTTCTATTTTTCATATTAGGCTGTTTATCGGCTTTATACCTTTGCTTCTCCTCCAACCTGGCGAAAGCAAAGCGCGGAAAAAAAAAGAAAATTTAAATCATAGTTTCATAATAATTCATGATAAAAATATTTTTCGTTAGTTATTTTATTTCTTCAAAAGTGTATTGAAAAACGTACTATTATGAGTGACGAGATGACTCAATAATATTCCTTTTGGTTTTATAACATAACGCATTACGCGTTTTCCCGAAGGTTTAGGCAGAGGTTTTTAAACCCACATGTCGCCAGCTATATTTATTATTTTTCTATAATCACATTATCACACTAATATTATAAAGGCCAAAATTTGTGAGTGTGTGTGTGTGCGTGTGTAGGGACTACAGGTAGCAGAAATGCAAGCAGTGCATAATGCAATGTACCTCGCGCATTAGGTATAGCGGCTAGTCGTTTTCCCAGCGCTCCGTGACAATAATTTGTGTATTATATAACTAATTAATATTAATAATTGTATAATAACTAATTAATATTATAATAATTTTTAATAATTTAATAATTAATATAAGTAATTAATATTATAAAAAATATAACTAATTAATATTAATAATAATACAACTAATTAATATTAATAATTATATAAATAATTGTCGCATTAGATTTATTTATATCTGTAATGGCAAAGGAAACGTGTGTGATAAATAAATAAATAAATAATGTAAGAAGCGTCGTAGCGCTTAAGGTCCCAACATTGGTGACCTTATGAGTATCGTGGTTGGAGAAGGAGATAAATGAAATTCAGGTGTACACGATAAAGTCTATTCAGATGACTATGAATCTTAAGCACTATGCCGCTTTTTACATTACTTACACAGTACACAAGTTATTGCTACGGCGCTGGGAAAACGACTGGCCGCTAAACCTAATGCGTGGGGAACATTGCATTTTGCACTGTTAGGATTTCTGCTACCTGTAGTCCCTACAGCGTGTACGTATGTTTGTTACTTCGCGCTCAAACGGCTGGACCAATTTTGATAAAATTTGGTAATTTGGTAATTTGGTTGGTTTGCTGACACCCTGGATTAATACACAGGCTACTTTTTATCTCGCTCTACGCGGGTGAAACCGCGGGGAGCAGCTAGTTTGTATTAATTTCGGCTCTCGGAGCGGAGTTAGGAACTACTTTGCATTGTTTTGGTGAAGTCTAAGTACACATCTGTCTTACCCTTCAGACAATATAAGCATGACAGTATGTGTTATTTGATCACACAAAATCTCATAGAAATAATCCTGTTCCTAAAACGTCGTTAAATAATTTTGCCCATGACTTGTAATTTCCGTTCTGAATACACCCACTGCCTGAAACCTTTACATATCATAGCCAAAGCCTCAGAATTAGGCTCAATGAGCACCATTCAACTTTGTGCGAGCACTAATTGAGGTCAAATAGGCTCATGTCGTAATTAATGCTCTGTTAGATGAAATTGAGTATTAGGGCTAGTGATATTACCATCCACAGTTTATGACAACTGTTGTCGAGTTTGTAGTTGATTATTGTTACAGATTTTTGGTTAATTACTAAATGGCCACTTCTGTACACGGGTTTCCTAATGAAAGAAAAAGCAATTGATTGAATTCGTCACTTGAAAAGTTCATTGGTGGAATATTCATTGCTTCATAAATGTCCGAAAAAATTGTTTCTCAACACCGTAAACAACTCAATGAATGTTGTTGAACTGTCAAAATTAAACAAATTCTGATTGATAGTGTGTTATGCAAATTAGGGTGCTGGAGTCTAGATTCTTGCCCGGTTGATGCCAAAGATGATGATGGCAAAGGGATTGTTCCTTCCCCTCAGCTCACCCCTTCGGGAAATACAAGAGTGACGTTTTGTTATGTTAGTATATCCAACAAAAACAACAGAATTTCATAGCAAAAATAATGCCTCGTCATAATCTTTAACTCGTAACGACAGTGATATACACCAGTAACCGAGACCCACAAAAAAATAAAGTGTGATAAGGGAGGTCGAATAGCACACATTTTAATACTCGGGCGATGAATAGTACAAATATTTTAGGAGTAAAAGCTCGTCACGTAAGAGCCCCCAGAAGGTTCTGGGAATGCCGACGCGTTCCCAACTCGATATGAAATGCTTGATACACGAACATCAGGTATGGAATGGATGTGGCTTCTAATTTTGATCTAAGCATCATTTGCGACTCTAATGAATTACCTACTTGCGCGACCGTTGCATGAAAGTGAGCCCGAACGAAAACCCAGGATTGTCCGAGTGCACGAAAGTGAGCCTGAACGGACAATGACAGCGCGCGCGTTCCGGCTCCTACTTTTTTATTTTTTGTAATTTTGTGTGCGGACTTACCCCTTGCGTTCTAGGTTCTTTGGAAAGGTGGTTATGTGTAGCATATTTTTGCCAAATAACGTGAGGTTGTATCGGCATTACGAACAAAGTTAGTCTGTGGTTGAAAAGAAATACGCGGCGCGGGAGGCGCGCGCGGGGGGTCGTTTTTTTACCGATATTATTGTTCGTATTTCAAAACTTTGGATGAACAAAGGTAAATATTATGATGTCATTTGATTATTTAACACATAGACAATATTTTAGGTAAATAAAAAATGGTGTTATCGCTTTAGATTTTGAATTAATAATTTAATTGTTTTTTATTGCCGGTAATAATAAACTAACATTTTTTTTTTTAATTGAAAATAAAAAACTAAGTCATCTATTGTTCTAAATCAAAATTCGTAATCTAGCCTAGTGTACCCACTTTAAGAAACAGTAATTACTTTCATAGCGATTCATAGGAATGTTTTGTGTACAAGCCGTGTATAAGTCGCTAGGCGCTCCGTCGCGCGCCGACAAAAAATCTCAGGGACAATCCTAATGACGTCGCGCGGGGAGCGGGACACGTCAGTGGGTAATGAAACTGTTTATTCTGTAAAAAGGGACATGTTGAGCTGACCCCAAATAAGTTGCAATAAGGGCAGAAGAATGATGAAATGAGGACATCGGAATCACTTTTACAAGCAGGGCCAAGTGCGTGTCGGACCACGTACAATAAAGGGTTAGGTACGTAGTTGAGATGAATTCATCGCAAGAACAAATTTAACTTTGTAGTTGAAAAAATGTTCTCCCATACATCGATATCTATATATCGATGTAGTTGAAAAAATGTTCTCCCATACATCGATATATAGATATCGATGTATGGGCGAACATTTTTTCAACTACAAAGTTAAGTTTGTTCTTGCGATGAATTCATCTACACACTACAACACCAACTTACATTTTACACTTTGCAGTTGGCGAATTGACCCGTTCGTCTATACGAACGGGTCAATTCGCCAACTGCAAATGTAAGTTTGTAATCACATTTTTTTTTAAATTAACGATGTTCGGACTTTTTTTCTTTACTTGTGCTGTGAGACCTTGCTTCTTGCGAAATTTCATGATAGCAGGGCAACGGGAAATACAGGTTTTGATTTACTTGCGAGTATCAAAATATGTTGCATAAATGGCCGTATTTTTCATGGTGTTGACTTGGAAGCTTGATTTTTTTAGAGCTTCAAGGGACTATACACCTACGTATTTGATATTAATTTCAACTTGATACCTCCACGCGTTCCTGAGAAAAAAGTCTTGACAGACTGACAGACAGACGGACAACGAAGTGATCCTATAAGGGTTCCGTTTTTTCTTTTGGGGTACGGAACCCTAAAAATGGGACGGCACGTAAATTATATAGATACGGAACCCTAAAAAGTGTGACGTAAACGCTAAGAAAGTGAAGAAGAAGTAGAATACATAAAGTCTGACACGCACGGAAATTATGAAATGACTTCTCCCGCTCTGGGCAGAGCGGGAGAAGTCATTTCATAATTTCCCATCCACAAAAAAAAAAAAGGGTTCCGTTTTTCCTTCTCTGACTACCTCTGAACGCATCTGACTACCGCTGGAAGCAAACTCAGGGGTCAGGGGGGGGGGGGGAGTAATGGGCAGCTCGCCGTCCGGTAAGGACCAGGCCCGGGTCGACGGCGCGTTGTGTTCCACGCGCGCCTCAAAGAGATGTCAGCAGAGACGGGGTCAATTGGGCCGATGCCGCCGGGGTCGCGGATAGTTCGAAAGAGATACCGTGGCCCTGGCACGGGCAGCTGAAGGAACATGGGTGGGTTTTAGTCAGTAAAAGTCTGACACGCCCTCCCGCCTCTGCCCAGAGCGGGAGAAGTCATTTGATGATTTCCCATCCACAAAAAAAAAAAAAGGGGTCAACGTCCCTTTTAAAGTCCAGACATAATCTTGGTTAGATCCTGTTATAAGTTTGCTTTTAGTAACTGTATAGCGATACAAGTGGTTGCGTATTTGTTTATTGCACTGTCTGTGTATGATAATCGTTGTGAATAGAATGTGATTTGTTTTAATAAACTACTCGTACTAGCTGACCCGACAGACGTTGTCCTGTCAAAATTTTAATAAATCGAATGGCGGGAAAACAAATGAACAACTGATTATAAAATTAATTTAAATTCGGAATTCTAAATAGAATTAAAGATTCCCGGCAGACGCGGTTGTCCTGATGAGAAAATTAATTTTCTTCTTATTTTTTTCTTGTGAATTTTCCTGTTTTTAATAATTATTCTGCTATTCGGGACGGAAACAAATACAACAAATCAAAAACCATGAAAATCGGTCCAGCCGTTTTCGTGTTCGAACAAACCCGACTTTGTTTTATAATATTAAGATTAAAGCGATACCCCTCTCGTGCTTCTTACTTTTCTAATGTAAATAAACCTTCAAGCCATGCACCTGTTTCTATTGTATGATATTTTACGTAGATACCTAATTAGTTTGCTCCATTTTTGTACTAGAATAAAATCGAGTAGGTACCTAACTGTAGTTGAAACGCGAAATAAATAAAGGTGCTGTTTTAAATAGAGATGTATTCACCCATCCAGCTGTAAAGAAATAGAACCGTATATGACTTTCTTTTTTTCATATAGAAACGAACTATACCAGAAAAAAATAATGTTCAATTTCGATCCACATTATTGATGGAAATATCGATAAATACACATTAAAAATAAACATACAGACAAACATATAACCTCCTCCTTTGTTGAAGTCGGTTAATATTAGCAAAAGACGTGGTAAAAATATTACCCAAACAGCATTTTGCAGGTAAGTGCTACCGACTTACTTCGTGTGCTCTGGATTATTAAGAGTCGAGTCACTCGTAGACTTTTGTGGAGGCTTAAAGTGCTTTCATAAGTGACGATACTGATGAAAATGATCGCCTGGTAGTTGGCCGGGTCTGACTGTGCAGAGTGTGGGGATACTTATTCTCTCCCCGATTTTTTTTGTGGATGGGAAATCATCAAATGACTTCTCCCGCTCTGGGCAGAGTGGAAGGGCGTGTCAAACTTTTACTGACTAAAACCCACCCATGCTCCTTCAGCTGCCCGTGCCAGGACCACGGTATCTCTTTCGAACTACCTGCGACCCCGGCGGCATCGGCCCAATTGACCCCGTCACTGCTGACATCTCTTTGAGGCGCGCGTGGAACACAACGCGCCGACGACCCGGGCCTGGTCCTTACCGGACGGTGAGCTGCCCATTACTCGTCGTCCGCAAGCCCGCGCCTACGGTGGCCGGGAATCGGCAATCGATTCCCGCCGCCCAGGGCGTCTCCTACGGCGGCTAGGGGCGCGAGGGCGCGGCTGTTGCCTCTTCCTCACGCGTTCCGCTTCCTCCTTCGCGAGCATTACTGCTTCCCAGGTGACGGCTTCCCATGCACTCTCGCTCCGCACCATGGCCTGGACCAGGTTTGGACGCGAGAGATCGCCACCGCCGATCGCCTCCGTGAGAACACGGCGGTGCTCCGCCCAAGCCGGGCAGACCTCCACTGTATGCTCCAGCGTGTCCTCCGGGTGATCCACACAATGGTGACACCCGGGCGCTCCCCGCATGCCTGAGATATATTTCTCGACGGCATGTGAAGCCAACTCAACGACCCATGGGCGGCATAAAAACTCTGACACCAGGTTAGTCACTAACCACATGAACAAGAAAGAAGAAGACTTATTCTCTCCTGAAAAGATACGGCATTTAAGTTATAAATTAACGAACTGCTGAAATGTTATCGATATTTCTGATGTAAATGTGGGTTGAGAGATTTATCAATCGTGATAATTTTCCAAATGTTTTGCCTAATTTTTAATAATGACCTTTACATATCAAAGTTTTTAAGTGGTGTTGTTATGTATTCCAAATATTTTTCGTATCTTTTTAGTTTCACTGAGTTTTTTATCCACCACCATTTCAGTTATAGTTTTTTTAGTGTACTAATTTGTCTACCTTTTAAATTACCATGTACAATAATGCTGTTTTGATAAATAAACAATTTGATTTGATTTGATTTTTATTAGGTATAATCTTCTCGTTTCAATTTTATTCCTTTCTCCAGAATATTTATCCTGGCTCTTACGACTTAGAGAATACTGAGCAGGAAGGCAGAGGGCACAGCTTTAGCCAGGGTCAGTCACTCTGGCTAAAGCAAGAAGCAAACAGAAGTACACTTTCTTTTTTTCTGACTTTTACGTCGAAGGAACCAGGATGAATATTCAGTGAAATAGTGTTTATAAATTAATTTATGTAGTTTTATTTTCAGTATAAACGAGAGACAGGTAGTTACCGATGTCCACCTTAAAGCTGAACATCCACTGGTCCGCTTCAGCCGCAACGCACGCGCAGCACGAAACGGATTTTGGTTTGTTTGTATGAAGAAATTAAAATGCCGTGCATCGGTTGCGGCCGGCGCGGACCAGTGGACGCTCACCTTTCTGTACCAACATACGGGTTTATTTATTTCTACACTCACAACCTTTTCTCTACCGCTTCCAAATTCTGTAGATCCGAAATAATGCAGGTAGCTGGTAGGTATTACGTCTCGCTGTCACGAAATACATCCAGCGTGCGATTTTAACGGCGCCGCCGATCGTTCTGACGGCAGCAAGCGTCCGGGCAACGATCGAAATAAACATTATAATATTTGGACGATCTGGCTGGCAGAATAAAGAGAAGTTTGACTGGCTGGAATTTTAATGTCTGCTGAGATTTATGGAGAGCTAAAAGTGTGGAGGTTTATTGACAGACAAACCGTGTGTCCTCAATGACTCAGACTGTCTCGTTAGTCCAGTGGTCGCAAACACTACTGCTGAGCGTGAGGTCCTGATTTCGATTCCTAGATCAGGCAAAGTGTTATTAGGATTTTCTATCTGGAATTTCTCAGTAGCAGCTTGGAGTCTGGATTTTTGCCTTGTTGATAGCAACATGCTCGCCCCCTATTACATAACTGGCGAAATGTGGGTGTAGGTACTATAGGTACACCTCTGCTCAACCCTTCGGGATAGCAAGGCGTGATAAACCGTGTGCCCGATGGGAAAAATGACAAACTTCCACACCAACTTCCATCTATTTTACCTCTTCCGGGGGTGAATGTTCAAAAATCCTTCCTCAGTGTTCGCTATTTTATGGAACTCTTGTGCAAAATTTAATGCTTCTAGACATAGCAGTTTATGTTCTGCGTTGTCTGACAGTGAATGAAAGAATGAAATTTAGACTTTTATTAACTAGAGATTACAGTTTTTCAAATATTTTACCTTATGGTCAAGATCTACATTAATAGGTACAAGCGCGATGGTCGCGCACAGGTATTGTAGCGCTTTAAGGGCCTTAATACACCTCCGCCACAAAACCGTGAGTCAGTTGAATTGAACTACTGCGATATGGTTTCCAGCGGAGATGTGCTAAGACCCTAATAGGCGCTCAGTACAGAAGTCTACAACTATAATTACAAAGTTTGTACACTGTATGTTCGCACATAAAGGCGCTCCCTCATCGGGAGCATTCGTCTGTAAGGTAACAATCCAAGATTCGGTAAGATTCACATTCATGTTACAAATTGTACCACGGTTGCTCCCACTCAATACTGTTACATTACAATGCGCCTTTATGTGTTAACACAGTGTACAGACCTTTGTAATTATAGTTGTAGACTTCTCATTCAAATAAGGAAAGAACACTGTCCACGCTTGCACACTGTGTGTTAGCACATAAAGGTGCTCCCTCACCGGGAGCATTTGCCTTTAATGTAACAGTTCAGATTCGAGCAGTAAATCAGTGAGTGAGGAGAACCGAGCATTATAGTGCGCAACCTTTAATGATACAGTTTGTAATATTACATTCACCGGGGCCATTCGCTTGTAATAGTATTTAGTGGCACCCGTGATACAATTTGCAACATGAATGCAAATCTTATCGAATCTTGGATTGTTACATTACACGCGAATGCTCGTCGTCGTCTATACCTATAAGTATTGTATTTAAAAGTAACAAACGCCTGTTTGTCACTAAACAGGCGTTTAGTGACAAACAGGCGTTTAAAAGTTTTTATGTAAAAAACTTTTTTACAAAAAAATATAACCGACTTCCAAATACAACACTACAAAGTGAAAATTAACTTTAATTTCGGAAGTCGGTGTTTGGTTAAATGTATTTTAGTTTATTGCCACCGACTTCCGAAATTAAAGTTATTTTTCATTTTGTTATGTTGTTTTTGGAAGTCGGTTGTATTTTTTTTTAAAAAGTTTTTATTTTTCACTTTTTAGTTTGTGGTATCTACCCCACACAAATTCTAATACCGTGACCTGCAATAGAAACTAGAATTTTATCAACATAAAAAGTGGGGAAAAAAATACGTATTATTAAAGCTAACTCAAAAACTATCCCAGCAAAGTTAATAAATTTTATATGGGTGGTCCCATTGATATACCCTCTCGTATAAAACAATTTTGTTTCAAATTGGACGACTGTAAAAAGTTATGCGTGGTCATACATTAAAAAAAAAAAAAATACGTGTACCGAATTGAGAACCTCCTCCTTTTTTATCGTCGGTTAAAAACCAACACCATTTGCGCCATCTTACCCACTAGGGCAGCGTTCACCATGCGATGTCTGCATAGTCTGGGCGAACGCTTGTCAGATTTTACCCCAGGGTATTCATAAAAAGGGAATTGTATATAACCAAGCACGTCACGTCAGTCCTTCAGGTTTGAAGCTATCATTCACGACTGCCATAAATATTCACACGACTCTCGGGATGGCTTATCATACTTACCTACCGTAGTACAGACTACGGATTTCAATGTGTAGACAGAATCTTAGATATGTTCGTGAATACCTTTGACCTCCCAGAAAGGTTGATGACCTTATAGTGAGGTAGTTTATTTATTTAACATAATGATCATAGCATATACAGGAATTGTTTTCATTTGGAAATTATAAATAACTGAGGAGCTCGTGGCTAAGTAATAACAGCCGTACGGGTCGATCCATCAGGTTAAGCTACGCTTGCCGGGGTTGGTCCGTGAATGGGTGATCATCTTTACATACCGAGACTCCTCCGTGCTTCGGAAAGCACGTTAAGCCGTTGGTCCCGGCTGTCATTCGTGGATCTTTGACAGTCGTTACGGGTCGTCAGAAGCCCGAAAGTCTGACAATCAGTCTTACCAAGGGGTATCGTATTACCCAGTTAATGGGTTGTGGAGATCAGATAGGCAGTCGCTCCATGTAAAATAATGGTATTCAGCTGCATCCGGTTAGACTGGAAGCCGACCCCAACATAGTTGGGAAAAAGCTAGGCAGATATTGATATTTTGATGGCATGTTGTCAACATGAACCGAATTTCTGCTTATATATAAGAGCTATTAAACAATGGATGTGGAATTCTAATAAATATAATGGTGCGAAGTGGGCAACACTGCTACTCGTTACTCTGTGGTCGCGGGGAGCGAACGGAACTTACTCCGTATCATTAAGAGTAGATTTCTGGTGTTTTAATCAGTGCCTGACGCTTATTATAATCTTCTTAGTGGCATTAGTGAACGCCACAAATTGGCGACGACGTGGACGTAAGTTACTTGCTCAAATATAACCAAAATACAAAAAACATTCGGAAGAAGACAGGTTGGTGGGCGTAGAAAAGATTGTAAATATCTAGTGAATGTCCAAGTTATTTGAGGTATTGTTGACATAAATTTGTATTAGAGGTCTAAATGTGTATGTAACATTACTTACAAGAAAAAATAAAGAACATAGACATACGACAAGGTTATAAAACGCATGGGAAAAACTTGTGACGTCATATCGTATTATGTTTTTTAAATTCTCTTCTCCCCTTATCGGATAGGCATAGTGCCACTATGCCATACAGCCACAGCCTAGAATTTTTATATCCCTAAAGTATAGGCAATTGGTACGAGCCATGCAGCCAGGTCTTCGGTATTTCAAAAATATTATTTATTTATTTATAAAGGAATTTAACTAAGTCTAAAGTATGTATGTGTCATTACAAGTAATTGAATGTCAACGATACCTAGTTAGTTTAATAGAAAGTACTTCAAGAAAAACATGACATTCTTGCCTACCTACGCCTACCTTACCTTGTCATACGTATAAATGTAAGAGGACACACATGTATTGAGTAATGACTGTGTGTTTGTTAGTTTAAAAATAGACTTACATTTAGGACGATTACTATCCGAAAACTGGCAGTTGATCCTTTGCACACGAATTGTGTAATATAGTTTTAACTGATAACCACTCAGTAGCAGGGGCGCGATAATTGTTGGTGTGCACAAATAGATAATTATCGGCCGGTGCTAACAAGTAACGTTGTAATTTGCTTTCTCAGTTGATAGACAATCTATGCCGTGTCGCAATAAATAAATTTGTCTACCTATATAAATTTTAATTTAGATAGAATAAAACTTGACAAGGTTGTCTTCTGTCATTTCAGACTGCCTCAAAATGTCTCAATTAGTTCCATTGGAAGCTTTCGATTGCGAGGGTGATTCTGCTTCTGTCGGTTTACGCTGGGAGAAGTGGAAAAGAGGATTAGAAATTTACTTGCAAGCCAGTAATATAGATAAGCCAGTAAAGCAGAGGGCTACCCTTTTACATGTTGGTGGTTTAGCGTTGCAAGACATATTCTATAATATTCCCGGTGCGTCTGTAGATGAAGACGGTTCAAATAATGTATATAAAATTGCAATTGGGAAGCTTGATGATTTTTTCACCCCAAAACAAAACCGATTTTACGAGCGACACCTATTTAGGTCGATTAAACAAGAGTCAAATGAAAGCTTTGAAAGATTTTTAGTACGACTTCGACAACAAAGTGCTAAATGCAAATTTTCTTCAGAGGACGATCAAATAATTGACCAAACAATTGAAAAATGCTCTTCTAGCGAACTGAGAAAGAAATTATTAACGTTAGGTGATTCAATTACCCTGGATAGAATAATTTCAGAAGCAAATGCTCTCGAGAGTGTCGAAAGACAGCTCAATGAATTTAAACCAAATCTGACTATAAACAAAATCAACACCAATGGCTCGATGCCAATACCGCCTGCATGCACCAGGTGTGGTAAACCAAATCATAAGGCCGATAGCTTGAACTGCCCTGCAAAAGACAAAACATGCAAAAAATGCGGCTATGTCGGTCATTTTTTGGCACAATGCAGAACAAGAGCGAGTAAGCGCAAAAATAAAGAGAACTCTCGCATCCCGGCTAAGAGAATGAAAACATACGATAAAAAAAAACCTGAATCTAAACAAAGTGACAATAATTCTGAAATCGATTACATCTTCCACATGGATAATATGGACGAAGATTCCATTGTAAAATGTCAAATCGGTGGTGTAACTACGGAAGTTCTTATTGATTCTGGGAGTTTGCATAATATTATTACCGATCAAACATGGACATACCTAAAAGAAAATAAAGTTGTAATTACCAACCAGCAGAAGTCTCCTGGAAATAATTTCAAGGGCTATGCCTCCAAAAAACCTCTAACCGTGTTGGGAGCTTTTGATGCAGATATAACTTTAGGCACTAATACTCAAACAGCTACATTTTATGTAATAAAAGATGGCTCTATCAATTTATTAGGCAAATACACCGCAAAATCCCTGAAAGTTCTTAAAATGGGCCTAGGAATAAATGCGGTCGAAGAAACGTCTTTTCCGAAATTCAAGGACGTGGAGTTAGAAATAGCCATCGATAATTCGGTCAAGCCGGTAAGTCAACCGTACCGTAGGATTCCCATTCCCCTAGAAACTAAAGTCAATAAAAAAATTGAGGAGTTAGTTGAATTAGATATTATAGAGCCCGTTAATGAACCTTCACCCTGGGTTTCACCAATGGTTCCAATATTGAAAAGTGACGGAGACATTCGCATATGTGTTGATATGCGGTGTGCTAAAAAAGCAATTAAAAGAGAACAACATCCTTTGCCTACGATGGAGCAACTGATACCAAAATTCCGTAAAGCGAAAGTATTTTCCAAATTAGATATCAAAAATGCGTTTTATCAGATCGAAATCAGGAAGGATTGTCGACACATCACCACTTTTATAACCAACAAAGGGTTGTTTCGGTACAAACGACTCATGTTCGGTATTTCAAATGCGCCTGAACATTTCCAAAAGATATTAGAGAATTTGCTCTTAAAGTGTGATGGGGTCGCCAATTTCATTGATGACATCTTGGTGTTCGGTTCTGATGAAGCGGAACATAATTTGAGACTGAAACAAGTTTTGGACATATTCAAGCAAAATAATGTGCTTCTCAACCATGATAAATGCATTTTCAATGCCAGAACCATTCAATTTTTGGGTCACGAGTTGTCTTCCGACGGTGTGAGGCCATTAAATAAATATATACAGGTTATTGAATCATTCCGAGAGCCAAAAACCATTGATGAAATCCAAAGCTTTCTCGGGCTGGTAAACTTTGTAAATAAATGGATTCCGAATCTCGCCACTCTTACCGAACCTATCAGAGGAATTCTTAGGAAAAAACTTCACAAATCTGCTGATATAACCCCGCATTGGAAAGACCAACAAAAAACTGCTTTTAAAAAATTAAAACAGTGTCTAAAAAATATCCGTACTCTTGGATTTTATGACCCCAGTGACAGGACCCAATTGTATGCTGATGCAAGCCCGGTAGGACTTGGCGCAGTATTAGTTCAAACCGATGCACATGGACCGCGCATAATCGCTTTTGCTAACAAAAGTCTTACCGAAGTAGAGAAAAGGTACTGCCAAACGGAAAAGGAGGCTCTGGCTTTGGTTTGGGCAATTGAACATTTTAAAATGTATCTTTATGGGAAAAAATTTGAGCTTGTAACCGACCACAAACCTCTTGAAGTCATATTTGGGCCAAAATCAAGACCTTGCGCTAGAATTGAGCGATGGGTGTTGCGGTTACAGGCTTATGATTACAATGTCATATACCGCTCGGGCAAAAATAACATTGCAGATCCATTTTAACGTTTGTGCCCAAGCCAAAGACCGGAACCTTTCGATGACGAGTACCATGTTAATCAAATCGCTGAATGTGCGCGACCCATAGCTGTGTCTTTAAAGGAACTGACAGAGGCATCACTAGAGGACGAAGAATTACGGTTACTTAAAGACGGTTTAATAAACAACAAATGGGATGCTCACATTCTAAGATATAAAGTATTTGAAACTGAATTGTGGCTGCATGACAACATTGTACTGAGAGGAAATAAAATCGTAATACCGGAAAAACTGCGGAAGCGCGTTTTAGAAGCTGCTCACGAGGGTCATCCTGGCATTGTGGCCATGAAGTCCAGGATACGAACAAAAGTTTGGTGGCCAAAAATAGACACAGATGCGGAACGTTTTGTAAGGAACTGTAGAGGATGTCTCTTGGTTTCAGGCCCTAATCCACCGGTCCCTATGAAGCGACGGGAATTTCCCACACAAGCATGGCTAGACGTGGCTATTGATTATTTAGGTCCTCTTCCAAGTGGCCACCATTTGTTTGTTATTGTTGATTATTTTAGTCGGTATACAGACATACGTGCTATGAAATCAATAACAGCAAAAGACACCATTGCCATTCTTAAAGAAATATTTTCACGAGTAGGTACCCCTGCCACCATAACATGTGATAACGGCAGGCAATTTGTCTCTGAAGAATTTAAATCCTTTTGCCTAGAACAAGGTATCAGACTGTTTCACACAATTCCTCACTGGCCTCAACAAAACGGAGAAGTAGAAAGACAAAATAGAAGTATTCTCAAAAGATTAAAGATAAGCCAAATTCAGAGAACTGATTGGAAAGACGATCTTCTACAATATTTAACAATGTACAATAGTACACCACACAGTACTACTGGTAAAACCCCTTCAGAACTATTCTTCAACAGAGTCTTCAAAGACAAATTGCCATCATTAATACATTTAGGAAATGAGCAAGAAATTTCTGAAACAAGAGATAAAGACAAAGAGAGGAAAGAAAAAGGAAAAATGAATGAAGATAGGAAAAGGAGAGCTCAGGAATCTGATATTGTAATAGGAGAAAAAGTTTATGTAAAGAACTTTGTGAAAGAAAATAAATTGACACCTACATTTGATCCAACCCCACACACAGTCATCAGGACTAAAGATAATGAAGCAGATGTGAGGAATGATTCTACAGGGAAGGAATATAGGCGTAATGTTATACATCTCAAAAGAACTGAAGGCAAATGGAACATATGTAAAAACTCTATTACAGATGATACTGATCAGGATGATAATATTGATACAGAAGGTTTAGTTGATTAGTCAATAAGTTGGTTAGAAGACTTTGTATCATTGGTTTAGAACAATAATTGATCACAAGATTGTTCATAAGGTCAAGTTAATTAATCGATATGTTTGCAAGAAGAATTTATATTGTTTTGTTTAGTACATTTAGTACATTAATTTGTTACGACTGTTCATGAGAAGTTTGAGTCTGACTAGTATTACAAATGTTTTTATTTTTCAAATTGTTGAAAGGAAAATGATGTGGAATTCTAATAAATATAATGGTGCGAAGTGGGCAACACTGCTACTCGTTACTCTGTGGTCGCGGGGAGCGAACGGAACTTACTCCGTATCATTAAGAGTAGATTTCTGGTGTTTTAATCAGTGCCTGACGCTTATTATAATCTTCTTAGTGGCATTAGTGAACGCCACAATGGATATTAATTTTTCTTAATCATATATAATCGCTATAGGCAGCGGTGTCACGGCCCGCTTTCTCACAGGCCAGATCACGCCAGGCCAGGCCGACAGGCCGTGGGAACCGTCGATCCGATGCTCAGCATGGGCTGCGACAGGCCTCGGCAGGCGTGGCCGCGCGCCAGGCCGCAACAGGCCTCAACAGGCCGTGGGACTGCAGCTGCGGGAGACTCCTTTCTGTGACAAATATATTTATGGTTCTTGTTATGATGCATGCATAGTAAATACTACTAATACTCTATCGCCATGTTTCTGGAAAGTTAAGAAATTGTCAAGCACTCATAAACTTCTGTGATTGGTGGACTGAATTCAACAGCCAATCGGATCACTTAACTTATATATTATTTAATGTTGACATGTCGATAGTTGACTGCCTCGTTGGTCTAGTGATCGCAAGCGCTACTGCTGAGCATGAGGTCCTGGGTTCGATTCCTAGGTAGAGCTCTTATTGGATTTTTTCTATCTGGAATTTCTCAGTAGCCGCGGGAGTCTGAATTTGTGTCTGGTTGATGGCAATAGGCTTGCTACGTGGGACGCAGTGGTAGCCCGCGAATTTCAAATTTTCTTATGTCTTTTTGCAATTTGCAGGTCGTCAGGTGGTATCTGGATCAAAATATAATTCGCGACTATAACATAATAGCTTTTGCCCGCGGCTTCACTCGCATTAATTTAGAATTTGACAATCAGTTCGGGTTGTACTCTGGCTTGTAATAATATAATTCAATTATGATTTGAAAGACACGTGGCGCCATCTATTATCATAAGAACGTTATTGTTGCTTTCCTCGGGAACAGTACTTTTTTCGGGATGTATGTGACAACGTTGGTATGCAAAATTTCAGGATGATCCGTTCAGTGGTTTAGACGTGAAAAGGTAACAAATAAACAAACAAACTTACTTTCAATCTGCCTAGCCTTTTCCCAACTATGTTGGGGTCGGCTTCTAACAGGATGCAGCTGAATATCATTAGTTTACATGGAGCGACTGCCTATCTGAGCTCCACAACCCAGTAACTAGGAGGTAATACGATACCCCTTGGTAAGACTGCTTGTCAGACTTTCGGGCTTCTGACGACCCGTAATGACTGTCAAAGATCCACGAATGACAGCCGGGACCAACGGCTTAACGTGCTTTCCGAGGCACGGAGGAGTCTCGGTATGTAAAGAACCCATCCACTGACCAACCCCGGCAAGCGTGGATTAACCTGAAAGATCGACCCGTGCGGCTGTTATTACTTAGCCACGAGCTCCTCACAAAAAAAAAACAAACAAACTTACTTTCGCATTTATAATATTAGTTAGGATAAGCATTTACTTAATTATAACCAAAAGAATCATCAATTCATCTCTCTAAGTTAGATTTGTTCGAATATGTCATGATTTCCGAAATCAAACTTAGAGAGAACAAATTTTACATATAATATTATATAGATGTATTAATGATTCTTATGGTTTAATGGTTAAACAAACTTACCTGAAGTGAAGTTTGACAGTAATTACACGAGTCGCTGCATCCGAAGAGATTTACATAATTCACTAAGTAGTACACTTCTCAATGTACTAGGCATCGCACAATTTTTTGATAAAAAACTAAAAAATAAATAAATAATATTAGATATTAAACGAGTATCGTAGTACCTACACAGTGGTACCACTGTCCGCCGCACCCAGCCATCTACGATCGTTCACTTGGCATTCATTTAAGAGGGCTATTTTTCTTATACACTTCTGGACACATCTTTTGGCCCACCTTGTATTTTCAGTTTCGTTTGGTCCTAGCTAAAATTTTATATTAGGTCGAGCAAAAAGTTTTTATGCAGTTTTGAACCTGGCACATTCACAATTTCATTCAATAGTCTTTTTTTGAATTTCGAACACAGAATTTAAAGAAACAAAAGACAATTTGGGGCCTGTTTGTTGATATCAAACAATCGAATACTAAGAAAACTTGGTTTTATTGGTTTACTTGGATTTAATTCTTGAAAAAGTGATTGATATCTTTGGTTTTGCAACAAACATTACTTATTCTTAACATTAAGGTGAGGTTCTATCAATAATCTATGGATACTTCACCCGAAGTCGCCGCCCAAGCTGTGGCACTTATTCAGGCCGGACACAGCCAAAGAAACGTGAGTGCTCAACTTAATTTAAGTCGATCTGCGGTCCGAAATGTTTATCGGAGGTACCTAGAGACTGGCGGCTTTGTTCGTCGCCAAGGAAGGCCACGATCTCGGGTCACAACTGAAAGGCAGGATCGATTCATCGTGACGACCAGCTTGAGAAATCGTCACCTTACCTCCATTGAGATACAAAACCAACTTCGCGACTTCCACGGAGTATCTGTGAGCGCTCGAACTGTTCGGAGAAGGTTAAAAGAACGCGATATGGTACCACACAAGCCAGCTAATGGCCCCAAACTAACGCGAGCCCACCGAACAGCGCGCCTTCAATTCGCACGCAGTCATTTAAATTGGACACAGCAAGATTGGAGCCGTGTACTCTTTTCTGATGAGTCTAAAATTGTGTTACATGGCAATGATGGCAGGAAGAAGGTCTACCGATGTAAGGGAGAGCGTTTCGCACAATGCTGCTTTGAAGAGAGGGTTGCTTATGGCGGTGGCTCATGGACTGTCTGGGGCGGTATATCCGCGAGCGGCAAAACTCAACTTGAGGTTGTTACAGGACCACGGCTGCCAACATTAAATGCTGAAAGGTACATTCGTGAGTGCTTAGAACCTCACGTGATACCATACGCGGACTATGTGGGCCCAAATTTCCTTTTTATGCATGATAATGCAAGAGCCCATGCGGCCGGCATCGTCAGGGAATATCTTCGGGATGTGAACATCACAGTTATGGACTGGCCAGCCAGAAGCCCAGACATGAACCCCATTGAGCACATGTGGGACGAGCTAAAAAGACGTGTTAGGGCTCGTCAGCCAGTTGCCCAGACGATGCAGGAGTTGAAAACTGCCATAGAAGAGGAATGGGAGATGATCCCTCAAAATTTCATAGAGCGGTTGATAAACTCTATGCCTAATCGTATAAGAGCTGTGGTAGATGCCCATGGAGGCAACACGCGTTATTAAATTAAACCTTTATTTGATAAAACAGGTTTTTTATTCAAAAATCAATTGCCTTTAACAAGGCGCATATCCGACTTGTTAGGCGTAGCTCCATGTCGTATGGTATTCTGAATTCAAATTTAAAACAATACGATCGAAAAAGATGGTAAAATGTATCAGGTTTAAAACTGCATCAACAGTTTTTGTTCAATCTAGCAATCATATTTCGGTAGGGGCCATCGAAACCTAAACTCTAAGGTGGGCCAATAGATGTGTCCAGAAGTGTACTATATTTAGTATCGGCATTTTCTTGCAAAGGGTTGGGCGGGTTCGTAAATCTCTTCGGATGCAGCGACTCGCGTAATTACGGTTAAACTTCACTTCAGGTAAGTTTGTTTAACCATTAATTACACTTCGTCGCTGCATCCTCGAGATTTACATAATTCACTAAGTAGATTTTCGGAGCTTTAAGATAAATAAATAATACATTTGTGGTAAAGAAATTAAATGCATCTTATGATATTGTTTTATTTTAACACAGTTATATTATTAAATAAAAATATGGTAATTTTATTAAGCTCAATCGAAACTCTTTTGGTATTAGCTGCGGACGTGGACGCTTGTCTCATGCTTATGTGTGGAAAAAGTTTGCGTATCCACCCCACTGCACTGCTACTATATCACGTATCGTGGAGAGGCGAGCACTGCGTTGCATCCGGGCATTTACTACCGTTACCTTGTCATTCCGAAACAATAATAATTACCTATACCTTCCATATTAATCTTTCCCCAACGTTTGGAGATCTTTTCTCTGATTTTCGGCCCGAACACCTCATCTTTTTCCTTAGATTCTCCAAGAACCTCGACGCGGGAGGGCCATCACAATTTCTGCTGCGGCGCTGGCGCCAGCGCCAACAGTAACGGTATCAGAGATAGAGTGTTGTGGAGCTGTTATCACAGATCGAAAGTTCGACTGAGATACATTTGATCGGTAACGCTCAGAGGGTTCGTAGTCGGAAGGTAAGGAGGCAGGCCTCAAGTGGCCAGGCTCCACATCTGGAACTATGTTTCGATCCATTATAGTATTGGACTTACTCAAATTTGGCTCCAAACTATGACAACACAAGGATTTCATTGCATCAAACCACTTGACAATAATAATCACATAACGAACTGTATACACCTCTGCCCAACCCTTTGGAGAAATATGGCGTGATGTTATGTTATGTCGTTTTCTTTCCAGAAGCCGGATGTATGTTAACATCGAGCCTTTTCAGGTTAACATTGAGCCAGCATAAAGTGCAAAGTTGGCCTCTCAGTGTGATGCTAACAAGGTAGTGGACATCGGCTCAGTTTCATCTACCTGTACATGTACATGCTGTGGAGTCAAAAAAGGTCATTCCTTTGTCCTGAGTTTTGACCAAGGTTTAGAACGTTATAACTACTGTTTTCGTTTATCGTTTACACCTAAAACAAGTCGTAAGGACTAGTTGTATACGAAACTTGTAAAAAGATGAAAAAAAAACTTTTTAATCAAAAAAAAAAAATACAACCGACTTCTAAAAACAACACTACAAAGTGAAAATTTTTCGTTTATTGCCACCGACTTCCGAAATTAAAGTTATTTTTATTGTTGTGTTGTTTTTGGAAGTCGGTTTAATTTTTTTGTAAAACGTTTTTATTTTTCACGTCTTTTCAATTGTGGTACCTACCCAACAGAAATTCTAAAACCACTACCTGAAAAAGAAACTAGAACATCATCCGCATAAAAAGTGGAGAAAAAATACGTATTATTGAAGCTAACTCAAAAACTACCGAAACAAAGTTAATATTTTTTTATGGGACCAACGAGCCGTACCCTCTCGAATAAAACAAAAAAAAAAAAAAAAAAATCAAATCGGACGACCCTGTAAAAAGTTATACGTGGTTATACAAAAAAAATACATATACAGGGTGTAATTTTAATCGTCTTTATCCTCTTAAGGAGTCATTGTACTCATCATTTTGAACAATTTTTACTATGGGACCAAACCTGAAATCGCGAAAAAAAAATCAGCTGCTCCCTACATTTTGACGAGTTTGATGTAGATAAATGTACTGAACAGCATATTTTTTTTCTCGCGATTTCAGGTTTGGTCCCATAGTCAAAGATGTTCATAATGATGAGTATTATGACCCCTTAACTCTTAAAATGTCGATTGCACACCATGTGTACAGATAACAATAGAATTTCAATTGTGTCTGCTAATTAGCGCGCGACGGGTTAAAGGGATAAAGACAATTAAAATTACACCCTGTATATACGTGTCGAATTGAGACCCTCCTCCTTTTTTAAAGTTGGTTAATTATTAACAAGGCATGCCTGAAACAACTTCAATGCATGTACGATATAAACACCACACATTTTTGACAAGTCTTATATAGTAGCTTCTGCCCGCGAATTAGTTCGCGTGAAATTTCCTGTTCCCCAGGCCCACCACTTCGCATCACATTGCCCGCTCGCGCTATATCTTCGTTTTCGCTTAGAGTTCTTTCCGACTTTTTCTTTTTGTTCGGCTCCTAAGAGTCTTAGTGTGATATTAAATAGCATAAAGTCTTCCTCAGGAATTGGGCTATCAAATGCTAAGAATTTTTTTTAAATCCGCCTGGCAGTTCCAGAGATTAGTGCGTTCAAACATACAAAAAACAAACATTTTAGCTTTATACTGATAGTATACTGATTGTTAATACAAGTAGGTATCACAAATTATGAGTAATTAGTTTAAACGCGAGGTAAAACCGGTAGAAACGCCATTCAGTTCTGGATTATACCTCAAATATACATTAGCTCAATAGGAAATAATCCCCGAAAATGCTATAAGCAAATATCAACACGGAAACGTAACCCGCAATGGGTAGTAAGTACCTACCTTATTTCAAACCGTGTTTCAATTTCCCCTGTGTTAGTTTACGAGTCCATTCTTGATTTTAATATGAGGCAGTTTGCTATTTACCTTTCTCTGAAACTAGCAAAACGCCAACTGAGTGAAAATAGTTATTGTATAAGTTGTTGGTCAGTTTGTTAGTCAGTGTCAGATCAGGAATAACTTCGCTTCGTGGAATCTTCATCAGAAAACTGTCAGGTAAACTTGTTAGTTGGAATCACTTGGTGAAATTGGTTTCAGTTCTAAGAATTTATCATAATATTCCTTGTATTAAGGCTATCAAGTTATTATTTTGTTGAAAACTTAAGCTTTTCAATGAGATTTGATTCAAGTTTGTGTAAGTAAATAAAACGATGTCCCCTGCGAGAATGTTTAGTTTATTGAACATGCAAATAGACATCATAATCTCACATGTAAAATCACAAAATCCAAAATAACAATCTACTAGCTAAAATATTGTGGCATTGTGTGTATGTAAAAAAAGAACAGCAACTGATGGAAGAATATTGTTTTTTACTTGTTTTATTTTTATTATTTTGTTGTTTTATTATTTTAATGAATTTTAATATATTAATGAATTTCCTGCTTTTAAATAAGATTGTTGATTTTAAACTATTTATAACGAATTTAATGAACTTCTGCATAATATTTAATTTTAGTTAAAATATGGTATGACTGTTGGGAATCTTTGGTTACTAACATAATTCTTAAGTATACCTACCATAACAAATATGGATAAGTAACTATGTCTGAGTTAAATAAATAAATAAAAATTAAATTAAACAATGTTTTCTTCAGGACTCGAACCTATAACTCATAACGTAGCATACGATCATTTAACAACTGCGCCAGTCGATCCCTCATTATAAGTAAGTGAGGGGATCCGAAGCTGTAGCTATTACAACTGCAGTAGTCGTAAGTCACGTTCACATACTAGCACGTGACCTACGTGTCATTGCATTCCCCCCGTCAAGTAAAAACAACGTAGGAAGTATGAGGTTCCTGCTTGTAATTTCACCGACACTTCAATCAAACACAATAATGTGGCTGGGCGACAATAGGAGTGGTAGTAGTACTTCTCTAGGTAAGTTCTTTTATGGAACTTAGCATAATCAGCCTATAATGTTCCCACTGCTGGGACACAGGCCTCCTCTCTTCGAGATGGAGTGGGCCGTAATCCACCACGTGGGCCCAGTGCGGGTTGGTAGATGTCACATGTCTTTGATTTTTTGGTTCTAAGACATGTCGGTTTCCTCGCGATGTTTTCCTTCAACGGGAGAGCAGTGGTGATTGAATAATTTACACAAAGCAAAGCGCAAGTCGCGGCTGTTACCACTGGGCCAGCACTGCTCCTGCTCTTAAGGAACTTGATTAGGTGTAATTATCATACTTTTGAAGAGTAAATGATAAATGGTTTTATTTCTACAGTGTAGGAGTGATTTTATTTATAGTATCTACTGCATGGCTCCAGTAATTTTCAACATAAAAACTTTTTTACAAAAAAATACAACCGACTTCCAAAAACAACACTACAAAGTGAAAAATAACTTTAATTTCGGAAGTCGGTGTCTAGTTAAATGTATTTTCGTTTTTTGCCACCGACTTCCGAAATTAAAGTTATTTTTCACTTTGTAGTGTTGTTTTTGGAAGTCGGTTGTATTTTTTTGTAAAAAAGTTTTTATTTTTCACTTTTCAGTTGTGTACCTACCCCACACAAATTCAAATACCACTACCTGCAAAACAAACTAGAACATCATCCATATAAAAGTGGGGAAAAAATACGTATTATTGAAGCTAACTCAAAAACTACCGAAGCAAAGTTAATCAATTTTATATGGGACCAACTGTGATGTATACACTCTCAAACAAAATAAAAAAATCCAAATCGGTCCACGAGTAATCGGGGAACATACATAAAAAAAAAAAAAAAGGTTCCGACGAATTCAGAACCTCCTCCTTTTTGAAGTCGGTTAAAAATACCGAAGAGTTGGAAAGAGCTGCCGCTTGCTTTATTTAAAAAAAGACTTTTAAGTACTGTATTTTTTTTGTGTCTTTTGCATGCCTATATGGTAAAATATGGCTGAACTTGTTATGATTTTTGTTATCCTTTATACCCATATTTGCAAAATAAAATGATTATCTTTCTGTAAGTAGGTTAGTACAAACACTCCTGTCAATCATATTTATTCATTTTTTTAACTACAGAAGGTCGGCGTTTCCTATTTGATTACTCTGAGAAGAAAGGCCGGCGCAAAAACTCAGAGGTCACAGTCTCTTATAAAGTCCAGACATAATCTTGGGCAGATCATGTGAAGACCATGTAGATTGGTGTCTGAAATGGTCTTTTGATTGTTTTTTGTTTTGCTTTGTGATTGAGTGGACCTGTCCAGTCAGTGCATGCATTTGTCATTAATCGTGCAGCTCAACCGAAAACTTAAGGAGCTCAGCAATTCGACGACTACATTCCTACTAGCAATAATTATGGGCTACATGTAGATTATCACATCAATATTCTTCACTAAACTAATTGTGCTTATTTTAGGAGCTAAATCAGTTTGAACTGAATACCTAGGTTTTCTAGGCCACGCTAGCCGCTGATCTTGTCGCTTAATTAATACATTCTGGGATGTCGTTTCTCCTCCCCTCACTTTTTTCACATTTCACATTTTCACTAGATTCCTGAAATTCTCTAGATAAAGTTCTACGAATTAGTTTAAAATTATAAAGATATATAGCTGTTGCTCGCGAATTCGTCTGCGATCCAAGATGAAAAATAGCCTATGCCCTTCGTCCTTCTCCATGTCATGGTCTACCCATGTGCCATATTTCATCCAAATCCGTTCAGCCGGTTTAGCGTGAAAGCGTAACAAACAAACTCATTTTCGCATTTAAAATATTACTTGCAATTAGTTAGGATGAATATTTAGTTGGCGCTCTGCTCACTACAAACAAGGGTTTTAGATAAATAGGGGGGTTAGGGGGTTGGAATAGGTTTTATTTATGAAGGTTACTCGTATATAATGACCGCAATCGGTAAATACTTTGTGACATATCTATTTAGATACACACACACAGACAGACACACACACAGATTTAATTTTTTTTTTCACGGTAAACACCGTGAAAAAAAAAATTAAATCTGTGTTGACTTTCCAATACAGATCTAAAAAAAATAATTTCACATTCAGCACTTTTGGCTCCACAACGGCTCTATTCTGGCAAAATCTCGGACAGAACTAGTAAATAAAACATAACCATGCAACAGTCTCTCTCGTGTGTAGAAGTAGTGAGGGGTGTAAACTGTAAACCGAGGTACAGTAAGTGCGGGTTCCCACTGCCGAGCACATACACTGTGATTTTTAAACAAACACCTATGTGTATGAAACTAGCGTTGTGCAACCGGTGTTACTTTACCGTAGGTCAAAATTGTTTGGGTTTTTAGATTGGATTAACTTTGGCGTCGAAAAAAAAAAAAAAAAAAAAAAAACTTTGGCTATTTTGAAAATCGAAAGTCACACAAGCTACGTCGATCAGTTGTGAAGATCAAGAGCAGTTACTTCGATATTTCTCCAAATGAGCAATTCTTTTGGAGAAATATCGAAGTAGCTGCTCCTTTTCAAATTTTTTACAGGAGAGTGATTTAAAGTGATTATATTTTTTGTAATGAGGTTACCGTCGCAACGACCTTAGCGTCGCCTACCGATAAATGAAATGAAATTGATTTACGTTTTTGTTTCCTCTAACGTAAATACATTTTCTATGTGGTTTGTCATACTTTACTAGTTTTTGGAAAAAAATACATTTACGTCGATGATCCTCCAAATGAGCGTTATGGAAAGAATATTAAAAGTTGACATAAAATTATAAATGAAATGTCAAATATGTACAATATGGATGATGACAAATTTTTTTTTGTGTCCGTCATGTAGATAATAAAAAAATATAGGACATGTATTTTTCCTTTTTTTACGTAATCAAAACACTACGGCGATATATTGAGTTAAAATGTGCCATGACTTCATGCCTTGCTAGATTTTATACTGAATTGTGACGTACCGTACCGAGCTCGCACTCCCCAACTATTAAAGTTGGGGAGTGCGAGCTCGGTTTTATCAAAGTATTTTTTTATTAATATGATAAAGCAAAAAGTACGGGTCTAATATTTTTTTATTATCTGACTGACGGACTAAATAGAATTTCTTTTTTAAATTTTACTCTTTATGGGCGGGCGCCTGTTTGACCACCGATTAAGTTCCTATTAACTTACTTGGCATATAATTTCATACAAATCCTGTTCCATTTTTGAATTTATTCGGTAAGTAGTGGCTATGGCTATTCGAAAGTCGTGAAATAGACCCATAGACTTTAGTTAAAGGCATAAACAAGTGGCAATCGCTTACAAAGCGTTTCGTATTTCTACAACGACTTTCCACAGGATTGTCATACGCTTTTCGGTAGCTTATGTCAATCCAATACATTTTTGACTTTTCCATCATCGTTATTGATGATAGAATGTCACTTTGTCTAGGCCTCTGATACTTACATTCACTTATTTTCATCGCTTATCGTAACTAAGATTTCGGTTCAAACTGTAAATTTACTTTTCCAAAACCGTTTTTGGAACGAAGTTTTTTAACACGGCTTGTGGTAGGAGTAAACTGGCAGTAAATGTAACGTAACGAAAAAGCGTTGTGCCGTCAGTTTCAAGTGTCAAAAAGGTGTCGTCTAGTGTGTTTTTAGTATGCTAAAAGCGATACTAGATGGCTCTGTATTAAAAAACAAAAACTTGTGACACTTGAAACTTGAGACCAAATAATAAAATTAATACACACCGAAAGGAACTTCGTTCCAACCGGGTGTCCCACGACGCCTTTTTTTTCAATGAACAGGAAGGTAACAGTAAATTATGTATGTCAATGCTATAATAATAATCAAAAATTTCCGAAACGAATGCTATTTTTAACCGACGAAACAATAAGGAGGAGGATCTCAATTCGACACGTATAATATTTTTTTTTATGTATGACCACCCATAACTTTTTACAGAGTCGTCTGATTTGTAAATTTTTTGTTTTATTCGAGATTTTATACATCAAAGTTGGTCCCATATAAAATTGATTAACTTTGCTAAGCTAGTTTTTGAGTTAGATTCAATAATACGAATTTATTCCCCACTTTTACATGGATGATGTTCTAGTTTGTTTTGCAGGTACTGGTATTAGAATTTGTGTGGGGTAGGTACCACAACTAAAAAGTGAAAAATAAAAACTTTTTTACATAAAAATACAACCGACTTCCAATAACAACACTACAAAGTGAAAACTAACTTTAATTTCGGAAGTCGGTGGCAAAAAACCAAAATACAGATCCAAAGACACCGACTTCCGAAATTAAAGTTATTTTTCACTTTGTAGTGTTGTTTTTGGAAGTCGGTTGTATTTTTTGTGTAAAAAAGTTTTTAGTTGGAAACCAAGAAAGGCTGACTAAAGTTTGATTTTATCCGGAATTATGTCACCGTTGTAAACTTTGACTTTGATTTGTTAGTCAATGGAAAGTTTATGTTTAATTGAATGAAAGTAATTTCTTGGAGTTCTTTTCCGGATAAGTTTTGATTGATCATATTTTTGAGGGAAATGATAACTAAGTTGAAGATAGAAGTCTAGTTGATTATTTAAGTACTAAAATAAAGAAATAAATTTAAGTACTTAAATTATGTTGATAAAAACCAGCCAAGTGCGAGTCGGACTGACACATGAAGGGTTCCGTACTACCGCACTACATATTTAAAAAAAAAAATACTTTAAAATAACACGTTTCTAGTATGGGGACGTTTAATATTTAACATTATTTTATTTTTATTATTTGTTGTCATCGCGGCAATGGAAATACAGAATCTGTAAAAAAATTCAACTGTTTACCTATTAAGTACGGTTTATGAGATAAAGCCCGCTGACAGACGGACGGACGGGCAGACAGTGGAGGCTTATTAGTAATAGGATTCCGTTTGGCACCCTTTGGGTTCGGACCTTATAAATAAGGTTAACAATTTTGTAGATAACTTGAACAATAACTTATGTAAAGTGCTACAAGGATTTTTGGCGGTTGATTGACATTGTTTGTATTGTTTTTAGTTTCGTTTATCACCACGCGCCAAAAGATACTTGTACAAGTATATTTAGGTACCTACCGTGTCAAAAAAGTGGGTCCACTTACTTACAACATAATTAACCAGTGCATCTTTATCCTCTTGAGTGTCGTATGATACCGCATAGGTTTATAAGAGAAAACACTCAAAGTTAACAGATATCGTGTTGTATGTGCAAATAAACATAAAATACCATCGTACAGAAGCCAGCAAATCAAGCTACCCCAATCTGTAAAATTTCTTAGATAAAGTTTCAACTTTACTACAAAGGCATAAGGTTCATATTCAATTGGGAAAGTTTGACCTATGAGGTTCGGCTGACATTTCTATCGCTTTCTCTTATGAACCTACTAGCTGCGCGCTACGGTTTCACCCACGCAGACCGGGATGAAAAGTAACTTATGTGTTAAACCAGGGTTTAAGCTATCTTATACCAAATTTCATCCAAATCGGTCCAGCCGTTTGAGCGTGAAGAAGTAACAAACATACAAACACACACACTCACAAACTTTCACCTTTGTAATATTAGTGTGATAAATGATTTTATTTCTGTAAGTAGGTTCGTAAAACACTTTTACACGTCAATCATACTTTTAAAAATTAGGTGAGGTCAGCTTTTCCTATCTGACTACTCTGAAAAAAAAAGGCCGAAACAAACTCAGAGGTCATAGTATGCGGTATCATGCAACACTCAAAACTACTACTACTAGGTACTTATTACTCCCCTTAAAGGCTTGAGAAGACTCCTACAGATGGTTATCATCAGTATACACAAACTACGGCTACTATAAATATACGGGGCTTGTTTATATAAAATACTTTATTTAATTAAGTCGCGAAGCCGTTGCGGTGGGCGATGCAATACTAATTAAGTTGCTAAGGAAAATAATTTGTTCTTCTCAGATATATTGTACCTAACATTAAGGTAATGACAATGTGATAGATGTCATCTAGTCCTATACTATTAAATGAGCAATATTTGTATATATGTTTGTAATCACGTTCTCGAAAACGGCTTTAACGATTTCGATGAAAGCTGCAATAAAGGGGTTTATGGGGGTGAAAACTCGATCTAGCTAGGTCTCATTTCTCAGAAAAATCCTTTTCTCTATTTTTACCCGAGTAGAGATCGGTTGCCCAGGTACTATATTATTTGCCTCGTTGATTAAGTGGTGTCAAATGTGTCTGCTGAGCGTGGGGTTCGAGTTCGATATCTGGCTCAGCCAAAGTGTTACTGGGTTGGTTCATTAGGAAATTCTCATTAGAGAATCCCGGAGTTGTGATTTGTGCTGCAGCCCCTCAAAGGCTTTCTGCACCCCATGTGTGCATAAGGAAACACCCCTTTACATAATAGGTATATAAGCTTATATATTATAGGTATATATAAACGTAAAAGAAAACCATCCTATGTAGTTGTGTGTTGTCCTGAGGGTTTTGGGTTTTTATAAATTAGTATATAACTGCACTTGAAGAGTTAATAGGTTCGCCCCCATTGCCCTTTAACACCATTAGATACTCCTACCGTATTTATTTTACAAACAAACAAAACATACACAATCTCAAGTACCAACCCATAGTTCAAGTTGGATTTAACAAACACTTAAACACTGACCTATCAAATCCGATACCAATGCAAACAATACACAAAACTTAGTTACTGTCGAATTCTCAAATCAGGATTAACTTGTGGTCCAAATTCTGGTACAGTAGGCTGCATGACAGTGGTAACAATTTGATTTTGAGCTGGCCCAGTGTAGTACGGAGTTTCAATAGAATAAGACTCAAATTCAAACTCATAGCATTTATTTCAGCTAAATCATTTAATAACTAAACAACAGCTGCGTACAGTTACCTGGCCACGGATCATTTAATAATAGTTGTTTATGATAGTGTAATGATAAACCTTTTTCATTGCATTAATTCTTTATTTTATTTTCTTGCACACATACGAACTTGGTATAAGATAGCCATATTTAACAAACTATTTAATTTGGCACTCAATAAATATCAGTATAGACTAGATTTCTAGACAACCTTTAGGATCCGAGGCTCGAAGCCAATTAATTTAGCAACTAGCCACGGTGACGCGCCAAATATCATGTTTTCATTAGGTACCTCCATTCTGCTATCAAAAATCAGAACTTGCAACTTTGATACTGAGATACTTTTTAACTTCACGAATACACAGATACAAAATCATTTGAGTCAACATTCAACTGTTTATTTAGAATTTTACATCAACAAAACTTATTATTATTTGGACATCATGACATACTGTTATATAATATCTAAATATGAGTAAGTTACCTATTTAAAAATAAAAACCAAAGTTAGAAAAAATAAACAAAAACAATAATGGCTTCGAAACTGTCACAGACTGAGATATGCAAAAGGGAAAGAAAACCATCGTGACGTGGATTATGTTACTATGATTACGGTGCTATTATCGGTCAACCGCGCATGCGCCCTAGCGCGGTCCTCATGTACAACATTATTTTTGGTATATGCGAAACCTGAATATAGTTTTTTCAGAATAAATAACTGAATCGATTCCAATAATTTTTATACCGTGTTATATTTTGCCCCAAAAATCTTTAAAAAAAGGTTACAATATGGACACCGCGCGACAAACACAAGTCACTGCAGGTCATAGCGGCACTAGGCACGGGCGCACAGCGGGCGCCGCGTGGTGATCATGTTTTTGTACGGACAACCAGGTAACATAACAAGCTTATAACTTTGTGATTTTTCATGATACAGTTTTGAAATTTTGTACATAGATTATTTACCTACATAAAAATACTAGACACGTGTTTCGGGTTTCGCATATACTAAAACTGATGTTGTATACAATGATAAAAATCGAAATGAAAACTCCTTGGTCTATCCGAAGTGTCCTTTAACAGAAAAAAAGTTATTTTATAGCATTTTCTTGTTAAGAAATCTGTACCATAATAAAACTTTTTAATTTTATTTCAGTTGTACATGCATAAAGTCTGTCATTTAGGTACTATTTTTGAATTCATAAATCAGATCTTTACGATATGAGTCTAGATAAACCCATAGGAGTCACAGACAGTCCGCTGTGCAGGGCTTGCATGGAGGACGACGAGACAGCAGCAGATGCACTGCTAAACTGCCCGGTGATCGCCACACACAAGGCACCCGGCACTTCGGCAGCCGGTTCTCTCCGTGATATTGTCAGTGCTACCGTTGCTGGGGTAGATCGAATAATCGATTTTCCCACCCGTACGTAAAATACGTGCATTGACGTGGAGTTGCGGACACCAGCCCATATTACCTATTACATATTAAAATATTGATTACATCATTAATGATGAATTTATACTTCCATGTGAGATTGATGTAAAAAAAGAGGCCAGCTGGGGTTGTTACGACGTGCAGCCTGCGTAATACCTACTGGGACAAATTAACATTCACAATATGTTAATTTCTATAGCTACCAGATTATGGTAACTGTATACCATAAACCTTGAGCTTTATTGCATAACAACAATGCCCGGGAGGAGTTCAAACTATGCATAGTGAATGGGGCTAATTTTATGGTGTTACAATGTTGATCAATTTTGTGTGATTGAAGAAGTATAATAATATTATTCTTCTTGTGGAGCTCGTGGCTAAGTAATAACAGCCGTATAGGTCGATCCATCAGACTACGCTTGCCGGGGTTGGTCCGTGGATGGGTGACCATTTTTATATACCGAGACTCCTCCGTGCCTCGGAAAGCACGTTAAGCCGTTGGTCCCGGC
Source organism: Cosmia pyralina (assembly GCA_946251885.1). Lineage (NCBI taxonomy): Eukaryota > Metazoa > Arthropoda > Insecta > Lepidoptera > Noctuidae > Cosmia > Cosmia pyralina. The sequence goes on along the minus strand of OX276346.1, from coordinate 7,875,713 downwards.
TGTCATTCGTGGATCTTTGACAGTCGTTACGGGTCGTCAGAAGCCCGAAAGTCTGACAACCAGTCTTACCAAGGCGTACCGTATTAGCCAGTAATTGGGTTGTGGAGGTAAGATAGGCAGTCGCTCCATGTAAAATACTGGTATTCAGCTATATCTGGTTAGACTGGAAGCCGATTCCAACATAGTTGGGAAAAGGCTAGGGGGATTAATTTTTGAAGGTGAATTATAATATTGTTGTATAGAGTTAATTTATTTAACGATTACTAACGAGAGATACATTACAATTACATACATACTCATACATAAACTCACGCCTTCTTGCCATGGGGGTAGGCAGAAACTATCAGATCGCCACCTGCTACGATCCTTACATCCTCATTTTGCTTATGAACGTTACTGGACTCGCAACCAGCGTGCGTGTATGACCAGCTAAAATAAAACTGCTGGTGTGTGTCATAATATACAGAACAGCAGATTTTTAGGGATCCATACCTCATAAAGAAAAAACTTAATATATCAAATGCGTAGGTCTAAGATTCCTTAGAGCTCTTAAAAAAATCAAACTTCTAAGTCAACGCAATAAAAAAATACGGCCATTTATGCAACATGTTTTGATACTCGCAAATAAATCAAAACCTGCAAAATATTTCCGGTTGATCTAGAATCATGAAACTTGGCTGGAAACAAGGTCTCACAGCACAAGTAAAGAAAACAAGTTCGATAATTAGTAATTTGTAGTTTTATCACTTAGATTTTTTTTTTGTGGTTACAGCTTACATTTGCAGCTGAAAAATTGAACGAGACGTATTTCGATGTATAGGCGATCATGTTTTTCAACTACAATGTTTGTTTTTGGGATAAGTAATTCATCCCTACTACGGAACCCTTCATTGTGCGTGGTCCAACACGTTCACGCACTTGGCCGTTTTTTTACGGAACCCTGCCTAGTGCGTGGTCCGACATGCACTTGGCTGGTTTTTTTAATGAGTCAAAATTTCAACAAATTATTGTGCTGAATTCATGGTAAGTAATAATATAGTTTGCGCATTGATGCCCCTTTTTTTGTGGTTGGGATATCATCAATTACTTCTCCCGCTTCGGGCGGAGCGGGAGGCTGTGACAGACTTTTACTGACTAAAACCCACCCATGTTCCTTCAGTTGCCTGTACCAGGTTACGGTATCTCTTTCGAACAACCCGCGACTCCGGCGGCATCGGCCCTATCAGACCCTATCACTGCTGCGCGTAGAGCCCGCCGACCCGGGCCTGGTCCTTACCTTACGGCGAGCTACCCATTGCTTACCGTCCCGCGCGGCATTGATGTCCCATACACCCTGTAGAAAAACAATATGGGTTTACTTAACACCTTTGAATAACCCTTCGGGAAATACTGGTGTCGTGTTTCTTATGTAGGTAAGTTTGTATTTAACTAATAAAAGTTTGAAAACAGTTACGTTGACTTTTTATTGAATTATGTCAATATGTTCTCTTTTTCATAACCAAATGTTTATTTTTCAATGGCCACTCAGTTTTCAGTAACAACGTATTTTCATACAACCTGGAGCATTTATAGAATAAAGTTAAGAACGAAGCAAAACAAAAGGAAAATGGATGAAGTTTACTCTGACACTTCGTCATTTATATTCGGTCGTCCCAAGCAACATAGGTACCAACATAATTAAAGGAGATACTTTATGAAACGGAGTCGGAAAAATTATTGTTTCAAAAGCAATGCCTTCTGCTGTCAAATTAGGTACGAAGCCGTTGACATAAATAGCAAAGAAAGCGTTGCGATGAATATTAAAGATGGTTTACTTAGATTGTGGCCACGAGAGCAAAGGAACGTACGGTCTGTTCCAGAAGTATCTTATGGAAAGGTAAACAAATGGATTAGAAATCGTACCTGGTGGATGCTAATTTGAATTAAATTTAAATAATTAAATAAAAAGACTTAATTTGTAAGTGGCACTTACAAATTGAGTGTTCTGATTTAATTATTTGAATTCTTAAACCCGAAATTCTAATTTTAAATCACCCTAAATACGTTTTTCATCTGTTTTTGTATTTAGTGTTTTTAGAGGCATTCGAAGTAATCGCCTTTTACGACTCGTAACATTCGATTCGGTTCAATGTTCACAATGATCACCTCGTGTACATAATGAGGAACATAATAGGAACAATATCTTTAAGCATCAAATCTGCCTAGCCTTTTCCCAACTATGTTGGGGTCGGCTTCCAGTCTAACCGGATGCAGCTGAATACCCGTATTTCACATTGAGCGACTGCCTATCTGACCTCCACAACCCATTAACTGGGTAACACGATACCCCTTGGTAAGACTGGTTGTCAGACTTTCGGGCTTCTGACGACCCGTAACGACTGTCAAAGATCCACGTATGACAGCCGGGACCAACGGCTTAACGTGCTTTCCGAGGCATGGAGGAGTCTCGGTATGTAAAGATGGTCACCCATCCACGGACCAACCTCGGGAAGCGTAGCTTAACCTGATGGATCGACCCGTGCGGCTGTTACTATTTAGCCACGAGCTCCTCCGAGCACAATATCTTTAAGCATGCGTGGCAAAAATTGGCAACCCGCCCCTGTTCCTCTCGCTTTTTGCGTCTTGACAAAACATCGCGATTCCTTTAATATAAGTTTAGTATTAGGAATAAATTCTCTAAATACTCTCTCTCTCTCTCTTCTCTATTCTCCTTTCTCTCTCTGTGTGTAGATTTATGTAGATATCCGTGTTTTGTTGTTTTGTACATCTGCTCTTGTGTACCTATCATGAATCTTGTGTGTGTAATAAATATTATTCTTATTCTTAAATGATGGTAAAAATCGCATCAAAATCCGTTGCGTAGGTTATAGAACACACACAGATTGACACGAAAAAAGACTAATTATAATATTTTTAGATAATCTTTACACTATTGTGAAATGATGAAAATTATTCAAAAAACCATTTTTTTTTTCTCATCCAAGATTTAAGAACGGTAGTAAGTATAAAGAGGAATTCATTGCGTTAAGTTTAAAAGGAACGCGTACTTCCGTAATATGTTGAATTTGTTCAACTTAATCGAAGTTTGTTCCACAGAGCTCAAGAAAAAACTCATCAGCTGCTCCAATTGTGCTAATTGAAAACTTCTTGAAGGAAGTAAGCAAGAAACTGACAACCCTTTGCGTTTTGAGGCGCAGTATCTAACAGTCACAACTTTCTCTATTTAGAATACTAGCTTTTGCCCGCGGCTTCACCCGCGTGGATGTCAGAAAATATCCCACGGGAAAGTCCTACCGGGAAATCCTTCCTTATTCCTTCTTTACATCATAAAGGGAACCTCTTTGTAAATTTTCAGCTTTCAAGGGCCAAAGGTATGGGCTGGGCGTTGATGAGTCAGTCAGTCAGTCAATCAGGACTTCTCTTTTTATTTATATAGATTAAGATGACAAATACGTATTCCATTTTGTGCCAACTTGTATCATACATATTAGTCCGATTACCTGCACGTCAGTAACACTTGAACATGAAAACCGCACTTAATGCTACGAAATAAAGGCGATGTCAACGCCAAATTGATACGATTGACGTGTGGTTGTCTGTACAATAGGCGAAAAAAAAAACCGGCCAAGTGCGTGTCGGACCACGCACAATGAAGGGTTCCGTAGTTGGGATGAATTAATCTTAAGAACAAACATAACATTGTAGTTGAAAAACATGTTCTCCCATACATTCCAACTGTAAATGTAAGTTTGTACTCACAATATTGAAAGATTTACCATGTTATTTTAAGACCACAGACTTCTTATAGGTTTTCCTGTAATCTACGGGTAAAGACGATTTTCTGTATTTTTTTCAAAATTTTAGGCTCAGTAGTTTCGGAGATAAGGGGGGGGGGGGGGAATGGTCAATTTTCGTCTATTTTCTTAAATAACTGCAAAACAATTGATTTTAAAATTGTAAAATAAATATATTTGAGACCCTCATAGTAAGCCCTTTCATTTGACATGCCACATGGTGTAATTTGCAAAACTTTTTTTTTAATTTTCTTATTTGCCCCCCAATATAGACCTCTATATTCAAAATTCATTTATTTACTTTACCCGTCCGTGTTTGGGTCACAGAAATTCATATGTGTACCAAATTTCAACTTAATCGGTCTATTAGATTCGGAGCAAATTGGATGTGACAGACGGACAGATAGACAGACAGACACACGAGTGATCCTATAAGGGTTCCGTTTTTTTCTTTTGAGGTACGGAACCCTAAAAAATGACATGGACATCATCATCTGAAATGAACAGCAGTCAATACCGTAAATAACTTATCTAAACAAATATTATAAAGAGAAAACATTGTTTTGTACGTTTTTTTAACCGATTTAAACAAAATCTTTCACCTATAGTCAACTACATTACCAGCAAGTAACACGGACTGTATTGTATCAACTTCTACGTGAATGAAGTCGCAGGCAGAAGCTAGTAATGGTTAAACAATTCAACTCTTTCATTCCACGAAAAATAAATACTTTCGTTCCACGTAATAAGCAATTCGCAAATCCTATTTCGTTAACATTTGAAGTAAGACAAAAATTTGGTGTTTCAGTTAGTATGAACGTAGGTAGTGGCTACACGTGTTCCCACCGTCGCTGTAGTCAAGGCCACAATCTTAGGTATGCCTACAGCAGCAAAATGAAATGGAAAGTTTTATGACAAAAGTTACTTTGAGTTTTTCGCAGATATAAATAATGAAAACAGCAACTCTAGCGAAATGACGTTTAGGCGCTTCTTAAAACGCTACGGTTGTAGCTCGTAGCGCTACGTGCTACGCCGTAGCGGAGAGAGCCTGCGTCGACGATCGACCGAACTTATTCGATTGTGTCAATCGAGTGATTGTTGTTTTTAGTAACAGAGTCAGTTAACTGGATTCTGTGTTGTTCCAGGAAAACTTTACTTTTAAAGCCGATTTCAAACGCTTTATATTTTGCTCATTTTTGCCTTTCGTTCGACATCTTTCCCTCAAAGTGAAACGTTTGAACACAAAAAGAATCAAAAGCGAATAAATTAAATTCATTAGTAAACCGACCAAACGATGATGGATGATTGATTTCGGCACTCGCATGTTTCACACCAAATGATAAATATGAAAGGAGTTTGAACGTTCATTTCTATATAATTTTGTCGGTGTCGGTACTTCACTTGAGTACCTATATGTTAAAAATCAGCAGTAAACTGTAAAAACTTAGTTTTTGGGGTTCCGTACTGAAATGGTAAAAAGGAACCCTTATGGTGTGACTCAGTCTGTCTGTCTATCACAGCTGGATATCTCAATAACTGCTTATGCTATCAACTTAAAATTTGGAACAGTTTTAGATGAGGTTTGCCCAACATTTTAAGAAATAAATATTTTTTGTCTTTGCATCAGGGACTGAAAGGGGGTTAAAAATTCGAAGTGAGGTATCATTAGGAAAGAGCCCTGTTTGCACATTCTCAAATTTTTTTCTCTTTTTAAGCTGCATAGTTTTCGACTTTTGATGAAAAATGTAAAAAGATAACGTTCCCCTCCCTATCTCCGAAGTTTGCATAGAGAAACATCTGAAATTATTCTATGTGATAGAAGTTTATGTAAAGATTATAGAAAAAATAAAACGATGTCTTTAAATAGGAAACTTTTTCAGAAATCTATATTTATAATTATGGTACCGAACCCTTGGTGCACAAATCCGACTTGCCCTTGATCGGTTTCTTTTTAACAGCTTTGTGTCTAACAAGGGTTCAGGGTTTGTAACTAGGATTAAGGTTTTCTATATAATCAAAATAATTGATGCAATGAAATTTCAAATCAACTACAACCAAAACAACAGCACAACATCACAAGCAATTTCAGTCGTTAAAGCTAAACAAACTTGATATCGAAAGCCCAATAAGAATTCCATCTATTGCAACGGATGGTACGTAGCTCATCGTAAAATATTTACGCTACATCAGCATCGAGATCCGTATATATACAGAAAGATTCCATTTTACAAGCCCCTGTAATACTTTATGAGCTATCTGACAAAAGACAAAAGTTTTATTGAAATATGCAGTAAGCACGTTGAGATTTGAGGGTAAGAGGATAATGTAGGATTTGTTTATGAATTGGAAATGTTTATTTATTTTGAATTCGGAATATTTGAATAAGGGAAGTTGTTATTGATACTGTGATAGGTGAATTGCTGTGTTACCTCTGGATTTTGTAACGAATTAGTACCAAAATAGATATGTATCAACATTACTGGCGAAATATGGGAACATTATAGGTAGGTAAATTTTTAACCGACGAAAAAAAGAGGAGGTAAGTTTTTTTTTTATGTATGACCACGCAAACCTTTTTACAGTCGTCCGTTTGAAAAAAAAAAAAATGTTTTATTCGAGAGGCCTATATATATACCTCAAAGTTGGTCCCATATAAAATTGATTAAATTTGCTTGGGTGGTTTTTGAGTTAACTTCAATAATACGTATTTTTTCCTCACTTTTATATGCATGATGTTCTAGTTTCTTTTGCAGGTGGTGGTATTAGAATTTGTGGGGTAGGTACCACAACTAAAAAGAGAAAAATAAAAACTTTTTTACAAAAAAATACAACCGACTTCCAAAAACAACACTATAAAGTGAATAATAACTTTAATTTCGGAAGTCGGTGGCAAAAAACGAAAATACCTTTAACCAGACACCGACTTCCGAAATTAAAGTTATTTTTCACTTTATATTAGGTCTTTACCTATGAAATTGCCGTTCTGCAGTACTGGCCATTTCAAATCAAAATAATTTTTGTTTGGCTAAGAATTCTAATTTCAAATTAATTTTATTTTAAAAACATGGACTTTTTTTTCCAAAAGTAGTCATTTGTTTATCGATTAGTGTTACATTTTCATCGCATTTCAATCTTTTTCGTCATCATGGATACGTTAAAAATTCGAGTAATTATGGAATATGAGTACCGTCGTGGCAGCAACGCGGCACAAGCGGCACGCAACATCAACGACGTTTACGGAGCTAAACTACAAACCAACGCACCACTTGTTATTGGTTTGCTCGCTTCCGTTCTGGAAATTTCGACCTGAAAAATGAACCTCGCGGTCGTCCGAAGACTTTGGTCGACAACGACGAATTAAAGGCGATTGTGGAAGCTGATGATACACAATCTACGGCTGAATTAGCAGCAGCTTTCGACGTTAGCGTCAAAACAATATTGGTCCATTTGCGTCAAATTGGCAAGGTAAAAAAGCTTGACAAATGCGTGCCCCACGAACTCAATGATCGCCAGCGCGAAGTACGCGTCGAGACGTGCCTTGCACTGCTCAACAGACACACAAATGAAGGAATTTTGAACCGCATTGTTACCTGCGATAAAAAATGGATTCTGTTTGATAACCGCAAGCGCTCAGCAAGTTGGTTGGATCCTGGTTCAGCACCTAAACAATGCCCTAAACGAAAACTTACCCCTAGAAAAGTGATGGTCACTGTTTGGTGGTCTAGCGCCGGTCTGATTCATCACAGCTTCTTACCAAACGGGGTGAGCATTACTTCAGATGTGTACTGTGAAGAACTGAACACAATGATGGAGAAGCTGGCACATCTCCAACCAGCATTGGTCAATCGCTCGTCTCCGCTGCTCCTGCACGACAACGCGCGACCTCATACTGCACAGCAGACGGTCTCCAAGTTGCAAGAACTGGGGTTGGAAGCTCTCCGTCATCCGCCCTACTCACCAGACCTTGCGCCTACAGACTACTACTTTTTCCAGAATTTGGATAACTTCTTGACGGGAAAAAAATTCAATACCCGAGAGGCAGTACAAAATGGCTTTGAAGAATTTGTTGCCTCCCGTCCAGCTGATTTCTTTAAGAAGGGCATCAATAAACTGCCACTGCGTTGGCAATGATGCATTGATTGCATGGAAAAAATTCGTTTAAATTTTTTCATACAAAACGGCAATTTCATAGGTAAAGACCTATTATATACTATTACTGTACATAAACTATTAATTACTAACTTTTGCTCGCCGCCGCTTCGCCATGTGGTGATCGGAAATTATCCCAATCGAGTTAAAAAGTATCCTATGACCTAATCCAGGTCATGGTCTACCCATGTGCCAAATTTCATCCAAATCCATTCAGCCTTCTTTACAAACTTACTTTCACATTTATTAATTTAGTAAGGATATAAATACACTTCAAAGTTTATCAGTGTTTTTTTTCAAGTTAGTAAGAAGCTTCTTTCTTTTATTAAAAGATTATCTGTTTCACGATAATCTTTTACTTATTAGTAGTAAAGAAAAACCAAATGAAAACTGGAAAATAAATAAAAAGGAAAGCCACCGCAAAATTATCTCTTTCAATTCTTACGCTGCGGCACGCCTACACCCCTTAATACAAATATCTTGTTGTTAGCCGAGTAAAAAATAAAAAGAAACACAAAAACAACTTCATTTCTTATTTCCTCAAGGCTTATACAAACGATTTATTTAATAGCTGAAGAATAAACATGCAATTTTCAGGGAAAAGTATAATAGATGTCTTCATAAAGGCGTACAATGGCTTTTCAAAAATTTTGAGAAAACATTTCATCTTCCAAATGCAACATTTGACTCGAGGCCAAGGAAAACAGTCGTTGGACGACAGACTGAGCCTGCCCTGTTTCATTGTCTGACTGACTTTAATCCGACATTTTTTGCTGCTAGCTTGCAGTGTGAGGTGATATACGGGTGAGTTTTAGATGTACGCTGCCGCTGAGAGGTGCATTGGAAGGGGTATCCTCGAGTAACGATATGAGAGAAAGGCAGCTGCCAGTTAATGGTGTTGCCCATACGTGGATATACTGCTATTTATCCACGTGTGGTATGGTATGTAAATGTCAGCAATTGGAAAACGTATTGCTACGTTTTCCAATCTGCTAACCTTTTGACACACAACGTTATCATAGGAGATGGAATTTCTTTACATACTATGTACATAGATAGCATACATTGCCATACGAAAAAATAAAATTGGAATGAAAATAATTTGCTAAATGGATTGGCAGCATGTAGGTAGGTACTCAGAATATACTTTAATGATTGGTTTTCAGGGTATTTTCCAAGCTTGGTTGCTATTTGAGGGGTTTACGGCTAAATAATAATAGCCGCACGGGGTCGACCGAAGGTTAAGCTATGCTTGCCATGGTCGATTCGTGGATGGGTGACCATCTATTACATACGCCTCAGAAAGCGCGTGAAGCCGTTGGTCCCGTCTGTCATTCGTAGATTACAGACAGTCGTTACGGGAGGTCACAAGCGCAAAAGTCTGACAACCAGTCTTACCAAGGGGTATCGTGTTACCCAGTAACTGGGTTGTGGAGGTCAGATAGGCAATCGCTTCATATAAAATACTGGTATGCAGCTGCATCCGAAAGCTGACCCCAACATAGGTGGGAAAAGCCTAGGCAAAATTGATTGCTTGCTGATTGTGCTTATAGAGGCATGAGAAAGAGAGTGTAAAGTTCACTCATAATCCACAGAAAAGGGAGGATCCTCTGACCAGATGGGTGTTGTATGGGTACCGTTTTTTCTTTTTGAGGTTCGGAACCCTGAAAATCACACAGAGAGCTTCGCAAAATGTATCTTGCTTATATCGTCTAGCCCCGCCACTGAATATTCATCGAGTTTTTTAATTATCCATTAGTTTACCCTATTTCTATTCCAATGTCCCGGTCGGTGTTTCTGCATATATGGCAGCCCAAGTCTTGCTACGTATGGTCTTGTCATAGAACCACTCCGTATGTTTCCATTGTGTACTACGTGACAATAGCGCGCCGCGACTCCGCCTGACACCTGACGTGTCGCGTGACGTCACAAATTATTGGCGCGGTAAATCAACCAGATTGGCCATGCTCACTAACCAATACATCACTTTCAGACGAAACTTTAGCGAGATAGCCCCTTTTTAGAGGACATTTAAGCTGTTGCTCACCAATTTTTTGTACAATGACCCGAGTCTTGAAAGAAATATGTCCTTTGGGGATTCTTGAGTGTACTGTATACTTATGTATACTCTGTGGGAAAACTCAATGTGTTCGATATCAGTTTTCTGAAACATTTGCTATTTAGAACGTTCACCCGAGGCGAGGCGTGTCGTTAAGTGTTGATCTCAGTTTAATGTTTGCTTTTGAGTTTGAAAATATTTTATAGTAAACTTGAGAATATTCAGTGACGAAGATTTTAGTTATTTTATGATTTACTATAACCTACAGGAATGTATTAAATGTCACTTTACAATCGATTTAATTTTTAGGGTTACGTATTCGATGGGTCTAAACGGAGCCCTATTGCTATGACTCACGTTTCCGTCTGTCCGTCGTCTGTCACACAGGTTTTACTGCCAAACGGTTAGAGCTACAATCTTCAAATTTTCAATATAAACATCTTGTTGACCCAAAGCCATAAAAATTGTAAAAAAAAATTTCAATGCTTATAAGGGCATACAAATAATGGGGGGGCGTGAAAAAAAATTTTGACCAACCCCATCGATTGGGGTATATATGCTTAGAACTTGTTAAGTAAATAAATACTGTATTTTTTGTTTTAAAAATTAATGGAAAACAAAGGAATGAGAAGCCAGCTTTTTTAAAAAAAAATTGTTCCGAAGAATTTTTTAACTTCCCATTGACCTATGATCTTGCTTCCCATGACCCAAGGGCTGGCTTTTACCTTTCCAGAGGCTTAGCATTCCCATACAACGTGGCAATACCGCCAGTCTCTTGGGTACTTTACCAGTCGACAACGATGCGGAGGAATTTTTCGATGCCATATTTTAGTTTTTTAATAGTTTTAGTTATCTTAGGATCGGAGGAGCTCGTGGCTAAATAATAACAGCCGCATGGGGCGATCGACCAGGTTAAGCTACGCTTGCCGGGGTTGGTCCGTGAATGGGTGACCATCTTTACATATCAAGACTCCTCCGTACCTCGGAAAGCACGTTAAGCCGTTGGTCCCGGTTGTCATTCGTGGATCTTTGACAGTCGTTACGGGTCGTCAGAAGGCCGAAAGCCTGACTACCAGTCTTACCGAGGGGTATCGTATTACCCAGTTACTGGGTTGTGGAGGTCAGATAGGCAGTCGCTCCATGTAAAATACTGGTATTCAGCTGCATCCGGTTAGACTGGAAGCCGACCCCAACATAGTTGGGAAAAAGGCAGATGAAGATATATACGAGAATATAAGTTATGTTAGGATATAATTTTGTTATTTTTAGGTTATGATCTTGTTAGGTGATAATGTTTATTAACACGTATATTTTACTAACTAATATCAATATATTGATAAATCTGATTTGGTACGGAAAATATGCGAAGTCCGACACGCACTTGGCCGGTTTTTTCATAGTCAGGCAAGTTGTTTTTTGACAGGATACCATACAACCTGTATTGTTTCCTATTTGCTAAGGGATTGACGTCTAAATCGGCTTATCCTATATAAAAGCTAACACCATGAGCCGGCCTATTGTTTAGTTAGTCACAGAGTAACGAAGTCCACGCTTCATTCACTGGTATTTAATCCGCCTATGTCACACTGAAAAAAGTTTTTTACTTTTCGCAGTCGATCCGGAGTTCGGAGATCCGGAGTCGATCGGAGGGGCTCGTGGCTAAGTAATAACAGCCGCACTGGTCGATCGATCAGGTTAAGCTACGCTTGCCGCGGTTGGTCCGTGTATGGGTGACCATCTTTACATACCGAGAATCCTCCGTGTCTCGGAAAGCACGTTAAACCGTTGGTGCCGGCAGTAATTCGTGGATCTTTGACATTCGTTACGGGTAGACGCCCGAAAGTCTGACAACCAGTCTTACCACGGGGTATGGCATTAATATCCTATTAACCAGTTACTGTGGAGGTCAGATAGGCAGTCGCTCTATGTAAAATACAGGTATTCAGCTGCATCTGGTTAGACTGGAAGCTGACGTCAACATAGTTGGGAAAAGGCTAGGTAGATGATGACTCTTCGCAGTCGATCCGTAGTTTTGAATTTGAGTGTTAAACTTTTGAATTTTAGGTGGTTTTCTTTAAAAGTGAGCAGTGATTTTTTGCTAGTGTACCAGATGAAAAGTCATTTAGTAATCGATCTAATTTCCACGTCTTCACAAATCACAGCTCGTGATTATTTATTTTTAATCCTTCAACTATTTATATTTAAGTACTAGCTGCGTCCCGCGGTTCCATCCGAGTGGACCGGGATAAAACGTAATATATATGTTAATCCAGGGTATAAGCTATCTACATACCAAATTTCTTCCCAATCGGTTTAGCTCTTTGAGCGTGAAGAAGTAGCAAACATACAAACACACACAAACTTTTTCTTTTATAATATTAATTAATAATGTGATATGCTTTGGTATGTATGTATTTATTGTATATGTAACTGGTACGGAACAGACTACCTACAGTATTGTCTCTCCGTCGTCATAAGGACGCTGTTACAAATGAGTAGTCAAATCATTACTTTTTTACACAAAAGTATGTTTATTAAATAAAATACTTTGCATTCTTAAAATGTTTTTTGGCCTAATTATTGATGGATGTGCAAGGTACGATTCGGAACTATAAATATATTTTTTTTTAAGAAACAATTTCTCAATAAATGTACCGAAGTGAACATTTTTACTTCGGTACATTTATTGACAAAATGTATCTATCTAAAATATTATTTATCGTTCAGAATCGTACATTGCACATCTATCAACAATTCGGCCAAAAAAACATTTTAAGAATGCAAAGCATTTTATTTAATAAACACACTGTTGTGTAAAAAAGTAATGATTTGACTATCCATTTGTAACAGCGTCCTTAAATACATCCAAAGGTTGTTTTTAACGCTTTGAAATACACTAACGAGACATAATAGAAGTTTTATTGTTATCTGCTATGGCCGTATACTGTCCTTCAAAGCGTTAAGAGATTGCTTATGCGATAAGATCGCCCCTTGTCACCCTTTGTAAAATTTCTATATTTAATCTGCAAATGGCATGGTGTATACAAGGTTGATATGAGCAAGAGGCATTAAATTAAACCACATCCAACTGCAACGTGTCTCGGAGGTTAAGGACTTAGGCGTGCGCTTTGCAACTGATTTAAATTTCCGTAAGCATATCACTGATGTTTGTAAAAAAGCATACCGCAATTTAGGGTTGGTCTTACGGCTGGGAAACCAGTTTACGAATATCAGTGCTCTGAGATCGTTGTACGAAGCGATTGTAAAAAGTCATTTGGAATGCAATGCTGTCGTCTGGTCGCCGCATGAAGCCAAGTACAAACTGATGCTAGAACGTATCCAGAACAAATTTGTGAGATTCCTGTACTTAAAGCAGTATAGTGTGTATCCAGGGTATCCACTATTGTATCCTACTCTATTTGTGCTGGGCATGGTAGGCTATTATAAACTGGAAGTGAGAAGGGAAGTAGCTCTCGCCACTTACTTATTTGAGATTATGCGTGGTAAAATACACAACCCAGGCGTTCTACGCACGGTTGGATTGTGTGTACCTGATGGGCACGTGGGGCGACGGAGGCGGCCGCCGCTACTGTGGGTGCCGCCCGCTCGCACCAACCTTCTGCAGCACGCGCCACTGACGCGTGCGCTACGTGCACTCAATATGGTGTCACAACAGATTGACAGCTTCAATTGTACTCTGAGTGAATTCACAAGGGCCGCATATTGTAAAATTGTAACTCTAACTTTTTAAACTTTGTGTTTCATAACTATAACTGTTGTATTGGGTAACCCTGTAATGATAGTTGTATGTGTTTTAAATAAATAAATAAACATATACTTTGTATCATTTCAGCCTCTACATTAAAAATAAGATAAATAGAAGCAATAGTTTAGTCACAGGATTATTTTTTTGTTTTTTTCTTTGTTGAAACACGATGTATTTACCATAACAGCTGACTAATTACCTACGCATAGTTATCTAGGGTCATACACCTTAAAAAGACAGAATTTTTGACGCGACGTTGTCGTTTTGTTACGCAGGTCAGTGGAAATCTCTACAAAGAATGTTTACATTTTAATTCGATTACTAAGCTATTTTATTTGTTCGAAAAAAGATTTTTCTTATTTTTCTTCTAAACTTTTTTTTTATAGTTCCGAGTTAACACTATGCACCTATAGTATATGTGGTTTAATTTAGTATACTTAATAGCTTTGCCCTGCAGTGGTATAACACGAGAAATTAAATATCTACAAATTCCCTCGAGACAACAAACAGACTTTGTCATAGTACAAAGGTCACACATCTGTAATTAAAACGTCTTTCTAGTAAAGAGTGGGTAGAACTCGTGGCACTCAATTGAGAAATAACATTGAACGAGTTGTCAAGCCCAGCAATAACGTTCTTTTCAGTTGTCGGTAACAAATTGTAGAAAGTGAGATACAAATAAAAGAAAAATAATGTCGCGTTTTTTCTTTTATTTTGTTCCTTTTTCTAGGTGGTTCGTGGCTAAATAATAACAACTGCACTGGTCGATCGTAGGTTAAGCTACGTTTGCTGAGGTCAGTCCGTGGATGGGTGACCATTCATAATATATCGCGACCTTTCCGTGCCTCGCGGCTGTCGTTACGGGTATTCAGAAGCCCGAAAGTCTGATAACCAGACTTATCAAGGGGTATCGTCTTACCTAGTTACTGAGTTGCGGAGGTCAGAAAGGCAGTCGCTCCATGTAAAATACTGGTATTCAGCTACATCCGTTTAGACTGGAAGCCAACCCCAACATAGTTGGGAAAAAGGTTAGGTCGATAATGATATTCATACTCCCACCCTATCAGACACCGTTTCTCCACATCTGGCTTCACACAACAAAGTTATATTCACGTCACAAGGAAAAACCTTGACGAAAAGTATTGTCCATTAACCCATTGAGGGCCTTCGAACCTAATTTATAAAGTACCCCTTACTTAAAGGTGTCATCACTTCCCGAAATTACAAAGGGCTGATGTAATCAATTCAGGACGTTTCTTTCATATCTCCGGTCAATAGAACGGAAGGACCAATCCTTTTGTCCCTGTTGTAAAAGGAATGTAAAGCACGATAATTATGTGAGAATTCTTTCACCCCTTTCTCGCTGTTTTTTCATTATTGAGATGGTTTTATTGATATTACTTTGGCGTTGGCTGTTGCTATGTCAAAATACAATTAGAATTTGCAAAAAGTACCTAAGTTCTTCATATCAGTTGATTTGACAGCTATGATTAGGTACATAAATAACATCAAGCCTGTTGTTAACCGCGCAAACCTATATGTCTACGTACCTATTTTTGATAAATATTATTATTCTTATGTTTACATATCTCGGTACCCTGGGGTCCCGGACCTTTGGAAGGCGTACGAGGGGCCGAAGCCAACTCGCAGAGGCCCCTTAGACAATTTTAAATGACGAGGAGGCACCTATTATTATTATTTTTATTATTATTTTGTACCCCTTTGTTTCCTAATAAACATAAGGAATAATGTACTATCGGCAAAACTTAAGCTAGTGACAGACCCTGGTTTCACCCAATTAGAGACGATATGCATTCGTGTGAATATAGCGCGGGTAGCAAAAAATAACAACAAACAAATCAACAACAACTGTACATTTTATTGGTCACAACGCATGCATCGGGCGATGGAGTCATGAGCCGTGATATGCGATTATCGCCTTAAAGTTGAGCATGCGGAAGTTTGGCCGATAGTACGTTCGACGAGCTTATTAGGGTGCAGGGGCTGAAGCAGGTGGGAGCGGGGCAGGGGAGCGCGCGCGCATGACGCGAGCCGATCTGCGAGTAGTCGTCGATACTATCAAGGCAGCACGCATGTAAAACCTCCTCGTCCGCAACATTTTCAAAAAGGGTCGCCAAAGGGTTAGGCAGAGGTGAACCTATGGTACACCCACAAGTCGGCAGCTATGTTGAAGTATCATGTAATAGGGACGAGCCTATTGCCATCAACCGGGCACTGATCGAAGCTTCGGGCTGGTAGTGAGAAACTCCATATGAAAAAACCTAATAACATTTTGCTCGAACCAGAAATCGAACCCAGGACCTCATGCTCAACAGTAGCGCTGACAACCAGTAGAAACAAGACAAGAACCCACTTTAGCTTCTTTAAAACAATCTTCGCTTCCCGTTTTTAATCCTCAAATTCGCATTTTCCAACCCTACATGACTCCTAAACAACAAGCAAACAACACTTTTGCACATATTGATGTTCCAAAAACGTCAACAAACAAAGTCAAACACACTTAACTTTTTTGTCAACCGTACTGACTACACACGTTAATTTGCATTGTTAGTTTTGTTGACCGTACCCGTGTTGCGGTACGGTAAGGATTACGTTCGTGATGAATGAAACGCGCCATTTTATCACAGAATAGATAAGTACAGAAGTTTGGCTTAATACAACGAGCTAAAACAGGCGCATGCACACAGACGCTACGTATGGGGAGGCGGCGATCTCAAACGAATGTCAGTTGCGAGTGCGCTTGCATTTAGTCGAAAGCACCCTGGCGCGATGCGTCTCGCGTCTCCGATAAGCGGGAAAAATACTAATACGATACGTTTCGTAAGACGCCATGTTGGCGCGTCCGGCGTCCGCGACCAGCGGAGAAGATAAAATACGTGTCCGCGCGTCTTGCGTATTTATCAAATTGTGTTAATTTTGCCCGCGATGCAAAGCATAAATACGGAGGCGTTTATTCTGGTGTAGTAAGAATGAAAATTAAAAAAAAAAAAAATAATGTGTAAGTACTAATAAAAAAAATAATTTGCATTATATGCTCTGAAAAATTACTACTTCCTTCTAAACACGAAAGTGCCAATTTATAAAAAACTCATTATTGCCCGAGCACATATTGTTAGCCAATATCTGGCTTTTGGTATACATGTTACGTGGCCGCTTCAACATGGCATACCACAAGCGGCGAATGGTGGCGAGCGAAGCGTCTTACAACCGTTCCACACGGTGCGGTGCGGCGCCGCACCGGCAAGATTTCGCCGTACAAATGCCGCCAACACGTGACCGCCAATGTACGACGAAATCTTGCCGGTGCGGCGCCGCACCGCATCGTGTGGCTTGGCCCTTACTCTTCTCGCCTCCGCAAGTCGCCTTCGCTCCCCACAATCGCGCCAGCAAGGCTTCCGACTTACTGTACGAGAGTCGAGTCTATGTGTGCGTGCGTTTTCGCTCTTTGTATGAAGCCGGCCTTCTGTACTACTGTGATTTTGGTGTTAGCGATATTAATCCTCAACTAATGAAGCGTGTCATTTCTTACACTGTTGATAAATTGCTGTGATAATAATGTAGGAATGGGTGGTATTATCGAATATGTGAGGTAACTTTTCGGTTTAGCCCGAAATACCTCAGATTAATTCATTATCGGGAGAAATGGGAGTTTCCGCAACTACTTATTCGTATAAGGGCTAATTTGACCAAAGCTGGATATTCTTTTATTCGTGGAATAAAATTGACGAATGACAGTTTTTGTACGGAGAAACTGTCAGAAATACAAAATTTATTCGAAGGTTAAGACTTAAACTGGGTATTAAAGTTTGTTCGAATCCCAAGATGTAGTGATGGTAACCAAAATTTATTTTTAGTAGAGAAATAAACTACATCAGGCTTACTTGAAAACAATGTCATTGAATGACAGTCATTGATCTGTTGAATGATTTCTGTATGTATGTAATTATTATTTTTATAATTTTAAAATGTTGCCAACAAGGACCAAGAAATAACTCGTTACATTTATTTATTAGTATCTGGTGGCATTGAAATAATACCTGGTCCAGACTTGCTGTTGGGAAACTTGTGTGTTTATAATTAATAAAAAATGCAGATTTAAGGCAAAAGACGTGTGGTCCATTTAACGTTCCTTTGTACAGTACAGTGGCATGTGACATTGACAGTAACGTAATATGACAGTAATGACACTAAATGTTGTGTTGCCAACACTTGCCTATTATACAGGGTTATTTTTCAATGACCAGCCAAATTTTCACAGGGCGACAGGGCAACAGCTGTTTCATACAGAAGTTCAATGCCTACTGGACCAAAATGTATGAAACAGCTGATTTTTTTTTTCGTGATTTCAAAGTTGGTCCCATAGTGAAATTTGTTCATAATCATGGTTAGAACACCCTGTGAAAATTTGGCTGGTCATTGAAAACTAACCCTGTATACGGGTTTCCGGTAATTAATGGATAACCTTAAAATACCATATAATAGACCTTATGGCCGTTCTAAAAAAAATATATCTCAAGTAATACCTACTGTAAGTGAATTTTTTGAAAAAAAAAAATACTGTGCAATTTCAAGTCACACTATTTACTGCCTCGCTGTGGGCATAGTCAACGTACAATATTATAGTAACAAATAATTGATGGAATTCATTCATTTGTGGATGAATGTAAAATAAGGTAAAAACAGTTAGGTACAATTTTTTCTAAAAGATCTTAGGTACTACTTGGGATATATTTTTCTTATATTTTTTTTAGAACGGAAATAAGGTCTTTTATATGTTACTAGCAACCCGGCCCTTTTTTTTTTGTGGATGGGAAATCATCAAATGACTTCTCTCGCTCTGGGCAGAGCGGGAGGGCGTGTCAGACTTTTACTGACTAAAACCCACCCGTGTTCCTTCAGTTGCCCGTGCCAGGGTCACGGTATCTCTTTCGAACTACCCGCGACCCCGGCGGCACCCGCGACCCAGCAACCCGGCCCTGCTTCGCACGGTTTTCACTTTTTGACAAAACATGAAGGTTTCTATTTTTTTACTTATTATGTAGTACACATATTATAAACCTTTCGGAATAAATTCTCTAAGTGATAGTGAAAACCGCATCACAATCCGTTGCGTCGTTTAGAAGAACAACGCGGTCACACAGACAGACACAAAAAGTGACTTTATTTTAAAATATGTATTTCAAGATTTCAAGGTTATCCATTCTTTACCGGACATTAATATAAACAAACTATTCTATAAAATACGTAATTTGGATGACAGCCTTTAGTCTCGGATGGAGGTGGTTAGTTTAGATAACAGTTCCAAATCCTATGATTTGGCATTGTTATCTAAATTAGAAGGAGGTAATTAGGTAGTATGGTTATAGTACCATACTATCCATTTACCTCTCACTGAAGCATGTTCTAAATAATTTAAGACGCCCTCAGCGTAGGTGTGAAACTATTTACTTACTAATATATTGTTAGATTAACTAGCTGAATATTAATCAGGCTTCAGTGGACTGTGTTAGTGTACTTTATGCCTTTAATGCGTGGGCGATGTTAGAGAACTTAATTTATTGACATAAAGTTGTTAAGGCAATGTTACTTACTTAAGAGCTAGTTAATTGAGATTCAGTCAAGAAACAAACTAAAGTGTACACAAATCCTTGTTTCCAATTGATGTTCTTTCCACTTCAACGAATATTAACTATTGGCTTATTTAAATTAAGTATTGATTTTAGAACGACTAGTACCATTAAAATGAATAAAAACGATTCAAGTTGTTGCGCAAACTGAAACATAAGTGTGGACTATAACGTTATTTTTCCAAAAACACTTGTTTGTTTACATGTTTGGAAACTAAATTGCGAATGCAGTCTAGGCCCTAATTAAAGTTGGCACAGACAGATGCCAATATCTGGTCAATAATCATTATTATAGACAAACATAGACACGCAAATTATCAGTGAAAAATCATGGACGTGAATTTGAGCTCCGATGTCTAAAAAACGTGTAGCTACGCCATAGCACAGACGTGACAAAGCATTGCGTATAAGTTGCTTTCGATATCCTTTGTGTCTATGAATAGGTAATACCAGCTAGTCATAGGCCAAACTGCACCCTAATTGCGTAACACATTATCAATCGGAGTTAGTTTCATTCTGACTGTTCAACAACATTCATTGCGTTATTTACGTTGTCGAGCAGACAAATTTTTCGAACATAAGAAGCAATGGATTAGCAATTTGTTTCAAAATGATTCAAATTCCGATCGATAGTATGTTACGCAATTAGGGAGCTGGTTTATTGAGCCGGGGACCTCGACCGAATAGGTTAGGTTAGGTTAGAACTGTAACCAACCACGTGCGAGCCGAGCGAGCGAAGCGAAAGGTGCCACGATAACGGCCGGCGAGCGCTACTTCCAAAGGCTAGGCTGTTAAATAAATGGCTAATAAAGCTAGTTGGCTGCGACATCACGCCTAACATAAACCGGTTTGAGATAGGACAAACTAGTTTGGCCTGAAATGGGGTTTGGCTGGATAACATATACACATACTTTGCATCAAAAGAAATAAGTTGAAAATTGCAATCGGAGTGAGCCTTAAATCGAATTCAAACCAGAACCAACTGAATAAAACAGCGCATTATTCGTACAGAATAATAGTAAAAATAATTCTCACAAAGGCGGAACCACAGGCAAAGCTAGGGTAATAAATAAATTAAGGAAATAAGGTACGAGAATTACCTTAGCAGCATCATGACGAGATTATTTGGTTAAGGCCAGATTGCTAGATCACGGACGTATTAGAAAGATTGGCTAGCAAGGTAAGGAAGCAGGGAAGACAACGTACTTAATATATTGACACAGACATGCATCATTCTACGCCAGTAGGTATGTCATTGTACGAAAAAAAGTAAGATAGAAAAGTATTTTATTTGGGATACGCAAAGTAAATACAAACAATAAAAATGGAGCATATAAAACTAGCAAAATTAACATTAAAAAACAAAAAAAAAACCAACTTAACCAAAACATACAGGGTGTGGCGTAAATAATGGATAACCCTGAAACTGTCGATTGGCCAGATTATTATCTATCATTTACCCCACTTATATCGCCATATGCCCATGGATGACCAAATTATTGATATTTTTAATATTTTAAATAAAAATCGTACTTACTCTTACAAAATCAGCTGCCATTTGTACAATTGGTGATTTTTTTTCGTTTTGTTTTTTTTATGTCACTCCTGAATATTGGTATTATCAGATCAGTGTCAAGATTTTTTATTAAATTCTAAGATAACATTGCAAAAAATTCTTAAATTTTAATATTTTTTCTACGGAATTATGCAATTTTGGGCCCCTGTATCGAAGAAAAAAATGTACTACACTGCGGTGGTCCATTATTTTCGAAAATTGCCTATTTAATCCAAATTCTAAAATGGTATAATAATAACCAGGATCTTGATAAAGTACAAAGTTATTGCTGTTCGAATTGATATGGGTCTACTTCTGTTATTACAAAAAAACGTAACGCCACAGTCTAAAATCATATTATCGGTGTTATGGGGGTGCAGAAACTTGATTCGGGTAAAAAAAAAAACTCACATAATCCGCATTTTGGACGACTACATGGAATTAGTCCTGTTCGGTAAACAAAAGAGTTGCTAGTAAAGGACAGATGTATTGTGAGAAAGAAAGAGAAGATGCAAATAGCATTCATCTGAACGAGATAAAGCGACCTTCATTTCAGTGCACTAACTAACGTTCTCGTACTTATAGTCGCACGCATCCGTATCTCGTCGCTCTCCCAATTATTATCGTTTATTCGTGACTTACTGCTTTTCTTACCGGACTCCGATTTGCCTGTGTATTGGACTTAAAATGATAGATGATAATCTGGCCAATCGACAGTTTCAGGGTTATCCATTATTTACGCCACACCCTGTATATTTTATTCTGCTACAGATGTCTTCCGACTTAATGGATTTAACGTCTTTATGAGAAGGCTGGTACTTCGGTCCAGTAATTGGAACCGCATAAAAAAATACCAGCTTACTATTGTCTCACTGCAGGGCAAAGACCTCTTCTCATACAAAGAAGACACGAGCATTGATCATCATCCTTCCTCAAGAAGGGTTGGCGATTTCAGACATAAATTAACTATAATTCCAGGTTTCCTCACGATGATTTTCCTTCATCGATATCAGAAAAACACATTATTCATGTTAAAAGCTGATGTAATTCAATTCAGGCATCAATAATATATTTAATTATTTTTGTTATCATCACTAGCTTTTGTCAGCGGCTTTCGCCCGCGTGGATGTCGGAAATTATCCAACGGCAACCACATTTTTCCGGGATAAAAAGTAGCATATCGACGCCTTAGAGTGAAAACCTCGTAAGTGTAAAAGAACTTTTCAGGAGGAAGAAAAACTGCATGAGGTAAATTTTTTGTACGGCGTCTTTTATGTTTTTTTTTTATTAATTAGTATTCGTATTAATTAATAATAATATAATTAATATGTCTGTGTCCCAGAATGGATGTAAGAACGGGTCCCGCGGTACTAAGGAGCTGCTCCTAATAGACATGACCATAAGCCAACAGGTTCGTAGATCCCAGAAAGATCTGTCGACATGTTGGATAGATTACAAGAAGGCCTATGACTCGGTGCCACATACATGGCTCATTAGGGTGCTGGAGTTGTACAAAATAGACGCAACTCTACGCACCTTCTTGATGTCGTGTATGGGGCAATGGAGGACGGTCCTTCTCTATCCAGGATGTCAGCAGATCCGAAGGATCGATGAACCGATCAGGATTGAGCGGGGAATATTTCAGGGCGATAGTTTGAGTCCGCTTTGGTTTTGCTTAGCCTTGAATCCTCTAAGCACACTGCTGGAGGACTCAGGTCTAGGCTACCGGTTGAGAAGAGGTGGTCAAGTAAAATCTCACCTTTACATGGATGATTTAAAACTTTTTGCCCCCAACAATTTGCGACTAATGGAGTTACTGAAGGTAACAGAAACCTTCAGTAGCGCCATCAGGATGGAATTTGGTGTGGAAAAATGTGCAGTCATGCATGTAAAGCGAGGGGAGATTATGGAATCCGTGGGAACCCAACTCTCGGATTCCATACATCTTAGATCCCTCTCGTCAACCGAAACCTACAAATATTTGGGTATGTCGGAAGCGTTGGGCATCAATGCTACTGACATGAAGCAATCGTTGAAGGAGCGCTTCTTTGGCCGCCTGAAGAAAGTATTTAATAGTCTTCTATCAGGCGGAAACAAGGTGCGCGCCTTCAACGGTTGGGTCATGCCGGTCTTGATGTACTCTTTCGGTATACTCAAATGGACTCAGACCGAACTCGACGCCCTGGATAGGAGAGTCCGTACGCTACTGACTGCGTATCGAATGCATCACCCACGGTCATCGGTAATGAGACTGTATATCCCGCGAAAGTGTGGAGGTCGAGGCTTTTTAAATGCTAAGACCCTCCACAATCGCGAGATATGCAGTCTCAGGGAATATTTCCTAGAAGCCGACGTGGGGACGCATCGAGATGTGGTCGCGGTGGACAAGGGCCTCACCCCACTCTCCTTGGCGAAAGAGAACTGGCGCAAACCTGCAGTACTTGATACTAACGATCGTAAGGAAGTATGGCAAGGCAAAGAGCTTCACGGACGCTTTTTCCGGGCCCTCCATGGGCCTGATGTAGACTTTTTGGCGTCTGTATCCTGGTTACGTTTCGGCGACCTCTTCGGGGAAACCGAAGGTTTTGTCTGTGCAATTATGGATGAAGTTATCATGACGAATAATTATCGGAAATACATTGTCAAGGATGGTACGGTTGACATCTGTCGGGCATGCCACCGTCCCGGTGAATCAATCCGACACATTGTTTCCGGTTGTTCTCGTCTTGCTAACGGCGAGTACTTGCACAGACACAATCTAGTGGCTAGGATTATCCACCAGCAACTTGCCTTGCAGTACAACCTTCTGGAATCCGAAGTACCATATTACAGGTATGTGCCCGACCCAGTTCTCGAGAATGGTCACGCCACATTGTACTGGGATCGATCTATCATCACTGACAGGACTATTGTAGCCAATAAGCCTGATATTGTGGTGATAGATCGACGAGAGCGCCGTGCAATGATTGTTGATATCGCTGTCCCTCATGACGAGAATCTCGTGAAAGCTGAGAAAGATAAAAAAATCAAGTATCTTGACTTAGCACACGAGGTTGTCGACATGTGGGACGTGGACTCTGCAATCATTGTACCGATAATCGTTACGGTTAATGGCCTAATAGCGGAGAGTCTCGACCAACACCTCAGGAGGCTCTCATTGCGCGGCTGGGTCAAGGGCTTGATTCAGAAAGCAGTACTCCTGGACACGGCACGCATAGTGAGGAGGTTCCTCTCTCTAGAGCCCTGACCACCGGTAGCTTGGACCCTGTTCCCGATACCGGTGGGCTACTATTTTTTATATTTTTAAATGTTTTTTTAATTTTATGTTTTTATAAAAATATTTAAAAATATAATTCATATGTATGTAAATAAAATAAAAGAATATAATTAATAAATAAAAATAACAAAATAATAATTAATATTTCGATATCATCAATTGTGCACGACGCCCTAAGGTCACCTCGTTCCTAAGCGCAAGTAGCGGGCCGGGCGCTAACATCAGCTGTGCGCAACGCCATTAGCTTACCTCGTTCGTAAGCGCAAGTAACGGGCCGGGCGTTAATATAATAGTTATTACGATAGTTTTATGTAAATTGTAATATCGTTGTAAACAGTAGAAAATAAGTTAAAAGAGTATTTTATTAATAAGTTATGTAAATAATTATGTGTTTTTAGTGAAATAAATAACATTGTGTGATTTATTTTCTTGCCTCTGCGACGCCCACAGTAGAATTAATGGAACGTCGCAGAGAGCAGACCTATATTTTTATTAGATAGGTTTAAATAGTAGAAAATAGATTATAATGTATATTGGAATAAATAGAACAAGGTAGAACATGTACATAGAATAGAAAAATAAATAAACAATAGCGGGGGTGAGGAAGGGTGAGGAGACGGTAGAGGGGGTACGCCTCAGTGTATAAAAAGCGGGCCATTTTGTACCGCCGGGCAGTTCAGTTCCAGTATTCGGAGAGAACACTCCTAACTAGAAGAAGTCTTACCGCTCCTCATTAGTTCCTTGCCTTCGTTTGCCTCCAAAACAATTCCTGCAAGTGTTTTATTCTACGAGGTTCGAGCTATCCCCAATATTATTGGTCCTTCGTTCGCCGGATCGCAGACCCACGCCTAGAAGATGAAGACACGAAGTATGGAAGGAGAACAAGCGAAACGTAGTCAAGAAGAGCTCAAGACACTCGAAGCCGTACAAGAGGCTCAGTTAGGGAACCCGCCTACACAGGGCACGTCGAACGCCGCTGCCGAGACAACGGGTACTAGCAGCGGAACCAGTGCTTCGACTGCTACAGAAGCAGGCACCTCCACGGGAACTCAAGATACCAGCGCCGCGTCCCAGAAGAAGCAAACCTCTCAACGTACAGTGAGGCCCGCAGACGCACGGTCACGTCGTTCCGTAGCCTCCCGCAAGAAGCTCCTCGCGGAGTTGGAGGCGAAAGAGCGGCTAGCCGAGCTGAAGCTTCAGCAAGCACAAATACAAGCTGAAACAGAAAAACAGCAGCTACGTGTACAACGTCTTCAAGTAGAAGCTCAAGACACTTCAGAAGATGAAGAAGAAGAAATAGAAGAAGACCTGGCTTCGGTTCGCATTAGCGCCTGGTTAAAAGATACCAGGCCGAACCAACCAACGTCAACTGAACATCAAGAAGAGGAAAAGAAGACACAACAAGATAGTGTGAAAACAAGCCAGCCGTTGATAGACGTGGCTACCCTAGCCGCCGCACTCTCTCAAGCGGTAAGAAGCACAAGGGAACCACCGAAGTACATTCAAGAGCTGCCGCTCTTCAATGGAAGCAGCTCAGACTGGCTGGGCTTCAAGACAACATATGAAGAAACTCTCAAGTACTTCACACAAACTGAAAATTTAGCACGCATACGTCGGAGCCTGCGCGGAACTGCAAAAGAAGCTGTTGGTTGCCTACTAGTGAGCCAACCAGATCCAAGAGTCGTCATAGAAGCACTCGAAAGAAGATTTGGAAGACCAGAAGCACTCATTCACGTCGAGATAGAGAAGCTCAAGTCATTAAATCGAGTCACCGACAACCCTCGTGACTTATGCATCTTCGCCGGGCGAATATCCAACATAGTGGGCACCGTTGAAGCACTGAAGAAGCCACAATACCTGCACAGCCCAGAGATGGCGCGAACAATCACGGAGAAGCTTACTCCTATACTGAAGAGCAAGTGGTATGATTACGCAGCAACAAAGAAAGAAGATACTCCAGAACTAAAGAAGATATCTACCTTCTTGAACGAAGAAGCCGACAAGTGTGGCGCCTATGCCTTACCAGAGGCCGTCACTGATGAAGTTGGAGGAAGAGATCGGAAGAACAGAAGAGCAGAGCGCACGTTTGCTACAGAGAAGAGAACCTCATCAGAAGATCAATGTCCTCAGTGCAAGCAAGATCACAAGCTACCAGACTGCAAGCAGTTCTCCGACCTCGACACGAACGCAAGATGGGAAGTTGCAAAAAAGAACCACATCTGCTACCGCTGCCTTCGAAGCAAGCACCGACGAATTCAATGCAAGGCACCACCGTGCGGAAGACATGGGTGCACCATGAGACATCACAAGTTGCTACACCACGACAAAGAAACAGCAGCTCCCGCAGTAGAAGTCACATCAGCAGCGAAACCAGGCAGCCACCGACGTGCGTACTTGAAGATTGCGCCCGTAATTATAAAGGGGCCGCACTCCAGCATTGAAACATATGCACTATTAGATGAAGGAAGTACCATCACTCTGCTGGACGCATCAATAGCCGACGTCATTGGAGCAGATGGACCTGAAAACACCATGTGGATTCAGGGAATTGGCAACGAGATGAAGCACGACAGCAGCAAAATCGTCAGCTTCAGCGTCAGAGGAAAATATGCAGAAGACGAGTACCAAGTAGAAGCCGCACGTACTGTCGACAGACTGAGCTTCACACCAGAAACAGTATTCAACCAGCACCTAGAAGATTGTGAACATCTGATCGACATCAAAGATCAGGTCACCTATCAACACGCTTCACCCAAGTTGTTAATTGGACAAGACAACTGGCATCTCATCGTGTCAAGAAAGCTTCGCACCGGTCGCCGTAATCAGCCCGTAGCTTCCCTCACAGAGCTCGGCTGGGTTCTTCATGGTTGTCACAGTTCGCTCACAGCCAAAGTAGCGTTCTGTGGCAGACTTCAACAAAAAGAAAAGGAACCAACACTGGAAGAGCTGGTCAAGAATCACTTCAGACTCGAATCCTTATGCATCGAGCCAAGAAGACCGAAAGAAGACCCGGAACAGAAAGCTATCCAGATCCTAGAGGAAACCAGCAGAAGACTACCCGAGGGAAGATTCGAAACCGGCCTGCTATGGAAAGAACGAGACCACAAGATACCCAATAATTATAAAGAAGCTGAACGACGCCTGCGTTCTCTAGAGAAGAGACTGGACAAAGAAGAAGACCTCAAACAGAAATACGAAGAAAGGATGAACAATCTATTCCGGTCGGGTTATGCAGAGCCAGCACCCACTCCAGCTCCAGAAGGAAAAACGTGGTATCTACCGCATTTCCCAGTCATCAACCCAGCGAAGCCTCACAAACCGCCAAGACTGGTTCATGACGCATCAGCCAAAGCAGCCGGCGTATGTCTAAATGACATGCTATATTCGGGACCAGACCTGCTACAATCACTTCCTGGTGTCATCATGAGGTTCCGGCAACATGCATATGCAGTCAGCGGGGACATAAAGGAAATGTTCATGCAAGTGAAGATACGAGAAGAAGATAGAGACGCGTTACGGTTTCTATGGAGAGGCAAACGGCGGGAGGACAAACCGGAGGAATACAGAATGACTTCTGTAATTTTTGGAGCTACTTCATCTCCATGTACAGCACTATTCATCAAGAATAAGAATGCCAGTGAATTTGCGAGCACCTACCCAGAAGCTGCAGCAGCAATACAGAGGAATCACTACATGGATGATTACGTCCAGAGCTTCTCCACTATTCAAGAAGCACGAGAGATAACGAAGGCCGTCGACTTCATTCACAAGAAAGCGGGCTTCGTACTAAGCGGGTGGACATCAAATGACACAAAGACGATAGAAGAGTTTGGACTTCCTGAAGAAAACAACTCCTTGACAGTAAGCCTGGGAGGCAAGGATACAGAGAAGACACTTGGACTGCTATGGCACGTGAAAGAAGATTACATAGGGTTCAACACAAACTCTATGAAGATACCCGCAGAAGTAGAAGAAAACCAGCGGTCTCCAACCAAGCGAGAAGCCCTGAGCATCATAATGGCACTCTTCGATCCACTAGGACTGATTTCACCAATCACCACGCCAGCCAAGAGAATATTTCAAGACACCTGGCGCTACAAGACTGACTGGGATGATCCACTACCAGCTGAATTAGAAGAAAAATGGAAGAAATGGATCACGTCGCTTAGCATCATCAAACAGTTAAGAATACCACGATGCTACGACTACGAGCAGAGCGTCTCAAATCAGCTCCACACCTTTGTCGACGCAAGTGAAGAAGCATATGCCGCCGCAGTATACTGGAGAACAGAACGCGAAGATGGCAGTGTGCACTTGTCGCTGGTAGCTGCGAAGAGTCGCGTCACGCCCCTCAAGCCAGTCTCTATGCCCAGGCTGGAGCTACAAGCAGCCCTGCTAGGTGCACGCCTCGCACAGACTGTACTAGAAGAGCACGACTACAAAGTGGAGAGCAAGACTTACTGGAGTGATTCACGCACAGCATTAGTGTGGATCAGGTCAGAACCACGCGTCTACAAATCTTTCGTGGCCCATCGTCTGGCCGAGATTGAAGAAACGACCAAAAAAAATGAGTGGAGGTGGCTTCCCTCCAAACTCAACGTGGCCGACGACGCGACCAGAGATACTCCAGATAACTTCGACGCCACCCATAGATGGTACCAAGGGCCGCCATTCCTGAAACTGCCAGAGTCACAATGGCCGAAAGAAGAGAACGTGGTCAAATATGATACAGGAGAAGAAAGAGAGAAGTGTCACTCGTGTCAACAAGAAGACGACCGCAACCAAGATCACCTACCGAAGATCGAGAGGTTCTCGAAGTGGCTTCGACTCATAAGGGCGACAGCACGAGTCTTACAATTTATAGACTTGTTACGCAGCAAGATAAGTAAGAACACTGTCGCAGCCACTAGAAAAAGAACCAAGAAGAACGAAGATACAGATTGGCGAGCCGCTAAGAAGACGCTACCTAAACAGGTGAAAAGGGTCGCACCTCATGACCCTCGCCACCACATTGAAATACCAGCGACATACCTGGAAAGAGCTGAACAGCTGTGGATCAACGCCAGTCAACAAGAAAGCTTCAGAGCTGAGATGGAACGAATCAGAAGAGAAGACGCACCCAGCAACAGCGACCGCCTAAGTCACCTCAGCGCGTACATCGACGCTCAAGGCATCGTTCGTCTACGAGGAAGAGTGGCCGCAGCACATGAAATAGCCGAAGACACGTCCAACCCTCCTATACTGGACGGCAAACAGGCCTACACGCGGCTATACATAGCTCACGTCCACGAGAAACTTCATCATGGCGGAGTAGAAATGGTCGTAAATGAATTAAGACAACGACTGTGGATCTCGAAGATACGCCCAGCAGTAAGAAATATAATCAAGAGTTGTCTACCGTGCCGCATAAGAAAAATGAAGCCAGCGAGCCCGCTCACAGGAGACTTACCGTCAGCACGTCTCGCCCACCACGCGCGCCCATTCACCTTCACGGGACTCGACTACTTTGGTCCTATAGAAGTGACAGTCGGACGCCACCATGAAAAAAGATACGGAGCTCTCTTCACGTGCATGACGTCACGAGCGATTCACATAGAAATCGCACACTCATTAAGCGCCGACTCCGCTGTGTCGGCCCTAAGAAGATTCATGGCAAGAAGAGGCTGCCCGAAAGAATTGTGGAGCGACAATGCTACGTGCTTCAAGGCGGCTGAAAAGGAGCTCGGCGCGGCGGCGCTCGAAGCGCTGGAACATGAAACCACATGTCACCACATCACTTGGAAATATATCCCGCCCGCAGCCCCGTTCATGGGAGGAACATGGGAACGAATGGTGCGGTCAGTAAAGGAAGCGCTGAAAATCACATTGAACGAGCGATACCCTAGCGACGAAACATTGGTGACACTGCTAACAGAGGTCGAGAACACAGTGAACTCACGACCTCTCACCCATGTCTCGGTCGACCCCCAAGAACCCGAAGCGCTGACACCGAACCACATACTCATCGGCCCCAACTCTCATCTACCAGTACCGGGTCACTTCGAAGAAAAGGACGTGACAGCCCGCCAGCAATGGAAGAGAGCACAAGTTCTGGCGGACATCTTCTGGAAGAGATGGGTCAGGGAGTACATGCCCCTACTACAATACCGGCGGGAGCCTACCAGCACAGGAACTCAGCCCAAGATCGGAGATCTCGTCATCATCTGTGACGGCAACCTACCACGCAACACCTGGCCACGAGGTCGCATCAGCCAGCTGTATCCAGGCGCCGACGGGGAGGTACGAGTTGTGGACGTCACCATCAGCAGCGGCCATGTCCTGCGGCGTCCTACAAAGAAGATCATCGTGCTACCAACGGAGTCGCAGAGTAGCGACGGCGGGAGAATGTGCACGACGCCCTAAGGTCACCTCGTTCCTAAGCGCAAGTAGCGGGCCGGGCGCTAACATCAGCTGTGCGCAACGCCATTAGCTTACCTCGTTCGTAAGCGCAAGTAACGGGCCGGGCGTTAATATAATAGTTATTACGATAGTTTTATGTAAATTGTAATATCGTTGTAAACAGTAGAAAATAAGTTAAAAGAGTATTTTATTAATAAGTTATGTAAATAATTATGTGTTTTTAGTGAAATAAATAACATTGTGTGATTTATTTTCTTGCCTCTGCGACGCCCACAGTAGAATTAATGGAACGTCGCAGAGAGCAGACCTATATTTTTATTAGATAGGTTTAAATAGTAGAAAATAGATTATAATGTATATTGGAATAAATAGAACAAGGTAGAACATGTACATAGAATAGAAAAATAAATAAACAATAGCGGGGGTGAGGAAGGGTGAGGAGACGGTAGAGGGGGTACGCCTCAGTGTATAAAAAGCGGGCCATTTTGTACCGCCGGGCAGTTCAGTTCCAGTATTCGGAGAGAACACTCCTAACTAGAAGAAGTCTTACCGCTCCTCATTAGTTCCTTGCCTTCGTTTGCCTCCAAAACAATTCCTGCAAGTGTTTTATTCTACGAGGTTCGAGCTATCCCCAATATCAATCATAGATGGCGCTACGATTATCGAATGAACGAATTAGTCAGATCAGGATGTGCGTTGCGAGGTTTTCTTTCTAGAAACGCAATAAAATAAATTAGAGCAAAATGCATTCCCGAGGTTTTCCTCTAAGGCGACGATATGTGTTAATCCAGACAATAATCTATCTTTGTGCCAAACATCCAGACCCGTACAGCCGTGACTAACAAATATCCATCCATCCAAACTTTCGCATTTATAATAGAAGTAGGATTAATATCATATTCATGCACCATCGAAGCGTTCAATCTATGTGAATGCTTACTGCGAATGCACTTAAAATGTTGACCTCAAAAGACTGCACGTGTGCTGTGCTGTGCCTATCCACAGTTTAGATACTATTGTTTCAGCTGCAAAACATACATCCATTAGACAATACTAAAATCAGAGGCAAGTAAACATCCAAGAATACTAGAATAGCATGAATTCTCTCCAATACGGGTACAGTAGTGCTATTCTGTAAACATCTCACCGTGATAACTCAGGTGAAGTGAGCGTGAAGTGAGCCGTCGTTCCACGTGATGCTAGGGGTTGACACTATTGACAGCTCACTTTATGATCACTTCACTCATGTTTTCACGGTGAGATATTTACAGAATAGCACTACTGTATTATTTAACGTTACGCAAACGGTTATGCACTCTGTTTGCAATGGTGTTTGTCGAAAAGTCGTTTTTGAAAGCTCTCACGGTAGCACCCGAAGTTTAAACTTAACTTCCGAAGTCTCAAAGAAACTGCACTGTTTACAGAACAAGTTTGGGGAATGTGTATTTTAAATAACAGACTTTGTGTTATTATTTTGTTTGCTGTCTTAAATTGAAGGAACGGGATGTTGATGCTCTTATGTTTTGAGAGCTCTGTCGTGTGTTCTGTCTTTGAGAATTTCGACGTCTTATTTTTCTGTATCCTATTATGTTCTTGAAGAACATGTGGAGAGTTTGAGTGGTACTTAGGCATTGTTTTGGGTTAGAAGGTATGATTCTATTCTAACTTAAGTGGTTTTATCTAAACTGAAAGTTATACTTACAATGCTTTATGTAACTTGGAAACTGGGATTCATAAAAAAAAAACTGGCCAAGTGCGTGTCGGACCACGAACAATGAAGGGTTCCGTAGTTGGGACGAATTTATCTTAAGAACAAACTTAACATTGTAGTTCAAAAGCATGTTCTCCCATACATTCCAACTGTAAATATAAGTTTGTACTCACAATATTGATAGATTTACCATGTTATTTTAAGACTACAGCTTTCTTATAGGTTTTCCTGTACTCTACAGGTAAAGATCTATTTTTTGTATTTTTTTCAAAATTTTAGGCTCAGTAGCGTCGGAGATAAGGGGGAATGGTCAATTTTCGTCTATTTTCTGAAATAACTATAAAACAATTTATTTTAAAATTATAAAAAAAATATATTTGAGACCCTCATAGTAAGCCCTTTCATTTGACATGTCACACGGTGTAGTTTGCAAAACTTTTTTTTTTAATTTTCTTATTTGCCCCCCAAAAGTGACCCCCATATATTTAAAATTCATTTAATTTTTTTTCATTTTCATTTTTTTCCCCGTCCGTGTTTGGGTCACAGAAATTCATATGTGTACCAAATTTCAACTTAATCGGTCCATTAGATTCGGAGCAAATTGGCTGTGACAGAAGGACAGACAGACACACGAGTGATCCTATAAGGGTTCCGTTTTTTCCTTTTGAGGTACGGAACCCTAAAAACGGGTCGTCTAAATCTAAAAAATCAAAATTCATATCTTTAATTTCGGTCAATAAAGAACAATGCATGCGCTTTCATACTAATAACCGACCGAGTTAGGTTTAGTTAGTAATATTAACAAAAACATCACTCTGTGGCGGCCATCTACAACGCCACATGCGAACTACGCATCACTCTGACGTGACGTTACGCAAAATCCTGCATCGTGCAAGCAAAGTTTACTGCGCGACTAGCATAAAGAACGTCCCGACATCGATAAATAGTTGGGCAGTAGTTTACCACACACAAAAACCATCTGGTCGGAAGATCCTCCTTTTCCTATGGATGATTAATGAACTTTACATCCTGTTCCTCATACCTTACACACAAAACATATATTTTTTTAGTCAATTCAATTTGATTTCATCAATTAACTTCAATTTTCAGCAGAAGAACTTTAATTTAGCTTGAACGTGCAATAAATTAATTACTAATCACATTAATCAGTTGAGCCCGCTCCCATTGGCTATTTGCCATTGTTTCTGTATTTGTGTGGTTATCTACAAAAAGAAAAACACAAGACAAAAGTAGGGACCATTACACCCGTATTTATCTGTAGGAGTAGAAGTAATGTTGTAAAACCACATTTGGGCGATAACGAGTCAACAGAGTGGTTTTTAGGGTTCCGTACCTTAAAAGGAAAAAACGGAACCCTTATAGGATCACTTCGTTTTTCGTCTGTCTAGACAGATGTCTGTCTGTCAAGACCCTTTTCCTCAGGAACACAAGGAGGTATAAAGTTGGAATTAATATCTAATACGTAGGTCTATGGTCCCTTGGAGCTCTAAAAAAATCAAGCTTCGAAGTCAACGCAATAAAAAAAATACGGCCATAGTGTAAGCGACATATTGTGATACTCGCAAGTAAATCAAAACCTATAAGGTAGTTGCCGTTGACCTAGAATCATGATATTTGCCACAGTCTCACAGCGCAAGTAAAGGAAAAAGTCTGAAAATTGTTATTTTGAAATTTTATCGCACAAAAATATATTTTTTTGGGATTTCAAACTTGCAACAGGAGAATTGACCGTGACGTTTACCAATGTATGCGAGAAAATGTTTTTCAACTACAATGTGAATTTCATTTTTGGAATCAATTCTTTTCAACTTCGGAACCCTTCATTGTGCGTGGTCCGACACGCACTTGGCCGGTTTTTATTTTATGTCATGAGCAATTTGTTAAGAAGATATGTTGGTCCCTAATTTATGGGCCATTTTGGTTCTAATTCACATGAGGAGCTTGTGGCTAAGTAATACCAGCCGCACGGGTCGATCCATCAGGTTAAGCTACGCATGCCTGGGTTGGTCCGTGGATGGGTGACCATCTTTACATACCGATAATCCTCCGTGCCTCGGAAAGCACGCTAAGCCGTTGGTCCCGGCTGTCATTTGTGGATCTTTGACAGTCGTTATCAGAAGCCCGAAAGTCTGACAACCAGTCTTACCAAGGGGTATCGTATCACCCAATTGCTGGATTGAAGAGGTCAGATAGGCAATCGCTCCATGTAAAATACTGGTACTCAGCTGCATCTGGTTAGACTGGAAGCCGACCCCAACATAGTTGGGAAAAGGCTAGGCAGATTGATTTGGTGCTAATTCACATAGTAAGAACGAGCAACTGAAATTAATCCATTCTGGGAAGTGTATTGTTGCAAAAGCAATTTCAATCTGCTAATTGCCAATTGATAGTGTCATTAGAATAACCACACTGTCAATTGAGATTACCAAAAAGGTAATTATAGTGACCTTATTGGTGATGTTCTTTAGAAAGGTCAGGTGCGTAGTATTCGCAATGTCGTACTCGCGCGCATGTATGGCCCGATTTATGAACATAAACGGAGCAAAGGGTCGGACTCCTTTAACATTTGACTAGTTTAAAGTTAAGAAACATTTTAAAAAGGTGTTTTGGAAACACGGAAGTTTATCAATCTGCGCAGCCTTTTCCCAATTCTGTTAGGGTCGGCTTCCAGTATAACCCGATGTAGCTGAATACTAGTATTTTAAATGGAGCGACTGCCTATCTGAGCTCCACAACTAAGTTACTGGGTAATACGAAAATAAGACCCTTGGTAAGACTGGTTGTCAGACTTTCGGACTTCTGATTACAGACCTACCAACTTATCTGTGAACTGAAAGAGGACGGCACCGTCGATGCGTCGACACAATCGAATGACATGCGTCGGCACAATCGAATGACATGCGTCGGCACAATCGAATGCATTTCAACATGACGGCCGTAGTTCCAATTTTCGCCATTTCACAGATAAGTTGGTTGGAGTGTACCCGTAACAACTGTCAAAGATCTACGAATGACATTTGTTTAAGTTATTTATGTTTGTTTAACGTGTTTTCCGAGAAACGGAGGGATCTCAATATGTAATGTATGATCATCCATCCACGAACCGACCGCGGCAAGCATAGCTTAACTTTTGATCGACCCGGCGGCTGTTATTATTTAGCCACGAGCCCCTCGGAAACACGAATGGTTTTGATTATGTCGTCGTACAAAATGGGAGTTAGGCGAGTAATATTTTTTAAGTGATTTTTCCTTCGATTGATATGATGTAGTTTAGTTTCAAATGGAATACAATAGTACCAGACAGTACAATACAATAAAATAATTACCTACACAATATGATTTGTTGAAACATTTGAACTACAAAAATGTCACGAATTCGAAACAAATTGTTGCTTACAGAATTAAATAAAAGCATTATTGTTCGTTTGCTATGAACATATGAAGTATTTTCAATAAATAATAATTATTTATCACAACATCTAATTACCGTTTTTTCGACATTGCAATTGGAAGGATGAAGAAGAATGGTCCAAAGGATCAGAAAATTAAAACAAAATAAAATTTAACTATAATACTGCTCAGTAATACCTAAATAAAGTAAATAATGGGTCACATAAATCAATGGCTTATCCATTCAGTCCTCAATCTTTTTGGCCGGATTGAACATAGGTGCGAGTCGATGCGCAGAATGCAAAATTAAGGTATCAGTGGGGAAAATATCATGCGCAGTTGGCGCAAGATGGCGTTCGCGCTTACTCCAGCCCAGCCAAAAAGATTGGAGATAACTGTATTTACAAGTCACAAATGCGAGCTAGCTGACAAAGAAAGACTCCTAAAATTTTCTTTCATTCGTATATCCAGTATGGTTGGTACGTTCATTAATAAATATTAAACCCAGTTTGTGATATTGCTAGCCTAGGCTTAAAGACCAAATACATCATTGTGACGTGGCCTCAAGTGTAATATATACCGACTTGATAACATTTTGGAGCTTTGCCTAAACTCGTAGAGCAAAAGGCGTCTGTTAGGTGTAAACAGTTTAATGTAGATGAGGATGGTGTTATTGTTAATTTTGTAACGTTTGTGCCAGATTTATTTTCTCGCAGAAGAAATAACATTTTCGCCGGAATAATTATATTTTAAAGTTAATGTCTATGCAGAACTGTAAGTAACAATATTGGAATTAGTTTCAGGCGCATAGTACTTTATTTCTGAATTCAATCAATCAATCTGCCTAGCCTTTTCCCAACTATGTTGGTCGGCTTCCAGTGTAACCGGATGCAGCTGAATAACCAGTATTTTATATGGAGCAACTGTCTATATGACCTCCACTACCCATTAACTGGGTAATACGATGCCCCTTGGTAAGACTGGTTGTCAGACTTTCGGGCTTCTGACGACCCGTAACGACTGTCAAAGATCCACGAATGACAGCATACTTTATTTCTGTAAATGACTAACTAACTAACTATACAAATAAATACAAAACAAAAGGACACTTAGGCGTCGAAGTACTCGTCCGCATCGATGTCATCCGGAAACGTGCCCAGAAGACTGGCAGCATTGCCACGTTGAATGGCAATGCTAATTCTTTGGCCAAAGAACGAGCCAGCCCTCTGGTCACGTGAAAAAAAGGACTTTTGCAGCTCGTGAGGGATTTATTTATTATTTCTGAATTCGTCAGATAGTATTTGTCAATTTAAGGAAAGTGAGACACTTTTTTGTATGTCTACAACGTTATGAAACCTTTCAATAACCTTCACAAGCTCGTAAAGGTTATTAGAAGGTTAAGATCCGTCTCAAAGGACCAGAAACTATAGCACTAAATCTCAACCAAAACTTCTGTAACAGAACTAGAATACTCCTTGGTAATAAACTCTTAGAATTCGGCCGTCTGGACATGCTACATCGCGTGTCATCAGACCGCAGCCCGATAGTGTCGTTGGGTAATAATATATCGTAATCCTCAAATCACGACGGCACCGCTATTCGCTGCAGCCCCCCATTTGTTACTGGCGACATTATCATTGTCCACCACTGACCTCATATTCGGACGTCATTTGTCAGCCCGTATAGCCGGCCGTTGACTATTTCACATGTACTTATGAATGGACATACGGATGTGGCGTGTGGGACGCCTGTTGGCTGTTGGAGATTAGAATCTTGGTTGTTGTGTACAGACAGCAAAAGAGATATCCAGGCAGGGTATAGTAACATATTTGTATGTGTATTGCTTCATGTTCAATTTCGTGACAATATACAATTTTGTGTTAGTGTGTCCTGCCTAGATATCTCTTTTGTTGTCTGTTTGTTTGTTGTACTTGAATTGAATACAATTTGGGATTATGTCAAAACTACAATAGAGTTCTTAGAGGAGAGTAATTGATTAAATATGAGCATAAAGTTTATTGTTAGTACCTATTTAATGATCGTTTTATCAAATCACTAGGTTCTGCCCGCGATTTCATTTGCATGGAAGTCATAAGATATACATATCATACTTCTGACGCGCCAATTGCACCCCATGTGTGCATAAGAAAAATCCTTTGAAATCCTTTACATAATAGTATATAAGCTTATATATCATATAAATAAACCTAAAAAACATCATCCGATGGGAAAAAATCATCATCAGTAGTTGTGAAACTATGGGGTTCGCAACTAATTCCCCCCCCCCCCCCTCCCCCTCCCTCTGGGGTTTTCAGTTCATACATAAGTACATATCTTCCTATGATGGGTTAAAAGAACAGCCACATTTTTATAAAACTGCCTCGTTCTCCAATCCACCGCGAACGTCCTCAAGAATTGCGATATGAAATGCAAAAATATTTTTTTCAAATCCGTTTAGTATTACCAGATATTAGCCCGTTTAAACAAAATAACAAACTCTTCTACTTTATTTTATTAATATAGTTTAAGTAGCATAGATTAATCTTCAGAAAAACAATTGCTGTGTTGTACTTCAGCCAAATTACACGCTATATTATTGCTTTAGACTTAATACCATTCTGAGCCATTTTCTTCAATAACAGAAGGGTATTTTTAACTTTGGAATTTACAAGAGTTTTCTCAAACAAACCAAATATTCGTTTAATTCTAATTCAAGGTATTTGCGTAAATATAAAGGATTTCGAGAGTAGGTGGTAAAATAAAAGCCTTTACAAGCCTTTGTAGACTTGTAGGCGAGATTCCAATATCATGAGGTAATTTTAAATACCGCCTACTTTTATCAAGGTCAATAATTTTGAATATCTAACCTGAAATTGAAATTAAACTATGAATCTTTCCTAGAAATTCTTGAAGTTATTCGTTAGTCTGTAGAATATCTTGTTTTAGTTAGATTACAGAGAAATCTTCTTTAAGTTTTAACGAAGTATTCTGTTAACTTATAAATTATTTTATTTAGGTATTTTTATTTTACGTATTTAGAACGAGATTTACTCTCTGCGGTTTTTTTGATCTAACAAAAACCAGTACTTAGTTTCATATTCATATCTAGATTTATTTACAAAACAATAAAAATTTACCCTTCTAGAAATTTCAATAAAATAATCATTTTATTTCAACTTCTCATAAATCTAAACACTTTCCAGAACGCTTTCCAACACGTCTGTGTGTCAAACTCTGTGTTTGATATGCCCCTACAATACATAAACACATTTATCACACGATGAAACACAGTTATGGATGTGGAAACGCGAGCCAATACAATTATTGGCTTGCTGTTCCAATGTCAATAGGTAGTGAATGCGAGCTATAAATTAACATTTTGATGCATTTATTTTATTGTGATCTGCTTAGCTTATTGCCATTAATATGTAATTACGTCTAATTTATTAACATGAGTTGCGTGATACATAATAATTTCGATAACTATGTGATTTACCTCGTTGGTATAGTGGCTGCAAGCGCTACTGTTGTATGTCCTGAGTTCGAATCCCAAGTCGAGTAAAGTGTTACGGGGTTTCATTCAGGAATTTCTCAGTAGTAGCCCGGAGTCTGGATCCGTGTCTGGTTGATGGTAATAGGCTCGCCCTCTGCTCTCAATTACACTTAAACATAACCGAAATGTGGGTGTGTCTAGTACGGTCAGCAATAGAAGTCGGTTAACACTGCTACTTTTTAACATCATCTAAATTAACACAAAATGATATGATAACTTGCTTTTTGGCATTTCATTTATTAGATCATCATCTGCCTAGCCTTTTCCCAACTATGTTGGGGTCGGCT
This sequence comes from Cosmia pyralina, assembly GCA_946251885.1. Lineage (NCBI taxonomy): Eukaryota > Metazoa > Arthropoda > Insecta > Lepidoptera > Noctuidae > Cosmia > Cosmia pyralina. Next base: position 7,836,104 of record OX276346.1, on the reverse strand, counting down.
TCTAGTATAACCGGATGCAGCTGAATACCAGTATTTTACATGGAGCAACTGCCTATCTGACCTCCATAACCCAGTAACTGGGTAATACGATACCCCTTGGTACGACTGGTTGTCAGACTTTCGGGCTTCTGACGACCCGTAACGACTGTCAAAGATCCACGTATGACAGCCGAGACCAACGGCTTAACGTGCTTTCCGAGGCACGGAGGAGTCTCGGTATGTAAAGATGATCACCCATCCACGGACCAACCCCGGCAAGCGTAGCTTAACCTGGTCGATCGACCCATGCGGCTGTTATTACTTAGCCACGAGCTCCTCTTTCATTTATTAGATAATAGTTAATTTTCTTTTAAATTTACATCTGTTCCGGTTTTACTGAAGTATTTTTCTCAATAATTAAGATTTAGAAAACTCAGCTGTTAATCGACTTTTATTGCTGACTGTACCTACTATGGGTACTGTGAGGGCTTGAACCTCACAGCAGGAGATTTACTGAACTACTAAATAATACGAGAGGGACCTAGTTCTAAGGGGCTGATGCCCTATGTATTTTAAGCTTCAAATCAATTATAAATCACACTCCTTAACTAAATTGGTTCTACGCGGAGCCCTCACCAGAATCTATCTGTCATCCTATGATGAAAACGAGAATCGTTTTCTTGATAAAAGACATTCCATATTTGAATGATTGAATTTCAGCCGGTATAATATTGTCAAGGCTTGATCAAAGCATCAAACCTCCACAGTACCTATACACCTCTACGTAACCCTTTGGGGAAACAAGGCGTAATGTTATTACAATCGGGCATAGTTTTAGCGCAATTTTCATTATTTTGATTGTGTATATCTGGAGCGGCAGCAATTTATTCATCTTTCTTCTCTTTATTAATAATCGCTACACTAAACAGAAACACAGGATATTACTGGAATTGTTTTTATTGTAAGTCAAATTGTTTATGTTACAAATTTCGTACAAAGGGACCAAAGGTAAACCTTATTATTTAAACAAAAATTTCCAAAAGCAAGTAGACGGAAATTTCTGTATCCGTTAATAAGTTACAGAGTATTTTGAAATAATTGTCTAATTGTACTTCAAAATCATTACGGTTTTGAACGGAGCTTATTTCCTGTCATATTTGTAAGAGGATCACAGGATTACAACAAGAATACGCTTACAAATTTGGAACGCTAACCAACCTGTAATATTAATACTACTTAGAAAGCTACTAGCCACTAGCCAAAGATTACTATGGCAAGTTTTATACCCATCATATATGAGATAATAAAGTACAACGAACCAACGGGATTTATTTTAAATACCTTTTTCGTACAAGACATGTTATAATAGTACATTTTGACACAAGTGGAGAATGTTTGTTACTGCATTCGAGGCGGAATTAACACCCGAGCCGTAGGCGAGGTTGTTTTTGAGCCGAGAACTGCAATAACAAATTTCTACGTGTATCAAACGACTTTTATTAATACCCTTTTGAAGAAATAAAATAAAATAACGAAAAATATTTTTGACATGAATTTTAGGAAACTATGATTTAAATTTACTTTTTTCCACGCTTTGCTTTCGCCAGGTTGAAGGAGAAGTAAAGGTATAAAGCCGATAAACAGCCTAATATGAAAAATAGAAAATTCAAATATTTTTGAATTTAGAACTCAAATAAATGTTAATTTGATCATAAACACTCTTTTTTAATTGTAATAATCATGGTTTTTGATGATATTCTATTTATAAACATTATTTAAATATTCAAAAAATATTATTGCCGCAAAGACCCAAATCACTGCCGAGATTAAAAATAAAAAATATTCACCTCCGAATAGAGAGGACCGTCACCGTCCGAGACGGTGTGAATAGAGGCATTGAACCAATTTGGAAGTATCTGTGGCAATTTTTATTCCTGCACACGTGTTGGAAAATAAAAAAATCACATGCATGTGAATACATTGCATTGTGAACCTAATCGTAGTGCGATATGAACCAGTTTTCGAGAAAGTGTATTGAAAATTGTTTTTCTACTAGAATCATTTTGAAAAACCATCAAGCTTCTTGTCGTTGGAAGTTTTGTAATAAGTAAGTCAGAAAGTTTGTAATTATTGAACAACGACGTGTGTCATTGGAAAGATGAGAACTACTTACCTATCTATCTATTTATACCTACAGTAATGGATATGTATGCTCATGGACTCTAAATCGGTCGAGAGATTTTGATGCAATTTTCAGGCAGGCTACCCGTGCGAAGGTACCTTTACGAAAACTATATTTTTACCTACCTCATTTACAAAATCGGCTTTCGTAACAAAATTACCAACTAAAACAAAAATCATGACGTTGATCACTACATTTTTTACTCCAAGAATGTTCTTGATAAAATCTTCTTAAAGAGCAAGTTCAATCAACGCGTTTTTAAAGAAATAAGATAAAATCTCAGTCAGTCTTTAATTCACTTTATAAATAATGCATTAAATCCTTCAAGGAGCGGGTAACCGATTGATTTACCGATCGCGAACCATCTCGAACCTCCATTCGATTACAGCAATTAATTCGTCTCATTGGAGTTAAACGCGTTGCGATGGATGTTTCACTTACATCCTAATGTAGTAAAAAAAAAAAAAATAAAATAAAATCAGTCTGAGAAAAGTGTCAAGTTAAGTCGGTTATTATTTTGTACATCATAACTATGTGATGCTGCGGTCCCACAGCCCGCTTTCTCACAGACCAGAGCGCGCCAGGCCAGGCCTACAGGCCGTGGGAACAGTCGGTTTGCGGTGGCCTGTCGTCGCCAGTTCGATCGAATGTATGGGAATATCCATGGGAATGATCGGATCGGCCCGCAATAGGCCTCGACAGGCACGGGCCGCGACAGGCCTCGACTGACCGTGGGACCGCTGCATTACAATGTTTGTGTGCAATGCTGGTCCTGCTCCACAACCACAACTAATTAATTAACATTTGAAGATACTGTTGGAGCTGCTGAAGATTGTAAGACTATCATTGCATTGTATAGACTCAATCTCCTTTGTATTATATAATTGTATAGCACATGTGTGAGTACTATGTACATACTCTAAAGCTACCATTTACTGAGTACGCCTTTGTTTGACTTGAATGTGCCCTGGCGGCTGAGAGTATGTGACGCTCACTCTAATGTCTCGCTGATGGTGGCGCGTGTTGGATCATTTAGCTAATCCATGCGTCAGGTTCGTGAACAAGCGCTGTCAGTGAAAGCTGGTCATACCTTAGCGGCCACGGCTTATTTTAATTTAATTTAAATATTTGAATTGTTTTTTTTTTAAGGACGCTTTTAACGTTCTGCATCGTTCTCACATGTAAAATTTCAACATGAATGATGTAACCATTATTTTGTAACCATATCTTGATTTAAAAGAGTGTCCGTGGAGTTTCTTGCCCGTTCTTCTCCATAGGTACCTACTATGCTTTGGAATGGGCGCCTAGCTTCATCTTTTTGACTGACCGACCCCTTGACAATTCAAAAGTGCCTGTAATTGGTTTAATTGAAATAAATGCTTTGAGTTTGAGTTTGTGTCGTGAGGGCCCACCTCCCATGCACGAGGTTGTGGGTCCTGTCCATGTACCAATGTGACTTTTTCAATTTATATATTTCTAAGTTTATCTTGGACAATACTGACATCAATTAAGGAAACCATCGTAAGGAAACCTGGACTTATAGAGTTATAACAAATCTGAAATTGCCAACTCGTCTTGAGCAAGCGTGCCTTCTCTGTATCAGAAGGGGCCTTTGCTCTGTAGTGGGACGATAATACGCTAGTATTAATAGCAAAATGGACGAACTTTTTAAAGCAGGATCATCTCGCACTAACGACCTGTCGAACTACTGACATGTCGCACACATGTTTGTTGCACTAATGACATACACTCTAATAATTATCGTTAATTTATTATCAACAGTTTTCCATAGCTAAACAATTACAGCTACAATGAACAATGTAAGGGGAAATTGCTTCTATTTGATTCAGGAATTATTAAAGTTACTTTCCCTCTAGAACCCTTTGCCAAAGACCACGGCTTATATGATATGACATAAGTTACGTTATATTACTTTTACCAACAAAGTGAACAAGTCTAACCGTAGATGTTTCAGGAACAAAAATATATTTTTCTTTTAATAAAAGATTTCTTTTTCACCTAAATTACATTCTTTTCTTTTAGCTCAATGTGAAAAACGTTTCATATTAAAAATTCCTTCAACTATGTACAAAAATAATAACATCGCATGAAATTAAAAATTACGTTCACTTGAATCCATAAAGTGTCACAAAAATGTGCGGAACATTCAGAAAGTTAAGCGTCTCTCATTTAGGAAAGATAACTTAAGTCTTAAAAGTGTATTATTTGTTGGCGTTCAAGCACCAACGTGCAGTTTCCAGGCCATTAGGTGACTAACTCCATAAACGATTTTGCATTAAAACTTCAGTAGTGCAAGTAGCGACGCAGGGAGCGCGTAAAATCAGTTCAACCAATCAACGACTTTTATTGAATGTATGCGATATTAATGTTGTTTTGTGTTTTTGTGTAATTTATGTAATGAGTTTTTAATGCAGATTTTTGTCATTTGTTTTCAGATGAATCTGATAATATTTGAAATAAGGAAGTTGGAGTACGAAGTTTAAGGGATCTTATTCGTTGTATATTAAGCTGGGATGACGGATGTAGTTAAGTTAAGATCGCAAGGGCGATATTATACCAAGACGGAACAAAGTTGTCAAATGGGCGGGAAAGGAAGGAAGGCCATAGCTGTACATTTTTACAGTTTTCACAATGAAAGCTATGTATGAATACGCAGTTGAGCTAGCATTCTCGTTGTTAGATTATTTCAAGCACTAAATATCACATGTGTTTTCAAGGACTGTAGGTGATTGAAAGCAACAAATACAAATATTAAATAGATCCAATATTTTCTTATGAACTTTGATAAACGAATCAGATCGTCACACCACCTTCGCCACAGTCTACCTCGACGGCAATGACCTCCGTCAGGCGTCCAGTGAGTGACGATCTTTGCTAAATAGTGAAATGACCTACGTCCAATCTTGTATTAAGGACGCTGTTACAAATGAGTAGTCAAATCATTACTTTTTTACATAAAAGTATGTTTATTAAATAAAATGCTTTGCATTCTTAAAATGTTTTATGGCCGAATTGTTGATAGATGTGCATCGTACGATTCTGAACTACAAATATAATTTTAGGTAGGTACAGTTTCTCCCAGTTTACCGAAGTAAAAATTTTCATTTCGGTACCTTTTTTCAGAAACTGTACCTACCTAAAATTATATTAATAGTTCAGAGTCGTACGATGCACATCTATCAACAATTCGGCCATAAAACAAGTTAAGAATGCAAAGCAATTTATTTAATAAACATACTTTTGTGTAAAAAAGTAATGATTTGACTACCCATTTGTAACAGCGTCCTTAAAAACACCAAAAAAAAAAAACCTGGCATATAAAAAACTTTTTTACAAAAAAAATACAACCAACTTCCAAAAACAACACTACAAAGTGAAAAATAACTTTAATTTCGAAAGTCGGTGTCTAGTTAAATGTATTTTCGTTTTTTGCCACCGACTTCCGAAATTAAAGTTATTTTTCACTTTGTAGTGTTGTTTTTGGAAGTCGGTTGTATTTATTTGTAAAAAAGTTTTTATTTTTCACTTTTTAGTTGTGTACCTACCCCACACAAATTCTAATACCACTACCTGCACAACAAACTAGAACATCATCCATATAAAAGTGAGGAAAAAATACGTATTATTGAAGCTAACTCAAAAACTACCGAAGCAAAGTTAATCAATTTTACATGGGACCAACTGTGACCCTCTCGAATAAAACAAAAATAAATCCAAATCGGTCCAGCCATCTTCGAGTAATCGGGGAGTTCCGACGAATTGAGAACCTCCTCCTTTTTGAAGTCGGTTAAAAACGTCCACGAAGAGCTCGCTGCTAAGTAATAATAGCCGAACAGGTCGATCCATCAAGTTAAGCTACGTTTGCTGAGGTTGGTCAGTGGATGGGTGACCATCTTGACATACCGAGACTCCTTCGTGCCTCTCCCGGCTGTCATTCGTGGATCTTTGACAGTCGTTACGGGTCGTCAGAAGCCCGGAAGTCTGACAACCAGTCTTATCATAGGGTATCGTATTATCCAGTTACTGGATTGTGGAGGTCAGATAGGCAGTCGCTCCATGTAAAATACTGGTATTCAGCTGCATCCGGTTAGACTGGAAGCCGACCCCAACATAGCTGGGAAAAGGCTAGGCAGATTGATATAAAGACGTCTATAGATCAAACTCCCGAAGTTAATCTACGAATTCAATAATTTTAAACTATAGATAAAGTTAAATGTTACAGCTATAAAAGAAAGTTAAATTGAAACGAAACCAATCTCAAGGGGTAAAGTGGGTCAAACAGGTCAAAAGTGACCCAAGAGAATATATCGCCTTTGTCAGCCAATATTGGTTAGTGGAATTAATTATTGAAATAGGCAAGTGTTCTGAAACTTAATTTAAGTCATTTAGAACTTTATGTTGGTAATGAAGATGATCGTTAGATATCGGTTATTGAGTAGCTTAGATATTGAGATTCAATATTCCATAGATATGTAGGTAGGTGTTAAATTAATAAAGTGCAATTCAGGTTGCACAACGCTACATTACTTACAGTTATATTCACATTTTTATAAGTTGCCGCTCTTTCTATCGCGTCAGGGTTGCCTTCTTTTACGACGCGGCGCGTGAGTGAGTATCGAACTAACGTGCGAGCCGGCCGGTGCGCGCCAGCCCACGCTTAATTGACCCAATGAGATGAGCCCGCCGCGTACTTGTAGCTTCATACCTAAACTGCGGAGTGTCCCATCTGTATTAATCAGTGGACTATTAATTATTTCATCACCACCGCTCTCAAACAGTGAAGGAAAACATAGGGAGGAAACTGGCATGTCCTAGAGCAAAAAATTTGAAGACGTGATATCTACCAACCCGCACTGAGCCCGCGTAGTGGATTACGGCCCACTCCCTAAATATATGGAAAAAAAAATAACATTTTTTTTTTTTTTTTGGTTGAATGGTGTGCATAATAAAGACTATTCTATTCTATTCTATTCTTTTCCCTCTGGAAGAGAGTTCTTGAAATAACATGGGTATTTTAACATGTTAAAACATATTTAAACTACTGAGAGGGAAGGTGTATAATGCAGTTATTTTAGGACAGGTGAGTTTGTGCGTGCCGGACAGGTATGTGTGGCGACGACGGCAGCCGCCTCTGCTGGTGGAACCGCGCGCTCGGACCAAACTTTTAAGGGAGGCGCCCCTTTTTTTTTTTTTTTTTTTTGTGGATGGGAAATTATCAAATGACTTCTCCCGCTCTGGGCAGAGCGGGAGGGCGTGTCAGACTTTTACTGACTAAAACCCACCCATGATCCTTCAGTTGCCCGTGCCAGGGCCACGGTATCTCTTTCGAACTACCCGCGACCCCGGCGGCATCGGCCCAATTGACCCCGTCACTGCTGACATCTCTTTGAGGCGCGCGTGGAACACAACGCGAAGGGAGGCGCCCCTGACGCGTGCACTCCACACGCTCAACCTCATAGCGAGTGAGACGGATTTATTCTGTTGCTCTCTGAGTGAATTCACAAGGAATGCATTATTTATAATTAGTTATAGATTAGCTTAGATTAAGTTTAGGATAAGCGCATGTATCGCATTGGGTTACCCTGTTATGGTATATGTAAGTAGATAAATAAATAAATAAATGAATAAATAAATAACTAAATAAATGTATTTTTGGTGTATGGTTTGTTAGTTGTCCTTAAATAAACAAAAAAGGGGAGACCTGTATCTTAGCAGTGGGAACATTATAGGCTGATTATATGCTATGCGATAGTGATAGTCAGTGGACTCTACTCTACTGGATTTATACCCAATTACTCACCAAATTGTGATTGCCTTTTAATATTTTGACATACATAATATTTACTTTACTACTCATTTCCTCCACTCTCCAAACAACTGCCAAAGTAAACAAAGGAAAGGAAAAACAATCAATCTGCCTAGCTGCCTAGCCTTTTCCCAACTATGTTAAGTTAGGTTAGGGCTTCCAAGACTGGAAGCTGCTGCTGGCTGGAAAATACTGGTATTCAGCTGCATCCAGTTAGACAACTGGATGCAGCTGAATACCAGTATTTAACATGGAGCGACTGCCTATCCGACCTCCACAATCCAACTTCTGGGTAATACGATACCCCTTGGTAAGACTAATTGTTAGAATTTCGGGCTTCTGACGACCCGTAACGACTGTCAAATATCCACGAATGACAGCCGGGACCAACGGCTTAACGTGCTTTCCGAGGCACGGAGGAGTCTCGGTATGTAAAGATGGTCACTCATATACGGACTGATGGATCGATCCGTGTGGCTGTTACTTAGCCACGAGCTCCGAGAACAAAGGAAAAACATTATTTAAAATTAATACCGACATCCACAGTCACATACTAAATAATTGATTGTACACAGTCATGTCATCAGCTTGTCCCATTGTTGAAAGATTAATTGATTACCAGTCGAAATACTGCGTTATGCAATCACAGAGCTCCAACAATGGAAATAAATACTTTCCTCCCTCCAACAATTTATTTTGTTAAAGTAGCTGAATTAATGGATGGGGAAAAAATCGCACAGAATTGTATTGTTTTACTAACTGTATTTGCTAGGATTTCGTGGTGAAGCTTCAATAGTTAAATTTTCAATAGAGCATTAAAAATATGGTGGTATACGAAAATCAATTTTTTGCACTAACGCATACATTTTTAAACAGTCATTCAATTGAATGAAGGAACAAAGCATATAATATGACCCTAATATGAAATAATTTTCAAATACATTCTCTGATATTGTGGCATTTTAACGCAATACTTGAAATGAAAAGTCGGGAGGAGGCGCGGGACACCCGGTTGGAACGGAGTTCTTCGTTTGGAATAATCGCTTTCAATAAAAAATACCGGCCAAATGCGTGTCGGACCACGTACAATGAAGAGTTCCGTAGTTGAAAAGAACTTATAACAAAAACAAACTTAACATTGTAATCCCACAAGGTATATTGTATAAGGGTTCTGTTTTTCCTTTGGAGGTACGGAACCCTAAAAACAATAAATTATGGTCGGCGATTTTGAACACAAATTGATTAAATTATTACGTGCTATTGGAGCTGTGTTTATTTATTTATAACGTTAATATCTGGGCATTTTCTTGTTGTTTGTAGTATTTTGAATAATATTTGTCACATTTTAAATATCGTTTCTACATGTGTATGTGTCCGATATCTGGCTATTTTCTTTCTCGCTAAACAAAAAAACTAATTAAGGGTGTTGCTCTCTCAAATCCCACGACGCTTTTTGTATCCTTAACGTCGAAAAAAAAGTGTCAGGGTTAGAGCCTTTGACAGTAGTCAGCGATACACTGCCGCCCATCGCCCGCACGCAAAGCGGCGCATTCGGCTGCAGGAATATTTATTTTTAGTACTTAACGAAAATATGAATATTTGAAAAAAATTGCCGATAAAAATAGCTGTTCATAAAAAAAAGAATCATGAAAATATCATAAGAAGTTGAAAATAAGAACGTTTTTATGCATTTATTTCATGCTTGGTTTTGCCCGCAGCTTCACACGCGTGAACAAAAATATTCCTTATTCCTTGTCAACATTATATAGGGAACGTTTGTGCAAAATTTCAGCTTTCTAGGTCCAAGGATTTTGGCTGGGCGTTGATGAGTCGGTCAGTTAGGAGTTCTCTTTTTATTCATATAGATAGTATATTACTACAATACTTAAATATTATCATTTAGGATTGATGTGTACGCGTTCTACTTTAAGATAATTTTTTTTTGCATAACTTTCTTGCATTATTTGAAGGCGTAATCATCTTCCTGCCCTTATCCCATATTACTTGGGGTCGGCGCAACACGTTTTCTTCTTCCATTCTCCCCTGTCAACCGTCACGCTATCATTCACTCCCTTCTCTTTCATATCATTCCTCACACAATCCATCCATCTTTTCTTTGGCCTTCCTCTGCCTCTCCATCCATCAACATCTATATTCATCACTCTTTTAGTCACATGCGTTTTGTCTCTCCTCATTACATGCCCATACCAAGACAAACGATTTCCTTTCAACTTTTCTGTCACTGGCGCCACTTTCAAACTTCCTCTTATATACTCATTTCTCACTTTATCCATTCTTGTCACTCCACACATCCATCTCAACATTCTCATCTCCGCTGCATGCAATTTTTTTTCATCCGTCTTCTTCACTGTCCAGCATTCCGATCCATAAAGTACGACAGGCCTTATCACGGACTTGTAAATTTTCCCCTTCAACTTGAGGGGCATCCGTGGGTCGCAAGTTGTTCCTGTAACCTGTCGCCATTTCATCCATCCTGCGTTGATCCGGTGCGTTATGTCTCGGTCTACTTCGCCATCCCCTTGGACAAGCGACCCGAGGTACCGAAAGTCGGAGCAGATCGGTAAGGGCGTTCCGGCAAGAGATATGGGCACAGGACCGGAGAGTCCGCCAAAATCACAAAACAAATACTCTGTTTTGGTCCGACTTACTCTCAGGCCAACGGTCTCCAGTCTTTTCCACCACACCTCCAATCTGCTCTGGACCTCTAAGCCACTCTCGGCAACCAGCACAATGTCATCGGCGAACAGCATACACCAGGGAGCCTCTTCCTGGATATCCGAAGAAAGAGCATCCATTATCAGCACAAAGATGTAAGGGCTGAGTGCAGACCCCTGGTGCAAGCCGACAGCCACATCGAAGCTGTCAGTAGTGCCCACTGTAGACCGGACTTGGGTACTGCATCGACTGTACATCGCGCGAATCAACTGCACATACTTCAAATCAACTGCACATATTTGAAGGCGTAATAACACATTTAAAAGTTATTAAAACCTATGAACGCGCGGTTCACTTTCTACCAGTCAAATCCAAACCGGGTTAAAGAATTTCGTTCTAAAAAGCAATTCAAATTACGTTTACATAGATTGAAATATCGTCAATCTTGTTTTATAAAACTCGAAACATAGACAAACACTTTAGAGAACAACATAACATCACGTCTGAATTCCCAGAAGAGTTAGGCATAGTTTTATGTACATAAAGTACACCTACATTTCACCAGTTGTGTTTAAGTCCCATGTAAAAGGGGGCGCGCCTATTGTCATCAACAGGACAAAAATTCCGACTCCTTTGACTTTGAGCCCCAAAGGACCAGTTTCCATTTTCAACAAATTTTTCTATACAATATCATGAACGTCACTTATTATTCCAAGAAGGTATGGTTAAAAAAATCTGTCATTGCTGGAGCAAGCACGTAGTGGTTACTCAGATGTCGTTTATCAAGCTTACCTATTCAGCATTGGTCTTACAGTATCAAGTCATCTTTCTAGCCGGTGACACGGCTTCCATGGTCCTTTCATATCGTTAGCGAGTGGAGGCGATGAAAAATTGCATTCGAATTTATCTTGTTGGTGTCAAGAGTAATAGACTAGGTTTCACTTAGGTCTTGTGGTTATATCATGGCTTATTGATATCGTATCGTACACCAAAGAAAGAAAAAAAAATTTTTACAAAAAAAAATACAACCGGCTTCCAAAAACAACACTACAAAGTGACAAATAACTTGAATTTCGGAAGTCAGTGTCTGGTTAAATGTATTTTCGTTTTTTGCCACCGACTTCCGAAATTAAAGTTATTTTTCACTTTGTAGTGTTGTTTTTGGAAGTCGGTTGTATTTTTTTGTAAAAAAGTTTTTATTTTTCACTTTTTAGTTGTGACAAATTCTAATACCACTACCTGCAAAAGCAACTAGAACATCATCCATATAAAAGTGGGGAAAAAGTACGTATTATTGAAGCTAACTCTAAAACTACCCAAGAAAATTTAATCAATTTTATACGGAACCAACTTTTAGGTATACCCTTTCAAATAAATTCAAAATTTTTCAAATTGGACGACTCTGTAAAAAGTTATGCGTGGTCATACATGTTTCGAATAGAGAACCTCCTCCATTTTTTTTCGTCGGATAAAAAGGCATAGCTGTTATCTTTTGAGATTCTTCTAGAGTTACACAAAGTATTTGCGTAAAAGCAAGGTAGGTTGACAACCGAAAACACAATCTGCATTTTTGTTCCATTCACAACGAGAGAGCAGTGGCGGCTCAGTGGTAACGCCCGCGACTTACAAGTTGTAGGTCGTACGTTCGAACCCAGACAGGCGCTTTACTTTGTGTAAATTATTTCATCACCACTGCTCTCAATACGGTGAAGGAAAACATCGTGAGGAAACCGGCATGTCATAGAACCAAAAATTCGAAGACATGTGACTACCAACCCGAACTGGTCCCGCGTGGTGGATTACGGCCAACTCCCACTCGCATAGAGGGGGTTTGTCCTAACAGTGGGAACATTCTAGGTTGATTATTAGACTTATGCTAAGACCACAACGTAAGTAAGAGTTTACAATATACCAGCTTGCAAATGGTGGTCTCCCCCCCGACCCGTCTCGGTGAAGTGCCAGCTGGTGGTGTAGCTGAGCCCGTATTTTTAAATTCCCCAGTTAATAATAATAATCCAGATTTGATCCAGCCTGTCCCTCCTTGCTTCTACCCCACAAGCCGAGGTTCTTACCCCACAGGGGTGCCCTTAGCATATAGTCGCTTAGTTTATAAGTTTGTTTTATGCCCTGGCTGGAGGCTTTTTAGTTATTTTTACCTCCTACCCCACACCAATTCGTATACCACTACTTGCTTTGTAAACAACAGTGACAGGAACTATTAGAAAATCATCTCGATATAAAAAGATTAAATACGTATCATCGAAGCTAACTCAAAAACTACCCAAGCAAAGTTAATACAATTTATATTGGACCACCTCTGAAGTATGACCTACCAAACAAAAAAATCATCAAAATCAATTTATAATTGGCGGAGTAACCGCGTAACAAACACACAAAAAAAAAACAGTCAAATTGAGAACCTCCCCTTTTTTTGGAGGTTGCTTAAAACAGTGTACAACCATTTCCAATAATCAAAACTGCGATGTTTTTTTTTTCTGTATATTCCTGTACATTCACAATTCTCAGACTAGCCCTTTCTCAGCTATGTTGGTATTGGCTGACAGTCGCCTTACTCAAATGCGGTTGAATATCAGAATACTACTCGATCAGGGCACTATCTTACTTCTGCCGCTCAATTTCCGAGAAATTTTTAAGCAATACACAATATACTCACAGGCTAAACGCGGAGACTGACTTGCAACGTTTGTTTGTAATGTATCGTTCGAGGCGAGCTTGGTTGCAAAACGGCGATACACCAGACACGGTGAACGCTCGCTTCGAGCACTTGACTCAAGCGTGTTCTATTATTATTCAGAATGGCGGACGTAGAGGTTGTGTGTGCTTCATTAATTTGATTTAGGTGTTGTTATTGAAAGAAGAAGAAAAGACGCATCGACCTGCACTGACTTGTTTGTAAACATGCGCTCGCAATGCTCGTATCGAGCAGCCCGCATCGAGCAGCCCGCATCGAGCGGCCCGCATCGAGCGGTTCGGCTCGCTGCACTGACTACTGTAACGCGTTACAAAAACTCGATACATTACAAACGTACAAAGCAAGTCAGTTTCCGCTTTAAGAGTTTACTGATTAATAACTTCCATAACACGTCATCACATTTTTCATTATAAACGAGCAATTATAACTTCTCATAATAATGCTTTAAAACTTCATCGGATTTCTCCGCTTTCTTACAAAAAGCTACTCAACTTATGGATCAAGTTAGCACAAAGTTATTTAATCTTTCAACATCAACACGTAAGCATCATAATTCTAAAATATCAGAACAGTTTAATGAATAAGAATATGAACTATGAAAGTGTTTCTATTACGAAAATCTAAATACGTGAACTAAGCGCAAACAGTGGCAACACCAAAGCAAACATGGGGAGATTAATTGCGAATTCTCTGTGTATTCATAGCTGTGAGAAATAAGCAGCCGACTGTAGGTATTATAGTACGGGTGCGAAAGGATTTTGAATTATGGAAATTACAGGATAGGCATTTTTGTTCATTTTCAAATTCTTGGAATTAAATGATTTACATAAATGTGCAAGTACAAAAATTTGAGAATTTGTGTTTGCCTTATTAAATAATTGCGGCAGTACGTTAGTTAGCTTGCGTGCCGCAAAACCGAACACACTGGTGTAACTCTACACTACACCACTAAGGCGGAGGACATCGTAGAGTACGGGCGCCGAGGGTGCTATTACTGGAGTCGCGCCGCAACGTCAACTTCAAAGCGTTCGTGGTGCGTGTACTGAACTATTTATCTGCCCCTCGTCATGGAAGAAGACTTTTGGCCGCAGGACGTCGTGTTCCATCGCTTCCGCGGACAAGTACCATAGGATAGCACAAAGTCAAGCTAGTGCAAGGCATAATATAGTCTTAAAAGCCTTATTTATTAACACAAGATGAGTTTATATTCAAATATGTATGTTAAGGATAAGATATTTATTTATGTCACCTGAAATAAATGATTTACTTATTTATTATTTAATACTCATAAATTAGTTATCCTATTAACATCAAGAAAATAATTATAACATGCTATTCTTTTATGTCATCCCAAAGTTTAAACAGATAACAATCCAGACATTTCATTTCCTGCCTTCCATGCTCCGAGCGCATGAACAGAGAAAAGCAAATGGGAGTAGACACAGTCTAATGTTTACTTTGAGAACAGAGTTCAAGATACATAACACTCATACATGTACGTAGGTGTTCATTACATCTAAAATATTTCATACGACGAACCCTTACTTAATATGTATGAAGAATCTCGAATGGTGGAAGCGTCAAAATCATATTTTCTTATTTATACCATAAAAGTACGTGAGGATTTTTATTCTCAATGATATTATCGACACTCGTGATATCGATTGCCTTTAAATGGTTTTGGTCTTTGTTTTGTCAACTTCTATAACGTTTCAGATGGTTATTTAATGTTGATTTTGATGTGATCAAAATCTGAGCCTTTTCCCAACTATTTGGGGTCGGCTTTCAGTCTAACCAGATGTAGCTGAATACCAATATTTTACACGGAGCGACTGCCTATCTGACACGATGCCCCTTGGTAAGACTGGTTGTCAGACTTCTGACGATTCGTATCGACTGTCAAAGATCCAAGAAAGACGTCGGGACCAACTACTTAACGTGCTTTCCGAGGCACGGAGGAGTCTCGGTATGTAAAGATGGTCTCCCATCTACGGACTAACCCCGGCAAGCGTAGCTTAACCTGATCGATGGACCCGTGCGGCTGATATTACTTAGCCACAAGCCGATCAAAAGGTCGTTAAAAGGTAATTTCAGGAAGGGTGCCATAGGTAGTGCGATTTTATAATTTGTAACGTGACGATATTATTGTGAACGTCCACAGTAGGGTAGTAAAATGTATGGAAATACGTGCACGATATAACGTTATCGTGGACGGAATGTAACAAGCGTCTTCATTATATTACCAAACATTTTACTACCCTGTATGTATCGTTTTGTCGTGGACGCTCACGGTAAGACCGTTACGTTAGAAATTATAAAAGCGCACATTACGGAGTGTTTTACACTTTGAAATAGCTGAATGGTAGCAAGTTAACAAAAAAATGTTCCTATCTACATAATGTACAGTCAACAAAAGAGATATCTAGGCAGGGTAGAGTAACATATTTGTCTGTGAATTGCTTCATGTTCAATTTTATATATATTACTTTGTTTTTGCAATACTCCTACATTGTAACACACCAACACAAAATTGTATATTGTCACGAAATTGAACATGAAGCAATTCACATACAAATATGTTAGTATACCCTGCCTAGATATCTCTTTTGTTGACTGTACATCCATATTACTAATAATAAAGCTGAAGAGCTTGTTTTTTTGTTTGTGTGTTTGGAGAAGCGAATCTCTGGAACTACCAGTCAGATTTTAAAAAATCCTTTTGCATTTGTTAGCCCAACTTTTGAGGAAGGCTATTAATCACGCTAGGACTCTTATGAGCCGGCAAAAAAGAAAAAAAGTCTAAAAAAACGCTGGGCAAAAACCAAGTAATGGCGCGGGCAGGCGTTGCAACGCAACGGGGTGGGTATAAAAAGAATAGTCCTGACTGACTGACTCATCAACGCCCAGCCCAAACCGTATTACCTAGAAAACTGAAATTTTGCACAGATATTCTCTTTATAATGTAGACAAGGAATAAGGACATTGACGTGTTAAGAGTAGAGCACCACCTTAAACACTTTGCGTTATCAGGCCGGTAATAACGCTGGTTTATATTTAGTAACTTACAAGGTAAGAGTATTGATGAGACAGGCCTTGCTGCAGTTTTACACATACTGAAAAACCGAAAATAATATTGTGATTTCGAACTAACAGTGACAGTTCAAACAAAAATTCTACTAAAACTGCGCTCTTTTTTCACCACTTACATAAATTGGTACTGTTACTTCAGCAGACACAGAAGAGCCAGGTTGTGTCACTTCAGTTTTGTTAACTAACAAATTACTCATGCAAATCTGTCCACTTTCCATTCTTTCGTCGCTCTATATGACTATACCTTGTCTGATTCATACTTTGAGAATGATACTATGCCCAATTTCCCCCACATCGATCCTTGGTCCTTGGGGTCGCTAATAATCTATTCAATTATCTTCACAGAATAGACTGCGCATATGCTTGTATGTGTGTATGTGTGCCAATGGGATCCGTTTCTAGGATAATGCTCAGGAATGATAAAAGCGATCCACTATTAGGTTAAATTTATTGGAACGTAGTCGAGTTAATTCCATTAGGGTTAGTTTGGTTCTTTTCGTATTTAGGGTTCCGTACCGCAAAAAGAAAAAAACGGATCCCTTATAGGACCACTTCGTTGTACGTCTGTCAGTCTGTCAAGACTCTTTTTCTCAGGAACGCAAGCAAGTATCATGTTGAAATTAATATCAAATACGTAAGTTTATGGTCCTTAGGAGCTCTAAAAATATCAAGCTTCAAAGTAAGCGCAATAAAAAATATGGCGATTTATGCGACATATTTTGATACTCGCAAGTAAATCAAAACCTATAGGATATTTCCCTTTGACCTAGAACCATGTTTGGCAAGAAGCAAGGTCTCACAGCACTCTTTTATCACATAAATAAATTGTTTGTAGTTCTTTTCTGGCGAAATGTGGGTGTACTAGAGGTACACCTCTGCCCAACCCTTCGGAGAAACAAGGCATGATGTTTTACTTAAAAATAGTTTTTTGCGAATGCAAACTTAAATTTGCAGTTGAAGAATTGTTCGTGATGTATATCTATGTATTGGAGAACATGTTTTTCAACTACAATGTCAAGTTTGTTTATGGGATAAATTCTTTTCAACTACGGAACCCTTCATTGTGCGTGGTCTGACACGCACAATGAACGTGGTCCGATACGATTTCGGTCAAGATTTTTGTTGCGTGATTTTTTTTTTATATTTCCCATACATTGAGGTAATTAGATTGGTCCAACCATAAGAATTACTGTATCTATTGAGATTGTTAAATATCTAAGGATATTCTCAAAAGTAAAACCTATTTATGACAGAATTATAGGTATTAGTTCCTCAGGTTTTCCAATTCTAGTTAATTCTCGTCTTAAAACATTCTCTCAGCCAGCAAAGCATTCGCAGAAAGCTCGGCCATTTCAATTCACTGAAAGACCGCCATTACCGTCTTCAACCAACTAATCCTTTCCATTGTATTTTCATTCCGCCAACCAAAAAGATTTTAGAGAATTATTATAATAAATTTATTCTTCTCATCTACATAATATCTCGGGCTAGGAACACACCTGCGAACTGTGACGTGTCTAGCATGAATTTATTTAGCGCATTAGCGCTGCTACGGTGTGACATGTGCGAACACGGGTGCACTTTGCATTTGAATGTTCAAAATGAGTAGTACACTTCTGGACACATCTATTGGCCCACCTTAGAGTTTAGGTTTCGATGGCCCCTACCGAAATATGATTGCTAGATTGAACAAAAACTGTTGATGCAGTTTTAAACCTGATACATTTTACCATCTTTTTCGATCGTATTGTTTTAAATTTGAATTCAGAATACCATACGACATGGAGCTACGCCTAACAAGTCGGATATGCGCCTTGTTAAAGGCAATTGATTTTTGAATAAAAAACATGTTTTATCAAATAAAGGTTTAATTTAATAACGCGTGTTGCCTCCATGGGCATCTACCACAGCTCTCATACGATTAGGCATAGAGTTTATCAACCGCTCTATGAAATTTTGAGGGATCATCTCCCATTCCT
This sequence comes from Cosmia pyralina, assembly GCA_946251885.1. Classification (NCBI taxonomy): domain Eukaryota; kingdom Metazoa; phylum Arthropoda; class Insecta; order Lepidoptera; family Noctuidae; genus Cosmia; species Cosmia pyralina. Next base: position 7,817,658 of record OX276346.1, on the reverse strand, counting down.
CTTCTATGGCAGTTTTCAACTCCTGCATCGTCTGGGCAACTGGCTGACGAGCCCTAACACGTCTTTTTAGCTCGTCCCACATGTGCTCAATGGGGTTCATGTCTGGGCTTCTGGCTGGCCAGTCCATAACTGTGATGTTCACATCCCGACGATATTCTCTGACGATGCCGGCCGCATGGGCTCTTGCATTATCATGCATAAAAAGGAAATTTGGGCCCACATAGTCCGCGTATGGTATCACGTGAGGTTCTAAGCACTCATGAATGTACCTTTCAGCATTAAACGTTGGCAGCCGTGGTCCTGTAACAACCTCAAGTTGAGTTTTGCCGCTCGCGGATATACCGCCCGAGACAGTCCATGAGCCACCGCCATAAGCAACCCTCTCTTCAAAGCAGCATTGTGCGAAACGCTCTCCCTTACGTCGGTAGACCTTCTTCCTTCCATCATTGCCATGTAACACAATTTTAGACTCATCAGAAAAGAGTACACGGCTCCAATCTTGCTGTGTCCAATTTAAATGACTGCGTGCGAAATGAAGGCGCGCTGTTCGGTGGGCTCGCGTTAGTTTGCGGCCATTAGCTGGCTTGTGTGGTACCATATCGCGTTCTTTTAACCTTCTCCGAACAGTTCGAGCGCTCACAGATACTCCGTGGAAGTCGCGAAGTTGGTTTTGTATCTCAATGGAGGTAAGGTGACGATTTCTCAAGCTGGTCGTCACGATGAATCGATCCTGCCTTTCAGTTATGACCCGAGATCGTGGCCTTCCTTGGCGAAGAACAAAGCCGCCAGTCTCTAGGTACCTCCGATAAACATTTCGGACCGCAGATCGACTTAAATTAAGTTGAGCACTCACGTTTCTTTGGCTGTGTCCGGCCTGAATAAGTGCCACAGCTTGGGCGGCGACTTCAGGTGAAGTATCCATAGATTATTGATAGAACCTCACCTTAATGTTAAGAATAAGTAATGTTTGTTGCAAAACCAAAGATATCAATCACTTTTTCAAGAATTAAATCCAAGTAAACCAATAAAACCAAGTTTTCTTAGTATTCGATTGTTTGATATCAACAAACAGGCTCCAAATTGTCTTTTGTTTCTTTAAATTCTGTGTTCGAAATTCAAAAAAAGACTATTGAATGAAATTGTGAATGTGCCAGGTTCAAAACTGCAGAAAAACTTTTTGCTCGACCTAATATAAAATTTTAGCTAGGACCAAACGAAACTGAAAATACAAGGTGGGCCAAAAGATGTGTCCAGAAGTGTATTAATAATCGTGGAATCCTGCCTTTATGACCTTCGTTTGATCTTCGTAAGTGAATAGAACATTCGAGAGGAATACGTGATTTTAGTTAAGTAGGAGCAGTGTCTGCATGTTTTATCGACGTCTGCTGGTTTTATGGTCGTCTAAATAAACAAAATCAGACTTTTACATGCACTGTGCTGGTGAGAAACTAAAGTATTTAGAGAACATGCGTCGAATAAAAAATAATTGGGATTGTAGTTACAGTCTGTACTATATAAAACTTTTAATAAATAAAAAAGAACACTTAAACTGACCCGAGATTATTATTTTTTTTTTAAAGAAGCCATTTTATGTAACACAAAAAACTTTTTTACAAAACGTAACAACCGACTTCCAAAAAAAACACAACAAAGTGAAAAATAAGTTTAATTTCGGAAGTCGGTGTCTTTGGTTTTGTAATTTAATTTTTTTAGAAGTCGGTTGTTATTTTTTGTAAAAAGTTTCTAATTTTCTTTTTTTAGATGTGTGACCCACCACCAACCACTATCACCAACTGCAAAAGTAAATAGAACGTCTTCCAGATAAAAAGTGGGAGTTTGAGTTAGCTTCAATAATACGTATTAATGCACTGATTTCCAAGATACAGGTTTTTACCTAGTTTGGAATTCAGGAGTCATATAGTTTTACCCGTTTACTCACTTACATTATTGTAACCTAGTTTTTAAGAATATAACTGTATTAGGCTATATTTTATTGAGTCCAAATAAACGTTATTATTTTTTATTATTTTTTTCTAACTACCCCAGCAAAGTGAATAATATTTACATGGAACCAACTTCGAGGTGTACAGAATAAAAGAAGCATTTTTCAAATGGCACAACTCTGGTAAACAATGTTTTCATTGTTTAAAAAAAAAAAGTATATTTGTCGACTTGAGAACCTCCTCCTTTTTGTTTTCGCCAATTATAAACGAATAATAAAATACTATTTTCTACACAAAACTTACCTTAGAACTAATGGATTTCCAACAATTTTACAACCTACACTGAGCTTATTTGCACACGCAAGTATATAAATACTTACCTTGCACAAACTACTTAGAATACTTTAAGCTCTCTTCGGTTCGTAGACAAAACTTTCAAAGTCTTTGAAGCGAGATCGAGTAAGCACACAGTTTTCCCAAAAGATTTCAAAGATGAACTTTGAAAAAGAGAACAAAATTGTAAGTTTGTTTCTTTTATAGCAGAATAGAACGTTTATTTTAGAGTGTAGGTAAGAAATGGTTTTCTCTAGAGTTCGTTTTTTTGGCATAAAGTAATTTCGATATTACTTAAACTAATTTGGATAAAGTAATCAAATTTAAACCCTCTGTATCCCAATTTATTGGGGGTAGCGCAACATGTCTTTTTCTTCCATAATTCTCTTTTTTTATAGTCATCAACTCTCCCTTTCTAGCCATATCATCTTTCACACTTCTTCTTCTTTTCTTTGGTCTTGCCCTACTAGTATAGCCATCCACAGTCATACTCAAAACTTCACCGGTCCACTCAAACCTTCATCGGTAGTCATGGGCATCACATGCCCATGACTACCGATTTCCACTTATGTGGTGCATAAAACATTTTGTTACATTAAAGATTTTGCCCCTCTAGTGGTAAAGGAACAAAAGCCCCGATGCAAGGTGGGTTGGTATCAGAATACACGGAAACAACAAACTATCTCCAACAACATATACATTTATATAGCCTAACCAAAATTAAGTAGGTGACAATAACAGTAACCTAAGGTATGCCAGCCAGCTTAAACTCCAGTTCGTAGGAACTAGGGTCGTGGGGGGTTGGTGATAAACCGAGTACGGTTCCGTGTAAAAGGTTAAATTAAACATGGAGAATAAATTTGAATTATAAGGTATAACATTCCAGTTAATATGAGTGTTATTATTTAATAAATGGGCGCAAGGGACCTTGGGGGTCCCGGATCCCGGAGCCGACGAAGATAGATAGATAAAACATTTATTTGGTGCAAAAGATATAGCACAACACACAAAAGTACAATTAATTAAATCAATATAAAAACAAGATGCCAATAATGAAAACAAAAAACAAAAAAAGAAAAACAAAACGTACATATACAAAAAAAAAAAAAAAAAAAGAAAAAAAAATTGACACTATGACGTAAGTACTTTAAAACAAATTGACATCGATTATACACAGTACGGTGTGCGTCTCAAGGTTGCACCAAATGGGAGTCCAGCTCAGCATGTGTCAGACAATATACCTTTTTTTTTTTTTTTTTTTTGTGGATGGGAAATCATCAAATGACTTCTCCCGCTCTGGGCAGAGCGGGAGGGCGTGTCAGACTTTTACTGACTAAAACCCACCCATGTTCCTTCAGCTGCCCGTGCCAGGGCCACGGTATCTCTTTCGAACTACCCGCGACCCCGGCGGCATCGGCCCAATTGACCCCGTCACTGCTGACATCTCTTTGAGGCGCGCGTGGAACACAACGCGCCGTCGACCCGGGCCTGGTCCTTACCGAACGGCGAGCTGCCCATTACTCGTCGTCCGCAAGCCCGCGCCTACGGTGGCCGGGAATCGGCAATCGATTCCCGCCGCCCAGGGCGTCTCCTACGGCGGCTAGGGGCGCGAGGGCGCGGCTGTTGCCTCTCCCTCACGCGTTCCGCTTCCTCCTTCGCGAGCATTACTGCTTCGCAGAAGGAGGTGACAGCCTCCCATGCACTCTCGCTCCGCACCATGGCCTGGACCAGGTTTGGACGCGAGAGATCGCCGCCGCCGATCGCCTCCGTGAGAACACGGCGGTGCTCCGCCCAAGCCGGGCAGACCTCCACTGTATGCTCCACCGTGTCCTCCGGGCGATCCACACAATGGTGACACCCGGGCGTTTCCTCCCGCCTTATCCGAAACAGGAACCTCCCGAAACAACCGTGTCCGGTGAGGACCTGCGTCAGGCGGAAGGTGAGGACGCCGTGGTGCCTCTCCAACCACTCCTCAAAGAGGGGACTTATCGCCGCAATTGTGGCGTGCCCAGCGCTGGGTTGCGACAATCGCACTCTCCATGCCGCCATGAGATCCCGCCGGAGCTCTGTCCGCTGTACCGTGATTTCTCGCGGCAGCGGAGTTACGCCCCGGCGTTTCGTCTCCTCGCGCCACTCCCACACGTGCGCGAGGACTTTTGCCTCCAGGTCCCATGGCGGTAATCCGGCAAGGAGGCTCGCCGCCTCACAGGAGACAGTGCGGTATCCCCGGACTAGCCGGATGGCCATGACCCTCTGGGACGCGTTCAACCGGCGGGCCGGTCGCAGCCTCAGGGAACGCGCCCACACCGGCGCTCCGTAAAGGGCCATGGCAGACAATATACCTGACGCTGATATTCTGCTGGATCCCTGCAGTAACATACGGACGTCGAGCAGACGAGATTAATTGCTGTTGCAATAAAGAGTTATGCGCGGAGTAAAATTGTGTAAGTACCCGACATTTTAATTATGTATACATTTGCAGTAGCTTCGCATTGGGAAACATTGTTGTTCGTAGGTGTGTTGATTGTGTTTAGACTTAAGATATAGTATTTTATTAATTTATACACATATATATAGTTTTATGTAGATTAATGTGTAAATGAATAATATTATAATTATAGTGGCGCAGGTGCGAAGATGTCCAATAAACTTCGAGATGAACGTAAGTGTCGGACCCGGAGTCCATAACTTAAATTTTGTTGAAGACCGGTTTCCATATTTTAAAACCAGTCAGGTAATAAACCGGTTTTTATATACACTGTATGTAAATAAAAAAATAGGTTAAGGGGAAAAAAAACCGTCCCGCCAGCGCTATCGCTAGACGGACTCTGCCAGCCGCACGGTAATCTCCGCAGGAGGCTTCAAGCTCTCGGTCTCGCGTCCAGGCCCCAGCCACTTCTCTGAATCTTGGCGGCGAGACGAATCTCTCGAGGTGCCTCTCGGTTGATTAAGGGTAAAGACACTTGACTGCAAGACCCTCGACAGGCTGGAGAGCTAACTGTAATGCGCTGTTTGGAAATCCTTTTAAGACATGAAATAAGATTTCATGAGTCACTATATCGTGTTCCTCGGAAATAAAATCTCACTTTCCTCAATAATACGTCACGGACAACAAACAGGAACCATACCGACTATTTATAAAACCTCTTCCCCTTTAGGTAAAATTCTTTTAAGAACACTGAAGATAAATATTACACCACGATACTTAATTCTTTAAAATCACAAACAACTGTCCAACATGAAGTTTAAATGCTGAAACAATAATACTTTTTTAAGATCCCGACTAATAAACAAATTATTTGGTAATTTGTAATATCAAAATTTGGTGATTAAACTTGATTGGGCTAATTTTCGGCAAGTTTAGCATGTAAAACCCACAACACCATGTCACAGATTAAATATGGATTTAGTTGACATCGAACTTTCGAGAAGGTGGTCCATATTGAAAAAAATAATCTACTTCTGCTTTGGGTTAGTTCGTTTATTATGTATTTTTACCAAAAGCTGAAAATTATTAAGGATTAGTCTATACGATATTATTTCTATAGTTACCAACCAATATGATAAAATTAACTAATACCGATTAAAACTGCAACTTTGAATTGGCAACCAACAGAGTTCGCCGCTAGCTGTCAAAAATGACGTTAAACTGTATGACAATTGAAATGTAAACACTGGCAACTTAATTACAAGATTTGATCTAATTTATTATGTAAACCTGTTTAATAGGGTTTTGAAAAGTGATTTATCGTCAAAAAATGTTACTAAAGAGTCTAGTGACGAAATACAGTTGAAGGTACGAATCCTTCTTTCAATTTCAGGCATTGTATAAACTATGATGGAATATTTTACTTGGAAACGTCTATGTATAATCTCAGGTAAACGCTACTGGTAATTGGGACGCACCTGTGAAATACCAACCAGTGGTAGGTCCAAAAAATACACTAAAATCCTTACCTTTTACCACAACGGTGACTGAAAAGTTGTCTTTTCAGTCACCGGTGTCACTTTAAGACTTCCTCCTATTTTTATTAACGTCGATACAACAAACAAATAAAAATAATTTAGATAAGAAACCGTAAAGTTTTCAAAATTCGTCTAAACAAAATCAATCAATCTACCTAGCCTTTCCCTAATTATGGTGGGGTCGGCTTCCACTCTAACCGAATGCAGCTGAATACCAGTATTTTATATGGAACGACTGTGACCTCCACAACCCGGTAGCTGGGTAATACGATACCTCTTGGTAGGACTGGTTGTCAGACTTTCGGGCTTCTGACGACTGTCAAAGATTCACGAATGACAGCCGGGACCAACAGCTTAACGTGCTTTCCGAGGCACGGAGGAGTCTCAGTATGTAAAGATGGTCACCCAACCACGGACTAACCCCGGCAATCGTAGCTTAACCTGATGAATCGATCCGTGAGGCTGTTATTACTTAGCCACGAACTCCTCTTAAGAATTCTCTTTAAAACCAGCACTTATATTAATTTTTGACTGACGCTCGTTTTATACTTTAAATTATTAAGTAGGTAAGTACAAAAATAAACCTCAAATCCAGTGCACCCGCAGTTGAGAGCTCGAATTGCATTTTAAATATTGCAACCTGCTCTTATTTCCATGTTAAACATAATTAAATTACCTCGGAACAAACCAACTATCTGTTTAACGGGCTCGCAAATTGATGCAAAATTGTTTTCGTATGTTTGTGGCACTCCACCGATACAACTGGATAGGATTTACTTCAGTGATTATTACGGTTAAATCAAATAGAAAATTATTCTAATATATAATTTATATATATTTTGAGGGGCTCGTGGTTAAATAATAACGGACGCACGGGCCGATCGAAGGTTAATCTACGCTTGCCGCGGTCGGTTCGTGGATGGGTAACTATTTATACGACAATGAGCACATATTCCATACTAGCTGTTGTCCGCGGCTTTGCCCGCGTGAATGTCGGAAATTATGCCACGGGAACCTACTACCGGGATGAAAAGTATCATAAATCTTAATTTAGGTTATAAACTATCTATATACTAAATTTCATCCAAATCCGTTCAGCCGTTTTTGCGTGATTGAGTAAAAGAAAAAGAAAGAAAGAAAACACATTTATTTAGCACAGACTAAATTAGAGGCAAAACAAAAAAGTAAAAAATAACAATAAAATTTTTAAAATCTACATTTGCGATGCAACAACAACAAAAAATAAAAAATACAATGCAGGAAAGTGTGCCTCATGGCTGTGCCAAAAAGGCCCAGTTCAGCAAAAAAAATGCCAGACAACTAGTGCCTGACGCTGGTTTTCAACTGGACCGAAGTGTGAGGTGACGGACGTAAATCAGTTTTATACTGCAACGTGTGATGTATACTTACTTAAAATAAAATAAAAAAATAAAAAATAAGTTTGTGTCAAATAAACGTACATAAATAATGTGATATTGTGTCAGAACAAAAAACCTGTTTAAACGATGCCAGACTTCCACGCGCTAACACATCGTGGTTAGCAATGCAGTAAGTTGGAGATTGAGATAAACGTTTATTATAATGTGTTGTATTGTAATCATTATGAGGTCTCACATACGCCAATGGGACGAAGCGATTCCGCGGATACCGCAACAACAATCTCCGAGCCGAAGCGTATGGGACAATGAGCCAGCAAGCCGAGTCGAGCGTTAGGATGAGCGAGAACAATCCCCAGCAACTGTATAGTATAACAGCAGCTATTTAAATTCAATTTTCGTGCAACATTCACTGACAAAAAAAAACTCTGATACATACATAAGTGGATGGGTATGTACATACATTATATAATTGAGACATTTAGTGTGACCAAATCCAACTTCTGTTGCTCTTCTATGAGGTACTGCCGTAAGCGTCGTCTAAAAGCGCCTATCGTGTTAATAACTCTAATCGGTGGTGGCAGGTTATTCCATATTTTGGAAGCCGCATAACGAAAACTGCCTCTAAAAGCGGCTGTACCCTGAGACCGAGTCGTGAGTTGCTGCGAGCATTGCCTTCTCCCGCATTCCCGTCTACTCGCCACCCAACTTAACTTGTTGTATAGATAGTCCGGTTTTTGATATTTAACCACACCAAACAGAAGGCAAGCCAAGTGCAGTTTGCGTCTGGACTTCATTTTAAGAGTAAAGTGCCTGTTCAGAAATGGTGTTACATGGCTTCTGCGAGGAATATTGTAACAAAACCGAGCACAAGCGTTTTGTACCCTTTGGATGAGGCGTTCTGTACGAGCTAGTAGGCGCGGGCCGTAAACCGTGTCAGCGTAATTCAACCTAGACAGCACCAGGGTTTCTACTAGTTGTTCCCGTAGCCTTTCAGATAAATAAGGCCTCATATTGTACAGAACCTTTAGGCGATAAAAACAGTTCCTAACCGAGTCAGCTACGTGTTTCTCAAAACGAAGGTCTTTGTCCATAGTAACACCCAGATTCCGCGCTTCATACACTCGCTCAATAGGTTCGCCCATAAGTTCCAAGTCAAAAAACACAGGTAGTCGAGCCAGCTGTTGTCTAGTGCCGACTACCATATATTTAGTTTTTGTTGGATTTAATGACAGGCAGTTCTCCTCCGACCAGGCAGCGATTCTCCTATGATCGTCGTTTAGATCCTTAATGGCTACATCGTACTCGTCTGGTCCAAATGATATATAAAGTTGGACATCGTCGGCGTAAATATGGAACTTGCATCTTTGGAGACATTTTATAATATCCGCACAGTACAGGATAAAGAGAATCGGTCCCAATATAGAGCCCTGCGGGACTCCTCTTTCTACAGAAATAAGTGTCGATCTAAGGGTAGTGCCGTCACCCAAACGCAAGTCAACAAGTTGCTCTCTGTTACTAAGATAGCTGCGGAACCATTGCGTAGCGCTGGGGTCGAAACCGTAATACTTTAACTTAGATAGTAATAGCGGTATGTTTATTGCATCAAATGCACGCGAAAAATCAAGTAAAACCAGTATTGTGCACATTCCCCCATCTTGGGCAGATAATATATTGTCAGTAACATCCAGTAAAGCAGTAGATGTACTGCGCTGTTTTCTGAAACCTGACTGTAAGTCAGGTAGAATGTTATTTTGTTCCAAAAAAGATGTTAGCTGGCGGCCAACGATCTTTTCTAATACTTTGGATAGACATGGTAATATACTTATAGGGCGTAGGTCTTTAAAAGTAGATGGATTAGAATTTTTTGGCAAGGGCCTAACGGAGGCAATTTTCCATATGTCAGGAAACGTAGACGATTCTATGGAGCGGTTTATTATGTCTGTTACAACATTTAATGTGTGTGGCAGAGTCATGTTAATCATATCTAGTGTAATGTTGTCGTAACCTTCTGCGTTACTTTTAAGGTTCGAGATAACGCGAGAGACGTCGTTCTCTTCCACTGGAGTGATTGCGAAAATTTCTTCACCATGTCTATGATTTTCATAATAGCTCATAAGCGATGTGCTTGCCACGGGGTTACCGGGGACAATTAAAAAGTTGTTATTAATTAGGTCAGGATCTGTGAAGTGCGACGGAAGGTCTTGTCTAGGCTTATAGGGTGATAAGGTGGATTTTAGATTTTTCCATAATAATTTAGGGTTGTTTATTCTATTGTTTATGTTGTGCTTAAAATACGCTACTTTTTCATTGTACAACGAAGTAATCACCAAATGTTTGAAATCTTTGTAATATATTTTTTTGAATCGGCTTTCGTTTTCCTATAACTACTAAGTGCGTCATCACGTAAACGCATCATAACTTTAATTGTATCTGTAATCCACGGATATGACTTTTCTCTTACAGTACACGTCTTTATCGGCGCGTGAACATCAAACAGGGAAATTATATGGGTGTTAAAGACATGCACCATATCATTAACGTTGTCAAGCGTCGAAATAATTCCAAAATTTAAAAACGATAAGTCCAAATTAAAACTTTCAGTACACACATTTTTAAGAGGCCGAAATTTTACAAAGTATGGTTTAAACTTATCACGCTTAATCTGAAATTCACCAACTACAATAGAATGACCGTTGATTGCACCAAAAGGTTCTACCGATGTATTTCTTGCTCTCAGGTCAGTACATAGGAGATCGATGAGAGTTTCACTGGATGTTGTAAAGTGGGTAGGAGTTGTGACCAATTGTGAAAGACTGAGGCAATTCAAAAACTCATTAATATTTTTAGTTTTTATACCGTTCGTGTCTAGCAAATTGACATTGAAATCGCCAAGTAATATGTAGTTGTCGCAACTTCCCAGTGAACTAATAGAATCCGTTAGAGCATCTAGGAAAAGAACAAGATCATGCCATGGTGGGCGATAGGCTGTACCTATAGCAATTTTTTTCCCGTTTAATGAGATCGTCAACCACATTTGTTCGACCGATTCGAACCTTGGATCGACTGCACCGGTCCATGTACGCGCGCTCAGACCCCGCCGCAGATAAAAGCCGACGCCCCCACCACGTCCCGAGCGCACACTCGGCGGCCGCGGCGTGTGGCGCAGACGGTAGCCCGGCACCACCGGAGCGCGCCCCTCCTCGCCCGGACGCAACCAGGTCTCGTTAATGGCCATAACGTCAAAACAATGCCTATCGATTGCACCTATCAAGTTATCATGACCTGTACCCAATGAACCAGCATTAAGAAAACCTACTTTAAGAAACTGATCTCCCTTAGTCATCATTATAATAACATGAAACAATTCCGAAACCCAGCAATATCAATACTATCAATATATCTATACAATTCAATTCTAACTTCATATAATATTATTAGTATTAGTCCAATTGTAAATATATAAACAATGAATATAAGAAAATGAAAATGGAACAAAGGTTTTATGCTAGGGTATATAAATAATAGTTTTGTAAATAATTGTATTGCCAAAGTATATAGTAATTTTAAAATAAATAACAAACATCCAAACATACAAACTTTCACATTTATAATATTATAGTAGGATTGCCTCGGAAAGAAGACTACCGTGGATCCCGGCTATCATTCGTGGATCTTTGACAGTCGTTACGGGTAGTCAGAAGCCCAAAAGTCTGACAACCAGTCTTACCAAGGGGTATTGTGTTACCCAGTAACCGGGTTGTGGAGGTCAGATAGGCAAAAATACTGATATTCAGCTGCATCCGGTTAGATTGAAAGGTGACCACAACACAGTTGGGAAAAGGCTAGGCAGATGGTGATGATGACACACTCATAATGCTTCACGAATTAAACTTCAAGTTAATCAATAAGTGAGATTGCATTCGTAAGAAAATCCTGTAATATATCTTCAAAAAACCTACTACCCCATCTTAAATACCTAATGGGCAAACTAGCTTTCATAAATCACTGAACACGACCGCCTCGGGGTTCGTCAATCGACAAGTGAAAGATAGCCCGCATTAAACAAGCAAATTACACCCAACTTGTCCGTATAAGTAGCAATACATCTCCATATTTCACAGTCTTACATAATAGCGTTGATGATCAAACGCCATAACGCTTATATAACATAGGAAGCAGTCCATTTCAGACCAATACATGTATACTGTGGCAAAAACCGAACGTAAATGATGGCTCACTAGTCATTAATCATATCTGCAAATCGTAACCGAGACCGCCTTATACCAGATATAACCGGATATATCCAGAACACCGCTTAACAATATGGTGTCCTTGTAATAAAATTGGAATAATGGCAAATAAAAGGTTCGGTTGTTATTTTTACTGGGGTTAACAGCAAATTGTGTCAATGGCGCTTTAAAGCCGATTTTGGTGAAAAATGTTCTAATATTGGTTTTAGCAGAGGTTAGGTATAACGTTTACCGTTGTTTTTTTATTAGGTACGTGATTTTATCTTTCTATTTTTCTCTTATAATACAATATTTAAAATGTTACATTATTTATTGAGGTATGCATTTATTTTGAAGGCTGAAAACTTATTGCAACAGTAAGATAAACGTATAAAATAAAAATAAATAATCTTTGGAAATAAATTATTTTCTTTAACAAGCTGGAAGTTGCGTTGCAGAATAATCCTTAATATTTTCTGGTACTAACGCGACATGTTATATGGGACACTATGTATAATGTCCCACTTTAGCAACGTGCCATACAAAGCCACCATTTTGTAGTTTAAAACGTGGTGCTTAAAATAAATGGTGGTTCCTGCAATTAGTTTTCGTTATACGTTTAAAGGATAGCGCATACAAGAGACGCATTAAATAGAAAATAGTATCCAGTTACCTGAATATATTAATTGAATATCAGTTAAACTTATAGTCCACTTTTGCTTAAATAAAGATTTTAACTAAAAGCTATTTGTAGAAATAACAGCAGTAGTACATCTTACCATTACGCAAAATCAAATGCATTGACAAACAGAAGCACCCTTCTGAATAAAAAATAAACCTTCATAAACGAACTACGAAAAAGGTCGAAAAAATATTGAAAACGACAAGATAAAAATAGCGGCAGTAAATCGCAATAATAAAGCAAGCGAAGCACTAAATAACTACAAATCAAAACGCATGGCACAACCACAGAATAACAGAAGGTCGACTCCATACAATAATTGAAATCAAACGCACACATAGACACGCTTCACGTACAGTGGGTGCAAGCGCACTCTTGACTGGCATTCGTCCAAGATTGCTATACGTAGCCCGTTATACGTATAAAGACATACAAACAGGTGCACCTGTTTTTGCTGGTGGTGGTTTTTGTGTACAGTCCGCGAGGTCTAAGCTGAGCTTTGCATTTGTGTGAGTGCACATAGATAGTGTAGGTGTGACGTCCGGCCTAGAGCGCGACGCGCCCTTTGTTTTGTTAAAAACCGTGGAAAACCGGTTTATACTGCTTTTTGGCAATCGGCCTGAGGCGCGGTGCGTCGCCGTCGCTCGCGCGACGCAACTCCTCTTCTCTAAAGAAACACACACACACACCAACACTAATGTTCACTCGCACATATGCAAATCCCAGATGGGCAGCTCACCGTCCGGTAAGGACCAGGCCCGGGTCGACGGCGCGTTGTGTTCCACGCGCGCCTCAAAAAGATGTCAGCAGTGACGGGGTCCAATAGGGCCGATGCTGCCGGGGTAGCGGGTAGTTCGAAAGAGATACAGTGGCCCTGGCACGGGCAACTGAAGGAACACGGGTGGGTTTTATTCACTAAAAGTCTCACACGTCCTCCCGCTCCGCCCAGAGCGAGAGTAGTCATTTGATGAATTCCTATCCACAAAAAAAAAAAAAAAAAGGCCTCGCGGACAGTACTTACCTATCTTTTTTGCGGCACAACCCTATCTTTGGCCATAACACACGAATGACGTGTCGCCATCTACTGGATCACATGCGCATTCCGATCACGTGCGAATCATCACTTACGTGTTTGTAAGGGTGCCTTGTACTTGCGAGGAATTTCGCAATTTTCGAGTGAGTTTTTTGAAGAAAATTGGTGTGTTGTGGCTGTGTCGTGTGGAGGAAAGCATATCACACTAATATTATAAAGGTGAAAGTTTGTGAGTATGTGTGTGTATGTTTGTTGCTTCTTCACGCTTAAACGGCTGAACCGATTTGAATGAAACTTGGTATGTAGATAGCTTATACCCTGGATTACTTTTTATCCTGGTCTACGTGGATGAAACCGCGGAGCGCAGGTAGTTTATTATAATATACACTTCCGTTACTTCTAGAATTGTTACGATAAGTTAAATGAAATGTTACAGTTTACAAGGTGTTGGCTATAACTTAGTGTCATGATGGTAAAGAAAATGAGATTAGTTAAGGAGATTTCTTTATTCAGCACAGATTAAAAAATATTGAGCCCAGTAAAACCTGTTCATTTTATTTAATTCTATTGACCATTATCGTGGTGGTGGTTATGTGGTAAAGTTACAAATTAACGATTTTCGGATTTTTTCCTTTACTTGTGCTGGGAGACCTTGTTTCTCGCCAAATTTCATGATTCTAGATCAGCGGGAAGTACCCTTTATGTTTTGATTAACTTTTTTTTTATTGCGTTGACAAGGGATTATAGGCCTACGTATTTGTTATTAATTTCAGCTTGATACCTACGCGCGTTCCTGAAAAAAAGGGTCTTGACAGACTGACAGACAAACTGACGGAAAACGAAGTGATCCTATAAGAGTTCCGTTTTTCCTTTTGAGGTACGGAACCCTAAAAAGAGACTAAAAGTACCTAAAATAATAGAGGCTAACTTGAAAATAGTTTCCGACCTACATTCTAATCTTAAGCCAGACTAGGCTGCGTGTAATGTAATAGTATTCATACCAGGATTAAATGGAAATTAATACGCCTGTGAGCAAGTTCTTAGTTTAATGAGGTCTAAATCAAGCTCAAACCAAATATTATTATAATCTTAGATGTTGGAACTTAGAAGTTTTCTGAGCAACATTAATTTGAATTAACTTTATCCATACTGACTTCTTAGAATATCAAGACTTTTGTGAGATCTTTATCTATACTTATTAAAAAATGAAATCGCTTTTTGTGTCTGTCTGTGTGGCCGCGTTGTTCTTCTAAACTACGCAACGGATTTTGATGCGATTTTAACTATAATTTAGAAAATTTATTCCGGAAGGTTTAAATGTATAATACATTAATATTTAACTTAAAACCGTGCGAAACAGGGTCGCTAGTATATTATAAAAATGTATGTGAGAGGAGCTTCTGGCTAAGTAATAACAGCCGCACGGGTCGATCCATCAGGTCACGCTCGCGGTCTACGCTTGCCGGGGTCGATACATACCAATACTCCTCCGTGCCTCGGAAAGCACGTTAAGCCGTTGGTCCCGGCTGTCATTCGTGGATCTTTGACAGTCGTTACGGGTCGTCAGAAGCCCGAAAGTCTGACAACCAGTCTCGCCAAGGGGTATCGTATTACCCAGTTACTGGGTTGTGGAGGTCAGATAGGCAGTCGCTCCATGTAAAATACTGGTATTCAGCTGCATCCGGTTAGACTGGAAGCCAACCCCAACATAGTTGGGAAAAGGCTAGGCAGGCTAGGCAGGCAGTATGTGTGTATGATGTTCCGTATAACAAGTTGGGCTAGTAGGTTGTATCAGAATGACATCATCAATGCATAGGTCAATGCTGTAGCCCATATTGGATACTCCTGCTACAGAGTTCACGACAAGAGTGGAATATTACTTATCGCCGAAGACTTTTGACATGGGAGATCTATGTTCTCCAAAACGGGTGAACCGATTTTGATGAAATTTGGTATGGAGATACTTTGTACACTGCGAAAGAACATGGACAATTCTTTTGTTTTTTTTTTATCGATCGGGCTACCCATATGAAGCCGGGGTGAATCACTGGTATCAAATATTACCATGCACACAGTCCATCTATTTGTTTCTTTGGTCTTCTCTACTCTTATATTCACATTTATACTCAAAACTTAATTAATTACCTATAGAGAACCTACCAAGTTAAACAATAAAATTCATTTACTTTGATGATTATGAATCCCGAGAAGCATGTAACATGACAATTCAAACTTATTCGCTGAAGTAAAGAGCGCTATTTGAATTCCTATTTGCTCTAATTTCAGTGGTACCCATATGTGCAAAGAGTGTTAACCTTAGCGTCTTTGTCGCTACAACTTCACTTTCTTTGCTACAGATTTTTATTTGCACTCCTATTTTAGTGTGTGCAAGCATGTTTTCCTTCCTTCTTCTTCTTGCTTTCTTCTTTTCTTATATATTTTTTTCTTTTATTGTTTTGCTTTCTTTTATTATCAGATATTTGCTTCTATTCATGTTAATGACTCTTAAATTGTCTTCGACCAGTACGTAACAACCTGGACAGCTTTGTCGTTTGCCTCATTTATGTCTTGGAATCTGCAGGTAGTTCTGCACTCAAACTATAAATAGACGTTAAACTATCAACAAAGCACGTATTACGTTCCTTTAAATGAAACACGTATGCATATGGCTTCCGACCTAAAATAAGCGTTCGAGACGACTAAACAATTATTTTCAAGAAAATTAAAAAGGTAGTGCTTCTCAAATATTCTATTTAGAACCCCTAAGCTGTAGGGGTAGGCGTGCAACACGGAAGAGCCTTTTGTATGTAACGCTACACCTTTATCTCGGCTTCGTGAACAGCCTCCGGAGGTATTCCTCAAGGCAACATTTTTGGGCCATAATCAAAAGGATGCCTTCTTGTTTTTTTTTTAAACATACGCTATCTACTTTTATTGTTCAGGAGAATTGAAAGATTTTCTGGAGAATGTCTGAAATTCTGTATATTAACGTCGTCTAGTAGATAAAATGTGACAGAGATCTAAATTTAGATTTTGTTTTTCCCAAAAAATATTTATTATTTGATACAAAAATTTAAATAATTTTGAGGGCAAATATGTTTTATAATAAAATATCGAAACATCAGAAGAAAAAATAATACAATTTTCTATAAACAAACAACAAAATTTTCTTATTACTCGTCTACCTAAGGATACATTATTGAAAATAAACATTTCAGTCTTGTTCAAATTGAAGCTATCACAGCGTATACAGATTCTATGAAACGACCCATGTTTATTAAAGAAATGAATGAGTAACCTTATTTTTGAAATTGCTTGCATGAGGACACCTAATCAAACAGGGAAATATATACGCCGTGTAATAAGTTCCAACGTACAAGTTATTACGGAGAAAAGGATTCCATTCCCGCGCCAGGCTTAAGACAAAATATACCGCTTGTGTATATAAAGAGGAATGAAGCAAGGAGTCCTGTTGGTTGTTTTAGCTTGTACTTTAGGTTCTTTAATTAAAAGTGTTTATTTTCTACTTCATGAAGAAAATGGCAGTCGTAGGAGAATTAAAATGTTTAATTACTGCATAACATAAAATAAAAAACTTTTTTACAAAAAAATACAACCGAATTCTAAAAACAACACTACAAAGTGAAAAATAACTTTAATTTCGGAAGTCGGTGTCTGATTAAATTGTATTTTAGTTTTTGCCACCGACTTCCGAAATTAAAGTTATTTTTCACTTTGTAGTGTTGTTTTTGGAAGTCGGTTGTATTTTTTTGTAAAAAAGTTTTTATTTTTCACTTTTTAGTGGTTCACATGTGCTTACCCCTTCACAGCGTACCGGCGTGATGATATGTTATGAACTGGTGTAAACAATAAACAGACATGAGATTTCAGCAATCCCAGTCCATTTGCTATCATTTATTGAGGAGTTCCGTTGCCTATCTCAGAAATTCTTCATCAGATCTTCACCAAATTGAAATGGGACTACTCCGAAAAAGTGCTCTTCCTAAAACTATCCAAATCGTTTCAAGTGTGCCTATAAAATTGGAAGAGTTCTCTCTATTTCTCCAGGATCCCACCATCAGATCCTGACTTGATGATCATGGGACCACCTGGGAAGTACACCCTTTCAAAAAAAAAAAAAAAATAATCCAAATCATTCAGCCATCTTCGAGTAATCGGGGAACATACATAAAAAAAGAGGTTCCAACGAATTGAGAACCTCCTCCTTTTTGAAGTCGGTTAAAAAAAGGCCACGGGCCTTTGCCCTGTAGTGGGTTTTTTTTATTTTGTATTAAAAATTTGCTAAAAAAAATGAACGCAATGGTATTTGCTACCACGCATGCTTTAATTTAAAACGAGGATTTTTTAAATAGCTCTACTTAAATGTAACCACACAAAGTGGTAATTAAAACTTAACAAAGTAATTCATGCAAAATTATTGTTGTGGGTTTAACTACAATAATTTGTTTTAATAACATAATAACTGGAGTTGGAACTGAATTAACACCTTACGATAATTCACTCAAATGCAGTTTATTTTAAACTGAGGTACACATCAAAATAATGTATACTCTAATGTTACAACTTAAAAAGGCAATTTTATTATAATCACTCATAATTATTGCTTAGAATAGTGTACGTTATGAATACTTCAGCACACCTTCAGGTCATTGTAAAGTTATGGCGGCTAGCATGCAAAGAATTTCTTTAAGGTTTGTTCATAATACAGTTTTGTGTGTTTTACGGTATGAGGAAAATTTCGTGAGGAAAGTTTTGAGTATGAATGTGAATAATAATAAATAATAATAATAATTTGATTCAGAAAGCCAGACTCCTGGACACGGCACGCATAGTGAGGAGGTTCCTGTTCCCGATACCGGTGGGCTACTATTTTTTTTATATTTTTAAATGTTTTTTTATTATATGTTTTTATAAAAAATATTTTATATATTTTTATTTTATGTTTTTTTAAAAATTTTTAAAAATGTAAATAATATGTTTGTAAATGAAATAATAAATTATTTATTTTTCCAAAAAGTAATGTGCAAAAATAGAATTATTAAATTATTTGAGAGTAGAGAGTCTTAGAGTCTGCTAAGAGAGGTAGATAGACATCAACGGATAAGGCAAATCATAGTCATGTGGGTAATTCTTATTGACCGAGTGAGCGAAGTGACTCTGCTTCAAGTCTGGCGAAATTTGCTTTCGTCTGTCAGTTTGTTGGTACTCCTCTACAGGTCGTATTTTACAACAGATCTGAACGAAACTTGGTATACAGGTTTAACGACTTTATATAATTGTTTTGTCGTCGAGGATTTTTGATTGGAGGGGTACTTCCTCGAAAAGAGGCAAAAAGGGGGCTACTGGATATCTCCACCCTATGAGATCCGATTTCGATGGTTCTTTTTTTATTTGTAAGTTAGTAACATTAAGTTGGTCTCATAAAAAAATGATGAAGATCTGATAAAAAAAAACATGGATACCGGTTTAATTAACTTTGGTGGTTAACAATAATTTCAAAAAGTTTGTGCTCGCAAGGACTACTGTTCGTTGAACTATATCAAATTATCTCGTATCTACACAATCTATAAGAGAACAGCTCTTGCCGAGGTAATAAAAATATAGGAAGTAAGCAAGAGGGCAGAGCAAGGTACGAGGCTGGTCGTAATAGTATAAGCATAATCAGCCTATAACGTTTCCACTGCTGGGATATGGGCTTCGTGCCGGTTGGCGGATGTTATAAGTCCGAAGTTTTGGATCTAGGACATGCCAGTTTCCTCACGATGTTTTCCTTCACCGTTTCGCTGATCATATGTGGAGGCTATTTAAAAATATATTATCACTACATAAAATTAATAAAAAAACTACACAATACAAAAATACATCGGACAAAAAACTGTTCTGTAGTGAGCAGTTTTTTTATTGTGACGCTCCATGAACGAAAATTTAAGTTATCTTTAAAGAAGCAGTTGTTTTACCGAAGAAAGTCTTAACTGGAAAATTAACAGCAAAGACAGTAGCAATAACACTTGCCTTCTCAGTATCATATCAAAACTTAAAATAATCAGATGAAAAGATAAACAGATTGAGCAACTTAGGCCTACCTTTGGAAGTTTCAACTATGAGATTCTCGGGAATTTGGTGTTTACAGAAACACTACCTGTTTATGAAGGCCAGGGTAAAATAAATTGATTATTATAATGGGAATAGTTTTAAAGATTAAAGACAAGTCTTGTAGTGATGCGTTATCAGAACAAAAATGGAAGTTGATATTTAATATTATGTTGTTGAGTATAGAAATACAGTGTTTTCTATAACAGCTTTGGCCTACCTCGACAGGGTGTCAGGGACATCCCTCCAAAGACTGATGGGCTGAATTCAGTATATGATACTAAGATGACCGGTACATTAAATTATTTCAGGAACGCTATGCGTATCCAATAAACCTGATTTGTTTTATTACCTCACACGCAATGTATCGTTACCGTGGCAAAACGCACGTAGCGAACGGCAGCGCAGCGAGCCCTCCGCGCCATTTCACGCGTCGTTCGTTAGAGTATTTCAACATTCATTGCTGATTTTTTTATTTTAGCTGTTTTATTTTAGCTGTTTTGTTTTATAAATGGAGTGCTGCGTACAGAAAATGTAATTTTACATTGAAATAAAGGAATAGTAACTGAAAAAACGATAAAAAAAATAAAATTTTCCTGAGCAATTTTCCGGTGGAATATGATTCAAAATAAGGAGCTGAATTCACCCTGTTAGTTTGCGGAGGGCAGTCCCTTACACCCTGTATATAATATTAGGTCTTTACCTTTGAAATTGCCGTTCTGCAGAACTGGCCATTTCAAATCAAAATAATTTTTGTTTGGCTAAGAATTCTAATTTCAAATTAATTTTATTTTAAAAACATGGATTTTTTTTCCAAAAGTAATCATTTGTTTATTGATTAGTGTTACATTTTCATAGAATTTCAATCTTTTTCGTCATCATGTATACGTTAAAAATTCGAGTAATTATGGAATATGAGTACCGACGTGGCAGCAACGCGGCACAAGCGGCACGCAACATCAACGACGTTTACGGAGCTAACACTACAAACCAACGCACCACTTGTTATTGGTTTGCTCGCTTCCGTTCTGGAAATTTCGACCTGAAAAATGAACCTCGCGGTCGTCCGAAGACTTTGTTCGACAATGACGAATTAAAGGCGATTGTGAAAGCTGATGATACACAATCTACGGCTGAATTAGCAGCAGCTTTCGACGTTAGCGTCAAAACAATATTGGTCCATTTGCGTCAAATTGGCAAGGTAAAAAAGCTTGACAAATGGGTGCCCCACGAACTCAATGATCGCCAGCGCGAAGTACGCGTCGAGACGTGCCTTGCACTGCTCAACAGACACACAAATGAAGGAATTTTGAACCGCATTGTTACCTGCGATGAAAAATGGATTCTGTTTGATAACCGCAAGCGCTCAGCAAGTTGGTTGGATCCTGGTTCAGCACCTAAACAATGCCCCAAACGAAAACTTACCCCTAGAAAAGTGATGGTCACTGTTTGGTGGTCTAGCGCCGGTGTGATTCATCACAGCTTCTTACCAAACGGGGTGAGCATTACTTCAGATGTGTACTGTGAAGAACTGAACACAATGATGGAGAAGCTGGCACATCTCCAACCAGCATTGGTCAATCGCTCGTCTCCGCTGCTCCTGCACGACAACGCGCGACCTCATACCTACTGCACAGCAGACGGTCTCCAAGTTGCAAGAATTGGGGTTGGAAGCTCTCCGTCATCCGCCCTACTCACCAGACCTTGCGCCTACAGACTACTACTTTTTCCAGAATTTGGATAACTTCTTGGCGGGAAAAAAATTCAATACCCGAGACGCAGTACAAAATGCCTTTGAAGAATTTGTTGTCTCCCGTCCAGCTGATTTCTTTAAGAAGGGCATCAATAAACTGCCACTGCGTTGGCAAAGATGCATTGATTGCATGGGTGATTACTTCGATTAATACAAATAAAAAAAGCATGAAAAAAATTCGTTTAAATTTTTTCATACAAAACGG
Organism: Cosmia pyralina; assembly: GCA_946251885.1. NCBI lineage: Eukaryota > Metazoa > Arthropoda > Insecta > Lepidoptera > Noctuidae > Cosmia > Cosmia pyralina. The sequence goes on along the minus strand of OX276346.1, from coordinate 7,796,024 downwards.
CAATTTCATAGGTAAAGACCTATTATATTAAACAAATTAATAGACTTAACGGACGGCCCAACAGATAACGCACAGTCTAAATAGTTGCGTCTAGAATTATGTGCATATGACATCTTTATGTAGTTATAACGCGGCAAGCAATAAGGAAGGATTTTTTAAAATTCACCCCCTAAAGGGGGACGACATGGAAGATCGTCATTTTTGCCGATGAGAAGTCCCATCGGGCTCACGCCAGTAGTGGCCCAGTGGTAACGGCCGCGACTTCCGAGTTGATCTCCCAGAGAGGCGCTTTACTTTGTGTAAATTATTTCATCACCACTGCTCTCAATACGGTGAAGGAAAACAAACAACAACTAAAAATTTGAAGACATGTGATATCTACCAATCCGCACTGGGCCCGTGTGGTAGATTATATCCCCCTCCTTCTCGAAGAGAGGAGGCCTGCGTCCCGGCAGTGGGAACATTATAGGATGATTATACACGGCTTGAAAGCTGATAAAACTAAACACTATAATTCCAAAATAATACACTTACTATATTGCATGTAATATGCACGTACCCTAGCCAACGGAAAAACTTAAACAGTTTTAATAAAACTGCCTGATGAAAGTGCATTAAAAGTAAATTGCCATTTTCAACCGTTCACTAACAAGTTTATGATATAGTGTTTTGTTTTTTAACTTTATTATTTTTTTTCTGACTCGACCATTTTGTTACATGCGATTAGAGTTGCCAGGCGTTTGATTTTAGTCGGACATGGCAGATTGTAACTTTTTTTTGAGGGTAAAAGGATTTTGTTCGGATTTTCACATCATACGCAACATAATATTCTACCGTTGAGCGTATAATCCTGTGACACGATGGAATTATATGCCACTCCTCGTTTCAACGAAAAAAAGGGAGGGAAAAAGGGACCAAGCCGTACTACAAAAAAATTACCACTCTATAGGAATAAAAATTAAGTTTGTCACAAAAAAAAAAGTATTCTTTGAGGTTTACTTATAACTGATCTCCTTATTCTATAACATAAATTTTGGAAACCCTATCATTACTGACCTTTCTTAAATATGGTAGAATCATTTAGTTTATGAAAACGTTAAGATCGGCAGTGAATAGTAGCGCCATCTGTTACATAGACGAGGTTCTATTAGCAGAGATACTGTGCAAGTCGGTTGGTTACATTTACGGAACGTGTACAAGTACCGTGTCTCATTTGCCAAGTTGACTGATGTTTGATTACCTCGTGTTTCATAGCGAATGATTGAACATAAATATTTATACAAAACTGGTCTATGAAAACTTTGACCATTCTTTAGAATCTTGCTGAGCTGTTTTATTTTTAGAAATGAAATCGCACTCAAGAGCTTGCTTTCTGAAATAAATGTAATGATGGTAAGTTGTAAATACTTACACCGCGATTGTAAGTACCTAGTTACCTAAGACGCGAAGGCTAGTACTTACAGCCTGATTGTATGTAGGACCTACACTCCGATACAACTTAGAATCTTTTAAATAGAACACTAAGCCCATTACTAATTTTATCATGACTTAAAACGTAATAATGCCCTATTTTTTCACTGACAATGAAGGAATTCTTCTTTTCTTAGTCACGACTAAAATAACACAGTATATTAAACAAATAAAAACAGTATTTTCAAAGGCGATTTATAATTAAACTTTACGTGGCTATTTTATTCTCGCAAACGCGATTTCAAAAGCTTTACCGACTAATTACCTCTTAGTAAATATCAAATTAGTTCACAATTAATGAGGCATTCCTGTCAACATTCCTTTTGTTTTTCCCTGAAGGTTCTTTCTACGTAATTTAATTATATTTTGAGATAGGTATCTACTTAAAGTATCAGGAATTTTGTAAATTTTTTCCTTGTAACAGCAATAATAAATTCTTTGTTTTAGGTGAGAGGTAACAATGACAAGTGCTATCTAAACATTAATTGTACATTTGATTCTGTTTTTTTTCGGGTCGTTAGAAGCCTGTCAGTCTGACATCGAGTCTTACCAAGGGGTATTGTATTACCCAGTAACAGAAGGCAGTTGCTTTAAAATACTGCTATTCAGCTGCATCCGGTTAGACTGGAAACCGAGCCCAACATTGTTGGGGTAAGGCTAAGCAGATAATTATTACTATAGCATTGAATACATAAACGTGATTACTACGACTTTTTAAAATGAGGATTGGAAAACACGTCATTTTTTTGCTCTTTAAAGACAGTCAATAAAGTCTTATAATATTTTCAGTCTTTTTACAAGTCAATACATTTTCCTTAGCTTTGGAAAATGTCTGGGTTCACAACAAAAAATATTATTAATGAAAACTCCGTACCTTGCTACAGTGCTGGTATATTGTCGTTGCAGTCACCGGCAAGCGGTTGTACGGTGACAAATTGTCGCGCAGCACGAGATGACAGTGTTGTATTCGCCTTTTATGGGTTCCTGGTAGAAAAAATGGAGCTAGGACTTATAGTCGATGTTAGAAATAGAATTTTTGAATTTTTTTCTCTTTATCGTATCTAGTTGTGATGTTGAATGATGTTTTTGAATTTTTAATGGAAGTTTGTTTTTTGAAAACAATGTTAAGTACCTAGTAGAGAGTAATTGAAATACGGCTAATGACGAAAGTGTACAGATTTTTACGTTATTATAATAAAGTAGATATAATAATAGATCCACCAATATTAAAGTAAAATACTACGTTTACAATGGAGCAAGAGGACACTCAGGAAAATGAGTCCTGCAATTGTCATTTCATTGCTTAGTAGATAATTTATATTGAAGGAGAACATCTGCAATTCGATTATAGAAAAAACTCAGTGATGGGCCCCATCTTGTAAGCAACTTCCTTTAGAAATAATAAGTAAATCCAAAAGTTTATTGGTCAATTTATTAATACAATAAAACATATATACCTTATACTAAATTTACTATCATACTATCCTAACTAATATTATAAATGCGAAAGTAAGTTTGTTTGTTTGTTTCTTTGTTGCCTTTTCACGCCTAAACCACTGAACTGATCATCCTGAAATTTTGCATATCGTTGTCAGGTTGTCAGGTGTACAGCAACGGATATAGAGTACCTTTCAACCCGAAAATAAGTACTGTTCCCAAGGAAATCAACAATAACGTACTTATGATAATAGATGGCGCCACGTGTCTTTCGAATCATGATTGAATTGTAGTATTACAAGGAATAAGGTAGAATTTCCCGGTAGTACGTTCCCTTGGGATATTTTCCGACATTCATGCGGGTGAAGCCGCGGGCAAAAGCTAGTTAAAATATAAAATCCTAACCTTTTTTATTTTTTTAATGGATAATAGGTACCCTTCGTCTGGAGAGTTATGTCGGACTCCTGCCGACTAAAACTCCACTGTTCCTTTTACTACCGTAGGTCGTGGGCCCGCGAGATACTTGTACAGGTACCAGCCCGCCATGCCTAGCGGGCTCCATCACCAAGTGCGCCCGAACCTATGACCGCACGTCCTCCCATAAAGGCGTGCATTGAACATTGCGTGCCACCTCTTTGGGCCTGACTGTTCGAGCGACGACATAGCCGCAGTTTCGCCGCTGGTGTCCATTGGTTTCACCGGTGGCCAGAGATCGTTAAGCACCCTTCGACGCTCGGCTACTCTGCTGGTGCGAGTGAAGTGAGAGGTATGCTCTCTCTCCCTCTCCGCTGCCTCCTTTGCATACATCACCTCCTCGCAAAAAGAAGCGACATCAACCCACGCGTTTTTGCTTTCAACCATGGACTGAACCACAATCAGAAGCGAGAGATCACCCGCACCATTGTCGTGACGATGGCACAGTGCTCTTGGACCTAAGCTGGGCACTCCTTCAGCGTATGTTGCGCCGTGACCTAGGGACAGTTCACAAAGTGATGATAAACGGGCGTCCGTTCCCGACCTATGCGATGCAGGAACTTCCCGAAACATCCGTATCCAGTAAGCACCTGCGTCATCTGGAAACTGATGGCGCCATGCTGCCTCTCCAGCCATTGCTCCATAACAGGCCTTACCGCCACTATTGTAGCGAGCTGGGTTATGGAAGTCGCTCCCTCCATTATCAGCCATCACTAGGATCTGACGGTGCTCGGTCCTTCATGCCTCGGTTTTCTTGGGAGCCGAAGGCTGACTACGCGCTATCTCCACATTCCGACACTGATATAGGGATGCAACAATTTTCGCGTCCAGATCCCATGGCGTTGATTCGGCCAGCAGTGTTGCTGCCTCATAGGAGATCGTACGGTATAAAGTGAAAGGGAAGAGGTTCTATCTTCTAATCCAGCATCCCAGTCACATGTGCCTTATTATTATCTCCACATACGAGTAAATAATGTACAATCAAGGCGGAAATTTCAAATGTTGTCAACATGACTGACACCATCTATACGCTTTTGTGTGCGCTCATTCGCGCTGCTAACAGCCTGTGACGTCACGGGTGGGTATTTGATTGAATCCGTCGCGAGGTAATGTCGATATTCTCGAATGTATTGAGGTATTATGTATTGAGGTATTATGTATTGAGGTATTGTTGTGATGTGAGTTGTGAAAATTATTTTGAACGATTGTGTAAGAATCTGAAATGGAATGAAAAGTGGTTTTTCGTCTCAGACATTAATAATTTTTGACCTTTTGCGTTAAGTACCCTATCAAAAGCAAAAAAGATTTGGTTTGACCGCAAACGCAAATATCAGTTTAACATTGACTTATTCAGGAACAATATCAACTTCGGTTAGATTACTATAATAATGGCTGCTGCATGTTTGTGACGGCATCTACATCGCCATATACGAACTATGCATCACACTGACGTCACGCAAAATCCTGCATCGCGCAATCAGAGTTTACCCCGCGACTAGCATATATACAACGTCCCGACATCAACCGTCGGGCAGTTGCCCACCAGACACGACACCCGTCTGGTCGGAGGATCGTCCCTTTTCTATGAAGGATGAGTGAATGTTACACCCTGTTCCTCATGCCTCTATACTGGTGACCCCGAGTATGAAAGTCAGCGCAGCCTTCGTGCAACTGCTTCAGCGTGATGTCATCAGCATTACTTCCTCAAGCTAGTACATTTTTACTACACTATTAAAGTACATTGGATTTTCATTATTTGCCTTGTCTGACATAAATACCAGCACTTCAATTACAGAAAACACTTTGCTATCAAAATCCGGAGGATTTTGAAGGAAATTCGTAGTCCATTGCTTCATTATGTATGAAAAATTCGTTTGCTTGACAACCTAAATAACGGGATGAATATTGTTGGATTTTCAAAATGAATATAATAGCATCAAGTTGCGAGTGTGTTACACAAAAACCCCACAGGAAAAATTATTAACACATTAAAAGAAGAAGGGAATTGAAGAGTTTTTAGAAATAAGCATCACCTTTGTGCGTATTTTCTGTACTTTTCGTCTTGTCTGTTTATTATGTGTGTACATAAAATGGTAATTAAAGAAGTAAAATCAAATTAAAAACTTTTTTTCTCGGATATTTTGTACGACAACTATGACTTTAAATCTAGACCTTTATTTAAATGCTATGTTAGTACCTACCTACCTATAGTGCCTGAATATTGTGCAAAATAGGTCATCATGCTGACAAGTTTTGTAATCCTCAAATAACAGAACCGTGTTTCCTGGAAATGATAAATTAGGTCCCTCCGTTATGACACGAGTTCGTAGCTGTTTATCGGACATAGGCCCAATTTCAAACTGTTCCAGTGCATTTCCAAAGTGCGCCTAAATATGCTTTGTGCGGAAATTAGAGGATTAATTGCGAATACTTATTGGAACTGATATAAGCGATGGTTTGTTATTAGAACTGTATGTGTTAGGTACTTCTTCAATGGCCTGGAGAGCACGTAAATTGTATATCTTCGTTACTTTTCAAATTGTTTCCATTATCAAGTCTGGACACATAATTCCTTTAGAAACTACGGCACTGAGCAAACTACGATAACATAGGTCAAAATCCTCTCACCGAGAGGAGGCCTGTGTCCCATTAGTGGGAACATTATATGCTGATTACTTATAGACAAAATAAAGTTTTGACCAATGGCGAGATGAAATTAATCTAAAATCAGCCTGGCCTTTTTCTGAAATGTAAATCTTTTTATTTTATTTTACCGTCTTCTGGTTTTAGCGTCTGTCATAGGTACGTCTTATTTTTAATTCGGCATGACATGTTAAGCACATGGCTGAATGTCAATCCCGCAAAATTACATTATTGGTGATAATGTGTTGGCAATTCATTACGGGGATGTAGGAGAGGTCATTTGCAACTAAATGACCCCGTATGATTCTTACGTAAATGTCAATTTTCGATTTTTTGTAGTTCGATTTTTAAAAAATGCCCGGTTTGGAAAAAATATGAGGAGTGAAATATTTTATAAAATGCCCGGTTTGGAAAAAATATGAGGAGTGAAATATTTTATAAATTTTCAGAGATCTAACTCTCAAATTGAATAAAAAAAAAATTGAAAATGGTTGATATTTGCATAGGATAAGGGATCATTTGGTTGCAAATGACCGCTACCTCCCCTTAAGAGGCCTATTATTAAATTACGTTTAGACAGATTATTTGCTTATCGCACGGCGACACTTCACATTATGTACGTTTATTTTGAGTCTTACTTTATAAATTTTCTTATAAAGTATGAAATTTTAATTTCTTATTTATTTATTTATTTCGGGAAAACAAACAGTTACACAAATATCTTAACAAACAAGTAGTGAGAAAAAAAGGGATTACATATTTGTAGCTCACGGCGTTATCCACATCTTAAATACTACATAATTGTTAGTGAACTAATAGGTTGGGGAAAAAGTTTCTTCGCATTTTTTATGAAAATTCAAAACATTTTTTAATATACATTATTCACATTTATCTAAAGTATATAGGTACCATTTTATTCGATAACTTTTTGCCATCTTGTAGGTAGGGACATGATCCCATTGCTATAGAAATTTTGGGACTTCTGATCAAAATACCGCGACAAGTGGTTTTGGTAGTCCTCTCGTGATGTTAACTTGACACTGCCTAAAGAATTCTGAAGAGACCAAAACAGGTGGAAATCTGAAGGTGCAAGGTCAGGACTATACGGCGGATGCATTAACACCTCCCAGCCAAACTCTCTTAATTTTTGCTGAGTGGCTAAAGATGTGTGAGGTTTAGCGTTATCATGATGAAAAACCACACCCCTTCTGTTGATTAATGCCGGCCGATTTCTCTCAACTTCTTGCTTTAATCTCATCAGTTGTTCGCAGTAGAGTTCAGAATCGATGGCCCTGCCTGGTGGTAACCGCTCATAATGAATAATAATAATAATAATAACTTTATTAGCAACTTAACTTACAATTTTCAAAAATAACAGTGAAACCACACTAGGCAGAGCCTGAATCGTGGCTATCAAACAAAACGATTTCTCTAATAATAGTTAAATAAATTAAATCTGCATATCGCTCTCATGAAGTTAAAGTGCGAGTGTGTTGTATGTATATGAGTGTGAAATGTGTAAATAAGTGTTTGAGAGAGTATTATGTGTGATGTGTGTTATGTGTGTCGTGTGTGATAAAATTTAGTGAGAGGTTTAGCTTAGTCTTTAGGTAGCTGTACGTAACAATTGTTCCATCTGATAGTAGTTCATGCCGGTGATTAATTTCCTAACTTTAACTTTGGCTTCACGAGTCGTATTATGCTGGAGCTGATATTTATTTACAATTTTATTGTACAAGTATGGAAACATAAACTTCTGTGATCTTCTAGCAAATGAAGTTTTACATTTAGTACTAGTGATTTTAAAGACTCTACGCTTCAGCATGTCATTGTAACTTGGCGAATTTATGACTAGCTTATGAGTGGAGATAATTGCATGTGTTAGATAAATGTAATTATTATGTGTCTAATATTTAAAAATAAATACCTTGATTCAGGAAGTTAGTTCGGTTGTGATTAAAATCATCGAATCATTGTAAAACAACCTTTAGATTATTAGAATAACTGTTTGTTGGATATTGACATCTGTCACATTTACGAAGCTTGAGACCAATGTAGAAGTATCTAATTTGATTAGTTATTGTGTTTACGAAATATACCACTCTTAACTTGTCAAAATCGTACAGATGATAATACTATAAATAATTAAATAATATTTGATAGTAACTGTAGTATATCTTAGAATTTATATTGCTATTTTAATATAACAGGTTGTTTGAAACGATTGATACAATACTGTCAGTTGATGTTTAATGGGAAGGGATAAATGGAAGGGGTGGTAGGATATAAAAAGGATTGTAATGACATTCTCGAGGCAGCCTGGCCGGGGGCTTTAAGTTCGCTTAAAGAACCCACAGGAAACGCCCGGTTGAGCAGTCTCGACCCTTAGTGGTCAACTGCGAGATGCCATATATAAATAACTATAACTATTCTCGAGGCAGTTGCTCAGTGGATGTTCAAGTGGCTAGTGCTAGTGCCGTTGTGATGTGAAATATATCTACCAGTTGTCATGTAAGTTACATATTTTGATATTATACCTTAAATATTGTTATTATGTTGCTATTATTCTGAGTGATAGAATTAACTGTTTGAGATAACTATAATTTATGGAAATATAAGAAATGTGTTGATAGAATACTATAATACTGTTTCCATGGAGTTTCTTGTCCTTCTTCTCCATGAAGACCTAGTTTTGCGAACGGACAATAGCTTTCTCATTAAATATGAATAATTATTGACAAGCCTAATTGAAATAATAAATATCTAGTCTTGTCTTTCTGTGCTTTTCTTTATGAAATCCTTCCCTTACACACCATATTCATAATACTTTCATACACAATAAATAACCAATAACCATTCTGACATTTAAGGCTTGCTATTTGCGTAGTAGCTATATATACGCTTATAATTATATATTATATCAAATCTAACATCAGAAGTGGGATAGTGCTCAGTCTCACATAACATATTTCTAATGAATTTTATTTTGCTATTTTCATGATCAACGTTGGAGCAATCGTGTTCTGCTGGAAACCATTGGTAACGGCGGGTCGTTGACTCAACCCTCGTCATAACGATGAAAACGTGCTGAGAATTGTATGGTCGAAAAAAGTGTTCACGGAAAGTTAATTTAAAATTGTTAATATTATTGTTCTGTTGATCACAAATTAATTTAAAAAATGGCTTTGGAGGAAACTTTAGATGTCATAAAGTAAATGAAACATAATTGTCATTTTCATATTATGAAAGAAATAGCGAATATCACATAACTTGCTGATAAGCAAATATGACAAGGTTGAAGGTTATTAATGATTAGCTTTATTTTATTATTTTTCACTTTCAAAATGCTTACTAATAGTATTGTTAAAATAAACTTATAGTTTTGTCGGAACTGATCTGTGTTTCTTGATAATTTTGATTTGGCTTATTGTTATAACCTTTTACTAAAAAGTAAGGTACCAACAGAGTGACCATGTTAAATATTTGCAATTATTTAATAGAAAATGTAATAAGGATGATCAATGCAATTTGCAATTGTCAGGTTGACCGAGCGGTATATTGTTTTGATTACGTATTTAATTAATACAAAAAGAGCTTGTCTTGACTGTTGTCTGGCATTCACTGACTGCGGGTGATTGAGCTTCACCGACGGCGGGTGTTTGGCCGCATACAGTAAGATGTGATTAAGTTTCACACTATGGCCGTATTAGATAATTACAATTAGTTGACTATGACTATGCCGCTGGTAGCCTCCTATTTGGTGTCGAGTCGTCTCCTGTCTAACATGTCTATGTAGTTGACTTATGTTTATTGACCGCTGGGCGATCGTTTACTTGGTGCTTGTCTATCTCACCAGCAGCGGGTGAATGGGACCAGCATGACGAGGTAACCGATAAAACTTTGTTTCCGCTGGTCGGTCATTTGCTTGGTGCAAGTCTATCCCACTAGCAGCGGGTGGAGGGGACTTGACACGTCTAGGCAATTGGCAAAAGAGTAAATTACAATTGTAGAAAGATGGTAACTAATGTACTTCGTGTGCGAAGTACTTGTCAGTTTGGACGTATTAGATAATTATAATTAGCTGACTGTGACTATGACTATGACTTTTTCCGCTAGTCGGTCATTTGCTTGGTGCAAGTCTATCCCACTGGCAGCGGGTGGATGGGACTTGACACGTCTAGGCAATTGGCAAAACAAAACAAAAATGACAATGACAAAACCAAAGTAAATTACAATTGTAGAAAAACGGTATCTAATGTACTTCGAGAGCGAAGTACTTGTCAGTATGGCCGTGTTAGATAAATGTAATTATTATGTGTCTAATATTTAAAAATAAATACCTTGATTCAGGAAGTTAGTTCGGTTGTGATTAAAATCATCGAATCATTGTAAAACAACCTTTAGATTATTAGAATAACTGTTTGTTGGATATTGACATCTGTCACATTTACGAAGCTTGAGACCAATGTAGAAGTATCTAATTTGATTAGTTATTGTGTTTACGAAATATACCACTCTTAACTTGTCAAAATCGTACAGATGATAATACTATAAATAATTAAATAATATTTGATAGTAACTGTAGTATATCTTAGAATTTATATTGCTATTTTAATATAACAGGTTGTTTGAAACGATTGATACAATACTGTCAGTTGATGTTTAATGGGAAGGGATAAATGGAAGGGGTGGTAGGATATAAAAAGGATTGTAATGACATTCTCGAGGCAGTTGCTCAGTGGATGTTCAAGTGGCTAGTGCTAGTGCCGTTGTGATGTGAAATATATCTACCAGTTGTCATGTAAGTTACATATTTTGATATTATACCTTAAATATTGTTATTATGTTGCTATTATTCTGAGTGATAGAATTAACTGTTTGAGATAACTATAATTTATGGAAATATAAGAAATGTGTTGATAGAATACTATAATACTGTTTCCATGGAGTTTCTTGTCCTTCTTCTCCATGAAGACCTAGTTTTGCGAACGGACAATAGCTTTCTCATTAAATATGAATAATTATTGACAAGCCTAATTGAAATAATAAATATCTAGTCTTGTCTTTCTGTGCTTTTCTTTATGAAATCCTTCCCTTACACACCATATTCATAATACTTTCATACACAATAAATAACCAATAACCATTCTGACATTTAAGGCTTGCTATTTGCGTAGTAGCTATATATACGCTTATAATTATATATTATGTTTCTTTCAAAACACAATAATACTCTTTGAAGAAAGCATCTCAATTATTGCCTTATATACTATAAATAGTTAAGATATACGTACTTACATTCCCTTTTAGTTACCTGTGTTCTTTCAACATGTAAGAAATCTTGCGGTGACTATGGTCTTAGCGAGCTAGAGTTGTCACTGTCAAGTGTCATTCATAGCGTCTAAATTTTTGCCGCCAATGTATACGTAAAATATTTTCGCTCGATAATTTTAATCGAAAATGAGTAAAGTTTCAGTTAAAACTTTATTAAAAGTGAATAAGAATAGTGCTTGTGGTAAGTGATATATAGTGTTACGCTGATCGTGAGTCAGCGAAGTGCCGAAGTGGAGATCGATACCTCAAAAGATATACATGGTCGCCAGTGCCTTTGGAGAGCAACCGTTTGTATTTCGATTCTCCTAAGTGCTGTAATGGGGAAGAACGCTCTTCCCACCGGCTAAAACCAGGGTAATGAGATCGAAATGATTTCCTGTAAGACCGACCTACTCTATGCACTTACCTACAACCGAATGAGTACTAAGAGTAGCCAAGTAAGTGTTAAGTTTCTGCTAACATGACACAATTTCCACATTATATCACCAAACCTTACTAAGACGACCCACTGACCTTACTCAGACACATTATCAATAAACTTCTAACCTGCTTCTTGCTATTATTTACATTAGAAGCGCATTGTTGTTTTCTAAACAACCCGGTTGTGTCTAACTAAATAGACAGAAATATTACAACTTAAAGATTTCAGTGCAAATTATGATAATTAGGTAGTAATTCCTAAAGCAAATGCAGAATGTCTAGAGGAGCTAAAGCTATTCAAGCAGTTTTTGACATTCAACCATGAAAAGTTATAATCCGTTATAAGAAAACCTTACATTTATGCTCACTCACCCCATGTGTTTCACACAGTGCATTAGAAGTAAATGAGTACTTATGCCACTCAACAAAACTAAATCCTACTATTTAGCCCCCGCGGAGGGAGTTTTGGCTGGGATTTCTAATGTAGGTCTAGAGCAGGCAGAGCTAGCTGCTAAAGTAAGGTCTACAGGGACTTGTTATTTGGGCAGCAACCTACCCACTACAATTGTATCCTACTTTCCCTTTCGGAAGTCCAAACACTCCCATCGAGAAGTGTATTTAAATTACAATTTTATTGTTTATGCTCGCAGGTGGTATGCAATTGTTACTTTCATTGTAACAAAAGATAAGTTAGTTTTTTAAATCACTTTAAAATAATTATTTGTATATATTTACTATTTCTGGTTAAGCTGTGTACTTTTTAAGTGACAAACTCACCACACTAATAAAATAAAGTTCTTTTGTAATATGTTATTAATGCATAAGTTGTTGGAGTATTTATATATAAATAAATAAATTAATTAAAGAGGTTCAGCACCTCTTATGAACTCTAATCTGCAATTAGAACATTAAAATACTACTAAATAAAGTTTACATCAAGTTTTATAGGTACTTAACTAATAAGCAGTACTAAATAAAAAAAATATAATTTAAAATGGTATACTGTATATTTTTTCTATATTTTGTAATAATTATGGAAATCTTATAATTATGAGCAGGATCATAAGTGCTCTATCAAAATTAGAAATGGAACAAATACAGCCACCAAACAATTTAAAACTGACAAGATATTATTTAGAGCAGGAATAGTTCTTTGATTATTTTAAAAATATGATAAATTGGATCATAGCAACAATAACTAGGCCAAGATTCATAATTTTGACAAGATTCAGGCTGCCTAAGGAACCATGTAAAAGCTTGGGAATGAAAGACTGCAAACCTGTTTCTGTTCCTGAAGATCATAACAGGAAATGAAATACTGAAAATATTAACATTCAATACAATTCTACTTTGAGCTATATATATTAAGTAATAAAGCTACTAGTTAAAATAATTAATACAAATTAAATCTATAATAGTCTATGCAGAAATCTAAGATTATGATCATAATCAAATAGCCTATTGTTTACACTCTGTTATTACTAAAAAGTAAGACGGAAGCAATGATATGTTAATGAAGGGAAATTGTTCACACGAGTTGACAGAACACCCTTTTGACATTTCTTCAGTGCCCTGGTTATGTGAAGCGGTGGGCAACTGAATGACAGAGAATTTGAGAGCCTGTGGTATCTGCATTCTTGTTTATTTAGTTTAGATAATTTCCTACTGGTCCACTAGGAAAAGATGCATTTTTGATTTCTGTCCCGGAGACTCGGGGTCCTAACAAAGCTTGGGTGACGAGTGAATTTCCTAAGTCAATTCTAAACCTCAATCAGGAGCTACAATATGTAGGCCTTCTTTTGAGCACTGCTACCAATCACAAGGCCCGGCCTGCAGGCAAGGTTGAAAGGAAGATAATAATATCAACACTTTGTTCCCTGAAACAAGTTCATAGTTCATTAACACAAAAATGTTGTTATCCCTGTATGGGAATGCTTGTTGCCAGACAAATATTTGAGAAGGGCAGACCAGGACAAATGGAAAAAGGTTGCCCCGCTGGTTTGCATAGAGTTAATGTGGTGGCCAGAGGCTACTGATAGACCACAGCTCAGTTCACTTACACAGGGGTAGAGTAACCCACTTCCTGTCCACACTTTCCGTGGAGGAAGGGTAAGGAGCCTACATGAACGGGCTAATATATTCATGCAAAGGGAGTCCAAAGGATGTCTTTAAAATATCGCTTTTAGTGATAAGACTGCCCATTGTGTCACCCTAGTGGTAGGGTGTACATAATAAAGAATATTCTATTATATCCTACTCTAGTCAGGAACTTGACCAAACCAGAAAAAATTGTACTTGAACTTGCGAGAGATGTTTGCCATATATGCAGTATTGCCAAAAAGCCAGTTTTCAGAGTGCACATATTAGATTCAGAGTTCAATCCGACAACAGACCATTTGTCGCACATTTAAGATGAGCGAGGGATACGTCCCCTAGCGTTTCTGAACCTAATTTGCAAGATGGAAGTTAGCAGATTAGCTGAACACTCTGTTAGCGGTTTACCTCCCGGGGAGGTTAAAAGTGTAACAACGGGTTAGCCGACCGCTTATCTAGGAACAGACCAGCAGAAGTGGCTCCTGTTGCTCCAGGCCCCAGGCCTCGGAGGCCATGTTACAAAGTGGGGCGTCCCCGGCGTCGACGTTTTCACGTCAGATAAGTCGGCCGTTTGTGCGACAGTACGTCATATGGGACTCAAATGATGGCTTGGCAAGCTTCTGCGATGCTTTCAGTCAGAGGTGACAGCATCAACTAGCATGGGTTTTTCTTCGCCCGACTTAAGAGAGAGTGCTCAGTCATGTGAACTCGGAAATGGGACGGGGACGTACTATGTAGAAATCGCCCCATACTGAACCCAATGTGACTGGCTCCCGTATTTGGAGACGAGGCCTCGGAGAGTCAGTACCAGTATAAGATCTATGTAAGATCGTCTTAAACCTGATAAGTTGCAACTCCTACCCTGGAAAGTTGGGGGGAGGGGGGCAATCAGGTTGCAAGGCTTGGTAGACAAGAACCTTGCTAAAGTGTAATTGGAGATAATCTACAGTAATTACTTATAAAGCTCCTATTCAGAGGTGAATGTCATAGTGCATGGCATTAGTCCTAAATAATCTGATCCCAATTTATTTATATTTACGCATAAAGCACATAATTATGGTACCAACCAACAGATGTTAGATCTAAACAGTTTTGTGTCCATTGTTTCAAAAGCATTATCCTTAGCTAAACCACTACCCAGAAAGTCATGAAATGAAATTAATTCCAGAATGATGAGGCTGCCAGAAGAGTTTTACATACTCTAATATTGTAAGTCACAGCTTTTAAATGTTGAATAACAGTGCAACCAAGGTGTGGTTCAATCAAGAAGTTTACTTAAAACCTACCATAATCGTTGTTGATTTTGATTTACAATAACGTGTGTGGCTAAGCTTGCTTGAAATATTTTTAAACAGACTAAGTTACGAAAAGCCTTCTGGAGGTACATAAAGTAGTCTGTGGTAGCCTTCGGGAGGCTGACTGGAGAATAGTTCATCAAATGAAATCAAACTGGAAGAGCCACTAGGCTTACAGAATTATTACTTTTGTAAAGTAGTAAAGGAGATGGTTACCTCTCAAGATAATTTAGAATGCCCAGCCTATAAGATTCCCACTTTTGGGACAAAGGTCACCTCTCTGTGAGAGAATAGGGTTTATCATTATGATAATTATTAATTCCCTATGAAAATATTTATAATATTTATTAAATATATTTGTGTAGAGGTACATGATTCACATTTCAAGACATTTTAATTGATAAATGAAGAGACTTATACTAGAATTCCTTCTTAGATCATTTACATGTGTCTACTACTTAGACTAATCTGTTGACCAAAGTACTTAGTGTAAAGAAGGGTCCTAAATATATTTTAGTTTCAATGGAATTTTAACTGTGTCATGAATGACATTGATTTTGTTTTTCCACATCTTTATAAAATTATGAGATTCAGAAATATTTGTTGATTGATCTCATAACTTCCAAGTACTCATATCCAACATTACCTAACTTGTGTTAATTAAGTATATGAGTGATCCAATTATCCTTTAGTAATGAGATTATGATTTTAATTCAGTTTTAGATCTTATTGATTTTGGATTATCATTAAAGCTTGATAATTCATGTTCACCTTAAATAAGGTACTTAAATAGATTTGATTCAACTGTCGACCAACCTCATAGAGGTTGGTAACAACAATATAGTGATTAAATTGTGTCTCATAGCATGTCAGTTGAACGTTTCTATAACATTTCATGGGATTTGTTCATTTTTGCAGTTTCTAGGATAAATAGATGGAAAACTCTTAATTATTTATTTGAATATTTAATGAATACCTACAGACCGAAATATTCGATCATTCCATTATAATATTATAATTCACATAGCGTCTACATCCTTCAGGTATTCTTTCACCAGCAGATATCAAACAGGTCTTCAAAGAGTATTATTGTGTTTTGAAAGAAACATAATAGAAATGTTTTGCATTAAAACAAAACAGTTATTATGTTATGAAAAACACAATAATACTCGAGTAAGGCGCTTGCTGTTGAATTTTGAAGACTTCTATGAATGACACTTGACAGTGACAACTCTAGCTCGCTAAGACCATAGTCACCGCAAGATTTCTTACATGTTGAAAGAACACAGGTAACTAAAAGGGAATGTAAGTACGTATATCTTAACTATTTATAGTATATAAGGCAATAATTGAGATGCTTTCTTCAAAGAGTATTATTGTGTTTTTCATAACATAATAACTGTTTTGTTTTAATGCAAAACATTTCTATTATATCAAATCTAACACATGCATTGCATAGAGCCCACGCACGCTAAGTAGATCAGCCTCCTTGTAAAGATCTTTTGTTGGAAATCTAATAGGCTTCTTTAACATTACTTTTAGAACTGACCTCTGCGCTCTTTCCAACAGCATGAGGTGTGATGTCGATGTGCCACCCCATACGCTTATACAGTATGATAAGATAGATTGACACAAGGAGATATAAATAGCTTTAATAAGTTTCATGCAAGCAACATCTCTAAGTTCCCTAATGACATAGATTAACTTTCTGGTTTTGGCTGAGAGTGCAGTGATATGCTCCTTGTATGTGAGTTTTTCGTCAATAATTACTCCAAGATATTTCATGGATTGTGTTCTGTGTAAATTACAGCATTGACATTTGGTGTTGGAGTACTGCCTTTGATCGCATGTATGTATTTGAATATTTAGTAGAGAAGAAGGTGAGGAAGCTGCAGTTTTGTGAAAACATAGAAACTTGGTTTTGTTGGCATTTAATGTTAATAGGTTATTGCTTAGCCATTTTGCGATTGTATTGATGCCTTGTTCAGCATTTCTAAAACAGTCTTTCCAGTTACTATCGTGAAATACAACAGCAGTGTCATCTGCATAGCAAACTATTTTAGCATTTTTCAGAGGTAAATTAGTCAGGCTGTTAATATATATTAGGAACAGCGTTGGTCCCAAAACGCTGCCCTGAGGCACTCCAAAAGATATTTCTTGTTTGGTACTGAGCCAGGAGTTCAGCTTAACGCATTGCTTCCTTTCAGTTAAGTAACTTTTGAACCATTCAAGTGCAATACCTCGTATTCCGATGTTTTCCAGTCTTCTCAGCAATATTGGAATAGCCACGGTGTCGAAGGCTTTTGCTAAGTCTAAAAAGACTCCTACGCACGCGAGGCCATTGTCTAGATGGTCAATGATTTCATTTGTTAATAGATTAACTGCGTCTTCTGTAGATTTATGTTTACGAAAACCAAATTGAGTGTCCGATATAATTTTATTTAATTCTAGGTATTTGACAAGACGGTTATTTACTACTTTTTCCAATATTTTTGAGAAAACAGGAAGCAGCGATATTGGTCTATAATTAGCAGGTACATTAGTTTCACCCGCTTTGTGAATTGGCACTATAACGGCAGTTTTCCAGTCTGGAGGAACAACTCCCGTGGCTAAACTTTGATTGATTATTATTGTTAGTGGTTCAACTAAACTATGTTTAGCCATTTTTATCAATATGTTATTAACACCATCTAATCCCGGAGCACTATCAGTTTTTAGGTTCATGATTATATTTTCTATTTCCTGGGTGTCCGTGGGCTCAAAAAAGAAAGATTTTATTGGAGTTGAATCATTATCAAGCTGTTGGGCCAATTCATACTGGGTTGTGTTGAGTCCCTTCAGAATATTAGTAGCGTAGCTTTGACCAACTGATGCAAAGAATTCATTGCAAAGATTAACTGCGGTTTGTGGACATGTATGAACATTAATCAAATCAGAAGCATTAGAGTTCGCAATTTTTTTCCTATGAGAGATTTTATTGATGGTTTCCCAAAGCTTTTTCGGCTGATTTTTGAATTTATCAAGTAAATCAGAATTGTATCTATTTTTTATTTTACGCAGCAAAGTGGTAAAGAAATTTCTATATCTAGTGTATATAAGAGTTTTCACATGGTTCTTTGGTACATTTCTAGCTTCAAGATGAAGTTTGTCTCTCACTCGGGAACACCTCAGTAACCCTTGTGTCATCCAAGGCTTGAGAATAATTTTCGAGCGACTAATTCCAATTGTTTTAGAATGTGCATCAATAATAGATTTCATTATATTTAGGAAAGTATCCGCCTGCTCGACGACACTCTGAATGTTACACAATCCAGACCAATCAACATTACTCAGTTCCTCTACTATTGAGTTATAGTTATGGATTATCCTGTATTTCGGGGGTGTTAAGTGTCCTGGTGCAGCAATTGATAATCCAGATATCACTAAGTCATGATCTGTAACAGATGACGGACAAACAATTGTTTCTATGTCTACTTTACCCTTAAAAAATACATGATCAAGGCAAGAATTAATTCTGGTTGGTTTATTTATAGCCGGTCTCAATCCCAATTCAGCCATAGCACATAGGTACGACGCTGAGTCGGCCGCTTCTGGATTAGTTATGTTAATATTGATGTCGCCAGTGAATACCATACACGGTCCAATATTTATGGTTTGCATGACGTCATGTAACGAGTTGATGAAGCTATCAATGTTTTTGAAGGAAGGAGACCTATACACACCTAATACAGTTATGATATTTGGGATATTTATCAGAATGCATTCCGCGTCGTCGATCTTAGGTTCAAAAATTATCGGTGACCAATTATCCTTCACGTACACAACAACACCACCAGCTCTATTAATATATTTTGTAGTATGATGTGCTCTATAACCTTCAATCTGATATATTAACGAACTCTCGCTTAGCCAGCATTCCGTCAACACAATTACGTCAGGATCAATATTTATTCTCTTAACCACGGTCATGAAGCTATAGAAATTACGACTAAGACTTCGAATGTTAAATGTTATGATTTTATAATTGTGTTTATGAATAATGTTGTACGCATCCTCTGCAATGTCTACATGGTGGCATTTTATTGCACAATCGTTATCTATGCATTCCATAATGTCAAGTGTCGTCATAGTTTAATGTTATCTTATGTGTTGATTTTAAATATAAAATACAGTGTACGAAAAATTTATTTTTTATATGCAATAAAAGAACCATGCAAGCGATCGACTGCGAGGAATAATTAGTATATATTTTAACAATACTAGTAATAAAATGATTACTGAGTGTGGAATAAATAAGAAGTATGTGTTGGTTTTGCTTAAATGACGTTAAGTATGTTTGATTGTAGACTCTCATAATTTTATGTGTAATGAATGTAAGTGATGTGTATATTTTTGACTGCGAGTACGTGTTAATAATAATAATAACGCCCTTCCAATCCCACCACACACACAGAATCACCTTATTGCGAGTTAACCCGGGTTTCGCCACAGTCTGTGAAGCCTGACCGGCCTTTGACCACGACCTTTTTCGCACGTTCTTGTCGTACGTGATCCACGTTTCATCACCAGTTATCAGCTTCTTCAAAAATATTTCGGTTTCATTACGTCGTAATAAAGAATCACAAATGAGTACACAGTTCATTAGGTTTCTTTCAGTGAGCTCGTAAGGTACCCAAATATTGCGCTTTTTTGTGTACCCAGTTTTTTTCAAATGCGCCAAAACTATTTTGTGGTCAATTCCCAGTTCTTCAGCTTCGTCGTAACTACTGATATGCCGATCTTGCTCCACTTTTTCAAAAATGGCATCCATTTTATCCGTAATAGGGCGACCAGAGCGACGTGCATCTTTGACATCAAAATTTCCGGATTGAAAACGCTTAAACCAAATTTGTGTTACTCTCACAGACACTGCACTGAGTCCATAAACATTGCAAATTTTTTTCGCGGCTTGCGTTGCATTTTTACCTTTTTTGTAGTAAAATTTTAAAATGTATCGAATTTCTTCATTAGATTCACTCATCTTGACAGTACGAAAAACAAATGAAAATCACACATTTTCCTAATTTGAATTTGGAATTATGTTCTTTAAAATTTAAACTTTCAATGATACCAAAACCAGCCAGATACAAATAGTATAGCCAAAGAGATTTTAGTTTAAGTTCATACAGACTATAATGCGAAAAGACTTTTTCCCCAACCTAATATTTGCACACGAGTGAAACTTAAAAGGTTAAATCTAAAGAAAATTCTAAAATGAAGAGAAAGAGAAAAAAAAACATTTTTTTTTAAACAAATCGAAACTACAGTTCTTGTTTTAAAAATCTGACTCTCTAATGAATTTTACCAACGAGCTTCTCAACTTATTACCAGACAAAATCCAAGTTTCCGAACACAGTATTGAAATTTTTAGCTATGCGACGAAGAGGTGCGAGGTGGTTATGAACTAACGTTTCGTCTGGGTTTACGTAACAATATTAATGTACTAAGGAGAAATTTACAGTTAATTAATTTTTCAATACAGTTGTTAACATGGCGTACTTTCAGATGCTATAATTATGATTCGAAAATTAAATCTTTTGCATAGGCATCTTTCTGTTACGCGGTCGTAACTTTTTTTTTACGAGCTCGATCATTAGTTTTGCAGTTGATTATTAAGTTCATGTGTCAATTTAAAAAGTTTAGAAGCAGGGAGTTTTCATACATAGAATAAAACGGGTTACATTTTATACGAGGAAAAATGAATGAGTACGTACGTCTTAGCATTGAATTGTCAAAAGTCTTTTAAATGGTTGTTTAATATATTTAATTACCAGTTTTAATTTAATTAATTTCACATCAACATTTGTAAAAAATCGAATAGGCTGTATAGGCTGTTTCCGTTGTAAAAAAAATATGTCCAGTTGCAAAAACGCGCCATTTTCTGAAAATTTTTTTTTTTTGTGAGATGTATTTTTTTTTTTGTTAATATGTGTTCAAGTACAAGTGATGAAATGGAATTAACTCCACCCGATATTTTATCTGAGGTGAAACTGCGCAAGATGAAATTTTGCCCCCAAAATCTCGAGAAAGATATATGGCGACTTACGATAATTTTATTTTATGGAAAAACAAAAGTAAAAGTCATTTTCAGAACATGTTTTGTTAGCTTATTTTCATGAATTGATTAGCAAATATAAACCATCTACATTGTGATCAATTTATTCCATGTTAAAAACTACTCTCAAACATATTTAATTCTTTGATTTGTTTTTTATTATTTCCCACAACTGTATTGAAAAACGTCGTGTGATACACGGGTGTGTAGGTTATTGCAAACTCGTGTCATTCAAAACTCTCGCCTTCGGCTCGGGCTTGTTAATGACAACTCGTTTGCAATAACCAATTTTCCACCTTTGTATCACAATGTACCTACTATATGCTCAGCGTATAATACGAAAATGCAATAAGCGTAAACAAACTCATAAAGCACATGTTCTGAAAGCGACGCGTGCTCAGTGCCACGTGAAACGCCGGTCATAAAAACTATCATAAAATAGATGCACGGAGTTTAAATGTGTACTCACTGCTCAAATAAAGCCGTGATAGGTGCAATGCTTTTATTATAATTACTACGTTTCCTAGAAACTGTAGTGTGTTTGTTTATCGCTAGCTCCCGAACATAATAATCCCGAACGTAGTAGACTAGTAGACTGTAAAATCATGGAAATTGTTATAAATTTCTAGAAAACAATCAGAATGTTCCAGGTAAATGGACAGAAATAATTTATTTTGAAATAAAACCTAATTTTCATTCTTAGATACGTCTTATCGTGCAGTGCAGATGATTTCTAATTTGCATAGCTACACGATGTAAGAAATGTTAATTGAAATTTCAACACTAATGTTGCTCAATTCTGACGTTTTTGCTCATTGTTTCCTAGTGTATTGTATCATCTGAAACCAATATTAGCGTCATCTGTTACGCGGAGATCGAAATTATCGTATCAAACATACCCTTTATCCTTACCTGATATATAATCTGGTTAATCTAATAATAATAATTCATACTTCCTAACCTAAAATTCGACAGCGTTTTTAATATTAACACAAGAGTACAGATGGGGCTGATAATTTATCCTATACGACAGAAACAAGAAGTTATGCATAGTAAGAAACATGCGTTAAAAACTCATTTCAAATCTTATATTTAATATACACTTCTGGACACATCTTTTGGCCCACCTTGTATTTTCAGTTTCGTTTGGTCCTAGCTAAAATTTTATATTAGGTCGAGCAAAAAGTTTTTATGCAGTTTTGAACCTGGCACATTCACAATTTCATTCAATAGTCTTTTTTTGAATTTCGAACACAGAATTTAAAGAAACAAAAGACAATTTGGAGCCTGTTTGTTGATATCAAACAATCGAATACTAAGAAAACTTGGTTTTATTGGTTTACTTGGATTTAATTCTTGAAAAAGTGATTGATATCTTTGGTTTTGCAACAAACATTACTTATTCTTAACATTAAGGTGAGGTTCTATCAATAATCTATGGATACTTCACCTGAAGTCGCCGCCCAAGCTGTGGCACTTATTCAGGCCGGACACAGCCAAAGAAACGTGAGTGCTCAACTTAATTTAAGTCGATCTGCGGTCCGAAATGTTTATCGGAGGTACCTAGAGACTGGCGGCTTTGTTCGTCGCCAAGGAAGGCCACGATCTCGGGTCACAACTGAAAGGCAGGATCGATTCATCGTGACGACCAGCTTGAGAAATCGTCACCTTACCTCCATTGAGATACAAAACCAACTTCGCGACTTCCACGGAGTATCTGTGAGCGCTCGAACTGTTCGGAGAAGGTTAAAAGAACGCGATATGGTACCACACAAGCCAGCTAATGGCCCCAAACTAACGCGAGCCCACCGAACAGCGCGCCTTCATTTCGCACGCAGTCATTTAAATTGGACACAGCAAGATTGGAGCCGTGTACTCTTTTCTGATGAGTCTAAAATTGTGTTACATGGCAATGATGGAAGGAAGAAGGTCTACCGACGTAAGGGAGAGCGTTTCGCACAATGCTGCTTTGAAGAGAGGGTTGCTTATGGCGGTGGCTCATGGACTGTCTGGGGCGGTATATCCGCGAGCGGCAAAACTCAACTTGAGGTTGTTACAGGACCACGGCTGCCAACATTAAATGCTGAAAGGTACATTCGTGAGTGCTTAGAACCTCACGTGATACCATACGCGGACTATGTGGGCCCAAATTTCCTTTTTATGCATGATAATGCAAGAGCCCATGCGGCCGGCATCGTCAGGGAATATCTTCGGGATGTGAACATCACAGTTATGGACTGGCCAGCCAGAAGCCCAGACATGAACCCCATTGAGCACATGTGGGACGAGCTAAAAAGACGTGTTAGGGCTCGTCAGCCAGTTGCCCAGACGATGCAGGAGTTGAAAACTGCCATAGAAGAGGAATGGGAGATGATCCCTCAAAATTTCATAGAGCGGTTGATAAACTCTATGCCTAATCGTATGAGAGCTGTGGTAGATGCCCATGGAGGCAACACGCGTTATTAAATTAAACCTTTATTTGATAAAACATGTTTTTTATTCAAAAATCAATTGCCTTTAACAAGGCGCATATCCGACTTGTTAGGCGTAGCTCCATGTCGTATGGTATTCTGAATTCAAATTTAAAACAATACGATCGAAAAAGATGGTAAAATGTATCAGGTTTAAAACTGCATCAACAGTTTTTGTTCAATCTAGCAATCATATTTCGGTAGGGGCTATCGAAACCTAAACTCTAAGGTGGGCCAATAGATGTGTCCAGAAGTGTATATTTTCTAATCACTACGGAAAAGAACATGTCTAAGAAAACCGAATAAACCTATTCATATTAAACTCACGTATGTCCCAAATAAGATTAAAGGCCCAGTTTCAATAAAAACATAACGAGATACAGTGCGTAAAATGAAAGATTTATCTGTTGGCCTAAGGCGGGTCCACGATACATAAATATATATTCATACACTCCATTGAAAGTCGAGTCTCCAAACCGGCTTTGAGTGTTTTTAAAAGAAACCTCTTTGATATTCTCGATGTAAGGTATTTCAAATGCCACAAAGTGAAAGAACTCAATGTTTGTTCATAATAATATGGATGTTCTTTAGGTCAAGGTTTATTTTGTTCACAGAATAGGGAATCACTGCGCTCCGGTAGCGCCAAGCGACGGCAGGCAGTACTAATCAAATTCATGGCATCGAAAGTGCGTTGAGCGCACACCTTCTGTCACGGATCGCCTTCAGCCTTTCGTCAGTTTCTACAGCATGTATCAGAAAGGTGTGGTCATATCTAAGGGTACCATCAAACTGAATAACTTTCTTCATAGGATCAACATAGTAATCGCGAAAAAGTTATCAACTGTTTCATACAAAACTTCTCGACCCACATATATGGGCCGGCTGATTGATTACGATGTTGGTTCCATCGAGAAAGTTGTTCAGTTTAGTGGTCTGTACCACAACCTTAAATATGACCTCACTTTTCTGATACACGCTGTATGATACGTCATTATAATTGTCGTAGCGCGAGTAAATGGTGACATGGCGTCTTTACAAAATGTACCTGTTGGAATCTCCGCGTAGGGTTTTGGTCGGGTATAATTAGCATGAGTAGGCTTACAACATTTCTAACTACTAAACATACCCGAGTTTAGAGTATCATAATCTGGTATATTTAGGACCTAGTATTGCGTGAATACATACTACTAAATATATCCGGCCAGCGAAAGCATCTGTAATGAATTATGAAGAAAAAGTACCCTTTTAAACAGTTAGGCGTAGTCTAGTAAGGCAAAGTCGAGGAGTCCCGCTTGGCAGGGCTCAATGTTTTAACAAAAACCATCCACGAAGGGGCAAGCGGGGTATATGTTCGCTCGCTCACTAGACCCCGCCATCCCCTTCGAATCTAAGCTGTCCGACTCGGGCTGCCCAAAGTCCCGAGCTCACTCTTGCATCCTAAGTGTTTAGTGTTGAAATAGGTTATAATAGGTCTTTACCTACGAAATTGCCGTTTTGTATGAAAAAATTTAAACGATTTTTTTTCATGCATTTTTTATTTGTATTAATCGAAGTAATCACCCATGCAATCAATGCATCTTTGCCAACGCAGTGGCAGTTTATTGATGCCCTTCTTAAAGAAATCAGCTGGACGGGAGGCAACAAATTCTTCAAAGGCATTTTGTACTGCCTCTCGGGTATTGAATTTTTTTCCCGCCAAGAAGTTATCCAAATTCTGGAAAAAGTAGTAGTCTGTAGGCGCAAGGTCTGGTGAGTAGGGCGGATGACGGAGAGCTTCCAACCCCAGTTCTTGCAACTTGGAGACCGTCTGCTGTGCAGTATGAGGTCGCGCGTTGTCGTGCAGGAGCAGCGGAGACGAGCGATTGACCAATGCTGAATGGAGATGTGCCAGCTTCTCCATCATTGTGTTCAGTTCTTCACAGTACACATCTGAAGTAATGCTCACCCCGTTTGGTAAGAAGCTGTGATGTATCACACCGGCGCTAGACCACCAAACAGTGACCATCACTTTTCTAGGGGTAAGTTTTCGTTTAGGGCATTGTTTAGGTGCTGAACCAGGATCCAACCACCTTGCTGAGCGCTTGCAGTTATCAAACAGAATCCATTTTTTAATCGCAGGTAACAATGCGGTTCAAGATTCCTTCATTTGTGTGTCTGTTGAGCAGTGCAAGGCACGTCTCGATGCGTACTTGGCGCTGGCGATCATTGAGTTCGTGGGGCACCCATTTGTCAAGCTTTTTTACCTTGCCAATTTGACGCAAATGGACCAATATTGTTTTGACGCTAACGTCGAAAGCTGCTGCTAATTCAGCCGTAGATTGTGTATCATCAGCTTCCACAATCGCCTTTAATTCGTCATTGTCGACCAAAGTCTTCGGACGACCGCGAGGTTCATTTTTCAGGTCGAAATTTCCAGAACGGAAGCGAGCAAACCAATAACAAGTGGTGCGTTGGTTTGTAGTGTTAGCTCCGTAAACGTCGTTGATGTTGCGTGCCGCTTGTGCCGCGTTGCTGACACGACGGTACTCATATTCCATAATTACTCGAATTTTTAACGTATCCATGATGACGAAAAAGATTGAAATGCGATGAAAATGTAACACTCATCAATAAACAAATGACTACTTTTGGAAAAAAAAATCCATGTTTTTAAAATAAAATTAATTTGAAATTAGAATTCTTAGCCAAACAAAAATTATTTTGATTTGAAATGGCCAGTACTGCAGAACGGCAATTTCATAGGTAAAGACCTAACATTTAGTATTGACTTATTTTAAACTGTTTTTACTAAATATACCCGAGTAGCGGTATCTTGGTAGGTACATTTAGCGGTGGTCACTTCAAAATGCCATCTCCTAACTATAACCGAATTAGCTCATTTCCGTGACGTCACTGGCGTTCCCACAATATACAATTAGTAAAGAAGCGGTGACACGCTTGGTTTGTATGGAAAGTGTTGTTATTGCCACCTCTAGCAGCGGTCGTCGCGAGGCGTCTCCATGCTCTGTGGTTTTATTAGACAGGCCGTTTTCTATATTAGCATATTTTCCTTAACGCGAGCGTTTTTATTCCTAGAATGAACTAATAAGATCAATTTTCACAGCGCCGCACAGGGCTCCTTTGCGCCGGGAACGTCTAGGGACTGTGGACTTCTGATGACGTAAAGTTTTTCTTTGTAAACTGGCTTTATGTATTTTCACAGTAATATTTAGATGTTACTTTGATTTTTATATTGACACTGTTTTTTCTATGATATTTTGTTCAAAGAACTTATTTTAGTATGACTTCAGCATTCCTAGAACTTTTTGAGTTGAGCACTAACCCCTTTATTCATAATGTCTTATGACTAAAAGGTGGTATTATAGAGTAATACGCTCTGTTTTAATTTATAATGACTCAAGTTATCTATTTATGTAGATAAAAAGAGAAGTTCTGACTGAACCACTACTGACTGTCTCATCAACGTCCAGCCCAAACCCATGGACCTAGAAAGCTGAAATTTTGCACAGAGGTTCCCTTTATAATGTAGACGAGGAATAATGATGGAATTCCCGGTAAGACGTTCCCGTGGGATTTTCCAATACCCACGCAGGCGAAGCCACGACCAAAAGCTAGTTAATAAATAGAAATAAATGGTCGTCGTCTGCAAATCGTATACTCTTTTAGTAAACGTTGGATCGTTGCCCATTTGAGCTCAACACAATCCTTGCCATAGTTCAGGGAGCACGTAGATCCATGCATATTGGTTAAGGAGTAGTGTACCGTGTCGTTGTGTACAGGCTAGGTACTTATTTCTTTTCTATTTATAATAGAAACTTGTTATTTTCTATACAAATAAATAATATTGAATTGTGTTTGTAATGTAAAATAACAGCTTTTTACTTAATGCATATGAAAGTATATACGGTAAAATATATTATAACATTAGAATTTTCGTCTGTTTGTTTGTTTCACCTCATCTCCGAAACGGCTAGACCGATTTTGACGGGACTTTCAATGGCAGATAGCTGATGTTATAACGACTAACTTAATTTAGATGTTAGTTAGACAAGTTTAGCTCACCGATAATGAATCACTTCATGCAGGTGTTGGCAGGAGTGATACATTACATCCGGTGAAATGTGATACATTCACATTATTACTGTAAATATTGTTTTTTCTAGTTATAATAACGTACTAACATATAGTTTAATTTTTCAACACTAACTAATTAACATAAAATTATGGATCACGGTTTGGGGTGGTCCCGGAAAAACAGTGATGCTACATGTCGAACGAGCGCAGAGAGCTGTCTTGAAGGTGCTGGCAAGGAAACCGATCCGATACTCGACATCCTCTCTGTATACCCTCTGCCAGGTCCGCACCGTCAAACAGCTGTTTATCCTCCAAACTATTCTTCGCAAACACAGCCAACTTACCTTTGATCCTAAATGTTGTTCTAAATGCCGCTCGAATAGGGTTGGTAACACTGTGTCACGTAGAACCGTGACTGCAAGTCGTCATTTCAAACATATAAGTTCAAGAATCTACAATAAATTAAACAGAAGCCTACACATCTACCCATTAACCAAGTGCAAATGCAAAATGAGACTTGACTCCTGGCTAAAATCACAAAACTACGATGAAACAGAGAAACTCGTGGAAAAGTAAAATACTCATCACTCTCTCACACCACACACAACGCTCTTGTCACAAACACCACATACGTGTTATACTTCAACGTTCACCCACACATTAACTAAACCAATCCCAAACAATTTTTTGTTCCGTACCTTTTTTATTTTTATCTTTTTTTTAATTTTTTTATTAACTAAATCAAAATTATCAAAATTCTCTTTTTGCATGGAACATTTATTCTGCACCTGGAGAAGGGCGTTGTTGGCTGCGCTACAGTTCATACTTTTGCAGCTATCATCGTTTTCCTTGCTGTACTTAGTATTTTTAACCGACTTCAAAAAGGAGGAGGTTCTCAATTCGTCGGAACCTTTTTTTTTTATTTTTTTTTTTATGTATGTTCCCCGATTACTCGAAGATGGCTGGACTGATTTATATTTTTTTGGTTTTATTCGAGAGGGTACCTATACATCACAGTTGGTCCCATATATAATTGATTAACTTTGCTTTGGTAGTTTTTGAGTTAGCTTCTATAATACGTATTTTTTCCCCACTTTTATATGGATGATGTTCTAGTTTGTTTCGCAGGTAGTGGTATTAGAATTTGTGTGGGGTAGGTACCACAACTAAAAAGTGAAAAATAAAAACTTTTTTACAAAAAAATACAACCGACTTCCAAAAAACAACACTACAAAGTGAAAAATAACTTTAATTTCGGAAGTCGGTGGCAAAAAACGAAAATACATTTAACCAGACACCGACTTCCGAAATTAAAGTTATTTTTCACTTTGTAGTGTTGTTTTTGGAAGTCGGTTGTATTTTTTTGTAAAAAAGTTTTTTATTACCAGTTTATTAACTAGGTGGCAGGAGTTAGTTTGCGTGAGGCAAGCAGGATTCAGATCAGATCATCCAGTTCAGATCATCCAAGATTTTTAGACGTGTGTAACTAACTAACATAATTAACACGTGGTTGTCTGTAAGTATCAGTCACAACAAAAATGTTAATTATACATATATCAAAAATACTATCTTATTCCTATTAAAGGATTTACTTTCCGCACTTAGTCCTTCATGTGGACCATTGTGCGTGGGCTCAAAAATACTAACTGTTCAACAAAAATATCAAATGCGCATCTAATAAACTTATTATTGCACTACTAGTTAACCAAGTGAATATCAAAACTTGTACAAATTATAATTATTGGTCACCCCGAGGTTCGGTTTGGTTAGAAGGAACCTAAATCCTGCAAATAGAAATAGGAGCCCCGCCGCGCGGGGCTCCGTCGACCTGAAGTTTAGTTTAATTTATTCAGACATGCAAATTTTGATGTGCAAACAGTATTTTTGATGTACGAATTTTGTTGGGAAAAATTGGCAATTTTTTATGTTAGATAATAGAACAAGTACAGATTTTTTTTTGAAATTTCAATAAACGCCAAAAGCAAAATAACGGGATATCCGTTATTTTTTACGGAGCTTTGTATTTGTCAACACTCTAACAATACAGAAAAATCCAACAGAGGGGCAATGTTTAAAAAATAAATTTATGTGTGTATCTACAGAGCATCCTGCAACAGTATTTTTGTGGATCGTCAAAAGTTTACATGGTTTAAATTGGTATTTTTCAACACGCAGCGCTGTAGCGCTTTTCGTATCCGTTCAAAGGATTTTTATTGGTTTTATTTAAAAGTTTGTTTGCTTGCGCTGCAGTAGCTTGCTTTGTGCACCAACAAGCAACAATGTGGTATAAAGGGTATGTCCTACAGAGAAGCGGGGACTGGCTTATTATCATGTTACATAACTAGCCTTCGGGTGCTAATTAGTGTTTATAACACACATACTAATCAAGTAGTTACCCAAACAAAGAGAATATTACATTTCAAAACACTATCATAGTATTGTGTGACGTACAAACAAACAAGCTAGGGAATTAGACGTAAATAATTCTATTAACGCTCTCCGCTACGGCAGCCCTTAATAACGACTAGTACAATGTGAATTATTAAGTTATACTTGACACATTTCGGGTTGCCTTGCACGGAACAATGCAGTGTGATGACAGAAGTTGAACTCAAAACTCTATTCGCAAGCCTTTCGAACTCTTCAAATAGACATTTTTTTTTTATGTTACTTTCTTTTTTAACCGACTTCAAAAAGGTTCTCAATTCGTCGGAACCTTTTTTTTTTTATTTTTTTTTATGTATGTTCCCCGATTACTCGGAGGTGGCTGGACCGATTTGGATTTGTTTTTTGTTTTATTCGAGAGGGTCATAGTTGGTCCTATATATAATTGATTATCTTTGCTTCGGTAGTTTTTGAGTTAGCTTCAATAATACGTATTTTTTCCCCACTTTTATATGGATGATGTTCTAGTTTGTTTTGTAGGTAGTGGTATTAGAATTTGTGTGGGGTAGGTTCCACAACTAAAAAGTGAAAAATAAAAACTTTTTACAAAAAAATACAACCGACTTCCAAAAACAACTACAAAGTGAAAAATAACTTTAATTTCGGAAGTCGGTGGCAAAAAACGAAAATACATTTAACTAGACACCGACTTCCGAAATTAAAGTATTTTTCACTTTGTAGTTGTTTTTGAAAGTCGGTTGTATTTTTTTGTAAAAAAGTTTTTTTATGTTTACTTTGCTGAGCAAAGACCTCCCCCAAATCCTTCCATGTATCCGTTTCCAGGGTCACCTCGATCCAACCCTTGCGGTACGCGTCTAGGTCGTCTCGCCACCTCTTCCGGCATCGCCGGCGTCGTCCGTCCTCGGGCACCCACCGTGTGGAGACTAACATGATGTAATTTTAATCACAGTTAACCTCTTAAGGGGTCATTATACACATCATTATGAATAAATTTTACTATGGGACCAAACCCGAAATCGTGATAAAAAATCAGCTGTTCCCTACATTTATGTTCGCATTTACTCGTCAAAATGTAGGGAATAGCTAATTTTTTTTTCGCGATTTCAGGATTGGTCCCATAGTAAAAGTTGTTCATAATGATGAGTGCAGTGACCCCTTAAGGGGTAAGTAAAATTACACCTATATATAGATCGCCAATGTTGAACTAGCAAGACACTAACATCACATCACTATACTCAGGGTTTGCAGGTCATTAGTCCTCACTCGTTATCTCCTGATTGTAGGCTAACTCATTTATCGACTTCTTTACTGTAAGCAATAGTAGCCAGGACCAGCTGATAATTGATTGTTGAGCGATGAGTAGGAGTATGCTAGTTACCCCATAAAAATCTGTCTATCCTTTTCCCAACTATGTTGGGGCGGCTTCTAGTCTAACCAGATGCAGCTGAATACCAGTATTTTACATGGAGCGACTGCTATCTGACCACCACAATCCAATAACTAGGTAATACGATACCCCTTGGTAAGACTGTTCTGACGACCCGTAACGCACGGAGGAATCTCGGTATGTAAAGATGGTCACCCATCCACGGACCAACCCCGGCAAGCGTAGCTTAACCTGATGGATTGACCCGTGCGGCTGTTATTACTTAGCCATGAGCTTCTCACAGCATAATAATTATTCTTTGGTGTATGCTAGCCCGGTATTTTCTGAAATTATGAAACGAAAAGAAAAGACAACAAACTTTGATAACAATAATATCTTCTATAATATAAATAATTTTCATGCATATGAATTACGTAAGCTGCCGTGAAATGGCTTCATTCAATAAATGAATACAGGTGTGTCATTTTGTTCCAACTAAAGTTGTTGAAATTTACGTCATTCATTGATTAACCAGCTTTTAACTAACTACCCTCAGCCCTCAAATAGAGTTTAGTTACACGGGGTAGTCTAATCAAAACAAGGTCATCGACGGGATGACTTTGATTCGGCATCACATATTCGATATATTCGCATCGCAGGAAAATTAGGTAATAATTTCTTAGTGAACTTCTATCTTTTGTTTTTAGTTCAATTTCAGAAATGGAACGATCTTACTTTATTTGTTTTTTTTACAATGTGGCCTACTGTGACGTCTTGTCAGTTAGAAAGTTGGTGGCAAAATGTGGCACTATTTCAGCACACCTGACCACTACGTATTGCCTTAAATAAATAGTCAGAACAGCCAGTTTTATGCTGATAAATTGATAACGTGAGCAAATTACCTCGTTTAACTATCGTGTAATTATTTACACGATAGTTAAACGAGGTAATTTATCCCTATTATCTCCAATTGTCTTCGTACATTAGACATTTCCTAATTTAGAAGAAAAACCAAACTCCTGAATATCCAAATTAAATCACTGCATCATACCTCTATAATACCCACACGCTACTTAATAGTTATCTCCTCTAAAAGTTACCCTGGTCTGATTAATCGCTTGAACGTCGCGCCGGTATTACACTGTCACAGTTCTGAGCATCATTCTGCATGACAAACGAACCTGTGACGTGGGGCGCGTGAGTCCGAGATAATGTCCAAGGGACGAATGAGCGACGTCCTGAATACACTACGCCGATAATCGCGTGAAAACGGGTGTATACGGAGCGATAATCTGTACGACGCGGTGACGCGAACATTTTAGTATACAATCGTGTTTTGAAAAGTAGGTCTATTTTAGGGGTAGGTCTGTATGTCTATTTTAGGGTTCCGTACCTCAAAAGGAAAAACGGAACCCTTATAGGATCACTTCGTTGTCCGCCTGTCTGTCTGTCTGTCTGCAAGTCTGTCAAGACCCTTTTTCTCAGGTACGCGTGGAGGTAGCAATTTGAAATTAATATCAAATACGTAAGTCTATGATCCCTTGGAGTTCTAAAAAAGTCCAGTTTCTAAGTCATCGCAATAAAAAACAACGACCATTTATGCGACATTTGATACTCGCAAGTAAATCAAAACCTTTATGGTACTTCCCGTTGTTCTAGAAATCTAGTCATGAAATTTACGAGTAGCAAGAAGCAAGGTCTCACAGCACAAGTAAAGGAGAAAGTCCGAAATTTGTTAATTTGTAATTTTTTCATATAAAAATTATTCGTTTTTGGGTTGACAATGTTAAGTTTGTTTTTGGGATAAATTCTTTTCAACTACGGAAACCTTCATTGTGCGTGGTTCAACACGCACTTGGATGGTTTTTGTTTTGATCTAAAAATGTAGTCGTTTGTTTATTTTTCACATGACTGTGTGATGCAAGATAGTTCCGAGTATCATTCTGCGTGACACGCGGACCTGTGACGTGGGGCGCGTGAGCTCGAAGTATCGTAGAATGCACTACGAAATGATGAAGGATCGCAAATCCTGCGACAGGAGTACACGACGTGATAATTTGTACGTTAAATAACGCGATCCTAATTTTTTAGCCCAATATTCGATTTTCAAAATTAATGTGGTTTCTTTAAATATCGGAAAATGATGCAGTCTTTTGTTTTTCTCATCCGAATGTCATCAATAGTATTTTGTTATTCTCATTGATATAAAAAGTAACATAATAAGTCATTGGTTATTTTTGAATTTAAGTTTAGAACGTCTTTGTTTTTTAATTGTTTTGATGTTTTTCTTTTTTTCCTACATCCTCTGAAATGCTAGAACAGTTGTAACAAACGAAGGTCTGTTCCAAGCAGCGTCGCCCCCGTGAGCCCGATAGTTTCCAGTGGCTCTGTTTTGCATATGAATCACAGCGTTATGCTGAGCGATGGCGGTTTTGCGCGGATGTGACACATAATTTCTCGAAGTTTTTATTTGTGCTTTATATTTTTTCTTAATCGGCGCAAATACATTTTTTTTTCTTGTTTTTGGTTGTGTAACATCCCTATATCACTATTCTACACTCATAGTGAAACTAATGACAACTGCGCGTCAAAATTATAAAACAAAGCCGAAGTGCACGTATTTCATCCCCGTATGTTTTCTGCAATCGCAGACTGCGAATAAAGTTCGTTCACACAGAAATCTCTACAAAATTATACCGTTACGTCATAATGAAAACCGTTCGTAGAAGGAAGCAAAAAAATGGCGTGAATATTGAAAATTGGAAATTGGAGGGCTTTGATCTGCCGAAATCTGATATTGCACAGAATATTATCTACTTATGAGAGAGGAAGTCAGAGGCTGATTATTATTGAGTAAACTTGGAGAAATCAAAGACTTTTTACTGTTAGAAGCTGATGAAGGAAATTGAAGCCATTGAGTTTGACAGGTTATTGATGTCAGAATCCTATTTCTTAATTATAATATTACAAATGCGAAAATTTGGTTGGATGTTTGTTACTCAATCACGCCAGAACGGCTGAACGAATCTGGATAAAATTTAGCACAGAGATAGATTATAGTCTGGAATAGTACATAAGCTACTTTTTATCTCGGTAGTACTTTCCCGTAGGATAACTTCCGACACGCACTCGGACGAAGCCGCTGGCAAAAGTTAGTGTATTATTAGCGGATTTTATCGGTGTCTAAGGTTAAAATACATAATTTTATTTTTAAAATAATTTAATCTGTATAAATCCAGCACTTTAAGTACAGTCAGGAACAAAAGTCGATTAACACTTGAGTTTTCTAAATCTTAATTATTGAGAAAAATACTACATGAAAATTGGAACAGATGTAAATTTTAAAGATAATTAACTCATACCTAATAAATGAAGTGCTAAAAAGCAGGTTTATCATTATCATTTTGTGTTAATTTAGATGATGTCAAAAAGTAGCAGTTTTAATCGCCCCAACCAACCATCCAACCAACCATGTCCAATTGACTAGAAGACGGGTTTTATAAACTTCTAAAGTACACTTTTTTACCCGACTGCCACAGAAAGAAAAAAAAAAATGTTTGGTTCTACGAGTATATAAACGGTAACTCAATTTCCCTACTTTCTAGACGAATATTATTTTTTAGCTAAAACATTATCATAAGTATTATAGGATGGGTTGAATTATGATAGCCATTTTATTAACAAATTGGTTAAGGGTGGGCTACAACTTTCTTCGTTCTAATCTAAGAGTCGGCCTTCCCGTTCACTATTCGGTCTCTAAGGGATAGGGAAGAGGTCATTACTTGTAGGCTTTAATCCTGGCTGGAGTGTTAGAATAGCGTGAATAGAAAAATGTACGAAACTTGCTGTGCTCGCGGCTCGATCGCGTGATAAGCGTTTATTAGAGGCTTTCCTGAGATCCATACGACTTTAATTTATGATAATATGTATACTCCCAATATGGCTGGACATCACGGGGGCAGTGGACAAAACCCTCCAAAAAAAACAACGTTTTATAGATTGCAAATTTCAAATTGGACTGGCGAATAAAACAAGAGACCTAATAATATGTTCATGCGCTATTAACAATAAATTGGGATACTACTTAAAAGATATTAGATTAATTATAATATATTGATTGATTAGATTAGATTTAAATAAATTATATGAAATCGCCAGAGACCGAACAGTTTGGAAATGGCTGTAGGGCTTTTACGGCTACTGATTAAATGTTTTTGTACGAAAAAAAAAATATTCATAAATTTTAAGTTAATATAGTTACCTACTGGAAGATAAGGAACGAATCTGGAAGGAAAATAACACTATTTTATTTTATTTTTAATATGTATTATCTCTTACTTTCATTCAGTCTTTTTTTAAAAACGGTATATAAAGGTCTATGTTTTTAAAGTTACAATTCAAACAGGTTTTTTGGTTTTTCGATATCGTATCGTAATAAATGCAATCAAACTAAACGCTGATACACTGTTAATCTATTTATGTGTTAATTTTTAAACTTGAGTGTCGCATGATACACCATTGGAATTGGAAAAACTTTACATAATATGTATAACGTATCGTATATAGTATAAACGTAAAATACCATCATCCAGTAGTGACCGCGGGCTTACAGTAGTTAAGAACCTATGGGGTTCGGTTGACATTCGAGCATACATTGACATGATCCTATATGGGGTATCACCCGGCACTCAACGGGTTAATAATTATG
This sequence comes from Cosmia pyralina, assembly GCA_946251885.1. Classification (NCBI taxonomy): domain Eukaryota; kingdom Metazoa; phylum Arthropoda; class Insecta; order Lepidoptera; family Noctuidae; genus Cosmia; species Cosmia pyralina. Next base: position 7,759,738 of record OX276346.1, on the reverse strand, counting down.
TAAAAGATCGCTTTTAGCGATAAGACCGCCCATTGTGTGACCCTATGTAAAATACAACATTTATATCTGTAATTTTTATGATGTGCATAATAAAGAGTTCTTCTTGTTCTTCTATGGGGTTCTTGTTCTTCACTTCTTCTTGTTCTTCTATGGGGTTTTTAGTCGGAGGTCCATATGGTCCCACGATTCCAGTTATGTTGAGCAAAATACATATTATTATTATTAATAATAAAGGGTTAAACTTTTTATTCAGATGGAAATAGGTATTTTATTTTGATAAAATCTACCTATTTAATTCTTACGTCAATTTAGGGTAAATCCTCTAAAAAAATATTTGTTTAAAGTAACATGACACCAGAAAAGTCCCAATGGTACCTCCATACCTTTCAGTCGTAGGTTCATTTACCTTGTAGACATGACTTCTCTAATATTAAAAGCTCTTAAACTATACAATGCACCCGAATAAAGCTAGTTTGATGAACTAACTGCATGTGTCTAATGCATTGTCCAAGATGAGATAGTTTATGTATGTACAGAATCCAGTGTGAGACGAACATTGATTAATTGATAACTTGTCAGTTTACCTGAGTATACATACAGGGTGTCTCAAACTTCACCCACACACACACCACACACATCACGTCACGTCATTTGCCTTTGGACCACTGTCCAAAGGCAAATGTGGTAAAGCGCAGGTAGCCACTTAGCATTTAAAAAATTAAAAGTTGGGATATTCTCAACAGTTCAGAATATATCGTTAATTTAATAATTTTCATGAAATTTTATTACACTTTCACTTGGATTTTTCGACCCTGTGAACAAAATTTTCGACGTAGCGAGTTCAAATAAGATTATGTTCCTATTTACGTTCAGTGTGGCTCTGCAACGCATTACATCTAGGTATTAAGAGTCGATAAACATAGAATGCCCCTATGAGGGTGACATGGTCATACTGATCAAACCCTCTATAAATTAATAAAGATATAAAAAAAAAAAAAAAACGCTTCAGATTTTATTTTTACTTGTCTTTTCCAACGTTTTGTTGAACTTTAGCGAACTTTTTAAATCCACATTAAAAAAAAAAGTACTACCTATAATACCAACTTTTAATTTTTTTAATGATAGGTGGCCTCCTCCGCTTTACCTACCCCATTTACTTTTGGACCACTACGTTTAAGACACCCTGTATATACATACTACTCAGTCCAGTAGTTTAGAGATTGTAGTGCAAATAGGTATTGAAGGGCTGTTCACCTTACCAGACTTACGAGAATAGTCCTAGAACGCTGTAGAACTGTGCGTTTTATCACAGTTTTGAGGGAACGGTTTGGCCCTATTGTAGGTCGCAAGTGAGTCTTGAGCTTGGAGTTCTGAGTTCGATTATCAGGTTGGGCAGAAGTTATTGGATTTTTCTCCTAACTTTGGCTGTTTGTATGAAACGTGTTGTTTTATATCCTCGTCAAATTTCAGGGTGAGATACAGAACATCAATCCAAATAACTTTCTCCATGGGACCAACATCACAATCGAAAATTTTCAACTGTCCCATAGAAAACTTCAATACCTACTCGACGCAAATGTATGGGACGGCTGATTATTTTTTCGCAATTACGATGTTCGTGCCATGGAAAAAGTTGTTCGGTTTGATGGTCTATACCACACCCTTAAATTTGACGAGGATGCAAAAAAACACTCATTGTATTCATATACAAACCACTCATAACACTAATGTGGTACTACGCAAGTTTAGAATAAGTTCGGCTTTTGATTTCTGTACCTATTCAATGATAGTCTCCTTCAATCAACGCACGCATACAATTGATAAGACCCAAACCGAAGAATAAATGTAATGAAATTCAAATAAAAATCTCACTATATCACACTAATATTATAAAGTTGAAATTTTGTGAGTGTGTGTGTGTGTGAGGGTATGTTTTTATGTTTGTTACTTCTTCACGCTCAAACGGCTGGACCGATTTGGATGAAATTTAGTATGTAGATAGCTTATACCCTGGATTAACACATAGGCTACTTTTCATCCCGGTCTACGCGCTTGAAACCGCGGGGCGCAGATAGTATTTCATAAATAAAATAACACACTCAGTATCACACCTACACTACTCATACTTATAAAACAAGCGTCCAAATATCAAGACTGTTTCGTCTGACACGTTTGTCTGTGGCACGGTCTAAAAGGAAAACTAAAAGCTCTTTATAGACGCGACGTTCCCAACTGGAGGAATTTGCAGCAGCTTTGAAACGAGCTCCCTCGATGTCCTTTAGTCCTAGTACCTGTGAATGATACAGTATAGATTTATAGTGTGAATTGACGGTAGTTTATTGCGAACGGTTAAGGAATTTGAGGAATGTTTTCTTGAAATTATTGTTTTTGATTTTTGTGGAATAAAATAGGAATATAGTAAAATAAATATTTATGTCTTGAAATTCTTTCTAATACAATTTTTTACCTCTATTTTAGGAGCTGAAATACCATTTGTCAGGTAAATCTGAAGTTACTTAGCTATTTTCAAATAAATAAAAATTACAGACATCAATGACATACCTAGTACGGTCAGCAATGGAAGTCACTTAGCACTGCTACTTTTTGACATCATCTAAATTAATACAAAATCATTCGATAAACTGTTTTTTTTTTTCGTTTAACTGTTAAAAGTTAAATGCTCCTAAAACATTAAGTACTTCTGTTCCGATTTGAAATAAATGTTTCACTTAATTTAAAAAACTGCAAATGTTAATCGACTTTTGTTGCTGACTGTACCTACTTCTGCTTGACTGTTAATAAGCACGATACCAACAAAGGCGTTCAAGATATTTAAAATTCTAATTACTTATCAATATCAATATTAATTCACAAGTAATAAAATAAGGATGAATAAATAATGCTTTCAGTGAAATTCAGATCTCTAAAGATAATAATATAAAAAACGTCAAACAAGCTTAGCAACGGATCAATAACAGATTTACGATCGCGCAGATAGGGCAGCATCAGAATCTTTTGATTCCCAGGAAATGGGGTCTCCTACAAAGTTTATCTCAACAATTTCGTCACAAAAGCCTGAGATGTTCTAGAAATAAACAAGCTGTTAAAGCTCTTTAGTTCGTCTTAATGTATTTCCTTTGTGTCTAGAATCTAGCGAGGAGAGACGTCGTCCGGTGATTGATTTAAACGTTTTAGTTTTCAGGGGTGTTTGCTCGACAGTTTCGCAGCTATTCGGTGTTTTTTTTTATTGAGGTAGTGGAGGGCAAACGGTCACGTGGTCGGTCACCTACGCGTTGGACAGTCCGTATTCAAAGCGTCAACACAAACCTCCATAATTCAGAGTTTTCTAGACGCGGAAGACCGTAATAAGTGGAGGAGTATCGCGAGGGCTGCTTTGGCCAAAGAAAATGCAAAGTCATCAACCACGACCACTCTGTCAAGAGTGAACGACTAAGAGGGGGGAGGTGTCATTTTTTTTTATTACTTTAAGACTTTATCTTCTTAGCGTATCGATGGCAATGTAAATTGAGTCAGCACAGAATTTAGCGACGAGTTTGGCATCATCAGCAGCTTCCATTAGTTCCTGTAACGTGCGCGTAGGACACGCAGATCATCGTTTATGGAACAGCACCACATTTGCACTCCAGGGCGGAGTCACCAGGGTGCCCAGACACGGGGTCGCCTGGCGCCCATGTGCTAGTTTGGTCCCTGGGGGTGGTCACGGCGTGCAATGTGTTCTGGTGCGCCGGTGGAGTACTGCCCAGACGAGGGTCCGGTGACGGACAACCCTGGCGGTTTCACGGATGAGTGCTAATGGGTGCCTGTGTTCCCGCTTTAAGCGGCAGAGGAGGATACTGTGGAGTTTTAGTGGTTTAGAGTCCCACATAACTGCACTATCTCCCCGTTGTAGTGCAGTATGCATGAACATATCTCCACGACAAAAAAAAAAGGAGTCACCAAAAAGGAAAGGAAAGGAGTCTGAGCAGGTTTTCCTTGCTTCGACAAATCTGTGTGTGTAAAATATAAAAAATATACCTACATCCTCTAAAGCCTAGGAAGTAATAATCAGTAAGGCCAAATAAATACTTGGAACCAGGGAAAAAAAATTTTTTAGGGTTCCGTATCTCAAAAGGAAAAACGGAACCCTTGTAGGATTACTCGTGTGTCTGTCTGTCTGTCCGTCTGTCACAGCCAATTTGCTCTGAAACTAATAGACCGATTAAGTTGAAATTTAGTAGGTACACATAATGAACGTCTGTGACCCGGACGGGTAAAGTAAATAAATGAATTTAGAATAAAGGGGTCACTTTTGGGGGCATATAAATAAAATTTTTAAAAAAGATTTACAAACTACACCGTGTGACATATTAAATGAAAGGGATTACTATGAGGGTCTCTAATATATTTTTTTATAATGTTAAAATATTTTTTTTAAAAGTTATTTAAAAAAATATTGATCATTCCCCCCTTATCTCCGAAACTTCTGTGCCTAAAATTTAAAAAAAAAAATACAGAAAATTTTTCATTACCAGTATATTACAGAAAAACCTATAAGAAGTCTAAGGTCTTAAAATAACATGATAAATCTCTCAATATTGTGAGTACAAACTTACATTTACAGTTGGAATGAATGGGAGAACATGTTTTTCAAGTAAAATGTTATGTTTGTTCTTAGGATAAATTCATTCCAACTACAGAACCTTTCATTGTGCGTGGTCCGACACGCAATTGGCCGGTTTTTTATTTCCTAGAATTTAGTAGCTGCTATTACATTAAAACATGAAGATTTGAAGATAATTATTGCGTTTCTTTAAAATCCAATTTATTACTAGATACTGTTGGAATCTTTCAAAGAACTAGGTTGAGCATAACATCCAATGGGAACAAAAGGAAATTGCATTTCTACAAAATGTGTCGTAAAATATTTTCAAAGCCAAATTGAATTTTGTATCGCAACAAAACAACACCTACAGAGGATTTTGATTCGATTTTGTATTTGCGTCCATATAATATTTTTAGAATTGCAATTCGTAGGTACTATTCGGATTCCTTAAGGCTGTTTTTAGATCGATTTCAGGTGGTGCATAAATTAATAATCTTACTTTTAAAAGGATGCAAAAGAATACTATAGGTACTCCCTTTTTATACAGGTGACTGGTACATGTATAATATAATATTATATAATAATAACACACAATTGTACTCATGATAACAAACAACTTTTAGAAGGAGCTCGTGGCTAAAGTGGAACTCGTGACTAAATAATAATAGCCGTACAGGTCGATCCATCAGGTTAAGCTGCACTTGCCGGGGTTAGTCCGTGGATGGGTGACCATCTTTACATACCGAGACTCCTCCGTGCCTTGAAAAGCACGTTAAGTTAAGCCATGGTCCCGGCTGTCATTCGTGGATCTTTGACAGTCGTTACGGGTCGTCAGAAGCCCGAAAGTCTGACAACCAGTCCTTCATTTTTATTTAAAAAAAAAATATATAAAAAATTTTAATTAAATTTTTTTTTTTTCTTAAATGTTAATTATGACTTTTAAAGACAAAAGAATTCCTTAACTAATTATTTAAACAATCAAAATATGAAGAAATCGATTATAAACATACAAAATATGATTCAAGAATTTTTTTTTTAAATCTTTATTTTGTCAAGACAATAAAACGGTAAAAAAGAAATTTAAAGACTAAACTTGTTTATTAACAATTTGATAACAATTGTTTTTTTTTCTAATGTTATTTAATGCCATTGAAAGATCCAAAAACAGCAAAAATTTAACTTTTGTTGAAAAAAAAAATTTTAACAACTAAGCTTTTCTTTTTTTGTTAACTTACAAAAATTCGTATAACAAAATAATAAACTTTTATCGAGTGATCTTTTTAAGTACCTATGTCTAAAAGAAGGGATCCACGAAGCCAAAAATTTATAGGTTTATTATTTAAATTTTGATGTCGTCATTTATAAAAATGGAGATTGGAAAACAATTGGTTAATTAACAATCGTATAACTTTTTGAAAAATTTACCAATTTTTTTTTTTCAACGGGGATTGATTTTTTCACCTGAGTTTTTTCAAATGAATGAATGAATGAATTTTTTCAAATAACATTATATTTTATATAAAAAAGAATTCTCTGGTCAACTCTCTCTCTGGTGGTCTCTTTTTTTTTTATATCATTGTATTCTCTTTGTTTCTAAATTAGTTCAATTAGCTTTATTAGTTTTATTTTAATTGTTACAGAGTCTCAATAGTGTATAGCTAACAATTAAGGGAAAGAGCGAGTCAACCCCAACACAAGTATTATTAATTACTTACTGGGGCTGTCTCAATCACATCTGCAAATGTAGCTGTTTGAGACCCAATATAAACAAAACTCTCTTTAGCGTCGACCCACGCATGCCGTAACTGACTCGCGGAGCCCTAATTTTCAGCGTTAAACAAAAATTATAAATAATGGAGATATAGTTTCGGGAGTCGAGACCTCTTAAAGGTCCTTCCTCCTTTTATAGGATCTTTATTAAAAAATCTTAAATATTGACAGTTTCTGATATAATAACAAAAAACGAAATTCATTCTTTTTTTCACCTTAATTTTTTAATAACAATTGCAATTTTTTATGTGCTAATACATCCTCGAGACACATTTTTCTAGACGTCATTTCAAATCGAATGAGCTGTCGCTCATTTGTTTTGAGCTTTATCAAGAATTAACACGTCTTTTAAATTTTTGACTAGCTTATAAGCCGTGGAGGCTAACCATAACCATAAATGCTTTATGAGTCAATCAAGAAAATATAATAAAAGAAAAAAAAGTATGTTTTCTATTTAATTCAAATCTTGCGTAAATTTTGGGACAGCCTTTACAATTACAAAGAGAATTTTGAATTAGAATGAGTAAAAGGAAAAATTATAACAAAAGGACCTGCATTATAAAATCATTATGATTATGATTTAAAGCCAAGATAAAGAGGCCGACAAAGAAATATAATGAAAAGGGGAATATACCAAAAATTATTCAAGCAAACGTCGAAGATAGATTTAATTTTGTTGAAATTCAAGTAAAACAGATGAAAACGATCCCTGAAGATAGTATCGAAGGATACAAAGCATGGCGACGTTGATAGATCGGTCCTATCGATAATGTAGCGATCGCTCGATATCAATCGTCTGCACTGCAGCTGAAATGATTAGACCTGTCGAATGAAAATGATTAAGAGAAATCGTGACATCTAATTCCCAAATATCTTTTTTATATTTTTGGAGATTTTGCAATGCTGTATCGTAGCTAAAAAGTATGAACGCGAAATTACTCTAAGGTAAACTTATCGGTACCTATTTATATTTTCGAGTCGTTTGGGGTTGAAACTCCCGGGCCGTGGGGTCCGAGTGCTCATGGTCTCTTTATGGAAATCTCCAAACTTGAGTCACGCGAAGTGTCAACCAGTCATAGGTCGACACTTCCCGTGACTCAAGTGCTGCTTGGCCTAATCAATGTGGCAATGCCGCCAGTATTTTGGGTACATTCCTAGTCTACAGCGATGTGGATGAGTTAGTCGACGCCATATTTTAGTTTGTTAATAGTTTTAGTTAAGTTATTATATTGTTATTTGTATTATTGAATTATGTTTATTTTGTTACTTATGTAGACTCTGTACTTTTACAGATAATCTAGTAACAGTTTAAATATGCAGAATTAACTATTATTCAGGTTCATGGTTTTTAAGAATAAGGTTTAGAAATAATAGACACATGTTAATGTACTTACTTATTGTATTTCCCAAACACGCAAAATCAAATATACTTTTACAATCACCACTGAGTATCCTTAAAACACAGCTAGAGATTAGCACTCGTTTTTCGACGACTTATGCACGACTACGTTTGCAAGATGGGCACGACAACCAAGATGGCGTTTTCCCGCCATTATTATTCCCGCCTTTTTTGGCGATACGCTGTGATTGGTTAGTCGTGCCATCTGCAAACTCAGTCGGTACTAAAATAGTCAATACAATACTTTTAATATTGGAACAGATATAATTTAACCTATCTAATTGAATAAAATACGATATTATTTATTATTGATAACACTTATGTATATAATATGATTTTAATTCTGAATTTTCTTCCGATAAAAGAAGGTATAATGGTTATTCAACTTTATCATTTAATCCTCTAAAACTAGCAAATCAGAGAAGTTCACAAATGTTTTAACAATTAATTATTAATATGTGCTAGTCTTATTTTTTACTAAAAATACTAAAAGTTTTAATCCAAAGCTGGAATGTTATTTACTGAAATAAAGTTATTAGTCTTACTTTAAAAAAAAAATGCACCCTTGTAATTATGCTGTTGGTGTACCTACCTATTTGAAATTAATAAGTAAAACCTTTCTGAAGAAAAAGCTAAGATGTTTTTCCTTCACCGATGTCTACTGGAAACCTGGACTTAGAGTTATTAATAATATATGTCTGTAATCGCCAAGCAGTCTTGACCAAGTCTGGTGATCAATGTTCGTGCCTTCTCTGTATGAGAAGCGGCCTTTTCCCTGCCGTAAGATAATAATAGGCTGGTATTATAATTATTAGTATTACAATAATGAAACCTCGAGGTATGAAATATGATATGAAAGAGAAGGGAGTGAATGATAGCGTGACGGTTGACAGGGGAGAATGGAAGAAGAAAACGTGTTGCGCCGACCCCAAGTAATATGGGATAAGGGCAGGAAGATGATGATGACAATAATGAAACCTCGAGGGAAATAAATAATTGTGGTATGCTATAGTTTCGACCTAAAATTAAAAATTTGTTGTAGAAAGCTGAAGAGTGTTTATTTTTTTAATCGAACGCGCATCTCTGGAACTACCAGACGAATTTGAAAAATTCTTATTGCAATTGATAGCCCAATTCTTGAGCAAGGAGGCTATTTAACATTACGCTACGACCGAATGTGGCGAAAAATATGGCAGTTATTTTATTATATTATGGTGTCTGACGACTTCCACGCGAACGAAGTCGTGGGCAAAAGCTAGATGATAGGTAGAGGTATTTAATCTTCTATTATTTTTCCGGGCCTAAATTCAAAGCATTTCTCTGTAAGAATCATTAGAATCGATATATTCAACTTTTCACATCAATATATTCAGTATCATTGAGTATCAAGTTAATCTAGCACTCGAGGACTGCACTAAAACAAAGACGTAGCATCTTCGATGGTTGCATAGGATTACAATCACGTAGTTGTCACATCACGGACTGGTGGTCGCTCTAATAGGCTGGCGTCGATGTGACGTAGGCATGAAATTGTGTGATGTACAGGTTGTTGTTTCTGTAGTGTCATGGCTCCAAAATGGTCAGTAAACAATTTTATTTGATTTCTTATTTAAAGTAAGTTTTTATCTACTAACTTGTGCACTGTAAGTGTTATTAAAATCAAACATGGTGGGCACAACGGAAAAGAAAAAAGTACCAGTTAAAATGTAAAAAAAAAAGACAAAAACAAAACCGAGAACACTTTGCGATCAGTTGCTTCTGTAAAAATAACAGAAATAAGAAAGAAAGAAAATACATTTATTCAGCACAGACTAAAAGGCACACAAAATAATATAACAATAATAAAACAATCATAATAAAAAGATTTAAAAAAAAAACACCATTTGCTACAACAATAACGAAGCGATGCAGGAATGTGTGCCCCACGGCAGCGCCAAAAAGGTCCAGTTCAGCAAAAATGCCCAGCTAGTGCCTGACGCTGGTTTTCAACTGGACCGAAGTGTGTGAACAGCTTCCCTTTCAAGTGGAATCTTTGAATTATACTTTCTTTCTATTTTATTTAGTAATAAAAACACTTTATTAGCAAAAGAACTGCATCAAAATGTTCTTCACAACTTTTGCTTTGTGAAATTTTCCCTTGCATATAAAGCTTGCTTATATATAAGTGTATCAAATAAAATACCGTTTTAGACACCTCTGTTGCCGTGAGAGTTAAAATAAGCGAAACTATCTTGCAAAACCGTACCAGGTAGGAGAAATTTTATACAAGTTCATAACATGAACTATGAAGTCTTAGAGCGCACTTCCTTAATTTAGAAGTTTCTAGAATTTGCAGTTATGAGCATCTAAATTTTGCATAATGTTCTTTATTGTTTCCATGTCTGTTCTTTATTTTATTTATGAGATAAACTGAACAAAGCTACTTTGTCATACCTATACCTACATATTTCATCAACTCGGGTTTTATTGACAACTGTCAATATTTTGCATTTGCTTGTTGTTTTTACCGACTAAAAAAAAGGAGGTTATCAATTCGATACGTATTTATGTAATATTATTGGAACTGCAAGATATTCAAAAATGATAATTTATTAGTGTTTCCAAACAAATATACAAAATTTTATAGCTGTATGTATGTATGTATGTTTGTATGTTTATCCACGCATTTCTCCGAAACTATTAATCGGATTGCGACCATTTTTTATTGGCTTATATTTACTTTAACTTAGGGAATGTGTGCAAGTTTATCAAAATCGGTTTAGTAGTTTTCAAAATATGGACTAATACGTGAAGTGTGACGGCTGGTTTATTGATATGAGCTACGGGTGTAGTGTCAAAGGGAAAACATGGAAAAAACTTGGTCAAATTCTGGTGAAATATTTACAACAAAACTATAACTAGTTATTACTTACAAACAAAAATATTCCACGTTATATGTAACTTTAAATTACGAAATAAAAAGTAATTAAAAAAAAATTAAACCGGCTTTTATAAGCAGTAAGTAACTCAAAATTATGAAATAACTTTAATTTCCGAAGTCGGTGGCAAAAAACCAAAATAAAGATTCCAAGAAACCGAGTTCCGAAATTAAAGTTCATCATTTTGAGTAATTTTTTTTTTTTGAAATTGGTTATTTTTTTTTTAAATTATTTTGTTTTATGTTGTTTTCACGAATCTAAAATAAATAAAAAAAATGCTCCCAGAATATCGAAATCTACATTTTGAATAACGATGACGATACGAGTATAATCCATACAGTTTCACTTTTTCAATAAAATTGTTACATTGAATACAGAATATTTTTTGCAGATAAATGGGTTTAAAAAAGTATTGGATGAGAGCTACGGAATGACACTTCAAATGTTTTTTACGGCTTTAAGTGTGTGCAATGCAAAACCTATTTTTTCATGGCATGAAGTGATAAATTTCAGTGAAATAAAAAGCTTTTACAGAAATTATTCGTGTGTACAATGTGATGTGGTTTGCATTAAATCATGTCGCAAATAGATGCTATAAGCATCAATAAAAAATCTTTTATCGTAATCTTTGGCTTAATCCGTTTTACTTGACCATGTAATCCTAACTAATAATCTAATAAAAAAGGTTATTGTTCGTGCACCGCACTGATGTGAGAAGTCTTAGACATCAACGCTCAACACACACAAGAAAGCGAACCTGCGCCGCGACAGTTCATTCGTCCATACGTTCTTTATCATACATATATATTCATTCGCTCAACATCAGCTAACGTAGCATCAACTCGTGCAACCATATCTTGTAAAAAGAATTGCAATAAACGCATTTTAAAGTTTGAGTTAGATTGTTGTTTATCGAACCCTGGGTCGAAACAGATATCTAACAATTGTTTACACTAAACATTTAAAATAATTTTGCTAACAGTAGGTACTTACAAAAGCGAAAGTAAAGGAGAATGGCCAAATTGGTCTACGCACTTGTTAGAAAGTGGATTGTACACTAACCTTATAGGTATATATATATGTCGGAGATGGTTGTCAACTGCAATATTGCGGGTAGACACAGAATTTGTTAAGATTTGTTTTTTTTCTCTCATTTCGATAATTGAGATGTTATTGTGATTTTAAAATGTTATTCTTGTATCATTTAATTACTTTAGTAAGTAAGTCTTATTAGATTTAAGCCCATTTTAGTGTTTTGTATCAAGTAAACACGAGACGTACCGCAATGCGCCATCGGGCAGAGTTGTTGTGGAGGGGTTGCAAGTGGGGACATCGTCCTATAAAACGGCGCGAACTCGGCGTTACAAGGCAGCCCCGGCTCAGATGGAATCACCAATAGGGTGTTCCAACTCTTCCCTGCCCGTTTGATTATGCTCATGACCATCATCTTCAATGGTGCCATGGGTAATAATATCTTTCCTCACGCCTGGAAACAGGCTACCGTTATCGGTATCCCTAAGCCCGGCAAGCCTAAGAGCGAGCCCTCTAGCTACCGGCCTATCAGTCTGCTCAACGTCTTCGGCAAAATCTATGAGAGGCTTATTTATAAGCGTCTCAGAGATTATGCCGAGACAAAGGGTCTCATTCCCGACGAGCAATTCGGTTTTCGAACCCAGCACTATTGCGTGCAGCAGGTCCACCGTATTGTCGAGCACATCAGCGTTGGGTTCCAACGCGGTGCGATGACTGGTGCTGTCTTCTTTGATATAGCGAAGGCCTTTGACAAAGTCTGGCACAACGGCTTATTATATAAGCTGTACCAACTCGGTGTGCCGGATCGTCTCGTGCTCATCCTACGAGACTTTTTGTCAAACCGCACCTTTCGCTATCGCATTGAAGGAGCACTTTCCTCCCCCCACCCTATTCGCGCAGGAGTCCCTCAGGGCTCTGTGCTTTCCCCCCTCATATTCATCCTCTTCGCCAGCGATATCCCGAAGAGTAAAAAGGCACAGTTGGCGCTGTTCGCAGACGATACGGCCATTTTCTCCAAGGGAATTCGCCCTGACTCGATCGCTCGCACCCTCCAAACCGCAGTCGATGCCCTCGGCAAGTGGTTTCGAAAGTGGAGAATCGAAGTCAATCCCGATAAAAGCCAAGCCATTCTCTTTACGAGACGGCGTAATCGGCTCACCGCCCCTCCTCGGCCGATCACCATGTTTGGCAAGCAGATCCCTTGGGAGAAGCGAGCCAAATATTTAGGTGTGACGCTCGATAGTCATTTATCATTTTCAGAGCACATAAAGCAGGTTCGTTCGCGGGCCTACTTTGCTCTCGGCCGTTTACACTCCGTTCTGAATGCACGCAGCAAGTTGTCCCTTAAGTGCAAGTTGCGTATTTACACAGCGTGCATTCGACCTATCATGACCTATGCGGGCCCAGTCTTTGCGCATGCAAAGCCCCACCTCATCCATAGGATGCAGACCCTTCAGAACCGTCTCCTCCGAAAGGTAACGGGAGCCCCCTGGTTCGTTCGGAACGCGGACCTCCACCTTGACCTTAAAGTCCCGACCATCCGTCAGTACTTGAAACGCCTTTCCAAGCGTTTCTTTGATTCCGCCGTGAAACATCGCAACCCCTTGGTTGTCGAAGCCGCTAGCTATGTCCCCAGTAGAATCAGTAGTATCCGCCGTCCGCGACATGCCCTCACTGAACCCGATGACCCTATCACCCTCCTCCAGGAAAGTAGTAGGGACACTAGCACAGTCCAACACAAACACAGATCTACATTCCGGCCTCGCCGCCGAGGCCCACCGCGTTTAAGACCATCTAACGTAAATGTAAATTCATGCCCCTTGATCGGTTTAATCGAGCCAGCTGGTGGCGTAGCTGAGCCTGTAGCTTTAAACTCCCCTGATAATAATAATTCCCCTAACTTGATCCAGCCTATTGCTTTGCCTTGTATATCATTGGTCAATGACAACGACTCCCTAAGCCGAGGTCCGTACCCCACAGGGGGTGCCCTTAGTGCGCAGTCGTTTAGTTTATAATTTAGTTAGTATTTATGCCCCTGGCTGGAGGCTTTTGAGCTCGCTTAAAGGCACCAACAGGAAAGTCCGGTTAAGTAGTCGGGACCTCTCATGGTCACACTACGAGATGCCATTTCAAAAAAAAAAAAAAAAAAAAAAGTTACAAGGCAGTCGGTCCTCGGATTCGACTCGATACAGAGCTCCTGCTCCCGACAAAACTGTCGGTTTACTTGGTACAGCGCTGCTGTATATTGACATTGTTGTATTGCCTTACTGATAGCGATAGACTTTGTATTCGGGTGGCTTATGCCGCTGTACGAACTGTAACCATATGGGTTTGTTCGCCTAACTGTAACATTACTGATCATTTGTATTGTGTTTTTTTTATAAAGTGTACTTGTGTTAATTATAATTCTGAAATTGTTCATACCGTGTTGTTTATCCCAATAAAATGGGAACTACAAACCCTGACGATATACCGCTCGGCACTCCTGATCCTACATCAGAAGTGGGATTAGGTTTAGCCCTGGAATCTCAAGGTGTTGGTGATCCATGGCGAGCAATGTTAGAGCTTCAGAACCATAATATGGCTCAGTTGATTGAAGCAATTAAGACGCACTCCACTCCGTCTACAGTAATTCGCTTGCCCGATTTTAACCCAGACCTACCTGATTCCAATGCTCAATCTTGGAGTACAACCGTTGATATTTGTCTATCAGAAAAGCCTCTTGAAGGTGGCCCTCTTATTATTGCCCTCACTAAAGCTTTAAAAGGCAGTGCTAACACATGGCTATCCCAAGTATCTTATGAAGGATGACCTGGACGGACTTAGAGTCTTTTCCTCTCTCGTTATGATGTTTCGCAAACTGTTGCCGCTACCCTAATTAACCTTCATAATAGTCAGCCAAAAGAAGGAGAATCTTTAGCCGCATATGCCAGTCGACAGGTCACTTCACTGACATCTAAATGGAATAATATGAGTATCGAACACATTACAGTTTCTACTGTACTGGCCCATGTCTCCAAATTTGATTCCCGTGCTCATCGACTAGCATTTACTACTGAAGTAGATACTAGGCAAAAACTTCAACAAGAATTGAGTGTCTTGTCCCATCTTAAGAGAAAGTCTCAGATTTCCTCTGACCAGCACGATTCTTCTGAACCACATTTGTGGTATATGGGCCATAAATCTACAAACTGTCGCAAGAAGGCTGAGAAAACCGAACATCCCGGAGCAGCCAGCTCGTCACATAAGGCGACATCAAAGAACATCGTCTGTTACCGCTGTGGGGAGTCGGGACACGTCGCTCCTCGCTGCCCCAAGGCAACCGGAAAGCGGCCGGGAGGTTCGAGTGAAGATGCCAGCAGTCAACCTTCGAGCAGCCAACCATCCGTGAAACGAGTTGAAGCTTGTGCTGTACGATTGTGTTGAAGCAATCTGGTGAGACACTTTCATTTTGTTCTGGTTGTGTGGTCAATATGATGGGAATACGTCATTCCATAAAGTAATAGTATCATGGTAGGCCGTGAGATTTCAGGCTTATGATTTTCACGTTTACAACTCTGTCTAATAATTGGCGTTTACCTTACAACTTTAATGATTCCCATAATATGACTATGAGGAGGTAGAAGTAAATCTGTCTCGTGTAAGGGAACAAGCAGTTTTGGGTATAACTAAAATGCCGAATATGATAAAAGCCCGTTATGATAAGTCTGCAGCTATAAGTTTCAAGTTGGAGACTTTGTAGTTTGTTGAGTTAAGTACCAAGTACGAAAAATACCTGAATGTCCAGTCACTATGTCTATGTTGACGCCTATGCGGGTTGTCTATTCGACTTGTCAAATCCCATGGCATGGATTTGGCTGGGAGACTATGTCTCTACTTTGGTTGAGCTATGTATTGTCAGTATCAGTATGATCATTTATGTTAAATTTATTTGACTGATATGGTAATTTTGTATGGTTGCGATGCAACTGCTATTGATGATAATTTTATGTGACTGATACATTCAGGATATTTCAATTCAACATACCTTTACTGATACATTCAGGATATTTCAATTCAACAAACCTTTACTGATACATTCTGGATTTTTCTATTCAACATACCTTTGTTAAAGCTTTTGTGTCAGAAAGGCCGATCGTTATTTTCTTTGTTACAGAACCACACGAGGACGTGTAAATCGTCAGTTCTGGCCGTGTCGGAGATGGTTGTCAACTGCAATATTGCGGGTAGACACAGAATTTGTTAAGATTTGTTTTTTTTCTCTCATTTCGATAATTGAGATGTTATTGTGATTTTAAAATGTTATTCTTGTATCATTTAATTACTTTAGTAAGTAAGTCTTATTAGATTTAAGCCCATTTTAGTGTTTTGTATCAAGTAAACACGAGACGTACCGCAATGCGCCATCAGGCAGAGTTGTTGTGGAGGGGTTGCAAGTGGGGACATCGTCCTATAAAACGGCGCGAACTCGGCGTTACAAGGCAGTCGGTCCTCGGATTCGACTCGATACAGAGCTCCTGCTCCCGACAAAACTGTCGGTTTACTTGGTACAGCGCTGCTGTATATTGACATAGTTGTATTGCCTTACTGATAGCGATAGACTTTGTATTCGGGTGGCTTATGCCGCTGTACGAACTGTAACCATATGGGTTTGTTCGCCTAACTGTATCATTACTGATCATTTGTATTGTGTTTTTTTTATAAAGTGTACTTGTGTTAATTATAATTCTGAAATTGTTCATACCGTGTTGTTTATCCCAATAAAATGGGAACTACAAACCCTGACGATATACCGCTCGGCACTCCTGATCCTACATATATATCCACTTAATTAAAAGCTTTGTATGTCAAGATGATTATTAGTTATTTACTGTGTATGAAACTAGTTATGAACATGGTGTGTAAGGAAAGGGTTTCATGAAGAAAAGCACAGAAAGACAAGACTAGGTATTTATTATTTCAATTAGGCTTGTCAATAATTATTTATCTAAGAAAGCTATTTGTCCGTTCGCAAAACTAGGTAGACATGGAGAAGAACGGACAAGAAACTCCATGGGAACTTTAGTATTTTATCCATACATTTTTACATTAGGATCAGTCTCAATTAGGTATCACATTACCTTATAAATATAGATCAGATCATCATAGATCATTTTTCTCAAGTTAGCAACTATAACAATAGATAGGAATTTGCACAATATCATGAGCAATATTAGTCGTATTATAAACACACACAGAACAACATAGTTATGAACAATAATCAAGATATAATATTATCAATCAACTTACATGAACATTGTAGTTAGATCTTTCACAAGATCCAAGAGAATCCATTTTACACAGAACTTCTGCTATGCAGCGTGGTGTTTTACATTGGCTTAGCCAATGACGTATTATAACTTATAGCAACTTAATAATTACGGACATGGGACACCACTCATGGTCTGTCTGTACCGTTTAACAGTTGTAACCAAAAGACTTGGATGATAGGACCTCCTTAGCAGCTTTATATTTACGGCAGACACCAGAGGGTCTTTACCGTACGACAGCTAGCATAACGAGTCCCCCTAATTCGGGGTAGTCCCGTCTTTTATAGTTTTTAAATATTACTGGTACCTACCTACTAGGTACAAACTATTCCCACCTCTTGGCGCCATTTTAGACCAATCACAGATGGTTATACATAATTGCCAAATAACTTCTAAAATAGGTATTACTTAACAAATCATATATTGCGAGACTGTTTTAAAACATTAAGGGATCATTTAGGAATACAGTTATTGTGTATTTATAATCTAGAAGTAAGATCTGATACGATATTAGTTTCAACCAATCAAGGGTCATGATTTATTTCTGCCAATCACAGGTCATGACTATGTTACAAGTTATTTAAATAACTTGGTACATAGAAATTGCAATGTAAAATCATGAGAAACATTATTAGTATCATATTAATTATTACTTATTCATTTACAATATTGTTATTATAATAGTCTAAACTTGATTATCAGTAGCCACCATCATTGCCTATTGTGCGACAACTCTACAATCGTTGTTGGTAATACGAGTCTTTTAAGTCACAATATAAGCAATTAATATAAAATACATCTGTCTATGAAATATCAATCAAAGAAATGCAAATAACAATATGTACATTTCTACATATAAAATATTAATTTACGTTTAATAAAATATCACTGAAATGTAACGTTTCCGAACGTCACTATCATCTTTAAAGTGATAGAGCACGTTCTATGACTTTGTTTTGATTTATAGGGTCAATATCATATTATATTATAAGTACAACATTAATTCTATTCGTGAAACATTAATTTACGTTTATCAAGTTTATTCAAATGTTATTGAAATGGAACGTTTCCGAACGTCACTGTCATCATTCATTCTGACAGAGTGACACTGACGTTCGTAATAAGATTATCAATAAACTATTCAATTACTTAATTATTCTCCATAAATACGAACAATCGTTAATAATCCAACACACTCAACACCAACAAGCCATAGATCAATGAAAAGGTAATTTTTTATAATTTATTTCTTTGTATGACCGCAAATGTGTAACTCATGGGGTTCTTTGTATAAATGTCAAAATAATAGTAGTGTAGGGTTTCCCTTCCCTTTTACTCATAACAGACTTTACATCTTCTGTAGTACAATTCGACAGAGTTTTGCGGGGGAGCGGGGTAGAATTATGTTCCGATGCAAGTGCAGCCCATAAACCTGCTCGCTGTCCCCCACCCCCACTCGTGCCACGCCCGGGCCTCTTCACCTTCGCACTAACTCGTACCTCGCAGTTGATCTTCGCTTGTCGTTGTGTTTATGTTACGTATTGTTAATCGTTATTATCTTTGACCTTTGGTTGTTTACCGGACCGTTAAATATTGCAATTGTTTTGTACTGTGCGTGTTTCTTGGACTCCGATCATCTTTTTATAATGGAAGGAAATAGACGTGGGTTGTATGTTGTTTGTGACCACTCTGTTTTACGACAGCGGCGACGTCATTTAATAACGCATAACCTAATTCAACCCAGATCTTTTGTTGAGGAATATAATACGGAGACATTCTTCACACGAGGTAAGTTCTGTTTGGTAATGCTAGGTATATGTCATATCCTTCTTATTATATATTCTTTACCGTGCTACCCTATTTTAATAATAATCATTAAATAGTTTTGCTTCTATCCTGGACTGGCATTTTAGGGATACGGGCTTGATTTTATGTATTCAGGGTGGTCTAAATAGTGATGTCAAAAAGAAAATTCTGAATTCCTCATGTTTTGCGATTTTTTGTAGTTTTCGAGTTACTTATTTTTGTTTTTGTAATTATTATTTTTTTTTTTTTGTAGTGTGTATTTTTCAGATTGTTTTAGTGACATGAAAGTATCATTCAAGACAATAATGACAAAAAAATTTTTTTAATGAGAAATGATTACTTAAACCAGAAGGAAGTACGTAAAATAACAATAGTAAACAATATTTATTTCTTTCAGGTATCCTTCAATCAAATTGTATTTGTGAACGACCGATGTTGGCAACGAATTAACACTGCCGAAAGAGCACAGTTGGTTATTGGAGCTGTAGAAATAATTGACAATGTTTTCAGCGAAAACGATGATATACCAGTTCCACGCGCTTACAATTATCAATGAAAGAATACATTCCGAAAATCATTTGACTCAATATGTCATATAAAAAAAACTTGAATAGGCAACGAGTCGTATTTACATGCATGGCAGCAAATTTTTGTGATTTTGAAGAAGAAATTTTGATTTTGATTCCTCGACTAGAAGAAGAACACTCTATTCTAATCGCTTTGGTATCTTACCATTATTAAGAAAGACAGATCTTACTGTGCTGAACATTTAAGCGATGGAATGTATATTATTGAATTATGCAGCGATAATGAACTCCATGATATCAATTAATACAACATTGAAGTGGAACAAGGGGGTTTTTTACTGAGAGGACGAATATAATCACGTCATATAAAAGTCAAGCAGTAGGTACTACACATACGTGCTAATAAACAGAGGGATTGAAGGAAGAGACGCTTTCAGGCTCTATTACTGCACGTGTTTGACTAGACGTCGCACTATTGGGACGTGTGCACATGTCATATCAATTTTATGGTACTTATGCTGAGCTCGACATCAGGAAGGTTTCACACCGCCAGCAGCCCACCTGAATAATGTTATTATAGATACTAACATCATGTAATACCTCAATTATAATATTATGTAATAAATCACAAGATTTTTATGTTCTTCTTTTGTTTTCTCTTTTTCAAAATTCTGCCAGCACCTAGTACTTTCACACTATTAGTTATTAGTTTGATTAGATATAATCTTTTCATTACCATAGATGGCGTTAGTGTTGAGTAGGTAGACCAAGGTTCATATATTTTTGCCGATTCTCCTTTGTTTTTTGTTTGTTACCTTTCCACGCCCACCGATCATCCTAAAATTTTGCAAATACGTTGTAAAGTGTACAGAAACGGACATAGGGTACCTTACATCCCGAAAAATAGTACTTACTGTTGCCGAGGAATACAACAATAACGTTTCTATGATAATAGATGGCGCTACGTGTCTTTCGAATCATGATTGAATTATCTTATTACAAGCAGAGTACAACACGACCTGACTATCAAATTCTAAATTAACACGAGTAAAGCCGCACGCAAAAGCTAGTCTAAAATAAAAAAAAAAACCCTTTTATGAAGCTACCTTGTTAAGTTAATTAATCCGGTTAGCTAGAAAAAACATAAAATGAAAAAGTTCAAAATAAAGCGACACCCTGTATAACAACCATTGCGCCTGTCCAAGTCGAAGACACAAGTTCGTTAGCGATTCTATACACAATGTTACATGTACCTACATGTTGTAATATTGTTGTTAAACACACAACAGTAAATTCTCCATTATGATGAACGTATAAAATTTTATCGCCACTACGGTATTAATTTTTAACTCCCGTACCTGCAATAGACGAGATTAAATTGTGCAAAACTGTAGTAAAATGTCACGATATATTTTGTGGGATTACTTATTTTATTTATGTGGTCCAGTGAAGTCTCGGTTTTCTTAATAACTAGTTGTTTCCTGCGGATTGACTGGCATTCCACAGTAGATACTTCCAGTCGGGGCCGCGGGCATGTGCGAGTATGTCAGTCGATCCCGACTCAGGGCAGCAGAAATCCGATATAGCCCATTACTCTCTGATGGAGGGAAGGATTACCCTCCATAATCTACTTCATAAGCCCGAACAAAAAGTGAGTAAGTTAATTAACCGAGGGCACGATCTATCTGTATCATAATTTACATTCGGTAACTCTTATGTATGACTAGCTTTTGCCCGCGGCTTCGCCTGCTTGGAGATCGGAAATTATCCCACGGGAACAAACTATCGATAAAACAATTCCATATATCCTCAATCAACCTCCCTAGCCTTTTCCCAACTATGTGGGGGTCGGCTTCCAGTCTAACCGGATGCAGCTGAATACCAGTATCTTACATAGAGCAACTGCTTATCTGACCTCCACAACCGTTAATGGGTTGTGGAGGTCAGATAGGCATAAGGATTGTTGATTTGACGACGCGTAAGTAGTAGTAGTAGCTCGGAGACAGATGGTCGTGTGTGGTGTCCCCGCGCCGTGGTTCATCCTTTATTCCGAGATGTCCGGCGCGGGCGCCTATTCGCCCGCGCCGATGCCGTCGTTTGAGCATGCTCCAGCGTAGTAACTGGGTAATACGATACTCCTTGGTAAGACTGGTTGTCAGACTTTCGCGCTTCTGACGACCTGTAACGAGTGTCAAAGATCCACGAATGACAGCCGGGGCTTAACGTGCTTTCCGAGGCACGGAGGAGTCTCGGTATGTAAAGATGGTCACCCATCCACGGACCGACCCCAGCAAGCGTAGCTTAACTTGATGGATCGGCCCAAGTGCCTGTTATTACTTAGCCACTAGCTCCTCCTTAGCCATGAGCTCCTCCCTATATCCTAACCCTTTGTCATTGTCGACCTGTTTGCCAAAGGACAATGCTCATGGATGTATGAAATCCATAGATATATGAAAGAAGGAGATATGCCCGGTAGTTGAAAATGTATTAGAACCCGATGTCGCTAGGTTGGCCCCACCACCGCGCCACTACTACACATGTAGTTCAATAAAAGCAATAGATACAAAGTCGCGCACACACTTGCAATTCATAAATCAGAACATACTACACAATGAATTATAAACCTTAACTCGTCACACACAGCGTGCATTTACCATGCACCGTACAACTTACTCACACAAAAACATCTGGCGCTATTATTATGTTGTGCAAAAAGCAATTTATTTTACATATACGCTAGTGATTGACTAAATCGGAAAGTTATCGATACTTCCATTTATTACTGTACAAGAAAAATTTGGGGTCCTGAAAATAAAATAAAAAATGATATGTCCAGAAAGTATTATATATTTTAAATAAAAAAAAATGTATATTAAAAAAAACGAATCAATAAATTAAAACAATCCGGTTAAGTTGGTTTAGGCTGTGAAACCATAGGAATTGTTGAACCCTGTTATGATGTGTTTACTCACTGACCTGTAAAGTGGAGGTATTTGTTCAGTACTTGACGTACGCTTAATTTTGGGATTGCCTATTTAAAAAGCCTGCGAGTTTTCTTTGGAGGCTGGAACATTTCTGCCTTAAAGTGAATTGAGCATATGGTGCTATATTTTGTTGTGAACCAGTTAGGTGGCCTTCCTGTGGCATCAATCCATTCTTTTTTTTGTATTTGTATCTTTTGGGAAACTAAAAAGGTACTATAAGAACGTATTATATACTGAACTAAAAAGGTACTATAAGAACTTATTATATATTATGAACTTATTATTATATTTACATAATAAGTATCTTAAGCTATAGTCTAGGAACTAGTTGGCCGCTGAGACAGGGGTGAGGCGGCGGTTCGCAACGTATGTACTGAGTAATGCGCCCCCGCTCCTCCATCCCACCGCTCACATACCTAAGGTGCAGTCAACTAGTTCCGCGCGGTCTATACTTCTTAACCTCACGATGAGTAAGCAGGTAGCAGGCAACAGGCGAATAGGCTATTGTTATTAAAAAAAAAACCCTTAGTTAAGAAATAGTTAAATATATGAAAACAAACACATACCATACTCATGCATGACAAATAAATAGCATGAATATGTTGACTTATTTTAAACAAAAATCACTAATATTTTATCTGAACCATACCGATTACTAGAACGCATTTGAATCTTGTGGTGCATAGTTAAAGACTTTAGCGGAAGTAAAATACCACAACCAATAAAAAGTAAGGAAATAGCACGAAGATGCGATAATTTAAACCCAAAAACACTCCACCTAAACATTAATAAACTTACTTTACGACCGTTGGTTATGCATTTCTCTACTAGGTACGCTGTAAAATAATCAAAAACAGTAAAAAAGATTATTTTACATTCTCAAAGGTTTCCCAACCGTACTTAAACGTCATCTTTCAAGTGTTCCAACCGGGCTAAAACGGTTGACAAATTGAAAAATAAACTATAATAGCAATATAAATTCGTTGGGCAATCGACATTATTATCGATAGCCTACTTTAGTGGATCTTAACCTCATCACTATCTCGCCGCAAGAGACAGCGGCTGTACTATGCGACGCTCCGCGTAAATAAAGTATCGTTTTGTTACTTTTACATTGCTTGTCCAGTCGCTTAGCGACATACTTAAGGTAGTGGTTAAGGAGCAATGTATTTGCTGCAAAAATAGTACAGCCGCTGCGATATTTGAAAACAAAAATAACGTAGTAAAAGCAAGAAATATTTTACGATTTGTTGTTTTTTATGATTTTAAAGATAAATACAGTAAAGTACTTTTACTTACATATGGTAAGTGATTCCGTGAGATACGAAGTTTTTAATATCACTTCGGTTTTTGCAGGAAACCACTGAACAACACGGCATTTTTATAATTTATCGTGACCACGGTTGAAAGCGTACTAGTTCGCGGAGACGGCCATTTGGCGAGTAAAGGCGCAGCGTGCGCATAACGCGTGGCCACAGACACGCCCCCATGCCACTTCTCCTGTTTTTTTATATTTCTATGATGAAATCCCATACCATGCTGCTTTGTAATCTTCAAATTAATAGAACGTCACCTTTAGCAAAAGATGCTTGCAATCAATAATTTTAGCAATTTTTTTACAAGGAGATTTTAAATGTAACACATAAAAACAAATAACGTGCATTGTGATGATATGATAACACTAATAATGTGCTTTTAGATGTAGTTTAATTCTTATTTCTAATTAATTAATGAGTTAATAGCTTCTGAAAAAAACACTATCGCATGGATTTGCTCGGGGGTAGCGCCCTAAGCAGACAAAAGGTAACAATCGCCTTCACATACTTTTACATTTTATAATACGAGTATCTGTTGAAAGTAGGATAAGTAGTGACTAGAAGTTTATTTTATTTTATTCTACCGTTTGATTTTCCTCGTTTCTTTCTAGTGTCATTAGGAGCGAAAGCAGAAACGTGTTTTTCGTTCGGCTTTGCGGCTTACCTGTCGATATGTCCCTTCTCGATTAAGGTTAAATTCTCTATCTAGATCTAGCATTTATTCTTTAAAATTGAAGATTTTTATTCGCAAATAGTTCGTGAGTAACTTTTCTTACTATTTATTTTGTTTAAATTGTTAAGACCTGCACCCAAATTGCGTAACACATTATCAATCGGAGTTGGTTTCATTTTGACAGTTCAACAAAATTCATTGCGTTATTTACGTTGTCGAGCAAATACATTTTTCGAACATATAAAGCAATGGATTAGCAATTTGATTCAAAATGATTCAAATTTCGATCGTGTGTTACGCAATTAGGGTGTTGTTCCCTCGAAGGGTTAGGCTGAGATGCACCTACAGAACACCTATATTTCGCCAGTTATGTTTGTCTCATGTAATAGGGGGCGAGCCTAACCATTAACCGAGCACAAATCCAGACTAGCGGGCTGCTACTGAGAAATTCCTTATCCCTTATTTCTTTCACAACTTGGGAGTTAAAACCAAGGGCCTCATGTTCACAGTGATTGTTAAGTTCATCATCATCACATGACATACACTTCCCCACTTCCCTTCTTCACTTGCTGGACATAGGCTTCCCCAATTGCACGCCATTCGGCTCGATTCTCGGCAACTCTCATCCAGCTGCTACCAGCCGCCCTGCGTAGATCGTCGCTCCACCTAGCCTTAGGCCGTCTTACGTTACGACCTTAATTTATAAGTTACTAGCTTTTGCCCGCGGCTTCATCCGCGTGGATGTCGGAAAATATCCCACGGGAACGTATTATCGGGATTAAAAGTACCTTATGTGTTAATCCAAGTAAACAATGGCTTCTGGCACTGTCTATATAGTATCCGAGGAGTGGAGCGGATTGATATTGATTGCTGGGGGACAAAAATATTAAAACCTAACAATTGTAACGTAATATATAACGGAACGTAAAATTACCAACTTGCATGCCTTTGAAGGCAACTTTAAAGCGAAAATATAAATCTTCTTTATTCGAATTTCGAATAAAATTGTTAAGACCAAATGTTACTACATCATACGAACTATGACTACATATCCAATCCTTTAAATCTTTTAAGGCCAGGTTATTCGGGCCTGTAGGCCTTTGAAACGCTACCTCCGCCTCCCCCAAATGCAGCGTGACGTGTTTATTTACGACGCGCCGCCGACGATTTCACAGAAAATCCATGCCACAGTGTAAAATATTTGCAGTTGATCAACTTAATTAGTTTTTCTTAGGTCGATTTTTTTCCTTATCCCCTCACACGAGCGCGGTGTGAAACGGGCCCGTGAGTCATTTTACCTAATATTGTACGTGGTATGAGTTCTATACCAAGAAAATATTTTTTAATTATTAACGTTGTTCCATCACTATTAAGTAATAATAAAAAAATATTTTCTTGGTATAGAACTTATACCACGTACAATTTTTTGTAAAATGAGATTCACACCGCGCTCGTGTGAGGGGTTATGTTTACTTTTTATGGTGTCTACGGTGGAGTAAACTAAGATTATTACTTAAAATGTCGTTTTGTTTTCACCTTATCAGATAACGATACCAACACGATTCGATAGCGATAGGTACAATTATTACCAGCCCCATGATATTGGTGAATATCGATGACCATCGCGACGCGACAAACAAGCACACTAATAAGTATCGACGTCTCGAAGTCGGCAGTGTGATAAAGTTTGCTCAAGTGAAAGAATGCCCGCTACTCTTACCCCGCACTGTCTTCGCTGGTAGATATCGTGCCGATATCGGTGTCAGTGTGTGAATTATTCCATTACTTCATTGGGCTGAGGAAATACATATAGTGGATAGTTACAGATTTAACCTTTAAATGATTATCATCGCGCTAAATCTTTCAGAAAAGGCTTAGCGGAAGGATGTCAATCATGACATAATAATAACATAAGAACGTCTATTTTAGTCAACTTTCATCAAAGCAAACCACAAAAGTTCGATTCTCAACTGTTGATATTTTTTTTCGATTCTTTTTTTTTCATTTTGATATACTGTTATTTGATAGTTCGTAGACCGTACACAGAATACATGAAGTTTATTCCTCTTATATCATCTATGTTTATAATATAAATAAATATCAATGGTTAGCTGACAGTATTAATGAGAAATCCCGTGTGTACAATCCACTGTTATATTTTTTAGCGACAGCCGGGTTCATCAGGAACAATCTGTAAGAATCACTCAGTGTATCAGTGTTGTGCCATTAGGTATTATATGCGGTTAAGGCTGCGGGTTTCGACCTCAGGACAAGCTGCTCCTTAAACGGACGACTCTCTGTATAATTTAGGCTGCTGATATCACAACTACTAACGTACTGTACAGGATAGTTTTTTATAATGTGTCTGTTGTTTTAGTATATTGTAAACGAAGTCGCGGGCAGAAGCTAGTTAGAGGGGGTGCGTGGACAGGAAACCTCCCCGAGTGCCCGGGGGCTGGAGTTCCCTTACGGATACGTCCGGGGGGAAGGCCAGTCTCCGGGACGGTGCACCCTGGGGTACGGGCAATGGCTCCCTATTAGGCGCTATTTGCCTAAGGGGTCCCGTTGTCCGTATGCCAATATCCTGTCGGAGGTACGCTCCAACGTGTGTCCCTCTGCTTAAGCAGAGACGCACAGCGGCGGAGTAAGAGCGGGCTCGGTGTGCACTAACCCTGCCGCCGGGCAGGCAGGAGGAAGTCATTTTCTTCTGCCACCGTTAGTCTCGTAGCCCCGAAGATTGTCAGGTCATGTCTCTGACCTTTGACGGGGGTCGAGGGTCTTGGCTTAATCGCCTGGACCGCGAGGAAGAAAACCTCTATAAAAAATTACCCCAAACCTCCAAGCGGCGGCGCACCGTGAGGGAGGTTGGTAGCTTGACTAATGGGTAGCTAAATTAGTCGTTAGTGCGAACCACGTATTTTTGAGCAAGTACACAAAGTTTTTACTCGTGGGATCAGCTATGGAAACACAGAAAAACCAAAGACGAGGAGAGGAGGGGAGTGATGCGGCGTCGGAGTCCGATGCCGCATCTGGTGCGAAAGGCGCGACGGGCTCATTTAAGAGCCCGGAGGGCGTAGTGGTGGGGGCCGCTGGGGGGAAAGGAAAGAACCCTTTCCTGAAGCGGAATAAAAATCCGGGGGATGGCCAGGGGTCTTCCTCGGACGGCGGGGTGAGCTCGGCCCGTAGAAAACTTGCTCGCCGGGGCCAAGGCTGGACCCGGAAAAAAGGGGGCAAGGGTCGGGTAGTCCCCACGCAAGAGGACGGCGAGCTGAGCAGAGCCAGCTCAGCCGAGCCGGCCGAGAGGGTCGCCATGGAGTCGTCTGGCGGTGAGTCGGACGCCGAGGGCGGCTCCAATATAGTGCGAGCGGCCAGGTTCGAGGAGGTCGTGGTGGCGGCAATCGAGGGTGTGGCCTTGAAGAGGACTCAGTCCTCTAAAGACAAGGCCATACCCGCAGCCAAGGCTACCATCATGGCGGCAGCGGAGGCAATGCTACAGGGGCCTCCGACGGACGGAATGTCCGAGATGCGGGCGGAGGTCGCCCGCTTGACAGCCGCCATGGAGCTTCTCCGAAAGGAGAACGAGGAGCTCCGAGCGGACTTGGCCAATCTCCGCGGAGCTGGCCCTCGGGAGTTGCAGGGAGGGGCGCAGCCGGGGCAGGACGGGCCCGAGCCTGCTGAAGACCGGGTGCTGGCCCTGGTGCGGAAGGAGCTGGCTGCCCTCAACAGGCGGTTCTCCGTCCTGGAGGGCATTGTCCTGCGCCCCCCGCTAGCGGCTAGCCGGCCGGCCTCGGGCCAGCCAAAGGCGGCTTCGTATGCCGCCACGGCTGCCACGGCTAAACCAGGATCGGCGGGGCAAGTGAAGAGTGGTGCTGTGCCTGCGAAGGCACCTGCCAAGGCCCCAGCCGTGGCCGTGGTGGAGACGCGGCTGCCCCCGCCTCCTAAATCTCCTTCGGCTGACGCCGAATGGCAGGTAGCCGGGGAGAAGAGGAAGGCGGGTAAGGCGGCAAGGGCGGCCAAGCGAAACGAGAAGCGGCGGCGGCGCAAAGAGAGAAACGTCGCGGCTAGGTTACGTGCCCCGAAGTCCGCAGCTGTAGTAATCACACTACAGCCGGAAGCGGAGAAGAAGGGCGTGTCCTACCGCGACGTGCTCACCAAGGCGAGGGCGGCGGTGAACCTGGAGGAGCTCGGGGTAGTCGATGGCATTCGAGTAAAGGTCACTGCGACCGGGGCTCGGATGCTGGAGATTCCCGGTGCGGCCAGTGGCCCGACCGCTGACGCTCTAGCCGAAAGG
Source organism: Cosmia pyralina (assembly GCA_946251885.1). Taxonomy (NCBI): domain Eukaryota; kingdom Metazoa; phylum Arthropoda; class Insecta; order Lepidoptera; family Noctuidae; genus Cosmia; species Cosmia pyralina. The sequence continues at coordinate 7,731,110 of OX276346.1, read as the reverse complement.
CTTAGGGCGTCCTTAGATGCGGACATGGCCCGAGTGTCCAGACCCGCCAAGTGCGCTGACATGCGCATCCTGGGTCTGGACGACTCAGTGACGGAGGGAGAGGTGGTGGCCGCCGTGGTCAAGACTGGGGGGTGTGCCTTCGAACAGGTGAGGGTAGGCACCATCCGTCCTGACTCCACGGGGATGCGAGCCGTTACGGTGAGCTGCCCCGTGTCGGCGGCCCAAAAGATAGCTGGGGAGGGCCAAAGGTTCCGGGTGGGCTGGGATTCCACGCGGGTAAAATTGCTGGAACCCAGACCTCTGAGGTGCTTCCGTTGCCAAGTGGGCAACCACGTCGGAGTGAAATGCACCTCGGAGGTGGACCGCAGCAATCATTGCTTCCGTTGTGGTCAGCCCGGTCACAAGGCCGGCTCGTGCAATGCCACGCCGCACTGCTATTTATGTGCGGCAGCTGGCAAGCCGGCCGATCACCGGGCTGGAAGCAAGGGCTGTGGTCCATCCACTAAAGCCCGGAGCAGGGGCAAGCCCTCTGCCACCGCCGTCACTGTCGCAGCCGCCGCCACGGCCGTCGCCATTGCCGCCTCCACTGCCGTCGTCGCCGTACCCACTGCGGCAGGGCCCACACAGGGGGCTCAGGGAGGGGGTGAAATGGAATGTCAGTAATGGCTCCATTACGCCTCCTCCAGGCGAACATCAACCACTGCGCCTCAGCTCAGGATCTGTTGCTCCAGAGCATGGCGCAGTGGTCGATTAACATCGCCGTGGTCGCTGAGCCGTATTTTGTCCCGCCCAGTGATTACTGGGTGGAGGACCTGAGCGGCACAGTGACCCTCATTTCGTCGGCCGCCGCCGGTACCCTGTGCCTCGAAGCTGTGAAGAGAGGACAGGGTTGCGTTGCAGCACGGTTCGGAGAGATTGTCGTGGTAGGGGTATACTTCTCCCCGAGCCGAACTCTCGCCGAGTTCCACAACTCCCTTGCGGAGTTGAAGACCGTCGTCGTCGGGTTCCGTTCCCTTCCCGTGCTCGTCCTCGGGGACTTCAACGCCAAGAATGTGGCTTGGGGTTCCCGGTATACGGACACACGGGGTAGAATGGTGGAGGACTGGGCTCTAGAGACAGGCCTGGTCGTCCTAAACCGGGGTTCTGTCCCCACGTGTGTGCGGATGCGGGGCGAATCAGTGGTGGACATTTCGTTCGCCAGCCCCGCTCTGTTGCCGCATGTTCTTGACTGGCGCGTCATGGAGGGGGTGGAGACCTATTCCGACCACCGGTACATCCGGTTTGATGTCTCCGCCCAGACCTCGAGCGCGCCGGTCAGACAGGCCCCGAGTGGTCCGCGGTGGGCGCTGAAGCAGCTGGACCGGGAGCTCCTCCTGGAGGCCTCAATCGTGCAGGCCTGGGTGTCACCACCGGACAGGCCTGCTGACGTCAATGACGAGACTGAGTGGTTCCGGGAGGCCATGTCCGAAATATGTGACGTGGCAATGCCCCGGGTCCAGCCCGGACGCGCCTGGCGCCAGGTGTACTGGTGGTCGCCGGAGCTGACGGCTCTGCGCGAGGCATGCGTTGCTGCGCGGCACCGGTACACCAGGCACCGCAGGCTCCGTATCCGCCCTCCGGATACGGAAGCCATTCAGGCGGAGCTGTATGAGGGGTACAGAGCGGCGAAGACTGCCCTCCGAGCGGAGATCTCGCGGGCCAGAGGCCTGGCTCGCGAGGAGTCGCTGGGGACTCTGAACAGAGATCCGTGGGGACGCCCCTACAAAATGGTGCGGGATAAACTCCGCCCATGGGCTCCCCCGCTGACGCAGAGTCTCCGGCCGCAGCTCGTGGAGGACGTGGTGAGCGCTCTGTTTCCTTCGCGAGGGGAACATACTCCCCCGCCCATGGCTCCGCCTCCTGCGGTGCCCGATGCGGACTACATCACCGACGACGATGACGATGCTCCGGAAGTGACCGAGGTAGAGCTGAGAGCGGCGGTCCGTAGGCTGAGTGCCAAAAATACCGCCCCAGGACCCGACGGCTTGCCAGGAAGAGCCTGGGTTCTGGCCTTTGGGGCTCTCGGGCCTCGACTAGGGGGGCTCCTAAGCGCATGCTTGGAGAGGGGCCAGTTCCCACTTCGTTGGAAGACAGGGAAACTGGTCCTCATTAAGAAGCCGGGGCGCCCTGCGGACTCTCCGTCCGCTTACCGGCCCATCGTGCTGCTCGACGAGGTGGGCAAGCTCTTTGAAAGAGTCATTGCAGACCGCCTCGTCGGGTGGCTGGTGCAGGAGGGGCCGGATTTGGCGGAGAGCCAGTTTGGTTTCCGCAGGGGGCGCTCTACGGTGGACGCCATCATGCGCGTGCAAGCCCTCACGACGGGGGATGCTGTGGCCCGGGGTGGGGTCGTCTTGGCGGTGTCTCTAGACATCGCTAATGCCTTCAATACCCTGCCCTGGAGTTGCACAGGGAGGCACTCCGGTATCACCGGGTGCCAACCTACCTCCGTCGAGTGGTCGAGGCCTATTTGACGGACAGGGCCGTCATCTACCCCGGTCATCAGGGAGAGTGGAACCGGCGAGAGATGTCGTGCGGTGTCCCACAGGGATCTGTCCTGGGGCCACATCTGTGGGACATCGGGTACGACTGGGTGCTGCGCGCCGACCTCCCTAGCGGCGTCAGCGTTGTATGTTAAGCTGACGACACGCTGGTCCTGGCGCAAGGGAGGTCGCACCAGGCGGCGGCTGAACTAGCGACACGCGGGGTTGCGACAATCGTAGAGAGAATCCGGCAGTTGGGACTCGAGGTGGCCCTGCACAAGTCCGAGGTCATGTGTTTTCATGGTCCTCGGAACGCGCCACCGTCGGGTTCCCAAATAACGGTAGGAGGGGTTCACATCGGAGTCGAGTCGACGATGAAGTACCTGGGACTCGTCCTCGACAGCCGGTGGAACTTCGTGGAGCACTTCCGACGTTTGGCTCCCAGACTGGAGCGGGCCGGGGCTGCCTTGAAGCGGCTCCTGCCCAATCTGGGGGGTCCAAACGCCTCCTGCCGGAGGCTTTACGCGGGGGTCGTGCGGTCCATGGCCCTTTACGGGGCACCGGTGTGGGCGCGTTCCCTGAGGCTGCGACCAGCCCGCCGGTTGAACGCGTCCCAGAGGGTCATGGCCATCCGGCTAGTCCGGGGATACCGCACGGTCTCCTGTGAGGCGGCGAGCCTCCTTGCCGGATTACCGCCATGGGATCTGGAGGCAAAAGTTCTCGCGCACGTGTGGGAGTGGCGCGAGGAGGCGAAACGCCGGGGCGTAACTCCGCTGCCGCGAGAAATCACGGTACAGCGGACAGAGCTCCGGCGGGATCTCATGGCGACATGGAGAGTGCGATTGTCGCAACCCAGCGCTGGGCACGCCACAATTGCGGCGATAAGTCCCCTCTTTGAGGAGTGGTTGGAGAGGCGCCACGGCGTCCTCACCTTCCGCCTAACGCAGGTCCTCACCGGACACGGTTGTTTCGGGAGGTTCCTGTTTCGGATAAGGCGGGAGGAAACGCCCGGGTGTCACCATTGTGTAGATCGCCCGGAGGACACGGTGGAGCATACAGTGGAGGTCTGCCCGGCTTGGGCGGAGCACCGCCGTGTTCTCACGCAGGCGATCGGCGGCGGCGATCTCTCGCGTCCAAACCTGGTCCAGGCCATGGTGCGGAGCGAGAGTGCATGGGAGGCCGTCACCTCCTTCTGCGAAGCAGTAATGCTCGCAAAGGAGGAGGCGGAACGCGAGAGGGAGAGGCAACAGCCGCGCCCTCGCGCCCCTAGCCGCCGTAGGAGACGCCCTGGGCGGCGGGAATCGATTGCCGATTCCCGGCCACCGTAGGCGCGGGCTTGCGGACGACGAGTAATGGGCAGCTCGCCGTCCGGTAAGGACCAGGCCCGGGTCGACGGCGCGTTGTGTTCCACGCGCGCCTCAAAGAGATGTCAGCAGTGACGGGGTCCAATAGGGCCGAAGCCGCCGGGGTCGCGGGTAGTTCGAAAGAGATACCGTGGCCCTGGCACGGGCAACTGAAGGAACACGGGTGGGTTTTAGTCAGTAAAAGTCTGACACGCCCTTCCGCTCTGCCCGGAGCGGGAGAAGTCATTTGATGATTTCCCATCCACAAAAAAAAAAAAAAAGAAGCTAGTTAGAGAAAAACATGATTTTGCGGTACTAAGGTGAAATTTCAAAATTGCAACGGTTTTTTAAATTGCAATTTTAATAGAAATTTAATTACTTTCGTTACAAAAAGAACTCTTTTGCAAAATTTCATGCTTCTAGATCCAGCGGTTTAGGCTGTACATTGTCTGTCAGTGAATATAAGAATTTTATCAAGTAGACAAGCCGTGTACCCGATGGTATTCCATCGACATAAATGGTGAATTTCCATACAAACTTTCATCCCCTATTTAACCCTTTTAGTGACTGAATAAAAAAAACAATAATATTTTTAAGTATGCGCTAAAAATGGTCTTACTATTTTGCTTATGCTGTAACCATATTCTTTTGTTTTTGATGTTGACCACTGCTCATGAAGATCAGTAAATATCGACAACTACATATGAAGGAAGAATTGCCGTACTTTATTATCAAGGGACGTACCTACTGCTACACCTATAATTTATCGAATCTACTATTATAAGGGCAAATTTTTAAATCGCCAGATAAGTTTTATTTATGTTATTTATTGTTATTATTGTTTTTTTATTTATTGTTATTTAGTTTATTATTATTTTATTTCCTTTATTTTATTTACATACATATGAATTACATTTTTAAATATTTTTATAAAAACATAAAATTAAAAAAAAACATTTAAAAATATAAAAAATAGTAGCCCACCGGTATCGGGAACAGGGTCCAAGCTACCGGTAGTCAGGGCTCTAGAGAGAGGAACCTCCTCACTATGCGTGCCGTGTCCAGGAGTACTGCTTTCTGAATCAAGCCCTTGACCCAGCCGCGCAATGAGAGCCTCCTGAGGTGTTGGTCGAGACTCTCCGCTATTAGGCCATTAACGGTAACGATTATCGGTACAATGATTGCAGAGTATATTATTTTTTATTATTTTTTGTCTTTGGCTTATCTCGGGACCCTGGGGTCCCGGACCTTTGGAAGGCGTACGAGGGGCCGAAGCCAACTCGCAGAGGCCCCTTAGACAATTTCAAATGACGAGGAGGCACCAGCCGACGATTATCCCTGTATGCACTATGCAAGTGCACCCAAGGACAACCCCCGGTTGGTGCAGGACTATTGCAGAACATGGAAACAAAACACATTGGGCCTATGGGTTTGGGTGGCTACATGGATTGGGTACCTTGAACTATGGAAGAACTATGTCCCCTGCCTGACCAATGTTATATAATATACACAGATAAATTGGCAGGGGGTGACTTGCACACACAATAATGGGCCCCCGGAAACGGTCGCTAGCACATAGTGACGTAGCGACAAGGGGCAACATGTCCTGAGGTGCTTGAGGAGTGGAGAGGTATTCCACGGCTCTCAGAACAATCCCAGAGCCCGGAAGATGGTCAAGATCCCTACAAGCACTTACTGGAATACTTCCTTCCTCCGAGCACGTTTGCTCTTGCGAATCTCCACTCAAGCCGGCCAATAAAGGCAAGAATGAGGTGGGAGCTCTGTTCCCGTCAGTGTTCACTCCAGCCGGCCAATAAAGGCAAGCCAGAGGTGAAGAACAAGACTTCTCCCGGGAAATAGGGTCCGTGGGGTCGCTACTGCCCAACAGCTCGCCACATGCTGCCCTGCGGGTTCACGTATCTCTCTTGGTCTGGCTCCTCACCCTAGACCTGTTTCGGCAAAGTAAACTCCATCGGCACAGACCCAGAGTTCGGAGCGCGCAAGCCCCACCATTATTATTATTTATTTTATTATTATTTATTGTTATTTATTTAGTTTTTTTATTTAGTTTTACCGACAACCGGACACATTGTATTTATATTATGTGTGATTATTGTAGGATATGGTAGGGTATGGTAGCGAAGACAGTTCGATGAAGAGTGAAAATAGTAATATGGATGAATCTGATGAAAAAATCTTAGAAAAATGTGTTTAAAACTTCTTCATAAAGGACCACGATAAAAAATTATAAACTACTCGCGCTTGACTATAAATTTACCGATAATAATTTGCAATGTGTCTTAACACTATCGTAAGATGACAATTAAACGTCATCATACCACATATAAATAATCACATTTTCGAAAACGATATTATGAATTAAAACTATAATATAATTACGAGATATTTTTTCTGAGCTATCGCAATTCCATATCTATTGTGTTCTTCGTTTATTCGATTTTTTTTGAACAACTGCAGGGAGAGCGAATTTTTAAAAATTTTGACACAGGTCCAACCTCGGTGACGTCCCGCAGGACTCTGATCGCGAGCGGATTTAGCCAAATTTACTAATTTTGAGTTTATTTAAAAAAAATGTATTACACTTAAAAATCCAACCGTAGAATTCCCTCTGAAATACTATTACCTCATGGTACATGCAATTTTCATATAATTTTGTGCTATAACTAGGAAATGAAACAAAAAATAGTTTTGAAATCGACCCCATTGCGGATTTTTTTTTCATCGAGCAAATTACAATTTATCGTGTTTTGAACCGTAGATTTACCTAAAGCAAGGATGTATCTATGACATATTTTTTTTTCAGGATCTAAATACCCTAATTTTACTATTTAAAATTGATTCTAAAAACAGGAATATTCAAATAGTGTGCCCTTAAAAAGAAGTGAACAAAATTTTTACTTATGAATTTTCCAAAATCGACCCATAATTGACCCCTTTCTGGGATGATTTTACAAAAACTCTGTACGACATATTTATTTATTTCCAACTAAAAGTATAAATTTGAATTTTCATATAACCCTAACTTAAGAAATGCTGGATTTCTCATACAAACTTTCATCCCCAATATCACCCCCTGTACGATTATTTTTGAGAAAAAAGTAGCCTATGTCCTTTCCCAGGATGTTATCAATAGCCTTGCCAAATTTTATCAAAATCCAATATCAATCTGCCTAGCCTTTTCCCAACTATGTTGGGGTCGGCTTCCAGTCTAACCGGATGCAGCTGAATACCATTATCTTACATGGAGCGACTGCCTATCTGACCTCCACAACCCATTAACTGGGTAATACGATATCCCTTGGTAAGACTGATTGTCAGACTTTCGGGCTTCTGACGACCCGTAACGACTGTCAAAGATCCAAATTTTATCAAATTCCATTCAGTGGTTATTAAGTCATTAAGCGTGAAAAGGTAACAGACAGACAGAGTTAATTTTCACCCACCAGCTTTCAAAGCAACAGTGAACAGGCTTCTTCTGAGCTTGTGCTATCGTAGACTTCATCGCTTTCCATCAGGCGAGATTGAGGTCAAAATCAGGCCCAAATCACAATAAAATAAAAACTTTTTTACAAAAAAATACAACCGACTTCCAAAAACAACACTACAAAGTGAAAAATAAGTTTCATTTCGGAAGTCGGTGTCTGGTTAAATGTATTTTCGTTTTTTCAAATCAAATCAAATCAAATCAACTAGAACATCATCCATATAAAACTGGGGAAAAAATACGTATTATTGAAGCTAACTCAAAAACTAGCAAAGTAAAGTTAATCAATTTTATATGGGACCAACTTTGATGTATATCCTCTCGAAAAAAACAAAAATTTTTCAAATCTGACAATTCTGTAAAAAGTTATGCGTGGTCATACATAAAAAAAAATATATATATATACGTGTCGAATTGAGAACCTCCTCCTTTTTTTTCGTCGGTTAAAAAAGGCATACCTGCAGATATCAAACCATAATTAGGAAATCAGTAAAAAAATTATCAATAATGAAACTAATAGGATCAAAAAGCATAATTTTGATTACACACTGGAGACGTCATGTGGTCTCATTTGCGATAGCAAAGAAGTTGCTCAAGAATTTGTAAATTTCTTTACCAGTATCCCACTTAAAACTACTGAAATATTAAACTCCTCGCCCTCACTTTCTTTTGATTTAGTAAAGGCGAACGTTTCGGCCTGCCCGATTGAATTTAACTTTAAGCACATTAACCCCATAACAGTAATAAAAGCTTTTAAGCAAATTAAGATCAAACCGACCGAAGATCTTTGGGGAATGTCTATTAAAGTCTGTACCTCCATAATTGAGACTATAGCGCCTTACTTAGCCTTAATATTTAATTTGTGTGTGGATCAGGGAGTTTTCCCGGATTTAATGAAATACAGTAAGGTAATACCACTTTTTAAATCCGGGGACAGTAAGGACACAAATAATTATAGACCCGTATCCGTGTTGCCAGTTTTCAGCAAGGTTTTTGAAAAAGTAATGCTTAATCAAATGCTCAATCATTTTAACACGAATAAAATACTTCACGATCAACAGTTTGGTTTCACCAAAGGACGTTGTACGACCGACGCCGGTGTAACCTTATTAAAACACATTTTTAACGCGTGGGAAGAGGCCCAAGACGCCATAGGAATTTTTTGTGACCTCTCCAAGGCATTTGATTGCGTCGATCACGAAACCCTACTCTTGAAACTTGAGCATTACGGACTTGGAAAACTTGCGCTCAGTTTAGTAAAATCTTATTTAAATGATAGACAACAGCAAGTTCAAATAAATGGTATCACTTCACTTGGTTTAAATGTAAAAATGGGTGTTCCACAAGGCTCAATATTGGGTCCTTTCCTCTTTTTAGTGTATATTAATGATTTACTCCATTTATTAAAAAATCAACCACAAATGGTGTTATTTGCTGACGATACTTCCTTGATTTTTAAGGTAGGTAGACGTGATACAAATTTTGACGAAGTTAATAACGCCCTACTGCAGGTCCAAAATTGGTTCACTGCTAATAATTTAGTATTAAATGGGAAAAAAACTAAGTGCATTAGATTTTCTTTACCAAATGTAAAAAGTAGTGATTGTGAGATAGTATTGAATCAAGAGAAACTAGAATTCGTCGATAAAACCGTTTTTTTGGGGATCACGCTCGACTCTAGGCTACAATGGGGTCCTCATTTAACATCACTTGCAGGACGGCTAAGTTCAGCAGCATATGCTGTCAGAAAAATCCGTCAATTTACTGATGTAGATACTGCGCGGCTAGTCTATTTTAGTTACTTTCATAGTATCATGTCTTACGGTATTTTACTTTGGGGACGGGCTGCAGACATCGAGTCAATTTTTATTCTGCAGAAAAGAGCCATTAGAGCCATATATAATCTCCGCAAGCGCGATTCTCTAAGGGAACTGTTTAAGGAAATTAACATCATGACGGTACCTTGTCAATATATCTACGAAAATATCATGTACGTAAGGAAAAATTTACATCTTTTTAGTAAAAGAGGTGAAAGGCATAATTATAGTACTAGAAAAAGGGACCTATTAGCTCAACCAGGTTTCAGACTAGCTAAAGTAGACACGTCGTTCATGGGATACTGTTTAAAATGTTACAATAAAATACCTCCACACATACTTCAACTCAATGAGACTAAATTCAAAACTTGTATAAAACGCACACTATGCAGGCAGGCATATTATAAGTTTGGGGATTACATAACCGATAAAAATGCTTGGCTCAATGCTGGTCCTGCTCCACAACCACAACTAATTAATTAACATTTGAAGATACTGTTGGAGATGCTGAAGATTGTAAGACTATCATTGCATTGTATAGACTCAATCTCCTTTGTATTATATAATTGCATAGCACATGTGTGAGTACTATGTACATACTCTAAAGCTACCATTTACTGGGTACGTCTTTGTTTGACTTGAATGTGCCCTGGCGACTGAGAGTATGTGACGCTCACACTAATGTCTCGCTGATGGTGGCGCGTGTTGGATCATTTAGCCAATCCATGCGTCAGGTTCGTGAATAAGCGCTGTCAGTGAAGGCTGGGCATACCTTAGCGGTCAGGGCTTATTTTATTTTAATTTAAATATTTGAATTGTTTTTTTTTTAAGGACGCTGTTAACGTTCTGCATCGTTCTCACATATGAAATTTCAACATGAATGATGTAACCATTATTTTGTAACCATATCTTGATTTAAAAGAGTGTCCGTGGAGTTTCTTACCCGTTCTTCTCCATAGGTACCTACTATGCTTTGGAATGGGCGCCTAGCTTCATCTTTCTGACTGACCGACCCCTTGACAATTCAAAAGTGCCTGTAATTGGTTTAATTGAAATAAATGCTTTGAGTTTGAGTTTGAGTTTGAGTAGATCGAAGTTTAATAGATTCACAATATTTCACCACACATGCCAAAGATACAGCCAAAGTCTATCTATGACTATGACGCATGCGCACATTAATAATCCGATATCATTAGTCGTATCAATGACGTCGTAAATTCTCGTAACAAAATTAAAATGAACAGGGGAGCGCATTGCGAACAACAAAAAAAAAACCGGCCAAGTGCGTGTCGCACGCACAATGAAGGGTTCCGTAGTTGAAAATAATTTATCCCAAAAACAAACTTAACATTGTACCTAATCCTTAAAAAAAATTTTTTATGTGATTAAATTATCAACTTTCGGACTTTTTCCTTTACTTATGCTGTAAGACCTTGCTTCTTGCCAAATTCATCATTCTAGGTCAACGGCAAGTACCGGTTTTGATTTACTTGCGAGTATCAAAATGTGTCGCATAAATGGCCGTATTTTTTATTGCGTCGACTTAGTAGCTTGATTTTTTTAGAACTTCAAGGGACCATATACCTATTTGAGTACCTATTTGATATTAATTTCAACTTTATACCTCCATGCGTTCCTGAGAAAAAGGGGTTTGATAAACTGACAGATACCTACAACGAAGTGATCCTATAATGGTTCCGTTTTTTCCTTTTGAAGTACGGAACCCTAAGAACATTTTAAAATGTCTCTTACCAAGGAATATTTTTCCAGCTACTTTATTTTTTCACCGTACAGCTTGCAAATTACCTTGGGAGGTGAACAGCCGAATTTTACTCATTCACCCGACGGTAATAATTCATAATCGTGTTAGGACGTCGACAGCGAAACGTTGAGGTGGGGACTGAGTGGCGGAAATTAATATTTTCTTTGTTCATTTTGTGTGGAAGCTTGTGAGTTCTGATCATTAAGGCGTTTTTAGTGGGTATCAAAATTCTGTTCTTCTTGCTAATGTGGTACCTAAATGTTTTTCATCTACGTGCTTACTTTAAGGGGGATGCGCTGTGATAGCCCGTGAAATTCATTTTTTTGGGGTTTTTTGCAATTCGCAGATCCGTGTCAGGTTGTATCTTGATCAAACTATGATACGCGGCAATAAAACATACGAGTATGTATATAAACAATAAAATACATCTCTATAAGTTAGATTCTGCACGAAATCTAACTTAGAGAAAGGTATTGATTATTTTTATGGTTAAAATTACGTAAATACATATGTTTTATTGCCGCGTATCATATTTTGATCAAGATGACCTGACATGGACCTGCAAATTGCATAAAACGCAAGAAAATTTGAATTTCTCGGGCTACCACAGCGCATCCTCCATGCATGTATTTATCACAGGATATTGTAAAAACTTTCAAAGATGGAAAGACGACTTGAAAGCTACTGCGAAAGGAACAAGGAGGTAAAAAACTCACGACCGTGAGCGATGGAAAAGCCTGGGGCGGCCTATGCTAAAGAGCAAAGCAGTCTGAAGATATCTGATGTCTAAACTTTGAATTTTAATAAATTGTAAAATTTGTTTTAAGATGGCTAAAAAAGACAATTTGCCAAATTGAAATTGAGAATGAAAACACTTTCGTGGTCCGTGGATGGGTGACCATCTTTACATACCAAGACACCTCCGTGCCTCGGAAAGCACGTTAAGCCGTTGGTCCCGGCTGTCATTCGTGGATCTTTGACAGTCGTTACGGGTCGTCAGAAGCCCGAAAGTCTGACAACTAGTCTTACCAAGGGGTATGGTATTACCCAGTAACTGGGTTGTGGAGGTCATATAGGCAGTCGCTCCATGTAAAATACTGGTATTCAGCTGCATCCGGTTAGATCCGACCCTAACATAGTTGGGAAAAGGCTAGGCAGATGATGATGGTGACGATTGAATAAACTGCAGTGTACCTCATTTGACGTACCTTGGACAATCAGGCCAGCTCCTAACCTTACTGTTAACAAAAATACTAGCTTTTTTTTTTGCTATTTCTCTACTGTATTAGAAGTTTATTTTTTTTAGAAGGCAAACACTGATGGGCTACCTGATTAAGAAATAGCAAAGTGAATTTGAACATAAACATTACTTTAATTCTCTGAAAGATTGGCCATTAAATTCAAAATCTGCCAGTATTTCCGACTTACCTATAAACGCAATCCCTTCGAAAATTAACTATAATTTCGTACCTATCCGCTAACCGCTCCTTCTATACCCGTCTTCACCTCTAGAATTTGCACCACGTAAAGTATCGATCAGCGTTTGAGAGGTTTCCCGCTGAATGTGGTTCGTTAGGTCTGTTAGTGTTCAGTGTGAGGAGACCGAGCCACTTGTTTCTTCACCGCACACCCTTTGCTACTGAGGTAATATTGAATCAAATAATATTTGATTAGGGGCACAGGTGTTCCCGTGTTAGTGTTTTGTTTAGCCTCGGGAAAGTACTTGTATCTTTGTGTACGTTACGTGGCTTCTTAGGAGTTTTAGTTCGTGAAGTTTTCTCGGTTTCAGTGAGTGTTTTTTGGTTTCATAGTTATAGTATGAGTTCTATGGGAGAGCTGTGTTTAGAGTATTGTATTTTGATCTTAATATTTTTTTTGTAGACGAAAAAAAAAATATTTCTCACATTTTCAATTAACCGTATTTTTTAATTTTCTAGCCAGTTGGACAAAAAAAACTTATGATCATTCTCCTTATCCAAATCTATTTGGGGTCGGCGCAACATATCCCTTTTTTTCATACTTCTCTATTAGTCGTCATCTCGGTAGTCACCCCCTTTCTAGCCATGTCATCTTTCACACAGTCTATCCATCGTTTCTTTGGTCTTCCCCTACTCTTATAACCATCAATATTCATACTCAAAACTTTCCTCACGACATTTCCCTCATTCCTCCGCATCACATGCTCATACCATGATAACCGATTTCCGCAGAACTTTTCAGTTACCGGTGCCACTTTCAAACTTCCTCATATGTACTCATTTCTTATTTTATCCATTCGTGTAACACCACACATACCTACCTCTTAGCATTCTCATCTCAGCTGCATGCAATTGTTTTTCATTCATGTCTTTAGTGGCTCAACATTCTGATCTATATCTACGAGTACATCTATATATATATTTGTCTAAATTGAACAAATAGCAGGTCTTAACTAACTGAACAAATAAATCCACAGCACATTTTTGAATGATTATTTATTTTTATTTGCTAGCTAGCTTTTAACAGAGTACATTTTTTATGTATCGCTCATCGAATTCTGACCACTAGAAACTACCTCCCAACTAGCAAAAAATCAGTTAAATCGGTTCGCCTATTCAAAAGTTACGCCTGGATAAACGTTTTGAATCGTTTTTTAACGAATCTTTTGAAATATTCAGTACAGTACGCACAACAGACAGTTTTGTGGCACCTACAAATTGCTGTTGAAATGGTTTTTGTTCATTTCGATTTGTTCTAACTGTGCACTAGCTTTATTTAAACTAACAGACTTCCATTCAAATTATGTTCTATTAATGCTTCAAACACCGAGAGAGTTTCTGACACATTACATATTGGACATTTTTGAATTTATATTTGCAATAAAATATCGTTTAAATAAATTGATATTTTACATCTTTTCAGATTATGAAGAAAAGTAAACTTAATTCTGGAACAGCAAAGAAAAAGACACAGGTCAAAGTTGAAGAAAAAGAATCAGAAACTCCTGACAACGTACCAGCGACAGTTGATTCTTTGGACGATGAAGAACAAGGCTTCGGTAGCTGGTTGAGGTAATTACTTATAAATATAAATACAGCATGACTGCAGAAAATAACTAAAAAAAAATTATTGCTTTTGATGGATTAAATTATGTCATAAATATTAATTTGTGAACATTTTTTTTATTTAATTAAAACCCGAATACACATCGACATTCAAATATCTAGAATTTATTTTCCAATATCCTGTCTCCGATAAGAAAATACTTGAAAGCTGTTCATACCTTTAATATACTCTTATACTCTTGATGTTCAAAAAATTAAAGAAATCTCCCTATCAGATCCAAACGAGCCTTTAATGTTCCGGCACTTCGAGTAACTCGAAACTCATCCACGCGAATGCTAATGCTTTTGAACGAACGCGTTCGGTTGTGATCGTTTAAAATCGGTTATGGCGGAGAAGTTATTTGCTGCGATTTGGTAGAAGCACGTTCGAATAAAAACGCAATAATATTTGAAATAAGGATATTCAAAGTGCTTATACATACTTATAAGAAAATAGGATTTCTCTGTTATTTCGGAACTTTGGAAACCATTGTTCTAAGTTCTTACCTTCTGCGATTTAAATCTTTTCTGGTAATATTGTAGTCATCTCAAATTCCAAAATTATATTTCAACATTAAAATAAACAAAAATTTTTATAAATAAATTCGTACAAAACTCAATTATAATCTAAGTGTAATCGTTGCTAAAACATTTGAAATCTTTGGTATGGAAGAGAAAATAATTAGGCCAAATTGTTTGAATACATTTCTGAATCAGGAAATGGATTCAAGAGAAATTGAAGCAAGGTTCGTAAGATCAGAAAAAACATTTCAAGAATTTGCTTCTGTGTTAAAAAAAACCTATGAAAGCTGAACAATGTCACGAAAGATCCAATATCGTATCTATCAACCCAGTCCTCAATCAGATCAAGAATCCGCTTTCTCCAAATGACTCAATAAAGGGTCCATACAAAAAGTTTTTATTCGCTATTGAAGATTCTAACGGTACTTTTACGATTGACTTGCCATTTTCAGATCATCAGACGGCTTGGAGACTATGAAACTGTTTGTGATAGCAAATAGTATTGTGATGCTTACGACCATCGTGTACCCGCACGCTCATGCAGTCTTCGAGATTGTTTCCGATATGTTTTATGGCACCGACATTTTGTTCGACGATTGAATTGATTACGTAAACCTATTTACACGAATTCTCAAGGGACCTGTCTGTGGGTGTATATCATCGGCTCTGCGTATTCTTTAGAATTCAGTATATTTATATTTATGGAATATATTTGAATAAATAGTGGGCGCTGCGTTGTCAGAAATTTTTGTGTTATATTTATGTTGATTCTAACTACTGCATGTCTGTGCTAGTAAGCCTACGGTCTAGTTAATATTCTAGTTCGTTTCTGCTAAGTTTGAATTAACTTTGTTCTTCTTAGATTTAATTTAAACACAGACACGTGGAATGTGAAATGTACTTATGACTATTACAACTGCAATTTTCTCTGTGCCTTACTAGTTTAAACATTTAGCTACTTTTAGCACATTGCAGAAACTTTTGTGTCATAACTTGAATTTCTTTGTGCGCTCACTATTTTCTTTTCTCTTGCGTTTAAACTAAAGTGGGCGATAAGTTCTCGGTTAAAACGTTTAGGTAAGAGAAGTTTGTAATTATATAATAAAATATATTCTACGTCGTTCCAGTAAAGATATGATGATATTGTAAGAAATCGTAATTTGCCTTGCATTTTTGAGAACTGATCTTTAAAAGTCTTATAATTTTAAGTGAAAATATTACATATGAGAGTTAATAGTTGTATTTTATGTAAGACATAAATACTAAAAGATTTCAAGATTTTGAATACATGTAGGGATTTTATCTTAATGTCGAGATCTCATGAACTATTTTCATAGCTGATAGAGGTCTGTTGTTGACTCATTTTTATAGTACAACACTAGTTCAAATATAGAACATTATCTATTTATATATATTTGTGACAATGCTTGGTCTACTTTTTCGTTTGATATTTTCTCTAAGCGTAGTTGTATGGTATTCAGTAAATGTATGGAACATGATATCTGATTATTTTAACAAAGAATTCCATAAGTTATTGAACAACAATGAAACTATTGAGAATGGTTTTATAGAAATTGACCAATATGACCGTGAAGAATTGTAATTTTAAATGTTATGACTTGAAATGTTTTAGTTTATTATGAAATAGAAAATCAATTTCTTATAAAAGCACTAGTTTTCTTCTTCCCTTTTTCCTTTGTATTTCTTCTTTTTGGGTTATTTTCAATATAACTTAATTTAGACAAACCTAGGCACAATGTTTGAGTTACTTCATAAAAAATTAAACCTACTCAATCAATCCATATTGCCTGCTATTCTGCATTTATTATCTGTAATTATAACACTAGTCTTACACTAGTCTGTGGTTAACTCCATTTTATGTATCGAGCCGTACAAATAATTGTCAAACTTTAAATATTAGTTTATGTAGCATGCCAAACACAGCTCTTGCGTGATTGTACTAGATCATGCTTATTTTCATTATTTCTAAAAACAAAATGTAAATAAAACATAAATAACGATTATCAGGAAAACTCCCGTATCTAAAACTGATTTATGACTTTTGGTCATGCGAAATTACAATTTTAAGCACGAAATGATGGTTTTGTAATGTATGTGGAATTACACTGAATAATTTATCGTTCTTCTTATTGTAGTAAAATTGTAGAATGTATTACGTTTATATAATATTTTTTGCACGAGAACCATTGGCTGGAAAATGTATACTGAAATTATGCATTAGCTACCTCACGCTCAGAGTTGATACAACTAAACTATTTGGTATTGCATAATCAGCCTAGCCTTTTCCAACTATGCTGAGGTTAGCTTCTAGTCTTACAGCATGCAGTAGTAGAGTGACTGCTAATCTGACCTTCGCAACCACTAGGTTACCCATTAAACTATTACTGGGTTAATATTCTTTGTATTTATTGTATTAGGTAGTCCTTTTCCCAGCACAGTTGGGAAAAGGCTAGGCAGGTGATGATTGTATTAAAATCATGTTATATGTTATGTTAAGAATGAACTAATAGAATCATGAAGTATGGCCGAAGCATGCTATTTTGTTAAAGTACGTTTAAGTACGTTCTTTTAGTGTAATCCAAAAGCCAGTGAAGAATTATACAAAAGAACAAAACTTCTGGAAGTGCCAACAAACTTAACCGTTATTCCAATTCGCTTTGTATTGTAGCTGTGAACAAAAAAGAGTGCGAATACACTTAACCTAATTTAAAATGGAGTAGCCTTAATGAATCTCAGCTCGCTTCTCGATAAAGGCATAAGTTCTAGCTATTAAGTGCGTAATAATTACCTGCAGATACTTAGGCAGATGGAGTTTGGTCGTTAAGACCTTTCTTTAATTAAAAAACGACTTTGACGATGCCACTAAGTCAGGGGCTCATCTCATTTACTTATATAAGTTTTTATTCTAACATTCTGAGTCTGTAATATCTAGAAAGAGCCTTAGTTTAAAGTTTGATGCTTTTATATTGCCCGGAAAGTGTTTTTTGAGACTGTTTTAAAAGTTACTTTTCGATTTAGAATTTAAACTGGTTTTGTTTGACTTCTTTGTTTGGAAGTTCTCTTGAGTTTTCTATGCAATTGCCGTTTCAATACAATTTTACTATTCAAATAAAGATGCATTTTATTCACGCGTATGTATATTTAACGTTACGTGCAGTCAGCAACAAAAGTCGATTAACATTTGAGTTTTCTAAATTTTAATTATTCAGAAAAATACTTCATTAAAATCGGAACTGATGTAAATTTTAAAGAAAATTAACTCTTTTCTAATAAATGAAATGCAGTAAAGCGGGTTATCGTTTCTTTTTGTGCTAATTTAGATAATATCTATTAATAGCAGTGTTAACCGTCTTCTGTTGTTGACCGTACCTACTTAATAGCAAGTAAAATCTGCCAAACATACATTTTCAACAGATGTAAGTTTACATATGCAGGCTATTATACATATAGGGAATGCAATTCTACAACTCATAATCTGAGGGCCGGGACGAGGATGGAAAAGTAAAAAATGTATTGGATTGACATAAGCTACGGTCTACCTATTATACACGTAGGAAATGCAATTCTACAATTCATAATCTGAGGGCCGGGACGAGGATGGAAAAATCAAAAATGTATTGGATTGGCATAAGCTACCGAAAACCTTCACTGACTGACTCCTGATAAAAGTCGTTTTAAAAAGGATCATTTTGAAAGCATTTGCCACTTTTCTAGGCCCTCAGGGGCTGCAGTCTCGACACAGATAGCGATCGCTTTACGATCGAATTCGGTCGCAAAGCCCTAATGGGGTCCCTAGACGGTCAAAATTGCCAGACAAACACGTGATTTTTCGTGCTTATCAAGCAATTTAGGCCGTCTAGGGACCCCATTAGGACTTTGCGACTGATCGCTATCTATGTCGAGACTGCAGGCTCTGGTCTGAATTCTTCAATTGAGAAGGTATAGTAAGAGTATGGAACCATAGATGACAAACAAAACTTAATTTTCCACCTGGGAAATAAACATCAATGTGAATCTATAACCACGCCGAAATCATGTAACCACAATTCCCGTATGGTAGACGACATTGACTGGGAACAATAAATAACACAAATTGTTTATGCTTGCCAAATGTTTAGCCTTTATCTGAACGTGCTTCGCGCTACAGAATAATACATAATACAGAAGGCTGGCTCCGTCGTTCGACGAGCGAAAACACACGCACACATACACACCTTTCACGTAGTACAGCGAGTGCAAGCGCACTTGCGACTGGCATTCAAAATCTGTGCGTGTGCTTGTTTTTGCTCTTTCTATGGAACCTAACATAACATACAGGGTGTCAGGGACATCCCTCCGCAGACTGATGGGGTGAATTCAGTATATCATACTAAGATGACCGGTACATGAAATTATTTCAGGAACGTTATGCGAATCCAATAAACCTAATATGTTTCATTACCTCTCACGCAATGTATCGTTACCGTGGCAAAACGCACGTAGCGAACGGCAGCGCAGCGAGCCTTCCGCGCTATTTCACACGTCGTTTGTTAGAGTATTTCAACATACATTGCTGATTTTATTGATTTTAGCTGTTTTGTCATCACACTTCACACTAATATTATAAAGGCGAAAGTTTGTGAGTGTGTGTGTGCGCGTGTGTGTGTATGTTTGTTACTTCTTCACGCTCAAACGGCTGGACCGATTTGGATGAAATTTGGTGTGTAGATAGCTTATATCCTGGATTAACACATAGGCTACTTTTTATCCCGGTCTACGCGGGTGAAACCGCGGGGCGCAGCTAGTATTTACATAAATGGAGTGCTGCGTACAGATAATGTAATTTTACATTGAAATAAAGGAATAATAACTGAAAAAACGATAAAAAAAATTCTGAGCAATTTTTCGGTGGAATATGATTCAAAATAAGGAGCTGGATGCACCCTGTTAGTTTGCGGAGAGCAGTCCCTTACACCCTGCATAATGACGCCTGTAATTCCCGAAGGGTTGGGCAGAGGTATACTCACATTTAGACAGTTATGTTTGTAAAGAAATGACGAAATTACGGACGGACGGACGTCGGTTACCTTAAATCAGATATCTGATCACACATTCCTATCTAACACCGTTATCTTATCTTATCTTATGTCACATGTAATAGAGAGCGAGCGCTTTGCCATCAACCGGGCACAAAACAGACACCGGGCTGCTTCTGAGAAATTCCTGATGGAAAACCTAACAAAACTTTGCCCGGTCTGAAAATCGAATAAAGGGCCTCATGATCAACACTACCCCTTCCGACCACTAGACCAACGAGTCAGTTAGCCTTCTGTAGTTACTATTCTGTGTTTGCACTACCAAATCGATACTTACAGGTTTTCTTACTAACTCTGGCTGGTCGCCAAATGCAGTTGGATTTCGTACAAACTCTGCCTTGCCTTCGCGACAATTTATTAAAGTTCTAGCTGTTAAACTGTTAAGTAATTATTTCACTAAAGGCAGCAATTACATTGTGTTTAGTGCTAATGTTTGCGATGGAATGAAATAGGGTGTCAAGCGCACTTGTTTTTAGGAATTTAATAAAAACTGATGTTGGCATTTCTCTCTAGGTGTCTAGTTTTGTCATTATTTTTTTCTACTTGAGTCAGACTTAAAATTAAGTAAGTTTTGATTTACAAAAGGTAGAAAAGGTAATTCTGCTCTAAAGGAAATCAGTTTTTTTAACCGACTTCAAAAAGGAGGAGATGTAATAGGTTGGGGAAAAAGTTTCTTCGCATTTTTTAAGAAAATTCAAAACATTTTTTAATATACATTATTTACATTTATCTAAAGTATGTAGGTACCATTTTGTTCGGTAACTTTCTGCCATCTTGTAGGTAGGGACATGATCCCATTGCTATAGAAATTTTGGGACTTCTGATCAAAATACCGCGACAAGTGGTTTTGGCAGTCCTCTCGTGATGTTAACCTGACACTGCCTAAAGAATTCTGAAGAGACCGAAACAGGTGAAAATCTGAAGGTGCAAGGTCAGGACTATACGGCGGATGCATTAACACCTCCTAACCAAACTCTCTTAATTTTTGCTGAGTGGCTAAAGATGTGTGAGGTCTAGCGTTATCATGATGAAAAACCACACCCCTTCTGTTGATTAATTCCGGCCGCTTTCTCTCTACTTCTTGCTTTAATCTCATCAGTTGTTCGCAGTAGAGTTCAGAATCGATGGTCCTGCCTGATGGTAGCAGCTCATAATGAATAATGCCCTTCCAATCCCACCACACACACAGCATCACCTTGTTGTGAGTTAACCCGGGTTTCGCCACAGTCTGTGAAACCTGACCGGCCTTTGACCACGACCTTTTTCGCACGTTCTTGTCGTACGTGATCCACTTTTCATCACCAGTTATCAGCTTCTTCCAAAATGGTTCGGTTTCACTATGTCGTAATAAAGAATCACAAATGAGTACACGGTTCATTAGGTTTCTTTCAGTGAGCTCGTGAGGTACCCAAATATCGAGCTTTTTTGTGTACCCAGTTTTTTTCAAATGCGCCAAAACTATTTTGTGGTCAATTCCCAGTTCTTCAGCTACTTCGTAACTACTGATATGCCGATCTTGCTCCACTTTTTTAAAAATGACATCCATTTTATCCGTAATAGGGCGACCAGAGCGACGTGCATTTTTGACATCAAAATTTCCGGATTGAAAACGCTTAAACCAAATTTGTGCTACTCTCACAGACACTGCACTGGGTCCATAAACATCGCAAATTTTTTTCGCGGCTTTCGTTGCATTTTTACCTTTTTTGTACAAAAATTTTAAAATGTATCGAATTTCTTCATTAAATTCACTCATCTTGACAGTACGAAAAATAAATGAAAATCACACATTTTTCTAATTTGAATTTGGAATTATGTTCTTTAAAATTTAAACTTTCAATGATACCAAAACCAGCCAGATACAAATAGTATAGCCAAAGAGATTTTATTTTAAGTTCATACATACTATAATGCGAAAAGACTTTTTCCCTAACCTAATATGTTCCCCGATTACTCGAAGATGGCTGGACCGATTTGGATTATTTTTTGTTTGAAAGGGTATACTTCCCAGGTGGTCCCATGATCATCAAGTCAGGATCTGATGATGGGATCCTGGAGAAATAGAGAGAACTCTTCCAATTTTATAGGCACACTTAAAGCGATTTGGATAGTTTTTGGAAGAGTACTTTCTTGGAGTGGTCCCATTTCAATTTGGTGAAGATCTGATGAAGAACTTCTGAGATAGGCAACGGAACTCCTCAATAAATGATAGCAAATGGACTGGGATTGCTGAAATCTCATGTCTGTTTGTTGTTCACACCAGTTCATAACATAACATCACGCCAGTACGCTGTGAAGGGGTAAGTACATGTGAACCACTAAAAAGTGAAAAATAAAAACTTTTTTACAAAAAAATACAACCGACTTCCAAAAACAACACTACAAAGTGAAAAATAACTTTAATTTCGGAAGTCGGTGGCAAAAAACGAAAATACATTAAACTAGACACCGACTTCCGAAATTAAAGTTATTTTTCACTTTGTAGTGTTGTTTTTGGAAGTCGGTTGTATTTTTTTGTAAAAAGTTCTTATAAATAGAGCGATTACCTATCTGACCTCCACAACCCAGTTACTGGGTAATACGATATCTCTTGGTAGGACTCACTTGACACCCGTTGTCAGACTTTTGGGCTTCTATGATTACCCGTAATAACTGTCAAAGATCTATGAATGACAGTCGATACCAACGGCTCAACGTGCTTTTCGAGGTACAGAGGCTTCTCGATATGATGGTCACCCATCCGCGAACCGACCGCGGCAAGCGTGACTAAATCTTCAATTGACCCTCATGTAGCCACGAGCCCCTCAAATTTAAAATGTAAATGTTCTAGCTTGTATTTTTATCAAAATTGTTTTTAAACGAATTCAAAAAATATTTGACTTATATAAATAACCTCAATTCGGTAGGTATGTACCTACTGCCGTGTGATTCTGTAAGACCCCATTCTAAACTTCGAATCTGAATCCACTGTGAGTTTCTTGATTGTCATTCTAAAACTTCGGTTGATAATTCGAATTTACACTAGCGCTACCCTTGCGAGCGTGTCAGCGACTTGGACTAAATTTACCGTAAGATTTTGACAGATAAAGTATGAGATGACATAAGAAGTGGCATTCAGTAAGGTAATTCCCCCGTCACTTCGACGCTCACTTCGCACTCGATCCCGATTCAAAGTGTCAAATAAAAAACATCCCTTTTACGAGTGAGAGTTAATAGCGATTGGAGATGCGAGGTTGTTTGAATTTTACAGAATTGACGTACTGTAATGTAATAATTCACTATAATGGTTGAAGTTAAAAAATATCCACTCTAAAATGCTCTACAAAAATTCAAGCTGTCGGTCTCAGTTATCTTTGCAATTAATGTCAAACAAATCGGATACTTTACAATCATTTGCAAAGACCAACCAATTAACCACCAAACCAACCAACCAATCAACCAACCAATTAATCTGCCTGCACGTCGTACTTACAAAGCGTCACAACAACAAACAGAATCAATAGTGCACTAAACTTGCATGTGCTGGCGATACGCCAGAACCATCTGTGTTCCATCAACACACATTGAGAAATACGTGTCCTATATTGCATTAAAGTCCCTTACTTCCCCTAGTAGGATATGCAGTATGCGTACACGGTGCATCATCGTGTGTTTAACCAAAACATAGGTGTACAAGGCCGCCTGTCACCGCTGCTGCCTTGGTAATATGCAAATCTGGCCAAGTTGGACGTGAGGCATAATTGTCACCACACACTGGCCAATTACTTTGACACGACGTTATATCGTGAATCGTGATTCGGAACCACAAGGCATGGTTAATGTGCTGCTGCAGACACTAATGTTACTAGATGTGTGTTTGTGTAAGTAGATGGAATGTAATTTTGATGTAGAATTGTTCAACATAAGATGGCTTTGCAGCTCTCTCCTGTTTAACCGTGTTCCGAATCCACGATTATGTTGGCTGTGGTCAGGTATCCATGAAATATTGAGTTTTAGCATGTTGCATTTGTTGTTATGTCATGTTGTCTGAAAAGCTATCAATATTTTTGGAGAAACTGTATAATAGAGGTATTCTGAACAATACTTAGGCAATGTGTAGAATACCTGGGTCGTCCAGGCAATGTATGGAATATTATGAATATTAATGTCCGGTACATACTTTGCCTAGGTAATGTATACAATTCTCAGGGATTGTATAGAGTACCTGCTGGTTCACCGGCAATGTGTAAAGTAAATAGATTTTGCTCTGTATTTATCAATGTTAGGTGCTTTTTGTCTCCGACCAGCCGTTTTAGTTAGAATAGATTAGGTACACTAAGAAATGACTAGATAATAATGAAAGTTTTCCAGACTATATTATTTTTAACGGAAGGAAAATTACTGTAAGCCGTTAGTAGATCAACGAAACCATAGCCTCAAGGTAGTTATTCAAATGATTGTAAGTTTGTTAATATGAATTAATTAACAGCGATTCCCTCAGTTATTATTAGCTATAACTGCCAACTCTACGAATATCATGTATAAACACTGATATTATCGAAGCTTGTTTTTATTATAAAACCGTTTCAAACTACCGTAACCGTTATTCCTGAACAGTGTTTTACCATTTTTATTTTTCACAATATTTTTAATACTGTTTCATCGCTTCTGAACTGTATTTTGTTATTTGATCCATGAAAACTAAGCAAGTAAAGTTGATGAAAAGATATTTTGATAAACATAAAGCTGACGAATAGCTGCCGAGTAGGTATATTTTTTTGACATTATTTTCTTGTTCCAGTTTTTTATTTATTTGTGTTATAGCAGAGACGAATTTCTTATACCTACACCCTGTCATAATCAGGTTAATAGATGTAGAACTTCTTGGAATGTTTATGGTTTTGTTATTTAAAAGTAATGACATGTGAATGGCGGGTGATCTTGCCAAATCCCACGTTTGGCAAATACGAGTACGTTGGTGTATGCTGTATAATGTTATTGGTCACAGGTGGATACCGCGATATTATAGTCTTTCAACAGACAACCAACTGCTAGGTTAAATTCCAATTATGGTAGACTAGCTTTTGCCAGCGGCTTCGTCCGGGTGGATGTCGTAAAATATCCCACGGGAATGTACTGCCGGGAAATCCTTCCTTAATCCTTGTCTGCATTATAAAGGGAACCTTTGTGCAAAATTTCAGCTTTCTAGATCCTAGGGTTTGGGCTGGGTGTTGATATGTCAGTCAATCAGTCAGTCAGGACTTCTGTTTTTACGAGTATTTATAAAGATCGGTAATTTAATCCGCAGGAATCTGCTGGATGCGGGAAGCACACAACTACTCGAAGTGGCGGTGCTTAGGGGAGGTCTATGTTCAGCAGTGGACATCTTTCGGCTGAAATGATGATGATGATGATGAGATCGGTAATAGGAAAGTTAAATCTTCGTTAGTTTCGATTTCAAGGTAGCTGTGAATGTGTAATAGCGGCCATAAACTACACGGTCTACCAGAGAGGTTTCACCTGTTCAGGTGTGCCTGCGCAAGAAGACCTTGAAACATACGACAAAAGGTCGACTTTTTTGGAGTGAAAACTTGTTTATGCGCGTTGAGCGCGATTTTTGGTGTTGATAAGGCGAGCTCAAACTTTGCCCACTTTTAAAATTCTGGTAAAAAAACACTTCCTCTCTCTTTAAACATCATTATTACATGTATAGTTCCTTGCTCTTGTTTCATGTTTATTATTGTATAAGTATATATATATATATATATAAATTTTATTAATGTATGTATATGTTGTATATGTATATGGTACACTTTAGCGATAAGACCGCCCATTGTGTCACTCTATGTAAAATTTCAACATTGTAACATTGTAACCTATAATTTAAATGGTGTGTATAATAAAGAGTATTCTATTCTATTCTATTTGGTAGGGGGAAATCTTACGAGTTCACATTACTGCGACACCTCGACACCGCGATACCTCATGACTATAATTTTTTTTTTGTTTGCGTTTGTAAATCCTCATGGATGCCCTCCGCCTGGTGCAGACTCTTTATGAATAAAAACAGACGGTGTTCTTGAACTACCTTAAGCCGTGGTGCTGGAAGACTTGCACATTTCGTCACGCCCCCCGGCCAGGTTTTGGCCCGGTCGACTATGGCAAGCACACCTGCACATGTGTAAAAGAAAAAAAAGAAAGAAAAGAAAAATATTTTATTTGGGACACGCAAGGGAAATACAGTTAAAAAGAAGCATGTGGAAGTAACAAAATAAATATAAAAAACAAATAAAAAAATATAATAAAAAAAAAAAAACAAACACGGTACGGTGTACCATGTATAGTTTACATAACACATTACAAAAGGATTGTGCATAGAAGCCACCACCACAACACCGCCACAACTAGAATAGAACGTTTGACTTCAATGGCCTGCTTACCCTAAAATGCAATGTTTGTTCAGTTTCAGTAGAATGTTTTCCATTCAGAGTTGTGTTCAGTCCACTGAAACTTTCAAGATTCAACGCATTCATCGCAACACAGTCGTACCTACTACTGATATGCAAAATGCATGCACACAAGAATCCGCTTCTGCAACTAAGTACGAAACTGTTCTCGAGTTATTTCATTTATTCTGTAATTTCTCAGCAATTTATGCAGATGTGGAAGTATAGCTGTTTATAAACTTGTATTATTGTACTTGTTGAAAATTAATTTACCATAATTACGTTGTTGTATAAATGGAACTAAGTATGAACTTGTTTTAGCTAAGTTTATCAAAGTTGCCAAGTAATTTACTAAAGAAAACTTCTACGCACTACTTTAATAGGAAATTGCAATGTTGCTTGATGTTCTCTTTGATATTTATTATGTCTTTACGGAATTCACGGAGAACCGCTGCTAGCGCAGCTTAACTTTACGGAGTTTGATAATTAGTCACAAATAAAACGAACATATAAATTATTTTTGGACAATAACCTACAAGCAACAATTATTCATTCCCGCGAGTATTCAATCTATTGGCATGGAAACAAAGAAAAAAATAAAATAAATAGCACTCGACTCAATATTGTGTTATCTTTACAAAGAGGAGCCTAAGGCTCCTGCTGGGATATACGACAGTATACTACATAATATACATGTATATTTCTACTCAGAAGAATAACAATGAGAGCATGGTCTGTTTCAAAAGTATCTGATGAAAATGTATACAAATGGATCAGAAAATGTACCTTGTGGATGCCAATTTGTAGTGCCACTTATAAACTGAGTGCTTTGATTTGATTGTTATAGTACTTAAACCCGAAATTCTAATTTAAAATCACCAAGACGTTTGACATTTGACTATTTATTGAGGTTAATTTTATAACCTCAATTTTCGTTCAATGATAATTTCTATTACAATTTAATAATGTTATTTAAACAATAATTGTTGGAAAAAGCGGTGAGAGATAAAGTTGAAACCATCTAAATACAGACGAATATGTTACTAATTTCCATTAGTAAGTGGTTGCGTAAGAACTTAACCTGAACTACTTTATTATCCATGAATATTTACATAATTTAAAATCTAACAATCTTAAAAACAAAAAATATGTACAAGTATATAAAAAAGGAGGGGAAATAATCATAGGGCATCAAAAAATTCGTCCGCATCGCTGTCGACAGGAAAAGTGCCCAAAAGGCTGGCAGCATTGCCACGTTGTATGGCTATGCTAATTCATTGGCCAAAAAATAGGCCAGCCCTTTGGTCACGTGTAGAGTCGACCAACCGCTTGGCGATGTCCCGAAAAACTAAAAGAGCACTCGGACCCCATGGCCCTAGTGTTTCAACCCCAAACGGCTCAAACATATAAGTCCCAATAAGATTAGAGTATTTGCGCCGTTTGAGGTTTCCCGCACCCGCAGCAGCCGCCCCAGCACAGCCCACCGTGCTAGCAAGATGGGATGGCACAAGGGCGCAACACACGTTGCATCCCACACCAAAGGCCTACCTACCTTCCTAGGCATTATGGTCATTCCGTCTGGTCTCTTCCCATCGTTGCGTGCCAAGCCAATAGGTTCTAAAACAGCTGGCACCCCGGCGGTGACAAGAGCACGACGGATGATGTCATTAATGCTGGCGTGCCGTGCTATCCGGCCTGCGCTCTTACTGCAGGATAGGTCATGATGTCCGAGGCAGTCGACATCTACGCCGCATCAGCAGCGATGCGGAGCCACGCAAGGAGCGTCCAGACGTAGACAGGTAGCGAGCCGGAAGGTGGTGGTGTTCTGTATACTTCATAAGATACTTTTCGAACACACTAGCTAGACTATCTAAATTATATAAAGAAAAGTCCTGACTGACTGCCTGACTCATGAACGTCCAGCCCAAACCATTGGACCTAGAAAGCTGAAATTTTTGCACAGACGTTCACTTAATAATGTAGAAGAGGAATAAGGAAGGATTTTTGTTCCCGTGGGATATTCGACATTCACGCGGGCGAGGCCGCGCGGGAAGTGCTAGTACTCGTAATGTATATTTCAATCCATATTGAGTACCCATGGTATATATTGCAGGGGTCGTTAAGAGGCGTTTACAGACTGTAAAGGTCTGTTTCAATAATTAATAATCATTATCTATTTGACTGTTATATAATTTGAATAAATCGTAATTTGTAAAATAGCCATCGCAATTTACAGTTTGGCATTGCACTTCTTTAATAAACTTTTCAAAAAAATACAATAAGTTATAAATTAAAGTTCTCATCTATAATTGAAGCTAATAAACTCATACGTTTAATAAATCCAAAGCAAACTCAATAAAACACTCCAAAAATTCAGTTCAAAGCATTTTTTATGCTAATGGCTTATTTTACCTTTACCTTTCAAGGGTCACTGTAAAACCCACAATATCAGGCTAATCCAAAGTGGTGCGTCAAACGTCATGAATAATAGATGTATCTTCCATAAACAAACTGTGCTTAATAACCGTTTTAATCTCGGCTTTTAAAGCTTTGCCACTTACAAAGGCAGATTGGAAAAGTTTTTTCTTGTGAGAGTCCAATTAAAGTTGTTAAAAGCAATTTCCTGCGGTTCTATGTGTGCACGGACGCAGTGGGGCGCGCGTGTGCCCGTTATCCCGCTTAATTGTTATTTTTGGATACTTTCCCGATATTTTCATTAGGGGTTATTCTTTCTTTTTTAACCTCTTTGTAAACATGGGCTTAGGAGATCAAAGCTCATCCATCAAAGTTTTAATTACCTACCGATTTCGTGCACATTTCTAAACATACAATCTGTCTAGCCTTTTCCCAACTATGTTGGGGTTGGCTTCCAGTCTTACCGGATGCAGCTGAATACCAGTATTTTACATGGAGCGACTGCCTATCTGACCTCCACAACCCATTAACTGGGTAATACGATACCCCTTGGTAAGACTGGTTGCCAGACTTTCGGGCTACTGACGACCCGTAACGACTGTTAAAGATCCACGAATGACAGCCGGGACCAACGGCTTAACGTGCTTTCCGAGGCACGGAGGAGTCTCAGTATGTAAATATGGTCATCCATCCACGGACCGACCCCGGCAAGCGTAGCTTAACCTGATGGATCGACCCGTGCGGCTGTTATTACTTAGCCACGAGCTCCTCTCATTTCTAAACATACATACATAAAGTCACGCCTTCTTCTTATGGAGGTAGGCAGAAACTACAGAACGCCACCTGCTACTTTCGCTTTGGTTACGCTCATAAATCTGTTCATGCGCACGCCAGTTGCAAGTATCACACAGCTGACTTTTCTGAAAGACATCTATCTATCTATATAAATAAAAAGAGAAGTCCTGACTGACTGACTGATTGACTGACTCATCACTGTCCAGTCCAAACCCTTGTACCTAGAAAGCTGAAATTTTGCACAGCGGCTTCCTTTATAATGTAGACAAGGAATAAGAAAAGAATTCCCGGTAGTACGTTCCCGTAGGATATTTTCCGACATAAACGCGGGCGAAGCCGCTGGCAAAAGCTAGTCACCAAAAAAGTCACTATATTATGTCCTCCCGGCTTCTACTCACATCTACGAGTACCTTGTTTACCTTTTGTTAGTCGCCTTTCATTCATCCTCTCAACATGACCAAACCATCCAAGCATACTCTTTTAAATTTTTGTCAGTAAATCTTTCAAACTACTCCATTGCCTCATAACATCATTCCTCAGTCTATCAGTCATAGTCACACCACACATGCCAATCTTGTTTGTAAATACATGTTGTAATTGAAACAAACATTTTTTTTTTTTTTGACAAAATAGTAAAATTCCGATATTAAACACCTAAAACGTGATGTCTTTAAATATAAAATCGTATTATGCTTTATCCTCTGAAAATGTAAGATGTCAATTCATAGGTCAATCACCTTAACAAGGTAGATATTACAGTGAAGGTGCTGAGAGACACCTAATTTAGCACCTCTTGTCGCTCAATCAGTAAACCGCAGTACAGCGTATGAGGTGACAGACTGCGAGTTTATTAGCTATGAGTACTAACACACTACATACATATACATTAGTTATTCCTATTTACACTCCAGAGTAGAATATGAAAGTGGGTATTGTAAATATACTGTAAGGCCGCAAATTCGGAGCAGCGTTTCTTGTAGCTTACAGTGGAGCGTTTAAGGTCCATCGTGCATCGATAATTTTTGAGTTTTCAAAATTCCTATATAACCAAGTTAATTTCCATATTCATTTGGTTTTATAGGAATTTTGCTCCGAATTTAAGGCCTTTTTTTTTTTTTTTTTTTTGTGGATGGGAAATCATCAAATGACTTCTCCCGCTCTGGGCAGAGGCGGGAGGGCGTGTCAGACTTTTACTGACTAAAACCCACCCATGTTCCTTCAGCTGCCCGTGCCAGGGCCACGGTATCTCTTTCGAACTACGCGCGACCCCGGCGGCATCGGCCCAATTGACCCCGTCACTGCTGACATCTCTTTGAGGCGCGCGTGGAACACAACGCGCCGTCGACCCGGGCCTGGTCATTACCGGACGGCGAGCTGCCCATTACTCGTCGTCCGCAAGCCCGCGCCTACGGTGGCCGGGAATCGGCAATCGATTCCCGCCGCCCAGGGCATCTCCTACGGCGGCTAGGGGCGCGAGGGCGCGGCTGTTGCCTCTCCCTCACGCGTTCCGCTTCCTCCTTCGCGAGCATTACTGCTTCGCAGAAGGAGGTGACGGCTTCCCATGCACTCTCGCTCCGCACCATGGCCTGGACCAGGTTTGGACGCGAGAGATCGCCGCCGCCGATCGCCTCCGTGAGAACACGGCGGTGCTCCGCCCAAGCCGGGCAGACCTCCACTGTATGCTCCACCGTGTCCTCCGGGCGATCCACACAATGGTGACACCCGGGCGTTTCCTCCCGCCTTATCCGAAACAGGAACCTCCCGAAACAACCGTGTCCGGTGAGGACCTGCGTCAGGCGGAAGGTGAGGACGCCGTGGCGCCTCTCCAACCACTCCTCAAAGAGGGGACTTATCGCCGCAATTGTGGCGTGCCCAGCGCTGGGTTGCGACAATCGCACTCTCCATGCCGCCATGAGATCCCGCCGGAGCTCTGTCCGCTGTACCGTGATTTCTCGCGGCAGCGGAGATACGCCCCGGCGTTTCACCTCCTCGCGCCACTCCCACACGTGCGCGAGGACTTTTGCCTCCAGCGAATTTGAGGCCTAAGGCCTCTGCCTCGAATATTGCGGGCAGCGGGGCGGCAGCGGCGGCGGCGCGGGAGCGGCCGGATTTTATGCGTAAAAACAAATGGACTAGACCTCGAAAACAGCGGCGCAGAAGCGGGGCGGGACAATGCGAGACGCGCCGCAGCCGCTGCCGCCCCGCTGCCCGCAAAATTCGAGGCAGAGGCCTGATTGTGTACTGGTAAGAGCTCGTGGTTAAGTAAAAACAGCCGCACGGGTCGATCCATCTTGCTGGGGTTGGTCCGTGGATGGATGTCTATCTTTAGATAGCGGGACTCCTCAGTACCTCGAAAGCATGGTAAGCTGTTGGTCCTGGCTGTCATTCGTGGATCTTTGACAGTCGTTACAAGTCGTCAGAAGCTCGAAAATATGATAGCCAGTCTTACCAAGGGGTATCTTATTACCCAGTTACTGGGTTGTGGAAGTCAGATAAGCAGTCGCTTCATGTAAAATACTGGTATTCAGCTGCATCCAGATATACCGGAAGTCGAAATTCTGCGATGTGTAATAAAACCTACACCTGAGGTGACGTAATGGAATGGACTTTATTGTTGATGTTCTTCAGAAAGGTCAGGTGTGTAGAACTCGCAACTGGTGTGCGTGTATGACCAGATGAATGAACATATACTCCTGTACTTATGTAAGAATCGTAGCAGATGGCGTTCTGTAGTTCCTGCCTACCCCCATGGGAAAACGGCGTGAGTTTATCTACGTATTTTGTTGTGTATATTATCCTTTAAAATCTAAAATTAACTTTGCATCAAATCCACCGACGCAGTAACCCAATAAGTTTAACAATACGTCTACCCACTTCAAAGAAAACGTAACAAATAACCAACAAAACACTGTAAACAACACCAGGTAACAGGAAACACACTCGCGTGTTACGTCCAAACTCCTATTTTCAGCTCCTTTACCCAAAAACTTAATGGCTAATTTAGACGTTCCTCGCTTCGCCTGAAATTCGTTATTTTAGTGGCTCGTTACGTCAAACATTGAGCACGCAAAAGCCCGATTCATAAAATTGAGTGAGTACGTCGGCAGCTTGAGATATGAAGATGAATTCCATTTGAGTAATTGAGTTATACGCTTATTGTCGACCCCGGCTCTTGCATGCCTTTAGAATTTTTAATTTAGGGCCGTTTTACTGAACGGTATTTAATGGAGAATTTGATCGCTTTGATGTGGGTTGTTTGAATTTTAGTTTTACCCATCTTAGTAATGAGGTGTTTTGAACATTTAGTAAGCAAGTATCAGAATTCAGGATTACTAGAATCTGTGTAATATGTATAAGAAAATTTATAGGGATTAGCTGAATTTGCATGAGGTTAGAGTAGGTACCTAACTCTAACATTATGATAAGTATTTTGGTATTAGTACCCGTCTAGGCAGGAATTTACTTTGTGTACATTATTTCATAACGACTGCTCTCAAAACGGTGAAGGAAAACATCGTCAGGAAAACGGCATGTCCTACAACAAAATTCCGAAGACATGTGACTGACAACCCACACTGGGCCCGCGTGGTGGATTAACGCCCACTCCCTTTCACAGAGAGGAGGCCTGTGTCCCAGCAGTGGGAACAATCTAAGCTGATTATGCTATTATGTTACCAGTCCAACGAAGTTGTGCTTATGCCTTAAGGGTCAACGTCACCGAATAGAGAAGGGTATTAACATTTAATGAATAAAAACCTATTAGTAAATGCAGAGTAATAAATCTAACTTTTTCTGGGTATAAATAGCACCCACCGATTATTCGTAGCAGAACTTATTGGTCAGGTCCAACTCGACTGCAAATCTATTACAAAAACAAAACCTTATTGCAATATCAGAAGTTGCGCGCGATATTTTTCTGGTCCGTATTCCCACGACATGAGCACGGCTAGTAAGCTAATAGCCGACGGCATAAGATCAAGTGATCGTGAGGCCACCGTCCCGCACCCGTCCCGCTCGCGTCCCATCGAAGTGCCGAACGTGGAACGGAAATGCGATATCATGAAGTTCGTACATTGTACGCTGCATATCTAAGGTGGAGCTTTAAGAATTTATTCGCAGGTAAAGTGGTGCATTGTCGTAGATTAAGGCGTTTTGCATAAGGTTATTACTCTATAGTTAACTCTAGTAGAACTTTACTAAGATGTTGATGAATAGGTACGATTAGAAATGATGCCCAAAAGACGAGCTAAAACTGTGTTTGTATGTGAAGGTTTGAGATAACTTTATTCTCATAAAAATATTAGAGCATAAACTTTTATAATAGGTCTTTACCTATGAAATTGCCGTTTTGTATTAAAAAATTTAAACGAATTTTTTTCATGCATTTTTTATTTGTATTAATCGAAGTAACCCATGCAATCAATGCATCTTTGCCAACGCAGTGGCAGTTTATTGATGCCCTTCTTAAAGAAATCAGCTGGACGGGAGGCAACAAATTCTTCAAAGGCATTTTGTACTGCCTCTCGGGTATTGAATTTTTTTCCCGCCAAGAAGTTATCCAAATTCTGGAAAAAGTAGTAGTCTGTAGGCGCAAGGTCTGGTGAGTAGGGCGGATGACGGAGAGCTTCCAACCCCAGTTCTTGCAACTTGGAGACCGTCTGCTGTGCAGTATGAGGTCGCGCGTTATCGTGCAGAAGCAGCGGAGACGAGCGATTGACAGGTTGGAGATGTGCCAGCTTCTCCATCATTGTGTTCAGTTCTTTACAGTACACATCTGAAGTAATGCTCACCCCGTTTGGTAAGAAGCTGTGATGAATCACACCGGCGCTAGACCACCAAACAGTGACCATCACTTTTCTAGGGGTAAGTTTTCGTTTAGGGCATTGTTTAGGTGCTGAACCAGGACCCAACCAACTTGTTGAGCGCTTGCGGTTATCAAACAGAATCCATTTTTCATCGCAGGTAACAATGCGGTTCAAAATTCCTTCATTTGATTGTCTGTTGAGCAGTGCAAGGCACGTCTCGACGCGTACTTCGCGCTGGCGATCATTGAGTTCGTGGGGCACCCATTTGTCAAGCTTTTTTACCTTGCCAATTTGACGCAAATGGACCAATATTGTCTTGACGCTAACGTCGAAAGCTGCTGCTAATTCAGCCGTAGATTGTGTATCATCAGCTTCCACAATCGCCTTTAATTCGTCATTGTCGACCAAAGTCTTCGGACGACCGCGAGGTTCATTTTTCAGGTCGAAATTTCCAGAACGGAAGCGAGCAAACCAATAACAAGTGGTGCGTTGGTTTGTAGTGTTAGCTCCGTAAACGTCGTTGATGTTGCGTGCCGCTTGTGCTGCGTTGCTGCCACGATGGTACTCATATTCCATAATTACTCGAATTTTTAACGTATCCATGATGACGAAAAAGATTGAAATGCGATGAAAATGTAACACTAATCAATAAACAAATGACTACTTTTGGAAAAAAAAATTCATGTTTTTAAAATAAAATTAATTTGAAATTAGAATTCTTGGCCAAACAAAAATTATTTTGATTTGAAATGGCCAGTACTGCAGAACGGCAATTTCATAGGTAAAGACCAATAAATCATCATCTCATCTTCCTAGCCTTTTCCCAACTATGTTAGGGTCAGCTTCCAGTCTAACCGGATGCAGCTGAATATTAGTGTTTTACATGGAGCAACTGCCTATCTGACCTCCACAACCCAGTTACTGGGTAATACGATACCTCTTGGTATAAGACTGGCCGTCAGACTTTCAGGCTTCTGACTACCCGTAACAACTGTCAAAGATCCACAAATGTCAGCCGGGACCAACGGTTTAACGTACTTTCCGAGGCACGGAGTGGTTTTGTTCTTCGGGTATGTAAAGATGGTCACCCATCCACGTACTAACCGCGGCAAGTGTAGCTTAACCTGATCGATCGACTCGAGCGGCTGTTATTACTTAGCCACAAGCCCCTCCCATAAACTAATCAATATTGTTGGAAAAAACTAGACTTAGGTACAATATTACTTTGTGAATAGATAAAAATAATAATTTAATGTTGCTTAATTGGCTCGCCCCTTATGGGCGTTACATTGGACTTAAACATACCTACCTGGAGAAAGGTGTATTTGTTGTGTTTTGGGTGTAGTTTATGTTAGAAATGTAAACGGAACGCAATCATCTGTCAACTGTCACATTGACATTCCTTTCATGTCCTCGTTCACTCTGCGGTTCACTGCTCTTGTATATTCTGCTGAAGTATTTGTTGTAATTAAAATCTCTTTTAACTGTACTCAATCTCGTATTATTTCCATAAAATCTATCAGTTTGGTGTGTGCCTTTGCCTAAGACTTCTGGAAAAACAGACGTGATGTTTTGTTATGTGTAGATTAAAAAAAACTGACAATATTCACTTGATACGATACAGTACGGGCTCAAGTTTCGTTTAGTTTGCCATTCTGAACTGTCTTTTGGAACGAACGTATGAACGCCAGCGGCGCGTGGCGGTCGACAGTTAAGTCTGGCATGCCAGCGCTTAGGCACCTATCCATAGTTTTATTCGCGGATCACGTGAAAACGCAAAATCAAAATAATGGCGGTTTTGACCGCGGAGTCCGTTACCGAATTCATTCGTTCATACCTTGAAAATCCATGTTTATGAACGTAAAACTTTTAAAAACGATCACGATCCATGCGTCAGTCCAAACTGTAGTTGAAACTCTTAAAAAACCATTGGACCGTATGCTTCCAACATGTAAGATTCACCCGCGTTCCAAACCGGGGACACAATTATAATCTTAATTAGCACGACAGTTTAATCCGCAGTCCAAACCGCAGCGGTTTGGAACGCAGTTGGCAGATCCGTGGTCCAAACTGTATGTGTAAACCCCGCTACTGACACAGCCCCTTGGCTTGCAACCCGTCCAGGTTGCAGGAACTCCAATTCATCAGCCTTTTCATTGTTCAGCAATTTATTCAGGCCTATGCTTGAAACCATTACGGAACGCCTTATCAATATCTATATGTCACCGTATGATTGTGAATACCGTTAGTTTATAATCTCACGATATTGTAATCTGTCAATAAATTGTGATGTGTACCTACGTTTGATGTTGATAAAAGTACTGAACAGCAGATTTTTTTATCGCGACTTCAGGTTTGGTCCCATAGTAAAAGTTGTTCGTAATGATGAGTTATTTATGTTACACCTTGTATAGATTAATTTTCGATAGTTCGATAGTAGATCTATCCAAGTGAAACCGTCAAATTGTGAACAAACCCGCACTAACCGACAGAATTCACAATCTGTCCGATTTTATCACTGGTAAAATTATGAAACGTCCCGGATCGGTATGTCTTGGAGGTAGCCGAATTGGTCGCAGTAACTAAGCCAGGACACCCTGACCAAATGGGTTAGGTTAGGTTAGAACTGGGGTGGTTTTAGTCAGTAAGAGTCTGACATACCCCTCTGCCCACCCTGGGGCGGAGGATATCCATGAGGATTTGCATCCCGACAAAAAAAAAAGATTAGAACTGTGACCAACCTTCTTCCAAGTTGGGCGCACTTTTGGCTATTTCGTATTAGCGCAAGCTGCGTTCGTCGCATGCAAGTTTGATATTCATAATAAAATGTTTTTGGCTTGCCATGGATAGATTATAAACTATCAAAAAATTATGCGTTAAATTGTAAATCGTTTGTTGCAGTTCACAATTTTTCGATAGTTTATAATCTCGCGAGGTAGATTATAAACTAACGATGTTATAATTAAACGGTGACATATTATTATAAATTAAAATTGCTTTGCGTGTCTGTCTGTGTGCCCACATCGTTCTTCTAAACTACGCAATGGATTTTGATGTGGTTTCCAACAAAATTTAGACAGTTTATTCTGAAACATTAATAATGCCTAACCGTGCCTAACCGGACTATTCAAATTCATTTATTTGCTAGAATGTAGGTATATAACGTACAATCTTAAAAATAATGACCCCTTTAAATTTTACCATTTATTAATTTCAAACTAAAATATCGATGTTTTGTCAAGTCGTGAAAACCGTGAGAAGCAGGGGCGAGTTAGTTAGCATCAATTATATTATATAGATAAAGACGTAGATATAGCACTAGCGCGCGCAAATTGTTGCAGACAAATTCAGACAATTGTTGTAATTTGATTTAGTCGGCTAATAGCAGCGAACGAAACAAAGCGTGTCCGTGGCGTGACAATATATAATATCTAAAATGCCAAGCTATCTTTTTCTGTATCATACGTTCCGTATTATCTATCGCAGTCGTAGTTGAAAACTACTATACACCTTTAATAACAACGCAACAATATTCGAATGCCGCGCCGCTCAGTATGAACGTAGCGTATCTTTCCTTTGTAATATCATTGGTTAGTATAATAAATCAAATGGTTTCTGGCATGGTATCTTGTAAGGCACAGATACCAGAGTTATAATAGCGCACAGTTGCTTGTCTAAGTTAGTAGCTCTAACAAGGACCTCCTCGAACCGAATCGCTTGTTAATCTCGAATCCCTGCGGTCGTATTTGTGTTGATGATGTTACTATACAGCATTACCATTTGGATCCTGATTAATTTTAGTATCAATAAGCTTTGCTTACTAAAAATTTTCTATATTACTAGTTTTTTACTTGAGACTGCATAGAGACGATTTAGGTATCCCATTATTACCATTCCATAAAAAATTATGAAAATATACAAAAAAAAAAAAAAAAATGGTGTGTTTTCTTCACGCCTAATTGGCAAAATGGATTGACCCTGGAATACCACAAATAATACTTTTTTTTTAAGATCACTATGACAACAGTTGGTTTATTGATAAAATGCTTCAAAATTAAAGTTTTAGTAATCTTCGTAGATTTATTTCCATTATTACTACTACTAATAATCGAAACGAAATTGATCCTACTAATATTATAAATGTGATAGTATGTATGTTTAGATCTTTGTTTCTCAATCACGCAAAAACGGCTGAAAGGATTTGGATGAAATTTGGCACATATAAAATTTATAATCTGGATTAACACAAAGGATACTTTTTATCTCGATAGTAGGTTCCCGTGGGATAATTTCCGACATCCACGCGGGCGAAGCCACGGGCTAAAGCCAGTTTTAAATAAAATTGTGCTTGGTTGAATGTTACTCGATGTATTCAAAGAGTACGTACTCGAAGAATGACATTGTGGTAATTCGTATCCAGTATTTATATAGCCGTAAAAAACTTTTTAATTGCCGAGTTGATTGCGATATTTGTAAAACTTATTTAATTCATTTTCCGAACACATACATAAGTAACGTTGCCTTGCTTGTAGATTATGAAATGTAGGTAATATTTGTCAAATTTTTTTTAGTGAAATGAAAAGGATTTATTCAAGAAAAACCTACTTTAAATTCGCAGGCACTCTTTTTGTAGACTTTAAAATAATAGAGAACCAGAAGGCTAATTTTCGTACCTAAGAACGATCAAATTCAAGTCGCAATCTCATGCCAGCGACAATCAAATGTCATAAATGAAGGTAAATGCTATACAATATTTTGACAGATTGAGACTGAGATGAGATTGCAAACGTTGTTAAAAATACGAAAATTACCCCTCGGGTGTCAACTGACGTTGGACATCAACGAAACCTTTCATGTACGCGCTAACTGAAAAACGAATACCCTTCAAATACATAAATAAAAATAAAAAAATAAAATACATTTAATTCGAGCAATTTTAACTCATATGTGAAAACAATAAGAAGGATAATACACATAAAAATAAAATAAAAACAAACTAAAAGACTTAATAACTATCCGGCCCTGCTGACGGCAACATGCCTATCACAGCAGTGCCGTATGTACAAGCAGTCCATCCGGTCCGCGATCATTGCCAGGACTGCATTGGTGCTGCCCCACACCCTACGCACCAGGGACGCGCCCCGCTTGCGCATGGTCGCGTGAAAGCAATCGGTACGTGCCTCAGCGAACATACCTGAGGCGCTGCAGTAGCGAGGCAGCACCAATACAGCCCTGAACGCGTTGTTGAACTCGCCCACAGACCGCAAGTGTAGAGAGACGTGCAATTCACCCTGAAGAGCGTTATTTTCACCTCCCTCGAACAGCGCGCAAACCTGCGTGCGAGCATGTTCTCCTGCACTGACAAGACCCTCCGTTCCCGCTCCATGTCAGCATTGTCCTTGAGGTTGGTCGTAACTAAATGCCCTAGGTACTTAAATTCATCCACCCTTTCAAGTGGAATACCGTTTAGAAACACGGGTGGATAATTTTGCAAACATTTCGTACCAATCTCCAAGACCATGCATTGACTTTTGGTCACATTGTACTTTAACCCATGACTAAGGGCATACTCCTCACAGGTCCGCACCAGCTTTCTGAGGCCACAGACTGACGGGCTCAGCAGCATCATGTCGTTAGCGTAACTGAGGTTGTTAACACAGATTCCACCGACATGGCAGCCGACATGCTGGCTACTGAGTGCGACATTTTTTTTTTTTTTTTGGAATGGCATCTCGTAGTGTGACCATGAGAGGTCTCGACTACTTAACCGGACTTTAGCCTGAGTGCGACAATCAAGGCGTTCATATTTATATAGGTTAAAAAGGGAGGAGGAAGTCAACCCCCCCTGCCTCACCCCGCACTCCAGCTGATATGGCTCCGACATCGCACCCGCCCACTTAATGCTGTTGACCTGATGACTGTACCAGTATCTAAAGACGTTGACAAGTTCACGTGGTAGGTTTATACCCTCGAGTTTAGCCCACAGGATGTCATATGACACCAGGTCAAAAGCCTTGGTCAGGTCGAGGAACCAGGCGTGCACTGGCGTCTTTCGACCTGTGTAATATCTGACGGTATGCTTAAGACACATTATTGCACTTTCAGTTGACAGTCGAGGTCGAAACCCAAACTGATTATCATGCAGATCTAGGTACTTTTCTAACTGTGTATTAAGCAAACCGTCAAAGACTTTTGCAATGATGGTTGCAAAAGAAATCGGCCTGTAGTTACTCTTGTCGGCAACATCTCCCGTTTTATTTTTCACTACAGGGACTACTACGGTTTACATGAAATCAGATGGTAGGTGTGAATGGCTCACGCATAGTGTGTAAAACATTGCTATGACTCTATTAATATGTGGTCCAGCGTGAACCAGGTGCTCGATGCTGAGGCCATCGTGGCCAGGGGACTTGCCCTTAGATATAGCATTTATAGCCTGAGTCACATCTTTGACAACAAAACTCGCTTTGACTCGTCTCCACATCCTCGTCTGGCATCTCAACATCAAGCACCTTCGTCGCCAGTCCCCGTGGGGACAATACAGGAAAATGGTCTCTAAAAATATCAGGGTCACTCACACCCTTGACACTCACCGGAAGGCCAGGTCGAACGTTTACTTTGTTGGTGCCCTTCCAAAAACTACGAAAGTGCCCCCTCTTATGCTTTTCAGCAAGGGCATCCATTTTGATTTGGTCCTGATGGTTTTGACACCATTTAAGTCACATTTAAGTGATACATTTCGTCATAATATACATACCCAGACCTTGGCTTACCACACATCACCCACTACTGAAACTTCATCCTAGCCACCCGGTGAGCCCCGCTAACATAGCATCTATTCCGTTGTTCTATGAGTTTGCAGGCTGGAATGTCATGGTGTCAAACATGCATTGGGAGCCTGTGGGCCTAGCCCTAGCAGGACTGCGCGGGATAAACAAACGTTTTTCGAACAATTTCAAAATTGAAAATACAAGTTTCGCACATAATATTTATTTTATTTTATTTTATTTTATTTGATAGGAATAACAAACAGCAGTATATTACACAGTAGGCATACAATATATAACTTGCAATAAAAGTAACAAATACACTACTCAAGACGTTATCCACAGATTACCATACAGAATAGCTAGCTGTTAGCAGAGCAAGTTAAAAAAGCACTTATATTACTTATTAACTATATATTAGGGCTATGATCTCTTAAAATAGTCATAATTTCACTCTTAAATACAGCTTGGCTGAGAAACATAATATCAGTAGAGCCAAACAGTTTCAAATCTAAAAACTATGTAATATTTACATAGTTTTTAGATTTTATTTATATCTATGGGTGATACAAATTCTGTTTGTTGCAAAGATTTAAAGCATAATCCTATAGGATAAATGTATTTCAATAATCGTTTGAATTTATAGAGGCATGAGGAACAGGGTGCAAAGTTCACTCATCCTCCGTAGAAAAGAGAGGATCCTCCAACCAGACGGGTGTTGTGTCTGGTGGGCAACAGCCCGACGATTGATGTCGGGAGGTTGTATATATGCAGGATTATTCGTGACGTCAGTGTGATGCGTAGTTCGCAAGTGGTGATATAGATGCCGCCACAATATGACGTTACGTTTTCGTCGCGCATTTATACTAGGAGGGCCGTTTGTAGCCTGTAG
Source organism: Cosmia pyralina (assembly GCA_946251885.1). Lineage (NCBI taxonomy): Eukaryota > Metazoa > Arthropoda > Insecta > Lepidoptera > Noctuidae > Cosmia > Cosmia pyralina. Next base: position 7,689,364 of record OX276346.1, on the reverse strand, counting down.
TAGAGATTAATACAGATGGACCACTCCGCAAAGTCATTTAAATAAAAAGTGACTCTAAACGGCACAATAAAGTGCAATTCAAGTCGCACAACGCTTCATTACCTACAGTTATATTCACCTGTATGTTGCCTCTCTTTCTATCGCGTTACTCTTAAACCTTCTGACTCGTTAGGGTTGTCTTCTTTTACGACGCGGCACGTGAGTGAGTATCAAACTGACGTGCGAGCCAGCCGGCGCGCGGCAGCCTATACTGAATTGACCCAGTGAGATGAGCCTGCCGCGTACTTGTAGCTTCATACCTAAACTGCGGAGTGTCCCATCTGTATTAATCTGTGCCTGTAGTGTCATGGTGTCAAGCATCCTTCGGTAGCCTGTCCACGTTTTAGCTATAGTTACCGTTAGCCGTATGTAGGCTGCTCTTAAAGTGTGTGCTACTGACATGCCTATTTGAGATGCAAAGATGATAAAATATGACATCAGTTGCATTCGAGTTCAATTCAAGCAACGTTGCTTGTTTCTGTGCTTCTAGGAACAATTTCGTGCAGAATCCTAGCTAATTATAAATGCAAAAGTGAGTTTGTTTGTTACGCTTTAGTTTAATTAGTCCAGCGTACTTGTATATTAGAGGTTAGTAGCAGGGAACCTATCGTCTTTTTACTTATAATATCATTGGTCATACTAAACACTTTCGCTATCTCTCTTTCGAAACTCGTAATATCCGATTCGTAAAAAAAAAATAAAAAACTTTTCATCTGACGGGATTTGAATAAATTTTAGCACATGGGTAGACCATGACCTGGATTAGGACAACAAAAAATACTTTTTATTCTGGTAATACGTTCCCGTGGGATAAATTCCGACATCCACGCGGGCGCATCTGCGAGAAAAGGCGCTCCAGCTGCATTAATTTTAATTAAAAAAAGAAACACCAGCGTGGCTTGCTCAAGCTACATACTGAAAATTGCTTGCACAAACAAGATGCTTGCACAAAATCATCATACAAGATGCTCAAGTACGCTTGCACAAATTCAGGCTTATCAATTACGTGTGTGGCCAACAATTAGGTATGAGAAGGTAACAAACAGGCACAGTTACTTTTGCAATGGAAGTATGAAGATAAAAAGATCGCGGGGAAGACCTGGATGAGACTCGTACAGACCAGAAAAGCATGGCACAAAAGGGAGGAGGCATGTACTCAGAAGAGGATGGAACAAGGCTCCTAATGGTGGTGATTATCATGGAAGTATGGATTGCTGTGTCTGACAGGGTCAACAATTAAAGAAAGAAAGAAAGAAAAGAAAGAAAATACGTTTATTTGCGGTAAACATGACGCAAAGGACAACAAAATAAAATAACAATGTAAAAAGTAAGTTTTGGGGAAAATATGCGTCACATCTACGCAAAACGGCTACCGCTCAGCATAATGCCGCGACCCCATGCGAAACGGAGTCCCAGCGCTGGTTTTCAGCGATAGCCGGCGTTGACGCGATGACGTCGACCGCTGCAGCATTATAATAAATATTATGCAATTAAAAAATAAATAAAATATAAAGTTAATTCTATAGGTATAGATAAAAAATACAGAAAATGACAATATTCCCGCATTCCGCTCCGCGACAGCACCGACTCTCACGCCGCAGAATGCGCTATCTGTGCGCGCAGCTGTCAGCGGCCGGAAACATTAGACATTACATAATATTTTAAACATGGCGTAGCAATTATGCAATTAACATTTTGATTGTGATGAAATTGTGTAACAGAGAACAGAGTATGTATTGGGTGATTAAGTAGACATTTCCTACGAAACATGAATTTGTGTTAGATGTGAATGATGACAAAAACTCGGACACACAAATGAGATCAAATAAGAAATGGTAAGTGAGAATTAGTTAGTTAAAATAAAATATGGATTCATGCATCGAGACTATTGAATTATATTACTAATAAATAAATTAAATTAGATTGGATGACTATAAATTAGGATATGATACAAACAAAGGACGCTACCTGACAAACCGTAGTGTGCCAGTTGAATAATTAGATTAAACTGAAAATTACAGAAACAAATGTAGCGTTCCTATGCATAAAAGGATGAATTGAAATAGCGAAACACAGACCCCAGCACAGCCACACGGACAGACGAGCGCACCACCAAGCAGCCCACACTCTTAAAGATCCCACTCCAAAGCCTGCAGGCCATGACACCTGAGGTAGGTACTTACAGTGAAGCAGTACTAGAGAGACATTTGATCATGTATGAGTAACTTTTTGTGTTGGAATTTGAAAGATTGTATTGATTTCAGGCGTCGCATTGGTGGTGGGAGATCATTCCAACAGCGTGTGGCTGCATACTTGAAACACCCCCTGAATGCTGTAGTTCTGTGCATTGGCACCGACAGAGGGCATACCATGGAGCGAAGACTATTCTTTAGATGGTTTTGTTTCCAAGTAAGCTTAACATAGAGATAGTGAGGTCTTTTAGTTGTTACAATACCAAATAATAGGCTGGCTAAATGAAGCTTCCTCCTGGCAGCCATCTTCAATAATTTTAGTTCATTAATGAATGGAGTAACATGACTTCTTCGCGGGACATTAACACAAAAACGAACACAGGCATTCTGGATACGTTGGATTACACGTTCTGTTCTGGAAAGCAAGCAAGGCCCATAGACTGTGTCACAGTAATTTAATTTGGATAGGATGAGACTGTCAACAAGTTGCTTCCTTACAGATATGCTTAGGTATTTCCGTATACCATATAAGACCTTTAGCCTATAAAAACAATTTCGGAGAACATTTGTCACATGGGCCTCAAAGCGCAGCTCTGGATCCATAATTAACCCCAGATTGCATGTCCGCTCCACTCTCTCAATTTTTTCTCCCATGATGACTATCTCAGGGTTGGCAGACAGTATTGCACTAACCTGTTTCTTAGAGCCCAGTACCATAAATTTAGATTTGAGCGGGTTCAGAACCAGAGAGTTCTCCTCCGACCACACAACCACTCTATGCAAATCCTCATTTATTTTCTGCACTGCCAAAGATGTTTCTTCCCCCTTGAAGGATATGTACAGCTGGATATCGTCAGCATACATATGGTATTTGCAGTTAACAAAGGATTTTATGATATCTGCACTGTACAGAATGTACAACAGAGGGCCCAGAATCGATCCCTGAGGGACACCCCTTGACACTTGGAGGAGGGAGGATGACACTGTTGACCCATCCTCCATATTCATCTCTACATATTGAGATCTATTGGTAAGATAGCTTTTAAACCACTCCACTGCAGCACTGTCGAAGCCATAGAAGGCTAATTTAGACAGCAGTAGAGTAGTATTAATTGCATCGAAAGCCCGGGAAAAGTCCAGCAGAGCCAGAATTGTACCCTCCCCCCGGTCACGTGCCTCAAGGATACTACCCACAACATCAGCCAGAGCCGTTGCAGTACCCCTACCCTTTCTGAAACCAGACTGAAAGTCAGGAAGAACGTTATTAGCTTCAAGATATTCAATAACCTGCAAGTAAACCACACGTTCCAGGATCTTCGACAAACAGGGTAAAATACTAATAGGCCTCAAGTCTTTCATGTTAGCCGGGTTATTGTTTTTAGGGATAGGGCGTACAATAGCGCATCGCCAGAGTTCGGGGAACGTACGCGTGGCTATGGACCGGTTAATGATGTCTGTAATGGCTTGCAAAGTAGATGGCAACGTGAGAGACAACATATCGAGACCTATACCGTCAACACCCTGTGCGTTTGACCCTAGACTCTTGATAATCTTCAGGATTGACTCAGGAATGGTTGTTTTGAGTGAAAATGAGGCTGGGCCAAACCTATGAGACTCAAAGTAGGATAGCTGAGAGATGTTGAGACAACAAACACCTGGGACGTCCAGAAATGCCGCATTAATGTCATCAGGATTGTTGAAGTGGCTTGGCAGCAATCTATGTTTATGGTCCGGAAGCACATCAGATTTTAAATTGCGCCACAGTAGTTTCGGGTCCTTAATGTGGCTATTTATGCTTTTGGCGAAATATGCCGTCTTCTCGTTAACTAGTGCCTCGACTGCTAGGCGCTTCAGATCCAGATAATATTCCTTATGACATGGTAGTTTAGATTTACGAAATCTATCCCTAGCTTTATCTCTCAACGACGACATAAGTCTGATGTTTTCAGTTATCCATGGAGTAGGGCGGGTTTTAAATTTCCTCCTTTTCAGGGGAGCGTGGAGATCGAATAAATGAATCATAAAAGAGTTAAATGTTTGCACCATAGAATTGACATCACTCATATCACCAATAATCGACCATGGTATAGTTTTTAAGTCAATGTTAAAATAGTCCTCTAATATGTTTGTAAGCGGACGAAAAACTACAGATCTAGGATTAACCTTAGGCTTCCTAAAAATGGTCTCGCATGTGATGAACGAGTGATGGCCGAGTTCACTAATATGATTCACCACGACATTACGGATTGAAGCATCAGTGCAAATTATGTCAATAAGCGAACTACTATCCCCTACAAAGTGTGTGGGTGTATCAACTAATTGATTTAGGTTTAAGTAGCTGAAAAATTCTAAAAGTTCTTTAGTTTTTGGGTTATTGACATCTAACATATTAACATTAAAGTCCCCCAATAATATTACATTATCGTAGGGGGCCAAACCACCAATACTAGCAGTCAAGCCCTCGAGGAAAAGCTCCAAGTTTAACCATGGTGGACGGTATGCGGTGCCAATGAGTAACTTTTTTTTGTTAACATTAAGGGTTAACCAGAGCTGTTCAACATTGGGATGATCAGGATGAACTCTTACGCGCGCAGTAACCCCATTTTTAATATAGAATGCAACCCCTCCCCCGCGCCCACCACGTACAGACGTAGGTCGCGGTATGTGCTTAAGCTTGTACCCAGGTACACTAGGCGCTCGGTCCTCCTCACCCACACGCAACCATGTTTCGTTGATAGCCATGATGTCCACAGCATGGTTACCCATAGCCATCAAAAATTCATCGTGATTAGTTCCCAGAGAGCCCGCATTCAGTAGACCAAACTTAATACATTTACTCGGAGTCATTTGAAATTGTCATCTGTAAAATATATGTATTGTGTATCTGCATGCTTATGTTGAATATGTGTAAGAATATATATGTGGAGGTACGAACTGTGTTCAGCAATGTAGTGCAATAAGCTTAAATAATGAATAGATAATATACTGTAATTGTAATTAGCATAGATTAGAATAATTGTAAAATAGGTGATTGTATATAATTTTTGGATAATATTAGGGTATGTTGAAAACAGTGTCTTTAGTGTATAGATTAATAGAACAAATATATAAAGTATTAATATTAAATGCATCTCACTACACACACCTGCCGATTTGTGATCACTGTGGTCAAGAACCCGATAGAAACAGTTGCGACGCATATCCACCCAAGTAGAAAAAATTAACAAGAACTTAACATAAATTAAAATAAATAAAAACAAAAATAAGGTGATGACAAATCTAAAGTAATCAGGCCGTTTCATTGACAGATCCAAATATCCGAGATATGTCCTCATCGGAACGGATTCTTTGTGTGGAGTCACCTGGCCTCCTCCTGGCAAGAATGCGGCCGCGCTTGGTCCACACAAATCTCCAGTCGAAGCGACTAGCAGCGTCCCGTGCTTTCCGAAACAACTGTCGGTTAACTTTTGTAAGGCGCTCATTAAGGAAGAAACGCTGGGCTGGGCCGGACATGTCAAGGTCCGCTGTCGTCGCACCACGTCGCACACACGCGCTCGCCAGCAGTTCATCGCGCAGATCACGACGCGCCAGGCGCACGACAATGGTGCGCGGACGAGTTTCTGTCGCCCCCGCAGAGCTCGTCACGTTGAGCTGCCTCCCGCCGACCCGCTCTGCGCTGACAATGTCGCGTTCTTCAAGGATGACCCCCAACTTTAGGCTTATGACCTTGGTGACATGGATCGGGTTATCAACCTTAGCCTCGGGTATATTTGTTATCTCGATGTCATTCGACAAGAGATCCTGGTCCCTATCGTTGAGCTCGCGTCTTAATTCTTCCACGATCTTGTCCACTGCCCCAGTATTCGCTGGACCCGAAGAAACCCGTCGCTCCAAGGCGTCCACCCTGGCTTCTAATCCATCAATGCGCGTATTGCAGGTACCCATCGAAGTTTTGAGCTCCAACATCTCCATCTCCATATCCTTACGAAACCCTTGGATCTCCGCACGCACCGCTCTCAGTTCCTCCATGATTAATTTCATGTCGGAGCCGGTGATCAGCGATATTTCCCGAGGCGAGACATCGACTATAGTGGAATTGTACGGCGGGGGAGTGGCAACAATAGAAAGGCACGCAGTCTGTTTAGGTGCCGGTTTCGAACTGACGTCCGAAGAATTTGGCGTACTGGTTTCTAACGTGCAAGCCTGCTCCACGGGAGTTACTGCTGGAGAACTTTCTGGAGCGCCTCTGACAGGAGTCTCTGCCCTGTTATCCCTAACGAGGTCCTTCTTACATTCGGGGCATCGCCAGCTAGCAGCAATAGTGACTTTCGAAGGAATACCTACACATATGCGGTGATATTGAAGCTGACATTTACCACACTTGGCGCCCTCTACCGTCGAGAGGAAACGACCGCAGCCTCCACACTTGGCACCTGGCATGATGGTAACCGACGCAAGCTTGCTACGCACGTGGTTCTAAGATCGCACGCTAGATGGCGCTAGAGATGACTCGATACAGGATCGTTCGGTCGAATAACCACGAGAAAGATAGATGGCACTATATCGCGTTAGAGCTGCAGGAACTTATTGCACTAAGTGGGTAGGCAGTCAAACTACGCCAAGACACCTTGATAATAAATGGATGATTTACGTCCCTTATGCGCACTATTTATTGTTCACTCCAATATATGTCACTCTAAATTGCACTAGGTTTATTAATATATTAAATTATTACAGCGAAACTTGTGTTTTAAATTATTTCCGATAGAATAATAACAGACACGACTGCACCGACATAGACGTCAAACGTCACTCCCTAATTTACCTAATTTACCTAATTAATTACCTAATTAATAAAGCTTGGTTCTCATTGTACAAGCCAGTTAAGCTAAGTTTGCATCCCGCTGGAATGTAAGGTCATCAACGTCAGGTGCAGGTTGTAGAGTGCATCTTGAAGGAATCATAGCTAGATGCTACCGCTTTTCATGTTCAATATTCAACACTCTAACATTTATTGCATTCCGAAATGTATTTATTCTTAGGTGGTACGTAAACATAGACATATTAGACAGACATACACACAGAAAGACAGACATTGAAATTAGTGTTGATAGCCCATGCCAAAAGTAGAACCAAATTTACTGCTAAAGATTGTATTTTTCCTAATAATGAGAAGAGTAAAAGTTCTAAAACACCATTCTATGACCATTGCTTACCCAACTACGTATTTTAGGGTCAGCTTTCAGTCTAACCAGAAGAAGCTGAATACCAGAATTTTACATGGAGCGGCTGTCTATAAGACCTCAACAACCCAATTACTGGGTAAAACAATACCCCTTGGTAAGACTGGTTGTCAGACTTTCGGGCTTATGACTATCAGTAACGACTGTCAAAGATGAACAAATGAAAGTCGGGACCAACACTTAACGTGCTTTCCGTGGCGCGGAGGGGTCACAACACTCAAAAATATAAAATCAAAAGATTATTTCATATTCAGTTCAACTAGAAAACCAAAACATACAAGTACCATTACAAATTGCTGCAAATTCTGAAACAGTTGCTGCGACATGAAACTTCATAGTTATTATTATATCCTTGTTAGAGCGAGATAGTCACACATAAGTTTACATAATTATACCTTGCAAGAGTGAGACAGTCGCACATGAGTTTACAGAAGTATGCACATAGCTGTGCATCTCTTTCCCTCGTAATAAAACGATAACACTTACAGTTAATATGGTCCCAGATGTTTGCAAGTTCAAAGGAACTTCTTCTAGGAATTTACTACTTCTCTTAGGTAAAGACCTAAGAGAAGTATAAAATTCCTAGAAAAAAATCTTAGAAATAGTGTCCTTACAAATTGCAAAACTATGTAGGTAAAATCGCTCATGCAAGTCCAAAATATTAATTATTTTAAATTTTACTAACCTATAATTATTTACTTACTAACATAATGTGGATTTGTGTCAATTACTGGCTTGGTCTGAAATAAATATTTTCAATTTCAATTGTCTTTGTCCAACAGCCTTCCTCCTTCCTCATATTTTTTAAAGCTCCATTTACACGGTGCCAGTTTCTGGAACGTTCAAGAGCAAGAGCACGGTCAATTTTATTGCCATTCAAGAATTGCTTGCAAGTGTTTACACGCGTGCGATTTCCATAAAATAGCATACAATAATTGAATGCAAGTTTTGCCTCGTCTAAACGCAGAGTTTCACGCCCTTGTACAAATGATTCAAGTATTACCCGTATTTTCGCTGGCAAATATTTCATTAAATTTTATTGAACGTCTTATTTCGTTCGCTCATTTTTTAATGATAGAAAATTTTCACGCCAGAAATTATTATATGTGTGTTATTATTATTGTATGTGCGATTTTATTGTTCGTGCAATTTTATTCTACGTGCTGTTTATACGTATACCAGTTTTGAACGGCAACTGACTTGTCCGTATCATGGAACAATATTGTACACACGGCTAGTTAACAAGCTATACAATGAAAGGTCAGTTTATACTGGAAATGTACAGCTTGTCTTTCAATTTTATGGTATGGCTTATCTTACATAAAATTGAAGGCACTAAACTTGCACTTTAGTGCCTTCAATTGCACCGTGTAAATGGAGCTTTAATGAGTCTGAATATGAGCTCCTAGTAGGTCAATTGCGTAATTGCATAATAGGTCATATCCCAGTTGCGTAACACACTTTCTTTGACAATCCGAAGGATTTTTAATGGAAATTCTTAATCCATTGCTTCACATGTTTGATAAAAATAGTAGTACTTTTTAAATCCCAAACAAATTCTAATACCTGCAAAAGAAATTAGAACATCATCCACATAAAAAGTGGGGAAAAAATACGTATTATTGGAGCTAACTCAAAAACAACTCATGCAATATTATAAAATTTTGGGACCAATTTGAAGTATACCCTCTCGAATAAAAAATATATTTCAAATCGGACTACTCTGTAAAAAGTTATGCTTGGTCATATTATTAAAAAACCGGCCAAGTGCGTGTCGGAACACGCACAATGAAGGGTTCCGTAGTTGAAAGGAATTTATCCCAAAAACAAACCTAACAATGGATCCAAAAAAAAAAAATTGTTGTGTCATAAAACTACAAATTAATAATTTTCGGACCTTTTCCTTTATTTGTGCTAGGAGACCTTGCTTCTTGCCAAATTTCAGTATTCTAGGTCAACGGGAAGTACCCTATAGGTTTTGATTTACTTGCGCCAGTTGCAAGTATCAAAATGTGTATTAAAATGGCCGTATTTTTTTATTGCGTTGACTTAGAAGCTTGATTTTTTTAGAACTCTAGGGGACTATAGAATTACGTATTCGATATTAATTTCAATTTGATATCTTCACGCGTCCTTATGAAAAAGGATCTTGACAAATTGACAGATTAGAATTTTTTTTATGCGATATAATTACAAATTAACATTTTTCAGACTTTTTCTTTTACTTATGCTGAGAGACCTTGCTTCTTGCAAAATTTCATTATTCTAGGTCAACGGAAAATACCCTGTAGGTTTTGATTTACTTGCGACATTTGCGAGTATCAACATGTGTCGCAAAATGGCCGTATTTTTTATTGCGTTGACTTAGAAGCTTGATATTTTTAGACTTACGTATTCGATATTAATTTCAACTTGATATTTCTACGCGTCCCTGAGAAAAAGGGTCATGATAGACTGACGAAGAAGAAAACATTTTTTATATGATAGATTTACAAATTAATAATTTTCGGACTTTTTCCTTTATTTGTGCTGTGAGAGCTTGCTTCTTGCCAAATTTCTTGATTCTAGGACAACGAGAAGTACCCTATAGGTTGTGATTTACTGGCGTGTATCAAAATATGTCGCATAAATGGCCGTACGTTTTTATTGCGTTGACTTAGAAGCTTGAGTTTTTTAAGACTCCAAGAGACTATAGACTTACGTATTTGATATTAATTTCAACTTGTTACCTTCACGCGTTCCTGAGAAAAAGGGTCTTGACAGACTGACAGGCAGACAGACAGACCGACAAACAGACAGACGGACAACGAAGTGATCCTATAAGGGTTATGTTTTTTCCTATTGAGGTACGGAACCCCAAAAATACACGTGTCGACTTGAAAACCTACTCTTTTTTTTTTTGGTTGGTTAAAAAATTCGGTTGCTCTATAACGTAAACAGTGCAATGAATGATGTTGAATTTTCAAAGACATTGTAAGTGCGTTACGCTATTACCCCGCTGTGTTTAATCCCCGTGTCGCTTTTCAATAACAATGACACAGATCTAATCGGTAAAAATCCAATGATTTTTACAAAAGGAAAATTTCAGTATTAGCCCAATGGGATTGCGGTTTATAGATGGCTCATTTTTAATACAAGACATTTACTTACAGGGTGGCAGGGAAATTGTCGCCCAACCCGTTACCCTGGATTCAGTACATGATTCTGAACCCCTGAGAAGAAATTTTTCGTGGACCATACAAAATAAATTGCTGTTCCATTCATTTTGACTGCGTAGGTATTGCACTTTTGTAGAAAACAGCTGATTTTATTTTTATAACGTACGAAAAATTTCAACGCATTCTCCATTCGTGATTCTGGACCGGGAGTCCAGAATCATATACTGAATTCATGATAACAGTTTGTGCGTCGATGTCCTTGCCACCCTGTACAACCTGTACTTGTACCCTGTGTCGATTCTGTAAAATTCAAACTCAACTCGCATCTCAAAAAAAATTCAACTCGCATCTCACATCGCTATTCACTCTCACTCGTAAAATAGATGCTTTTTATTTGACACTTTAAATTGGATTCGAGTGCGAAGTGAGCGTCGAAATGACGGGGGAATTACTTACTGAATGCCGCTGCTTAGGTCATCTCATACTTTATCTGTCAAAATCTTATGGTCAAATTAGTTCAACTCACTGACACGCTCGCAAGGGTAGCGCTAGTGTTAATTCGAATTATCAACCGAGTTTTTCGAATGCCAATCAAGAAACTCACAGCGGATTCAGATTCGAAGTTTAAAACGGCAGATGCTCTTTTATCCAAAAAATATTACAATGCATTTCATCATTTTTATCTTCGTGAAAAAAAAAACCCGTTTCTCGCTTTTCTACGACGTAAAGCAAGGTAATAAGGCTTTAATATAATGCTTAGTCTAGAAGCACGCGGTAAACTTAAACAGTGCGGTGAATCAAGTTAAACTTAACTAACCTCGTCTTCTTATCTCGGTTTATCTACTTTGTTAGTTTTTAAGTACTTACGCATAGTTCAAGATACGGTTAATCTCGTTTATTTTTATGTTGGGTACTTCAACGTTTGATTTAGCCATTGTGTAGAACTTGATAGGTTCAACGACACAGTCAAGACAGTTTGTTGATGTGCATGTGAATTGAGTGATCCTCTCAAGATTGAGATTCTTAAGATTGAGTGATCTTAACAAAACTCGAGGAAGATTTAGTATAAATTAGTTATAACATTATGGCTCCTTTGGAACGGGACGTGCAAGTGAATTCCAAAATTGTTTAATAGCTTTTAACTATTTTTAACATTTTTTCAAAATTAAAATTAGAAATGTAAAGGCTATATATTCTGAGATATACATTATGACGTTTTCTTAAAGCGCGCGGTTTGTGTGATCCACTTTATCGACCATATCATTTTTATCTCAGGTTTAACAAATTTTTAACTTCGTCATAATTTAACTATTTTTTTTTTACTAAATATTCCTTGATTTTTGTTAAGATTGAAGAGAGGATCACTCAATCCACATGCACATAGTTTGTTGGCATAGAACACGGCGAAGCCTCGGTAGCCACTGCTAGAAGTGGCATTGTCAATACTGTCCATACAAACCAGGCATGGCATCATTTACTCTTACTACAACACAAATTGTATATAGAAACTGACGGCTTTCGAGGTGGTTCGTGAGAGAAGTGGTGCGCTCAAAGCACTTTTGACGCAATTTTAGCGCGGCGATTTCGTGCTCTTCAAAAAAAATTCAAAAATTCAAAATTCATTTATTTTGTGAACACAGGGTACAGTGATCTTATATATATTGTTTGGTCCAACCTATGTTCCGCCAACAGGCATACAAAATAGTGATGCTATGATCAAAATTAAATTTAAAGAAAAAACAATGTCAGCAAATAAAATTGAAAAAAATAAAAAAATAGTACAAAAGATAAATCAATGTCAACAATATTACAGTCGTCAAAATTAATTAAATTAAAATAGTCTAAATGTCATAAAAAAAAATATAATGTCAGCAGAGATTATTATTATTAAAACTTACAATTGCATTATAGTAAAATATAATTAAATAATAACATAATAATAATCCCAAAATTATGATTAATTAAATTTATCATTCAGAAACTGGTCTAATGTGTAATAGCATTTTTCAAGTAGCAGCTTCTGTAGAATGTTTCTGAATTTTTGTAACGGCATACATTTAATTGCATCGGGTACTTTATTAAAAACTTGGGGAGCAATACCAAAGAAACTTTTCTTCATCAATGCAGTTTTACATTTAACATGGCATAATGTATTCATATATTGAGCACGTATGGGTAATTTCTTGACTGTAGCCATTTTTTTAAATAAGTGGGGATTATTTTTTACAAACAAACAAGTTTCCAAAATGTACAAAGCAGGAAAAGTTAAAATATTGTAATTTTTAAAATACGGTATGCAACTGTCAGTCCTTCTTAAACCAAACATCGACCGTATGCATCTCTTTTGCATTTTAAAAACAAGTTCTCGGTTTGTTGACTGTCCCCAAAAAACAACACCGTAACGCAAAACCGAGGCTACCAATCCATGATAAGCCGTTAAGAGTGTTTCAGGACTAACTTTTTTTGACAGTTGAAATAGAAGATACGCTGATCTGCTTAATCGTTTGCAAACTTCTTCCAGATGTGGTTTCCAGGTTAGTTTGCTGTCTATAGAGATACCCAAGAATTTTGCAATGCTAGCCTCTTCAATTCTCGCTCTCTGGCATAGATATGTTTGAAAACACGAAATCGTTTTTAGTATCCCATTTAGCCCATAATAAATGGAAGATGACAATCTTAAGTTTATCAAAAGAGTAATGAAAATAAAAACTGTATGCACAAAATTGGAAAAGAACTAGACAATTTCTGACACCATGAATCTGACAAACGAATCTGTACTTTTTTTTTTGTTTTATTAGCCGATATTGTGTTGCACTGCTGGGAAAAGGCTTCCGATTTTTCCTTCCAAATGTGCAATCCCTAGCCATGTTGGCCCTGCAAACATTATCAGATCTTCACTGTGGTCCACCTTGATGGCGATGTCCTCCCTCGGGCGCCCAGTGGGTCCAGGATCTTTGTCCACCTCTTCAAGTGTCCGGCCAACTCCCACTTCAGCCTGGCTGTTTTCTCTCCAAGATCTGCTACTTAAATAAATAAATGAAAAAAAGATTTAATTTAACAGGTTACTTTTGTCTTGCTAACCTATTAGGCTATTAATCCTCCAATCACTCGAGATAACTCGACAGATAAGCCTCACTATGTGATTACCTGTCTAAGACAACGGGCGAACAATCACTATTACATTGTTAACCATCCTCGCAGTACTATCGTAAACTTTTATGTGTTAAGGGTTTCCATGTTCCCAGTTTCCTTACGTTTTGGAGATACTATACCGCCATCTAGTAAAGTTTTGTGGAAGCTTTTTTGGTGCATTTTCATTTGTTTTATTACTTTTTGGGTACTACTTCAATGTTATGTGCATTTTGATGCTGTGTGTATGAATAGCTTACACAGAATAAATGAAGGGAAATTTAGATCCTCAAAAAAAAAAAATCCAAATCGGTCCAGCCATCTTCGAGTAATTGGGGAACATACATAAAAAAAAAAGGTTCCGACGAATTGAGAACCTCCTCCTTTTTGAAGTCGGTTAAAAATGCAAATTTTATTTGTGGTGATCTTGTATCGTTTGCAGTTTTAGTCATAAATCTGAAGAAAATGCTTGCGATGCTACTGAAGATGCTTATTTCTGGGCATTATTTTAAAATGCATCTTGATAATAAATTACTTAGGGTTAGTATTAAATGGTAGGGACATAAATACGTAATCTGCTTTCTCACACATAACCAACAAATGAGTTAGTTTCAAGCGCCAGCCTATCAATAATAAAAAAACTAGTTTCGGTACAGAACACTATCCCAGAAAATATATAGGTACCTTACTAGACGTAAAACTATTCTTAACCTCCTACACAGTTCACGCATTCCATCCAAAACCGCCTAACTAAACGGTCAACGGGCAGTGGCACATTCTATGCATGTCAAACGGAGCTATAAAACCGAGTTTTAATCACATTGAGCGGTGAAGACTGTGCTTTTTTTTTTCAAATGTAACATTATTGCTTTTGGAGATTTATTTTCGATCAACCACAGAAAATTTCATGAGGTTTCATTATTTACCTACTAACAGTCATACAAATGACACAAGTACAGTTTTCTAAGAGCCTATTGTTTCGTCGTCACTCTTTCTACTTACAAAGAATTTATTTTTGTTTTGAAAGGAGAGCGCCAAAAAATGTATGGGCAAAAAACAAGAGTCGTTTAAAAAAATACTTATGGGGGGTAAAGGGGATTAATTGTTGATAACAAAATAATATGAAATTATTTTCTTCAAAAATTAAAACCATTTTTATTTTTTTAAATAATGATTTTCTTGCTCTTTTCATGTACATGAAGTTGGTAGCAGTTTAAAGTATACAGAAAAAAATACATGTAAAAAAGCATTACTAGATAGTAGATATTTATGACAAAAATTACATCGCTGTAATACTCGTATCAGTCAGTCTCGGAAAGTCTCTGTGATTATTTTTGTATTAGGCCAAACGCTACCATTTGTCGGTTCATATTATATTCAGCTACTTAATATGCAAGCATGTACTCTGTCTGGGTAGGTTCTTGATATGCAGGTTGCTGCCATTCTAAATTCACTGATTGCATTCATCGCTTATTACCTTCCAAGTTTACGCATTCCAACATCTATCAAATCCAATGAGTCTAACCCCTAAGGGCAGTGGCACATTGTTTGCATGTCGAACGCAGCCGGAAATCCGTGTATTTTAATCATACTGCGCGGTGAACAGTGTGGTTTCTCGTATCTCGACGAATTGAAAATAAATAGGTGCTTCGCGTGCTTGGTTTCTGATGTTTGTTTATTTATATGGACAGTGTGTAGCCGTGCATCGAAGTGTTGAAAGACATACATACATAAAAACTTAAGCACATATTTTGTATATATAAATAATTTAGTACAATCAAAAGATTTGTGGGCCTAGCACGCCTGGATTAAATGTAACGTGAATTCAAAAGATTTTAAAATCATAAACACCCTTTGTACGGCCGGTGCTACCTGACCCCTCTTACAAAGAAGAAGAGGGGATAAGAGGGGTCGGGTTATGCGGGTCACTGACCTTAACGGGGGGTTATCCGAATTTTACCTGTTTTAGAATCAATTTTAAATGGTCAAATTATTGTATTAAGGTCCTGAAAAAAATATATGCCATAGATACATCCTTTCTTTAGGGAAATTAACGGTTCAAAACACGATAAGTTGTAATTTCCTCGATGAAAAAAAAATCCGAAACATAGTCGATTTCAAAAACATTTTCCGTTTCATTTCCTAATTACAGCATAAAATTATATGAAAATTGCATGTACCATGAGGTAATCGTATTTCAGAGGGAATTTAACGGTTGGATTTTTGAGTTTAATAGATTTTTTTTAAAATAAACTCAAAATTAGTAAATTTGGCTAAATCCGCTCGCGGTCAGAGTCCTGCGGGACGTCATCGAGGTTGGACCTGTGTCAATTTTTTTAAAAATTCGCTCTCCCTGCTGTTGTTCAAAAAAATTCTAACAGAAGACGAACACATTAGATATGAAATTGCGACAGCTCAGAAAAAATATCTCGTAATTATATTATAGTTTTAATTCATAATATCGTTTTCGAAAATGTGATTATTTATATGTGGTATGATGACGTTTAATTGTCATCTTACGATAGTGTTAAGACACATTGCAAATTATTATCGATAAAATTATAGTCAAGCGCGAGTAGTTTATAATTTTTTATCGTGGTCTTTTATGAAGAAGTTTTAAAACACATTTTTCTAAGATTTTTCATCAGATTCATCCGCATTAGTATATTCACTCTCCATCGAACTGTCTTCACTACTAGTCTACTACCATATCCTACATAAATTACACATAATATAAATACAATGTGTCCGGTTGTCGGTTGGATACTAATAATAATCAACTTTCACTCTGGCAACAACAGTGAAAATTAGAAAAAATAAAAATGTACGGTCGGGGACCACCGTCAGGAATGAAGTTCCTTATAACGTATGATTTAAAACACAAACACAAAATTTTCACATCCGCCATCTTGAATTTTCATTTTGACTTCACTACCGGCTTTGACTCCCTCGAATACCATAAAAATGAGACCCCATGATCAGTTTTGAGTACAAAAAGTCACAGTATACGATAAAATATCGTGTTCTATACATTCGAAAAATAGCGCTTTGTGAACGTAGCCATGGTTAGGCGGTAACCGTATCACTCAGTGCCCATGTTCTAAAGCAAGTTCGTCGATGACGTATCCTATTGTTGGTTTGTAACTTTTAACATATTGATACTTGCACTTTTGTTTAGGTAAATAGTCCTATGGGACGGCAATCCCACATGAGCGGGGCCGGTTAGACAATATACTAAATTAATTTTGATGTCTTAGAATAGTAGATTCGATAAATTATAGCTGTAGCAGTAGGTACATCCCTTGATAATAAAGTACGGCAATTGTTCCTTCATATGTAGTTGTCAATAATTTCTGATCTTCATGAGCAGTGGTCAACATCAAAAACAAAAGAATATGTTTGCAGCATAAGCAAAACAGTACGACCATTTTTAGCCCATTCTAAAAAAAAAATTTTTTTTATTCAGTCACTAAAGGGGTTATAGGGGATGCAAGTTAGACACATAATATACTAAAACAACAGCCACATTTTATAAAACTTTCCTTTACAGTACGTTTGTAGTTGTGGTCTCTCTCAGCAGCCAAAATACACAGAGAGTTAGGACTGGTGACGCGGGAGCAAGCGACCGACGACGAAGCAGCTTGTCCTGAGGTCGAAACGCGCAGTCTTCAGTAGCAATTTCCCACTGCTTGCGAAGTTTTTCGTTTTTAGTGGATAAATAAACAAACGCCTGTTCGTGTCGTTCCTATGCAGGAACGACACGAACAGGCGTAATACCTAATGGCATAACACGAATACACCGAGTGATTCTTACAGATTATTTCTGACGAACCCGGCTATCGCAAAAAAATATAACAGTAGATTGTACACACGGGATTTCTCATTAACTGTCAGCTAACCATTAATATTTATTTTTATTATAAATATAGATGGTATAAGAGGCCTAAACTTCATGTTTTCTGTGTACGTTATGCGAACTATCAAATAACAGTAGGTATATAACAAAATATAAAAAAAATAATCGAAAAAAGTATAACAGTTGAGAATCAAACTTTTAACCACGGGTTTGCAAAGCAGTCGTCGAACCGTTAAGCTATTTGGTTTGATGAAAGTTTACTAAAATAGCCGTTTAAAGGTTCAATCTGTAACTATCTGCTATATTCCTTTCCTACTCAGCCCAATGAAGTAATGGAATAATTCGCTTTTACATTGTGTGTTAATGTCACTTATATCGTCGTAGACAACGACCGATACCGATAGCACGTCGCGCTACATTTGGGGGAGGCGGAGGTAGCGTTTCAAAGGCCTACAGGCCCGAACAACCTGGCCTTAATTTTAAGATGTTATTCATGTCAATCATAATCAGCCTATAATGATACCTCTGCTGGGACACAGGCCTCCTCTCTGTGAGAGGGATGGGCCCGTCATCCACCACGCGGGATCAGTACGGGTTGGTAGATGTCACATGTTTTCGAATTTTTGGTTCTAGGACATGCTGGTTTCCTCAAGATGTTTTTCCTTCATTATTGGATGATGAAAATAAATGAGACAAAGTAAAGCGCCTGCGTCGGTTCAAACCCACGACCGACTCGTAAGTCAGAGCCAATACGAGCACCACTGGGCCACCACTGCTCTCGTTCATAACAATGGGTGATACTTATTGTGCTTGTCGCATAAATTTAAACCAAAAATGCTATATAGTATTTTTGATTCAAAACGTAAATTGTTAGATTTTGCAAAAAAAAAGAAATTCTAGAAAGTAATTCTTAAATTTATGTTTGTTTCAAGCTATACATTTCCAGTTTACACTGACCTCTCATTGTAAGGAAATCCTGTACGATGCGAGATCAGCTTACACTGGAAATTATAGCTTGATCTGTAGCCGTGCGTACCACTGCAGTTACTGCTCACGAGAGAAAGCGCCACACCAATTCTCGTAGGCTTAGAAAAAGAAAATGAAAGATTAGTCAATCATCAATGTTAGTAAATACACGGGACTGACTGTATATACATGTATCATCACTCGTAGTCCTTTTCAGACGATGGTCCTCAAGTCCTTGTATCGCTTAAACTTAAATTATACAATGTGTTCCTTTTGATATCCCATAACTTTAGAGTATTAATGAGACTATTATTTTGAACAACTTTTAATAAGGAACCAAATCTTAAATCGCGAAAAAAAAATTGCTTTTCCCTACATTTTGACGACTTATGCGAACATAAATGTAGGGAACAGCTGATTTATTTTTTTATTTGGTTATGGGATATCAAAAAGAACACGTAAATTATTACAGATGAATGGAGAATAGTAGTACCTAGGTAATTAGTGCAACATCATAACTTTAGAAGCGATTAAAAAGTGCTCTCAGACTGAAGTTTCACTGAATAATACAAATTGAAAACAAATAGGAGTATAGCGTGCTTCTTTATTTTTTTTTTTTATATTGTCGTGGTCAGTTAAAAGAAAAGTTATGTGGTATATTTAATTTTACTCAATGCGATGAAAATTAATATGATAAGGATTGAATTAGTAGTGGGAGCTACGCCATTGCTACGGCGTAGTTCTTGCTATGCTCAAAATGAGCTACGCCGTAGCACTGAGCTACGTCGTAGCACACTTCTGCAGGCAACTTAGCAATACTTAGAAAGTAGCACTGGGGCTGCAATCTCCACATAGATAGCGATCGCTTTACGACTGAATTCTATAGCAAAGTCTTAATGGGGGACGGGACCCCATTAGGAATTTGCTATCGAAATCAGTCGTAAAGCAATCGCTATTTGTATCGAGACAACAGCCCCTGGTGACAGAAATGTCACCAGTGCTACTTCTAAGTATCGCTAAGTTACCTGTAGAAGTTTGCGTCTGAAAGGCGTGACTCTCAGTATTTTCTATGTCTGCTGTTTCTGTCTAAGCAATTACTGTTTGTCATGGTATGGAAATGTGATGCGGAAAAATGTTAAGAAGTATGGAGATGAATAGTCATCTCCACACATCTTACTTTTTTGTAACATAAAAACATCACGCCTGGTTTCCCCCAAAGGGTTGCGAAGAGGTGTACTTACACCCAAGTTTCGCCAGTTATGTTCATGTCGCATGAAATAGGGGACGGAAAAAAAAAAAAAAAAAGGCTGCTACTGAGAAATTCCGGATGGAAAACCCAATAACATTTTATTTTTCCCGATCTGGCGACACTAGACCAAAAAGGCAGTCGTTTACTTTTTTTTACACCTCTTTAAATTTAGTAAACGACAGAAGTTTGAAGAACATGATGAGTTAGAAGACAAAAGTTTATCAATCAATCAACTCAGCCTATTGCAGTCCAGGCCTCGCCCAGGCTGCGCCACAATACCCTGTCCTCCGCCTTCCGCATTCAGTCTGTCTCAGCCAGTCCTTAAAGCTGGGGCGCGTCCCACACTACGTTTGCCGATATGCGATCTCCACTCCAGGACTCATCTACTCCACCTGCCTTTGGTCCTTCGATAAACACAAGCAAGCAAGAACTAAGACAAGTAAATAGATTGACTTTACCAAATTAGAAGGCTCATGGTTTCTGCCAAACACACAAAAACTATTATATGTATTGCAAAGAATCATCATCATCTGCCTAGTATCTTCCCAACTATGTTGGGGTCGGCGTCCAGTCTAACCGGATGCAGCTGAAGCTGAACCACAAGGGTGAAATTTAAAAAAACCGTTAGGATATTTCCGTAACTTGCCTGAAAGATTATTACCATCAATTTTCGAGTTAATAAAGCCTCACAGTAAAACTTTACCTGTAAAATTGACTACCCCTCCTCACCCCCTTAGGGATAGATTTTCGAAAAACCCTGATACACGTTATTCTTAATTTTTGATTTCAAGTATAAATACTGAATTTCGAGTTAATCGGACCGCGCGTTAAAATTACTCCATACAAACTTTGACACCCCCTTCCCCCCCCCCTTCCCCTTTCCCCTTTTTAGGGGATAGTTTAGGAAAACTAAAAATGGCAAACTTTATAATATACTTTGATAAATATTCGTGCCAAGTTTTAAGTCTATTAACTCAAGGAATAAGATTTTTCATACAAATTTTGGACCCCCGTTTCACCCCTTTAGAGGGTTAGTTTTGAAAAATCCTTTCTTAATGCACCTTTAAACCTTATAAGCTACCTACGTGCCAAATTTGGAATCTTTAGACCCAGCGGTTTGGGCTGTGCGTTGATATGTCAGTCAGTCAGTCAGTTTCTTCTCGTATATAATATATTTAGATGTTAGGATATATTTTTGTTATTTTTAGGTTATGTTTTATATAATCAAATAAATATTTATAATGAAGGTTATATGAAATAGAACATTATCAACTGAATTTATTAACACGCATGATGAATAATAAATGTGACACTCACAATTTCAGTGGTTTAGCAATAATTGCTTTTATAATTTTATGTTAAACGCGGAGCTATTTAATAATCAATCATTTTAAGTGAAACCATCATGTGTTTACGACGTCAAACAAAGCGAGAAAATAATAATAGGTTTTTTTTAACCTTTTTTCCACGAATATAGGCTCTGTGTTCATTACAATACATTTTTAGGGCTTTTTTTTTCTGGATGGTAAATTATAATTATAATGACTTCTCCCGCTCTGGGCGGAGCGGGAGGGCGTGCCAGACTTTTACTGACTAAAAACCACCCGTGTTCCTTTAGTTGCCTGTGCCAGGGCCACGGTATCTCTTTCAAACAACCCGCGACCCTGGCGGCATCGGCCCCTTGCGAACAAGTGCCGCATTTTTGCAACATTAAACGTAATAATAGGTACTTCAGAGAAGGAAAAAAAAATAAGACATTACATTAAAGTGAAACAACTCTAGATATACCACTCATAAATACAACAAAAGTGTAAAAAGGTAAATACCATATTTTATTTTTCTTTCCGGACAGCCCTAGTACTCGGTTAAGCGGCGTAGGCATGTTACGGACGAGAAAGCACACAAAGTAATAACAACTCTCAAGCGCGGCGATTAAATGCAATTTAGCTTGCGCGTTGGGGGAATGCGATTTTGTAGGTAGGTATAAAAGCGGCTTTCTTCAAGATCAAAGGAGTGCAACTTCTGTACGTTAGTACTATTATTTATTCTGTGCCCTGGGTTCGATTCCTGTGTCGGGCAAAATGTTATTGTATTTCTCCATCTGGATTTTTTCAGTCCGGAGTCTGGATTTGTGCCCGTTTGATGGCAATAGGCTTGCCCCCTATTATACAACATTATTTTTAGTAATGCGAAACCTGAATATAGTTTGTTCAGAATAAATAACTGAATCGATTCCAATAATTTTTATACCGCGTTATATTTTGCCCCGTGCCCGTTATATGGGGAGAGTTCGTGGCTAAGTAATAACAGCCGCACGGGTCGATCCATCAGGTTAAGCTACGCTTGCCGGGGTTGGTCCGTAGATGGGTGACCTTCTTTACATACCGAGATTCCTCCGTGCCTCGGAAAGCACGTTAAGCCGTTGGTCCCGGCTGTCATTCGTGGATCTTTGACAGTCGTTACGGTTCGTCAGAAGCCCGAAAGTTTGACAATCAGTCTTACCAAGGGGTATCGTATTACCCAGTTAATGGGTTGTGGAGGTCAGATAGGCAGCCGCTCCATGTAAAATAATGGTATTCAGCTGCATCCGGTTAGACTGGAAGCCAACCCCAACATAGTTGGGAAAAGGCTAGTCAGATTGTTATATTTTACCCTAAAAATCCTTAAAAAATGTTACAATATGGACACTGCGCAACGAACACAAGTCACTGCAGGTCATAGCAGCACTAGGCACGGGCGCACAGCGGGCGCCGCGTGATGATCATGTTTTTGTACGGACAACCAGGTAACATAACAAGCTTATAACTTTGTAATTTTTCATGATACAGTTTTGAAATTTTGTACATAGATTCTTTACATAAAAATAATAGACATGTGTTTCGGATTTCGCATATGCTATAAAAACTTTTTCACAAAAAAATACAACCGACTTCCAAAAAAAAACACTACAAAGTGAAAAATAACTAATTTCGGAAGTCGGTGTCTGATTAAATGTATTTTCGTTTTTGCCACCGACTTCCGAAATTAAAGTTATTTTTCACTTTGTAGTGTTTGTTTTTGGAAGTTGTATTTTTTTGTGAAAAAGTTTTTATTTTTCACTTTTTAGTGGTTCACATGTGCTTACCTCTTCACAGCGTACCGGCGTGATGTTATGTTATGAACTGGTGTAAACAATAGACAGACATGAGATTTCAGCAATCCCAGTCCATTTTTTATCATTTATTGAGGAGTTCCGTTGCCTATCTCAGAAGTTCTTCATCAGATCTTCACCAAATTGAAATGCGACCACTCCGAGAAAGTATTCTTCCAAAAACTATCCAAATCGCTTTAAGTGTCCCTATAAAATTGGAAGAGTTCTCTCTATTTCTCCAGGATCCCGTCATCAGATTCTGACTTGATGATCATGGGACCAGCTGGGAAATTTTACCCTTTCAACCAAAAAAAAAATCTTAATCGGTCTAGCCATCTTCGAGTAATCGGGGAACATACATAAAAAGAACCTCCTCCTTTTTGAAGTCGGTTCAAAACTGATGTTGTATAGGACTTAAGCATAACTAGCGAAATGTGGGTGTACTAAGGTACACCTCTGCCTAAACCTTCGGGGATCACAGGCTGATGTTATGTTATTAAATAACGGTCATATTCGTATAAAACGCTAACTTTAGCAAAGTAAAGACAGTGTGCGATAAGTGAATCTTGCCCTTAGTCTACTTATTCGTACAAAAATGGATACGGATTTACGTGTTCTAGAAATTCATCTAAAAAAAAATACTAACCGAAGTACTGAAAATGTAAATAAAGGAATAATAACAACATGAATAAACAGCGGAGTACGTAATTGCGTAATACACACAAAATGACAATCGATTGCAATGCCTTTCATCGTGACAGTTCAGCTGCGTTCATTGGTTTTTTACGTTGTTGAGTGACGAATTTTTCAAACCTATGAATTTGATTGTAATCAATTTCCATTTTATGTGTTACGCATTTACTCCGCAGATAGGTGTTACACGTTAGTTTACGTTTATACATGATATTAACACAACCGTATTATGTTACAAATTAGTCTAACGAAACATTTTCTTAATACCGATTTGATGTTAATTACGATACAGATAATTAGTTAATTATATTTCTTAGGAATACTGCCTGCTGATACAGGTAGGTGTAGTATTTATTCACATGATAATTTTGTGTGAATATAATTAATGCAATAAATGTACAAGAAATCCTGTAATTAATATGTCTCATCGGTCATTATTAATTTAGGGAATCTAACACTTAGATATTTTGTATTGTTAAGAAGTAAAATATTTTTTATTTATTTATTTATATATACTTTATTGTACACCACAAAAATACATATCAAAAAAAAAAAGACACAAACTACAAAATATACAATGGGCGGCCTTGTCGCTTTCTGCAATCTCTTCTAGGCAACCATAGAATGGATAGTGATTTGCCTGGATATGAAATGGGGCTGTCTTTGGTGCAAATAATAAGTGCCTACTTACAATATTATACTAAAATAGATACATACATAACCTAAATAATAGATACATAAATACATACATACTAAATATAATATAATATAATATTTCGTTTAACTAACTGAAGCGACAAAGTATCTTTTGTTGAGCGTCGTAGTATCAATGTAGCCGTGTAGATGTCGCTACAAGACTGAACTAACGTAATATAATATAATGATGGCATTCGTGATACAGGGTACGAGTGCCAAAGCACTTCTTTGACACTTAGTGCACATTATATAAGGCCTTTGTTTTAAGAAGATTTACTGTATCCATACTTCTAGTAATAAAGATATTCTTTATAATCAAAGAATATGTAATATGAGAGGGGCTAGTGGCTAAGTAATAACAGCAGCACGGATCGATCGATCAGGTTAAGCTGCACTTGCCGCGGTCTGTTCGTGTGTGTGTGATCTTCTTTGCCTTTCTTTACAAACCTTGTCCTGACTATTACAAACACAATAAAAAATGAATTAGCCAAATAGGTGAAACCATTCTGAAGTGATGCGCGTAAGTACATACTTTCGGTATTTGATTTTTATTTATATATATTAATTACTGGCCTGTAAGCAGCTCGTGGCTAAGTAATAACAGCCGCACGGGTCGATCCATCAGGTTAAGCTACACTTGCCGGGGTCGGTCCGTAGATCGGTGGCCATCTTTACATACCGAGACCCCTTCGTGCCTCAGAAAGTACGTTAATCCGTTGGTCTCGGCTGTCATTCTTGGATCTCAAACTCATACTCAAACTCAAAGCATTTATTTCAATTAAACCAATTACAGGCACTTTTGAATTGTCAAGGGGTCGGTCAGTCAGAAAGATGAAGCTAGGCGCCCATTCCAAAGCATAGTAGGTACCTATGGAGAAGAACGGGCAACAAACTCCACCGACACTCTTTTAAATCAAGATATGGTTACAAAATAATGGTTACATCATTCATGTTGAAATTTTACATGTGAGAACGATGCAGAACTTTAAAAGCGTCCTTAAAAAAAAACAATTCAAATATTTAAATTAAATTAAAATAAGCCGTGGCCGCTAAGGTATGCCCAGCCTTCACTGACAGCGCTTGTTCACGAACCTGACGCATGGATTAGCTAAATGATCCAACACGCGCCACCATCAGCGAGACATTAGTGTGAGCGTCACATACTCTCAGCCGCCAGGGCACATTCAAGTCAAACAAAGACGTACCCAGTAAATAGTAGCTTTAGAATATGTACATAGTACTCACACATGTGCTATGCAATTATATAATACAAAGGGGATTAAGTCTATACAATGCAAGTACTATAATTATGCCTTTCACCGCTTTTACATCTTTTTAGTAAAAGAGGTGAAAGGCATAATTATAGTACTAGAAAAAGGGACCTATTAGCTCAACCAGGTTTTAGACTAGCTAAAGTAGACTCGTCGTTCATGGGGTACTGTCAGTCGTTACTGGTCATCAGAAGTCCAAATAGGACAAACATTCTTACCAAGGGATCAAACTCAAACTCAAACTCAAAGCATTTATTTCAAATAAACCAATTACAGGCACTTTTGAATTGTCAATGGGTCGGTCAGGCAGAAAGATGAAGCTAGTTGCCCATTCCAAAGCGTAGTAGATCCCTATGGAGAAGAACGGGCAAGAAACTCCACGGACACTCTTTTAAATCATAATATTTTTACAAAATATTGGTTACATCGTTCAAGTTGAAAATATACATGTGAGAACAATTTAGAAAGACGTGCACGTTAAAAAGCGTCCGTAATAAAAAGATAAAAACTAAAACAACTAAATTAAATATTAAAATTAAAAATAAGCCATTGCAGCTAAGAGACGACCAGTCCCAACTGACGGCGCCCGTTCACGAACATGACGCATGGATCAGCACCAATTAGCTCAACCATTTTGAAGGGAACTTAATGAGGATATCGTGTTAGCCATTAGTAAGTGAGTTGTGAAGATCAGATAGGCAGTCGCTTTTAGGAAAATATTGGTATTCAGCTGCATCTGGTCAGACTGGAAGCCGACCCCAACATAGCTGGGAAAAGGTTACGTAAATGGATTGATGTAATATAAGATCAATTTATACCCTTAGACCTGGAAATCGAAAACAGCTTATTAAAATACAACAAACATTATTTCTACCAACATCCACACACATATCACACATATATCATATCATATCCACATTTTAATAAAATAAAATAAAATAAAATAAAATCCATCAAACGTAAAAGCCAAATAGAAAACACAAAAACTATAACACTTTTACGAGTATACTTCACATCTGAAGAGTTCCATACTGAATGTGAAGTACCTTCTACATGACTTGGAGTACCTACGTCTCATTACTTAAACGTCACTTTGAATTGACTTTCAAGTTTCAAGATAGGTAAACTTAGTCTGAACACAAAATAGACAGGTACAGAAGGTATGCTCCATACAAACAACGAAAACAGGCGCATGCATACATAGACGCGTACGTATGGAGATCTCAAACATGCCCGTCGCGAGTGCTACTCGCTGTAAGTGAAGCATGTCTATGTGTGCGCTGTTTTTCCATTCGTTGTTTTGAACTGACCTTCTGCACCTGTATTTTTTTGTCTGGTTTTGAGAAATTATAAGCGTCATGATTAAGTAGTGGGTGTAAGCATTGTTTGTTAGATGTTTTCTTGAGGCGGGTAGATATTATTGTAGATTGCTATTCAAAGGACTTAAAATAGACTCCACGTGTAAAAGAAAAGATAGAAAGAAAGAAAATACGTTAATTTACGGTAAACATGACGCAAAGAAACAACACAAACACAGAAAAGAACAAGTTGGGGGAAAATGTGCGTCACATCCACGCAAAACGGCCATTGCTCAGCATAATGTGTACGAAATATGGAGCCGAAATATGTACTTTTAATGCTACACTTATTTATTTGTGTTTATTTTAATACAGGAACGACTTCAGTCTAATATTAAAGGTTGATATTATGTAAATTAACGAGGAGCTCGTGGCTAAATAATAACAGCCGTACAGGTCGATCCTTCAGGTTAAGCTGCGCTTGCCGGGGTTGGTCCATGGATGGGTGACCATCTTTACATACCGAGAATCATCCGTGCCTCGGAAAGCACGTTAAACCGTTGGTCCCAGCTGTCGTTCCTAGTTCTTTGACAGTCGTTACGAGTCGTCAGAAGCCCGAAAGTCTGACAACCAGACTTACCAAGGGGTATCGTGTTACCCTGTAATTGGGTTGTGGAGGTCAGATAGGCAGTCGCTCCATATAAAATACTGGTATTCAGCTACATCCAGTTAGACTAGAAGCCGACCCCACCATAGTTGGGAAAAGGCTAGGCAGATAGATTGATGATGTAAATTAACAAAAATGTGGAACACCTTTATGATCACTCATCACTCGGCGTAGAGCTCTTTAAAAATATCCTATCTTTTTTCAGCAACAAGCAATCAACAGAACATCGCTTTCGATGAAGATAAATACAGATAGAAATCCCTCCTAAACCACATCCAAGCTACAGGTACATAAAACTTATCTATACACACAAGAAATGCCTCATAATGAACATCTTTCCTCTCGCTTGGAAATCCCACACTTATTCCATAAACGAGGGCCATGTGATCAGATTTTTATATCTCACCGGTTTTCCTTATTCTTTAACATAAATATTTTCATAACAATATGTAGGTATAGGAGGGAAAATGTATTCAACGTATTGTTTATGCCGTAGATGTTTTGTTTATATTTTTTTACGACTTTTTCTTACTAAAGTGTGGTGTATGTTTCAAATAGTTTCAAACACGTTTAAGGGGATTAGTTTACGTTTACCGGTATGACACTGTCTCTAAATGCGATACATTTCATGCAGTTTTTCCGTAAAATGTGAAATAAATGACAATTCACCGATGATTTTAAAACTTAAAAAACTTTTTTACAAAAAAATACAACCGACTTCCAAAAACAACACTACAAAGTGAATAACAACTTTAATTTCGGTAGTCGGTGGCAAAAACAAAAATACATTTAACCAGACGCGAGTTTGAGTTTGAGTTTGAGTTCAAAAGCGTTACGTTTTTCTACACGACGTACCAAAAAAAAAAAAACAAAACAAAACAAGTCCAAACCGTTGGACAAGAAAACTAATTATTTCACAGCACTCTTAAATTTCTATAATAACCCAAAATTTTCCAACCAACAGACACACGGCGGCACAGTCACTTCAAGGGTCTAAAAGTGACCAACTTCAGATTCACATCCAAAGTGCTGCAGAACGAGCTAGATGAAGCGGTCCTGAACCTTCACATCCAGGAGTTGGAGGCACGGAACACCACCATAGACCCTGAGAAGCCGTTCATTATCAGCCTGCAGGTTAGCAGGGTGACGAGGAACAACCAGGGGAGCAAAGCCTCTGTCGCTTACACCGATAATTCGGTGAAGATGACCAGAAAAGATCTAAGAACTGGAAAATGGTTGAAGATTAATATAACCACAATGGTTCCGGAGTTCTGCAGACTGCCGTAAGAGAATTTAGCAATAGTACTTGTTTTGTTTATTTTCGGGCAGTCTTCATTGTAGCGGTCAATCTATCCATTATATCCATTAATTTCCCATTTCAGTATTTTTCCCTGATGAGAGCAATAAGTGGTCTAAAACCGTAACAGTATTGCAAATCAGAGATGGTTCAAAAAGAAGTCAACGTAAACGCTGGGACGACGAAATAGATGAGACAGCTGGCCTGAAGGCTAGAGACACACATGATCGCGAGCAACCTGGGATGGCCTATGCGTCAAAGAACGCGGTGACTAACGAAGACACTGAAGTGAAATAGTTGTTTTTGCATAATTTATTTTTGATTGTAATTAGTTTTAGTTTATCAATAAATAAAGACTTTGTATTATATATTATACTACCTGACCCGACAAACGTTATCCTGTCAAAATTTCAATAATTAATACAAAATTCCCAAGTATTTGCACTTTCAGTTTTCCCGAATTTCCCAATTTTCCTAACAACTTTTCAAACATTTTATTTCATACAAACCTTGTCCTGACTATTACAAACACAATAAAAAAAGAATTAGCCAAATAGATGCAGATTTATTTTTGACTCTCAATGGACAATCGCTAAACATGTGTATATTTATTTAAATATTAAGAAATAATTGTTTAGTTTCTAAGTTCATGTATAAGGTTGTTTTTTGTTTACAAATTTTTATGTTACTCCGTTGTTAATTATTTACTCGAAGAAGTTTTAATTAAAATGTTTAATGTAATTTTGTAGATATACGAGTAGTATAGATATAAGCGATTTGGTGTAAACTATTAAGCTTATATTTCATGAATAAATGAATATGAATATGAACCATTCTGAAGTGATGCGCGTAAGTACATACTTTCGGTATTTGATTTTTATTTATAAAGATTATGTACTGGCTGGTGTTGTATTATTTTTGGCAAAATAAATAAATACACACATGCATAAATAAACTCACGCTTTCTTCTGAAATAAATAAATTATTATTGCTTTTATTTTTTTTCCAAAATATAGGTAGTTACTACAGTTTGAGTATTGTTTCAGGTATTTAATTATCATCAAATATCCAGCTCATACAAATGATCAGAATAATCTACAGTTCCACGTGTACCGTTTCAATTCAAAATTAGATTACCCATTCACTTGGAACTCGTGGACTATTTGTCGAAATGTTGTAGGCAGGTAATAAAACTAGGCAACAAAGGACTAATCCCCATTACGTATTCAGTAGACAACAATAACATTTATTGTGCCTAATGTGAAACACATGTGACCTGTCTGGGCATTACACGTTATGTCCAATTTATAGCAATCTACGAGAAACATGAACATTACATATTATTGGTCGGTGTTACTGGATAATGTACATAACTAACTATTTATAGCTCCTCCCAACTCATTCTAAACCCTAAATTTTGTGACATAGAGTTGAAAATTACTTGGTTAATTAAATTTTGTAGAACTACTATGTATTACACTTGGAGGCGTAGAAATAGTGCCACGTGATAGGATAGTGTCTGTCAGTTCGCTGACTTTGCATATCGCTTCTTATCTTTGTCAAAATTCAGCTGAAAGCCGTATTGTTCGTATGTAATTATAATGGTGAGGTTAAGATAAGAGTAGGGTGTAGCAACGTCTCAATTTGATCATTATTGCTGAGGGTGGTTGGCTTTGAGTTTGGGATCTTGTGCCTGAAAATCTTGGTTGAGTAAAATTAAACACGCAGATTAGACGAAAATAAACAAAACTTATATTAAGTACTTGATTTTTAAATTTATTAAATTAGGATCTTATTTATTACCTATTTTCTATTTATTTTGTAAAATTAAGAGACTGGCATCCTTTTTTCCAAATAAAGATATAAAAAAAAAGTTGAAATACTTAGTCATTACACGTTGGAAATTCTTTTCTAGTTTTAGTTAAGTCAAAATATTTTACTTCATTTTAAATTTTGATTTCAGTCGAGCAAATGGCTTATTGCACAAATCCCCTTAGATAATCGCCTTAAATGGGGTTTTATGAACTTTTTGCCCACAAATCCCTATTGATATCTTGATCAATATATGATTCGCGACACTAAGAAATATGTATTTATATAATTTTAATCACAAAAGTCATCAATACATCTATCTTAGTTAGATTTCCCCCGGGAGTAGTTTGATTTCGAAAATTAGATGAATCCGGGGGAAATCTAACTTTGTATTGATGATTTTTAACCAACTTCAAAAAGGAGGAGGTTCTCAATTCGTCGGAACCTTTTTTTTTATGTATGTTCCCCGATTACTCGAAGATGGCTGGACCGATTTGGATTTTTTTTTGTTTTATTCGAGAGGGTATCATCACAGTTGGTCCCATATAAAATTGATTAACTTTGCTTTGGTAGTTTTTGAGTTAGCTTCAATAATACGTATTTTTTCCTCACTTTTATATGGATGATGTTCTAGTTTGTTTTGCAGGTAGTGGTATTACAATTTGTGTGGGGTAGGTACACAACTAAAAAGTGAAGAATAAAAACTTTTTTACAAAAAAATACAGCCGACTTCCAAAAACAACACTACAAAGTAAAAAATAACTTTAATATCGGAAGTCGGTGGCAAAAACGAAAATACAGCTAACTAGACACCGACTTTCGAAATTAAAGTTATTTTTCACTTTGTAGTGTTGTTTTTGGAAGTCGGTTGTATTTTTTTGTAAAAAAGTTTTTGTGATTAAAATTATACAAACACATATTTCTTATTGTCGCGAATCATATATTGATCTAGATATCAATGGGGATTTGTGGACAAAAGTTCATAAAACCCCATTGAAGGAGATCACCTAAGGGGATTTGTGGAATAAGCCGATCAAATAACTAACAAAGTTTTATAATAAGGTTCAATTTTAGGCAAGGCAATATAGCTGCAGTTATTGGTATTCCGCGGTTTAACAAAATACGTAATATCATATTTTCACTCTAATTTGAAACTACAAAATCATCAACATATAAAAACTTTTTTACAAAAAAAATACAACCGACTTCCAAAAACAACTACAAAGTGAAAAATAACTTTAATTTTGGAAGTCGGTGTCTAGTTAAATGTATTTTCGTTTTTTGCCACCGACTTCCGAAATTAAAGTTATTTTTCACTTTGTAGTTGTTTTTGGAAGTCGGTTGTATTTTTTTTGTAAAAAAGTTTTTATTTTTCACTTTTTAGTTGTGGAACCTACCCCATACAAATTCTAATACCACTACCTGCAAAACAAAGTACTCGAAAAAGATCATCCATATAAAAGTGGGGAAAAAATATGTATTATTGAAGCTAACTCAAAAACTACCAAAGCAAAGTTAATAAATTTTATATGGGACCAACTGTGATGTATACCCTCTCGAATAAAACAAAAACAATCCAAATCGGTCCAGCCATCTTCGAGTAATCGGGGAACATACATAAAAAAAAAAATAAAAAAAAAAAAAAAAAAAAAAGGTTCCGACGAATTGATAACCTCCTCCTTTTTGAAGTCGGTTAAAAATGAATTATTAATGAGATTTTTGTTTATTCGGTTATAAATTTGAAAACACACTTTATAGTATTAGTTAGTGCCGAATGTATGCAACCATATTGAGGCAATAATTTAATTTGCTTTGACAACATAATGTATGGTTAATTTACCAAAAACTACTTAACATACCGCCAGTATTTTGCCGAAGAGTTAGGCAGACGTGTGCCTATAGTACACCCACATTTTGCCGAAGAGTTTGGCAGACGTGTGCCTATAGTACACCCACATTTTGCCGAAGAGTTAGGCAGACGTGTGCCTATAGTACACCCACATTTTGCCGAAGAGTTAGGCAGACGTGTGCCTATGGTACACCCACATTTTGCCGAAGAGTTAGGCAGACGTGTGCCAATAGTACACCCACATTTCATCAGTTATGTTCAAGTCTCATGTAATAGGAGTCGAACCTATTGCCACATACCGGGCACAAATCCAAACTACGGGCTACTAATGAGAAATTCCTGATGGAAGAACCCAATAAGAAAGAAAGAAAGAAGAAAGAAAATACGTTTATTTGCGGTAAACATGACGCAAAGGACAACAAAATAAAATAAACAATGTAAAAAGCAAGTTTAATAACACTTTGCCTGACCTGGGACTCGAACCAGGACCTCATGCTCATCAGTGCGCTTGCGACGACAACACGATATAACGAGGCAAAATTCATTATTTCTATAAAATCTAATCTCTTCGTAGAATTTATTGTTAGTTCTACAATATTAATATTTTCAATGTATTTTACTGTGATAACGTTAGTTTTCTCACAAATTCTCCCTGAAATGTAAGAATAATAAATTCTACTATAATAATATTAAGGATCATTGAATGATTTGAACTCGGTCTGTACTAGAGTAGGTGTCAGTTTAGTTGACAAGCGGTTGTCTCAGGTTGTCTGATTGTAAAAAGAAATGCATGAAAATGAATCCTATGACCAATATCAATGACATTTTATACATAAATCATTGACCAATCATAATAATCTAAGTTTTACCGAAAAGACTCCTTTCAATTATACTAATACTACTATAATGGAGAGTTATTATGACAGTACTTACTTCGTAGTACGATATCCTCACTTCATTGTTGAATTGCATGGCTTTATGCAAAAAAAAAAAAACAAAAAAAAAAATTAAAGAACCTAAGAACCTTAAAAAAAAACTTATTGAAATATCTATGTTTTTTTTTTTTTTGTATTTCGGTACCTATATGGCTAGCGCAGACTAATTATGTCATTAAAGACTACCCAAGGACACCAAAAATTGTTACTCGACCAATACAAGAACAAGTTTCTGCCGTCCCATTAATTTGGCAAAGCATCATTATCAACCGGAAGACACTGCTTGAAACAGTCCCATAAACTGCAATGAATTACTCGAGCATTCAACAACTCCCTGGTCCCAAACAAAAGCACAGAATCTTTTTGAATAGAAAAAGATTGTACCTACCTTTTCCATACAAACTGTTACAAGAACTTACTGTTACTTGACTCTGTGGCTCCGTTTGTATGAATTTCGAGTGATCGCCTAACATAGAAATAACGTTTCATTTCATGGACGTGTGGTTCCCTTGGGCTGCTATTGGACTAAAAAGTACAATAAATTCTGGATTTTATGGCAGAACAGTAGTTTTGGTATGGTTACTACAAAATATATTTGTCAGTTTGCGGGTTCTGTTTGAAAGTGCTTGCATTTTTATTTGTATTTTCTTCTCATTTGTGTGTAAAAGTAAATTAAATTATATCATAGAGTAAGAGCGCTGGCCGGATAGCATGGCACGCCAGCATCAATGACATCATCTGTCGTGCTCTTATCACCGCCGGGTGCCAGCTGTTGTAGAACCCATTGGCTTGGCACGCGACGCTGGGAAGAGACCAGACGGAATGACCATAATGCCTTGGAAGGTAAGTAGGCCTTTGGTGTGGGATGCAACGTGTGTCGACACCTTTGCACCATCCCATCTTCCTAGTACGGTGGGCTGTGCTGGGGCAGCTGCTGCGGGTGCGAAAACCTCAAATTCCAATCTTATTGGGAGTTATATGTTGGAGCCATTTGGAGTTGAACCACTGGGGCCATGGGGTCCGAGTGGCCTCTTAGTTTTTCGAAACATTGCCAAAAGTTGGTCAATTCTATATGTGACCAGAGGGCTGGCCTATTTTTTGGACAGAGAATTAGCATTGCCATACGACTTGGCAATGCTGCCAGCCTTTGAAGCACTTTTCCTGTTGACAGCAATGCGGATGATTTTTTTATGCCGTATGATTATTTACCATCCTTTTTTATACATAATATAAAAACAAGTACAAGTACATATTGTACTGTTAGTTAGCTTTTAAATTATGTAAATAAAGCGAAGAAGGAAATGTCACAATGACACGTCCCCATAGGTGCAATCATAAGAGTTTTAAGTAGGGCAAAGCCTTGCTAGGTCAGCTAAGTACCTAAGTACCTTATGTTGGATCAGGATAAATGCAGTTTCTAGTGATGACATCGTTAATTAAGTTCAATTATATTATCAACGTAAGTTACTTTAACCTGTCAGAAGTCTGCTCACACACTTTTTCACATTCATCACACAATAATCATACAAAGAATTTCCTAACATGGTACTGCAAATAAACCATAGATTTTGGTTACAATACATCCTTAAGCATATTCAACAATACAATAGAAAAACTTATGTATTTCATTTTTTTCTGGCAAACGACCAATCCAAGAAAAGCTTTATTATTCCCCAGCAAGAAGTATTTAGTAAACTTTCAACAGTTGGCAAGCTTCGGATTGGCAAATAAATTGAAACTTGAAAATGTGATGAAAAGTTTCTATGAAGAACATTATGTTTGGTTAATCCATAATAATTTATCTGGCCGTAATTTTACTATTGTTTACAATCGTAAAACGTGTAATATTTGTTAATGATTTGTCTCTTGTTAATGCTTGATTCAATCTGCCTAGCCTTTTCCCAACTATGTTGGGGTCGGCTTCCAGTCTAACCGGATGCAGCCGAATACCAGTATTTTACATGGAGCGACTGCCTATCTGACCTCCACAACCCATTAACTGGGTAATACGATACCTCTTGGTAAGACTGGTTGTCAGACTTTCGGGCTTCTGACGACCCGTAACGACTGTCATAAATCCACGAATGACAGCCGGGACCAACGGCTTAACGTGCTTTCCGAGGCACGGAGGAGTCTCGATATGTAAAGATGGTCTCCCATCCACGGACAACCCCGGCAAGCGTAGCTTAACCTGATGGATCGACCCGTGCTGCTGTTATTACTTAGCCACGAGCTTCTCTTGTTAATGCTTGATTGATACACATAAATTGAATCTTAAATAGTGCTTTATTTCTAATAATATAAACAGTTTTGTAATACAATCACGGACAATTATTGGTAATTAAATTGACACCCTAAGTTAGTTTGCCGTGTTATAGCCATTTCTAACAATTGTCAAAGAATGAAATTTATGATTTGAATATAAGTACATATAATTTGAATTAATGATCAATTTGCTTGACAATTAATTTCCCTGATTTATAAATAAGACAAAAGTACAAAAAAAAAAAAAAAAGAAATACAAAAAGTTTTATTGGCAAAAGAAAAGGTGATGACAGAATACACAAACACAAATTTAACTTTGTACATCACAACAATGCAAGGTTTGACCGTGCGTGCGTGTGGTTTGAAAGTGCTACTGAAGGCGTCCAAACTATCTTATAATGTGGTGATAACATTATCCACGCAGGAACTAACGTAACAGAGAGCCGCCAGACCTTACTTATTTTTTTTAGAGTAGTGTTAGTATGTACTTTGAACGTACGCAGACCTGCTAGCAAGGGCCGACGGCTAATTTTCAGGTATCAAGTACCAAAGTTACGTAAAAATATTACTCACTTTTCTTAAAGTCTGACTGCTGATTTCCATGTATGTTTTACAGAATATTGTTAACTTCCCGATGTGCTCGTGGCTAAGTAATAACAGCCGCACAGGTTAAGCTACGCTTGCCGTGGTTGGTCCGTAGATGGGTGACCATCTTTACATACCGAGAACCCTCCGTGTATCGGAATGCACGTTAAACCGTTGGTCCCAGCTGTCATTTTTGGATCTTTGACAGTCGTTACGGGTCGTCAGAAGCCCAAAAGTCTGACAACCAGTCTTACCAAGGGGTATCGTATTAACCAGTTACTGGGTTGTGGAGGTCAGATAGGCAGTCGCTCCATGTAAACTACAGGTATTCAGCAGCATCTGGCTAGACTGGAAGACGACTCCAACATAGTTGGGATAAGGCTAGGCAGATGATGACAATATATTCCTCAATCTCAAAATCTGAATATGAAAGTAAATTCCCAACACTAACTACTGGATCAGATAAACTACAACTGAAACTTTTAGCCATTTAGCTTTCATCGCATAAACACCCAAAACGTTCGAAAATTCAATTTCTGTAACCCTATTAGCTAAGTCTAGCTAATAGCTAACCGGGTCAAGTTCCATCTAATCACTATATCGAGTGGCCAACCTTACAGAAGCCTGAAGGACTTAATTCACATTCCGAAGTTAGCATTTTAGCAATCCTACAAGGCAATTTGGATTTAAAGTTTCAGCTCAAATTAGATTTTGATTTAGAATCCTTAGAATTGGCTGAATTGAAAGGAATTACGAGTATGTTCTGTGATTGATGTAATACCTCATTTTTAGATTGTAATTTTCATTGAGTTATTTTCTTATTAGCTTTTAGGTAATATTTAACATCTTCAACTTTTATACGACCACATAGACGTTGAAGAAGTAATGTTTATACTAATTAAAAGCTCATCAAAATAATAATACCCCTTGAGTGTCGCATGATACCGCATAGACTCAAACAGATACTCCTGATCTGATTAAAATAATTGTATTTAAAAATTATATTATAATTGATAAATAATAAATCAGACCTTCATTATATTCAAGATCGTCAATGATCTATTAAATTTTCAATTTTCTTTAAGTTGCGCCCTAAAATCATGCAAATTCAATTCAATATAAAACTTTCAAGATGTCTCGAGTGTTCATTGTGATTCGTCATAATTGCTTTTCATAGTTGAACTAATAGAATTGTACAAATTCGTAAATTTAGTTCATTACTCGATCAAGAAACTTTTCGAAGTACTACCGAAGAAGTGGACGAAAAACTGTCTGAAGTTCTCAAAGAATTACCCAAGTGAAGAGAGACTTAAAAAGATAACAACTTATGAAGGTAAAGAAAAAAATACACGGAAATTTTATTTATTTGCCATCAAACAATAATGTTTTAGGCTCTCAAAATAAGAAAGTTGGTTTATAAGTTCATTTCACTAGAGAGAATCTTCTTAGAAAAAGTTTTATTGACTCCAACGGGCTCTCTTAGGAATTGGTTAGATAAAGCAAACGGATTACTTTGACAACTTTTGTGGGCAGATGATAGGTATTACAGTAGTATGTTATAGGTATTTGAGATATAAGTAGTACCTACTTTTGAAACAATACAGCATGCCGCTTTAATGGCTACACTAATTTAACACACTTATACGGTTTCGGGTTTTCGTTTTATGAATATTTTAATTTCATTAAACGTTATTATCTATTGATTTATTTTCAATTATCCAAAATAGCATCTTGTAGCAACCTGTACTTAAATAACTTTAGCGCAGAGATAATTTGCCGGGGTCATGGATTATAACATCGCATCAATGAAATTAAAACGATTAACATGCAAAGAGTAGGCGAATTAAAGGAAGGAGAGAGCTTTGTTATTTAGTTTGTTATAATTTACGAATTATTTTATCTTATTATAATTTTTATGATTACTGGCCACTAGCCTTACCCGTGTGTTAAATTAATTTCGCCATTGTAGCGGCACGTTGCATTTGTATAGTTCAAAAAAAGTACTATTCATTCTGATGAATAGTATATTTTTTTTAAACTTAAGGCCCCATTTACACGATTGAAGTTTCTTGCCTGTGGCATAAAATAAAATTGAAGCAACAACTGACTTGCATCATCTAAACACCGTTTAGGTGGTAGAACTATAATTGTTATGGTATGCTACAAGCAATTAAATCGCACCGTGTA
Organism: Cosmia pyralina; assembly: GCA_946251885.1. Classification (NCBI taxonomy): domain Eukaryota; kingdom Metazoa; phylum Arthropoda; class Insecta; order Lepidoptera; family Noctuidae; genus Cosmia; species Cosmia pyralina. The sequence continues at coordinate 7,650,847 of OX276346.1, read as the reverse complement.
AATCAGGGTTCAGGTATTTACTTGTGTAGGACAAAGAGAATTAAAAATTTGTACTATCTACAGATTCTTAGTATCTTATTAACTTCCATCATTTCAAATTGAGGCCTCTAATTAGTAACCATTTAGAGTAGTGCTCTAGAACTCAAAATTTCCTGTATAAATAACTAGCTTTAGCCCGCAGCTTCGCTCGCGTTAATTTAGTATTTGACAATCAATTCGGGTTGTACTCTGCTTGTAATACTCAATCATGATTCGAAAGAGACGTGGCGCCATCTTTTATCATAAGAACAGTACTTTTTTCAACATGAAAGGTGGCCGTTTCTGTACACCTGACAACGTATATGGAAAATTTAAGTATGATTGGTTCAGTGGTTTAGGAGTGAAAAGGTAAGAAACAAACAAACAAACTTAGTTTCGCATTTACAATATTAGCACAGTCTCTAATATTGTAAACGCGAAAGTAAGTGAAAAAGTTGCGAAGCCCGATCTGCATACGAAGTTTGGCGAACTACGTATGCAGCTCGGGCTCTCGTCGGACGACTGTACGACTGTAATATTAGTTAGGATTATTACTATTGTTTCCTACAAATGAAGATAATACTATTGTGGAATACTGAGAATTGCTATATCATCATCTGCTTAGCCTTTTCCCAACTATGTTGGGGTTGGCTTCCCGTCTAACCGGATGCAGCTGAATACCAGTATTTTACATGGAGCGACTGCCTATCTGACTTCCACAACCCAGTTACTGGGTAATACGATACTCCTTGGTAAGGACTGGTTGTCAGACTTTCGGGCTTCTGACGACCCGTAACGACTGTCAAAGATCCACGAATGACAGCCGGGACCAACGGCTTAACGTGCTTTCCGAGGCACGGAGGAGTCTCGGTATGTAAAGAATGGTCACCCATCCACTGACCAACCCCGGCAAGCGTAGCCTAACCTGATGGATCGACCCGTGCGGCTGTTATTACTTGGCCACGAGCTCCTGCACTGAGCACTGAGAAATGCTATAATTGTTGCTAAATTGTGTTTAGATTAATTCTACATACATACGAGTATGTTTATATAAACTCACGCCTTCCATGAGGGTAGGTAAAAACTACAGAACGCTACCTGCTCCTTACATACTCCTTTTAATAAATAAATAATATATTTTTTTTTTTAAATAATAAATATATAGCTATGAAGAAACGGAAAATCTTATAAAATTATCAAGTTACGCATCACTTTTTTTAGACACGAACATACAATCTTTCCTCACTCATGTGTTTTATTTTCACACTAGCTGCGCCCTGCGGTTTTAACTGCGTAGACCGGGATGACTGTGTTAATTCAGGGTGTCCTCTATACCAAATTTTATCAAAGTTGACCCGACGTTTGAGCGTGCAGAAGTAACAAACAAACATACAAACACAAACACATATACACACACAAACACACACACACACACACACACACACACACATACTTACACACTTTCTTCTTTAAAATATTAGTGTGACTAACACTACACTTACACACATTCTATTAAAGGCTTCCTCTCCTGTATACTGTACCACTCTTGACATCGTCATCTGTTGCAACCAATGTAAATTTCATTTATGTGAGAATGCTGGTATCCATAACACAAGTTAAATCTTTTTTTGAATACCAGAGTTCATACTATTTTTGTATATACGCATGGTTTAATAAAAAATGTATTTATTATTTAAAAAAAAAATATATTATTATTATTTATTATCTAGGTAATAAAACAAAATTCGTAATCTAGCCTAAACTATCCACTTTAATAAACAGTCATTACTTTACTATCAGTTCATAGACATATTTTGTGTACAAGCCGTATATGTGACAAAAAATGTACTTTTAGGACAATCCTGACGACGTCGGCCCGGGGAGCGGTCGCGTGAGTGGCTAGTCACCTAATTAATCCTAAATTATGATATAACAGCAAATTATATCCTCATATTTTGCTAGAACATGTTAGTTTTACAGCCCACATCAAAGACGACTGACCACTATATACAACCACTATATAAATACCTTGTTCTAAACTTTACACAGACACATTCCAGTAGAACTTTCCACAGCGTTGCCTACAATTTTGGACCAACTTTACTTGAACGAAGAGTTGGTTCTCCAAGGCAATACAGAATTAACCTAGTCATACAACATAGTGGATAGTTATAAAATTCAGTATTAGTTATCATCAAACTTTACATTTCATCCGTTAAGTATAGTTTCCACATTATTTTCTGATGCTTACTTCGGTGCTTTCAGTTCAATATCATCTGACCTCACTTGTAAAACTATTATTTTAGGAAACAGGTATACTTTTCATTGCTCTGATAGAATGAATATGCTTCGATGCCACTGAAATTTTTCCCAAAGAAAATTCATGATGAGAATATTAACGAATTTGTTGTAGTCTGTATCAGTTATGTCAATAGTCTGTGCCGTGATAGTACATTCAACATTGTCAGGCTTAAATTAATTAAAATATTGCTACTGGACATATAATTCAAAGCGTTGGCATAGCTGCAGCTCATTTTTTGTGTTTGCAAAAATATGGCTTATACAGTATAGTTAGTTTAGTGCAGCTTGGCTAAAATGTTTGTAAATTGATTGATTTTGTAAAAAACTTTCAACATAGTAGTAGTCAAATAAAGAAAGAAAGAAAGAAAGAAAAATATTTTATTTGGGACACGCACAGGAAATACAGTTAAAAAAGAGCATATAAAAGTAACAAAATAAACATTAAAAAGCGAAAAAACAAAAAAAAAGAAATCAGAATAAAAAAAAAGAGACCTGTGCGAGGCCAAAAAGGCTCCCATCTCAGCATAAAGCTGCGATATTTAAAAAATAAATACCGCAACGCTGGTATTCTGATAGGGCCTGTGTGATGCCACGGACATACCCACGGATATCAATTAAAAATAGCAAGGGGAATAAAATCAAATAAAATAAAATACAAATACTAGAATACTTGAAAAGAAAAAAACAAAAACCGTCAATAAGGTGTAAAGATCGACTCACGCTTGACGCCCGACGGTCCAACCTCACTTGTCTATGCTATAGACTATTGTCTATATTTATGACAAGCGATGAGACCATGCATGAGACGCGGGCGCAGGCGACTGGCTGTCAATGTGCATTAATGTAAAAAAGGAAGTAAAGTCACACAAATAAACAAAGAGTGAATAATAAATACGACAAGAAAATGGTGCAAATAAATAATATAAAGTATTGTTGAGTGTATAACTGAATGTGTTGTGTTGTGTAAGTCGGAAGAAAAAAGAAAAATAATCAATCACCGAGTGAAAAAACAAAGCGTTCAAAGTTAAACATGCTGCTAGGAACACAAGACTCCGCTAAGGTCACCAATACCAACTACGTGCAGACCCAGGGTGAGTTTAGACTATCAGAGACTGGTTTCCTTTTGTATTCGTAACAAGTGTTGCTTATATTTAATACTAAAAGTACCAACTGTTTTTATAGCACGAAACGGCGGTGGCAAATCGTTCCAGCAGCGAGAGGCAGCGAATTTAAAGCTTCCACGGAAAGCAGCAGTTCTGTGCGTTGAGGCCAACAGAAGGTAAGATGATGCTCTTGTTTTAATTTTATTTATATCTCGTGACCAAGTCAATTTTTGATACAAATATTCTGGTTTTTTTGTGAGAATGGTGCCAAAAAGTAGGGTAGCCAGATGAAGCTTTCTGCGATCTGACATTCTCATCAAATTACCCTTATTTAAAAATGGTGTTATATGAGATCGGGGAGGGACATTGAAACAAAATCTTGCACAGGCATTCTGCACTCGCTGGATCAACTTTTCGGTCCTACCAAGAATGCACGCACCATACACAGTGTCAGCGTAGTTCAGCTTGGATAAAACAAGTGACTCACATAGCATGACACGCATATCCACACTTATGTACGGCCGTACACGGTACAAAAGCTTAAGACGGTAAAAGCAGTTGCGCACAGCCTCCATGATATGTGTCTCAAAATGCAGGTGCTCATCAAATACCACACCAAGATTACGGGCTTCTTGCACCCTATCAATAGAACACCCATCAACCTTCAAATCCAGACTGTATCCCAACATTTTATTTAGGAAGTCTCTTGATCCCATTACAATGTACTTGGACTTAACTGGGTTCAGAACCAAAGAGTTTCTTCTTGAACATGCTGAAATCCTATCTAAATCCTCATTCATTCTTTTTACAGCTTCAGTAGACTCCTGAGGGCGGAATGAGATATACATCTGAAGATCATCAGCATATAGGTGGAACTTGGTGTTGACCAGACAATTAATGATGTCCGCACTGTACAGAATGAAAAGAAGAGGGCCAAGGATCGATCCCTGTGGTACGCCCCGGGTCACCCGCCTTTGACTAGAGGACACAACATCTCCATCACTGTCATTTGTCACCTGGACAAACTGAGAACGGTTACTCAGGTAACTCTGAAACCATAGGACTGTTTCAGGCTGACATCCGTAGAAGGACAGCTTGGAGAGGAGAAGGGAGGTATTAATTGAGTCAAAGGCACGCGAAAAATCCAGCAGCACAAGCATGGTACCCATGCCCTTGTCCCTGGCTTCGAGGATGTTTCCAACCACGTCAAGAAGAGCTGTGGCAGTGCTGTGCCCCTTACGAAATCCTGATTGAGCCATAGGCAAAATGCCGTGCTGCTCAAGATATGTCCGAAGCTGATTAGAGACAACCTTCTCTAGAATCTTGGAGAGACAAGGCAAAAGACTAATTGGCCGAAGATCCTTCACACTGGTGGGATTAGGTACCTTGGGTATGGGCCTTACTATAGCCAGTTTCCATAAATCTGGAAAAGAGGAGGAGGTTATGGATCTATTGATGATGGCCGTAATAGCTGCAAGAGTACGAGGAAGAGTCATCAACAGCATCTCCAGGGAGATATAGTCAGATCCCTGAGCATTGGACTTAAGACCACGTAAAAGCCTCAACACCATGTCCTCCTGGACTGGCTCAAGCTGGAAATGAATATTACCAAATCTGTGGTGCTCAAAGTAACTTAAGTCAGCGGAACTGACCCTACCACTACCAGGTACGTCCAAAAAATGATCATTTATTTTCTCGGGGTTATTACAAAAATGCGGCAAACCATGCTCAGGTTTATTAGAAATAGCTATTGAGGATTTAATATGGTTCCATAATGCCTTTGGATGTTTGATGTTTTTATCAATATAAGTTTTAAAATATGCACACTTCTCACTATCAAAAGCGGCCCTGACTAAGTATTTAAGCTCTTTGTAAGAGTTTATGTGATGTATAGATTTAGTAGCTTTAGACTTAACATGGTACTTGTCACGCAACTTTATCATTTCCTTGACAGTATAAGTTATCCATGGGTAAGACTTTTCCTTAATTAAAACTTTTTTTAGGGGTGCATGTAAGTCGAAAAGATTCAAAATATATTCATTAAATGTTGTTACCATAGAGTTCACATCCTCCAGACTTTCAATATACTCCCAGTCCATCTTATTTAAATCCTCATTAAAATTGTCAAGCAGTATATCTTTAACTGGCCTGTAGGTGATCCAGTGTGGGGAAGGTTTATCCAATTTAAAATTAAATTCAACAGATATAACTGCATGTTGGCCGAGCTCTGGTATGTGTGATACAGAAACCCCACACACACGGGCGTCAGTACATATCACATCAATTAGTGTTTCGCTATGATCCGTGAAATGGGTAGGCTCAGTAACAATTTGCTTTAACTTGGAACATAGTAAAAAATTGTTAAGTAATTTTGTTTTATTTTCCAGCTGGTTTAACATGTTAATGTTGAAATCACCCAGTAAGACAACCTTATCCGCGCTAGCAAAAGAGGAAAGAGAGTCGGTAATCGCATCCAGGAAGACATTCACATCAAGCCAGGGCGGCCTGTACGCAGTGCCAATGATTACTGACTGCGAGTTGATGTTAAGCCTGAGCCACATTTGCTCCACCTGCGGCGCCGCCGGGTGCGGCACGGTGCGCACGCGCACCCCGCGGCGCACGTAGAACCCCACGCCACCCCCGCGACCGGCGCGGACCGTGTGCTTATACTTGTATGTTTATTTTTTTCATGTTGGTACCTAACCTACTAGAAATAAAATCTACTAGAAACCTTTGGATCAATGAATTGTACCTATGTTGACATTACAAATATTAAAATCACATGGTAGTTATAGAAAGGTTTAGAAGTTAAATTGGTAGGCCTTTGCCCAACCCTTTGCCTTAGCAGTAAGACACAAATCAGCTTCAAAAAAGTTTTTATTCAAAATCAGTTTAGAACAAATCTCACCTAAAACAAAAGAAAATAACTTTCTCAAAAGGAAATAATGAAGAAACAACATCACAGAACGGATTGTTCAACAGCCAGAATATTCTACTTCCTTAAATAAAAAGTTATCTTCCAAAATGGCGCGAACTTGTTATTTTGTTATGAGAAACTGGTTGATCTTTTGCGGATCTGCATTTCTTTTTAAAGATGATTGAAAATTCAAGGTAAATGAGAAACTCAGCTGATTCTTTTTCCAAATTGTAAGCTAAACTAGTTTTTTAATACAAGTAATAAAGTGCATTGCTTTTACAGTGGGACTCTAAAATCGATCATCAATATTTAAGGTATTTTTTAGGGTTCTTTACCACAAAAAGACAAAACGGAACTCTTTAGGATCACTTTGTTGTCGGTCTGTCTGTCAGATTGTCAAAACCCTTTTTCTCAGGAACGCATGGAGGTATCAAGTTGAAATTAATATCAAATAGGTACTCAAATAGGTCTATGGTCCCTTGGAGTTCCAAAAATATCAAGCTTCTAAGTCGACGCAATAAAAAATACGGCCATTTATGCGACATATTTTGACACTCGAAAGTAAATCAGAACCTACAGGGTACTTCCCGTTATACTAGAATCATGAAATTTGGCAAGAAACAAGTTCTCACATTACAAGTAAAGGAAAAAGTCCGAAATTTTTTTATTTGGAATATTATTACATAAAAAAATATTTTCAAGTCTGTCAGTCTGTCAAGATCTTTTTTCTTAGGAATGCATTGAGGTATCAAGTTGAAATTAATATCCTATACGTAGTCTACGGTCCTTTGGTGTTCCAAAAAAGTCAAGCTTCTATGTCAATGCAATAAAAAGAAACGGCCATTTATGCGACATATTTTGATACTCGAAAGTAAATTAAACCTATATACTTTTCCTTTCCTAGGATCATGAAATTTGGCAAGAAGCACAGTCTCACAGCATAAGTAAAAGAAAAAGTCCGAAAATGTCTCATTTGTAATTTTATCACATCATTTTTATTGTAATTACAATGTTAAGTTTGTTTTTGGGATAAATACTTTTCAACTGCGGAACCCTTCAAATATGTTGGGGTTGGCTTCCAGTCTAGCCAGCACATTTAGCACGACTGCCATAGAAACGGGTTTAGTCGTCGGAAGAATATACAAAATGATAGATTGTAGAAATATTTCTACGCATTGTACGCGTCTAAACATGGCAATGTGTCATTTTGTCTATTCTTCCGTCGACAAAACGTCGTCATGCTACGCGTGCAGATGCAGCTGATTACCCTATTTTATATGGAGTGACTGATAATCTGACCTCCACAACCCAGTTACTGGGTAACACAATACCCCTTGGTAAGACAGATTGTCAGACTTTTGGACTGCTGACTATCCTATAATGACTGTCATAAATCTAAGAATGACAGCCGGGACCACAGTTTAAAACGTGCTTTCCGAACTCAAACTCAAACTCAAACTCAAAGCATTTATTTCAAATAAACCAATTACAGGCACTTTTGAATTGTCAATGGGTCGGTCATTCAGAAAGATGAAGCTAGTTGCCCATTCCAAAGCGTAGTAGATCCCTATGGAGAAGAACGGGCAAGAAACTCCACGGACACTCTTTTAAATCATAATATTTTTATAAAATATTGGTTACATCGTTCAAGTTGAAAATATACATGTGAGAACAATGTAGAAAGACGTGCACGTTAAAAAGCGTCCGTAATAAAAAGATAATAACTAAAACAACTAAATTAAATATTAAAATTAAAAATAAGCCATGGCAGCTAAGAGACGACCAGTCCCAACTGACGGCGCCCGTTCACGAACATGACGCATGGATCAGCACCATTTAGCTCAACCATTTTGAAGGGAACTTAATGATCCAACACACACGCCACCACGGGGGGAACCACGGGGGGAATATGTGATTTAACTATAAGGTCATTCTTCAATAAAACAACATATTCGTTTAAGAATTTAGAAAAAAAACTTTGGAAACACAAAAGCAAACTCTTCACAAATTAGATTACAAAATTATAACTTACTTTTCAAAGCCACTAATTTTCATTACGATAAAATGTTATAAGTTAATGTGATAAGTTGTTATAACAACTTTCATCTTAACTTTAAAATTTTAATGAACTTTTAATTATATTAGGGATATTATTTTTGAAAGTGAAATTATAAGAAAATATAGATTCTATTTAGATTTAGGTAGAAAGAAAGGTATTTTGTTGAAAAATTCGGTCTAGTGATTTTAATTTGTTTTGAGACATTATTTGACCGCTTGAAAAAAAAATCTTCAAAAAACATGCACCGCTCTGGTCGCACAAAACGAAACATTTTTCTTGAAAGCCTCTAAACAACTCTTTGCTATTTTGGTGCTCGTGGCGAGGAGAAAACGCCGGGGAATATATTATGGAGAAGTGTCCAGTCCCGGGTAGTGTCTGTCATCTTGGATGTCTGTGTGGATAATTTATGATATCTTTCTAAGAATAGACTAGAAAAGAATTGACAATATTGACCGTACTTACACGGAAGTACTTTTAACAAAAAAATATGATCAAAATAACTACAACCCCGTTCTTCCTGTATTAACCCGGGAACTTGATTTACAGCCTTTTTAATTAAAATTGTTTACTAAACTTGGTGTAAGAAAAAAGCGTAGATTCTCTTTTGCTCTTCAGTATAAAATAAATCAGAGCGCTTGAGAAAGTTACAGATTTATAGCAACTTCAACGACTGTAGAAATCGGAGCTTATTTTGTTGTTTCTCCAAATGACGCGATTATTCAATTATGTCAATGTTTTTTTCAGAAAAGGAAGCTTATCCTTTTCTAAACTGTCTTGTGCTGCCATTATTAGGATATTTCATATAAACAGGATGGATTTTTGAGACAGGGCAGAAAGGGCAGCTTCCTTAACATAATGTTGTAGCTATAGGAAAACGGTCTTAGGAGACTGTCCTTAACTTTTTAAGAAATGTTGATCAGTATTCACAGATTTTGAAAAAAATGTACAGTCAGCACGAAAATGGCCAACTTACACAAAACTTATTTTTTATGCCAATCGATTTTGTTTCTTATATGGATCAAAAATCTTTATAGACTAACTAATGTTTGAGTATCTACTAGAAAAGTCAAAAATTGCATAAAAAATTTTCTGATACATTTCCTTGGAAATGACACTCCAACTTACTTTTTTACCATCGATAAACTGGCCGCTACAAAAAAAACTGATAGAAAAAACAAATCAAAAATAATAACTTGATTTTGGGCTTCATTTCAACTTAAAATTCACATCTTGCAAATTTACATTTCTACTCACCTAGAATTTTGACTTTTGTGCTATAAGATATGAGGCTTACTGCCCCATCTCAAAAATCTACCATGTAAAACCGCAATTACATATTCGTACGAGTGACGAGGCGAGCGGCGAGTTGAGGCACGAGCACGAATATTTTGGTTCGCGAATGTGTATACGGCATAGATATAAGAAAGTTTATATTTCTATGGTAAACGGTCACTCGTGTAGTTTAAAATCATAAGAATATCTCGCCGAACAATTCTTCGAATGGCGAGGCGAATTGCGAGCACGAATGTTATAATATGCGGTATACAGGGTGTCCAGTAAATAGCACGACATACTGCAGGGGGTGATAGCTTGGGTCAATACCTACCAAAACAACACAATATATATTCAGCAAAATCTTACGGATTTACAGTTTTACAAAATTTTCCGAAATATCGTAAAATCTCTACCTTGAAACAGATTTTTAAGCATCTCGTAATGAAAAATTCCTTTTCTATTATTTTTTTTACATCAAATTATTCGTGAATAATAAACATTATAAACATTGAATTATAAACATTGAATTGAATAATAAACATTACTCATTGATAAGTCTTTTTTCTGTCAAAAACTAGAATGTTTTCAAGAAATAGTATTTTTTGTTTAAATTATCACATAACGATTTTCTTTTCGCATAACTTTAACCTACAGTGGTGAAAAAAAATCCATAAGATTTTGCTGAACATATATTGTGTTGTTTTGATAGGTATTGACCCAAGCTATCACCTCCTGCAGTATGTCGTGCTATTTACTGGACACCCTGTATAATGAAGGCAATTCGATTTCCTCGTTATCTCGTCTCGTTACACGAAGTGAGTTCTAATAACGTTTATAATTAACGTTCACCAAGTGCACTACTTAACGTTTCGGTTATTAATAATTAGATGACGCTACTAAAAAAAGTATGCTGGATCAGTGTTGACACTGACATAAATGTTTCAAGATTAGTACGATGTTTCTGGTATCGCTGATGTCGGGACACCAACGGGATATATGCCGTTGAGTAGCGCGATAATGGGCGTAGGTGTAGCCACAATTTATCGCGATCATTTTACAATGGCATTCACATTGCCGATTGACGTGGCGATAACTTGGTGGCGGGGTTCAAGTCGATGATGGGGATTGACGTTGACGTTGGTGTGGCCCAACATGATTATGAATCCAAGGGTGACACAACTAAGAGAAAAACGGAATAGAATGACCTTTATACTGGGAGACAGGGATCCATATAATTATCTGAAACTAGCTGCGCCCTGCGGTTCCACCCGCGAAGACCGGAATAAAAAGTAGCTTATGTGTTAATCCAAGGTAAAGCTATCTACATACCAAATCTCATCCAAGTCGGTCCAGCCGTTTGAGCGCGAAGAAGTAACAAACATACAAACACACACACACTCACAAACTTTCGCCTTTATTATTCTGGTCATGATAATGGCTTTTTCATTGCTTTGATGTCTTATTTTATAGCTTAATGAACTATTACTTTTGAGAATTTCTTTCAATTTATTTACTATCATGTAGGTATGCTACATGGCAATTCAACTTATGTGGCAGTAGGCAGGGCACATTGCTCGCAGAACAGATGGCCGATGGGACCGAAAGGTTCTGGAGTGGCGACCTCGTGCTGGAAGACGTAGCGTAGGAGTACCTCCCACAATGTGGACCAATGACCTTGTGAAGACCACGGGAATCCGCTGGATGCGGAAAGCACGGAACTGGTCGAAGTGGCGGTGATTGGGGGAGGCCAGGATGTTTATGTCCAGCAGTAGACGTCTTTCGGATGAAATGATGATGATGATTTCTACATAATGTAGAGATACATGGCCATGTTCAAATACCGTTAAATAAAAAATCTATCATACTTTTTGCCAAACCCCTCACAGAAAGTTCAAACTATCATCCCCCAATTATCACAAAGAAACCCACCTACAAAACTGTTTACAACCTTCCAACAAATTATTTCTATTTCAGCAACCTAGCCAGGATATGGTCAAAAATATCGGCCACGTATCGGCTATATAAAAAGGTCTAATCTTCGGACCGCAGACATCTATGAGTCTATAAAGCGAAACGATGAGTCTTGGGCTCTTTATAATATAGAAAAGAAAAAAAAAAGATTCCAATATAACGAGTAGGACCAACGGGGCGTAAAGACTGGGCCTGATTTGTCTATTCGACCATGAGTTTGGGTTCCGTACTAATAATATTTTGTCATTCATCTGTCACGGTATAGTGGCTATCTGGTTTAATGAACGGTGCGTACTCCTTACTTATGTTTTTCCGCTTTAGACAGTAGAACAGTGTATTTTCGTGATATTTGTACATGCTGCGACCCATATCTCTCACCCCTCGTTTACACCCTTAAACAAGTTGCGATACTTCTTTTTGACTAGTCTTGTGAATTGATATGTCAAAAACATGTCGCGTATAAAACAAGTATCATACACGTTTTGACGTAAAAAAAGCAAAACACCGGTCTGTCTGTGGATCTGAGCCAATCGTACCTATTCCCTTCAACCAGTTACGCAGGTCGCTACAGGAGTTCACCCATACACAAGTGGAGAGTTGGTGGTCCTCGACATCAGGTTGCAGGCAGTCCAGGGAGGCCATCCCGTCCTTGGATGGTACGCTTACCAGACGATTATTACGTCTGGACAGGAACGGGCTGCGCCTGGTGACGGGGACCATCACAGGACACTGCTCATTAAACAAACACTTCCACACAATAGGAATAACGGACAGTCCTCTGTGCAGGGCCTGCATGGAGGCTGAGGAAACCGTTGCGCATGTGCTTTTTGAATGCACAGGCGTCACCCAGATTAGAACAGAAACTCTCGGAATATCCCGATCTTTCACAGATGTTCTTAACAAACCCGGAGATTAGATTAACTTCTGGAGGGAGGTGGGCTGGTTGGAATGGCCGCCATGGCCCACGCACAATGGTCCACATGAAGGACTAAGTGCGGAAACCAAATCCATAGAACATAGAACATAGAAGCAAAACACCGTCAAAATTAATTTAACAAAAAAAATAAAATTGAATGTCAAAAAAAAAAAAAAGTGAAAAATAAAAACTTTTTTACAAAAAAATACAACCGACTTCCAAAAACAACACTACAAAGTGAAAAATAACTTTAATTTCGGAAGTCGGTGGCAAAAAACGAAAAGACATTTAACTAGACACCGACTTCCGAAATTAAAGTTATTTTTCACTTTGTAGTGTTGTTTTTGGAAGTCGGTTGTATTTTTTTGTAAAAAAGTTTTTTACAGTAGGTACCTGACTGAGTGTCGATTTCGCTTTAACGCTATGCAAAAGCTTAAAAGGTTCTTTATGAGCTGTATGTGTCATATCAGTTATTACAAAATGAACGGAGTGTAGTTCCCCTACGAAAACAACCTTAGTTATCAGCCCTGATCTAAAAAATCTCATTATTTTAAAGTACACGGCTACTATCGCACTATAAACCTGAGTGGTTATGAATACATATTGTAACATTGTGCTCAACAGGAACACAATAATATAAGTACTTACTACTATCACTCTCGTGCTAAATAGTAGTAATATTACCATCAGGGTTTACTTTAAAAAAGTATTAAAAACAACGCGTTGATCTTATATAACACAATTTACTATGCGTTTCTTTTATTTTTATCTTTACCGAATTTCTCGACAAACGTGTTTTCCTTCTATTAAGTACCTACTACAACTTGTTAACAGGTAGATACAGGAGACAAAGAAAAGAAAATAAGAATGTGTAGAATATTTCCGACCGTGTGTTCTCATCACTTAAAAGAAAACAGGGCGAGAGGCCCAATTTATGTTCGAAAAACCTGTTTTATTTTTTCAACTAAATTAGACAGATGTCCCCGTCCCCGCCTATCTAATTTTAACCCTGACATCTTTTCTTTATTTGATTTACACAAACTATCAAGACATACTTATAATAGGGAATTATACTTTGAATTTCAATATAGGTATTTTTAAATTATTTTTATTATTTTCTGGCTCCTGATTTTTGATTTTGTTAGGGTACTATTTTAGAACCGACTTCATTAACATACTTCAAAAAAGGAGGTTCTGTATTCGACCCGTATGTATGTATGTATGTATGTATGTATGTATGTACGTATGTATGTATGTATGTATGTATGTTTGTTTGTCCGCGATTTTCTCAAAAACTAATGAACCAATTTTGATGATTCTTTCACTATCGTGATCTACGTACATTCAGGAAGGTTTAATTATATAATATGTCAGGTAATTATTCTTCCCTACGAAGTAATATGCATAAATGTACTGTATATCCGACATCTCTAAGCGGATTTTGTGATGATTCTTCTTTTCGTTCGTCTTGGGTTCATGTAATTATTGTCCTAATTGTATACCTATTCAACTAAAAATGGAAAAATAAATTTACTTTAAAAAAAGTAAAAACCGACTTCAAAACCTAAAACGAATAAAATAACTTTCATAAAATACTTAACATCTTCTGAAGTCGGTGTCTGCAATTCTTCAATGCATCTTAACTTGACACCGACTTCAGAAGCTGTTAAGTTTTTTATGAAAGTTATTTTATTCGTTTTAGGTTTTGAAGTCGGTTTTCACTTTTTTTAAAGTAATTTTTTCTAAGACAGGTACTCATAACAATGTTGAATGTAATTTTACGCTCACATGAGAATGAATGAACAAGAGAGTGAGTTACTGTGTAGAGGTCACAAAAGGGATATTAAGGAGTCCTTTAAAATTAGTTTTGATTATGTTTGCGAAGCTTTTTAAGGGTAATGTTGAGCAGTGAGTATAAAGCAGGTATGGTATTTTTTAACATCATTTTTACAATGCAGTGTGGTTGGTACAATGCAATGTTTGACAATAACTATGTGATGGTCTATGAGTCGCCGGCCTTATAAAGTTCGTATGTCTTAATATGTGACCTTTCGCAAATATTTTACCTCCGCTTATGCATCATTATCAAAATCAAAGTGATCTTTATTGTTCATGAAATAAGGTTGCGCTTCGGTTGCTACCATTGGCAATTCTGTCAAAATCATATTGTTCTATATTTTAGTTGCAATAAGGTTGCTATTGTGTTGCTGCTGTCAGAGGTAAAATAACTGTGAAAGGTCTGTATCACCCAGTTTTTGAATTGAGAATTTGGATTTGAGAACTTGTCAAACTCTGTTTTAGCATAACAAGAAAGAGAAAGAGATGATTCCTTCAATGTAGCCTACGAATTCAAGGAATTATCTTAAGTAAAGTTCTCAATGTTATTGTACGTTCAACGATACCTAGTTGCCTTTTCAAAGGCGACACAGCAAAGCTACTTTGTGACATTTAACAGTGACCTTTTAGGCAAAAGTATTCAGTTGCTGACTTTTTTATAATTTTATTAGGTAGGTACCTTTATCGATTCGATGTGTGTTATAGCCCAGTCAATAATAACATCAAAATCTCAAACGCGTATGTAACTAGGATTGTTTTATATGTTGTTAGGTCTTCTGAGAGTAGTATATAACCACGTTTGCAACACTGCAAACCTTGTGCTACTCCCACGGTGCTCAAAAAAAAAGCGAAATTCTGGCACTCGTTTCAGTTTTTTTTGAAAAATATACCTTAATGACGCGTTTTTAAGAATCTTTGATTTATATTTTGGTAAAGCAAACTAAATTTGATATAAATTGAGCCTAATTTAAGCACTCTAGGTCTATTAGTTGCGAAGATACAGCTAGTCAAAGATGGGCACTTTTTTCCAAGAAGTGAAAAATTATCGTCATTTGCCAAGACACGTACCGGCTGAACTAATAGTAGAAAAGTTATCAACTAAGAATTTGTATAGAATTAAATTAGCTTTAAGTTAATTCTAAAGTGGTGTCTCTAGGCTTCATAGTTTTTCAAAAATAAAAAAGATTCTAAAATGTCGGATTACATGCGCTTTTGGTATGTTTGAATTTTTTTATGTTGATTATGACTGGGCTATTAAATGGATAAACAAGTAAAATTTCTTGAACAAAACGTTTTTAATAAACTTCTTTTACATAGTTTAGTGCAAAACTGTAACAAAACAGAACATGATCTGTCACACGGCAATAAAAAAAATATTACCACAGATTAAAATATTTATGTCAGTTGCCAGTGAGTATAAACCGTGGCACTTGTAAACTTGCTATATAATAATACACACTTACGGTGTTATTACAAAACGAGGTTTTTCTTCGTCATGGTTTAAACCATCGAGCCAGTTTTTGTAATATGAACCTAGCTTTGATAGAAATACAGTTCTTTATACAAAACTGACAACTTAGTCCGGTACCAAGTTGTCAGTTTTGTAAAACTGACATCTTAACGTGTCAGAATAAAGCTCAAAATTCAAAAAAGGGTCCATGGTTTAAGCCTGGGTTTGAAGATGAACCTTGTTTTGTAATAAGACGGTTAAAGTTTACACATGATTGTGGTACAATATCTAAAAAAAAATGTAAAAGCTCTTAAGGCTTTTAGGAGGAAAAACAAAATTGAGTTAAAACAAGCGTTGCAAGGGTGGAGAAGTCATTTGATGATTTCCCATCCACAAAAAAGAAAAAGAAAAAAAAAAAAAAAAAAAAAAAAAGGGGGACTCAAAACTGCTTTTTACTATAACGACCAATGTTGGAAAAAATGCATTAGGCTTACACCTGGTGCTGTTTTTGCAAAAGTTTTGAAGAGGTTTACATGGTTGAAAAGACATCATGATACAGACCTTTACCAAGGATTAGTACATGATTTTAAACCCACCAGCCAGAGTTGAATTTTTTCGTCTGTTAATAAAATTTTATGTATTTAGCTAATTGATAGACAGAAAAGTTTCAAAATTCATTATTTACTTATGGACTAACATAGTATTAAGTACTACTAACACCTTTTTGTGAACCAAAATTAAATAGTTGTATAATAATAAATACAGAGTCAAACAAAATTAGTTAGCCAAACCCCACGGACGTGTTTGGTATCGGTACCTAAACATGATAAAACGTATAAATTTGAACGACTCCAAAATATTGGGGGTTGGGTGTTTTATTTTTATATTATTTTTTGGGGGGGTAGTTAAGGTTTCTTAAAAAAATATGTTTGGACCCTTGTAAAAGGCGCGTCTTTATCGCCATTTACCAGATACAGTTATCAACCAAAATTCAAACATAATGAGGCCCCTCGAATGAAAGGGGTCGCTATCAAGATTAAAATATATCATTCACAGCTGCGCTTCCTGCTATTAGGGTAGATAAGTGTTTATGAAATAATTCTGGCAGGCGGCTAGCGGCCTTTGAGGGAAGTTGAGCGTGGTGATAGCAATAGTGGAGCGACAAGCAAGAATTAACACTTCACGTAGAAATTTGGATTGTTTCTGTTTCCGTATTCTGTTATTTTTGAATTGTTTTTGTTGGGCTGTCCTGCTACCGCTCTCACTCTACTGTCACTCAACAATGTCACAGGTACAGGCAAGTGCACATTACGATTTTGCGACATTCTCACATAAGTACAGTCACGAGCATCACCTTATGTTTGCTGTCTTCTTGAGAACAGAACGCAATCTCATCTCAGCGACAATTAATATGAAAAATTTTACAAAAAATTATGTAAATTAGATTAATTTGAGGAAAATTTGACAGATTGAAACTGAGATTAGAATGCGAACGTTCTTAAAAATTGCCCCTTTGATGATATTCAATGAATCACGAATTCTAATATTATTGCCGATCTATCAATAGCAAGGTAATATGTTGGCAATCCATTAATGGCAGATTCCTATAGTTTATGGACCTTTATTGGTTAAAATTCAGACACTTGTATCTTTACCAATAGTTAAGCAAATACTTCATAGTATTGCCTAGTGGACCTTCCCATATGGAAGTAGCTATCACAGGTACAATTAGCTTACAAATCTATTTATATGCCCAGTTTGGCATTAAAAATGCTACCATTGCTATTCAAAGCGATTCTTTTTTGTTTACAGGAACCGAGCATAAGGGGATGTAGTGTTAGCAATTAGATAATAATTAAAAAAAAATATTTCATATTAGTTTTAGAAGTGAAATTTTTTTTTATTATTACTCTGAAATGGTTGACATTTGCATAGGGGGTCATTGGTTGCAAATTACCTCTCCTACATCCCCATAATGAATTGCCGACGTATTACCAATAAACCCTGTGTTTATGCTCGTGAATTTACAATGTACAGACAACAGCACATCAGGTGCCAAACTGTCAAATTTCTCCAAATTATTTTAAACCTTAAAATATTGATGGTTATTTTCAAAACCGAAAGAGAAAATTCGACAGTTTGTAGTAAATTGACCTGCTGCTGTGTGTACATAAACGATTTCTATAAAGATTTTGGAAAAGGGTCATAATCTTAATCCTTTGACTATACTTATAATAACTTTATACCAGCCGAGCTCGTGTTTGATCACTGTCTCAACTAATGATAAGAAACTATGAATTAATATTATTAATAATATCTCTATCAAATAATAGTTTTGCGAAATTACACCGTTATTTGACGTCGGCCCATATTATGTGTTAACATAATACACTGGGTTCAAAGTGACAGTTACATAAGGGTTAATGGGCGTTTCAAATAACTCAATTTTGGTAATAATTATTAGGGTTAAATTTGTTAAGATGTATTATTTAATAGTTGCTTCATTACTTTACTTTATGGTCTAGTGATGCGTGAATATTCGTAATTGTGATTGGTATTCATATTAAATATCTGCGTTACGGTATCTAGCTTTAATTAATGCAAATTAAAGCAAATATTAAATTATCTCTTTATTGAAAGTCAACCTAGACTACAAAGGGCCGTACCTTAATGAAACCGTGCCGTTTATAAAGGGCCTTTGCACGCGGCACGGTTTCATTACGGTACAGCGTATAAACCGCGTCGTAGAAAAAACGTGTGAGCTTGTACATGACACGGCAAACAACCGGACGTGACAACGGTTAGGTACGGCTCAGTTGTGTTTTTTCTGTAGCGAGCTGCAGACGTGTGCCATGAATCCATATAACAAAAAGTTGATAACATGACTGTATAGAAAGCTCAAAAAATCGGCCAAGTGCGTGTCGGATCACGCACAATGAAGGGTTTCGTAGTTGGGATGAATTTATCCCAAGAACAAACGTGTATTAGTACAGTATTTACATATTAAATAAACTAACAGATTTAAAATAATAATATGTACATGGTATATAAAAAAGGAGGGGAAAGGATCATAAGGCATCAAAAATTTCGTCCGCATCGCTGTCAACAGGAAAAGTGCTCAAAAGGCTGGCAGCATTGCCACGTTGTATGGCAATGCTGATTCTTTGGCCAAAAAATAGGCCAGCCCTCTGGTCACGTGAGGAGTGGACCAACCGTTTAGCGATGTCTTGAAAAACCAAGTGTGCACTCGCACCCCATGGCCCTAGTGTTTCAACCCCAAACGGCTCGAAAATATAACTCCCAAAAACATTTGAATATTTTCGCCGTTTGAGGTTTTCCGCACCTGCAGCAGCCGCACCAGCACAGCCCACAGTACTAGGAAGGTGGGATGGCGCAAGGGTATCGACACATGTTGCATCCCATACCAAAGGCCGACCTAACTTCCAAGGCATTATGGTCATTCCGTCAGGTCTTTTTCCATCGTCGCGTGCCAAGCCATAGAGTTCTAAAACAGCTGGCACCCCGGCGGTGACAAGAGCACGACGGATGATGTCATTAATGCTAGCGTGCCGTGCTATCCGGCTTGCACTCTTACTGCAACATAGGCCATGGTGTCCGAGGCAGTCAACAGCTTCACTACACTGGCAGCGATGCTGAGCCCCGCAAGGAGCGCCCAGACGTAGACAAGTAGCGAGCCGGAAAGTGGTGTGTGTAGTGCTTGAAGCCAGAGGCCCGACTCCCACTCACCCACAGCCAGCAAGCGGGCACGCTCAGCAGTATTGGAGGACGTATTGATAAGATTATTCCGTACCAACCAACAAAAACAACAACAAAAAAAGCAACATTTCTTACAAAATATTAATATCTCATATAATAATTGAATGAAAATAAATGTTATAACTGAATACAAAAAGTTAGATAGTAAAAAAAAGAAGCATAATACTTAACAATATCTTAACAAACCAAAATATAGGAAAATTAACTGTTACTAAAAACATACTTTTAGGAACAGCCTGTATCAATCGAAATCACATTCCTCCACCACTTTTTGTTTTAAAGACGGTCAGATCGGTTACCGATGTTCGCTCGTTTGTTAGTATTAGATAAATGTTTCACTTAATACCCTCATTTTTATTTTAGTTGTTGTTTCATTTTAACTATGATTATAAGTTGGTTTTAGTTATCTAAATTATATGGTCGATGATTTTGGTGCACGGTAAAACTCTAATGAGTTTATGTTTGCGCCAACATAAAGATGTATAAGATGTAAGTACTACTGAATAAATAAATAAATAATAATAACCTGCAGAGCGGCTCATCCCACTGTCTCTGGGAAGATGGGTTTACGGGCCGATCTGTATCCGGGCAAGCCGCTTTCCAGGCGTTCACCGCATTGGTCAAGCACAGCACTTCAGAGTCAACCAGGCAGGGGGCTAAAATTTTCCCGGTCAACTTTTCAGTGCTGTGGACAGAGGACAGGAACGCCGGTAAGCTAATACTGTTAATTTTGCGGACGCCGAGGCCACCAAAACGGATGGGTAGTGTGGCTTGAAGCCACGCTCGATCGTCCAAGGCCACATTTAAAATGGATGTTAGTGTGCTGCGAATAATTTGGTCAATTTCATCCAACAGATGTAGTTGCTTCCATAAATGGGAAGAACGTAGAAAATAAATAAAATTTGGGCCAAAACAACAGTATCTAATCAGGGTGAACGCCGAATGTAAATTAATTTTGGAGAGTCTATCCGAAATTTCGTTGAAGTTTTTGATTGTTTCTTCGACGAAAGGAGAAAAGCTGCCTAGCTGAAGTGAACTTTTTTCTAAAACTTTGATTTGCTATTGCATTGCATTAAATTTTTCTAGGGTCAATTGTCTGTCGGTAATGTCAGAAAGATAAATTTCACATTTTGAGTGGTTAAGGTCCAGGCCAATAGATTTAAATTCTTGTTTGAGGAGTTGTAAGTCTTTCAAAACGGTGTCTACATCACCTCCTAGCGTTCCATCATCTAAATACCACACGTTAAATTTTGAATTTAGTTTCTGAATAATTGGATAAATAGCTAAGCTGAAAATGACTGGCCCGAGAGAGTCACCTTGTTGGCATCCTACTGCAGATTCCAAAACATTGTCTTTGTATAATATTAGGTCTTTACCTATGAAATTGTCGTTCTGCAGTACTGGCCATTTCAAATCAAAATAATTTTTCTTTGACTAAGAATTCTAATTTCAAATTAATTTTATTTTAAAAACATGGATTTTTTTTTTTCTAAAAGTAGTCATTTGTTTATTGATTAGTGTTACATTTTCATCGCATTTCAATCTTTTTCGTCATCATGGATACATTAAAAATTCGAGTAATTATGGAATATGAGTACCGTCGTGGCAGCAACGCGGCACAAGCGGCACGCAACATCAACGACGTTTACGGAGCTAACACTACAAACCAACGCACCACTTGTTATTGGTTTGCTCGCTTCCGTTCTGGAAATTTCGACCTGAAAAATGAACCTCGCGGTCGTCCGAAGACTTTGGTCGACAATGACGAATTAAAGGCGATCGTGGAAGCTGATGATACACAATCTACGGCTGAATTAGCAGCAGCTTTCGACGTTAGCGTCAAAACACCATTGGTCCATTTGCGTCAAATTGGCAAGGTAAAAAACCTTGACAAATGGGTGCCCCACGAACTCAATGATCGCCAGCGCAAAGAATGCGTCGAGACGTGCCTTGCACTGCTCAACAGATACACAAATGAAGGAATTTTGAACCGCATTGTTACCTGCGATGAAAAATGGATTCTGTTTGATAACCGCAAGCGCTCAGCAAGTTGGTTGGATCCTGGTTCAGCACCTAAACAATGCCCTAAACGAAAACTTACCCCTAGAAAAGTGATGGTCACTGTTTGGTTGTCTAGCGCCGGTGTGATTCATCACAGCTTCTTACCAAACGGGGTGAGCATTACTTCAGATGTGTATTGTGAAGAACTGAACACAGTGATGGAGAAGCTGGCACATCTCCAACCAGCATTGGTCAATCGCTCGTCTCCGCTGCTCCTGCACGACAACGCGCGACCTCATACTGCACAGCAGACGGTCTCCAAGTTGCAAGAACTGGGGTTGGAAGCTCTCCATCATCCGCCCTACTCACCAGACCTTGCGCCTACAGACTACTACTTTTTCCAGAATTTGGATAACTTCTTGGCGGGAAAAAAATTCAATACCCGAGAGGCAGTACAAAATGCCTTTGAAGAATTTGTTGCCTCCCGTCCAGCTGATTTCTTTAAGAAGGGCATCAATAAACTGCCACTGCGTTGGCAAAGATGCATTGATTGCATGGGTGATTACTTCGATTAATACAAATAAAAAATGCATGAAAAAAAATTAGTTTAAATTTTTTCATACAAAACGGCAATTTCATACGTAAAGACCTATTAATTTGGAAGGGTAACATTGCCACATAAAACCATAAATTTCGGGTAAAAGAAGAAAAAACTAAACACTGTAGTTAAAAACAAGTTCTCTCATACATTCCAACTGCAAAAATGTAAGTTGGTTGACTATTACTCGAAAACTTGAAAAGCGTACTTAGATGTGATAGTTTTCCTTTTAACTCTGTTATAATATACTACTACCGTGAATTTTTTCACCCATCCAAAACTAACCGTTTAGCTGGCGGGAGGGGGGGACACTTGACTCTAACAAAAACTAGCACTTTAAAGCTTAATATTTCGAAACGAATCCCTAAATCAAAAAATTGTTTTCACAAACCCGCAAAAGACCCATCCAACAATTTTCCCACACCATGAGGTAGACGAGAAAAAATAAAAGTAGACCATGCCTACATACGGCGAATAAATCGTAGTTTTTCACGGCACGAAAAATGTGTGTGTACAAAGGCCCTTTTTCGTCTTAAAACCAATCATCCGACAAATAAAAACTTTTAGTAAGTTTATACGTTTTTTAATGTTCTTTATCTCCATTTATGTGCTCTAAGATGCTGGTCTATTAGGTAACTTAATGAGACTAGATCCCATACTATAAACTGCCCTGCAGGGCACACGGCAGGTCAACTTGCCAGTAATATTATTGCAACACACTTTGACACTTTGGCCCAAGTAATGAAATTAAACCAACAACTAAAAAAGAAAAAGAATAAAATTAAAAATAAGAAAGTAAAAAAGAGAGAAAAAAAGAAATAAATAATAAGGAGAGAGAGTATTAAGAACAAAATCATTAAAATAAAAAAAGAATGTATGGTGGAGAATAATAATAAAAAAAAACTAACTAAAATAAATAACTACTAACTACCATATAAAAGAAGAATGGGCACCGAACTATGGGTTACTGCCCTGAAGTCCAATAGCCATCTTACTACTATTATAAATGCGAAAGTTTGGATGGATGGATGGATGTATGTCACTCAATCACGCCAGAAAGGCTGAACGGATAGATAGATTATAGTCTGGAATAGCACATAGGCTACATTTTATCCCGGAAAAATGTACGGTTCCCATGGGATAGTTTTCGACTCCACGCGGGCGAAGCCGCTGGCAAAAGCTAGTAAGGTATATACTAAAGAAAAGAGCTTTTCAAGGAGAACCTTTGCAACGAACACGACTTTTGTTGTTAGTCAGATCGGAGTTAGTTTCGATGCTGTAAGTATACACATCGCATTCATTTAGTTTTTAACCGACTTCAAAAACGAAGGTTCTGTATTTGACCCGTATGTATGTATGTATGTATGTTTGTTTGTCCACGATTTTCTCAAAAACAAATGAACCAATTTTGATGATTGATTCACTATCGTAATCTACATATTGTCAGGAAAGTTTTAGTATATGTAATACATTAAGTAATGATTCTTATGTACGAAGTTGAATGCATAAATATACTGTATCTCCGACATTTCTAAGCAGATTTTGTGATGATTCTTCTTTTCGTTCGTCTTGGGCTCATGTAATTGTCCCAATAGCATATTCAGCTACAAATCGAAAAATAAATTTACTATAAAAAAAAAACAAGTTTTTACTTTCTTTAAAGTAAATTTATTACTCACATAATAGCAGTCTGTAAAAACTTAAATCACCTTTAAATCACCAAACCGGAAAACACAAGGCACCCAACTTACTACAAAAATAACCACTTAATTTTCCGCAAAACGCAATTCACTCGGGAAAAATGAATCACTTATGTAGTAAAAGGCGTTGGCCTAACAAACCATCCCCTCCTAATGGGCTACGGTTAATGTGTTCCTTGGTCTTGGTCTTGGTCTTGGAGAATATGAGATATATAGTTTTTAAAAAATAAAACGCGGAGGGAAATAATTGTAGAGAAACTGTAATTATTATAAACAAATTTTAATTATAAGACCAGCCTATTATTGTGCAACTGCAGGGCAAAAGTCTCTTCTCATACAGAGAAGGCATTGATTACCACGCTTGCTTCATATTCATTCAAAATTATTACTATTAAAAAAAAAAAAAAAAAATTGTTTTTTCTTTATACATTATTATTTATTTTTATTATTATTATTATTATTTAAATTGTCTTTGACATATCTCGGGAACTTGGGGTCCCGGACCTTTGGAAGGCGTACGAGGAGCCGAAGCCAACTCGCAGAGGCCTCTTAGACAATTTTAAATGAAAAGAAGGCACCAGCCGACGATTATCCCTTATTTATATTATCCCTTATTATTATTATTATTATTTCTTGTCTTTGGCTTATCTCGGGACCCTGGGGTCCCGGGCCTTTGGAAGGCGTACGAGGGGCCGAAGCCAACTCGCAGAGGCCCCTTAGACAATTTCAAATGACGAGGAGGCACCAGCCGACGATTATCCCTGTATGCACTATGCAAGTGCACCCAAGGACAACCCCCGGTTGGTGCAGGACTATTGCAGAACATGGAAACAAAACACAGGCCTATGGGTTTGGGTGGCTACATGGATTGGGTACCTTGAACTATGGAAGAACTATGTCCCCTGCCTGACCAATGTTATATAATATACACAGATAAATTGGCAGGGGGTGACTTGCACACACAATAATGGGCCCCCGGAAACGGTCGCTAGCACATAGTGACGTAGCGACAAGGGGCAACATGTCCTGAGGTGCTTGAGGAGTGGAGAGGTATTCCACGGCTCTCAGAACAATCCCAGAGCCCGGAAGATGGTCAAGATCCCTACAAGCACTTACTGGAATACTTCCTTCCTCCGAGCACGTTTGCTCTTGCGAATCTCCACTCAAGCCGGCCAATAAAGGCAAGAATGAGGTGGGAGCTCTGTTCCCGTCAGTGCTCACTCCAGCCGGCCAATAAAGGCAAGCCAGAGGTGAAGAACAAGACTTCTCCCGGGAAATAGGGTCCGTGGGGTCGCTACTGCCCAACAGCTCGCCACATACTGCCCTGCGGGTTCACGTATCTCTCTTGGTCTGGCTCCTCACCCTAGACCTGTTTCGGCAAAGTAAACTCCATCGGCACAGACCCAGAGTTCGGAGCGCGCAAGCCCCACCACGACGTCAACGTAGAGATACGGCGGTGGGGTTATTATTATTATTATATTCATGTTCATTTATTTGCGTTCCACAAGGTAAATTAAGATGTTAACAAATGGCTTAGAGCTAAGAGCCGTTGTAGACCCTGTCAGGGCACAGCAACAATTATTGTATGATACATAGCTATTTCATAAAGCAAGCTGCTATATTATTAACTAGTTTCTGTCCGCGACTTCGTCCGCGTGAAATTTCTTGTTTCCCCGACCCACCCCGTCGCATTCGTCACCATGCTATTACTTCGTTATTGCTTAGCGTTCTATCTTAGACTGGAAACCGACCCCAACATAGTTGGGAAAAGGCTAGGCAGATTGATTGAGTACATTGCGATATCATATCATATCATAGGATACAGGATACAGCATCATATCACAATTTATCAACCAACAACATAGCAATGCATTATTACGGTAACGTATTACATGAAATTTTACGCGAATAATATCGTAATGTTGCTTTACAGTTTAAGTTTGTGCCTTTAATTTATGGTAAATTTAATTTAAATAATAACAATATTTCTGTGGAAGTTTTAATATAATAGTCAATTAATCTGCCTAGCCTTTTCCCAGCTATGTTGGGGTCGGCTTCCAGTCCAACCGGATGTAGCTGAATATCATTATTTTACATGGAGCGACTGCCTATCTGACCTCCACAACCCAGTAAGTGGGTAATACGATACCCCTTGGTAAGACTGCTTGTCAGACTTTCGGGCTTCTGACGACCCGTAACGACTGTCAAAGATCCACGAATGACAGCCGGGACCAACGGCTGAACGTGCTTTCCGAGGCACGGAGGAGTCTCGGTATGTAAAGATGGTCACCCATCCACTGACCAACCCCGGCAAGCGTAGCTTAGCCTGATGGATCGACCCGTGCGGCTGTTATTACTTAGCCACGAGCTCCTCTTAAGTTAATTAAAGTAGTTTTAATATATAGTATAGTATACAATTGATTTGTAAAAATCACCTTTGTACTGGTATTTAAACAATCCCGCTATGTAGTCAATGAGATATTCACGAAAAACTGTTTTTTATTTTTCCTGTAAAATTTAGTTTTTACGATTACCATTTTATTCGTCGGGGACGGCGATGTGTTACATTGTTTAAGTAAATAAATATGTTTAAATTGTTAATAAAAAGTAAAAGTGGAGGTAAATAATATCAATTTAATTGGTACAGACCGACCGCGGCGAGCGTGATTTTTCAGTAATTGGGTTTTAGTTTTTGAACTAAGTTTTTATTACTATTAATTACTAATTTAGTTACTTGAGTTTGAATCTACTTACATAATTAAGCTGTAGTTACATTCAATGTTACAGAGAAAACCACGACACCACCAATCAAGAACGTTATATTGACACATTGTAAACTATTACTATTTGGTCGAATAGTTTCTAGACTGCAATTGGTATATAAATCCTTTGATGCATTGCTGCAAGATCCTGCTATCCTCTATTGGTTTCGATTTAACTAATGGATATTTAAGTGTATCAAAGTTAGGCGATTTGATACTTACCTACTGTTTTTTTCGGTTAACCGTTTCAATGGTTTGAGCTAAAAACAAGCCCTTGACAATTACCCTCTAAGGTAACTTAAACACGATGCTGACTTTCAGATCTTTTGCTTCCAGAATTTTATTTTTTAGTTGTCTACCTTTATATTCTACAGTGAGGCCCTTTCCTGATTTGTCGGTGAGGCAGCAGTGCGGTATAGCTCTTTATACCGAATCGATAATGCACTGCTTTCATTTACAGACCTAAGGTTATGTTTTTGGCATAATTTGTGCAGTGTCGCTTAAATACTGGCGAGAAAATGTCGTCTTCGAGTGATCAAGATGTTGTGGCGTGTTATATTTATCTCCGTTTAAAAAAAAAATGAAAGCGCTATTGGAGACATCCACGTACATTTATTAATTGTCGACTCATTGTTGCAGGATGATAATCATTTTTATCCATGTATATGTTTTGTCAAAGCAAACGTATGAAGAGCTTTAAAATCTTGTTGGTCCAGCAATAACAATTTTCAAATAAGGCCCTTTTCTGATTAGTCGGTGCAGCAACGGTGCGACATCAGCACGCTTGGATATCGAAAACACACCGCGCCGCTTCCTCTTTCGCAAATGTCTGAAGAAAATTATGCAAAGCTGCCATCGTGAAATAATGTCGACTTCGAGTTCGAGCGATGAAGATGCTTTAATTTGTTACATTTATACTTGTTTACGTAAAAAAAGAATGCGTTAACGGGGGGTTATCCGAATTTTCCTGTTTTCAGAATCAATTTGAAATGGTCAAATTAGTGTATTAAGGTCCTGAAAAAAATATATGCCATAGCTACATCCTTGCTTTAGGGAAATTAACGGTTCAAAACACGATAAATTGTAATTTCCTCGATAAAAAAAAAATCCGAAACATAGTCGATTTCAAAACCATTTTCCGTTTCATTTCCTAATTACAGCATAAAATGTTATGAAAATTGCATGTATCATGAGGTAATCGTATTTCGGAGGGAATTTAACGGTTGGAATTTTGAGTTTAATAGATTTTTTTTAAATAAACTCAAAATTAGTAAATTTGGCTAAATCCGCTCGCGGTCAGAGTCCTGCGGGACGTCATCGAGGTTGGACCTGTGTCAAAATTTTTAAAAATTCGCTCTCCCTGCTGTTGTTCAAAAAAATTCAAACAAACGACGAACACATTAGATATGAAATTGCGACAGCTCAGAAAAAATATCTCGTAATTATATTATAGTTTTAATTCATAATATCGTTTTCGAAAATGTGATTATTTATATGTGGTATGATGACGTTTAATTGTCATCTTACGATAGTGTTAAGACACATTGCAAATTATTATCGATAAAATTATAGTCAAGCGCGAGTAGTTTATAATTTTTTATCGTGGTCCTTTGTGAAGAAGTTTTAAAACACATTTTTCTAAGATTTTTCATCAGATTCATCCACATTAGTATTTTCAATCTCCATCGAACTGTCTTCACTACTAGTCTACTACCATATCCTACATAAATTACACATAATATAAATACAATGTGTCCGGTTGTCGGTTGGATACTAATAATAATCAACTTTCAAGAGTGAAAGTTGATTATTATTATTTTTTTCTAATTTTCACTGTTGTTGCCAGAGGGCAACAACAGTGAAAATTAGAAAAAAATAAAAATGTGCGGTTGGGGACCACCGTCAGGAATGAAGTTCCTTATAACGTTTGATTTAAAACACAAACACAAAATTTTCACATCCGCCATCTTGAATTTTCATTTTGACTTCACTACCGGCTTTGGCTCCCTCGAAAACCATAAAAACGACACCCCATGATCAGTTTTGAGTACAAAAAGTCACAGTATACGATAAAATATCGTGTTCTATACATTCGAAAAATAGCGCCTTGTGAACGTAGCCATGGTTAGGCGGTAACCGTATCACTCAGTGCCCATGATCTAAAGCAAGTTCGTCGATGACGTATCCTATTGTTGGTTTGTAACTTTTATCATATTGATTCTTGCACTTTTGTTTAGGTAAATAGTCCTATGGGACGGCAATCCCACATGAGCGGGGCCGGTTAGACAATATACTAAATTCATTTTGATGTCTTAGAATAGTAGATTCGATAAATTATAGCTGTAGCAGTAGGTACATCCCTTGATAATAAAGTACGGCAATTGTTCCTTCATATGTAGTTGTCAATAATTACTGATCTTCATGAGCAGTGGTCAACATCAAAAACAAAAGAATATGTTTGCAGCATAAGCAAAACAGTACGACCATTTTTAGCCCATTGTAAAATTTTTTTTTTTTTATTCAGTCACTAAATATAAAAAATATAGGGGATGCAAGTTAGACACACAATATACTAAAACAACAGCCACATTTTATAAAACTTTCCTTTACAGTACGTTTGTAGTTGTGGTCTCTCTCAGCAGCCAAAATACACAGAGAGTTAGGACTGGTGACGCGGGAGCAAGCGACCGACGACGAAGCAGCTTGTCCTGAGGTCGAAACGCGCAGCCTTCAGTAGCAATTTCCCACTGCTTGCGAAGTTTTTCGTTTTTAGTGGATAAATAAACAATTGCCTGTTCGTGTCGTTCCTGCACAGGAACAACACGAACAGGAACACCACGAACAGGTGTAATACCTAATGGCATAACACGAATACACTGAGTGATTCTTACAGATTATTTATAACGAACCCGGCTATCGCTAAAAAATATAACAGTAGATTGTACACACGGGATTTCTCATTAACTGTCAGCTAACCATTGATATTTATTTTTATTATAAATATAGATGGTATAAGAGGCCTAAACTTCATGTTTTCTGTGTACGTTATGCGAACTATCAAATAACAGTAGGTATATAACAAAATATAAAAAAAAAGAATCGAAAAAAATATAACAGTTGAGAATCAAACTTTTAACCACGGGTTTGCAAAGCAGTCGTCGAACCGTGAAGCTATTTGGTTTGATGAAAGTTTACTAAAATAGCCGTTTAAAGGTTCAATCTGTAACTATCTGCTATATTCGTTTCCTACTCAGCCCAATGAAGTAATGGAATAATTCGCTTTTACATTGTGTTTTAATGTCACTTACATCGTCGTAGACAACGACCGATACCGATTATCAGCATTCTCCTGCCCTTATCCCAATTTTTTTTGGGGTCGATGCAACTTGTTTTTATCTTTCATACTTCTCTATTAGTCGTCATCTCGATAATCACTCCCTTTCTAGCCACATCATCTTTCACACAGATCATCCATCGTTTCTTTGGTATTCCCTTACTCGTATAGTCATCCAGATTCATAATCAAAACATTCCAGACGACATTTTCTTCATTTCTCCGCATCACATGCCCATACCATGATAACCGATTTCTACACACACCGATACCGATATCGGCACGATATCTACCGGCGAAGACAGTGCGGGGTGAGAGTAGCGGGCATTCTTTCAATTGAGAAAACTTTTTCAAACTGCCGCCGACTTAGTAGTGTGGTTGTTTGTCGTGTCGCGATGGTCATCGATATTCACCAATATCATGGGGCTGATAATAATTGTACCTATTGTTATCGAATCGTGTTGGTACAGTTATCTGATAATGTGAAAACAATACGACATTTTATGTAATAATCTTAGTTCACTCCACCGTAGACACCATAACATGTAAACCTAAGGAAAAAAAATCGACCTAAGAAAAACTAATTAAGTAGATCAACTGCAAATATTTTACACTGTAGCATAGATTTTCCGCGAAATCGTCGGCGGTGCGTCGTAAATAAACACGTCGCGCTACATTTGGGGGAGGCGGAGGTAGCGTTTCAAAGGCCTACAGGCCCGAACAACCTAGCCTTAATGGCGTCATCCTTATATAAACAAAAATAACAACAAAAATATCGTGTATTTGTTGCGCCTAAAGAACTTTTGCAAGATGAAATATTTTTATCCATGAAAAAATGAAAAAAGAACAGAATAAAAAAAGAAAAATATCGAGTGCTTTTGAACACTACAATTCGGGATACTTTTCAACTTCCAGTACTAATGCAATATTAAAGTCCGCCATTTTGGTGCGTCCAACGCCCCGGACGGCTACTGGACATGCATGCAGAGCCGCGGTAAACCGAATCTGTACCGCGCCGCTGCCGTGCTAACCGCACCAATCAGAATGCTCCATAGAAATACAGGCGCTAGGTAAGCTTTCCATACCGCATACACCGAGCGTGCTGATGTCGCACCGCTGCTGCACCGACTAATCAGAAAAGGGCCTAAAAATGCATGTCGTGTCTCTGTAAACACCGAACGGTCACTGGATGTTTCTACCGAGATGCGGTAATCCGAAATAATCCCGCGCATACCAAGCCAATCAGGAAACGCTTGCTCATTGAAATATAAGGTCCCATTAAAATAGATAGACAAACTTTTATAAATAATTCAGACCACCAAAATAATGTCAGTGGTAAAAAAAATAATAATAAGAAAAACGCATTAGATACTTAGAAGAAAAAAACTCTGCTAACGAAAGTACATTAAAAATGTTGATTACCCAATGCATAAACACATCCATGTCTTTGTTATCTCATAATTCTGATACTACAAATGTGCAGGCGCACGTGACCACGTCCGACGTCGCCGGCCGCGCACACCGCGTTTTTTTTTTATTATTTTTAAGTAAAATTAAAATCACTTTAATCAGTGTTTTTTTTTTGGCTTGGATTTGTTTGTTTAGACATACTGAAACGCTGTGTTATTTGCCCATCTATTTTAATGGGACCTTATTCTCGAATATGCGCTCGGTGAACTATTGGTACCGGGTATATACTGAGTATGCTGTTCCCGCACCGATGACGCACCGACAAATCAGAAAATGGCCTAAATGTAATAATGTAAACAATAAACAATTAGTCTATTAATAGACTGCTAAGGTTAACCATAATAGACGGATTCCAGATGCCAGGTTACGTTTTTAATAATAATCCATTTTTTTTACGTTTTTTATGAGAATTCAGGAAGTTACAGAATTTTCCATGACACAATAACCTTCGCAAAATCGCGATAATCTATCATCACTCCAATATCGGGCTAACAATTTAAACTTGCCACCCACGAAGCACTACTACTAGGTGTAATTGAGTACAGTGCGGGGATTAATTGAAGCAGAAATGTATCAAGAGTGCAGAGCCGGTGCGCAAAGCTACGCAGGCGCGTTGCGTACCCCACATCGCAGTGGCAGCCCTAGTGACGCCGCGAACACTCGTAGTCTCGCACCACTCACAACCTTCGCGATACGAACACGTTAAAAAGTGCACGTTGAGTTACAACCCTATTTTTAAAAAGTTCGTGTGTGAAGTGATTCTTTTTCTTAATCGGAACCAGCAGTGTTCTGTTTTCAAAGTGCTGTCAAATTAGTGTTGACTTAAATAGTGTGAAACTTTTTTTAGTTCCAAACTTTGTGACAGTTTTGTTTTAATTTCTATGCCAGTATTGTTTCGATAACGAGTTTTTTTTGTCGCCCGGAGAGTTTGGAAGGCTACTTAATTGGGTAAGATTTTCTCTTTTTATGTACTTAGTAGTTCCTTTTGTCGCAATAGCTAGATTCTTATCGATATAATTCGTATCTCGATTGGATCATGGACTGAAAGCGATTGTTGATTTTATTTCAAATCAAATTGCTCGCCCTAGAAGGTTTATCGTTTTTCCAATAATTACATTAAATCGTACAGTCGTTTTAGGCTAATATAGACGATATCGGTAGTTTATTGATATCGTTAACTTTACCTTCAATGTGAGTTCGTTCAGTTTTATCTGCAGGCAATAATGGTGTTTGTTCTAAAAGTGCAGTATTGTTAACTTTTACGTGTTGTAAAACAGGAGAAAAAGACTTTGTATGTGAGACGTGCATTTAAAGTTTTTAGATACAAGTAAATTCTTTAAAGACAAACTTTTAATACCTAAATACTCTACTATATAATACTCTAATAATCCTTTGAAAAATCAATGGAATTTCAATAAAATTATTACCGAATTAATATTGGATTTCATTATAAAAATAGAAAATCCACAATAAATTTTGCAACAATGCGCAAATCAGACATCATCATCATCTGCCTAGTCCTTTCCCGTGTATGTTGGGGTTGACTTCCAGTCTAACTGGATACAGCTGAATACCAGTATTTTACATGGAGCGACTGCCTATCTGACCTCCACAACCCAGTTACTGGGTAATACGATATCCCTTGGGAAGACTGGTTGTCAAACTATCGAGCTTCTGACGACCCGAAACGATCAAATATCCACAAATGACAACCGGGACCAATGGCTTAACGTGTTTTCCGAGGCACGGAGGGGTCTTGGAATGTAAAGTTGGTCACATATAAACCAACCTAATATAAAAATAACTTCCTCAACATTATTCTTCGTAATAAAAAGCCGATGAAAAAAAGTGCCTTCACGTCTTGATCTCCCCTGTGGTCCACGATGATTTATGTCAATTCACAAAGGACGCATATCACTCTGGCTACACAGTGAGACAAATTGACTTTTGGCGTAAACATAGTGTGTACTTTTTTACTCACGCAAAGGGAATTTATAAGGCAGTATGTAGGTAATGTATTGTGTGTAATATTTTACGAGAGTGCACATAAAAAGCGTAATGAAAAATTCGTTTATTTAACGCTTTGTGAACACTGTGCAGTGTAGGGTTTGGACAAGGGTTGTCCATTTTATAGTGATGTCGTTTTGTATATTTAATGTTTGTTCCCATTTCCTAGTCTTGTAAGATGCAGAGTTTTAAGTGGTCAGCGGAGGTACTGAATTTAAAGTCTAATGTAGACAAATACGACTGGGTCAGTGTAATTATCTTCAAGGTAATAACTGTAAGATGCAGAGTTTTAAGTGGTCAGCGGAGGTACTCAATTTAAAGTCTAATGTAGACAAATACGACTGGGTCAGTGTAATTATCTTCAAGGTAATAACTGTAAGATGCAGAGTTTTAAGTGGTCAGCGGAGGTACTCAATTTAAAGTCTAATGTAGACAAATACGACTGGGTCAGTGTAATTATCTTCAAGGTAATAATCCTGAGTAATATTATAAATGTAAAAGTGAGTTTGTTTGTTACTTTTTCACGCTAAAACGGCTTAACGGTTTTGGATGAAATTTGGCACATGGGTAGACCATGACCTGGTAAAGGACATACGCTACTTTTTACCCAGCATCGCAGACAAAGTCGCGGGCAACAGCTAGTAAAATATAATTTCTAAACGTCTTAAAAATTAAGTTTAATTTCTTAAGAAAAAAAAAAGCACAGGAAAATTGACGCTGTCCACAAACCTATTGAAAATTGACATGATGATAGTTAAATTACTGTTTATGTTTCTAAACATCCTACTAATATTATAAATGTGAAAGTTTGTATGTTTTAATGTTTGTTACTCAATCACGCAAAAACGACTGAACGAATTTCAATGAAATTTGGTATACAGATAGTTTAATAACCTGGATTAAGACATAGGATATTCATCCCGGTAGAAGGTTCCCGTGGGAAATTTTCCGACATACACGCGGGCGAAGCCGCTAGCAAAAGCTAGTTTTATTATAAAACCTTTGTTAAACCACACTATTCATTATTTAATAAATAACTTCGATCTTGTATATAATAGAAGTATCAATGCTTTCGGCTTTCAATGATTTTACGTCTTCCGCTTCGATGAATGTACTTTGGTGTTTATTCATAAAGTTTTCGTCTCAAGGATCGATACCACATACTTATACTGTTTTGTAAGCTATTAGGTACCTACAATACTTAAAAAAAATATAAGCTACGTTTGCCGCGTGTTTGTCCGTGGATCGGTAACATTCTTTACATACCGAGACTCCTCCGTGCCTCGGAGAGCACGTTATGCCGTTGGTCCAAGCTGTCATTCGTGGATCTTTAACAGTCGTTACGGGTCGTCAAAAGCCCGAAAGCCTGACAACCAGTCTTACCCAGGGGTATCGTAATACCTATAACTGGGTGGTGGAGGTCAGATAAGTCGCTCCATGTAAAATACTGGTATTCAGCTGCATCCGGTTAGACTGGATGCCGACCCCAACATAGTTGACGGATGATGACGTTAAATTAATGCAAGTCACAGTTTTTATTTTTTCACTTTCAGGTTTATATTATTTTATACCTGCTAACAACAAAATATCAAACTCAAACTCAAAGCATTTATTTCAAATAAACCAATTACAGGCACTTTTGAATTGTCAATGGGTCGGTCAGTTAGAAAGATGAAGCTAGTTGCCCATTCCAAAGCGTAGTAGATCCCTATGGAGAAGAACGGGCAAGAAACTCCACGGACACTCTTTTAAAACATAATATTTTTACAAAATATTGGTTACATCGTTCATGTTGAAAATATACATGTGAGAACAATGTAGAAAGACGTGCACGTTAAAAAGCGTCCGTAATAAAAAGATAAAAACTATAGGTAATATAATTTTATTTTAATTTTGCTGACATTGGTATAGATAAAACTAAACTCTTTCTGCGTCATACATATCATTTAGGTGAAGAACACGAGATAATCGCCATTCTCGTTGGAAATAAGCCAATAATTCACAATGAACTGGGGTGCTGTGTGGCTCAGCATAATATTAATCTCAATTCACACTTTGCTGTGGATTCTGTAAGCAGAATTTTGCGACAATTTTATAAGCACGAAAACATTAAAATTTCTGTATTAAGATATAGAAATTTTAATGTTTTCCGTGCTTACAAAATTGTCGCAAAAATAAAAATGTTCTACAAAATATAGTGATTTTTTTATAAATGCTATTACTGCCCGTTTTGACTTACCTTTCCAAAACCATTGAATTAGGTCAGACATAGGTAAAGGTACTAACAAAATACCTATTAACATAATGTTTTATTACAATTTGTTATTAACACACTAACATTTTGTGATTTTGTGCTGTGAATATTATAAGTACCTAACCTAAATATATTCTATGGAGTTTTTCTGAAATAAATATTTGTTTATTGTTTCGTTTATTTCATTGTATTTAACATAATTTACTTACTAACATTATTATATTTGCATAAAAAATTAAAAATATTTAAAAATATTAGCCCAGCGGCATAAGGAACAGGGTCCAAGCTGTGGGTGGTCAGGGCTCTAGAGAGAGGACGCTCCTCGCTATGCGTGCCGTGTCCAGGAGTAGGTACTGCTTATTGTTATAATTATAATCAGCTTAAGGCGAAGATTCCTTGGAAACGGTCAAAAAGGTGGTTTTTTAAAGCAGTGTATATTATAAACCGTAAATAATTTTTACAAATAAAAAAAATATGTAATTTTCAAGTCCTTTTCCCATACAGTGATGGTACTCAAAACATAATTAAACATACTTTAATGCACCAAAAAAATCTTCAAACAAACCTCTTAATAATCTTTAAAAGCAGTTTATCCCTTCATTAACAATTATAATTTAAAATATACCATACAATTTGAAATACCAAACTGCATCCAGTGATGGATTATTTATTGTTAAATAGTTAATTTCTAATTTTATACGATTTTATTTGCACTTTTACGACATAATTCTGGTGCGCGTGAGAGTCTTCATCTCGCGCGTCAAACTAGACAGCTATAACGCCATTTCACTTACAGTAACAAGATAAACCACGCTTGGATGTAGACCCTTATTAATGTATCTGCAGAACAGGGTCCTGCCAATGACCACTATATTTATTAAACGAAGTAGCACCATGTCTCAATAAAAAACGCTGTTAATAGAAAACAGAGGAGATCGCTATTTGTCTATTTTCATAGTCCTTCACTTGTTTTTAACTACACACCCACATACGTATAGACTTGAGGATAATCTTGTATTTTTCTACATGGTGACTTTTTTCATAACAGCCGCACGTATTGTTCGATGGATCGATGGAGGTTGAACTTAGCTAGGCTTGCCGGGGTTGGTCCGTGGACGGGTGACCATCTTTACATACCGCGACTCCTCCGTGTCTCGGAAGGCACGTTAAGCCGTTGGTCCCGGGTGTCATTCGTGGATCTTTGACAGTCGTTACGGGTCGTCAGAAGCCCGAAAGTCTGACAACCTGTCTTACCATGGGGTATCGTCTTACCCAGTTACTGGGTTGTGGAGGTCAGATAAGCAGTCACTTCATGTAAAATACTGGTATTCAGCTGTATCTGGTAAGACTGGAAGCCGACCCCAAAGTAATTGGGAAAAGGCTAGGCAGATAGATTTCATATTTCATTAATACTCTACGTACATACAAACATTCAAGAGCATTCTTCTTCTTAGCGTATCGATGGTAAATAAAAAAAAATTGTGAAAATTTAAATATTACGTTTACTCAAAAATTCAAACACATGAAATTTATTTAACGGTGTAGTAGTCACGGGTAATGTTAGGAGATTGAGTAAACCTTGATTTATCCGGGTTTACTGAGAATCACCCAAGATGTTTGGGTAGGTTCCCTATCCATTTGCATAAAATTATAAGACATAATTATAACAAAGCATACAATTGTTTATCTTAATTATATTTACGCATAATATTATTTACGCAGAAAAGCTTACGCATAATTTTTTTAAACATAATTTCTCTGATCTTTTTAATATTTAAAGCATAACATTCTAAAGCATAAATTTATGTACGTAATTATTCGCGGCATTATGCTGAGCGGTAGCCGTTTTGCGTAGATGTGACGCATATTTTCCCCAAAACTTGCTTTTTACATTGCTTATTTTATTTTTTTTTTGTCCTTTGCGTCATGTTTACCGCAAATAAACGTATTTTCTTTCTTTCTTCTTTCTTCTAATTAAAACATAATTTTTATAATGCAGTTGTAATGCGTAGGTGCTAACAAAAACAATGATTTATCTATACTATTCTATACTGTGTTTTATTTTACTTATCTATAAAAAAATGGGTAGTACATAAACGCATATCAATTTAAAAAGACGTATCCAAGGTTGCCT
Organism: Cosmia pyralina; assembly: GCA_946251885.1. Lineage (NCBI taxonomy): Eukaryota > Metazoa > Arthropoda > Insecta > Lepidoptera > Noctuidae > Cosmia > Cosmia pyralina. Next base: position 7,612,965 of record OX276346.1, on the reverse strand, counting down.
GTAAGAGATCGCAGAAAGCGGAGACCGCCCATTGTATGTTTTGTATTGTTTGGTTAATTTTTTGTTATGTATTTTTTTGGTGTACATAAAGTATATTTAAGTAAATAAAAATCATATTCAAGCAAAACGTTTGCTTTTGTAGGTAAAAAAATTAATTCTTTGTAACTATTAATAGAGGGGAAGAATGAACCTTCTTTTTTAATGGTGACCTATTTAGCTATTTACTCCCTAGCCCCTGAGTAATTGGTTGGCCGTTCATCAGCAATCCCTTAGGGAAACTAGGTTATTGCAGGGTAATGGAATCTCTGGACCAACGTGTCTGTAGTGACCAAAGCTTATAGTGCAAGAATGATAAATAATTCGAAAATCAAAAATCCTTCTCAAATATGATATTTTCACGATGATTTAGAATTAGTGAAAGTGACAGGTCAATCTCCTTGCGTAGCGTTTACGTCATTAAAATGCTTTAATTTTGATAATCCTACAATATAGGCACAAATCGTGATGATATAATAGGCTGGGGAAAAAGTTTCTTCGCATTTTTTAAGCAAATTAAAAACATTTTTTAATATACATTATTTACATTTATCTAAAGTATGTAGGTACCATTTTATTCGATAACTTTTTGCCATCTTGTAGGTAGGGACATGATCCCATTGCTATAGAAATTTTGGGACTTCTGATCAAAATACTGCGACAAGTGGTTTTGGCAGTCCTCTCGTGATGTTAACATGACACTGCCTAAAGAATTCTGAAGAGACCGAAACAGGTGGAAATCTGAAGGTGCAGCAAGGTCAGGACTATACGGCGGATGCATTAACACATCCCAGCCAAACTCTCTTAATTAGTGGCTAAAGATGTGTGAGGTCTAGCGTTATCATGATGAAAAACCACACCCCTTCTGTTGATTAATTCCGGCCGCTTTCTCTGAACCTCTTGCTTTAATCTCATCAGTTGTTCGCAGTAGAGTTCAGAATCGATGGTCCTGCCTGGTTATAACAGCTCATAATGAATAATGCCCTTCCAATCCCACCACACACACAGCATCACCTTGTTGCGAGTTAACCCGAGTTTCGCCACAGTTTGTGAAGCCTGACCGACCTTTTTCGCACGTTCTTGTCGTACGTGATCCACTTTTCATCACCAGTTATCAGCTTCTTCAAAAATGATTCGGTTTCATTACGTCGTAATAAAGAATCACAAATGAGTACACGGTTCATTAGGTTTCTTTCAGTGAGCTCATGAGGTACCCAAATATCGAGCTTTTTTGTGTACCCAGTTTTTTTCAAATGCGCCATACTGTTTTGTGGTCAATTCCCAGTTCTTCAGCTACCGAACGTTCGTCGTAACTACTGATATGCCGATCTTGCTCCACTTTTTCAAAAATGGCATCCATTTTATCCATAATAGAGCGACCAGAGCGACGTGCATCTTTGACATCAAAATTTCCGGATTGAAAACGCTTAAACCAAATTTGTGCTACTCTCACAACACTACACTGGGTCCATAAACATCGCAAATTTTTTTCGCGGCTTGCGTTGCATTTTTACCTTTTTAACCGACTTCAAAAAGGAGGAGGTTATCAATTCGTCGGAACCTTTTTTTTTTTTTTTTTTTTTTTTTTTTTTCTTCGAATAATCGGGGAACATACATAAAAAAAATAAATAAAAAAAAAAAGGTTCCGACGAATTGAGAACCTCCTCCTTTTTGAAGTCGGTTAAAAATAGGCCAGCCAGCCACATGAAGAGTCGACCAACCGCTTAGCCTTGGTCTAAAAAAAACCAAGTGGGCACTCGGACCCCATGACCTTAGTGTTTCAACCCCAAACGGCTCGAAAATATAACTCCCAAAAATATTTGAATATTTTCGGCGTTTGAGGTTTTCCACACCTGCAGCAGCCGCCTCAGTATAGCCCACTGTGCTAGTAATGTGGAATTGGATTGACAATCAAGAATTGGATTTTTTCGTGTTGTCAAAATGAAATCGTGATGCGTTACGCAATTAGGGTGATGGTTAACTGTGACTCAAGCTGGCGTTTCTTAGAATTTCCCGTTACATGAAAATTTTCCTTCATCCCATATTTTATGGGACTTTAAACATTCACTGATAAGTTAAACGTGATCTTCAATTATTTAATCTCGTAAACCTCTGTTTTATCACCCGGGGAAAAAGGCTAAAAGTCACAAGAATAAAATAGATACGTGAAACAAATGTTTCACCGCAGAACACTTAGTACCTACTGAGATTTTCAATTACTTTTCTCTTCGACTGTCACTGCAATGAACGGACTATCACACTCACATGGTGCACTTTTATTTTCTGCAGAAAAAGCAGTAAAATGGTACCTACACATCGGATGTGCCACTTTAATGGATCAAAGTGAATGAGACGAATTTATACCGTAAAGCACACTAGAGGGACACTATTCAAATTCACTACACGATTGCGAATGCAAAAAATGTTTGATGCGAAAAAAGATTCCGTCCGTTGTCACGTTTCTATAGTTCGTTAACGTTTGATTCAATCGGTTGGTGCTGAGTCGAGTGTTTGGTAAAAAGGTAGAGTCAATGACTAACGTCTGACGCGTTATGTGCTAGACTTATTTTTTTCACGTTTGAATTTCGAATCATGACTTTATTATGTGGAAGGCAGTTTATGGATGAGTTTTTTTGTTTCGATATTTTTGTATTTCATTAAAATTTGTTTGAATTTGGAAATCTAGTTTCCGTGTTGTCAATTTTTAGTCTCTGCTAATTGGCTTTTGTTTTAAGTTAGTGTTGTTATATCATATTTCTGGCTCCTGAAATACAGGTACTCTAACCTAGCTCTGGTGCCAGGGTCTCAAATTTCTCTGTAACCTATTTATGGCAATAAAGAATTTATTTATTTATATTTTGTTTCAATTGTACCAAGAATGAAGTTGATGTGCTGAGTCTCAAAACTCAAACTCAAACTCAAACCATCTTATTACAAAAAAAATGCTTAAGTACTGGTTTAAAGCAAGACTAAAAGGTCTAGGATTGTTACGGTATTAAAGTTAGTACCAGGACCAAAATGTGTTCCGATTACAGTTAGTACCAATGAAGGTCCATGCTTTTAAAATATCCACAGATAAGAAACAAAAATGGCATTCTTTCATTCGTTCGTACAGTATTTATTTGAAGCAACGTTCTGTTTCTCTAAATATTGATATATAATATTAGTATCACATGAAATGCTTAAATAATTATTTATCAATACAAAAATAGGTCAACAATTGTATAAGTTACACTATATTGAACAAGCACAACTTGTACTTTTGACGCGCTTTTTATAAACAAGTTGTCATATTTTTTAACACCTATAGCGTGATTTAAATACTGCGGGCGGCGCGCGTAATTTGAGAGTTGAGACGAATGTTTTTGTTGCGTCCTATACCTAATAATAACTACCTGAATGCACTTCTTATTTTTATTAATTGTTTTTAGTACTACTGTTACTGTTACGTGGTTTGTTCGTGACTTCTTGTATCTGGTTAAATTGTGAGCTACAGTACCTAATTTAAAATGGAACAACAAAAGAAAAAACGGGGTGAAATCTAGAGTTCTGAAGAAAAAGTTAGTAAAACATGGATTTTAAATTATTATTAGGTAAGCAATGCTATGTATCATCTTATTTCGACTACTTAACGCGATGGTCTTATTATTATAGGATATATTACGTCAACTTATTGCTCAATCAGCACATATTATAGAAAATAAGTCCACGAAAACATCTGTAAATATGCAGAAAACAAAAGAGTGGAAGAATATACGGATTTGTGAACCTATACTTGTATTTAAAATCTTCGTCACTCAATTCAAAAGGAATCACACGATAACGTTGTCTGTAAATTCGCCGAGGCGTCTCCATCATATTATTATCCAAATATTCCAAATTCATCAAGTCAATCATATTTATGTCCATTTTTAATAATTTGTAAATAAAAAGACACACAACAACGACAACTGACCACAACGCTAACCTCAAATAAATTAGTACCGCAGTTAGTCCAATAGATAAACTAGGGGTCTCTGTGGTTTAACTTTAGTACCATGGATAGTTCATGAACTAGTGATAAACTTCATTTTGTAATACCGTTTTATTTAGGCATGGTTTAAACCTAGTAATAATCCCAGTACTAAATTTAGATCGCGTTTTGTAATAAGACGGAATGCATTTATTTCAATTAAACCAATTACAGGCACTTTTGAATTGTCAAGGGGTCGGTCAGTCAAAAAGATGAAGCTAGGCAAAAAAAAAAAAAAAAAAAATACTACATATTGTAGCAAGCAAAACACATTGAACCATTTATATTTACCACGACAAAAAATGCCCAGAAAGCAAACTATTAGTTTTCAAGTAATTAACTACAGGATCGCAGAAAAATATAATTCTCTCATCTTGAATTAATTCGTCTGATTATTAAAGATCTCCAGTGAGTTTTTCCTTACAGAAAATTCCAACTAAGATATCCAATTTCCTTCTGATCAGCATAGCAACCAATTTCACTATTACTTCTTTTAAAGACTTATATAATTAGTTACCTAGTTGAAAAAGTTTCGGTGTCTCGATCACAAGGATCCATGTTAAGGCGAACTTTATAAGTTTCTAGAACGAGGTGTTACATTCCAGTTTTATAAACTACTACTTAGCTCTTAAGCGTTAAAATGATTCTTTATGTAGTTTGATAGTTGGGATAATGTTTTGACGTGGCATCTAGGTTTATTTATTATGTAATCTAACCTTATAGGTAACTACAGCTTTGAGCCGTTCGGGGTCGAAACGCTCGGGTCATGGGGCCCGAGTGCGCGTCTACTTTTTAAGGAAATTTCTCGCCGACTGATCGAGTCTTCACGTGACCAGAGCTGGCTCGTTCTTTGGTCAAAGAATTAGCATTGCCATTCAACGTGGCAATGCTGCAGTCTTCTGGGCACGTTTCCGGATGACTTCGATGCGGACGAGTACTTCGACGCCTAAGTGTCCTTTTGTTTTGTATTTATTTGTATAGTTAGTTAGTTAGAATGACTAACTTTAGTACCTAGTGTAAATAGTGTTAACTTGTTTACTGTTTATAAACCACAAAAATAAAAATAATAATAATACGTTACGGTTAATGGCCTAATATTGGCGAGTCTCGACCAACACCTCAAGAGGCTCTCATTGCGCGGCTGGGTCAAGGGCTTGATTCAGAAAGCAGTACTCCTGGACACGGCACGCATAGTGAGGAGGTTCCTCTCTCTAGAGCCCTGACCACCGGTAGCTTGGACCCTGTTCCCGATACCGGTGGGCTACTAGTTTTTTAATATTTTTAAATGTTTTTTTTATTTTATGTCTTTATAAAAATATTTAAAAATGTAATTAATATGTATGTAAATGAAATAAAGGAAATAATAATACATGACTAATGCATGACTGTTTATACTAATTTACGTCATCATAAGTAACTTTAGAATAATACCATTCTATTATTGCTCCACTGCAGAGCAAAGGTCTTTTCAAAAAAGGGACGAGCAATGCAATCACCACGCCTGCTCAAGACGGGTTGGCGATTTCAGACTTATATTAACTCAATCGATCTGCCTAGTCTTTTCCCAACTATGTTGGGATTGGCTTCCAGTCTAACCGGATTTAACTGAATACCAGTATTTTACAACCTCCAATAACCTAGTCAAGCCATTTGAGTGTGAAGAAGTAACAAACATACACACACACGCACACACACACTCACAAACTTTCGCCTTTATAATATTGGTGTGATTATAACTATTGTAACGGTAATTAAACTGCATCACATCTCAAACAATTCGGCGTTTCATTAAGTGGAGTGGCCCACAAGAAAACAAGCAATCATTACGGTTAGTATTTTCGTCAGTTTTAGGCTTTGCGAATCTTACGTTTAGTAGTACACTTTTTTTTATGTAAGCCAATTACCATGATTTTTGCCCTCCCTCATAATACACACATCAAAAGTGTCTAGGGATCAACATATATTTTTGCAATAACTTTTCTCCTGATTGATATTAATTAAAATTTTCTTTAAGGATTCATCAAATAAAGTGTTTTCGTTTGTCACAGTAACGATAAACCAAGTCACCTTTGCATTAATAAAGAAATTTGCCATTTTCTTAAAGTTTGTTATTGGAGTTAGAGCATGCAATTAAAGTGAAATATTATGTTGACTTATGTTTACTCGGTCGTTATAATACACACATCAAAAGTGTCTAGGGATCAACATATATTTTTGCAATAACTTTTCTCCTGATTGATATTAATTAAAATTTTCTTTAAGGATTCATCAAATAAAGTGTTTTCGTTTGTCACAGTAACGATAAACCAAGTCACCTTTGCATTAATAAAGAAATTTGCCATTTTCCTAATAAAGGGATTTTTGACATTTGAACCACTAACATTAAAGTTCGAAAAAAAGACTGAAATAACAGTTTTCTTTAAAATTTTATTGGGTAACTTAAACAATTAATAATCCGTGTTTCTACCGCGAACACTAACAACACAAGAACATCGGTTTGGCATACTCAAAATGAGTTCATCCAAATCACGCTGTGGAATGGCCGCCCATGTTCGTTGCAACAACAAAAAAAGGTCTTCTTGCGACTGGATACCCTCCATATTCGGCAGAGCTCTTCTCTGTAGCATATCCCATGCATGCTCAATCGGGTTCAAGTCTGGCGACTGAGCAGGCCAGGGCAGGACATTGATGTTAGCTGCGGCGAGAGTCTGTCTTACAACTCTTGCGGTGTGCGGTCGTGCATTATCATGCATTAACTGAAATAAGGGACCGATTTGCACTTGTAGAGGAACGATGACGTCTGATACAATCGTCTCAGCATAAATTTGAGCGTTGAGGTTGCCTCTGATCCAAATCAACTCAGTTCTTCCGCCGATCCAAATACCCGCCCATACCATGATGGTTCCACCACTATAAGGATGGACTTCCTGGCAGGATTTTAATCGCTGTTGGAGTCCAGGGGTTCTCCAGTGTCGTATACGTCTTGTATCCGGTCTCATACCAAAACGAGACTCATCAGAAAAGCACACGAAACGCCATTGTTCTTCTGCCCAATTTCTGTGTTCAAGAGCCCATTGATATCGAATCCTACGATTGTGCATTGCTATAGGTGGTACCCGTAGCGGTCTTCGGGAATGAAGGTTCACTTCATGCAAGCGGTTTCTGACTGTTTGGTCGCTAATTAAGTTCCCTGAAGAGTGATGAAGCCTCACGGCTAACATCATGGCGGTTATAGTTGGAGCTCTTCGAGTTAAGATTTGAATGTATCGGTCTTGTCTCCGTGTGGCGCAGCGATACCGTCCTCCATGGCGCTCAGCCACGGTACCAGTGCTTCGGTAACGTGTCCAAAGTCGACTGATAACACTCTGACTTGTATTCAGAGCTAAAGCCACAGTACGTTGCCGGGAACCAGCTTCTATCATTCCCACGGCTCTGAGCATTTCTTCCCTGCTTAAATGACGTCGCCGCTCCATAATAACGTTGGTTTTAATCAGTAGTAGGGAAACAGTAGCACTAATAATGTCTTCAATGCGTTGTATGTTTTTATAGGGAAAATATTGACAGCTGATTTTCATCTTTTACTCGAATTTGATTCACAGTTCCTGATTCAAATTATGAAATGCACCAAAAAGGATCCATATAAATTTATAAAATCATAAATTTATTACAAAGCCACATCTCAATCTCAAGAAATCCGCATAAAAATGCTTGATCCCTAGACACTTTTGATGTGTGTATATTATAAGCGCTCCAATACTTGATTAAATTTTAACCTGTCACGTACCCGATGATTGATAGCGTGAGGTGTATGTATTAGAACGATAATATGTAGGTACTCATTAAATATGATTCCTGATTTTAAACAAGACTAAAGACTAGTTTAGCTTAAGAGGTATGAAATCTCTTTTAGGTTTTAGAAAATGCATATAAGATTTTTCTCAAAATTATTGGGCTATTTAAGGAAATTTAGCCTTTTGAGCACTTTTCCTTTTCCTCTTGACAGCGATGCGGATGAATTTTTTGATGCTCTATGGTTGGTATGGTATTAAGGTTAAGGAAAAGGAAAGGAAAGGTAAGGAAGAAGAGAGGAGGGAAGGAAGGGTAAGGTTTTTGTTAGGGTCTTAGCACAAAAACATAGACACTTGTTCAACGCGTGTCTATAAATAATGTCAGGCTTACGTCAAACACCACAATAGTTATACGAGTATGTCATATTAAACGGTTGTTTAGCCTAAATATCTGATAATCTTTGTGGTAATACGGTTCGTTTTTTGAAAGTAATGTACCTAATGAAAATGAAAGTGCAAAATAACAAAAGAATTGTCTTTTAGGTAATATTGCTATCATCAGAAGACTGATACGCAATTTTAATTGAAAAGAAAAAAAAAAGTGTTTACATATTCACAGAAATAATTATTTACAGCAAATATTACCTCTGCTAAACTGCATAGCAGTTTGTTGGCAAACGTAGCTCCTTTTTTAGGATTCCGTACCAAAATGGTAAAAAGGAACCTCAGTCTGTCTGTCTGTCCGTCTGTCACAGCTGGATATCTTAAGAACTACTAATGCTAATAGGTCTTTACCTATGAAATTGCCGTTTTGTATGAAAAAATTTAAACGAATTTTTTTCATGCATTTTTTATTTGTATTAATCGAAGTAATCACCCATGCAATCAATGCATCTTTGCCAACGCAGTAGCAGTTTATTGATGCCCTTCTTAAAGAAATCAGCTGGACGGGAGGCAACAAATTCTTCAAAGGCATTTTGTACAGCCTCTCGGGTATTGAATTTTTTTCCCGCCAAGGAGTTATCCAAATTCTGGAAAAAGTAGTAGTCTGTAGGCGCAAGGTCTGGTGAGTAGGGCGGATGACGGAGAGCTTCCAACCCCAGTTCTTGCAACTTGGAGACCGTCTGCTGTGCAGTATGAGGTCGCGCGTTGTCGTGCAGGAGCAGCGGAGACGAGCGATTGACCAATGCTGGTTGGAGATGTGCCAGCTTCTCCATCATTGTGTTCAGTTCTTCACAGTACACATCTGAAGTAATGCTCATCCCGTTTGGTAAGAAGCTGTGATGAATCACACCGGCGCTAGACCACCAAACAGTGACCATCACTTTTCTAGGGGTAAGTTTTCGTTTAGGGCATTGTTTAGGTGCTGAACCAGGATCCAACCAACTTGCTGAGCGCTTGCGGTTATCAAACAGAATCCATTTTTCATCGCAGGTAACAATGCGGTTCAAAATTCCTTCATTTGTGTGTCTGTTGAGCAGTGCAAGGCACGTCTCGACGCGTACTTCGCGCTGGCGATCATTGAGTTCGTGGGGCACCCATTTGTCAAGCTTTTTTACCTTGCCAATTTGACGCAAATGGACCAATATTGTTTTGACGCTAACGTCGAAAGCTGCTGCTAATTCAGCCGTAGATTGTGTATCATCAGCTTCCACAATCTCCTTTAATTCGTCATTGTCGACCAAAGTCTTCGGACGACCGCGAGGTTCATTTTTCAGGTCGAAATTTCCAGAACGGAAGCGAGCAAACCAATAACAAGTGGTGCGTTGGTTTGTAGTGTTAGCTCCGTAAACGTCGTTGATGTTGCGTGCCGCTTGTGCTGCGTTGCTGCCACGACGGTACTCATATTCCATAATTACTCGAATTTTTAACGTATCCATGATGACGAAAAAGATTGAAATGCGATGAAAATGTAACACTAATCAATAAACAAATGACTACTTTTAGAAAAAAAAATCCATGTTTTTAAAATAAAATTAATTTGAAATAAGAATTCTTAGCCAAACAAAAATGATTTTGATTTGAAATGGCCAGTACTGCAGAACGGCAATTTCATAGGTAAAGACCTAATATTAACTTTAAATTTGGAACTGTTTTAGATGCCGTTTGCCCAACCATTTTGCAAACAAGAAAGAGATTTCTTTTTGCAACAGGGACTGAAAGGGGGTTTTAAAAATTCAACGTGGGGCTACTAGGGCATGTGGGGTATCATATGAAAGAGCGCTGTTTGCACATTCTCAATTTTTTATTCTTTTTTTAAGCCGCAAACTTTTCGACTTTCGATGAAAAATTTAAAAAAAATACCGTTCCCTCCCCTTATCTCCGAAGTTTGCATAGAGAAAAATCTGAAATTATTTTATGTGATAGAAATTTAAGTAAATATTACAGGAAAAATAAAACGATGTCTCTAAATAGCACACTTTTTCAGAAATCCGAACGGAAACTTCGGTGCGCAAGTTCAACTAGCTCTTGACCGGTTTTTTTTAACATTATTACATAATTTACACTTTTTCACCTATACGCACCTATACCAACCTACAACTACAATACCTACTCCCCCCCCCACCTGCCTACCTATTGGTGTAGGTACCTATATCAATTTGCCTATTTCTAGTCAAGACATAAGCAAACAAGTCCGTATAAATAGAATAAAGGCAGAAGATTTCTAAAGAAAAAGTATTTTCTCAATAAAATTCCGTAGTCAGTAGATAGCTAGTGTCGATTTTCTTACATTTCAAATCCAATACATTTTTTCCGAACACAATTTGAAATAAATCGGAGGAAGTCTTCGGTGTGAACGTTATCATTGTTTTTTTCTAGGAAAATATTACTTTGGAACGAGAATCTTCCGATATTGGCAATCTAAGTACGGATGACACTTTTTTAAATATTTTTTTTTTTGGATGGGAAATCATCAATGACTTCTCCCGCTCTGGGTGGACGTATAAAAGCCGCCCGTGTTTTGTAAGTATGGATGACACCTTAATACATGAACGTCAAGCATCCGGTCATCATAATCTATCTTACTATAGTAAGATAGATTATGATTATGAAAATTGAAGGTCCATTTTCTTGATGCTTGGGGTATACCCCAAGCATCAAGAAAATGGACCTTCAATTTTTTTTATAAATCTTCAGTATAATAAACTCGACAGTTTTTTGTTTCTTATGGAACAAAGTCAAAGTCAGATCATTTATTTCCAATAGGCCCATAAAAGGCACTTTTAAACGTCAAAATTTACAAAATAAAAAATCCAATTGATTCTAGTCGCCCCTTCCATGAAGTAGTTTCGCATGGAGAAGAATGGGCAAGAAACTCCACCGTTACTCTTTTAAAATGTTTTACAATATTTTGTATACTTAGGTACAATAATTATGTAACTATAATATTATTTATATATTATTTATTAATAATATTTATTCTGTTGTTACTAACATAATTTTTAAGTAGGTACCTGTACTAACATAACTATGGATCATTGTGTCTGACATAAATAAATAAATAAAAAATAAAATAATATGTGAAGACCCTGCACCTAGAATAAAATTACTATACAAGGTAAAAAAAACACACATAAAGCAATGGCGGGTAAATTAACTATGTGATAGATACTGTAACATGTCTACTGTCCTAATGAAAATAAAAGGGTAAAATAGACTTGAACTTTATATAATATAGGAGAAAAAAAATAAAAAAATACAGAATTTATCAAAAAAAAAAAATACCTCTAACCTAACCTAACACACTCTCAGATGGAAGGCTTATAATAAAAAGGAACTTGAATTCGTGCCAGGTCAGGCCAGATGACGGGCCTCGTCAGCTCGTATTGCGTGAAGATCTGCTTCTCAATTAAGGTACGCGAAGATAACAAGCAGCACAGGTCACTCTAGCAGTAATTAAGATAACCCCCTTAGCATCAGCGCAGACCCTGTTTCGGTAAAGTGTCGAGGTAGAGATTGAAGAAGAGAGAGGTAGAAGACTTGACCCGGACCCCTGTCGCGGAGATGCTTCTTTATCAGAATCCAGATCAGAACCAACTAGGGAATGTGTCAGTGATCCCTTTTATACACGTCTCCACATTTTTTTCACATCTTCTGTTTTTCTCTGTTCTTTCCAGAGTTGAAGTTTTCGTTCTTCAAAAAATGCAACTTGTCAGTGATCGAAACGGCCAGAAATATTCGTTCAAAAACCTCTTCGATGAATTCTGAGAGCGTGTCAATTATCTTTAAAAATGTATGTTGAATACAGTTATTCAGTAAGCAATCATAATTATCTATAAAATACAATATGTGAGCTAACATATTGATAAAAATAATTTAAATTATATAAATCAAAAGTAACCTTCATAGACTAAGCCAGTAAGAAACTCTGAGAGAAAATTAGAAGAAAAAGTAATGACAGATTGACAACCTGACGTAAGTATCATAACCAAGTCATAACATTGAAAAATAAGAAAACAAATCGTTTTAGACCAATTCGCAAAAATACTAATCCAAAATCAATAAAAGAATATGATACATACATACCTATATTAATGAATGCAAAGTGTAACTATATGATGTAAAATGTCTGTAGTAGATACTATAATACATGGTGCTCATTATTTACAAACGTAATAAAAGTAGACGATTTTCCTAAACGTACATAGTAATGTTGGTACTTACAAAATGTAGGGGTTGCTTCCAGTCTAACCGGATCAGCTCGCCGTCCGGTAAGGAACTGGCCCGGGTCGACGGCGCGTTGTGTTCCACGCGCGCCTCAAAGAGATGTCAGCAGTGACGGGGTCAATTGGGCCGATGCCGCCGGGGTCGCGGGTAGTTCGAAAGAGATACCGTGGCCCTGGCACGGGCAGTTGAAGGAGCATGGGTGGGTTTTAGTCAGTAAAAGTCTGACACGCCCTCCCGCTCTGCCCAGAGCGGGAGAAGTCATTTGATGATTTCCCATCCACAAAAAAAAAAAGAAAAAAAAAAGTCTAACCGGATGCAGCTGAATACCAGTAATTTACATGGAGCGACTGCCTATCAGACCACTACAACCCATGTACACTCCTACCAACTTATCTGTGAAATGGCGATGATTGGAACTACGGCCGTCATGTTGAAATGTCTTCGATTGTGCCGACGCATGTCATTCGATTGTGTCGACACACCGACGGTGGCGTCCTCTTTCAGTTCACAGATAAGTTGGTAGGACTGTACTGGGTAATACAATACTCCTTGACAAGACTGATTGTCACTTTCGGGCTTCTGACGACCCGTAATGACTGTCAAAGATCCACGGATGACAGCCAGGACCAGCGGCTTAACTTGCTTCCAAAGGCACGAAGAGGTATTGGTATGTAAAGATGGTCAGTTACCCAACCGCGGCAAGCGTAGCTTAACCTGATCGACCCGTGCGGCTGTTATTACTTAGCCACAAGCCCTTCTAAGTCTATTGTTCTCATTGAGGGCCTAGGTCGTAACAAATCACATTATCGTGCATTGGGTTATCTTAACATCCCCTGTATACACTGGTCCATATTGGCCACACTTGCGTGTATCTCTTGTGTTTACTTCTATACGTGTATAGGTAGTACATGTTCACAAGACAGATAGCCATATGTCCACGTCTCGATACGTCATTCGACGGTGTTATCTTGGCGACACGTTTCCTTGCCATCAACGTGTCGATGTCGGGTCGCAGTTACACGGTTAAGCTTTGCTGTTACCGGGACAAATGTGTAGGTCGTCGGGGGACCATCAGTTTGGAGACCTCGTTAACAGAGTGACGTTGTATGGGGATATGTTTTAAAAGTTTGGTGTTGATGATATTTTTGTTTACGGTAAGATTAGGCAGGATTAGAATTAGACGTCTTACACAATTAAAAAGCACAATCGGCCTTTAGTGTCCCCACTGCTGGGACACAGGCCTCCTCTCGGTGAGAGGGAGCGGGCCTTAATCCACAGGTCTTTGAATTTTTGGTTCCAGGACCTCACGATATTTTCCTTCACCGTTTTGAGAGCAGTGGTGATGAAATATTTACACAAAGTAAAACGCCTGTCTGGGTTCGAACATACGACTTACAACTCGTAAGTCACGGCCGTTACCACTGGACCACCAATGGTCTCTGGCCGCCACCACTTTCTTTCAGGAAATTAATAAACTTATTTAATTAAAAATAATTTATAAAATTAATAAGATAAACGAGCGAGCCTTACATCAGTCGCATGTTATGTGTAACATCTGACATCTCATCTTTCGCTCACTCAAAACTTTTAGAAAGATATTTTCACTTCCTGTTACACACTTCCGTCACTTCCGCCCTTTTCACGAAATCACTGCCACAGATTGTAGGAAAGCTAGAGGAAAAATGTTACACATCAAACAATTATTATCTCAATTCCTAAAAGACGTATAATAATTTTATTTTATTTTATTTGGGAAAACAGACAATCGTACATTGTATATTAAATCTAGATACACAGTATGCTATAAGTAAATGTACAATCCACTACGTTTCCACATGCTGTTCCAATAATGCTAGATATTAAACATCTAATGATTACTTTTGGGAGATTACTGGTCACCTAATAAGTAGATTGGCAGGTGACCAAAAAAGAAACTAATCTGTTATATTTGTCTATTGAGGTTGTGGTCAATTTATAAAGATTTACTACCCACTCGTAGCTGACGCTTAATCTATCTATATAAATAAAGAGAGAAGTCCTGACTGACTGACTCATCAACGCCCAGCTCAAACCTAGAAAGCTGATATTTTGCACAGAGGTTCCCTTTATAATGTAAACAAGGAATAAGGAAGGAATTCCCGGTAGTACGTTCCCGTGGGATATTTTCCGACATCCACGCAGGCGAAGCCGCTGGCAAAAGCTAGTATAAAGTAAACTGGGTAAAGGTTCTTAGCAGCACTGAAATCTTACAATCTTTGGCAGTTGTTACACCTGCAAACATTAGTCGAATTCAAAACCCAGATTTTTGTATTCACTCAGCAAAATATTAATTGTGAAAATATAGGTGAACAAAACCATGGCGTCAAGTAAATTCGTTTAATTTTCTGAGTGGATTTTGAGAGTTCCGCGTAATTTTTCCGTAACCACATCCATTAGGATATTGAGGTGAAAGTTATGTAACGTTAAAGTAATCACTTAGGTGGTTACCGTATGAGGGAGGTGTTTTGTTGGGCAACCCTGAATAAGTAGGGCTGCGTCTAAGAAACGTGTTGGCCAACCAGAATCGGTTATTATTGGATTGATTTGCTGCTATAACTGTTTTGGTTGTTGGCAGTTTGTATAATATAGGATGAACTGACTGGGTTCGGATTAAGAACGGAGCATGTATTATATATACGATAAATAGTAAGTAATCCACCAATAAATATTTTTTAAAGACGGATTAATCGATATTTTCGTCAATTACGAACCGATTCTAAAAAATATTTTTTCATTTGGTAGAGAAAACTTGCGCCATAGTCCCATATAAATTTAATTTCCTTTGCTTCAGTAGTTTTTGAGTTAGTTTCGATAATCCACTTTGTGTAACTTGATGATGTTATACATAACACTTTCTGTCACTGTTGTTTACATAGCAAGTAGTGGTATACGAATTGTTATGCGGTCTGTACAGTCAGCAACAAAATTCGATTAACACTTGCAGTTTTTTAATCTTAATTATTAAGCGAAATATTTAATTCAAATTCGAACAGAAGTATTTAAAATTTTGAGAACATTAACTCTTAACAGTTAAACGAAAAAAAAGCAATTTATCGAATCATTTTGTGTTAACTTAGATGATGTTAAAAAGTAGCAGTATTAACCGACTTCTGTTGCTGACCGTACCATAACTAAAAAGTAAAAAATAAAAAAAATAAGTACAAAAAAACCCGATTTCCAAAAGTTACCTATAGTTATTAAAGCGTACCTATATTTTTCACTTGTAGTGTTTTTTTTTAAAGTCGGTTTTCTTTGTATTTTTCTTAATGTAGGTTCATTATTTACCCACAGAAATATATAATAATAACTAAATACTATTTTGAATGTAATTCTGTCAAGAGGAAATAGTTAAGGTAGGCCAAGTCACAAGAATCAAATTACGTAAAGAATTAATTCTGTAAAATACGTTTCAACAACAACCGTTATTTATACCAAAATCCAGTTTATTTACGTTCTTCTTGTTATTATTTCTGAACCGAAAAGCTAGGTTGAAATCCAGGTAAAAATTTCACCACATTTTTGTATGGCTAATCCTCCACATATTTTACCGTACAGGGTTAATAAATTTCCAAAGCGCCCTGTCTACAAGTACGTCGGGTATATTTATAGTTCAAAACTAGTTTCAACTAGACTAGGCGAATAAATCAAAAACTATTTACTTTTACGACGCACGGGTGCAACTCTAACATTCACGTCGAGGTATTATGACGTTTTTATCTAACAAAAATTAAATACTTACCTTTTTCAGTTCTGCGTTATGTGGTTCTAACTTAGGAAAAGATTCTTACTTGAATAGGCAGTGATGCATGGTACTTTTATGCGACATTTAGGCTACTAGCCTTACAGCTAAAGTGTTAGACAAGCGTGTGAACTCGTAAATTCATATCCAGCCCGCCGCTGTAGGAACTAAAAACTTACAAAGCCTTACGCTTGAAAAGCATTATTTAACAAAGTAAGAGGGGTCACCAAATATTGTAAGTTAGTGAATAGGGATAAAACCTGGGTAAAAAAAATAGAAATTCTATTAAGTCCGTCATTCAGATAATAAAAAAATATTAGACACGTATTTATTGCTTTATCTTACTAAAAATGACTTACATAAAATAAATAAATTAATAAAACGCTACGTCACTGCTACGTATGAAATCTAACTAGGCGTGACGTCATGCCATATTTTAACACAATGTATCGCCTTATTCTTTTAACGTTTAAATTAAATGAATTACGTAAAACAATAAAAAATACGTGTCCAATATTATTTTATAATCTAAATATGGAAAAAAAAATTAGTCTTCATCCTATTGTATCCAAAAAGAAATATTCAACATCATCACCATCATTTCAGCTGAAAGATGTCCACTGCTGGACATAGGCCTCCCCCAAGCATCGCTACTTCGACCGGTACTGTGCTTCTCGCATCTAGTGAATTCCTGCTGCCATCTCAAGATCACTGATCACCCTTGTGGAAAGACTTCCAACGCTACGTCTTCTGGTAGGCGGTCGCCACTCCTGAACCTTAAAAAATATTCAAAGTGATAATAACGTACCTATCCGCTTGCGCGATTGTGGTGTGGGTGTTTCCCGAGAGTCAATTTTCCGTAAGTGTACGTGGTATAAGTTGTATACCAAGCAAATATTTTTTTACTTTTAACCTTGTTCCACCACTATTAAGTAGTACTATTTAATTCCATGCATTTACTATGATAGATTGTCTGTGTCCGAACCTTTTGAGATACGACAATACTCACTGAACTAGTCTATGACATTAAAAAAAATATTATTTTCGCTGTCATAAAATCTAAAGTAAACAATAACAAGTTTTTGTCTCAACTTCGGAAGCTTGTAAATAATGAATATTGTACTGTGGTAAGTGGTTTTATTTATGATTCACGTTAAAAACTAACACAGCATGCATTTTAAACCATAAAATATATAGGTTATTGATCTACAAAACTGAAGCTAACTGCGTTTGCTCTTTACATAATTATTTTTGTAAATTTTATGTGATCATACATTCAAACGAAACGCAAACTAAAATATAGCTCTGATTACTGGCATGTTAGAAACATAAGGTCATAAGCTTCCAAGAAACACTTGGTCGGTTATCGGTATGTTAACGCAAGTGGCGTACGCGCAGCCGGATGACGTCAGCGGCCCGTTCAATGGACGGGTTCTATTTCGACGCGGCCGAGCGCTTCGCTCGCGCAAGCGGTGTTATAAAAATATGTATGAACATTCTTGCTATCATAATCACCAAGACATCTGGCGAAGAGTGGAGTTGGTGATTACATACCTGTGTTATGTACCATCGTTAGTTTCTTTTTCTACACACACGGGCAAAGTTGAGTCGGAAACTACCTACACATTGATTTCCTTGAATAACCAGCACTTATTTCAGTAATTTACCTACTGAAGCAAAGTAATCCTATCAATACTTATTCAAGTATGTTCCTTGACCCGGCAAGCTTTGTTTAGATTTTGTTGTGAATATGCTTGCATAGAACAGCTTTGGCATGATCTGAATACAATGTTCAAGCTTATGGATATTCATCGTTCTAAAGCAAACAAAACAGTTTTTGGATTAAAAGTAAACATTGTGTTGAGTCTTGCTGTTCTAAGCTTATATTCAAAATGCATTTGCAAGTCGTTGTTTGAATTTCCTCTTTCATTCGATTTTATTGAATCTATAGCATTTATTTAGAAATCTGTAGTTAATTTCCTACTATTAATTGACTCTTCCTTGTAATGGGTATAAAATTCAATAGGTTCAAAATGATTATTTCAAAAGTGGTGTAAGTGGTATTAAAAAGCACTAATACACTGACAATTAGCAAAAATCTTTTGAATTTGTGGCGGCATCTACATCGCCACATACAAACTACGCATCACAATGACATGACGTCACGCAAAAATCCTGCATCGCGCAATTAGAGTTTACCGCGCGACGAGCATATATTTATAACGTCCCGACATCAACCGTCGGGCAGTTGCCCACCAGACACAACACCCGTCTGGTCGGAGGATCCTCTCTTATCAATAGAGGATGAGTGAACTTTACACCCTGTTCCTCATGCCTCTATAAATTAAAACCGCTATAAACGATCTACGTGAGAATTCTCGAGAAAAACTCTTTTATTAACACGCTTTTTTTATTATTATTAGCTTCACCTGTAATGTTTGTATGTTACGGAATCTTTGAACTCGATTTTTAACCGATTTAAATGGTCAGATTAATTCGAAATTTTACACACTTATCAGATTCTGATGACAATACAATAATTTAATAATTTAGTCTCATTTTCCTGATCAGGATCATCAGAATTACCGATTTTCTTCCGGAGAGGGAGCCTGAGAAACGGCTACCATATCCAAGTTTCGGTTTCCACAAGCAAGTATAGGTATCGGCTAGTTTCTACATGTTCCGACATTCATGATGCTTTAAAGCTAAAAAGCACGCTATCGATCGATCGAACTAAAAAATTAAAAATAAATTATAGTTTAAAAAAAACTAAAAAACACGCTTTATTACCATTAAACTGAACTAAAAAGTAAAAAAAATAATTTTTCAATGTAAGAATAAAGTGATTAACGAGAAAATTAATGTCATTGTAAAAATGGTATTAAAGCGTGATTTTTAGTTTTTTTATTTAAACTATAATTTATTTTATAACACATTTTAATGACAACATTTCAACAAGAACACGAATTATTATGAAAAAATATGTATCTACTATTTCGCTCTCGTTTTATGAATCTAAAAAACGCTAACGTGGATTCCATGGAAAACACCTTTTAAACAAATCTGTCGCTTCTCAAAACTTGAACAAAATGTCTGTTACCTGATAGGTGCAACCTCTTAGATAACAAAAATAAAGCCAGGAATACACATTCCAATAACTTGCACAAAAGTATGCAAGTAACTTGGCACGACATTGTGACATCACATATTTTATGAAAACTAAAATGTTTTAGCTGTAAAATATAACCGGTAACCATTTTTAACCGACTTCAAAAAAGGAGGGGTTATAATGTTCGTCTCTACCTATGTATTTTTTTATGTGTGTTCATCGACGTTTTCGTCAATTATGGACCGAGTTTGAAAATTATATTTTTATTATGGTTTAAAAAGCTTGCGCGGTGGTCCCGTTAAATTTTTATTAACTTTGCGGGGGTAGTTTTTGAGTTAGCTTCGATAATGTGTGAAAAAATTAATCCACTGTGTGTATCTTGATGATGTTACCTTCCTCCTGCTTCCTGGCAAATAGTGGTATACGAATGCTGTGGGGTAGGTACCATAACTAAAAACTGTTTTTTTTTTTTTTTTTTAAAAATAGTTTTTCCTTTTTTTTAATTCTTATTCTAATAAAATTGGTATTTTGGCTTAACATTTTTGTTTTTCCGTGTTCTAATAATAGGGAAGAGAACTATGTCTGACAGGTACTTGTTTATACAAAGGCTTCACACGTGTAAGCCTGAGCCACGGCTATCAATAGCTCCACGTGGCTCAACATAAAAACAGAGGTGGTTAAAAATATATTATGTGTACTGTACATTTTCTATCTTTTCCTTTCATTAGCTATTGAATTATAATGTGACCATAGGACAGGGATTAATTATCCTGTTGCATCAAAGACCGGGGACCTTTTTAGTCCTTGTACCCTTGCCCTTCTCCTTTTGTGTCCTTGTAGAGAAGGTATTATGGTTCATCCTCTCTGTGTTTTGTTTTTGAATCTATCCATATTAAACTCACCAACCCCTACTGGGCCCGCGTGGTGGATTACGGTCCACTCCCTCTCACAGAGAGGAGGCCTGTGTTCCAGCAGTGGTGACGATATGAGCTGATTAAGCATATTAAACTTATTTCTTTAATTTTCCTCGTAGTTACTGCTATTTCAACTGATTCTGCAATAATAACATTTCCCCAATTTTAGCCCCAATACTGAAAACCTTGAATAATATTTTTCCCGCTATCAAAAGACCCCTAGTTTACTACTTCGGTCATCACAGCATTGTTCGGATTCTTGGCATCTTTAAATACTCCGTTGCCAGCTATTTTGGGAAAAGTTCCAAAACTCTTGAATATGTGATGGTCCTACTTTTATTTCAGTGGATTCTTCGGATGGTGTTTGTAAAGTTTCTCTCTTATTATTTAAATTAATTATATTACGGGGAACCACTCTCGATGTCGATATCGTATTTTTGTTCAGAACTTAGGTATTTTTATTTCAACTTTGTTGACGATTGCAATGCCTCCGTCAACAAAATTTAAATAATGCAAAACAATGGTAAAAAAATCACACAGGATTTTTTCAAATTCATACTAAATGATTGAATCCGGGTGTTTTAAACATTCTTATAAAACTACTAGCTGTGCCCTGCAGTTTCACCCGCATAGACCGGGATAAAAAGTAGCCTATGTATTAATCCAGGTTATAAACTATCTACATACCAAATGTCATCCAAATCGGTCAAACCGTTTGAGCGTGAAGAAGTAACAAACATACAAATACACACACACACTCACAACCTTTCGCCTTTATAATATTAGTGTGATACTCGTAGTGTGACTAAGTCAATGTTAATTTTCACTCAAATACGTGATTATAAAGTTAAGTTGAAATAAGTCACTGGTCTCAGTTATTTGCCATTGAAATACAATTTAGTTACAAAAAAAGAGTAATTGTCAAAGGATGAAATTATTTTTGTTAATAAAATTAGGTACCTACTAACCTAAGTTACACAAAGCTTAAAATAAATAGTCTCAGAAGTAAGGGGTTTAATCATTACCTACGTTTTATTTAAGCCTAAATAAGTTGACTTTTGAAAAATCAGTAGGTACTTAACTTAATAATAAATTTACTATGGATACAGCAATCATTGTGCCGATAGTCGTGACGGCCAATGGCATAATAGCCAAGAGCTTCGATCAACACCTGAGGAGACTCTCGTTAGGCAGCTGGATCAAGGGCTTGGTTCAGAAAGCGATACTTCTGAACACGGCGCGTATCGTTAGGAGGTTCCTCTCTCAGCAACCCTGACCACCAGTAGCTTGGACCCTGATTCCGATACCGGTGGGCTACTATTTTCTATATTTTTAAATGTTTTTGTTTTTATTTTAAGTTTTTATAAAAATATTTAAAACTGTAAATGATTATGTATATGAATGAAATAAAGGAAATAATATTTTTACTATGAATTTACATTTAGTCTTCTAAACAGTTTATACTTTAGACAATACTGTCTTGACAAACGGTATAGAACAGTTGCAATGACGAACGTTGCCATGCATGTTTCACCAGTAAAAAAATACAACTAAAAGCATTAAAGATAAAATAACCCACCTTTTTTAGTTTCGCCGCAGTTGGATAAAAGATACTTTCCATAAAAATGCTTTGGTCAATCTTCAAAATGTTTTACCAACCAACGCACTCCACACTTCAACAGCCTTTTCAAAAGTGCTAACCCAACTTAATACAATTTTCTTACATTATAATCATAAACAGCCTACACCACTTAAGAGTCTAATCCCGCACTCTCGCACAATGTGCGACCCTGTCGCTTTAGTGCCAACTTGTGATGCGTCATCTGGCAACCCTCTGGCGGTCAGAGGTACAATAGACCCCGGTCTCTGTTAATTTTCCATATCCCATTATTTTCGTTATTTATTATGAGATGATAGACCATTTTTTTGTTAGTGATATTAATTTAGTACGTGAAAGGTAATTTAGTGGTCACGCGATTATTTGGTAATTATTATTTTGTGGTAGAAATTATTTATTATATCGCGCAAATGAACATGTTTATGCTTTAAGTCTGATATTACAATGACATTAAATATATTATTTACTAATGATGTATGATAGGTGAATGCAATTAAGAATCCACAGTTGATTAGGTCACTAATTGAAACAAACTTTTGATACAAGGTAGTATTCTGTGGCTGCACAAGCAGGTAAAAGTTTTAATCAACGCACGACTTTTCCCAAATATATAATTTCACTCGCACAATTTTGTAAAGACAAAAGTAATATGAAGAATTCAGCTACATTCTTAATATTTATAAAGCCAACCAATTTTCAGCTTTATGCCACTTATCTTAACGTGTCAAATTGCACTTGACAAATTAAGATTTAGAGGAGTGAAAATTATACAGATGGCATTTTTTAACCTTATCCGGAGGGAAAGTACTCTAAATAGTGGAGATAGCAAATTTTACTCAATGGAAACATTCCTTTATTTTTAAAAAGAAACAAATCTGTATTCTAAGCTTTTCGGAAATTCGCTTGCCATACTCGGGAATCGAACCGGCTAAAATCAGGAATTTTTGTACTTGCATTTTGTACTTTTATGGCATCAATCGATAGGGTCTCAATCATAAGGATTAAATCTCTTTAACAAACACGATAAATTCAATCTGCCTAGTCTTTTCCCAACTATGTTGGGGTTGGCTTCCAGTCTAATCGGATGCAGCTGAATACCAGTCTTTTACATGGAGCGACTGCCTATTTGACCAACAAACACGATAAATTAAATGAAAGAAAAACCATGAAATCTAAACTTATTTAGTAAACGTAAAGTAAACTAACTAGTTGCTCGAAATGAGTTCCATTTTGTTGGATACACAAATTTATTCTTTTAGGGAGTTCATTTCCAGTAACTTTTATTAGTGAGTTGTGATGAATATTGAAAATCGTAGTCTGAACCAAAGGTCTTAACTCGTTTATAGATGCATAGGATTTTTGGTAAATTTGATTTTTAACATATCCCCATAAAAAAAATCTAAAGAGGTGAGGTCGGGTGATCTCGCAGGACATCTGATTGTGCTGTTTATACCAATCCAGGTATTGAAATGGTTATTAAAATAGCCAGTGATCATCATTTCAATAAATAAATTATGTGTAAGATAATTTTTAATTGTTAGTTGATAAAGTAACTTCAGTAATCTGATGGACCTTTGAGTAAAAGTGCTTTATCTAGTCTTATTGAATTTATAAGATAAGATTTCATGGTTTTCCTTTCATTTTTCAATTTATCATGTTTGTTAGAGAGATTTGATCCTTATGATTGACCTTATCGATTAATGCTATAAAAGTACAGGGGGTTATTTTTTAGGATTTTAGCCGGTTCGATTCCTGAGTGTGGCAAGCGAATTTTCGAAAATCTTTGAATGCAGATTTATTTCTTTTTAAAAATAAAGGAATGTTTCCTTTCAGTAAAATTTGCTATCTCCCGTATTTAGACTACTTTGCCTCCAGGTGTGGTTAAAAAATTCCACCCTGTATTGTACTGTGTTGATACATCCCGCAAACAATAAGAATTCTCGGATAGATCAAAAAGAAAAGTGTGTTTACGAAAATTAATTATTACTTTACAAACCTTCAACGTGGTATAACTTTGTAATTGATTGTAATTAACAACATTATGTCACAACACAGCAGTTTCGTCATGCGTCTATAATATTAATTGCTTAATTAATTACATTGTTCGTCTTTGAGCCTTCAAAGTATCCGACATCCTTTATTTTGGGCAGAAATTTGAAGTAACCTTGACATGGCAGTGTTTTAGTGTATAATAAATTTGACTACCTATTTTTGGTGTAGACTTATTACAAATTCGTTATTAGAATAAGATTTAGTTTGGAAGTATTTCAGTGTACTTTTTGTCTTCCAATTTTGCAGACAGTGGATAATATTTTTGGAATAATATTAGGTTAACGTGGAAGACATTGTAATAAGGAAAATCTGCTTGTTTGTTTGATTACACTCTTTTCTTGGGAAGTCATTTTGCCGTATCTCTTTTATAATAATGAAAGAGATACTACAAAATGACTCTAGGTACCAAATAACTGGCAACTACAGATATTAACATCATAAAAACATAAAAAAGAAACTGAATAAAACATCTATTCAAGTTTCGTCGTGAATTGATCATGAGTTTAGGATCTAAACTAACTAAAGAACAACTAACAAGTGAAATAGAAAACTTTTCGCAAGTTTCGAAAAACATTTTTCGAATCAAATCTTACAAGGTGAAAACTCTAAGTTCAAGAACACAATACATACGCAGCTGTTTCACAAAGTTGAAGACTGTGAGCAGAATAAGAAATGAATAAGCAAATAAAAATTAAGAAATTAATTCAAAGAAAAATAATTCCTTTGAGTTATTCTTGGTACAATTTACCTTCGACTCGCAGCGGAGGGTTAACACAATTACAAATCTCTGGTCATAATATTTCAAAGTTATAAAATGAGTTCGTATACGCAACACTGAGCGTTGTGTTTTCAAACAATAAAATTCAAAAGCTCACAATTGGTTTGAAATCGTACATATTATATTGCTTTCCCTGCGTATTTGTATTTTGAAAAAGGGCAAATCCCCGTAACATGTACCGTAATTGGCTCATAAAAGGGCTTACTCAAATATATGGTGCAGGTTTGAATGGGGACGAACATGAATAGTATATTTGGGTACATTAACGAAATGAAAGAACGAATTGCCAACCACTAAATGAGACAGCAACGCTGAATTATGAGGAAGCGGTGTACCTTTTGTGTTTTTATTGGTAGCGTTTGCCCTTGTGAGTTGGAGTTTAGTGCCCACTGTGATATATTCAAGATAAGACTACGCACAGAGAGCCTCTTGAAAATTAAAAGATGGAAAATAATAATTAATGGTGCTATGATTGAAGATGGTAAAAGGCAAGCGAATAAGAAAATTATCTGTTTATGTGTTACTGTAGAGGGGCTCGTGGCTAAGTAATAACAGCTGCACCGGTCGAACGACCAGGTTAAGCTACTCTTGCCGCGGTTGGTCCGTGGATGGGTGACCATCTTTACATACCGAGACCACTCCGGGCCACGGGAAGCACGTTAAGCCGTTGGTCCCAGCTGTCATTCGTGGTTCTTTGAAAGTCGATACGGGTCGTCAGAAACCCGAAAGTCTGACAACCAGTCTTACCAAGGGGTATCGTATTACTCAGTAACTGGGTTACGGAGGTCAGATAGGCAGTTGCTCCATGTGAAACACTGGTATTTAGCTGTATCCGGTTAGACTGGAAGCCGACCTCAACGTAGTTGGGAAAAGGCTAGGCAGATGATGATGTGTTACTGTAGCAAAGGTGGAACTTTTAAGTTTGAATAATGTGAAAAAAATTGTAGAGATATATTCTGCTTTAGGCTTAATAGATATCTTCCTTGCAATTCTTTGGATGTTGCGGTTTATCTGAAAAAGGGGCTTTTCAGAGAAACCGACCTCAATTGGGACTCGCTATAAATTTCTTGGTGGCCGTCTGGATCAGATGCGAAGGAGCTCCGGGAATTCTTATAGATTGCAGCGGATTCGGTGCAATTTTTTAATTTTTGGATACTTAATGTTATAGCTACTTATTATTGTATTAGATATTATAAGTTGCCGTAAACTTACTCCTCCAAATTTCTATTGCGGGTTTCATGGCAGTTGAATAATCTCCCTATGACTCGCTAGTTAGAATATTTAGGCTGATTTGTCTCCCACAAAACGTGGCATGCAAAACGAAGTAATTTATTCAATTCCAAAGTCAAAGTCAAATTATTTCAAGTTCAAATAGGCACATAAAGGGCACTTTTGAACGTCAACATTTACGAAACCATGGAATTGATTCTAGTCGCCCCTTCCAAAAGGTAGTATTGTATGGAGAAGAATTGACAAGAAAATCCACCGTTACTCTTTTAAAATTGTTTTACTGTATTTTGTATACATTAATCATATCATCATTACAAGAAGACAATGTACCTTTACTAGAATTAAATTACTATACGACAATAGTTAATGACAGATAAATTAACTTAGAATTGTCGGAGATACAGTACATTTATACTAAAACCTTCCTGAAAGTATGTAGATCCCGTTAGTGATAAAATCACCAAAATTGGTTCATTCGTTTTTGAGAAAATCGCGGACAAATAAACATACATACATATCTACGAATCGAATACAGAACCTCCTTTTTTGAAGTCGGTTAAATACTTTGAAAAAATAACGATTATCATAAAAATGCCAAGAAGTAAAAGTCAGTGTGTGAGTTTAAGTAGGTAATCACAGAATGTAAAATCAATGTCATACGTATTCCGTATCAAAGTCATCCATTCTAAGACCCAAATGATCGGTAAACGATTCAATTACCCATGTGCAATTCACACATTAAACATTATAATAGTATGCGATTTGTCGCCATTTGAACATTAATATTACCCTTACCGGTCTCTGTGACTTGTATGGCAAGTAAAGCACACAATTTATTGCCGTATTTGACCCTAGGAACACGCCCCGGCGTCGCTTGGCTGACGGAAATATTGCGTTTCAAACCACAAGGCGTAAACAGAATGTCATGAGGAAAAGCGTTGTGTGCACTATGCTTTACGTTTACAAACTTTTGTGAATTTTGAAACAGAATTCTATGTGCTTTTGGGATTAAAGTTTTTCAATAAATTGAAAAGATCCTGTTTTCCTTGCAAATAATAGACTTCCATCTACGACGTTTTGTATAGGGCAACCAAATATGGAGATGAATTTTAGCGTTCTTTTGTCTGCCAAAAACAAAATATCAGAATAATCAGCCGGTGATTTTTTGTAGTGGAACGGAAAACTACTTATAGAATAATGTTTATAAGATAATAATATGCTAATGCCCTTTTTTAACCGACTTCAAAAAGGAGGAGGTTCTCAATTCGTCGGAACCTTTTTTTTATGTATGTTCCCCGATTACTCGAAGATGGCTGGACCGATTTGGATTTTTTTTATTTTATTCGAGATGGTATACATCACAGTTGGACCCATATAAAATTGATTAACTTTGCTTTGGTAGTTTTTGAGTTAGCTTCAATAATACGTATTTTTCCCCCACTTTTATATGGATGATGTTCTAGTTTGTTTTGCAGGTAGTGGTATTAGAATTTGTGTGAGGTAGGTACCACAACTAAAAAGTGAAAAATAAAAACTTTTTTACAAAAAAATACAACCGACTTCCAAAAACCACACTACAAAGTGAAAAATAACTTTAATTTCGGAAGTCGGTGGCAAAAAACGAAAATACATTTAACTAGACACCGACTTCCGAAATTAAAGTTATTTTTCACTTTGTAGTGTTGTTTTTGGAAGTCGGTTGTATTTTTTTGTAAAAAAGTTTTTATTTTTCACTAACGCTGTAACACCTAAGTATTGTTGAGTGTGCAATAATACCTATTTATAATAATCCTATAAGCCTATAATAGCATAATCAGCCTTTAATGTTACCAATGCTGGGACACAGCCCTTTCTCTTCGAGAGGGAATGGGCTGTAATTTACCACGCGGGCAAGATGTCATATGTCGCCGAAGTTTTGGTTCTAGAACATGCCGGTTTCCTCACGATGTTTTCATTCACCGTTTTGAGGGCAGTGATGGTGAAATTATTTACACAATGTAAAGCACCTGTTTGGGTTCGACGACCTAGAACTCTTAGTCGGGGCCGTTACCATTGAGCCACCACTGCGCAGTGAAAACCTATAAGACCTTCCGCTAAATAAGGTATTTTCATGTCTACAATTACTTTCGACATTTGAAGATTTTATAAATGTCAGATTTAAATAAAAGTTTAACCGACTATGATTTTTATTCTGTTTCAAATAAAAACCGCAATTATCCAGATGGTTGGGTAGAATAATTGAAAAGTTAAAAGTATTTGTAGCTCCATTTCACTAGATTGTCGTTTAGTCGTTCAAAAGCTATTTTTTATTCACGTTTCAAGATAAGCTGGGTTTTATGTTTAAGGTTAAAGTTTCTATTAATAGTCTTGAACTTTATTGGACTACTATTATTATGTTTATTTTTGATTGCGTTCATTTTAATACTCTAGGTGAATTATTTATGACTTTTTCATAATTCTGGATCATTTTAAACTGGAACTTTCGCGGCGCTAGATGGCGCTCTAGCCTATAGTATAATTGAGCTCCGTATTTTTTTAAAATTAAAAATAGTTATAGCAGTTATTCCCAGTTAATAATAAGTGAATTAGCGAAAGTGAACCACAATTATCAACTGACATTGTTATCCAGTGAATATAAACATAAACAATAAAGTTGTAAACATTTTAAAATACAAGTGAAACATCATTCCGAAAAAGGACGAAAACTACAAAAATAGTGTTTATACTGATTAAGTGTCATCAAAATTATTATTACTACATTATCGAAGCCATAAATAAATCTTATAACTAAAACCAAACAGTGATATTCCAAAAATCGCAAAATTACAAACAATTTTAAACAAACCGTCATTCGAAAAATATCAAATTCGTAACTGATTTTTTGATATTAAACATTCAGAGACTAAAGACCTAATTTCGTCAAGGAAACTTAACGCTCAATTGGCCGTGAGGTATAAGACTGTACTATACGATAAGGTGTGTCGTGGGTTCTAATCTCAGTTCAAGATATTATTTTTCTAAACATACCAAGTTTTTTTAAGAATGAATTTCTTCGATAACATAACATTTAGAAAAACACGCACAAAATCTGAAACTGAGATAATGTGCATAGAAGATAGTGCAAATAGCTCAATACTAGATGGCAGCAGTAGTAGCATGCCAAACATATCTGGTGAAGAAAATTCTTTACAAATGGAGGAACTCAAACTTCAAATAGACCAACTGACCTCCCAGCTGAGTTCTGCCCAAAAAGTAATCAATTGTCTGACTATAGAAAATAGTGAACTCAAGAAAACTATAAATAGTTTAGAGTCCAAACAAAAAACGCCAACAACAAGTAAAAAAACCACTCCTAATAAAAGTTCACACAAATGTAACTCAGACAATAAGGAGAACAATACTCAAATTAAGGAACAGGAAAAGCAAACTAAAGTGAATCAGCTAAATAATAGAGAATCGGAACAACCAAAAGATATAGCAAGTCAAAGAAAACTATGTATCCTGAGTTCAAACAAGAAAAACAAAATATTAACGATTGCAGAAAATACATTCCGAGATTACAAAATTTGTCACTACCTAACACCGGACTGTGGTTTAGAGAAACTTATTAATAACATTGATTTCAAGTTGAAGAACTATACAATGGAAGATTACTGTCTGATCTTCATTGGTGAGGAAGACTTTCGCCGAACTAACAGCTATGTTGATCTCATTATTATTTTACGTGAAACACTTTTAAAAATTAATCATACAAATATTATAATATGTGCACCTACATTTAAATTAAATAACTATTCTGTTATGTATAACGGAAGAATAGAAACATTTAACAGTCTCTTATACCTAGATGCTTGTACTCATCACTACGCTTATTTGTTTGATACCAATTTCTATTTGTCATATGATTGTAAAATGTTTTGGCCAAGAAGTGGATCTGTCAATAATAATGGTATGGTAAACATATTTAAAAATCTTAATTTAATGCTTGCTGAGTTCAGTAGTATCGACGATATTCATTTATTTGATCAAGAGTTTGATAAGTCTCCCCCTATTTCTCCTTCGTGCACAAAAGGCAACGCAAATGATCATTTTTTTCTCTTATAAATATATAAAAATATTACATCAAAATATTGCTGGTTTAGTAACCAAATCAAATGTCTTAACCGTATGTTTATATGAACTGTCCGAAATAAAGATAGACGTGGATGTTCTATGCATAACGGAACATTTCATTATGGAGGGATGTCAAAATCAATTGTATGTGCCAAATTACGCCCTAGCTGCCTATTTCTGTAGAGAGGGAAGAAAAAGGGGAGGGGCATGTATTCTTGCGAGAAACGGTCTTCAATATAAGGAAATACCTAAAATTTCTAAATTATCTACATCAGGCATATTTGAATGTTGTGCAATTGAACTGACCGATTTTAAGATAATTGTTATCTGTATCTACAGAGTACCAAATATAAATAATCTTAACTACTGCCTGGATAAACTGGAAAATCTTTTGCAAGAAGTATCACGTACGCGATATAATAACATTGTAATTGCAGGGGATTTTAACATAGACATGCTTAAACCTAATAGCCAATCAAATGCTTTCGAATGTCTTTTAATGAGCTATAACTTAAAACTAGCATTAAAACAGCCGACCCGCTTGACCAGTATGACATGTATAGACAACTTTGCCCATAATTTCATTAAAGCGTGTAAAACTGACGTGGTAGAATTGGCTTTGTCCGATCATACTGCACAGCTACTTCACTGTCCTGTTCAAACCAAATGTGTCATAAATTGTTGGTATACGGCCAAAAGAGACTATAGTGTAGACAACGTTTCAAAGTTTAAAAACTACATAAAAAGTCTATCTTTCGCAGAGATTTACGACACAGTCGATCCGAATGAATCATATAATAAATTTCTTGATGTATTTAAATTAATATACGACTTGTGTTTTCCAGCTAAATTGATTAAAATAGATGTCGTAAAAAAACCTAAATGGCTGTCAAAAGGAATTAAATTAGGCAGTCAAAAAAAAAGAAAGCTTCTCTGGCAATTGAGATTAATCCCGAACAAAGGTAATAAAAACAGTTTCACTACCTACTCTCATTTACACAAAAAAATTATACACTTAACACAAAAGGCGCAAAACAATCATAAAATCCATTCATCTAAAAATAAGTCTAAAACTACATGGCAAATTATTAATCGTGCAAAGTATAACCTGCCAAAGACTGCTATTAGTTCAATTATAAATAACAACCACATTCTAACTAATCCCAATGATATTGCTGAAGCGTGAATTATTTTATCGACAAAGTACAGGGGAAACTTGATGCAACTAGCAAACCTAAATTTAATACAATAAACACGAATAACAAAACGATGTTTATGGCACCTAGTGTACCACAAGATATAGAAAAAATAATCAGTTCATTAAATAATACAAGTAGTGTAGGATATGATGGTATTAACACAAAGATACTAAAACATGTGTCTATGGAAATAAGCGGACATTTAAGTCACATAATTAACTTAAGTATTAGTGCAGGTATATACCCTGATGCTTTAAAAACATCAATTATTAAGCCACTCTTTAAGAAAACAAATAGAGAACTGATGGAATATTACCGACCAATCTCATTAATTCCAGTAATTTCAAAAATATTTGAAAAATATATTTATAAGGAACTGTACAAATTCATTGAAAGAAATGACATTCTGTGTGAGGAACAGAAAGGATTTCGAATCCATAAAACTATTAATATGGCTATATATGATTTTATATACAATGTCATTAAAAATGTTGATCACCGTAATCCTGTATGTAGCATATTTTGCGATATGACCCAGGCGTTTGATTATGTCCACTATCCTACTCTCTTAAAGAAATTGGAAGCCTACGGGATGAGAGGCAATGTCCTTAATTTACTTAATTCATACCTACAAAATAGAAAACCAATAACTGAAGTCAATAAAATCAATATAGTAAATAAACATGAAGAGGTATTTCGGTCTTCAGAGCGTAAAGTATTATTTGGGGTACCGCAAGGGAGTGTATTAGGTCCCTTTATATTTATATTATACATAAATGACCTACCTCAATGTACTGAACAACCGATAACACTGTTTGCGGATGACAGCACTATTACAATACCCTGTAAAAGTGTAGAAGCGTATGAGAATGACATACATAATAGTTTAAAACAGGCGGTAAACTGGTTAGACGCAAATAATTTAAAAATAAATTGGAGCAAAACTAAAGTTATTCATTTTAGACAACAGACCCCTAGCATAAACTTAAACATACACTACAATAATGATACAATAGAAGAAGTGGAAAGTACAAAATTCCTGGGACTCGAAATAGATAAAAAACTAAATTGGAAATTACACATTAATATGTTATGCAAGAAAATCAGCAAGTCTGCGTATGCTCTTCACACTTTGTCATCTATAATAAACACGGATGCTCTTCTTACAGCCTATTATGGAATAGTAGAATCACACTTACGGTATGGGATCATATTTTGGGGAAATTCCACTGAAAAAGAAACCGCCTTCAAGGCACAAAAAAGATGCATTCGAGCGATGTTTAAACTCAAAACCACGGATAGTTGTGTACAGTACTTTAAAAAGTACAAAATATTAACATTGCCTTGTCTGTACATACTAGAACTAGCTGTGTTTGTGAAGACAAACCCGAGTCGTTTTAGACGTCTAGCCGACGTAGTTCCTCGCAATCGACGGGATAACAGCGTGCTATGTCTAAAGTCAGCCAAGACAGCACTTATGCGCAAAAGTGTCTACTGCATGGCTCCAGTAATTTTCAACAAAATACCGAAGAGTTGGAAAGAGCTTCCGCTTACTTTATTTAAAAAAAGACTTCGTAGCTTTTTAGTGGTGAAAGGTTATTATAATGTAAGTGAGTTCCTGAATGAAAAAGATTTTTAAGTTAGTGTATTTTTTTTTTTGTATCTTTTGCATGCCTATATGGTAAAATATGGCTGAACTTGTTATGATTTTTGTTATCCTATATACCCATATTTGCAAAATAAAATGATCTTTTATCTTTTATCTTTTTACTTTACAGTATTTTTATTTCACGTGTGCAAAAATGTGTGCGTGTAGCCGCTAATATGAAAGTGGCCCTAAACAAAAAACAGTCAAGCATAGTCATGCGCACGCGCACCGTGATGTCAGCCGGCACTTCGCACGTGTTTACAAACAATGCCAAAACGACGAAGATTCTTGGAAGCTTGAAACACTTGAATGTTTTTATGGATGCCAGAGAACTAGGCTCTCTCTATTGTAGAGTGCGTTTCGTTTGAATGTATGATCGTATAAACTTTCTAAAAATAGGTATGTTAAGAGCAAACACATTTAGTTTCAGATTTCTAGATTCTAGATTTCTAGATTTTCTACAAAGAAAAAACAAGCGACGACCTATATTTTTTATTGTTTAAAATACATGCTGTGTTAATTCTTAACGAGAAACATTAATAAAACCACTTACCACAGTACAATGTTCATTATTTACAAGCTTCCGAAGTTGAGACAAAAACTTGTTATTGTTTACTTTAGATTTTATGACAGCGAAAATAATATTTTTTTAATGTCATAGACTAGTTCAGTGAGTGTTGTCGTATCTCAAAAGGTTCGGACACAGATAATCTATCACAGTAAATACCTACATGGAATTAGATATTACTATTTAATAGTGGTGGAACAAGGTTAAAAGTAAAAAAAAAAATTGTCTTGGGAAGTTTGTTCCCATGGATAATCTACTGTTGGGGAACAAACTTCCTGCGGTCGCGCAAGCGGGTAGACGAGTAGCGTTGGCACATAACACACACACGCACACACACACACTTCCGACTTCGCCATTATCTTGGACTGTGCCGAGATTTCCTGCACTTACGCACACATTGACAGCCTGTTTATACACTTGGTAAACACAAGTAAAGAGCGTGTCGCATCGTGATATAAAAATTCTACACAGGATACAAATTTTGACACGGTGTTCTACCCATGAATATGAACAACTTTTATACCTGAAATCGCGAAAAAAAAATCTGCTGCTCCCTACATTTTGACGAGTTCGATGTAGATTGAATTTAGGTACTGAACAGCTGATTTTTTTTCGTGGTAGAATACCGTGTGAACATTTGCACACTGCTTAAAAATTTATCCTGTAGTACGATTTAAGACTTCTCAAATAAAATAGCTAACTGTTATTGCATTTCCAAGCCGAACCGCTTATGGTAATTTGGAATATTCAATCAAATTGCTTTGAAATATATTTTTTGTTTTTCATTTACACAAATTATTGTAATGTAAGAAAAAAATAACACACACCAGAAGTGCAGTAAAACCAGCACTTCTTTTTATAATGGCGATGAAATAACGACTGGTAGAATTTAATAGAAGAAAAAGACGTACTTACAGCAATAACCCCAAATAAATTGCGATATGGACAGAATTATGATGAGAATGTTAAAAAAAAGGAAGGAATGTAGGAAAGAGGAAAAACCAACCAATTAACCGCAACCAACATAATAATTCCCTTTTTTTCAACGTAGCAAAAATATTCCCGTATAATTGATAATAACAGTTAAGCTCCTTGAAGGGGGAGAACGGGCAAAACGGACCACAAGTATGATGTATTACTTAAGGCGCCATCGCTCTTGTTTGTACAAGTAGTATTGGTGGACGACAAATTGTTTAATTTTCTTTCCTCTACTACTTTGGCTTGTTGAATATTATGGTTCCAGTAGAATAAAATTAAAAATTAATGATTATGGATTGACTGTTTTGTTTCGCTTGTATTTTATTTTTCTCTTCCTTAAGGGATTTTTTTTTCACAAAATAAAAAAAAATAAAAAATCCTTATTTAATCAATAATTAGGGTTCCATACCTCAAAAGGAAAAAAACGGAACCCTTGTAGGATCACTTCGTTGTCCGTCTGTCTGTCTGTCAGTCTGTCAAGACCCTTTTTATCAGGAGCGCGCGGATATATCAAGTTGAAATTCATATCAAATATATAAGTCTATCGTCCCTTAGAGTTCTAAAAAAATCAGGCGTCTAAGTCAATGCAATAAAAAAATACGGCCATTTATGCGACATAATTTGATACTCGCAAGTAAATTAAAACCTTTATGGCACTTCCCGTTGTCTTAGAATCATGAAATTTGGCAAGAAGCAAGGTCTCACAGCACAGGTAAAGGAAAAACCCGAAAATTGTTAATTAATAATTTAATCACATAAAAAAAAATGGGATTAGGTACAATGTTAAGTTGGTAATTGGGATAAATTCTTTTCAACTACGGAACCCTTCATTGTGCGTGGTCAGACACGCACTTGGTCGGTTTTTAAGTACCAATGTGACATTTTAAATTCTTAATACTGATGACACCAGTGAAAAAAAACATATTGAGGAAACCTGGACTTACAGACCGCATATCTTGTCCGTATATCTTATGCTATTGATTGTGCCTAGATTATAATTACCACAAGCAATCGCGTCAATTGATATGAGGTAAAACAGCAGATTTAGTAACTATTACTAAGTAGACGGTTGTATTCCTCTTTGTTTTGTTTTTTACAAATAAAATTGGACTTCCATAATTTAAGATTATTCATTTGGCGATACTCAGAAAATGCTGTATTTACCTATAATTATTTATTACATTTAGTTCTTTATTTTCTGTTACTTCCTGTTTATGTAGTGTATACAAAAGTTGAAAATCTATATAAATAAACAAATAAACTATTAAAAGGACTTTCAAAATAAAAATATTAAGAGAATGAGATACATAAAAAACATATACCTACATCAAAAGATCATGCCCAAGCACCCTAAAAAATGTTATGAAGCAATTTCAAATTAAAACACCCAGTCCAATTTTAGCTCTTTTTTACTCCAGCAAAATGCCCTATGTATCCTTATGTATGTATCCTTGCTATGATAATAAAAAAATTCTAACGTAGCTATTTTCCAACATTTGAATTTTCAGGACGTTAATGTAGGTTTAATATCATATTAAGCCACGCATATACTGATCATAAAAGTTTATGCTCTAAATAGTGCCTCAGTTATTTGCCATGAATTTTTTAAGCATATTAAATTCTGCCTGGATCTAACCGTTGCCGTGTTGGAAGGATATCAATAAAAATGAATGAGTTTTATTGAATGGTGTCTCACAAACCAGTATCTGTATTTGAAACTAGCTGTGCCTCGCGCCTTCATTCACGTGGAAGTCATAAGATACACAATATACTAAATAACAGTCACATTTTAATAATACTCCCTCGTCCCCCGATCCGCGCCGCGTAGCATCGCCCGACCGCGCCATTACTTCGTTTTCGCTTAGCGTTCATTCAGAATTTTTGTTTTTGCTCAGCTTCTAAGAGTCGTAGCGTGATCTTAAATAGCCTATAACAACCCTCGAGAATTGTTCACAATTTTATGGGTTTTATTTGTTTTGCCCGGAACCCTAATTCTTTTTCCAAAATAAAAGTAGCTTAAGTTACTCCGTATAACGTCGGCTACCTGCCAGTAAAAGTCCCGTCAAAATCGGTCCAGCAGTTTCGGAGATTATCCGGAACAAACAGACACATAAAATTTTAAAAACTGTGTTTTTGATAAGACTACCGTATATACTTTCATATGCCTTTACTAAAAAGCTGTTATTTTGATATTATAAAACAGACACATCAATTTTATTTATTTGTATAGATATCTAGAATAAGTCTAGGAAACTACATCATGTTGAAAAATCTGGAGGAAACTGTTTGCTTTCCTAAAATATAGGCGTTCCTCCACCTTTCGAGGCGGCAAGCCTCTTGGCCGGATCACCACCCTGGGATCTTGACGCCAAAAACCTAGCGTCACTATACCGGTGGCGCCGGAACGCGTTGGAGCGGGGCGAACACCTGATGCCTCGTCATATCGAGGTGTACAGGGCTGAGCTCCGCCAGACCCTAGTGGTGGAATGGGAGCAGCGACTTGCGCAACCCAGCGCAGGGCACGATACCATAGCGGCGGTAAGACCCGTTGTGAGGGAGTGGCTGGAGAGACGGCATGGCGCTCTTACTTTCCGGTTGACACAGGTGCTATCCGGACATGGGTGCTTCGGAAAGTACCTGTGCCGCATAGGCCGGGAACCAACACCCTGTTGTCACCACTGCAGCTGCCTCGACGACACGGCGCAGCACACTCTTGAGGAATGCTCTGCTTGGGCAGTGCAGCGTCGTGACCTCGTCGCGGCGGTTGGTGCTGCGGACTCTCTCTCGCTTCCGGGCATGGTCCAGTCCATGGTCGGAGGTGAGAGCGCGTGGGACGCCGTCGCCTCCTTTTGCGAGGAAGTGATGGTCGCGAAGGAGGCGGCGGAAAGGGAGAGGGAGGATACAACTTCCCTTCCAATCCGTAGCAGACGCACCGGGTGGCGGAGGGCGCGAAATGATCTCCAGCCGCCTTAAGGTGAGGCCTGCAGGCAAGAGACTGGGGGAGTTTGTTGCCTGAACAGTGAAAGGCCCGAGACGGCGGCGCGCCGTGTTCCGCGCGCGCCACTCTGGAAGGATTGCGGCCGTATAAGGCCGCTGAGGGTGACGGGGTCCGCATGAATTCATGCGGGCCGACACCTAGCCGGGGGAGCGTGACGAAATGCGCAAGCACTCCAGCACCCCGGCTAAAGGTAGCAGCAGAACACTGTGTGGTTTTAGTCAGTAAAAGTCTGACAGACCCCTCCTCCTGCCCCAGGGTGGAGGACATCCATGAGGATTTCCACACGATAAAAAAAAAAAAAAGGCGTTCTTCCACCTATTGTAAAAAAAGTTCAGGGGGCCAACCACCACCTCTTAAAGCAGTATTATTTTAATGTTACTTCAGTGTGAGAAAGAGATGGAGCTATACAGGACGTCTAGCTCCATCTCTTTCCCACACTCATGTAAGATTAAAATAATACTGCTTTAAGAGGTGGTGGTCTAGCTCCAGGATTTTTATGTCCAATCAAATCAATTCGTTTACTGGCACAATTAGTATATTATAAATTAAGACGTGTTTGGAGGCTCCCTTTAAGCAAAAAATGCCTGTATTAGGAGATTCCGCTCTTCCATAACATTGCAGTATTATACATATACTAACTGTGAGCTACTATAAAATAATTGATAAATTAAATATTTAAAAATTAAATTAAATTAATAAATGAAATTAATTACTAACAATAAATAACACATTTTCTTGTTGTTGTATTTGAAGTAATGTGTGGTGTGGTGTGGTGTGTGTGGTGTAGTATAGTGTAGTGTAGTGTATTGTGGTATGGTGTGCGTGTGTGGTGTGTTGGGTGTGGTGTATTAGATGTGATTAGTGTAGATTTATGTGATCAGATAACTTCTTTCTGCTCCAACAAAATGCTTTGGCTAGTTATACTGCACATTCTGTTTCCAAATATTTGCAAAATTTTGTTCACATCATAATTGGTACATAAAAGCGAGGAGCTTGTGGCTAAGTAATAACAGCCGTACGGGTCAATCCATCAGGTTAAGCTACGCTTGCCGGGGTTGTCCGTGGATGGGTGACCACGGAAAGCACGTTAAGCCGTTGGTCCCGGCTGTCATTCGTGGATCTTTGACAGTCGTTACGGGTCATCAGAAGCCCGAAAGTCTGACAACCAGTCTTAGCAAGGGGTATCGTATTACCCAGTTACTGGGTTGTGGAGGTCAGATAGGCAGTCGTTCCACGTAAAATACTGGTATTCAGCTGCATCCAGTTAGACCGGAAGCCGACCCTAACATAGTTGGGAAAAGGCTAGGCAGATTGAATTGGTACATAAAAGTCAAAGATCAAACAATAAGGTACGCTGTTTCCGCATGTTAAATTATGTGTCCAGTTTTTATACTGTAATTATTCGGTTCATTTGATATTCATTCAGCGGAAAATATTACAATATGGGCAGGTCCTGCCATGAAAGGTTAATAAAGTCAAACGATGTCTGTTTTATGAATAAAAAAGGTCTTTTATAAAATATTTATGATTGCGTTTTTAGCTTGTAGCACGTTTGGTTCCATAATGACTAGATGCAATGCTAATATAATTTCGATGGTAATGTGAGTTTTTATCTATGACTTCACTAGCCGTTGCCCGCGGCTTCGTTCGCGTGGATATCGGAAATTATTCCACGGGAACCTATTACCGGGATAAAAAGTATATAAGTGCTAAACCAGGTTATAAATTATTTGTGTGCCAAATTTCATCCAAATCTGGTTAGCCGTTTTTGCGTGATTGAGTAACAAACATCCAAACATCTTTACAAACTTTTACATTAAGGTATTATGTAGGATTCATAGGATCATGATGGCTAAAGATCGAGTTCGGTGGAAAAAGGAAAGCGAGGCTTTTGCCCTGCAGTGGGACAGTACAGGTTGATTATTATTATATTATCATCATCAAAACTCAAATTCACAAAGTCATTGTTATTAATCATGAAAACCCTCTTGGAGATGTTAGATAAAGATAAAAATATATTTATTGCATAACTGAGAGAGAGAGAGAGAGAGAGAACAGAGTATAGTTTTAACAGGTACGAAGAAGCTACCAGCTCCTCTTAAATTCTTTACTAACTTTTTTATATTCTTTTATGACAGCTACGAGAGAAAAGAAAATCACTTGTTCACGTAAAATGCGGGCTACTTATGTTTCAAGTTTTTGGCAAAAAGCATACATTTTGATGTTGTGTGTAACAGAAAACAGCAATGGGAAGGCTGAGTTTGTAAAAAGAAAACATTTCTTAAAGTAAAAAATTTGTTATCTCTTTGTTTGTTTGTTTAGTCCGGCTAATCTCCGTAATGGCTTGACCGATTTTAACGGCATATCACTGGCAACTTAACAACTAACTTAGGCTACTTTTATTTTAGAAAAATAATTAGAATTCCGCGCAAGAAAATTAAAACCCATGAAATCGCGGGCAGAATCTATTTGTTCTAATACACTATTACA
Organism: Cosmia pyralina; assembly: GCA_946251885.1. Lineage (NCBI taxonomy): Eukaryota > Metazoa > Arthropoda > Insecta > Lepidoptera > Noctuidae > Cosmia > Cosmia pyralina. Next base: position 7,572,988 of record OX276346.1, on the reverse strand, counting down.
CAAAATCACCCACTCCAACTTTATTTTAAAACAATATCCACATGAATTAGAATACTGAGATACTCTATCTCTATAGTTACTCTATCTTCCATTCTATCTCAGTCAACATCCCTTTGTTAGTCGGACGCTCCACTAGCTTTTGAGACAATAGAACAAAAATAATAGATGCTTGGACTTCTAAGATTACATGATATATCTTTGCCATGAAGCTGTTCAAAGACTCGTAATGTTCATTACTTCAGATTTTGGGATACGATAACGTTAACGACTTGATAACTTACAATTAAATGAAGAGGGTCCGTATTTATACGAGTAGGTAGGTAGGTATATATTTAATCTAATTTTAAATTCAGAACCCCTCCATGTCTTGTGTACTTATGTAGGTACCTACGCATTTCAATTGTTTGCATAAACATTTCGGGGAGAGGCACGCAATTTCAGAATAGACAATCTTTACATTATCTTCTTGTATAGAGAGAGAGATTGTATATCGAAAACTAAGTCACGCTTTTAAAAAAGAAAAAAAATTGTTCCGCAGGTCCGAATGAATGTTATTAATAAAATTATTCAAATACATACGTCCACGCAAACACTATGAAACTCCGTGAAAATATTTGCTAACAAGTTGCATTTATGAATATAAATAACCGTTATTTATGTGACTCACATTTCTGGGTCACATAGGATAGAGTGTGTTCGGTTGTTCACATAGACGTAACCACGGAAACTAATGATGAAGCCTGAGTCAATAGAAAGTAGTTACTATGTCCTTTGTTCGTGTTAATTACTAAATTCTTGGGAACCTAACAATTATTAAAATTAAATTTTACACTGTTTCCGTTCATTAAAGGCTATCTCTGATCTCGGAAACTCCTAAGATCTCTAACAATTTAGAAAATTAAATCACAAACAAATCCACCAACAAAAGCCTCAAAATTTCATGCCATTTAATTACAGATTGTTGATTACAAAACTGGTACAGAATCAATATCCCGTCCAAAGCCCTTCAAAATTTCTTAACAAACTTTTGAGCGCCATATTGTTCCAATTTCAAATCTAAGGCAATAAGCTTAAAACGAACTGGTTCGTTGCTTTCTGATGAAAGCCTTAACATTGGCATGGGGTAGGCTTCAAGACTTTATTGTTAAGGCTTTGTGTTATATCGGCTGTATAGGCTCCACTGCCTGCCCCAAATTTTCTTTGATATCGAAAATCGGAATGTGCGCGTTGGAACATAAAATTTATCGATGTGTAGCAAATCTGTTATGTCCGGAAGGCATGAGATGTTCTATCGACGATATTATTATTATTGGCAAACGGTAACAAAAGTGCTTTTGGCAACGTTTGCCAATTATTATCGTATTGGGTTTCATGAATAAATATAATAGTACGTATTATAATGATATAGGAATATTATAGATTTTTGTGAGATGATTTTGATTGAAAAAATAATGACGGATAAGATTCTAGTCAACGGGAAGAAATTGTTTACTGACGTACTTTCCCTTAAAAAAAACTTACTTTTTAAGCAACGTAGCAACTTCGTAACATAGCTTCATACCTTCATAGAAATGTTTATTATGATTTTAACAGTCAATAAGGATTAAAATAATTAATAATATCTTAAACAAACTTCCTAGTTTGTTTAAGATTATTATTAATTATTTTGACTCTGGAAACATTGCTGTTATTGGTTTAGGAGGTTTATCTCATTGTTTATTACCATTTATTTGTAGCAACAACCTTCCTTTATCGCTTATTCAACAAAAAAAAAAAAAAAACAGCCCAGTTGTATAAAAAAAAATACTATTTATTTTATACAAATACAAAGTTGTATAAAAAAAAAATACTATTTATTTTATACAACTTGACATGGAACATTTTACCTAACAATAAAAATAAGATTATGTGCCCCATTAACTCATTTTAGAGTTTGCTCACTTAAAGTTATGGGTAAAAAATCTACTCACAAACCTCATCCATTCCTAACTTCTCCACGGTAAAGTAGGCTTTTAAGATGCCTTACCATACTCATTATTAATCTTTGGCAGCTCATCAAGTACGACAGGTTACGAACAAAGTTTGGTCTCTTTGTTTTCTGCAGCTCATTCATAAAAAACAGAATAATCAGAGTCAACAGCCAATTTGACGTTATCGAACAGATTTATGATTTTACAATATTTAAATAACATATCAAAATACTATGTCTTGAATAGAATTATTTTCGTACGTTATGCCTATATTATCTACTTGCTTCGTCTAAATTATTTTTATTGATCTGGATCTTGCTCGTTACTTATCTACTTCTCAATGAATGTTCTCAAGCCCTAAAAGGGCTGACACATACTAAGATATCCTTACAATATCCTACAACCATACATCTGCATATTCTTCCCTCAAGCACTAAAAGCGCTTCAGAAACCTAATACCGAAACATATTCGAGATAACAACAGATGGCAAAAACATTGAACAAAAGTTGTCCGAAAAAATAAGGCCATGCCTACACGTTCGGTGTCAAACAATAGCCCCATTACGTCAGCGGTGGGAGGGAAATGAAATAATTTGTCGTTCCCGACGCTACTTCTGAACAAGAGCGATGGTGTTTGAAGTAATATATCGTACGTACTTGTGTGTTTAAAGAGCTTTAAGGAGCCTGCTTCCCAAAAACAATTATTTGAAAATATTACCTACTAGCTTCCGCCCGCGGCTTTGCCCGGGTTGTATGTCGCTATAAAGTAGCCTTGTGCTTTTCCAGGTCATGTCTACCCGTGTGCCAAATTTCATTCAAATCCGTTGTCGTTTTAGCGTGAAAGCATTACAAACAAACAAGCAAACAAGCAAACAAACAAACCAACAAAAAAACTCAATTTCGCATTTATAATATTAGTTGCAATATTATTTGTCGCGGTCGCAGTCGGTTCGTGGACTATCCATTTCCGTGCCTCGGAAAGCACGATAAACCGTTGTTCCCGGCTGTCATTCGTAGATCTTTGACCGTCGTTACGGGTCGTCAGAAGCCCGAAAGTCTTTTTTTTTGTGGATGGGAAATCATCAAATGACTTCTCCCGCTCTGGGCAGAGCGAGAGGGCGTGTCAGACTTTTACTGATTAAAACCCACCCGTGTTCCTTCAGTTGCCCGTGCCAGGGCCACGGTATCTCTTTCGAACTATCCGCGACCCCGGTGGCAACGGCCCAATTGACCCCGTCACTGCTGACATCTCTTTGAGGCGCGCGTGGAACACAACGCGCCGTCGACCCGGGCCTGGTCCTTACCGGACGGCGAGCTGCCCATTACTCGTCGTCCGCAAGCCCGCACCTACGGTGGCCGGGAATCGGCGATAGATTAAGCCCGAAAGACTGACAACCAGTCTTACCAAGAGGTTCCTGTTACCCACTAACTGGGTTTTGGAGGTCAGATAGGCAGTCACTCCATATAAAATACTGGTATTCAGCTCCATATGGTGGCTGCAGATTGTTACTAACGTGGACGAATTATGAGGAAAAATGAAAAATCTTTTCTATATTATACGTTAAGGTAAATTGAAATAACATAAAACTAATTCTGTTTTATGATTCATCATTATGGCAAAGGCCTCTTCTCATACAGAGAAGGCACGAGCCAATGCTCGTGATGACCACGCTTAATCAAGACGGGTTGGCGATTTCAGACTTCCTAAGATAATTATACCTACGTTATTGTCCTAAAAATTCAAATGTTGGAAAATAGTTATGTTAGATTTTTTTATTATTAAGGATATACCTATCCATTTTGCTGGAATATAAAAGGGCAAAAATTGGATGCGGTGTTTTAATTTAAAATTACTTCATAACATTTTTTGGGTTCTTGGTAGAGATCTTTTTTGTGTTTTATGTTACTCATTCTCTATGACATTTTTATATACTTACTAGCTGCGCCCCTCGCTTTCATCCATGTAGACCGGGATAAAAAAGTAGCTTATGTGTTAATCCAGGGTATAACCTATCTACTTACCAAATTTCATCCAAATCAGTCCAGCCGTTTGAGCGTGAAGAAGTAACAAACGTACAAACACACACACACTCACAAACTTTCGCCTTTATAATATTAATGTGATTTGTCTACGCCCGGTTTATGGAAGCCTTTTCAAATGATTACTAAATCTGCTGTTTAACCTCATATCAATTGGCGTGATTGGTTGTGGTAATTTTAGTCTAGGTACAACCAACCGCACAATAGGTATAGTGCGGTTTGTAGGTGGGTAACACATGCACTACAAAAATCGCCCTTACTGCTACAACATACAGGCGCTGTCAATGTCCAATTGACTGTACCAGTCAGTTTCCGTAATTTATTCCTGGGTGATCAACGCTGTTTTTGCACGATCAATGTGGTTTTTGCACGATCAATGCAGTTTTTGCACGATCAATGTGGGTTTTGCACGATCAATGGCACAAAGGCAATCGAGGGGTTTTGGCACAGTAGATAGTCCTTAAGCTTAGGCCAGGACAATCTGTAATATCAAATTACATTTTATTTACGTTACATCACCCGAAGTGTAATGTTCTCACACATTATCAGTACTTAAGGCTATGTTAGGATAAGACCGTTTTCTTTGTCACGATAATAGATTAGGTTACACAAAGATTCCATTAGTGAACACTTAGATACTGCTTGTGTATTGGCATTAAGTATTCGTTCATTAGTGATGTTCTATATTTGACGGTCGGTGACATCTTTGTAAATATTTGCGGCTCGTTTCACCAGCACCTGAAAGGGATTATACATAACTTTGTTTATGTGTTGTTTGCCTTATAGTCCGTGTTTTTTTCTTAATTTCTTGTAAAAGGAAAGATAAAACTTTATATCAAGAATTTTTTTTTTTTTTTATTTTTTTTTTATCTATATAAATAAAAAGAGAAGTCCTGACTGACTGACTGACTGACTCATCAACGCCCAGCCTAAACTCTTGGACCTAGAAAGCTGAAATTTTGCACAGAGGTTCCCTTTATAATTTAAACAAGGAATAAGGAACGAATTCCCGTGAAATATTTTACAACATGCACGCGGGCGAAGCCGCGGGCAAAAGCTACTCTGAAATAAGTCAGATAATTTAACCAAGACAAATGGAAAAAAATGAAGTTTAAAAAACTAATACCTGACTTCTGAAAAGTCACGCTCTAAAAAGTATGAAACAAGAAAATATCCTCATCTTAAATTAGAAAAAGACAGACAAATAAAAATCCGGAGTCACACGTAGGTAATAATGTTCGATTTATTCCCTAATAATATGACTGTGTAACTCCGGATTTTTCAACGGTGTAATAGGATACCCCTTGGTAAGACAGTTTGTCAGACTTTTCGGCTTCTGAAGACCCGTAACGACGAATGACAGCCGGGACCAACGCGAAGCACAGAGAGGGTCGTCGTAGTGTTCTGGATGGCCACCTATCCACGAACCGACCGCGGCAAATGTAGCCTTTAGCTTCGGTTGACCCGTGCGGCTGTTATTATTTAGCTACGACCTGAGAGGATAACACTTAAATATCGTTATAAAAACGTTGCTTCTAATGTATAAATTAAAATGAAATAAATAAACCTTTATTTATTCATTGATTGACTTGAGAACCACCTCCTTTTTTTTTCGTCGGTTAATAAAAAAATACTTATATAACACGCATTAAAGTTGGGGAGTGGGGCTCTCTACGTCACTTCTACGTATAAAATCTAGCTAGGCGTGACGTCACACCATATTTTAACCCAATGACCCGCCGTAATCTTTTGATTACGTGAAAAAAGAAAAAATACTTGTCCAATATTTTTTAATAATCTACATATGGACAAAAAATATTTTTTAGCCATCACTCCCTATTATGAATATGTCCAAAATAAGAAAGAAACAATAAAATGTAGGTTGGCCTTCCAAATAAAGTTCAGTTAGACTTAAGAAAAAATAAAGGGCGAAAAATACGTAAGTCTCGTACTAACCCAGCGAGTAATAAAGACAGCAACGGAACAATATAAAACACGCAGTAAGAGTGCCTACTCAAGAAAATTGACGCCCTTACAAACCCTACCGTTTTCACCGAGAATCCAAATGCCGCGTCCTATTTTACATACCACATAAAGCTGTGTATTCACTAGTGACGACAATAATGCCAGATTGATGACAACAATAAATTATATTATTTATTTCTGTTTGTTCGAGAAACCCTTTCATATGTAACAATTCAATTATATTTTAAAAATAGATTTGGTCAGAGTAGTCACAGTCTCTTTTAAATTCCAGGAAAAATCTTGATCAGGCCATATGGGGCATATTAGTCAATGTCAAACCGATGATAGGTGTACGTTTTACATTACAAAGTTGAAAAAACGGAAAATCGGTAGCGATTTTATTTCTTTACGATACTAAAAAGGAGACCTCACAGCAACTATAACCTAAAAATATAAAACGAGGTCAATTTCTTAGATTACTGGTCGGAACAAATCGATACCCGCTACCTCTAGTTAGTAAGTCAATCTCTCGAGTTCAGTTTTCTTGTGAAAATTATTTTGGCAATTCGTTAAGCTATTAAATTATTACTATATATCTACACTGATATGTCTGGTAAAACTGAAAAGCCAAGAGTCACATACATAGCTTTCTTATATCTATGGTCACACATAACCAACAAATGTCATGATCAGGGGGCCAACCACCACTTCCTAAAGCAGTATTATTTTAATGTTACTTCAGTGTGAGAAAGAGATGGAGCTATACAGGACGTCTAGCTCCCTCTCTTTCCCACACTCATGTAAGATTAAAATATTACTGCTTTAAGAGGTGGTGGTCTGGCTCCTGAAATTTGTCTGCCTCGTCTAGTCAACTAGTGGTCACTAGTAAGTGCGAAAGCTGAACGAGAGACCTTGAGTTCGATGCCTAGACTTAGTAATACCCCAGAGATTGGGCTTATGCTCGATTAATAAAAATATTACAATCAATCTGCCTAGCCTTTTCCCAACTATGTTGGGGTCGGCTTCCAGTCTAACCGGATGCAGCTGAATACCAGTATTTTACATGGAGCGACTGCCTATCTGACCTCCACAACCCAGTAACTGGGTAATACGATACCCCTTGGTAAGACTGGTTGTCAGACTTTCGGGCTTCTGACAACCCGTAACGACTGTCAAAGATCCACGAATGACAGCCGGGACCAACGGCTTAACGTGCTTTCCGAGGCACGGAGGAGTCTCGGTATGTAAAGATGGTCACCCATCCAAGGACCAACCCCGGCAAGCGTAGCTTAACCTGATGGATCGACCCGCTCGGCTGTTATTACTTAGCCACGAGCTCCTCCTCCTCCTCCTTAGTAAAAATATTACATGGAACTTAAAAACTTAACCGATGAAATATGGGTCTAATATATTATATCTTGGGAAATACAATCACTAAGTTTTGTTATGTTCTCCTGATTATCTTTACTTCACTACCAGAGTGTCTCCTGTCGCATATCCAACACTAAAGTGAACACTTATCTTAGCACCAACGGTTACGGAGGTTATTAGCGCATTCTTTTGTTTCCAGGAGCGATGACCTCGCACCCCGGCGAGGCCTGAAAGATGGCGCGTGCGGCAGCCGTATGCCTATTCACAGCTCATTTCCTGGGCTGCATTATTGGTAAGCGTTTTTGTGATGTTATCTTGAGTGCGTGGAAGGCTTTATTTGTTTTTGGTTCATGTAATGGATGGGTGTTGCTGTGAGAAGTGTTATCATGGTCGAGGTGTATTTATTTACTTGATGTTAAGAAAATATGTTGAAATCTTTGTTTGCAAATACTGACAGAGAATTTTGCGTGGTAAAGCAATTTAAAAGCAATGTTCAGCCTCTTAATTGCGTAACATAGGTACTATCAATCGGAATCTGTTTCAACTTGACAGTTCAACAACATTCATTGCGTTATTTACTTTGTGGAGCAAACAAATTTTTTGAACATATGAAGCAATGGATTAGTTATTTGCTTCAAAATTATTCAGATTACGATCGATACTGTGTTACGCAATAAGGTCAGGAAAAGTTAACTTAATTAAATAATCTGTATTGTAAGTAGGTAAACAAAAGTAGGTAATTTGTATACCATGAGTTTTATCACTTCTATAAATCTACTTTTATGTACTAATTTTAATAATAACAATTATGAAAATATGATTAATGTTCCAAACTCACGCTTTAATACAACAAGCTTTGTTACGAAACTTATCATGTCGATACGGTATGAATAAAAAATTAAAATTAAAAAAAAGTTAAAATTATGGCGAAACTTTCAGAAAAAACCTTTTTTCTTTACAAGAATAACGTGCTGTTGAAAACCTTATTCATTATCAAACATCAAAAAATTAACAACGACTCATAACTTTTTGCGCGTACCTTATAATGAGTGCTTTGTAAGCACGAAGCTCGAAATTCCAAGTCAACCTGTATCAAAAAAAAAACGACACTTGAAGATATTCTCCAAAGTATTTCTGTCGTTCCAATTCACGTAAGAGTGACAGAGACAGCGGTGACTTAAAATCTAAATCTCAGAGTTTCAAGCACCAGCTCTATTAGATGAAATAAGCATTTCATTCTACCTCTATGAGAATATAATGTGACTCCCGTTCACTATTTTTAACCGACTTCAAAAAGGAGGAGGTTCCTAATTCGTCGGAACCTTTTTTGTTTTTTTTTTTATTTTTTGATTTATGTATGTTCCCCGATTACTCGAATATGGCTTGACCGATTTGGATTTTTTTTGTTTTATTCGAGAGGGTATACATCACAGTTGGTCCCATATAAAATTGATTAGCTTTGCTTCGGTAGTTTTTGAGTTAGCTTCAATAATACGTATTTATTCCCGACTTTTATATGGATGATGTTCTAGTTTGTTTTGCAGATAGTGGTATAAGAATTTGTGTAGGGTAGGTACACAACTAAAAAGTGAAAAATAAAAACTTTTTTACAAAAAAAAATACAACCGACTTCCAAAAACAACACTACAAAGTGAAAAATAACTTTAATTTCGGAAGTCGGTGGCAAAAAACGAAAATACATTTAACTAGACACCGACTTCTGAAATTAAAGTTATTTTTCACTTTGTAGTGTTGTGTTTGGAAGTCGGTTGTTTTTTTTGTAAAAAAGTTTTTGGTACTTAGCTATTTACCTCTGGGGTACAGAAACTGAGTTGAAGTATGCGGGCTCAACTTATAGTACGCTGTCTCTCAAATGAAATTGGAACGCTCAAAGTTTTGTTAAAAATGTTGATAAAAAAAATTTTAAGGTTGTCTTTAACAAGTGATCAACTTGAAAAAAAAACCTAACATAAATTTAAAAAAAAAAAGTTCTCTATTTAGAAACGACCTTTACTTGGTCTTTAAGCTCGAATAAATGGTTAAGCAACGTAAAATATAAGTCGAAAATAGTCGACAGGTCTCATTTCCTACAACAGTCATACAAATAACGTGCTAGAGTAACACGGTCAATTGAATCGACCACAATTACTGTCATTCAAGATTTTATCATTTCAGTTTGAAACAGCCACAAAAACACGCAATGCAGGTGCGATTTATCTACTTGCGACAGACGTGGGGCATACATTTTTCATGTGCGTAATAAAATGGGTAAGGGAGCGGCCAGATGACCGATTGTAAAAATACCTAACTTACTATTCAAATATTGTGGAAATGGACGTTTGATTTCTTAAAGAAATCTAACGAAATTTAATTAAAAATTAGATCCAAGACCGTTTGAGGTTGACCGACTTTGATGAATTATTAAATATGTCGGAAGAGTGAAGTAAAAGGCTTGTTTACGTACTAGTAGCGCCATCTATTAGCGTTTGAGATACCTTAGTCGATTAATCAAATCGATAACAGCTGTCATTGGGTCCGTAGTTCGAGTCGGGGTTGTCAATGAACTGTCGCTTGTAGCGTTTGACATGTGTCAGATGCCAAGGTGAGACTAGTGTGTATGCAACATGACACGACACGCCATCCAGAGCTCGACCGCGCCGAGTGTGCGCACTGATTTTGCTCAATCACGTGCATCATGGCGGACACCGATGATATTTAACTCACGCGTTCTTGCCCTGGAGGAGTCAGGAACTCATACGCCACCTGCTACGATAATTTCAATAATCAATATTTATTAGAATCAGTGTTAACATGCAGTAAAAAGTGGGACACCGATCATGTGGCATTTTCCGAATATAAATCAGCCACCTGCACCCAGCCTAAGAGATTCTACAAGCCCGTTGCGTAACCAACTCTCTATAGTAATAAAGTGTCAGTGAATTCGCCAACAAAGCTGAGGGATCATAATTTAAAATTTAACACTTAATCAAGCTTCAGCTGACAATCACGATTTACGTCTCTTCTGTGGACATCTCATTTTTCACTCAATTACTTTCCTCTGGTCTTTAAGAGATAATGCGATTAATTTTTAATCTGATCAGAGAGTATCATTAATCTGATGGGGATCGCGGCAGTCTGAGTTTTGAGTTTATTGTTGCTATAGGCTAAATATTTACAATTACTTCTGATTTACGGTTGAGATAGATATTTCGGGGAAAATTTTGTTCTTGTGTTCTATAGCGATCGAATGTGTTTTGTTTTCTTGTTTGATGAGACGGCTGTAAAGTGTGGTATGAAATAGAATTATTTCAAATTATTTAGTACGACTTTTTCATTATTTTTACTCATTCTGTTTATTTATCTATTGTACACTTGTAATACGTTGCCATATCGTAGTGGTAGTAGGTGATTTCATGTCAGTTTAATTATAGTTGTCTGTTGACAGAGTAATGAATTTCGCGTGATAAAATGTTTTTTCATTAAACATCGTTGCTATTTCGTATTTGTTTGAAATAACAATTTCAACACGTTTTCATGCAGTGTCTTCGAAAGATAACTGCATTACTACGTAGCAGACCAATGTTCTGCTGGATTGCGTAGCTGACGTAGCCGCTACGGCTCGTAGACGCTGACGTCATGGCTACGAGCCGTAGCAGCTACGTAGACAACTTCTTAAATAAAAGCCTCTTGTGGGTGTTTGCTTTCTTAAGTATACCCTAAACAACTGGACTGATTAATGTGGAGTATAAAATTTTCGTGTTCTAGAATAATTTTCGATATTCTACGAAAACAAAGCTTAGAAATTTGAAGTCGTTTGTTTTTGTCCAAAAAACAAATCCGCGGAATTTATCGTAAGTGGGTGAATATTTAGGAACAAACAGAACACCTTTTATTACACATGGAAATTGCGCTTTTTTCATTGAATTCATAAGTTTATTATATCTCGTTATACTTAACCCGGCCAAATAATTAAAAGACAAAGAGAAATTAACGAAATCTTTTGTGGTACGAAAATTTACATTATAATGAAATTACTCATTTTTACGATTCACTTTAGAGTTGAGAAATGTTCAGAGAACTTTAATGAATCAAAGAAGATCTTTAATCTAATTTGGAAAGTTAAAAAAGTGCTTTGGTGTAATGTTAAAATTAGAAGAAAAAAACTTTTTTATAAATATTTTAATCAAAAAATTATAATGCCCTTAGATTTCTTTATTTATACCTTGCTTACTTAGTTTATAATACGAATAAAAATTTTGCGTGTAATTAATTTCACTTTTCGCAAATGTCGAGTTCCGTGAAAAAAGGCCCGGGTCCAAAATTGATAAATTACTCCAGTTTTTTTTAAGAAATTGTGCATATTGCATACCATATTTAAAAATGAAAAAAGCTGTTTTTCAAAAAATACATGTTAACTATGTTTTTTTGCAATTGAAACTCCTATTATGTAGACCACGACTAAATCCTATACATATTTTTATATTTGTATCACGTTCTCGAAAACGGCTCTAATGATAACGATGAAAGTTACAATATATGGGTTTATGGTGGCGAATCGATCCCGCTAGGCCTTATATCTGCGAAAATTCGTTTTCTCTTTTCACCCGATCAAAGTTCGGTCGATCAGGTACTAATTCACAACATATTATATGAAAATTATTTATTTCTTTATTTATTGCACAATGTACACACAGTTACAGGCTTTGCTTAAAACTTATGAGTACATAACCCCGTTGGGGCGCAGCAAGATAACTTAAAACTAGAATATTGTTGTGTAATTTTATTACATTATTAAATATTTATACCTACTAAATTGTATTGTATTATATTACCTATCATTATAAATTAAACACCAAAAAAGGTCGTATGGAGCATTAAAGAAATGTATTTGAACACTGCTTAACTTTTTATTCCGCGATTGTAAGAGTTACTTGTTCAAGAAAATATTTCGCCTTGAGTTCCTACAAAATTATTACCAGAACGGTACAAAAAACTTTCATTTCAATACCTTTCCCATCCAATAACCGTTCATTTCTTGTTCATTCTTTCGATTGATTTGTTTCGATCAAGCGATTGCTGTTTGACCTTTACGGAGCGTAAGAAACCATAATTGTGCTCGAGCAAAAATCTGGTGGTTTAGCTTTGAAAACGATTACAAGTATGCAACCAGACTTTCTCAATCTATGTGAATAATTGTATTCTGTTTCTGAGAAATAAATCTCATCAAACTCATCATCTGTCTAGCCTTTTCCCAACTATGTTGGGGTCGGCTTCCAGTCTAACTGGATGCAGCTGAATACCAGTATTTTACATGGAGCGACTGCCTATCTGACCTCCACAACCCAGTAACTGGGTAATACGATACCCCTTGGTACAACTGGTTGTCAGACGTTCGGGCTTCTAACGACCCGTAACGACTGTCAAAGATCCACGAAAGACAGCCGGGACCAACGACTTAACGTGCTTTCCGAGGCACGGCGGAGTCTCGGTATGTAAAGATGATCACCAATCCACGGACCAACCCCGGCAAGGGTAGCTTAACCTGGTCAATCAAGCCATGCGGCTGTTATTACTTAGCCACAAGCTCCTCTAATAAATCTCATCAAACTAAACTAAATAAAACGAGAAGCCCTGACTGACTGACTGACTTCTCAACGCCCAGCCCAAACCCTTAGACCTAGAAAGGTGAAATTTTGCACAGAGGTTCCCTTTATAATGTAGACAAGGAATAAGGAAGGAATGCTAGTACGTTCCCGTGGGATATTTTAAGACATCCACGCGGGCGATGCCACTGGCAAAAGCTAGTATACGATAAATCTCGACTAGATATACCATTTATCTTGCGATTGCAAAAATATTAAAGAACATAAAGAAGACTAGGGGAGCCTTAGCCCTCTTACTAAGAAATGATAAAATTTTTTATTTAAAAACTTGTTTTAAGAAACAAAATCGGCCAAGTCGTGTCGGGCTACGCACAATGAAGGGTTGCGTAGTTAGGATGAATTATAAAAAAACAAACTTAACATTGTACTTGAAAAACATGTTTTCACATCGATCAATCACGGTCAATTCTCCAACAGCAAAATAAGTTTGTAATCGGAAAAATATATTGTTTTTATGTTCTGTTATAACTACAAACTAACGATTTTGGATTTTTTCCGTTACTTGTGCTATGATACCTTGATTCTTGCTAAATTTAATGATTCTGGGTAAACGGGAAGGAAATCACCCTATATAGGTTTTGATTTACTTGCGAGCATCAAAATATGTCGCATATTAATTTTAAATTGATACCTCTATGCATTCCTGAGAAAAAGGATCTAGACAGACTGTCAGACAACAACAGGAGGACAATGAAATGATCCTATAAGGGTTCCCGTTTTTCCTTTAGAGGTACGATACCCTGAAAATGGTACGTAGGTCTTAATAATATTACTTTGTTTGCAGTATGCCGTCAAGACAGTGGCAACAACCGACCTCGAGACCAAAGCACAGTATCGGAATCTTCCAGAAGGTTCAGAACAGAGTTCCTAGAAGACTGGCCCCAGACGCCTGGAGCCCCATACTTTGACCCCAGTACCCCTGACAACGTGACTGGTCTTGTGGGACACCCTGTCCTTTTGCTGTGCAAAGTGAAAAATTTGCAGAATAGAACTGTGAGTAGTTTTTTTTATATGTTTTGTCAACAGAGCATTAAAGCGAAAGCGCCAGGGTAGCCCGCGAAATTCAAAATTTCTTATGTTTTTTGCATTCTGCAAATCAGTATTAGGTTATATGTTGATCTAAATATGATTCGCGGCCGTATCATATATTTAATAAAAATCATCAATACAACTCTCTAAGTTCATATTACCCTATGGAATTGACTATTTCATGAAACATTGAGATTTGAGGTTAATTATAACTTAAGGAGTTGTACTGATAATGATTATAATTCTGTAAAGCCAATATTATTTACGGCCGCGAATAATATTTTAATCAACATACAACCTAACACTGACCTGCAAATTGCAAAAAACGTAAGAAAACTTGAATTTCGCGGGCTACCTTATTGCATCCCCCTTAAGGACCTTGAAGACGATGGGTCTAAAACGCTGCTCAAAAGTGGTGTGTTAGAAATTCAAATTACCATTGTGTAACTAGAACGTCACATCACTAATATATCAATGGTGGAATGTACGTGTACACGTCGCAATATTAACTAGGTTGTAAAGCGCACTCCACATTGGGAACGGAGTTAAGTTCGTAAAGCTTCGCTCATGTAGCTACCGCGTCTTTTCATACTTCGGTTCATAGTTCGCGGTTTGCATCAAACTAACACTGAAACTGCGTTTATTGCAAACAAAACAATTACAGGCACTTTTGAATTGTCAAGGGGTCGGTCAGTAAGACAGATGAAGCTAGTTGCCCATTCCAAAGCGTAGTACGTTCCTATGAAGTAGAACGGGCAAGAAACTCCAAAAACACTCATTTAGATCAAAATATAATTTTGGTTAGATGAAACCAAAATTTTGTAACAATATTTTTGAGTTTGCAAATATATGAACGAAGCTAAACGAACTTAGCTTCGTTCCCAGTGTGGCCTGCGCTTATCACGTTAGTTTTGAGTACTGTTTTAGACAATGGATCTTACGAAGCTCATACAAAGGTCATCGCAAACCGCCCTCGTTAATATACAATACGTCATCAACAGCTACTGTCACGCAATTTTGGAAATGTCAACGTATGTATGTTACACGATTAAAGCACCAATTTAGCTCCTAAATGAAAGCAACAAATACATCAAAAGACTAATTACTAAGCTCTATTTCCGATTTAGCAAATGCTCAAACTGAATAGGGACTATTGGTTGGAGCTTTAAAGTCCTGTCCTTCTATATCTGTCACAGTTTCCGTTCGTACCTCTAGGATGAATGGTGGGCTAGTCGCTTTGAAATCTGTACTAAACTGTAGTAATACAGCTAAAGGCAGTTTTAATGTTCCCAATGATTGGTCTTATAAGTATTCAGATGAAGTTTGAGACAAAAATCAATAAATTGATTATAATATTTTGTGCTTATTAAGTGACGTTTCGTCATAAATGATGTAGATTAGTGTAGGGATCGTTGATGTTTTTAATTTCTTCAGATGCAGATTTATAAGAATTAAAATAATTATCGTTATTAAGAGACTGCACTAAAGAAAAAAAAGAAAGACATTGAAAAAAGAAAAGACATGAAACATTAAATATAAATAAATTAATAAATATATTTTTTAATTAATAATTATTTTTTATTAATAAATATATTTTCATTCTTTTCTCTTTTAATTTTGTAGCAAGCATTGAATGCACATAACATAATTTAGTAGAATTAGAGCAACGCAAACTCAAAACTTAACAGCCTCACGAATCCAGCATAATAATATCGAAATTCCAGCAATTTAAACAAAACTGCAGCAAAACAGCTCAGGTTTACAAAATTTGTATAAGTGTACAAACAAAGTTATGATAAAGTTCTATTCAGAAACAGGTGTCGCGAGATTGTTTGGCTGTATAGAAACTGTAATATCAAGCTTGGATATAGGTCTCGCAAAGTCTTCGAACACAGTTCTGCTCGACTTTACAATAGGCAATTTCCGATTCGTATAGAACTCATTTCTGCAACGGACCCCAAAGCGCTTTGGGAATTGGAAGGTAGTCTTGAAATTACCCAACTTAGGTCCTTGTTACCTGTTGGGTAAATAGTGGTATTGACTAAAGATCTAGGCTTTATAAGAAACTTGAAAAATGTTATCATCAACATCACAATTGATAACAAGTTTTTTGTTTTGAAAACTGTTACATAAATAAAATTATTACATATCTTTTTCTTAATTCTAATTCAGTTTATTATTTTAATTTTTAATAAGAGGAGCTCGTGGCTAAGTAATAACAGCCGCACGGGTCGATCCATCAGGTAAAGCTACGCTTGCTGGGGTCGGTCCGAGGATGGGTGACCATCTTTACATACCGAGACTCCTCCGTGCCTCGGAAAGCACGTTAAGCCGTTGGTCCCGGCTGTCATTCGTGGATCTTTGACAGCCGTTACGGGTCGTCAGAAGCCCGAAAGTCGGACAACCAGCCTTACCAAGGGGTATCGTATTACCCAGTTAATGGGTTGTGGAGATCAGATAGGCAGTCGCTCCATGTAAAATTCTGGTATTCAGCTGCACCTCGTTAGACTGAAAGCCGACCCCAACATAATTGGGAAAAGGCTGGGCAGATTGCTTTTTATTTAATTTTAATTATTTAGCGTGATTAAGCCTGAAGATTAAAGGGTGAGGCTTATACCCAGCAATGGAATGATGCAGGCTAACAGGTATCCAGTAAAGTGTAGTAATGAAATATTTTTTTTGTATCCAAAATCAAACAAATTCATGATCAAAGCCAAGTAATGGTCTTTTTAAAATACATTATTTTTATTGGCGTGGGCCTAGTATTGAGGCTTCTCAAAAGAAAGGTGTAAGTGTAAACAGTAGCAATATTTTAAGGGGTCCTTGTACCTACTCAGCATTATGTAAAAAAAAAAAAAAAAAAATTAAATGAAAATGCCTGTATTTTAAATGGTGTGCATAATAAAGAGTATTCTATTCTATTATATTCTATTATGAACAACTTTTACTATGGTACCATACCTGAAGTCGCGAAAAAAAATTATTCGTCAAAATGTAGGGAGCAGCTGATTTTTTTTCCGCGATTTCAAGTTTGGTCCCATAGTAAAAGTTATTCATAATGATGAGTACAATGACCCCTTTAAATATTGCCACTGTTTACACTAACACCCGTATACTCATTGTTTTTAGGGTTCCGTACCTCAAAAGGAAAAAACGGAACCCTTATAGGATCACTCGTGTGTCTGTCTGTCTGTCTCAAACTCAAACTCAAACTCAAAGCATTTATTTCAAATAAACTAATTACAGGCACTTTTGAATTGTCAATGGGTCGGTCACTCAGAAAGATGAAGCTAGTTGCCCATTCCAAAGCGTAGTAAATCCCTATGGAGAAGAACGGGCAAGAACCTCCACGGACACTCTTTTAAATCATAATATTTTTACAAAATATTGGTTACATCGTTCATGTTGAAAATATACATGTAAGAACAATGTAGAAAGACGTGCACGTTAAAAAGCGTCCGTAATGAAAAGATAAAAACTAAAACAACTAAATTAAATATTAAAATTAAAAATAAGCCATGGCAACTAAGAGACGACCAGTCCCAACTGACGGCGCCCGTTCACGAACATGACGCATGGATCAGCACCAATTAGCTCAACCATTTTGAAGGGAACTTAATGATCCAACACACACGCCACCACCAGCGAGACATTTGAGTGAGCATGACATACTCTCAACCGCCAGGGCACACTCAAGTCAGTGAAAGACGTACCCAGTAAAAGGTAGCTTAATAGTAGCTACATAGTGCTCACACATGTGCTATGCAACTATATAATACTAAGAGATTGAATCTAAACAATGCAAAGAAAGTTTTCTCTCATCTTAATCTTCAGCAGCTCCAACAATATATCCGAATGCTAATCAATTAATTAATGCGTCCTTGTGATGCAGGACAAGCATTCAGCCAAGCAGTCTGTCTGTCCGTCTGTCTCAGCCAATTTGCTCCGAATCTAATGGACCGATTAAGTTGAAATTTGGTACACATATGTATTTCTGTGACCCAAACACGGACGGGTAAAGTAAATAAATGAAATTTGAATATGGGGGTCACTTTTGGGGGACAAATAAGAAAATTAAAAAAAAAAGTTTTGTAAACTACACCGTGTTACATGTCAAATGAAAGAGCTTACTATGAGGGTTTCAAATATATATTTTTTATAATTTTAAAATAAATGGTTTTAAAGTTATTTAAGAAAATAGACGAAAATTGACCATTCCCCCATTATCTCCGAAACTACTGACCCTAAAATTTTGTAAAAAATACAGAAAATTGATCGTTACATGTAGATTACAGGAAAACCTATAAGAAGTCTGTGGTCTTAAAATAACATGGTAAATCTATCAATATTGTGAGTACAAACTTACATTTACAGTTGTAATGTATGAGAGAACATGTTTTTCAATTACAATGTTAACTTTGTTCTTGGGATAAATTCATCTTAACTACGGAATCCTTCATTGTGCGTGGTCCGACACGCACTTGGCCGGTTTTTGTGTTACATTTATCGCCATTTTTTAAGAAATACTTACAATTGTAATGTCTTCTTTTATATCTTCACTTGCTATATGTCTCAATACCATTATCATTACGAGTTTAGTTATTCTTGGTTAAACCTACGAATAACTATTATCTTGTTATCATTGTTCGACCCATCTCAAATAAGTTAGACAGGGCAATCCACTGGATTAGTTATCGCGATGCCATTTTGATTAACCTAACGTTATTTCTAAGGTTATTCGGTAAGTTTCATGTACTTCAGTTTCTAATATGTTTGTATGATAAAGTTTGGTATGATAGTGTTTGAATTGGTATTGAAATTCAGTTTACTTTACATCGAACAATATTTTGGGTTTCAACATAAGTTTAGTTATGTAACATATTAAGTGATACTTTGGCCGTCCACTGTTTTATCAAAATTATCTTTACGCACGTAATTAGAAAGGAAGAAAGAAAAACTTTTTTACAAAAAAAAAATCAACCGACTTCCACAAATATAGTAAAAAATAACTTTAATTTCGGAAGTTGGTGTCTCTGGATCTCTTTTTTAGTTTTTGCACTTTGTAGTATTTTTTTGGAAGTCGGTTGTTTTTTTTTTTGTAAAAAAGTTTTTATTTTCCACTTTTTAGTGGATCATGATGATTTTGAGTGGATGATCTACCCTTGGAATATCTCCTTTCCAACAAAAAAAGAATCATCAAAATCGGCTCACAAACGACGAAGTTATCCGCGAACACACATTTTAAAAAAAAAGCAAAAAATATACGGTCGAATTGCGTAACCTCCTTTTTTTGAAGTCGGTTTAAAAATGCGTCAATTGGCAGTACAACAAAAAATACACATTAAAACTATATGAAGTCGGTTAAAAAAACAAAAAACAATGATTATAAGCCAAAAGGCTAAAAGGGCCTCGGCTCAGCATATTGTCAGATGACAACACAACCTAACACTGATTTTCAGATGCAACCTCCTAAGTCGAAGCACTTCAAAGGCATCGCTTCGAAATATTGTTTTTATGAGTGGTTCTGTACGTCATCCGATCTTGGGACCCTAGTAACTTTTCTTATCAGAACACTTTAAATAGATATTGTGAATAGAATAGAATAGAATAGAATAGAATAGAATAGTTTATTTCCATCACTAAATGTTACAAATGTCTCTTAGTCTAAGGATAATATGTGAACAACAATGGGTGACATTAAACAAGAGAATACGTTGACGACCGCAGTAGTATGAACTGTGTCACAGCCGTCAGCGCCTTCCACTCTGTACATAAACTTCATATCTTTACATTGTAGATCAAATGTTTGTAATATAATTAAACCTAGTTAAACATTGAATAGACATAGATACGTTACCATATGTATAGTGTGTGTGTGTGTGTGTGTGTGGATGAGTAAATTTATGTGTAGTGAAAGTGTGTAGTGTTAACTGTTTAAAATTTCCTCCGTTTGTATATAGTTTAGTTGTAATAGCCAAATTCGTATTTTATCCTTACATTTGTTGGTAGGAAGTTCATAAATGTTATTGGCTCGGTTTGCTATGTTATACAATTTATTACTTATAATGTAGTACTGGTGTCTTGCGAGTGTTGTACGGTAAGGGGGGATAGAACAAACTCTTGTCTTATTGCGTTTAGAGATCGGATTATATGCAAAACTTATATGCTTGCGGAGTATAGTAGACAACACAAAGAGCTTCCTAATGGATAGTACCGAACTCTCACTATACAAGAGATCTGTGCTATATCTACGTGGTTTCCCTAGCATAACTTTTAAGATAGCCCTTTGGGCCCGCTCTAGAGAGAGTAGAGTAGTCTTGCCAATACCACCCCAAACAACAATACAGTACCGAAGTAAGCTCTGGGCAAGGGCATAGTAAACACATAACAGGGTTTCAAGATCAGCAGACCTCCTAAGCTTTCTGAAAATTGGAATCAGTTTTCTTATACGAGCAGTCGTCTGGGTAATATGTGGTGACCAATTTAGCAAGCTGTCTATAATGAGGCCCAGGTACTTTATAGTAGTAGCACGGATTAGTCTAGGGCAATTACAGCTATTGCGCAAGTCACATGAATGTGCACTAACTTCGAACTCTGAAGAGGGCTGAGTGTGAGTGCGATGAGAAAAGGTGATATATCTCGTCTTGTCTAAATTTAGGGTCAAAAGGTTATCGTTGAGCCATTACATTACCACCTTTATTGCATGCTCAGTATAGTGCTGGGCTTCTTTCCAGTCCGATCCATGTAGAATCAACGCAGTGTCGTCAGCATATGTGACAATGCTACAGTTTGGTAGTTGTTTCGTGCACAAGCTGTTAATGTACAGAAGAAATAGTGTAGGCCCCAAAACACTACCTTGTGGAACCCCAAAAGAAAGAGAGGCTAGTGCACTTGTATGGTTACCCAATCTAACACACTGAGTCCGATTTGAGAGGTAGGACCTAAACATATCTAGTGCAATTCCGCGTATACCGACAGATTCCATTTTAGCAAGCAGTAGGGGTACAGAGACAGTGTCGAAGGCCTTTGATAGATCAAGAAAGACCCCAATAACTTTTTTATTGCTGTCAAGTTTGGTTGCAATAGTTTCTGTAAGAAGCAAAGTTGCATCTTCTGTAGATTTGCCTTTAACAAAACCAAATTGGTTTTGTGCAATAATGTTGCTATGTTGAAGAAATTTAGTGAGTCTGGAATTTAGAAGTTTTTCCAGAATTTTGGAAATAACAGGCAACACTGATATCGGTCTATAGTTTCCGACACTGTCTCTGTCTCCATTCTTATGGATAGGGTGCACCAAAGCCCTCTTTAATACATCTGGGAAGACGCCAGTGGTCAAACATAGGTTATACATATATGTAAGTGGGGGGATCAAACTCTCCTTTGCAGTCTTTACCACCAGTGTTGGTATACCATCAATACCAGTCGCAGAGTCATTTTTCAAGTTTGCAATAATACTTTCAATCTCCCTACAGTCAGTGGCAAATAACGCCATGGAGTCTCTCGGTGACAGAGATATACAACAACTGGTTGATGAGCTAGACTGATTTACACCCTGTCCATTTATTATTGCATCTGCAAGTGTTGCGCCGATTCCAGCAAAGTAGTTGTTAACTAAATTAAGTGACTCATACGGATCTTGAGTCAGATTGAGTAATTCACTAGAAGGTGGAGTATATTGTTTAAGGTTAGCGATTTTATTAATTGTATTCCACATAGCCTTAGGATTCTTTTTGTTTTTGTGAAATTCCGATTTTTCATAAGCAATTTTTAATTTTTTTAACAGGTTATTGCAAAAATTGCGGTATCTAGTGTAGGTAACCTGGAGTATTGCATTTTGTGTATTCAGTTTAGCCTTTTTTTGCAATTTGTCCCTATGTCTGATGCACCGTACCAGTCCCGGAGTCATCCACGGTTTAATGGTGCGTTTACGGTGAGGAATGCTTATTTGTTTGGAGTGCATAGCAATGGTTTCAGATACTATATGAGTTAAATTAGTAGCCGAAACATTAGCATCTGTAGTATTTAATACAGAACTAAAATCTGTATCAGAAAGTTGTAGAATCAGAGCCGGGTAATCGATTTTTAGGAATGTGGTGTTTGAGGTATTTCTTTTTATTTTACAGTCTAAACAAAAAACTACTGGTGAATGGTCAGTTATAAGTGAATCTAATACATAAGTTGCTGCATGTTTGTCAGATCTCAACATAACATGATCAATACAACTATCTTTACGCGTAGGAAAGACATGTGCTGGTAGAAAGCCATGATATGCCAATAGATCTAAGTACTTGCTGGAATTTGGGTCAGCATTGTTTGGAGAGATGTTTATATTAAAGTCTCCAATCAGAACTACTGACTTTACTGACTGCAGTGATTCTAGACACAGATCAAGGCTGTCACAGAATAGAGTTATATTTCGATGTGACGGTGAGCGGTACAGAGCCACAATAGCATATTCGGATTCATACTGCAGAATAAGGCAATTTGCGTCTGTGACTGAAGGTTTTACTATGCAATGCTTTATCTCAGATTTAACATAAATAATAACACCATCATTCTGATTAGTGAAATCTGAAGCGTATGAGGCGTATCCGGGAATATCTGGTGTAGCTATATTTTTACTTAACCAGCATTCCGTTAATACGAGAATATCACAGTGAATACATATTCTGTCTAATAAAATAATAAGAGCATCAAAGTTACAGCCCACACTGCGAATGTTAGTATGCATTACAGTTAAGACTGGTCGGGACATATCAATATTATGATTTAAACTTTCGGGAGAACAAATCATGGACTCAGATACTTGAGCTAAATCAATGTCACTCGATATTTTATCAAAAAATAGCATTATTACGGTTAAATTCCAAGATGCATATCTGAGTGCAACGCCGGTGGATTTTCACATGTAAACAATTAAAAAGAAAAGTGAGTACAGGTTTGTCAAGTGTAACAGAGGTAATTCCAAACTGAATTATTTGTGTGTGTGTATGTATGTGTAACAGTGGTAACGAATGACATATTTGTATTTTTAACATAATAATATAATAAAACGTGTAATTAAAAACTAAAGGCATGCAGTAAATAAAAAATATAAGCCATACTATACATCCTAGTCACTTCTCTAACTGAGGTAGCAGCTTGCCAATGTCGCTTTCATTGTCAATTCGATGTGACGCAGCGCCAATTTTCTGACGAAGGAAAACTCTTCCGTGAGCAGTCCAACAAAAATCGTACTTGTTTTTCTTACGAAACTCACGAGCTAGGTAAAACAATTTTCTTGCGTTTTCGGTAAGACATTCTACTATGTAAATTGGTTGAGACTGGCCTACAAGTTGCAAATGAGTCGTATTCAATTTATTGTCTTGGAATGTACGATTGTGTGTTTTCACCAAATTTAAGATCTTTTCCTTCATTAAAACCGAGGAAAAGTCCACTATGATAGATCTATTACCTTTTTTATCGGCGTTTGTACGAAAAACATCTCGAATATGAGTTTCGTTGACACAGGTTTTAGTGGCTAATCCGACTTTTTGTACTAATTGTAGTAGATCATTTTTTGTTTCATTTTTTTGCACAGGAATGTTTCTTATCTCAATACAAGACTGCTTTTGTGATCTCTCTAGTTTCTCAACTTTAGCTTCTAAAGTTTGTATATATGCCAGGTGAGTTTTTCTTTCAGCTTCCATTGAGATTAATCTATTTTTCATTTCATCATACTGCGCAGATATAAGATCCATAGATTTTATCATTTCACAGTTTTGCTTCTTAATTCCATTTATACTTTCCAGTATTGTGTTTTGTTGAACTTTAAATATTTCAAGAGATTTCTTCATTTCCGCCATAGCAGGAGCCATCTCGCCTTCATGCTGGCGTTTACGGGCTCGAGGTCGGGTGGTGATGTTACTGGCGCTCTCATTATCAGTATCAGTGACCGGCGCTGAGCTCTGATTTGTATCCGATCCAGCTTTTCCAAGAGGTGTGGATGGAGGGGTCCTTTTCAGTGGCATAATGACAGCGAGAATCTAATACGTTAGATAAACGAAGACAATGTATACGCGCCGAGTCAAATGAGCAACACCTTTTGCACACACCTCCGATCGTTCTAATTAGCACAGTTACCGGGAAGATGAATGTATGCGTGTGCGCACCGATTGGTAGGTCGATGGCCCCGCCTCCAAGGACGAATCAGTAGCAGCGGTAGGTGTGGTTGCCGTCGATAGGTGGGAGGAGTTGACCGCGCGGAGTAGTGCCCGAGCTCCTCGTTTGTTATGCGCGCCTAGTACTTGCAGCTGATTAAATATTAGTAATTTTAATTAATTTTAGTTTATTTAGAAAGTAAATGCGTAACGGTACTGCTTAAAACACGTCTGAACAGCTCAGAAGTCCGGAGGGAAGGGGAATGATTTTTCACATCAGTAAAAAAATCTGCCTAGCCTTTTCCCAACTATGTTGGGGTCGGCTTCCAGTCTAACCGGATGCAGCTGAATACCAGTATTTTATATGGAGCGACTGCCTATCTGACCTCCAAAACCCAATAACTGGGTAATACGATACCCCTTGGTAAGACTGGTTGTCAGACTTTCGGGCTTCTGACGACCCGTAAAGACTGTCAAATATCCACGAATGACAGCCGGGACCAACAGCTTAACGTGCTTTTCGAGGCACGGAGGAGTCTCGGTATGTAAAGATGGTCACCCATCCACGGACCAACCTCGGAAAGCGCAGCTTAACCTGATGTATCGACCTGTGCGGCTGTTATTATTTAGCCACGAGCTCCTCTTCTCCTCACGATTTTTCACATCAGTAATGTGTTGAAAAATTTGCATATATGTCAGAATGACTACTCCTCGTTGGTACTCTTGATATTCTTTTATTGGAGAGGCGTATCAAAATAAATTTGGAGTACTAGATTTTTTATTTTATTGTTGCCGCATTTACTTCAAATTACTTACTAATTATTTACATCACTATAGTGTCTACGATACTAACTTGAAATCACTAGTCGACCGCTGCAATTGGCCGAGCAGCGATGAAGCAACGGCAAGTGGGTCAATCAACAACTCAATTTTTGTGACCTTGTAATAACTGCGTGCGCCATGACACTTACGAATTTAAGTCGCTAAAGAATTGGGTCGTAATTTTTATTTTATACGGCTGGTACATTTTTTTTTTCAAAAAGTTTAAGTTCTACAAGGTGTAAAAAAAAAAACAACTGTTCCCTACATTTATGTTCGCTTAACTCGTCAAAATGTAGGGAACAGCTGATATTTTTTCCGCGATTTTAGGTTTGGTCCCATGATAAAAGTTGTTCATCATATTTATGAGTACCTACAATGACCCCTTAAGAAGTTATGCGTTATTTAAGTTACACCTTCTATAACCGGCCTCTATCTTCATAAAATAGTTAAGTACAGATATAAAGCAGCAAACAGCTTCACTTCCTCTCTTTATCATTTAAGTGTGTAATGTCTTTGTCATGCAGGTATCATGGGTCCGCCACCGCGACATCCACCTGCTGACGGTGGGCCGCTACACGTACACGTCAGACCAGCGCTTCGAAGCGCAGCACAAGCCGCGTTCCGAGGAGTGGGCGCTACGCATCCGCAGCCCGCAACGCCGCGACTCCGGCCAGTACGAGTGCCAGATATCCACCACGCCGCCTATAGGACATGCTGTACATCTTAATATAGTAGGTTAGTGATCAAAGATTCGTATTAATTTACGGACAGTATGCCTTAATTTTGTTGTTGGTTTAGTTAAAATGGCGTAGGTACTTCTTGGTCATAAAGGAGACATGGCTTTGTATAGAAAGTGGTTTAGGGCCAATAGCGATATGGTTTGATATTTGTGTAGGGATACCTCATCTATTCCCATGTTGCCAACAAAATCTAACTCGGCAACTTTGAGATAAATATACTTATCTGGGACCTTTACCGTTGTAGTTACAGGAAAACATTCTAAGGAGACTCATCATCTGCCTAGCCTTTTCCCAACTATGTTGGGGTCGGCTTCCAGTCTAACCGGATGCAGCTGAATACCATTATTTTACATGGAGCGACTGCCTATCTGACCTCCACAACCCATTAACTGGGTAATACGGTACCCCTTGGTAAGACTGATTGTCAGACTTTCGGGCTTCTGACGACCCGTAACGACTGTCAAAGATCCACGAATGACAGCCGGGACCAACGGCTTAACGTGCTTTCCGAGGCACGGAGGAGTCTCGGTATGTAAAGATGGTCACCCATCCACGGACCAACCCCGGCAAGCGTAGCTTAACCTGATTCCTAATTCTAAGGAGACTATCCATCCATAACTTTATATCCACCCTGTAAAAAAAATTCTCAAAATTACCGGATCAGATGTTGATGACACTTGCACAAGGGTGTAGGCTGTATGTAGATGACGTATAGCTTCACAAATATTAAAACCATATCGCTGTTGGTCTATAGACTACTTTTGGTTAGTCTCCTTTTATGAATTTTCGTGAAATCAATAAGATACGAAAATAATTAATGTCAAAAAAATATATCGGTCTTTCTTCTTTTTGTGTGACAAGTGACTAATCTGGTGTCAGAGTTTTTATGCCACTTTGGGCCTCTGACTTGGCTTCACATGCCGTCAAACATATCTCGCAGGGCGATTAATGAAAATAATAAAATAAGCGTTTATACATTTAAAGATCGGTACTATATTCGGAACTAATCGTACTCACTTCAACTTTGTCGTGAATTTTTCTAGAAATTTGGTTCAATGTATTGGTCATGAGAATGAACCTTGCGAATTAAATTCTCAAGAATTCTAGTGTTTACTTCCCTTACAAGTATCTAGTGTCTTGTTTTCGTCCACTAAAATGTTATCACGACCATGAATAACTAGAACACTAATTCCCACTTCCAAAGTACTTCTAAAATACTTACCCACATGCATTCCTATTTGGATACGTTCCAATTACTCTAAATGAAGTCCATTCAATGCTTGGATTCGGCCGCCAAATTCAAGGCCATTCGAAACTGTCCAAAAATTGTAACAAACTATACGTTACTGTACCATATTTTTCACAAGAATCTAGAAAATATTTTTCAGCCAATAAACGTTTGTGAATTGAAGAAATTCTTGGCACTAAACTTGAATTCGACACAAATAGCTGGATATCACGGTAGAACACAGAGAATGAAAGAATGAAGAGATAATGCGAGGTCAACAGTCGTATTCAAAACTGTTTTCTCATCTTCCTTGCACAAATAATATCATGATCAAAACCAAGTGCCAGTGGCTATTTTAAAATACCCAAAGATAGCCACCTATTAGTATGATGTTACATCAGTGCTACCTCAATAGGTAAACATGAACCTTGCGAATAGTATAGGTGCAATTAGCACTCCATTTACTCTTGTGTTAGCTCAAAGAGCGTAAGGGTGCCGAAACCTAAAGTTAGCAACTTTAGATAGAGAGAAGCCAAAGTTAAATAGAAAACTTTCCCAAAACACTATTGTCTGCATGGCTTGTGTTTCACAGTCGCGTCCTCTAAGGGTCTGTTCAAACTTGCTATTATCACTACCACACCACCATAATGAAAAAAATGTAGCCGGGAAGTGTTATGTGTGGATGATGCCTTGCAGCTGCGTGAAGTGATCTTGTGACGACAACAAAATACGTAGTGGGCATGATATATTCGGTCACCTGTGTGTAGAGTGTAGTCTATTTTTTTTTTATCAAACGAGTACTGAGTTATGTCTCTCGCACATTTCCGATATTGACAGAGTGAGATGGGTCATTGGTCGGGGTGGGGCCAACGCCTTTGTTTTATTTTGAAATTGTTAAGGCCCGTTCATACTTCTAAAATTTACTGTACAGGAAACATGTCCGCCATGACTCACGCACAAACAATATCGTCTGGTTCACTCACTAAAACACGTGCAACGCGCAGATAGTCGATGACTCAACTGAATGTGCATGCAACTACAGCGTTTGGTTTGTGTAGAACGGACTTTATGTTGATTACGTGAACCAATAGCAATGCAGTCAACATTTTCGGTACTCGTTTGTTAAAAAAACAGACTATAGGTGCATCGTTTTCACAATAATAATACCAGCCTATTACTGTTCCACTGCAGGGCAAAGGCCTCTTCTCATACAGAGAAGGCACGAGCATTGATCACCACGCTTGCTCAAGACGGGTTGGCGATTTCAGACTTATATTAACTAAGTCTAGGTTTCCTTACGATGTTTTCCTTCACCGATGTCGGTAACGTTCAAGATGAACAGCAAGTACATTGTCATATGAATTGAAAAAGTCACATTGGTGCTTGCCCGGATTTGAACTCACAACCTCGTGCATGAGAGGCGAGGCCTTAACCAATAGGCCACCATGACAGTTCAATCATAATTTTTAACCGATTTCAAAAAGGAGGAGGTTCTCAATTCGTCGGAACCTTTTTTTTTTTTTTATGTATGTTCCCCGATTACTCGAAGATGGCTGGACCGATTTGGATTTTTTTTATTTTATTCGAGAGGGTATACATCACAGTTAGTCCCATATAAAATTGATTAATTTTGCTTCGGTAGTTTTTGAGTTAGCTTCAATAATAGGTATTTTTTCCCCACTTTTATATGGATGATGTTCTAATTTGTTTTGCAGATAGTGGTATTAGAATTTGTGTGGGGTAGGTACACAACTAAAAAGTGAAAAATAAAAACTTTTTTACAAAAAAATACAACCGACTTCCAAAAACAACACTACAAAGTGAAAAATAACTTTAATTTCGGAAGTCGGTGGCAAAAAACGAAAATACATTTAACTAGACACCGACTTCCGAAATTAAAGTTATTTTTCACTTTGTAGTGTTGTTTTTGGAAGTCGGTTGTATTTTTTTGTAAAAAAGTTTTAATTTATATAAATAAATAAGGTGTTAAAAAATTACAAACTTTAAGAGGTGCTTAGACCATCGAACTGAATAACTTTTATTATGTGACCAGCTTTGAAATTGCAAAAAAAAACAGCTGCATCAGACAGTTTATTCAATAGTTTAATATTGCTATTAAACGTTAGTATGTATAGTTAATTTTTTTAACACCTTTAATGTGCTTATACAAAATAAATTGTAAAACATTTTGAAAGAGTAACGGTGGTTTCTTGCCCATTATTCTCCATACGAAACTACCTTTTGGAAGGGACAACTATAATCAATCCTATTTTTTTTGTAAATTTTGACGTTTTAAAGTGCTTTCTAAGTGCCTATTTCAAATAAAAGATTTGAATTTGACTTTATCGTCGGTAGGATAACCACATGATTGCCACCACGCGTGACTGTCAAATGCGAACAACACGCAACATGCATACAAAGTGCATCATAGCCACGTTTTTCTTGCTGTAGTGATTGTGGCACATCTAAAGAGACCCTAAGAACATAATGTAGAGTATGTTTACTTTGTCCGTTTGTTGTTACATTGTTATTTCATTCGTTATTAAAGTTATTTTGGTTAGTACATTGTTTGTTTGCTCTTAGTTGGGAAATCACGAGTCGATATTGTTTTAGGTTATCGAAAGTTTATTTAGTATAAGGGTTGGAATTCCATTTTATGGTTTGTGTTGATTTAAGAGAGACCAAACATGAAACGGGAAATAGTTATTAAGTTATTACAAGCGTTCTGAACTAAATATTGAACTTAATTGCCATGAAACTCATTTTTTTATTAGAAGTGTGTGCTAGCCACAAATATAAACATAAGATAAAATATTGTATTCTAAAACCAGAAATCACTAAATACTCTGTCCCTGTCAACTTCAAACGATTGACAGAAACAGAAAGATGTATAAATTGATATGTTTAACGCTAAACGCATTTGCAGTCCGGCCGTCGAGAGAGTGTGTTTTTGACATATTATGTCAGTGTCATATTAACGAATACCTATATATGTTTTGCGAATTTGATCCCTGTTAGTTACTAGAAATTGTCCAACTGACAGATGTCAGGAACGCTTTCTCTCGACGACGGCTAGACTGTTGTGATTCATAGTGCAAGCGAGCCTTGCTGTTAAAATCTGAAAAAATATTAGAACATTTTTTCTAGAAAAAACCACCAGCAACCTCTTAAGGGGTCATTGTACTCATCCACAAAACAGATCTGTTCTGTGTACAGACTCCAGCAGGTCAAGCCACCCGAAACTGTAAAATTTTCCCAATCAACCTTTAACCTAATGCTTTAGCGATAAAGATGAAAATCTATTAAAGAAATTTGACAGATTGTAGTAGCTTGATGTGCTGGCGTCTGTACTCATCATTATGAACAACTTTTACTATGGTACTGTAAGGATTGGTGCTATTATCAAGCCTCGTTGATATAATGCTGGCTGACATTCAATCATTCAAATATGGAATATCTTCTGTCAAGAAAACAATCCTGGTTTTCTTGACAGGATGACAGAGAAATAATCTGGACAAGGCTCGGCATAGAATTAATTTAGCAGGAGTGTTTTATAATTTATTCTGAAGCTTCCAGAGGGCATCGCCCCATATAAATAAGAGTCCCTCTGGTATTATTTTGTAGTTTCAGTTAATCTCCTACTGTGAAGCTTGAGGCATCACAGTACCTAACCAGAAATCGCAAAAAAAAACTGCTGTTACATACAACTACATCAAACTCGTAAAAATGTAGGGAGCAGCTGATTTTTTTTCACGATTTCAGGTTTGGCCCTGTAGTAAAAGTTGTTCATAATGATGAATACAATGACCCCTTAAGAGGTTGTGCGTTATTTAAACTATATGTAGTATTAATGTAAAAAGTAAAAAAAAAAATTGCCAGTCTGCCGACAGAAGTGAAAACGTAAACGTAAAACTATGCCTAGCATGTCGCGGTGTCAAGGTGTCGCAGTAACACGGTGACTCGAAGCTGTAAGATATCCCTCTACCAAAAATAGCTCAACGCGCCTCAAGAAGTTTTCACTTCAAAAACACTCAACACAAACAACTTTTACACGTCAAAATTTCAAAAATAACTTATGTTTTAAAACTGGATGAGTCCGGTGCTTCCTAATTGAATACTCTGAGAAGAAACAGCGAAACAGACTAAAAGACCTTTTTACATAAAATAGCTTGAATACTATTATAATAATACACTACAATGAATACCATTCAAGCCTCTCTAATTCTTCTAAAGGATAACGAAAAAGAGTAGAAAAAAATTTGCTCGAAAAATGTCCTTTTCTTTCCGATGTGTAATGGAACCCTTTATGTTAAGGAACAGCTGTCTCTCAGAAAATGTCAAAGTTTCCTTCAAAGTAATGAAGCAAAATTTCATGGCAACTATTTTTTGTTAAAGGTTTGCTGATATCCTTCGCTTTATTGCGTTTTTGTGAGTGATGGTTATGAATGGAGCTGTTACATTACGTGTTTCAATATTCGATATTCTTTTGTTTGGGCCTTTAAGAATTTACGTTCGAAAGAAGGTTATTGCCCTTTGACTCGTTGAATGACATTTATATTTTTTAAAAGACAAGAAAATGAAGTAGGTACTTACTAAGTTTCTATCGAGTATTTTCTTAGTCTAACTGGATGCTGCTGAATACCATTTACCACGAATGACAGCAGAAACCAATGTCTAACGTGCTCTTCAAAGCACTAAGGGGTCTCGGTATCTGAAGATACTACACACTTATTTTTTATGACTGCTCGTGCTCGATTTATAAAAAACACTAGCTGATCCGCCAGACGTTGTCCTGTCAAAATTTCAATCTTTTTTTTTCTTATTTTTCCTTCCTTCCTTTTGAACCACCCAGTAAAAAAGGAGAATAAAACAAAAAAAAAAAATCTAATCAGTCTTCGTCGAAACCTATGTATGTATGTTCCCCGATCACTCGAAGATGGCTGGACCGATTTGGATTGTTTTTGTTTTATTCGAGAGGGTATACGTCACAGTTGGTCCCAGATAAAATTGATTAACTTTGCTTCGGTAGTTTTTGAGTTAGCTTCAATAATACGTATTTTTTCCTCACTTTTATATGGATGATGTTCTAGTTTGTTTTGCAGGTAGTGGTATTACAATTTGTGTGGGGTAGGTACACAACTAAAAAGTGAAAAATAAAAACTTTTTTACAAAAAAATACAACCGACTTCCAAAAACAACACTAAAAAGTGAAAAATAACTTTAATTTCGGAAGTCGGTGGCAAAAAACGAAAATACATTTAACTAGACACCGACTTCCGAAATTAAAGTTATTTTTCACTTTGTAGTGTTGTTTTTGGAAGTTGGTTGTATTTTTTTGTAAAAAAGTTTTTATTGAGTTTTAGTGAGACTATCGGACAGCAATTGATTTTTTTATAGGTTGTAGGGTGAATTTAATGACATAAAGGTTTTTTTACGGCATAAAGAACACAATATATTATTTCACCGGATACAAAACACAGAAAATGCTTAAAAGGTTAATTTGAGAGTGACAATTGAAACAGTACAAATAATCGTGGCGTTTGCAAGCGTGATGCAGGCCGGACTGCAGGGCCGGACAGAGAAGGTTGCGGACACCCCGCGCAACGCGGGGTGTGGGAGGCGCGGGCGCACGTTTCATTTTATGTACCTACTCTTCCTACAAGGTGCTATAAAAATATCTGCCACGGCTGCAATGGGAGACAGTATTGAGTATATAGATTACAATAATGAAGTTATAATTGATCATATTATGATTGATCTAATGTCATACATTTTTTCATACAAAAAAATGTGTGAATTGATTTATTTAATAATAATAATAATAATAATAATAATTCCTTTATTTTCAGGCTACTAGGGCCCATAGATAAAATACACAAATGATTGGTACAAAATTATAAACTAATACATAAAAAAACATTTAACAAACTTAAAAACTACTGCACATGAAGTGACGGCGTCGTGTTACGCTGCGAGGTGTCGCGTAGCTGGCCGCGGAAACGCCGATACAACACACCTTTCGGCCAAAACTCTTCCTTGAGGAAGGTCAGCAAATGGTGAGTCGGAACGCGCACCACGAACGACTTGAAATTGGTGTTATGGCGCGCCTCCAACTTCTCCACCCTCAAGGTCCAATTGGTCTTCACCCGTATGTACTCTACGATGTCCTCAGGCTTTGTAGAGTGGTGCAACCGGGACACGTACAGCTGCGTCGTCGGTACTGCAGGACGTAGCAACATGTTAGAACCAGCCGGCGCCGTCCCACACTGGTTGCGATAAGTAGGCTTCTTCTTCTTTCTCTCCACCTTGATGAAGCCGTCCTCGTCGCATGTGTTCTTCGGTGGAACCTGCTGTTCGTGGTCCATCACAGCGCCTTTAGTCGCGCTAGATGCTAAGCGACTCTGCTTTCCCCCTTTTGGTTTTCCTGCGTGTCGTTTCGTTTGCGACACAGCAGTTTTCGTCTTGGCGACAGTTGTAGAATAAGTACGTACGGGGGTCGATGTACCTATCTCACGCGTCGCTTCCCCGGCAGGTACGACGCGATCAGCAGAACACGATGCAACGCTTGCATTCTTGACAGTCGATGACGTAGATTCACTCGCCGACTGAAAACTGCAGACAGAAGCATTTTGTGCCCCGCGACATGAGTTTACATTGGAGCCTTCTGGTGACCCACTTGTCGGAATAGCGTTGCGCAACAACGCTACTTCGGCTCGCAATTCACCAATGGTGATATCCGATGACTCCAACTTGGACTTCATCTCAGCCTGGCTCACCTTCAGAGACGTGATGTCCTTCAGCAGCCTGGTGACGTCGACGTGGTCGAAAGTGACAGGAGGCAGCTTGTGCAGCTCCTTCGCCACAAAATCTGGCACGTCATCCGGATCGGTCCTCTTCAGCAGGTCGATGATGTCCTGCAGACTCTTCTGGCCGCCATCCCTCCGGCGAGATGGCATCTGTCCGACTTGGTCGAGTGATTGAAATAGCAGCAACTTGGCACTGCATACCTCTTCCTCTTTGAAGGACGACTTGCAGATCTGCAAGATGCTGACCTCGTCCATGTAGTCGATGGCATGTTTAATGAATGCCAAAAGCTCGTTGGCAATGAGCTGCTTCGTTGCCATTGCGTATAAATTCGGGCAGTGGTTACCGCAAGTCTTACCCTAGTCGTTTAACATAAGCAAACATAATATATCAACAATATTGAATTTTGCTTTCAGTTTATTTGCTAATACGTGTAACCTTTGACATTGACAGTTGAGGACGATGAAGCATTTAATGACAAAACCTAACCTAACCTAATTTAAGAAACCGTCTGGTAGTAATTAGTGTTTATTCACAGAACAGTTATAAAGAGGTAGCAATTGTTTTCATTGACGAAGCGACACATCGCCCGTTGTTTGTGAACCACGTTATGCAGAATAAAGTAAATGTTTATTTAATTACTTTATTTTCTCAAATTGATTTAACTATTCCGGGGTACGAAATTTCTTCACTATTGTAATCTATATACACAATAATACCTCCCATTGAAGCCGTGGCAGATATTTTTATAGCACTTTATATAGAAGAAGATATCAACATGTCATCAATTGAAAACTTCAGAAGTTTCCACCCGCACGTGTTTTCTTGAGCAGAATTTATTTATTTACAAACATAGCACAGTTTGCACTTTGCAGTTTGAAAATAGTTTTAGTTTTATTTGTTTAGGGAATAAGACAACTACAGTTCTTAAGTTTATAAAGATATTTAAGCAGTTTAGGAAACCATTGGTAACAGAAGGGACGAAGTGTGAGAACTTCTCGAGTTTTATTTTTGTTTCAAAACTCATTGAAATCGTACGTTTATTAAGGAAAACATTTATTCAAGCTTAGAGCAATAAAGATATATTTTATTGTTTACGTCATCAAAATAGTGTACAGAGGCAAAGTCAAAGTCAGAAGTCAAATCGTTTATTTGAAATAGGCACCTAAAAGGCACTTCTGAACGTCAAACATTAACAAGAAAATAGAATTGATTCTAGTCACCAAGAGGTGACTGAGGTGATGAGGTGGCTTTTGGAAGACCAAAAGGTCGTTTCGTATGGAGAAGAATGGGCAAGAAACCGTTACTCTTTTATATGTTTAAAAATATTTTGTATACATTAATTATATCATTATAATATGTGAAGATGATGCACCTATAATAAAAGGCGGACTCGGCATCAGGCATTTCTATTAAATTTCAAATATTGGTCACTTTAGTACTGAAACGAACGCAAACTGACTGATTGATGGACCGACATACACGCGTAACCACTGAAGTGAATTACATGAAAATAGGAAAAAAATATATTTCTAATAGACCGTGTTTCTAATAGACAATAAAATATTTTGGAAGATGCGAGAAACAGGTTGTTTTTATTATTTAATACTTTCTGTATAATCGTAATAAAAAGTTGTATAGAAATTGAATTACTGAAGCCGAGTTAACAGTTGATGAACGAAGATCTACACGAGTTACAATTGCTGAGGCCGAGTTAACCCGTTGATGAACGTAAATCTATGCGAGTTACAATTGTTGAAGCCGAGTTAACCCGTTGATGAACGAAGATTTACGCGAGTTACAATGGAATTTTTATATAATCTATGATAGCGACCATGCGAGATGATGATATAATATCTTTATTCTAACCAGTCTTAAGGTGAGTACAGACAGTGTGAGGCATGCGCCGCAAATTATTTTTTTATATAAAAATAAAATTAATTGCATTTGTCTGTACTCACCTTTAAATATTCACTCCATCAACTACACGTACCCAAATACCTCTAATTATCCCTTACTAAGTATACATGTTTCTAACAATATACTCACATGTAAACCCGTTGTTCACAGAACCCGAAACCGAGGTCATGGGAGGTCCAGACCTGTTCATTTATGCAGGTTCTACGATAAACTTGACATGTATTGTCAGACATACGCCAGAACCGCCCAATACTATTAATTGGACGCATAGAGGGAAGGTAAGAATACACTTTAATTATAATGTTATGGAGTTAGGGGCTTGTGGCTAAGTAATAACAGCCGCCAGCTCGAATAATTAGGTTAAGCTACGCTTGCCGCGGTTGGTCCATGAACGGGTGACCATCTTTACATACCAAGACCTCTCCGTGCCTCGGAAAGCACGTTAAAAGGGAAGGTGGCCTGCGATCATACAAATGTATTCCCCGTTTTTGTTCCTGAATATGCCTCTAGAGCAATATTTTTTGTTTCATAAAATCAAAGTGTCTGTAGACACGTCCCTGTCATTTTCTTTTTTTTCAGGAACTAATTAGTAAAGAAAATATGACTGATATAATTTTTGGATAAAATAAAATAAAAAGTCCATAATAATTTTTGGGCTTTTTCCTTTACTTGTGTTGTGAGAAATTTCATGATTCTAGGTCAATCGGAAGTACCCTATAGGTTTTGATTTACTTGCGAGTATCAAAATATGTCGCATAAATGACCGTATTTTTTTATTGCGTTGACTTAGAAACTTGATTTATTTAGGACTCAAGAGACCATAGATCTACTTATTTGATATTAATTTCAACTCGATACCTTTACGCATTCCTGAGATAAAGGGTCTTTACAGACTGACGGACAAGGAAGTGATCCTTTATGGGTTCCGTTTTTTCCATTAGAGGTACAGAACCCTAAAAAGCATATTTTTATTTAATATTCCTAAAAATTTGGTCCCGTGTGAGCGAGAGAGGTGACAAAATGTGACAGTCTTCCTAAATAGTAAGTTTGACATCTAAAGTCATAAATCAGCTAAACTCGCTACAAAATAATAGGTCCCGTTTGACAGCCCATATCGTTTCATATGCCAAAGAGAGACAAACATAGCGGAACAAAGAGGGACACCCTCGTGTCAAATCGGACTTCTTAATTTGACCAAACTTTAGTCGTAGTATTTTCATAGAAAATTTCAAAGTGTTTGATGAATGGAGTGACTGCGAATTAATACAATTAAATTAACAACTTACTGGGATGTTTATATAGAAAATAAATGTGAGCAAAGTTTAATTAAAATAATCTAAATCATGACAATGGCATTGTAAAATTGTTTAAAAAATATAATTGGCTATTGTCAGTAATTTAAGGTTTTATTGTTGTTCAAAATTCAAATTTATTTATTTATTAATAATCAGGTTGTACAAGAACAGATTGGACAGAGATCCCCAATCTGGGCATTTGCCTGTATCTTGGAGGTTGTAGAGGCAAATGATGGCAAAAAGAAGCTATTATTTTGTGGACATCAAACACGACTGTGTGACTTTTATTATTCATCGTTAAAAACTACTACTTAGCGGTTGCCGTTTTGCGTAGATGTGACGCATATTTTCCCCAAAACTTGCTTTTTACTTTGTTTATTTTATTTTGTTGTCCTTTGCATCATGTTTACCGCAAATAAACGTTTTTTCTTTCTTTCTTTCTTTACTTAGCTGCGTCTATTTATTTCCCTATAATCAAAGTCAAAGTCAAAGTCAAAGATTTATTTGCATACTAAGTGTACATTTTGAGGTCTTTTACAAAAGTAGGTACTTACAACTTAGCGGCCTTTTCCAGGCATCGCAAACTTTGAGGGCTAACTAGCAAACATTTAAATTATAATGACTTAATAATGAAATTTATACCTTCTATCATTATGTAGGATTAATCAATTTAATAAATAACAACATAACATAACAACACACTAACTTAACATTCTAACGCATGCACATTAACATAATTAATTAACTCTGGTACTCTCTCTCTCTCTCTCTCAATAAAACAACAATAACAATAATAATAATAATATAATATAATTTTAACATCACAACTGCAAGTTAAATGCATTTATATTTGAAAATCTCAGAAATATGACATCTCAATAGAAATAGTGTAAGTTTAAAAATATAAATGCTGTGATATGAAGAAAACTGTTTAGATTGCAAAATGCGAATGAAAATATGAAAATTGCTTAGGGTACC
This sequence comes from Cosmia pyralina, assembly GCA_946251885.1. Lineage (NCBI taxonomy): Eukaryota > Metazoa > Arthropoda > Insecta > Lepidoptera > Noctuidae > Cosmia > Cosmia pyralina. The sequence continues at coordinate 7,535,024 of OX276346.1, read as the reverse complement.
TATAGGTAGTGTTTTATATTCAGTAGTATTAGATTTTTTTGGGTATTCCTCATTATTTGATGAAGGGTTTTATGAAGAAAACACTAGGTATTTAAAATTTCAAACCCACAGCAAGATAAAGTGAGAGAAACATGTTGTGGGTTTAAAGTTTTACATCCTCATGTGGGTTTTAAAATTAGTAAACTAATTGTTTAAAAAAAAAAAAAATGTTTATTTCAAGATTTGTTTACCAAATTAACTACCAACTCACAGTGCCCAACTTACAGTTTCATTGACATTTTATATAAAATGGCTTATAATACGGTAAATTAACGGAGTGGGTAGTTGACGCAGTGCTTTGTGAATTCATACAAAGCAAACCGAGATCCGTTGCGTGCCGTGCGTGGGTTGCGGCCGGCGCGGACCAGTGGACGCTCACCTTAAAGCTCCATTTATACGGTGCCAGTTTATTGCCTGTGGCATACCATAAAATTGAAGGGCAATTAACTGGCACCGTATAAAAAACACGTAGAATCAAGTCGCATGCGATTTTATTGCATGCCAAAAGTTGCATTCAATTATTGTATGCCATTTTATAGAATCGCACGCGTGTAGACAATTCTTGAAAGGCAACAAAATTGAACGTGCTTTATGGCAAGCGATTATTGCTCTTGAACGTTCCAGAAACTTGCACCGAGTAAATGGAGCTTTAGGTACTCAAAAAATAGATTAACACAAGCCTATATAACTCCGTATCGTAGTAAAAAGTTTTTAAAAATAAGAAAGCCAAAGGAGAACCCAATAAAAAAATTATTATCATAACGAAAGTTGTTTCTTCAGAAGTAAATAATCAGTTTGTGTCGTCTACAAACGAGATTCCCAGAAATCGGAATCAAGATGTTTAATTCATGATTCATGTAGGAACGGTTTCTTATTAAGGCTCCTACATACAGGCGCGACACGCTACGCAAATCGCACGAGACACAAAGACACCACGTGTCGCGGAACGAGTGGTACCTTTGTGTCGCGTCTGATTCACGTCGCGTGTCGTGTCTGTTTGAAGGAGCCTTTAATCATGAATTATACATTAAAAGGAATGAGATAACAACATTTTTACTTCATACGTTTTTAGTGACTACAGGGCTACCAGCTCGTTAGAGTTTACTACAGCCAGTCTATTCCGTAAAATCTCACCATGAAAACTTAAGTGAAGTGAGCTGTCAATAGTGTCATTGACCCTTAGCATCTGGTGGGATGTAAGATTTTACAGAATAACTTCATTAAATACTACAAAACAGAAATTTCCAAATACATCATGCTTGTTGTCACGCAGAATTTATATGATTTTAATGACTTTTAAATCTGTTATTACGCCTTCAAATAGTGTAAGTAAGTTGCGCAAAAAATGTAAGATATGTAAGTACACAAGAACGCGTACTTACACATCAATAAATTATGTATGTGAATATTCAGGTACTGTAATAAAATACTTAATAAAATAAAAAAAAATACTTTCAAACTACTTATGAGGCCGTGTACGTAATGTTGCTGAATTTGCTGATTTACGTGATTTTATAGGCGTGTGTGGCGTGGCGTTCTTTCTCATATAAATTTTGTGAGTAAAAAAATGTTGAACTTAGTCAAATTTAAAAGAAAATGAATTGGTAAAGAATAGATTTTGATTTCGGCTACTTAGAACTTTCGTTCATAATAATAAAACAAGAGAAATATACTTCAGTTTAAAATCAATCTATTACCTGAAAAAAAACCACCCAAGTGCGTGTCGGACCACGCACAATGAAGGGTTCCGAGTTGGGATGAATTTATCTTAAGAACAAACTTAACGTTGTAGTTGAAAAACATGTTCTCCCGTACATTCCAACTGTAAATGTAAGTATGTACTCACAATATTATATAAATATTATATATTATTATAATATGTTATTTTAAGACCACAGACTTCTTATAGGTTTTCCTGTAATCTACGGGTAAAGATCTATTTTCGATATTTTTTTTCAAAAGTTTAGGCTCAGTAGTTTCGGAAATAAGGGGGGGGGGGGGGGGGGAATGGTCAATTTTCGTCTATTATCTTAAATAACTTTAAATAAATTTATTTTAAAATTATAAAAAAAATATATTTGAGACCGTCATTTTCACCCCTTTCATTTGACATGCCACATGATGTAGTTTGCAAACCTTTTTTTTTTTAATTTTCTTATTTGCCCCCAAAAGTGACGTCTATATTTAAAATTCATTTATTTACTTTACCCGTCCGTTTTTGGGTCACAGAAATTCATATGTGTACCAATATTCAACTTAATCGGTTTATTAGATTCGGAGCAAATCGGCTGTGACAGACAGATAGACAGACACACGAGTGATCCTATAAGGGTTCCGTTTTTTCCTTTTGAGGTACGGAACCCTAAAAAAGCAAAATATAAAAAAAATTGCCAATAAAAAATCATTTAAAACAAACTAAATCTCGCATTAGAATACTCGACGCAAAATAAAAAAAAATACTCATTCATTAAATCATAATTGAAATGGTCTTTCATGTCGTGCATTAAAACTTATATACGAGTATACACATAAATAATATAAATAGGTACAGTGTTTTAACTGTAAAATAACGCCTATCAGCGAAATCGGCAACATTTCTTAGACGGCCCCTTAATTTATTTCATATATATTTTTACGAAGAGACTATTTTATTACCTATATATTTAATATTATATCGTCGGCCGGCTGCTGGGAATACCGACGAGTTCAATGTGGCTGTTGGCTTGCACCAAGGGTAGACTTTAAGTCCTTACCTCTTCCTGCTGATTGTGGATGCTCTGACGTCGAATCTACAGGAAGAGGCACCCTGGTGCATGCTGTTTGCCTATGACATTGTTCTTGTCGGTGAAGATGTACCTGAGATTTGGAGCAGATTAGAGAAATGGCAACAAAAACTGGAGTATGTTGGCTTGAAAATCAGCAGAACCAAAACTGAATATATGTTCTACGATTTCGGCGGTATCTCCAGTTCTGGAGCCATGGCGCTTGATGGCGCGCTTCTCCCAGTCTGCTCTGACTTTCGGTATCTCGGTTCACTCATGCAAAGCGATGACGAAGTAGATCGGACGGTTAAGCATAAAATTAACACTGGATGGATGAAATGGCGGCAGGTAACGGGAACAATCTGCGACTCCCGCATTCCCCTTAAACTTAAGGGGAAGATATATAAAACAATGGTTAGACCTGCTGTCTTGTATGGGTCAGAATGTTGGGCCACAAAAGGGATGAATGAAAAGCAATTGCATGCAGCTGAGATGAGAATGCTAAGAGGGATGTGTGGTGTTACACGAATGGATAGAATAAGAACTGAGTACATATGAGGAAGTCTGAAAGTGGCACCGGTGACTGTAAAGTTGTGCGGAAATCGGTTGTCATGGTAAGGGCATGTGATGCGGAGGAGTGAGAAAAATGTCGTGAGGAAAGTTATGAGTATGAATGTTCATGGCTATACTCGTAAGAGTAGGGGAAGGCCAAAGAAACGATGGATGGATTGTGTGAAAGATGACAAAGCTAGAAAGGGGGTGACTACCGAGATGACGAATAATAGAGAAGTAAGGAAAAAAAGGACATGTTGCGCCGACCCCAAATAGATTGGGATAAGGGCAGGAGAATGAAATGATATTTAATATTATATCTGTGTCTTTTTTCAAATATTAATATTTTAATTACTAAAACTAAATAATAATAATATGGAACCGCCATGCGGCGAACACGCACCTCCCAGTTGCACAAGTTCACCAGTATCAATCATCGTCACCTTAACATTTCACAATATTATCATGATTGATACTGTTTAATTAGGAGTAATTAATGCAGTCGGTTATGCAAAAAATACTGCACTTCATTGTCACCAACGAATAAATTACCAATTAATTTAAAATATTAAATGATAACCCTAAACCACAGTCTAAGCAAACATAAAACGTCAGGCTGCAAACTAAGTCGCTCATTAGTTCGGGAGCTTAGTCCATGAATTTAGTTCCAATTCCATCTAAATTCGAGTCACAGAATAGTACTATACAGAAGATCGACTCCAAGCAACGAGAACGAAAACAGAGGCACGCACACATATGTAGATATGCAACGCCACAAGCGAACTACGCATCAAAGACACACAAATCCTGCATCGCGCAAGCAGAGTTTACCACGCGACTGGCGTATATCCTAAAGTCAATCGTCGGGCAGTTGCCTACCAGAAACAACAACAACCGTCTGGTTAGCGGATCCTCCCTTTTCTATTAGAGGATGAGTAAACTTTTCATCCCGTTCCTCGTACCTCTATAGATGCGTACGTACGGCGATCTCGCTCTTGCATTCGCTGTTTAGTAGGTACGAGTCATAATTTAGGGGGGCTCTGAAGTGCACTAATCGCTGCGCAGTACCCCACCCTTCACCCCTGCTGACACATGAATTTGTTAGTGCGCAGCAACTCGACTCATGTTCCGAGCCCCCATAAAGTTTGCATCGTGCATTATATGAAGCGTGTGTATTGTGTGCGTGCGTTTTCACCCCGTGTAAGCCAACCTTCTATAATATTCTGTGTTCCAGTCCTTCTAACCGGTCATAGCATATAATAATATGCTATAGGAACGGAATGCTATTCCCGAAATCGCAATTAGACGTAAACTCAACGCATCCACATGTGAGTACCGCTGGGAATTGGGATTAAGTTGATTTTACACTAGCCTGTTAACACCAAAATGGGTCGGAAATAATTGCCTTTGGCTTTAAACTTGACTCTTACGAGTTTGTAGGAAGCTGATTAAGTTAAGGCGATTTAGCACTAGCATTGTAAAATGCATATAATATATATTTTGCTTACCTATGTTTGGAGACAGACTCCAACTATTATTTGTTAATGAAAAAGAGTAAGAGTAACTACCGCATACCTTCAACTGTTATGTTAAGAGACACAATTAAAGTTCTATTGTTACCAACTTGCAAGTGGTCGATCGACATATTTCTAAAATGACGAGCTCATTGTGGACGTACACGGCATCACGATAACGCGAAGTAAAATGTAAGTACGGAAATAAATGAAGAAGCTTTTAAATTTCCGTCTACGATGACGTTATAATGTGCACGTATTTTTATAAATTTTATGGACGTGGACGTCCACGATAATAATCGTCAGTGTAGAAATTAAAAAAGCGCACATTGTGTAATTTTAATTTATAAACTCTGGACGCTGTACAAAAACAACTAGCACGGGTAGCATGACGACGCAACGTTTTATTCGACGGAAGAATAGACAAAATGACACATTGCAAAACAATACAATATTTTTACAATCGGTAATTTTTGTGTTTTTTTTTTTTGTCTGGTTTTTTTGTTCAGTATTTTTTTTTTTTTTTTGTAATTTTGTCTACACTTCCGTCGACAAAACCCGTTTCTATGGTGGATATGCTACTCGTGCGGAAGACTATAGGATATAGAAATATTATAACCAAAAAAAGAACATTAAATCAATATGTACTTACCTATTCACATATTATTATTATTAATCGTCGATTATTCGAACAGAACAGGATATTTCCACGCACATCTTTCATCAATAAAATTATTAAATATGATGTGATTCTCATGAGTCTTCACAGACAGTCGTTTACTTCATCACTCCTCTTGCGATCACATAGACATTTCTATATTAAGTATATGGTGATAGAAATTAAGCGTTCCATTTAACATCTACTTAGATTTTAATAAAGCCGTATTATTTTCTCCTTAATTTTTTTCTTTTTCGCGATAGCCTTTCCTGTAACTTTTTATAACTTTCATGTTTTTATTGATAAAATCCTAACCAAATACCTATATTTGCAGAGTTATCACCTTAATAAATTGCATGTTTGTTTCCATTTTATTTTCATATCATTGCATTATCTGACAAGAATATGTGTGTTTTTGGTACTTTCTACATTGTGCACTTAATATTGATTCCTAACGTGTTAAAACTTTTACTTCAAGCCTGTACATAAATAGATTAACCTTAACCCTCTCTGGAAATGCAAAAAGTTTATATATTAATAATGTTTTCCCTGCACTCAGCTTTCAACAACCCAGCATAAGTTTTCTTGCACCGCTTAATCTCAAACTTGTTTTCCAAGTCAGCACTTCTAATTTCATACTTGGAACGAGAACTATGAAGTATTTAATATTATCTTCTATTGTAAAACAGTTTGTTACTGTCTTTTGTTTTGATTATCAGTAGGAATTTCTTAAAGTTGTTTTTACTCGTCAAGATATCAATCAATTAGTCGGTTAAAAAATAGACATTCTTAATACCTAAACAGGATAGAGGAGGCTTTGGCGTTTATACCTAACATTAAGTTTGTTATTTGGCAATATATAAAGAAAAATGTAATAGACTAGCCCTTCCCGCGCGGCTTCGCCCGCGTGTATGTCGGCAATTATCCCACGGGAATTTACTACCGGGAATTCCTTCCTTATTGCTTGTCTACTTTTTATATTTGTCTTGTCTATATTTAAAGGGAACCTTTGTGCAAAATTTCAACTTTCTAGGTCCAAAGGTTTGGGCTGGGCGTTGAGTGATGAGGCAGGCAATCAGTCAGTCAGGACTTCTCTTTTTATTTATATAGATAAAGAGGGAAAGACAATTACAGGATCAAACCAGTATTGGGAAAATGATCGGGTTAAAAACCCATATTAATATTAGATCGATATAATATTAAACCATAAGCGATTCGCCCTTGCTTCGCACGGTTTTCACGACTTGACAAATGCATTGAGATTTCTTTATTTTATTTCAGTTAAACATTAATGTATTATGTATAAACCTTTTGGAAACAATACGGTATTTTACTCTATATGAGAAAAAATTAAAAAATATATTATTTAGATAGCTTAGGCAAAAAGCATTCGGAAAATGTTAGTTTTAGTTCATAAAATAACAACATAAATTTTAAAATTCAATTCAACGTTTTCAGTTTTTTTTAATCTGTTTTCTAACACCATGAAAGTAGCCGCCATGTTATTACGTCATACGGCTGTGTAAATTACAAAGTGTCAACTGTCAACTGATCAGCTTAAATATATTGTTTGTGTACACAGCCAACTGACGTCATGACCACAGAGCAATATGGCGTCCACTGCGTTCAGCGCTTTCGTCAAATTACGCGCGAAATTTGAAAATGTAAAATTTAAATGCATTTTTATTTATTTATTTATTTATAAAGGTACACCAACAGCTTCTGTATACAGCATATCAAATAAAAGTAGGTAAAAAGTCATAGACTTATACAGTTGCCAATAACAGGTGAACCAACATTCACAAGTAATGATAACAAGGTAAAAACAAAAAGTATAAAAATTTAAATGGTAACAAACTATATAAACAGAAATTTAAAATGCCAAAAGAAAAAAGTTACAGAGGTTGCAAGAAATACCTACATACTAACACAATTAACCTTTATGTTTATGTAGTTTTTATGGCACTTATCGATTAAATAAAAAAATTGTGCTTTTTTTAGTGGCTTATTAGCAATATAGAATCTAATTGAGACACTTTTCAAAAATGGGTGTATACATACCCTATTCTTATGACAGTGAAATCCGCATCAAAATTCCTTGCGTTTTTATGAACAACACGGTCACACAGACAGACACGAAAAACGCCATTAACTTATAATTAGATACTTACGACGAATCCAAAAAAAACAGTTAAGTACTAGTAACAAACATTTAATTTGATTTCTCCGTTGTGCAGTCAACTTAACATAATTCTCTATGCCATTCACCCTCGCATGACAGCAACTGCATTTTAGACTGGCGTATCTGGTAGTGCAGGCGGGTCGTAGAAACAATTACCGGAGTTACAGTACTCTTGGACATTATTTTATATGAGAATTTCTCTACTATCTACCAGTGTGACGTTAAGCTTGGTACCCGTGTTTGAGATTTGCTGGGTTGAAATTGGGTTGGTTAAGAAGAAAATTAATACTCTATTTTAACGTGCACAAATTTAAGCTTCAGATCGTAAAAATATTATATGATAAAAAATTTTTGTTTAATAAACTGTTAAAGTGTTATTTTTCCAAAAGTTAAGGATATGCAAAAACTGTAAAATACAGTATAGTGAAAAAAAATATATTTTCCACGTTTACAGGACGTATTATGAATAATGGTATTCAGCTGCATCCGGATAGACTGGAAGCCGACCCCACATTGTTGGGAAAAGGCGAGGCAGATTATTTACAGGACCTAGTAAGTTAGAATGGTTTTTAACCAACTTTAAATCATATGGTCATTTGAAATGCAACCAACAAACCAACCAACTTTAAATCATATGATAATTTGAAATTAAAAATGATTACAGAAACCTATCGATGATTTTCAAAGACCTATCCAATGATACCCCACTAGACACAGTTCATCAACTTTTTTTTCTTTTTCACATATGGCGTCTGGTTGTCGCCATAATGAATTTTGATTACTGTCATGTCTTTAGTGACACTCAAAAGATTAAGACAAATCGATTGACATAAGAATCATCAAAATTGGCCCACGCGTTTGGTCTCTAGAGAGCCACATAGGAACAAACATACATACATTCATCTATAGGTTGATATACACATTACCCTGCCTTACGTTGCGCAGTCAAGTAAAAAGATCATCTGTATCCTTTACTAGTTGAAAAACTGTGTCACAGGAGACCTGGCCTTCCGTTTAAAAAGAGACAGTGTAAACTTAATTAGCTCAAATTTAAAGAAAATGGTAGGTAAGACTACTGTTTATTATTGCGCATAATTTGTTTTTAATATTTTCAAAATTGTAACAGATTATTATTATAATTATCTACTATATTTAACAAAATGTAAGGTATTATAAAATTCATGCATAAAAAAATCATAATAAAATCACTGACGTCACTACTTTAAAGACAAAACAAAAAAAATCATCTTACAGCAATTGCACGGTCGCAAATTCTGTAAGACTTCTTAAGTAAAGTTTGAACGAACCATGTAAACGTCATTCAACTTTGACTCGCAGTTTCATACTTTGATTAAAATCACTGCGTCAGAATAGTAGATTGTTATGATATTGGAGCAAAATAATATTTTAACGGCGAGGGCGCTTTTTTGAATCCAGAGCGAAGTAAGGGATTCTAGAGTAGAATCTCGAGAGTAGCGAGGGATTCTTTAGTAGAATCCTGAACGTAGCGAGGGATTCAAAGTACGTCGCCCGAGCCAAAAATATATTTTGCGCCCGAGTGATACACTCTACTTTTCATCATTCTCTATGAGAAAATAAAAGGTGCCTCATATTTTATTATAATATTATTATTTAATAAAACATAGAGCAACAACTAAATTGAAATTAAATAGTATCTAATAATAAAACAACTAAAAACTTATATTTACATTTGAGACATTTTCGCAATTATGAAAATTTATTGTTACAGTTTTATTAGGAACAGAGATTGTTGTTGATTTTATATTCTGCGTGTTTAAAATAATGTCCAAATCTGGCTCATTTTGAGGAAAATGTGACGGTGAATTTCGTTGTTTGGATGTAGATGGGCGCGGCAACAGTGGCATGGATGGATTAACTGAAGGTTGCAATTTAATGTTTTCTACGATGCGTTTACATGTTTTCGCCTTGTTCTCAATGGAATCTTCTATATACCCCTATGCTACAGCACTCGACTTCCATCCTCCATGTTGCTTGAGAACAGTTAAGTTTGCTCCAGAATCTGCCAAAAGGGTTGCAGAAGTACGAGAAAACAATGTCCTGTATACAGTTTGATATCTGGTAACTTCAAATAAGTAGCGATTTTTTGTGGCATGTTAGAAATTTATTTTTTTCCCATAACTTGTTTGAAGCACTTGGCATTTTGATAACGGATGAAAAACCAGTTGGTCTTCATATCAGGACGCAGGTCCAGGTATTTTTGTACAATAGTTTTGTATCCTCTTCGGATTACGAAGGATCGGTCAATTTTTGTTTTTGTGTCTGTCAGCTTTACTAACAGTAAATTATCCGAGTGATTTTCGACATCATCAATAGTTATTTTTCAACGTTCATTGCCATGATAAGCTCCATGTACTCCGAAAATTAAAGCCACCTGTAACAAAAACGAATGTGAATAAGACAAGTATCTATCGAAGTATAGATATAGGTTAAAATAAAATGTGCATATTAAAAAAACACTATAGTCATACTCGTACTTTACTAATCCACCATATACATAGTTACTTACTTTTATGGCAAGAAATACTTTGTTGGGTGCCTCATTAAGGAAAGTCTCCACGTTTTTGACTGAGAACACTTTGGATTTTTTAGGTTTAAATCCATCAGACATCCTCTTCAGATACGCTATTAATTCCGAATATGTGTCCAGTTTTACGTTGTTATTAGAACTGACTGTTGATTTTAGCATTGAGTAGGTACTCCAAAGAGTGGAAGGTTGTTTAGTTTTGGCTAAGTACTGGAAGTAGGCCAAAAACACAGATTCTGAAAAATTCTTGGCGCCTCTTGCATTTCTCCATTCAATAAAATTACCATAGGCTTTCATATATTTCTCCCGCGATTTTGCAGGTAATAGATTATCTATCACATTTCTTATGTCAGTTCTAATACTTTCAGAAGTTAATTCTATACTTTCACTGTCAATTGAAGAATTCATTTTTCAAAGCAAAACCATGAATTTCTAGCAATCCGTGAAAATTGACGAAAACGCGGGCTGTAGTTCGCGCGTTTTTAATTTGATTTCTTTTTTTTTTTATTCAGCCGGCGGGCGGCGCGACTATGGGCCGTCGGACCAGCCAGTCTTTATTCAAACAATATTTGCGTTCGATTTCTTTTGCGCTGACCACTAAGTTGTTCCAAATTCAAAAAGTGCGCGGCAAAGATAATTGCGGCGCACTTATAAAGAGGATTAAAAACTCATTACTGCCCACTAAAAGTTTCTTATAGGAAACACCACCTTTAGGTGTACTTAAAGGCGAACCAAGTCATCCTTTTCGAATAGATGGAATGAAAAATAATATTATTTCCGCAAGTTCTTTGTAAAGTATTAGCACCTCCTTTTATTAGTTTATGACTTGCAGCTTTTACTTAAATCTCGACTTAAACTCGACTTAGGCTTAAACTTAATTTAACGACTTGCATGTCATCGACTTAGCTTAAATCTCGATTGAAATAATCGTCAAAGTTAAACCGGCCTATACTATGTACGTAGTACATACGTATCTTACGTAGTATCTCGATGCTGCTAGGTCTGTTTACAGTTGTTAAATCTGGATTTTATTTTTTGCCATGCCTCTTGTTTGTCCCTTGCTGTAGCACATCTGTTTTAGTTTTTTTTTATTCTCTATTATCGGGAATTTTCCCACAAGATGGCGCGGTGAAAACGCCTTACCGTATAGAAACCGTGTCGTGTACAACAGGCCTAATAGGTAGACAGTTGAAATTTTCAGTGTGTACTACGTTGGCCGCTATAAAAACAAATAATAATAATAAAAATAATTATTATATTTATAAATTAATGTTTTTATATTCTAATATTTAAAAATGTAATTTGTATGTATATATTAAAGAAATAAAAATGAAATAAAGTTTAAAATGGAAGGGAAGAACCATACAAGACACGTGTTTTTTTTTTTTAATAAATTAAGTATTTAAAAAAAATGTTTTAGAACAAATATGTTTTGTTAAATATTGTACCATGTACGGAACCCTTCGTGTGTGAGTCCGACTCGCAGTTGGCCGCTTTTAGAATGTAGTTGTAGAACATTATTTTTCAATTCATGGAGATAATTCATTTATGTACTACATAAGAAAAAAGACAGACACGAAGAAAGAACAGGATTTCTATAGTTTTTTACTTCTAAGAGCTGTAAAAAACTATAGAAAAATAAAAAAAAGAGAATATCAAAAACCGTTTCCACCGTGCTTATTATCTACCAATTCAAAATGCTCAGATACTATTTTAGGGTTTTGTACAATACGCAAAATAAGGGTGCCAACGAGACCCTATTTAGGTTTCCGTACCCGAAGGGTGCCAACGAGACCCTGTTTAGGGTTCCGTACCCGAAGGGTGCCAACGAGACCCTGTTTAGGGTTCCGTACCCGAAGGGTGCCAACGAGACCCTGTTTAGGGTTCCATAATACCCAAAGGATGCCAACGAGACCCTATTTAGGGTTCCGTACCCGAAGGGTGCCAACGAGACCCTGTTTAGGGTTCCATAATACCCAAAGGATGCCAACGAGACCCTATTTAGGGTTCCGTACCCGAAGGGTGCCAACGAGACCCTGTTTAGGGTTCCATAATACCCAAAGGATGCCAACGAGACCCTATTTAGGGTTCCGTACCCGAAGGGTGCCAACGAGACCCTGTTTAGGGTTCCATAATACCCAAAGGATGCCAACGAGACCCTATTTAGGGTTCCGTACCCTATTACTAAGGCTCTGCTGTTCTTCCGTCCATTCGTCTGTCTATCACAGGACTGTATCTTTTGAGCAGTAATAAAAAAACATTAACAAAAAAAAACATAACACAAAACACATTACAAAAAAAAAACCGTAAAAAAAAGAACTAAAAATTAAAGGTACCCTTTAATTTTTATTTTATTTTTGTAAACGATGTTTTTTTAAATAAATTTAAAAAAAAATAGTGTTACATATTGTACGGTGTTACGGAACCCTTTGTGTGTGAGTCCGACTCGCACTTGGTCGTTTTTTTTTTTTCAGTTTTCATGTTTAGCAGTTTCTTATTGTTAGTAACAGCTTAGGTAGGTACTTCAGTATTTATTTGGAAGTGTCTTTGTATGACATTCAAGAATACTGTTTTTATCTCAAATCGCTTATTATTGTCTGCAAAGTCAGTGTTCTAGAAAATTTTTAGTATCGAATAACATCGTTAACTTTGCTTAACATAGTTTTATTTCAGTACAGATAACTTAACTAAAACATGACATTTAAAAGTATGAAGTTTCAAAAGTTCGACTACCGTTAATTATACAAAAACTTAATATTATTAGTCTTTCTACCGTTGCTTTTGTTTTATTAGGTACCTATCTCTCATCTCAATCAAATTATTAAAAACTTTTTTACAAAAAAATATAATCGACTTCCAAAAACAACACTACAAAGTGAAAAATAACTTTAATTTCGGAAATCGGTGTCTGGTTAAATGTATTTTCGTTTTTTGCAACCGACTTCCAAAATTAAAGTTATTTTTCACTTTGTAGTGTTGTTTTTGGAAGCCGGTTGTATTTTTTTGTAAAAAAGTTTTCATTTTTCACTTTTTAGTTGTGGTACCTACCCCACACAAATTCTAATACCTCTACCTGCAAAAGAAACTCCATATAAAGTTTTACGTATTTTTTCCCCAATTTTATATGGGGGAAAATAAAATAAAATATAAAATTGGGGAAAAAATACGTATTATTGAAGCTAAGACACCTGAGGGGCAATTCTCGTATTATTAACAACGTTCGCAATCTCATCTCAGTCATCTGTCAAAAATTGTATAGCGTTTACCTACATTTTTGACATTTGATTGTCGCTGGCATGAGATTGCGACTTGAATTTGAGCGTTTTTAGGTACGAGAATTGGCCTTCTGGTAAGACTATCCTTTCGAACAAAAAAAGAATTTTCCACATAGGTCCAGAACATCCTCCTTTTTGAAGTCTGTTAAAAAGTTTTCATTTTTCACTTTTTATTGGTTCACATGTGCTTACCATAGCTAACCGGCGTGATGTTATGTTATGAAAACAATAGCCAGACATGAGATTTCAGCAATCCCGGGCCATTTGCTATGATTTATTGAGGAGTTCCGTTGCTTATCTCCGAAGTTCTTCATCACATCTTCACCAAATTGAAATGAGACCACTTCAAGAAAGTATTCTTCCAAAATCAACCCAAATCGCTTCAAGTGTGCCTATAAAATTTGAAGAGTTCCCTCTATTTCTCCAAGATCCCATCATCAGATCCTGACTTGATGATCATAAAACCACCTAAAAAGTATACCCTTTTAAACAAAAAAAAACAAAAAAATCCAAATCAGTCCAGCCAATTTCGAGTAATCGGGGAACATACATAAAAAAAAAAGTTCCGACGAGTTGAGAACCTCCTTTTTTTTGAAGTCGGTTAAAAATAGGTCTCAATCTACACTAGTCTCTTTTTATTATCAAAATCAATTTTATTCATCTGTAGCTGCAATAATTTAACAATATTCTAAATTCAAATCAATTTTTAATCGTAACAGAAATTCAAATACGAAATAATTTCAAATACGAATGAAGTAGCTGCCAGCATTGCAACATGCAAATAGGTCTTAATGCATTTAACGTTTGCCAGCCTGATAGATCTCCTTCAGTAGCAAACCAGCAATCTCTAAAATCATACTAGGTTTTTAGAAATTGCTGGTTTATTTACAGTAAAAGCTTGAACTGTTACGTTTTATAATATTCTCTGGTAAATTACCATGTAATGGTGGTCAGATTTGTTCTTTGACCGAAGCCTAACCGCGATATTTTTTAATTACAAGCTTTCACATGGAGGTATTTATCTAGTCATAAGTACATAATGTTGCGTTAACCAGATATAGTCATACCTTTAGCGATTTGCAATGTAAAGACAAAATAACATAAATGAACTTGAAAATAGGAGAATGCCCATAAATGTATTGGCAAAAACAAAGACAGGTTTAAAAAAAAAAATGTAGGGTATAGGGCATATATTTCAGTTATCAAATATTAAATTACTGTCTCTAAAAATCATCCATATGATTCTTATATTTATAATGTATTTCTTGCTCTTTACATGTATATAAAGTTGGTTAGCAGTATAGTAGTTACATAGTATACAGAAAATAAGAGAATGCCCATAAATGTATTGGCAAAAACAAAGACATATTTAAAAAAAAAAATGTAGGGTAGGTATAGGGCATATATTGCAGTTATCAAATATTAAATTACTCTCTCTAAAAATCATCCATATGATTCTTATATTTATAATGTATTTCTTGCTCTTTACATGTATATAAAGTTGGTTAGCAGTATAGTAGTTATATACTATACAGAAAAATACACATGTAAAAAGCGTAATAGATATTGATTACAAAAAATACACCGCTGTTATATCAGTCAGTCTCTGAGATCAGGGTGTAAGCCTCTAATCTTATAAACGCTACCGTTTGCCGGGTCAAACATTATGTTTATCTATATGATCTGCAAGCATGTTTGGGCAATTTTTTTTTTTGTGCATTTGGCATCCTTTCTGGGTAAGTTTTTGATATGCATTAATGAGGGCTGCTGCTATACTAAATTCACTCATTGTGTCGCTGTTTTCGTTCGGACCATTGTCAATAGTTACGACTTATTAGCAATGAGGTGCATAATTGATTTCGTTATGTTGGTTGAATGGTGGTATGGTGGTAGGTGGTATATGTGCAACATAACCGCATGCTGTGCTACCTGTCTCTTTTTGACTACAGGAAACTTCGAAGCTTGCAATATTGCAGCTTAGTGCACGCTTTGACGCTTATGGTGATTATTTTGTGAGAAACTAATTACACACATCGACATCTGGTTTTTTTTGGGCATTCTCCTTTAAATGAAAAAGTTGGTAAGTAAAGTGATTATGTTCCTTGGTAAATACATACTAGATACATACTAAATAGAATCATGTTTAGACATGTAACGCGTGATTTTGATTACTCAAATGCGAGCTCGCAAATGCAGGAAACACAAACAAAGAAATACCTGAGATTTATTTTCACTTATTTAATATTTTAGACGCGTCACATTTAGCGGGTACAGACTTCGATTGCTCAGTATGTGAACCATATGATACAGCAATAATAGTTCAGGTACTGACAGTCGAATCTCTGCGCGTACACCCTCAGGATTTCGCTGGAGCTAGCCCTAATCCTGCGCCCCAGGGATGTGCATCGTTTTCGCATAGTAGAATAAAAACAGTCTACTTGTGACTCGGCGAAGATCCCTGATGCGCTGCTGAATCGTGGCAGCCCCATCAGCACCCTGAATACATTATTATGATTGCACACGCAAGACATTGTACTGTCCGCGCGTGATATGCGTATGAGAGCTATAGGCTGGAGGCAAAAGTCCTCGCGCACGTGTGGGAGTGGCGCGAGGAGGTGAAACGCCGGGGCGTAACTCCGCTACCGCGAGAAATCACGGTACAGCGGACAGAGCTCCGGCGGGATCTCATGGCGACATGGAGAGTGCGATTGTCGCAACCCAGCGCTGGGCACGCCACAATTGCGGCGATAAGTCCCCTCTTTGAGGAGTGGTTGGAGAGGCGCCACGGCGTCCTCACCTTCCGCCTGACGCAGGTCCTCACCGGACACGGTTGTTTCGGGAGGTTCCTGTTTCGGATAAGGCGGGAGGAAACGCCCGGGTGTCACCATTGTGTGGATCGCCCGGAGGACACGGTGGAGCATACAGTGGAGGTCTGCCCGGCTTGGGCGGAGCACCGCCGTGTTCTCACGGAGGCGATCGGCGGCGGCGATCTCTCGCGTCCAAACCTGGTCCAGGCCATGGTGCGGAGCGAGAGTGCATGGGAAGCCGTCACCTCCTTCTGCGAAGCAGTAATGCTCGCGAAGGAGGAAGCGGAACGCGTGAGGGAGAGGCAACAGCCGCGCCCTCGCGCCCCTAGCCGCCGTAGGAGACGCCCTGGGCGGCGGGAATCGATTGCCGATTCCCGGCCACCGTAGGCGCGGGCTTGCGGACGACGAGTAATGGGCAGCTCGCCGTCCGGTAAGGACCAGGCCCGGGTCGACGGCGCGTTGTGTTCCACGCGCGCCTCAAAGAGATGTCAGCAGTGACGGGGTCAATTGGGCCGATGCCGCCGGGGTCGCGGGTAGTTCGAAAGAGATACCGTGGCCCTGGCACGGGCAGCTGAAGGAACATGGGTGGGTTTTAGTCAGTAAAAGTCTGACACGCCCTCCCGCTCTGCCCAGAGCGGGAGAAGTCATTTGATGATTTCCCATCCACAAAAAAAAAAAAAAAAAAAAAGGCTACTAATATATAAAGATGTAGGTACAATATGCTCTGAACAATGTTCTTTCCACGAGCAAACCTTCGGGACATCATATTCGCCCTTACAGACAACGCCCTGCGTTCTCGTTCTATGTCTGCATCGTCCTTCAGATCAGAGGACACCATACCTACGCTCACAGCCATGGCTTAATTTATGTCCAAAAATGTGAATGCATAGTCTTTCGAGCCAGAGGAAAATGTCCGACAACGATACATAATAATGTCCAAGATATTTAAAATGTTCCACCCTCTTCAGTTCCACATAGTTTTATGACTGGTATCGTTGTTGGACATTTTCCTATGGCCCGAAAGGCCATGCAATCACTTTTTTGGACATTATAAATCAAGGCATGGCAGTGAGCGTAGCTAATAGACAGCTATATAGCTTAGTAGCTAATGTGACGGGTGGTGCTGTAAATTTTGCACTTCTGTCGGCAATCCCCATGACTAACTATGGGTTTTTTATTATAGGTCTAGGTGTTTTATTAGAGAGAGTGGAGTGGATCACTGCACTCATGCAATCTTGAAATCAATTTCTTATTCTCTTAATAAGTACAGCTGCTGGAATCAATTTTTTTTTTTTTTTTTTTTTTTATCAAGAATGAAATAACATTCGGAATAAATTTACTCTGAGGTTTCTTAAAGAACCAAGCGTCCACAACTTTCTCGTATAGTTGAAGTTGTTCTTACAGTAATGAGTTTTCAGATTGCAGAGAGAGAGTTAAGTTGCTATTATTATAATTATGCAGTATAGGTATACCTACTGAATTGTTAATATGTAGTTTGTATATTGTACCGAGACTCCTTCGTGTCTCGGAAAGCACGGCCATGACTGCCGGGATGCCATTCGTGGAACACTTTGACATTCATTACGGGTCGTCAGAATCCCTAAAGTTTGACAACCAGGCTTATCAAGTGGTATCGTATTATCACTGGGTTGTGTAGGTCAAATAGGCTGTCGCTTTATGTGAGATACTGTTTTTCAGATGCATTCGGTTAGACTGGAAGCCGACCCTAATATAGTTGGGAAAAGGCTAGGCAGATTGATTAAATTTCTATTTTATTGTGCAAAGAGAAGTTAACAATCGATTTGCACAACATTCAAGTAACTGCATGTCTTGCAGGTTTTATAAAAAATAGAGAACTAAAATAAAATGTACTGGAACTGACAGATTTTTGTCTTCTTCCCTTTGCAAGCAGCATCGCCATGACACACAGATGTGTGTCGGTTTAAAGGCACCTGTCCCACCGCTGGTGATTAACCAAAAACGAGTTAACTAGCGACGAGCAGCAAGTGTCCGACGGCGACGAGCGATTACTCGCTCCTCGCCAATGTACCAAGCATGAGTCTCTCAGCGAGTGTTCTCTCGCGAGTACTCTCTTTGATAGCTCTTGTCACTGCGACAAACGAGTACTCGCCGGTGGTGTAAGTAGTCAGCGATCAACTATTAACATAAGGTCCCATTAAAATAGATGGACAAATTTTAACACAGCGTTCAGTACGTCTAACAAAAGATATCCAAGCAAAAAAAGAACTAATTAAAGTGATTTTACTTCACCACCACCACTTCCACATCACACCACCACCACCACCTACACTTACAAAAACTTTACTCACACGCCTACACTCTCTAACACATTGTTTTTCTTCCTTGTTAGTTTTGTTTTTATTTTTGTTGTATTAAATTAGTCCCTGAGACATTAGATTTGAAACAAAATTGTACTCGTTGGCTTAATTTTTATTTTTATAAATATCTGAGAGGATTGGCGCTGTATGCCGAGATACAGGTTTACACCTAGTTCGGCTGCAGATTTTCCCAAGATGTAATGTTTTATAATAGCCAACTAGACCTATGAATATTTATTTGTAACAAAACTTATTAGTCTCAATAAATAATTTATTATTATTTTTATTTTTTTTAACCTAAAATATTAAAAAAAAATGCAGCGGGCACGAGCGATGACGAGGTTACGTGCGCCTGCAAATTTGTAGTATCAGAATCATGATATAACAAAGACATGGATGTGTTAATGTATTGGGTAACCAACATTTTTTGTGTCCTTTCGTTAGCAGATTTTTTATCTTGTGTATCTAATGCGTTTTTCTTATTTTTTTTTACCATTGTCCTTATTTTGGGTGGTCTGAATGATTTCTAAAAGATTGTCCATTTATTTTAATGGTACCTTATAATATGTATCTCTTTTACTTACCCCAGTTTTGTACGTTTCTTGAGCGAGAAAATCGATGATAGCTAATTGCTTCCTCGTCGGCGGTGGGACAGGTGCCTCAAAGATGGCGACATAGCCACTCAGCTGTCATCGGTACCCATCAGCTGTCACTTGTGACTTGATTTCTCCTTCTTGACTTTTTTAATAAATTTTCTTTTTCAACAGACGATAAACTTCGACTCAACGCGAGGCGGCATATCCTTAGTTACCGAGAAGGGTATACACAGTAGCAGTAGGTTGCTAGTACAGTCGGCGCGGACGTCTGATGCTGGCACGTATCAATGTGCGCCGGATAACGCACAATCAGCGACAGCAAGGGTTCATGTGCTCACTGGTAAGTTCTGGAAACTTTTACATATGATTTTGTTGACTTGACTACTACAGTACAATTTTATGATGATACCGAAGGGAAGTGACAAACACGTCATGCTAAGTAGACTTTATACGTAGCATAGTCTTAGGGCCTGTTTCACCACCTACGATTAAGTTCCTATTAACTTACTTGGCAGATAATTTCATACGTTCCATTGTTGAATTTATTCGGAGAGTAGTGGTGACTATTCGCACATCGTGTAAGAGCTTATTTAGGCCCTTAAGGGTCTATTTGACGATGTCCGAACCACCGAATAAATTCAAAAAAATGTTTTAAGGTATTTAGTTTAATAGACAGAAAAACTACATATTGTATGCCTCTATTAATAAAAAGAAGAAAAAGAAAGAGCTGACACAAATTAAACATTTTAAAAACAGAATAAAAATGGTTACCTATATACAGGGTGTTTGGTGCATCGTTTGCCAAATTGAATTGGCCGAAAGAAGAGGTCATTTGCTATCGCTTCAGGCTCAAGTACTCATTTTTGGCCACACCGGTTTTTTTATTACAACTTTCTAATTTTTATTTTGAAAAAATCCAAAACTCAGCATTAAAGCTTAAATTAAAAAAAAGTTTTAAGTGTAGTCGTCAAATTTCATTTTTATTTACATATGTACTGTTGTATGGCTCTATCAAATTTAAAATTACTTGCCAGTTACATCTAGTTTTTTTTTAATAAATCACAAAGTTTTTGGAAAAATAAAAAATGAACTTAAAACTCAACTTTAAATAGCTATAAAAAAAAAACTAAAAGCGATCGGGATCTTCGAATTATTTTAAAAAGTTCTCTAGTCTATCCCCTTTCCAACGGTATGCAATGTGTTAAAAAACTCTTTTAATATCTTTAATAATTAGCTAAATGTGTAGTCGAGACACATCAGGCTGATATTGGATATTACGTTTAAAACACTAGTTTTCGCATAAATTACATGCTATTAGTAGATAGATACTGTTATCTCACGTCTTACGTAGTCTCTTATCTCGTTCTTACATAGGGAACTTTCCTCGAAATTGAAAAAAAAATACATTATTAGAAAAATAATCATTTATTAATAAGTAATTTAATTACATACTAATCTTACAAGTCTTGTTCAAACTGTCTACCACTATTGCGTATGCACGCGCGACATCTTCGTCTTATCTCAACTGTAGTGGTGCGTAAACGCATTTCTGCTTTGATCGTCATGAAAGCCGCCTCAATGCGTTGGACTAAATCATCTCTTGTCTCAACTTCCGTGGCGTAGACGAGTTCTTTGGCCCGTCCCCAGACGTAAAAATCCAACGGAGTTAAGTCTGGAGAACGTGGAGGCCAAGGAATAGGGCCATCCCTCCCAATCCATGAGTCCGGGAATGCATCATTCAAGTACTCCCTGACGGTTATTCTCCAATGAGCGGGACAACCGTCATGTTGGAAAACAAAAGACCTGTCTTCACTGAAAATTGGCAAATCAGCTAATAATAAGGGCAACTCTGTTTGCAGAAATTCTAATTCTTGTAAGATTAGTATGTAATTAAATTACTTATTAATAAATGATTATTTTTGTAATAATGTATTTTTTTTTCAATTTCGAGGAAAGTTCCCTATGTAAGAACGAGATAAGAGACTACGTAAGACGTGAGATAACAGTATCTATCTACTAATAGCATGTAATTTATGCGAAAACTAGTGTTTTAAACGTAATATCCAATATCAGCCTGATGTGTCTCGACTACACATTCAGCTAATTATTAAAGATATTAAAAGAGTTTTTTAACACATTACATACCGTTGGAAAGGGGATAGACTAGAGAACTTTTTAAAATAATTCGAAGATCCCGATCGCTTTTAGTTTTTTTTTTATAGCTATTTAAAGTTGAGTTTTAAGTTCATTTTTTATTTTTCCAAAAACTTTGTGATTTATTAAAAAAAAACTAGATGTAACTGGCAAGTAATTTTAAATTTGATAGAGCCATACAACAGTACATATGTAAATAAAAATGAAATTTGACGACTACACTTAAAACTTTTTTTTAATTTAAGCTTTAATGCTGAGTTTTGGATTTTTTCAAAATAAAAATTAGAAAGTTGTAATAAAAAAACCGGTGTGGCCAAAAATGAGTACTTGAGCCTGAAGCGATAGCAAATGACCTCTTCTTTCGGCCAATTCAATTTGGCAAACGATGCACCAAACACCCTGTATAAATAATTACATAAACTTTTTTCTTAGTGTGACATGCCGCTTATTAATAAGACCTATTATCTATTTTTGACCTATTTATTAATAAGTGGCAAGTATCACTAAAAGCGAAGTCATTATTATCCATTTTTTTTCATAGAGATTTTTGTACGAAAACCAGACTTTTCACTACAATTACTTCATAACCGATGGAGGGATAATAAACGGATTCCGCTGTAATTCATCATTCTCTTGCCCTTATCCCAATTTATTCGGGATCAGCGCAGCATTTGTCTTCTTCTTCCATACTTCATTATTAGTCGCCATCTCAGTAGTCACCCCCTTTCTAGTCTTAACATCTTTCACATAGTCAAACCATTATTTCTTTGGTCTTCCCCTACCATCATCATCATAGCCATCCACATTCATACTCAAAACTTTCCTCACGAAAATTTCCTCATTCTACTACAACACTTGACTTATAATTTAATATACTCACTATAAAAATACTATCAATTAGCATAGGACTATTTAACTACAGAAAGACATTGGCGAAAGCGCCAGGGTAGTCCGCGAAATTAAAATTTTCTTACATTTTTTTGCAATTAGCAAGTCAGTATTAGGTTGTAGTTGATCAAACTATGATTTGCGACCGTATCAAGTATGTATTTACAGAATTATAACCATTAAAGTCATCAATCAATACAACTCTATTATGACCACGTAATCCTATTGAATGACTGGTTAATTAAATATTGACATTTACGGAATATATGTTATATACTCACTGAAGGAGTTGTATTACTGATTCTAATGTTTATAATTCTGTAAATACATATTTGTAACGGTCGCGAATCATATTTTAATCAACATACAACCTATAATACTGATTTATGTAAATTGCAAAATACGTAAGAAAATTTTAATTTCGAGGGCTACCCTGGCGCTTCCCCATTAATAAGTACTTATACCTCACAAAGGTTTCGTAATAAGACAAATGACAGATAAAATAAGATACTTACAACATGACAAAAAAAAAATCGAATGTTGTAGTATATAGACTAAGTACATAATATTAGTCGTCATCAAGCCGTGTGAGTCCAAAAACATGTTATTCATAGAAAGAAAGAAAGAAAGAAAGAAAAAGTATTTATTGTGACTCGCACAGGAAGATCACCAACTAAACTAAAAACTTAATAATAAAAGTTTGAAAACAAAAAACAAAAATAAATAAAGATTAAAAAAAAAAATCATCTATCAATATATCAATCATTTATCATCATCTATCAATCATTTAAAGGTGAGTGTCATGAAATGTAATAATAAGGAGCACGTGGCTAAGTAATAACAGCCGCACGGATCGATCCATCAGGTTAAGCTACGCTTGCCGGGGTTGGTCCGTGGACGGGTAACCATCTTTACATACCGAGACTCCTCCGTGCCTCGGAAAGCACGTTAAGCCGTTGGTCCCGGCTGTCATTCGTGGATCTTTGACAATCGTTACGTGTCGTCAGAAGCCCGAAAGTCTGACAACCAGTCTTACCAAGGGTATCGTATTACCCAGTTACTGGGTTGTGGAGGTCAGATAGGCAGTCGCTCCATGTAAAATACTAGTATTTAGATGCATCGCGGTTAGACTGGAAGCCGACCCCAACATAGTTGGGAAAAGGCTAGGCAGAGTGATTTTATCATAAAATGCTTCGATCAATAATAGCACTAGATACAGGATCAGGAACAAAAATAAGTCGCTGTAGTGGCCACGTTTACACACACATAAACATTTACATTTGTTACTACGAAATATAGAAAAAAGTTTTATAATATTTACAACTTCAATTCATTATAAACCTTAACAATCAAACATAAAGTTTAATTACGATTGCAAAATATTTATATTTTCCTTCTATCATCGGAGAAAGGTAAAAGCAATAAATTAAAAATGTCGCTTGAAAATAATATGTCATTTTTATAATAAGTACAAAAATATTTATTCTAAAGTGTACTTAAAACTTAAGCAATAAGGTTAAAAACATTTTGTTGAAAATTTTGTGCTTACTCTATTTTGGAACTAGACATAGTTCTTGGTATTTACATTTCAATGCTCAGAACACAGTAAGTATTGAAAGATGTAGAGTAGCAGAATAATAATATATTTTTTAGGCCAAGGTTCGTTTTATATGGTAGCAAATATTTTTGACCGATTTTTAAAAGTAGAAGGAGTAAATTAGTACAATAGTTATTTTAATTTTGATTATTAATTTGATAATTAATTATTTTAATAAAAATATTGAAACATATTGTTGAATTTTTACAAGGTTTATATATTTCTTCTCCTCTTTCTTTCGCGACAATAGATACCCATTCTGCATTGCGAAATGGGTCACTAGGAAATCTACAAACAAAAACAACATATAAAGTAACAATACTACTCCATGCATTTCCCTGTTCCCGAACAGTCGATGTTTGAAATAAGACCACAAAAGTATTTGTGTTTTTATTTTTCGGGCCGTTTTTGAAGCGCTTATCGGGAATCTAGTACTATTATTGATCGAAGATAAAATGTAATAAATACAATTACAAGATCGTTAATCATTCACACTAATTGTCTTACAAAATATCTCAAATAAAACAAAGTCTTCTAAATAAAATAAAACAAAGCATTACTTAACTTACGCCTTCGTATCATACTGTAGTCGTATCTGTATAAAGATAGACGATAAATCAGCGCTGTCTTCCTAATTAACGGCGTCTCAGAGCGTCTAGTAGTTCTAATTAGTTAGACAATCGTCAGACGTCGCTAAATGGAATTGGTGTGGATTTAATCAGCTGAGATAAACGAAGATTACTTTAATTGTTTGGAAACATTTGTTTCTCTGTTTTCTATTTTTGAACTACGTTCTTTTCACTTTCATTTGTTTTTTTTTTCTTGGATCTTATTCGTTCGTTTATTATTTCAGTAGTAAGCTTTCTTTTTTCTCTTTTAGAAGCCATACGCTTAATGGGATTAACTTTCGGCAAAAATTACGAACTTTTGTATTTTCCCCTTTTAAACCCCTTAAGGGGATGAATTTTCTAAAATCCTTCCTTACTCAATTTCGCTATAAATAAAATAATCACCCTATAATGTTCCCTCCGCTGGGACACAGACCGCCTCTAGGTGAGAGGGAGTGGGCCGTAATCCACCACGTGGGCCCAGTACGGGTTGGTAGATGTCACATATCTTCGATTTTTTTGGTTCTAGGATATGCCGGTTTCCCCACGATGTTTTCCTTCACCGTTTTGAGAGCAGTGGTGATGAAATAATTTACATAAAACAAAGCGCCTGTCAGGATTCGAACCTACGAGCTACAACTCTTAAGTCGCGGCCGTAACCACTGGGCCAAAAAAAAAAAAAAAACGCGTAACACACACAGCGTAAACCCAGCGGTTTACGCTGTGTGTTGTCGGTCAGTGAATGAATGACTTAATGAATTCAAGTTTTTTTTTATATTTTATAAAAGACTAGCTTTTGCCCGCGGCTTCGCACGCGTGGCTGTCGGAAAACATCCCACGGGAACAAAAATCCTCCCTTATTAGTCTTCATTATAAAGGAAACTGCTGTACAAAATTTCAGCTTTCTAGGTCCAACGGTTTGGGCTGGGCGTTGATGAGTCAGTCAGTCAGGATTTATCTTTTTACATATTACGATGAAGATTTTTGGGCGGCTCTATTCAATCGTTTTGTCAGTGTAAACTCCCCATTGATGTTTATTATAATTCGAACAACGTAGTCATCAGGTGATTTGCACCGGCTAACGCCAGCAATCAGTAGGTCTGCCAAATAGGTTGAAGACCATTTTAGTAGCTTAGTTGCTTCTTCTGCAGTACAGCAGTCCTTTCCACCTATAATCTTCGCGTTCGTCTACTGCTGCACATATTGCACCTCAAAACTTGCGTAAGAAACCATAATAAAACCTCAATCAATGGTATGTACGAAGTAATTACCACCCATCTCATTGCTCTTTCTAATTAGCTGACTGCGGTATTGAAAAGGTGACAGTCGTCAGAAGTCACTAGATGTTCACTACGGCCGAAATATCTTGATAGAAGGCTGCGCAGAAACATTTTTAGGGAACCAATTTTGACATGAGGCGAGTGTGAGTGAGTGAACATGCGCGAATGTTCGTAGTGCCTTTGTTCTGATTCACCAAGATACATATTTCGGCCGTACTGTTGTAGTTTTAATTCACTAATAGAGCAGTGGCCTCGAACATGGAGATGGAGAATATTTTTAGTTATTGTTTAAACCATGTTTAAACAATTTTCTTTAGTTTAACACGCGCTTAACCAACGTTTTTTTTTGTTATGTTTAAAGCTCAGGCCATACTAGGAGCGAAGCTCAACGTAGCTAAGTTCATTTCGCTTAGTAAGCGGTGTGAGTAAGCGTTAGTAGTTCT
Source organism: Cosmia pyralina (assembly GCA_946251885.1). Taxonomy (NCBI): domain Eukaryota; kingdom Metazoa; phylum Arthropoda; class Insecta; order Lepidoptera; family Noctuidae; genus Cosmia; species Cosmia pyralina. The sequence continues at coordinate 7,508,764 of OX276346.1, read as the reverse complement.
TGATCCAGCTGTGACAGACGGGCAGACAGACATACTTAGTAGCACCATAAGGGTTCCTTTTTACCATTTTGCTACGGAACCCTAAAAGCACAATTTAATCTCAAGAATTACTAAAACACATTAAAGGTGTATTTAAGTAGTACAAACTACAAAGATCTTCTACTAAATCTACAAAGCTAACACGTGTAGTGGATTATATTACCTGAGTATGTGAAGGCGTGGATTTAAGCAGAAGTTGTTTATATTTCTTAAGCTGTTTGTTCCGTCCATTAAAGATGAAGAGCATTCAGTGCAACACCAAAGCAAAGAGCATTAAGACCCCATGCGCACATCAGTGTCAAATTAGTTCTGTCTGACCACTGCTGCGGCACTGCTCGCTTCGTTCGCTCGGCTTGTGCGCGCTGTTGATTACAGTTCTAACCTAACCTAAACCAATTAATCAAGGTGCACTAGCTTAGTTACTACGACTAATTTTGCATTAGAAGTCACATCAAACGCTTAATATGACTGCAAATAAGCCATTTTGCATTACTTCTACACATGGGTAGCAGTTTTGTTAAACGTAACCTAATGGCAATCCAGCTTAATGTTGTTGCCGCGGGTTGTTCGGAAGAGATGCCGTGACCCTGGTACTGGCAACTGAAGGAAAATGGGTGGGTTTTAATCAGTAAAAGTCTAATCTAGTCTAAGTCTAGTCATTTGATAATTTCCAATCCACAAAAAAAAAAGAAAAAAAAAACTCAATGTTGTTCAGTGGTTTTACATAACGAAGCAGTTCTTGGTTAGAACAGATTCGTCTATGGTAGACAGAGCAGTTTCGTCTTGCCAAGATAAAACAGTTCTTAAAGCAACAGTCAGTCTGCAGACAGTCTTGACTCAGGTCTATACACAGCCTAAAATAGACTGTGACGTTAGACTAATGTATTCATTACTTGGTGCCGGCAGTGTGCTCCAAATTACAGCATTAGTCCTACCTCTAACCCTCCTGTGTGGAATAGAACGGGGTTGGACAAATCTATTGTAATATTTTACTTCAGACCTGCCTCTTTGGCCTGGAGGTTGAAAGCGTGACGGTCCTAGATTCGATTCCTAGGTCGGGAACTAAGTTTTGGGGTTTGTTCTATTACGAATTTCTAAGTAGCATGTAGTAATGTATTAAAGTAAGAAAAGTAGAACGATTAAAGTACTTAATTACTTCAATTCTTGGTAAACAGTCTTCCTGTGACATAATTACTGCTACATTTTGTTTGTCTGGTCCAGACACAAATATAATTACAGCTTATAAGTGTCTCACTGGGAATTAAGGCCTATCACTGTACACATACTTACGGATAATTAATGTTAACGATAATTAATATCTTTATTTATTTATTTCACACAAAACTTCGTTAAAATTAAGTGAAATTAAATCTAAACTATTAAATATTGATACCGCCAATCCGACTTGAGCAAGTGTCCTGATCAATGTCCTGTCTTCTGTGTATAATAAAATATAGAGGGACAATAATGGTTTTTTTTTTCTGTAAATTAAGTCTTTTTTAGGGAAAGGGGGGAAAGCCGTTAAGCTCAAATGGGACTTGGCCGGACATGTCTACCGCATGTAAGATGATAAATGGGCTAAGAGAACCACTGATTAGGTCCCACGACATCGCGGCAAGCCGAGACGAAGATGGCGGGATAAGCTTGACTCCTACCGAAAGGACTAGCCGCCAATAGCAAAAGACAGAATAGGAATCATCATCTGCTTAGCCTTTTCCCAACTATGTTGGGGTCGGCTTCCAGTCTAACCGGATGCAGCTGAATACCAGTATTTTACATGGAGCGACTGCCTATCTGTCCTCCACAACCCAGTTACTGGGTAATACGATACCCCTTGGTAAGACTGGTTGTCAGACTTTCGGGCTTCTGACGACCCGTAACGGCTGTCAAAGATCCACGAATGACAGACGGGACCAACGGCTTAACGTGCTTTCCGAGGCACGGAGGAGTCTCGGTATGTAAAGAATGGTCACCCATCCAGTGACCAACCCCGGCAAGCGTAGCTTAACCTGATGGACCCGTGCGGCTGTTATTACTTAGCCACGATCTCCTCCAGACAGAAAGACAGAATAGGAATGATGGCAAAATTTTTTTTTATCCGTCATTTAGTTTAATAAAAAATATTGGACACGTATTTTTTCTTTTTTTACGTAGTCAAAAGATCAATGTATCGTCGTACGACACATTGAGTTAAAATATGGCATGACGTCACGCCTAGCTAGATTTTATACGTAGAAGTGACGTAGCGAGCCACCACTCTCTAACTATATTTTTTTTATCAATATGTAATTGCAAAAAAATACGTGTTTAAATTATGTTCTTATTATCTAACTGACGGATAAAGTAGTTTTTTTTTTTCATCACCCCTTTTTTGTGGAAAAGGGAGAGGAAGGCATTTGCCCTGCAATGGACCTAATTAGATTAGATAAGATTAAGTCTTTGATGTGTCTAGCTTATAAACGTGCTTAAGTAACCAAGAGCAGACATGCCCCTCACAAAAACAATTTCCTTTAACACAAGAATTAACATAAAAAGTTTCAGCAATCCCAAAGCAACTTCGCCAGCAACACATAAGAATAGTTTTGTATTCATTGCCTGCTTAATGTGTAAAGCCAAGAGTACAAATTACAACATTATTTCACTTGACTGCCATCGACTTTATGTTCGAGTAATATCGTTACAACGAAGCATAATGCATACTAAAGTGTACCTTAGTTTTTTATGTGAAGATTAATTCTGGAGATATGGATAGTGCCAAGATTAAGTAAAATGTTGAACTGAAAATATTGTTTTGATGTTTTATTTTAAAGTTTGCGCTGTTTGGTACCGTTTAGGATCAATCTGCAACCTTTTCCCAACTATGTTGGGGTCAGCTTCCAGTCTAACCGGATGCAGCTGAATACCAGTATTTACCTACAATTCGTAGGTGCCAGGCCAGGCGCACCGGAGTGCGCCCGTGTGCGTACTTGTAACTTCATACCTAAAATGCGGACATTTTAGGTATGAAGTTACAAGTACGCGACGGGCTCGACTTGTCGAGCTAATTCAGTGTGGGCTGCAGTACCTAATTTACATGGAGCGACTGTCTATCTGACCACAACCCAGTAACTGGGTAATACAATAAGACTGGTAAAAGTGGTTGTCAGACTTTCAGGCATATCTTTTGGTACCGTTTAGGATAAAAATTAATTATATGTTTTCTCTCAACAAAATACATTTACATGTCACAACACACCTGTATCTATAGTGCAGCCACATTTCGCCGGTTATGTTTGTCTCATGTAATAGCGGGCGAGCCTATTGCCATCAGCCGGACACGTATCCAGACTCAGGGCTGCTACTGAGAAATTCCAGACGGAAAAACCTAATATCACTTTGCCCGACCCGGGAATCGAACCCAGGACCTCACGCTCAGCAGTAACGCTTGTGATCACACCAACGAGTCAGTCAAAATACATTTACTAGATTCAGCTCGTTGGTGTCAAACTTTTCTTTTGCTGTGCCCGACAGGGTCCGCGATTGTTACAACATATTATGTCTACTTACCGCCTAAGAATATACATTGTGGAATACAATAAATGGTTGAGTATTGAGTATAGATACATGGTTTTCTAAAATAATCTTTACAAACCCAGACTCCTCCGTGCCTCGGAAAGCACGTTAAGCCGTTGGTCCCGGCTGTCATTCGTGGATCGTTTCGAGTCGTTACGGGTCGTCAGAAGCCCAAAAGTCTGACAACCAGTCTTACCAAGGGATATCGTATTACCCAGTTAATGGGTTGTGGAGGTCAGATAGGCAGTCGCTCCATGTAAAATACTGGTATTCAGCTGCATCCGGTTAGACTGGAAGCCAATCCAAAGAGTTGAGAAAAGGCCAGGCAGATTGAAATGGTTTTCTAAGTCTAAAACTACTCAAGATTTGTTTAGGAATGTTCACACTGGCAGGCAATTAGTAACGCCAGTAACGCACTTGATAAATGATAGTTATGTGACTGAAACCAAAACAAAAGAATATCATTATCAACCAATCATTGGAACTATCTACACGGAAAACTCAATTACTGTCAATCAAACTGTGAACATTTCGAAATTAATTCTATAGAACTGTCATTCCATTTGTCAAGAGTTGAGATTATTTCAAAAACTCGCTTGACATCGGTACCTACTGTTTTAATTCGAAAAGGTCCATGCTCTAATTCATTCCCCAGTTTGATTGTTAAGATGTTTGTACTATTATTATTGGATATATTTTGCCATGCACTCTCTTGGAGCTCATGGCTTAGTAATAAAAGCCGCACGGGTCGATCCATTAGGTTAAGCTACTCTTGCCGAGGTTGGTCAGTAGATGGGTGACCATCTTGACATACCGAGATTCCTCCGTGCCTCGGAAGTCGTTGGTGGATCTTTGACAGTCGTTACGGGTCGTCAGAAGCCCGTCTTACAACCAGTCTTACCAAGGGCTATCGTATTACCCAGTTAATGGTTTGTGGAGGTCAGATAGGCAGTCACTCCATGTAAAACACTGGTATTTATCTGTATCCGGTTAGACGGGAAGCCAACCTCAACATAGTTGGGAAAAGGCTAGGCAGATTGATGTTTTGCCATTTACAATATGTATTTTATGGTTTGATAAAAACTGATTGAATTGATTTAACATATACATAACATAACTTCACGCCGAAGGGTTGGGCAGAGGTATACCTGTAGTGCTATTCTGTAAACATCTCACCGTGATATCTTAGGTGAAGTGAGCATGAAGTGAGCCGTCATTCCACCTGATGCTATGGGTTGACACTATTGACAGTTCACTTTAAGATCACGTCACCTAAGTTTTCACGGTGAGATTTTTACAGAATAGACCGGCTGTAGTACACCCACATTTGGCCAGTTATGTCTAAGTCCCATGTAATAGGGGGCAAGCTTATTGCCATAAACGGACACAAATCCAGACTCTGGACTGCCACTGAAAAATTCCGGTCGGAAAAACGCAATAATACTTTACCCGACCTAGAAATCGAACCCATGCTTAGGGAGTACCGCTTGCGAACATTAGACCAACGAGACAGTGACACAGAATATATAATAGTACAAATACAGAAGATTCACTCCGAAAAATCATTTAAATAAATATCGACTTTTGCTACGATACAATAAAGTGCAATTCAGGTCGCACAGCGTTAATTACCTACTGTTACTGCCTAGAAATTGCCTCTTTCTATCGCGTAACTCTTATACCTTCTGACTCGAATGGTTGTGTTCTTTTATGACGCGGCGCGTGAGTGAATATTGAAATAACGTGCGAGCTGGCCATTGCGCGGCAGCCCACACTGAATTAGCTCGACAAGTCGAGCCCGCCGCGTACTTGTAGTTTCATACCTAAAATGCGGATTGCGCCTGGCCTGACAGTGATTTAACAATCGACCATATAAACCCACGACCTATGAATTCGGTCGTGGGTTGAAACCTTGACAGGTGCTTCACCTTGTGTAAATTGTTTCATCACCACAGCTCTCAAAACGGTGAAGAAAAATATCATATCATAATCATTTTATTATCAGACAACTAGGACCATAGATAAAATACACAAAATTAAAAAAAAAAAACGACAAAACAAAAATAATAATAAACTAATGCAAAACAATAATAAACTAATACATAATAATAAATCTTATTGTAACTATAGTTATACACGTAACGTCGGCGTCGTGTTTCACTGCGTGGTGTCGCGTAACCATCCTCGGAATCGTCGAAATATGACACCTTTAGGCCAAAAGTCCTCTTTTAAGAAGGTCTGTAGATGGTGGGTTGGAACTCGTACCACTAACGATGTAAAGTTGATTTTGTGGCGCGATTCCAACCTTTCGACCCTCAGAGTCCAGTCGGTCTTCACCTTCAAATACTGCACGACTTCCTCAATCCTTGTAAAACAATCAATATCGTGAGGAAAACGGCATGTAGGTAATTGAACCAAAAATTCAAAGGCATGTGACATCTACCAACCCACACTGGGCCCGCGTTGTAGATGACAGCCCACTCCATCTCGAAAAGAGCATGTGTCCCAGCAGTGGGAACATTATAGGCTGATTATGCATATAAAGCCCAATTAAATATTACTAAACAATGTTGTGCACAAGTACCTAGATGTTGTAAATAATCCTACAAGAAGCATAATATAATATGAATGTCAGTCAACGTACACGCGTGAACACAATAAATTTGTTTGACCATCGTGCCGCAATCAAAATGGCCGCATTTTGTTGCACCGATCTCCTCGCAAACTGTGCCACCGGATACAACTAATGGCTGCACGGCCTACGATTAATATGCCTTGATGTAGTCGATAGACCATTCCGATGTCAAGTATCATCAATGGAGGCGATCGGCGGCGGCGATCTCTCGCGTCCAAACCTGGTCCAGGCCATGGTGCGCAGCGAGAGTGCATGGGAGGCGGTCACCTCCTTCTGCGAAGCAGTAATGCTCGCGAAGGAGGAGGCGGAGGGCGTGAGAGAGAGGCAACAGCCGCGCACTCGCGCCCCTAGCCGCCGCAGGAGACGCCCTGGGCGGCGGGAATCGATTGCCGATTCCCGGCCACCGTAGGCGCGGGCTTGCGGACGACGAGTAGTGGGCAGCTCGCCGTCCGGTAAGGACCAGGCCCAGGTCGACGGCGCGTTGTGTTCCATGCGCGCCTCAAAGAGATGTCAGCAGTGACGGGGTCCAATAGGGCCGATGCCGCCGGGGTCGCGGGTAGTTCGAAAGAGATACCGTGGCCCTGGCACGGGCAACTGAAGGAACACGGGTGGGTTTTAGTCAGTAAAAGTCTGACACGCCCTCCCGCTCTGCCCAGAGCGCGAGAAGTCATTTGATGATTTTCCATCCACAAAAAAAAAGAAAAAAAAAGTATCATCAATGGGATTTTTGCTCACACAATATTATATCCTCCCACAGTATTACTGCCTCGTTGGACTTGTGGTCGCATGCGCTTCTGCTGACCATGAGGTTCTGGGTTCGATTCCCGGGTCGGGCAAAGTGTTATAAGGGTTTTCTATCTGAAATTTTTCAGTAGCAGCACGGAGTCAGGATTTGTTATCGGTTGATGACAATAGGCGCGCCTCCTGTTACATGAGAGTTAAACATAACTGGCGAAATGTTGTTGTACTTCATGTACACCTGTACCTAAACCTTCGTCGAATATAGCGTGATGTTAAGTTTGTTATTTTATCTATAGATAATTAGATATGCCATAATCCTCATTCAAATAATGAATACATGCATAAAAAGTGATATGCCATTATTGGAAAAAAAAAAACGAGAGCTTCGTCAACTGCTTCGTACATCTTCATAGTGAATTATTTTTCTCACATCTTTTGATCTCTCAGCAACCTTAGCAAATTCAATTTAAATAATTTTTTGTCTCTCTAGTTTATATTGTCTCGCTGCAGGACTAATGCCCATTTTCACCAACCCTAAGCAACACTTAACTTGGTGAACACTCGCATCTGGCCCCCTTCTTCCTTTTCCACACATTTCTATTTCAATGCAAGTCAGTCATTTCTGTAGGAGTCAAACTTGTTCCACCATCTTTGTTAGGATCTGGTGGGCTAGCGTTCAAGTTATAATTCTTGTTGTTAGAAAAAAATATGTCACGAGTTTGAATCTAACAGCAGTATTTTCCGCTGATCTTTTTAGGGTTCCGTAGCAAAACGGTAAAAAGGATACCCCTATGGTGCGACTCAGTCTGTCTGTCTGTCTGTCACAGCTATGCAGCTGTGACAGACAGACAGACAGACTGAGTCCGACCAATGCTATCAACTTGACATTTGGAACAGTTTTACATGACGTTTGCCCAACTACTTTGCAAATAACAAAGAAATAATATTTTTTTTCTTTTTTGCTATAGGGCCTGAAAGCGTGTCTTAAAAATTCGAAGTGGGGCTACTAGGGCATGTGGGGTATTATATAAAAAAGCGCTGTTTGCACATTCTCAAAATTATTTTTTTTTTTTAAGCCGCACAGTTTTCAACTTTTGATGAAAAATGGAAAACAAATACCGGTCCCCCCCACCCCTCCCTTATCTCCGAAGTTGCCCTTTAGAAAAATCTGAAATTATTCTATGTGTTAGAAGTTTATGTAAAGATTACAGGAAAAATATAAGTATGTCTCTAAATAGCACACTTTTTCAGAAATCGAAACGGAACCCTCGGTGCGCGAGTCCGACTCGCTCTTGACCGGTTTTTTCTTTCTTTGGACCAACAGGGTACAATATATTCAATATAACGTGTGATCTTTTGCAAAAACCCTTAACACAGTCACACAGTCCGACACTAACAATGTTTAACATCGTAAACAATTACAGTAAAATTACTAACGAGGTAAAGGTACCATTCGTTTCGTGCTCCGTTTAACATGCAACAGCCATTGTACTCCCCAGCTATTTAGTAACTCGTGCATTTGTTGAATTTTACTTGCGATCAGAACTAGAATGTTTCCGTACCGTCACGCACTTGAATTATGGACTCCGTGGTTTGTGTACTGGCTTAAAGCAATAATTAAATAAAGGTTTTGATTGTTGGAAGCAATTGGTGTGCCTAGTTGACTTGTTATTCGGTATCTCTTATGTTATATAGAGCTGCCAAATTAAATGTTGGCTTTGTTTTTTAGGGATCCATACCACAAAATGAAAAAACGGAACCCGATCTTGTCTGTCTATCTGTCAGTCTGTCAAAACCCTTTTTCTCAGGAACGCGTAGAGGTACCAAATTGAAATTAAATAATAATAATAATATAAACAGATTGTACATGTACATCTTTTACAAAGTGGTTAGTGTATCTCTAGCAATCAAGTCGGTGACGTGCTGCTCTCCTTGCTAGGCTATGAAATAGCCTGTATTCAGGAGTAACAGTGGCGATTTATTTTTACAAGTTACATTTAATAAAGGCAATTAGTGCGCGAGCGCATTTGCGTGTGTATACTTGTGTGTGTGTGTGTGTGGGTGTGTATGTGTGTAGGTGCGTGAGCATGAGTGTGCGACTGTGTAAGCGTGCGTAAGTAAAGGGATTGGATTAGTGTGGGTCTATCTTTTGGGTGAGTGGTACAATATACAAACTTATCATGAATTAATTAAATTATATATTTTTCTGTTTCCTCGTAGATGTTATCTTGAAGAAATGTGCGGACAGACTTCTTACAATTTTTAAATTAATATCAAATATGTACGTCTCCTGGATCTCTAAAAAATCAAGCTGCTAAGTCAAAGCAATAAAAAGATACAGCCATTTATGTGACATATTTTGATACTCGCAAGTAAATGAAAACTGATCTAGAATCATGAAATTTGACAAGAAGCAAGGTCTCACAGCACAGGTAAAGGAAAAAGTCCTAAAATTGTTACTTAATTTGTAATTTTATCACATCACAAATCTTTTTTGGGATATGCGATATGATTGGCTGTCCCGTTTCTCATTCAAATAACTATTTTACCTTATTGGTAACGAGTCGCTACGTTCAGGTACCCAAAATTTTTGATTTTATTGTCATGCTACAATAGCCTTTGTCAGTATCGTAGAAAGAAACCGACTTGAATGAATAAGAGAACTTAACTAAAATACTGAAATCATTCCCATCTGATTTGAATAGGGGCAATCAGACACACCATATTAAAGTCTATTTAAAGTGCATTTTTTAAATCTCGAAGACTAAATTGATAAGGGAAAATGTCAAATACATTATCATAGAGGTCTTTTTGTTGTCAATTTAGTCTACGAGATTGAAACAACAAACCATAGATAAATAGAGGCTTTTGACAGTTAATACAATGACACAGCATGAAAGTGCGAAATAAAAATAAAGGATCGCAATAACAAACATATTATTTTATTTTGATCTCCATAAAAAAATAAAAAGCACATACAACGCTTTTGTCGCAATTACGAAGCGTGCTATTTAGAAAATTAATGTTACTTGAATCCTATTTGAACATGTTCCAAATTCTGATCAGGACGTGTCCCGTAATGAAAATGTGAAACAATGGATTTATTCATTGTATTTTCTATACAGTTTGTGTACTTAAAGAGCCAGGATTATCAAAAAAGAAAATCACAGCATTTGCTAATCAATCCGTGGATCGCTAAAGTGAAATACTAATTAGTTACTTGTTCAAAAGTTACTTAGTAACATTTCCTAATTTATTATGTAATTATATTCCACGGATTTTCGATAAATCTGAGTTTCAAAGACCAACTTCCTGTACCTAACCCAAATATATGGCTTAATCATAGTTTATTTTAAGGTGGATGGTATCACACCTGTTTTTTGAATAAATTAGTGTAATTATTCCAATAACAAACTTTATTTAATTTTACCTCCGGATGTATAAAGCCATCTACTCACTTAGCGACTTGAGAGTGTAGCCTACAAAACCGTACTTGGAATTCTGATTTGGAAACGCAATGATTTGAAAAAATCTGGCCAAGTGAGTGTCGGACCACGCACAATAATAAGGGTTCCGTAGTTGAAAAGAATTTATCGCAAAAATAAACTTAACATTGTAATCCCAAAAAAAATTTTTTTTTTTACGTGATAAAATTACAAATTAACTTTTTTTGGACTTTTTCCTTTACTTGTGCTGTGAGACCTTGCTTCTTGCCAAATTTCATGATTCTAGGTCAACGGGAAGTACCCTATAGGTTTTGATTTTCTTGCGAGTATCAAAATATGTCGACTAAATGGCGTATTTTTTTTTTGCGTTGATTTAGAAGCTTGATTTTTTTAGAACTCCGAGGGACCATAAACTTACGTATTTGATATTAATTTCAACTTGATACCTCCACACGCTCTTGAGAAAATGGGTCTAGACAGACTGACAGACAGACAGGCGGAAAACGAAGTGATCCTATAAGGGTTCCGTTTTTTCCTTTTGAGGTACGGAACCTTAAAACCGAAAATTAATTTATACCGCGCTGTTAGCAATGGGCGCAGGAACTATCAAACTCAAACTCAAAGCATTTATTTCAAATAAACCAATTACAGGCACTTTTGAATTGTCAATGGGTCTGTCAGCCAGAAAGATGAAGCTAGTAGTAGTGTAGTACTAAGGCTAGGCAGATTGATTGAAGTGTGATAGTACTATCACACTTCAATCAATCTGCCTAGCCTTTTCCAAACCATATCAGAGTCGGTTTCCAGTTTAACCACATGCAGCTGAATACCAATATTTTACATGGAGTGACTGTCTATCTGACCTCCACAACCCAGTTACTGGTTAACACGATACCCCTTGTTAACACTGGTTGTTAGACTTTTTGGGCTTCTGTGTACCCGTGATGAGTATCAAAGATCTACGAATGACCGCCGGGAACAACAGCTTAACGTGCTTTCCGAGATACGGAGGGGTCACCCAACCATGAACCGACCGCGGCAAAAGTAGCTTAACCTTAGATCGACCCCCATCAGTAACTATCCCACTAATGTTAATTAATTAATTTCTAATCTAAAATCTAATGTTAATTAATAAAAAAATTAATATATGAGACTGAAATTGCTGCTTTCAATAAATTTCGTTAAAAGAAATTTAATCATATATTTTTCGCCTTGTGAATACGCGGCTTTATCATTTACAAGATTCGTGACAGTAGCTCATAAAAAAAAATATATTGCGATATGGCTTGATAAAATTTATTATGTTTGCTTTAATAATTAGTTTCTCCTATTTTACTATCAACACTGTGGTTAATTTATTTTTATCTACCTTTTTATTGGCTGAGAACTCGACGTTTATTTTTTAAAGTGTTCTTAACATGCAGATTCTTTAGCAAGGTTTATTTATTAACTTATCTCTATTTGCATTTCTGGTCAGTTTACAGAATCCGTTTTTATTTTCTGGCTCTTTTTCGAGGAAGAAATCTATCCAACATCCTTGAATAAACCGTGGCATGTGAGATTTTTAGGTACTGTAAAGGTAGCCTGTCCCTTTTTGTTTTTTGTTTTTATTAGCTTTAAGTCCTCCATGTACTAAAATAAATAATTAAAAGGGAACCTTACATAATGTAAGCTGGTAAAAAAATTACTCTGGTTGTATCCGATCACTCAAGCGAATTAGTTTCACAATTGAATATGTGGCGATTGTTTTCATAAAACTTGTGAGGAGCTCGTGGCTATATAATAACAGCCGCACGGGTCGATCCATCAGCTTAAGTTTCGCTTGCCGGGGTTGGTCAGTGGATGGGTGACCATTCTTTACATATCGAGACTCCTCCGTGTCTCTTGAAAGCACGTTAAGCCGTTGGTCCCGGCTGTCATTCGTGAATATTTGACAGTCGTAACGGGTCGTCAGTAGCCCGAAAGCCTGACAACCAGTCTTACCAAGGGGTATCGTGTTACTTAGTTACTGGGTTGTAGAGGTCAGATAGGCAGTCGCTCCATGTAAAATACTAGTATTCAGCTGCAGCCGGTTAGACTGGAAGCCGACCCCAACATAGTTGGGAAAAGGCTAGGCAGATTGATTTGTTTTTATAAAACGACAGATATGCGCGTAAAAGACAGCACGTTCTCTTTCTCTTGAAATAAACAGGGAAAATTCAGTATTGCTATTATTTTCTTATGTAGCGCCTACCCCATATCAATTCCGGTACAGTACGTTCAAAGGTTCTATCGTTTATCTCCGGAAAAACCGAAATATAGAGAGTAAAATGTGACTATCGACCAATAGAAATTGATTTATATTCCCACCTAAATTATTATATTATATATTGACGCACTAATTTCGTCACTCTTTCCACCCTTCCACATTTAATTCGGCAAAGTTCGTTTTTTCCGAAGATAAACGAGCCTTTGAACGTTGTCGTATTGTACGATGGTTTCTTGAGTCACATCGTTGTGTTGATGCATCAGTCTCTCTTTTTTATTACAAGCTTTTTTACAAGCTTTTATTTAGATTCACCTGTCCCGATGTTTGTTTGTTTGTCTGTAATGTAGTCTTGCCAGTTAAATTTGATCCACTTCCCGGTTACCGATTGAGCTGAAATTTTGCATGCATGTGTAAATCGGATGACAACGCAAAATTATTGTGACATGACATGATGATGACGGAACCGGAAGGTGGGCATAGGAACTCGGTAGTTAAACGACCCAACCCCAACGAGTTTGGACTCGTTTGATCCGTCTTGACGAGTACCTACTTTGGTGCTAGATGGTAATTATCTGGGTCTGATAATGGAGCTGGAAGATGGCCATAGGAACTCTTCTTTTTAACTTTTTAGTTATTTTTAAGTAATAAAGTTATAAGTAATAAAAGCTCGTTTTTAAAAAGTTTTTTTTTTCTTTTAATTTTTTAGCTATATCTTAACTTGAGCCTTGTGGAGACCGAATAACTATCTTCCATTATTTTAATACTTAACCGTAACTTTCAAATTCAATGGGTAATGATATCATTAAACGAATAAACGTAAAATTAAAAAAAAGTTTCTTTCAATTGCTTCAATTAATAGGTATTCTAACGAGCAAAACCAACAAATAATTATAATACCTATTGACCGCTAGTCGGTATACCTTCGGTCGTTCGCATTTTCCTTACGGGAAGAACATTAAGGAGGATTTCTTTGTGCTGAGTACATTATCATCAATAGTACAGTCGACAAGTGATTGAGTGCTAGTATAATTCTTTCTTGCCAAGCGTTTCTTAGATTTTTATTGTTAGTTTGTATGTTTGTGTTTCGGTGTAGTTTAAAAGAAGATGTAGTGACGAATATTGAAAAGAGTATGCTCATCTTGAGAGGATGAGTGAAAGGTGACTAACAAAAGGTATAAAATAGTTCAGTCGACAAGTAATTGAGTGACAGTATAATTCTTTCTTGCCAAGCGTTTCATATATTTATTATTAGTTTCTACGTATGTATGTGTTTCGGTGTAGTTTAAAAAAGATGTAAGTAGTGAAAAAAATTGAAATGCTCATGTTGAGCACCGTGGAAACACCGGAAAGGGACACTCATTATGGACACACACATAGAGACCTTATTGGTAATGTTCTTCAGAAAGGTCATGTGCGTAGTACTCGCAACCGACTTACGTGTATGACCAGATGTATGAACGTAAATGAAGCAAAAGGAGTATGTAAGGTACCCCCATGAGAAGAAGGCGAAAGCATTTTAGGGTTTCGTAGCCAAATGGCAAAAAACGGAACCCTTATGGATTCGTCATGTCTGTCTGTCTGTCCGTCCGTATGTCACAGCCACTTTTTTCCGAAACTATCAGAACTATACTGTTGAAACTTGGTAAGTAGATGTATTCTGTGAAACGCATTAATATTTTCACTCAAAATAGAAAAAAAAAAACAATAAATTTTGGGGGTTCCCCATACTTAGAACTGAAACTCAAAAATTTTTTTTCATCAATCCCATACGTGTGGATAGGTCTTCAGAAATGATATGAGAGTTTCTAATATAATTTTTTTCTAATCTGAATAGTTTGCGCGAGAGACGCTTCCAAAGTAGTAAAATGTGTGTCCCCCCCTGTAATTTCTGAAATAAGAAAATGATAAAACTAAAAAATATACATGATGTACATTACCATGTAAACTTCCACCGAAAATTAGTTTCAACGAGATCTAGTTTATAATACGTCATAAATCGGTCTATTGTTAAAACATCGATCAAAGTTACAACAAACTACAAGAACTATTATATTATGTTACTTGCTGCTACGGAACCCTTCATGGGTGAGTCCAACTCGGACTTGGCCGCTTTTTTTTTCTGTGTTTGAAAATGCAGGTCACGCCTCTATGTGAGGAAACGGTAACCCGAAGCTCTTTTGACACGTTCTCGTAGCTGCGTAGTGTTTGAATAAATATGACAGCTGTCATACATACCGGTAGATGGAATCAAAAACTAGGGATATGACGCTCGAAAACTGCGCTTGCTGCTACTAAAATAATAGGGCCGTGTTGCCTTGTGAAATTGACCCTAATTTTTTTTAACCCTTCATAGGAACATTATGAAGGGTTAAAAATATTAAGGTCGACTTCAGGGGAGGGGGGTAGTTAGTTGCGAACCCCATAGTTTCCCAACTACTGATGATGATTTTTTTCCCATCGGATGATGTTTTTTTACGTTTATATATTTAATATATAAGCTTATATACCTATTATGTAAAAGATTTTAAAGGATTTTCCTTATGCACACATGGGGTGCAATTGGCGCGTCAGAAGTTCTTTAAGGGACTGTTCAAACTGAGGCGGATTCCGGTCAGGATGTAGGACCCAACTGCGCGCGTCAATTTTTTTAATGATTAGGAAGTCACACGATTATCACGCCAATTTTGAACACCTCGATAAAAGTTAGTTGCGCGGCATGCGCCTTAGTTTGACATGAGCTTATCTAGGGCCGGTAACCGTGGCGATACCAACGCTATTGTTTCTACTTTTCTACCCTTCAATGAGAAGATTACAGCGTAAAAATTTTACGCTGTAGTGGGCCATGAAACATAAAAGCGGCTGTTTTATCATTATTATCATCATAATTTCAGCCGAAAGACATCCACTGCTAGATATAGGCCTCCCCCAAGCATCGCCACTTCGACCGGTTCTGTGCTTCCCGCATCCAGCAGATTCCTGTTGTTTTATACATCATTAAAATTAAAATATGAATGCTTTGAAATACTTAAAAACTTGAGTTTTATGGCGAAACGGAACAAGCGTCGATAACAAGTACTCGTAAACATCCTTTTTATAACACTGTGGTAAGCGATCTAGAATTATGGTCATGTCTAAATTGATTTTGAAATGAGTTATTTCTTAGATAAAAAAAAATGTAACACCAATACTTTAACGGAAATGAACTAAATATTATTATACCTTTTGAATAATTAAATTCAAACATGTAAAATAATATCATCATAATCTGTGCTAGTATTGTCTCACTGCAGGACAAAGGCCTCTTCTCACACAGACAAGGCACGAGCATTGATCACCACGCTTCAAATCGCAAAATATGTAGAATATTTTTTGTATAATTATATTTAAATCCTTGTTTATGTAAAGCATCTTGTAAAATCAACAAAAGAGATATCTAGGCAGGGTAGAGTAACATATTTGTATGTGAATTGCTTCATGTTCAATTTTATATAATATTACTTTGTTTTTGCAATACTCCTACATTGTAACACACCAACACAAAATTGTATATTGTCACGAAATTGAACATGAAGCAATTCACATACAAATATGTTGTATACCCTGCCTAGATATATCTTTTGTTGACTGTACCTATTCAAAACAAAGTATGATCAGAACAAGATAAAGCTACCAACTATAGGAACTTTCAAAGAAAAATACATCTTTGACATGATAAAGTACAACCTTTACAAATCACATTGACTTTTATAACCATTGACAGACCAAAATATCAAATAATAATAATAATCTGTTATGTGATATTTTGGTCTGTCATTGTGCATATACATAAATAATATCGTGATTTTCCTCGTACATTCAAAGAACTGTCAAGTTATTTCCACAATAATACATTTGTGATTTCTCTTAATTATTGTTTTTTTATTTTGGTGTCGACATTGAGGAAGTAAATGGTTTTTTGTGGTGTTAACCCTGTTTAATTATTTTAAGTGCTGATTAATAATAATGCCCTCTGGTGTGAGATGAGACAAAATTTGGTTATATTTAGCTGCGCCCCGCGGTTTCACCCGCGTAGACCGGGATAAAAAGTAGCCTCTGTGTCCAGGGTATAAGCTATCTACATACCAAATTTCTTCTAAATCGGTCCAGTCGTTTGAGCGTGAAGAAGTAACAAACATACATCGTCTTTATAATATTACTGTGATTTAAAAATGTATATGATTGTCTGCTTAACTATTTGGGGTAGAATATTCGTAAGTATTTTCGTCAGTTTTTTTGGGTTTTCTAAAAGAAACCTCTGAACAATAAATCTCGGTAATAATAACCATCAAAAGAAGGTATTACATCGCCTACTCTTGTACTACTCTGGTACTGAATCTTTATGTGGTAGTTTTGTACAGTGAAGGTAACATAGACCTAGCCCAAGTCACGCATTTAAGGCCTATATTAATTATACCAATTTCATTTGAGAGCTCACCTACCAAATCCACTTGTCAAAGAAGTAGCTTTTTCTTATTATGATATAATTATACAAAGTTATTAAATTTTAAAAAGATTTTTGGTTAATCTAGATCTAATTAAACGTCACAAATAAGTAATGCGCTAAAAATTGAGGCTGAGGTTGATAAACGTTGCTTGGCACGCTTTTGCTTGGTTTAGAAATTATGTTTCCGTCCCTATCTTGCACGTATAGTTTGACAGTTGTGCGACAGTGACAAGAATAAGGGCGGGAATACACGTGCGTGTAGTTTGTACAAAATGGCATGCCATTGTGATATTCACCAATCAGAAGTTGTTATGGCACACGGCATGTAAGCTACTTGTATACTCTTGTGCAATCTAAAGGCATGTATATGCTTGCCCTAATGCTTAGCCGATGCACGTGCTAAGTAACGTTTATATATCTTGGCCTTAGTCTAAACCTCAAAAAGAAAAAAGAGGAGCTCGTGGCTAAGTAATAACAGCCGCACGGGTCGATCCATCAGGTTAAGCTACGCTTGCCGGGGTTGGTCCGTGGATGGGTGACCATCTTTACATACTGAGACTACTCCGTGCCTCGGAAAGCACGTTAAGCCGTTGGTCCCGGCTGTCATTCGTGGATCTTTGACAGTCGTTACGGGTCGTCAGAAGCCCGAAAGTCTGACAATCAGTCTTACCAAGGGGTATCGTATTACCCAGTTAATGGGTTGTGGAGGTCAGATAGGCAGTCGCTCCATGTAAAATAATGGTATTCATCTGCATCCGGTTAGACTGGAAGCCGACCCCAACATAGTTGGGAAAAGGCTAGGCAGATTGATTGGCCTTAGTCTAAACCTAAACAGTTCACATTCCTCCCGTTTCTGAGCAAAACAGTGTTTAATTTTTCCTTTTTCTTTCACAGGTGAAACTCCAGCGGCAATGCAAGGAAGCGCGCAGTGGGCAAGCAGTTTTGACTTACATACATTAATAGGCATCGCTAGTGTTATATACTTATTAATTATGTAAACAAAGAAGATTTAATGGACTTTGACAGTTCAAAATGAGTTTGAAAAGTATAGATCTAGAATCGAATAAAAAGTTCCAAAGACACTTGAAAAAGCAGTTTGAAAAGTGAATTCCAAATTGAAAAGTGTTTGAAGATGTTCGATTGATCAATCAAATCGTACGAAGAACTAAGGTCGAGATTCAGAACTGATGTAAAAAGGTTTGTAAAAATAATAATAGTGTTGTACAAAATGTTTCGAAATCCCAAGCCCACTATCCTGATTGTCACTTGTCAAACGAACGTCAATCTTTTAGTAAAACTGGGCTTATGTTGCTGAAACAAATTTTTACGTTCCAATATTTTTGACATTTTATTTTGTATTTTTGTTGTGCATTGAAGTTTGAAGGGTATAACAAAATGGAAAACTATAATCTGCTCTGCCTATTTAAGTGTTATTTTGTTTAGAGTATAAGTACCAGTTTTGTCCAATCGGTTTCAGCTTTGTTACTCCTCACATCTGAACTATTAGTTGTCAGTGTGAATATCAGCATTGTTTTTTTTTTTGTCATTGCAGATACAAAAATGATATTTAAAGTGAGTTTTTAGTAAATAATAAAAGTCATGTTTAGTTTCTATTTTCGTCGTGGCATGATAAGTCAGGATAAAAACAAGCCTGAAGGGGAAAATCTGTGCCAATGTTGCATAGAAAATCTGTGCCAATATTGCATAGAAAATTTGTGGCAATATTGCATAGAAAATCTGTGCCAATGTTGCATAGAAAATCTGTGCCAACGTTGCATAGAAAATCAGAGCCAATATTGCACAGAAAATTTGTGCCAATGTTGCATAGAAAATCTGTGCCAATGTTGCATAGAAAATCTGTGCCAATCTTGCATAGATAATCTGTGCCAATGTGGCATAGAAAATCCATGCCAATGTGGCATAGAAAATCCATGTCAATGTTGCATAGAAAATCTGTGCCAATCTTGCATAGATAATCTGTGCCAATGTGGCATAGAAAATCCATGCCAATGTTGCATAGAAAATCTGTGCCAATGTTGCATAGAAAATCTGTGCCAATATTGCATAGAAAATCTTTGCCAATATTGAATAGAAAATCTGTGCTAATGTTGCATAGAAAATCTGTGCTAATGTTGCATAGAAAATCTGTGCCAATGTTGCATAGAAAATCTGTGCCAATCTTGCATAGATAATCTGTGCCAATGTGGCATAGAAAATCCATGCCAATGTGGCATAGAAAATCCATGTCAATGTTGCATAGAAAATCTGTGCCAATATTGCATAGAAAATCTTTGCCAATGTTGCATAGAAAATCTTTGCCAATATTGCATAGAAAATCTTTGCCAATGTTGCATAGAAAATCTTTGCCAATGTTGCATAGAAAATCTTTGCCAATGTTGCATAGAAAATATCCTTTGTATCAGGGTAATGTTAATAAAGCTAGAATATTACTACATTTCAACAAACTCACGTTTCTAATGTTTAAATTCATAACTTTAATTATAAAGACCGGATGATTGTCAATCCAGCGATTGAAAATGATTGATATACGATAGATTGATTGACTGATGATTAAAAGTAATGTTAATCGTGATTGACAATCTTCTGGTCACATAAGATCAAATGATGTAAAAAATTGTAGTTCATATTATAAATAGGCATAGATAATATTGATTAAGAGATTTAAAGTTGATTTAAATAAAAGACCATTTTATAAAGTTGTCGATTTTTTTTTTCCTTAAAACTTACTATCCATGTGTATGGAGGGTTTGGACCATAACCACAGAACAACACACACGCACAAAAACAACACTCCGCAAGAAATAGAAGTTTCCTCTCTTTCTATCGTTTTACTCTTAAATCTTCTGACTCGTTAGGGTTGTATTCTTTTACGACGCGGAGCGTGAGTGTGTATCGAACTAAAATGCGCCCCGCCCGGCACGCGGCAGCCCACACTGAATTAGCCCGACAAGTCGAGCCCGCCGCGTACTTGTAGCTTCATACCTAAAATACGGAGTGTGCCTGGCCTGACCAAGGTCAGTCACTAACCACACAAAAAAGAAGAAAGAAGCATTCATGGACAATGATAGGAAATTAAATCATTTTTCACCCGTTTACAGTACCCAAATAACAACGTATCCTTTATCAATAACATCACAACCCACTGATTACAAATCCCTCAGTAATTTCCTCACTCAATGCTTTGATAACACGAAACATAATTCGGTACCACGCTCAGTTTGGTACCATTCGAAGTTCCGGAAAACGACTTTCATACATAACACGTCGTGTTTTCCTTTCACCCTTTTCATTCAAGTTCTTAGGAGCACGTTCACGTCAGCTTGTCTATTCAGAGGCAGACTCATTCGGGTTTTTATTTAAGCCTTTCATTTAGACGAATGTAGTTGACGGGGTACATACGTCTGATACCCGTTTTTACCAACACATGGCGATACTAAGCGCGCTGTTGGATCTTTAACGCTCGGCGCTGAGCCGAGCTTAAGTATCACCTAGTCTTAGTGAAAACGGGTAAGAGTCTGCCTTAGGCGTACACGCTTCAACGACAATGAAGCCAATGGGAACCTAATCTGTTGGAAAAGTATTTAGCAGGGGTTCTGTGTTTCGTCCCTGTGTTGTTAAGATAAAAATAAAAACTGGTACAATAAGTTAGTTACATATTGTTTTAGCAACACTGTACAATTCTAGTAATTGACATCAATTTTCCCCAAAAAAAAAAATCAACTTAGACAAAATCCATAGGTAGGTACTTTATTATAAACTCGAATGTAACTCTGTGACCTTTTCACGCCATTATTGCTGAATGGATTTGGATAGAATTTAGCACAGGGTTAGACAATCTAGTGACTTGTGTTGGGACATAGAATAATTTCCAACCACCACGAGGGCAAAACCGTGGGCATTAAGTAGTTGATAATAAGTAAACATAGCTACTTACCTGTCAACATACAGGTCAACCGTTCATGATTTCTTGGGTACGTATCCGGAAATAATAAATAAAAATTATAGAGTAGACAATAAAAAATGTACAGCTTTGCCAAGTTTTCAGACCAAAATCGTCGAGTTTTCACTATGGCATTTGCCAATCCTCGATTTTTTTTTGCATTCTTAGAAGGGCCGTAGGCCTGATGACCTTTCTAGTAATGCAATAAGGTTGTTATGTATTTATTTGGGATCTCCAGCAAAGGATACACAATACAAAATTACAATAATAAAAAGAACTAAAACACTACTAACTACTATTTAAATTAAAAACATCTAGTATACAGTCACGAGCATAAACACCTCATGATTCATACATGACAGTAGGCTGGCCATGTTTGTTGAAGGACCAATGGCCGGTGGAGCAGACGAGTTCTGGAGTGGAGACCGCGTATCGGTAAGCGTAGTGTGGGACGCCCCCCCCAGCTAGATGGACCGACGACCTGAAGAAAGTGGCTGGGACAGACTGAATACGGAAGGCAGACAGGGTGTTGTGGCGCAGCCTGGGAGAAGCCTATGTACAGCCGTGGAATGCGATAGGCTGAGTTGATTGATTGATTCATACGCTATTTTCTCCTAAAGCATCGATTGATATTTTATGGTGGTACAAACATGGTTTAATCGTAACCATAATATTATGTGTTGTATATTCATACTTATTAGGTGTATACCTATAGGCTAAAAGTTATGGTTTTGTACTCTTTACACTATACTTGTCACTTCTATTTTTGTTCTTTTATAAAGCTGTTCCAATTCTTCTAAAATTGTTCTTTAATTATATTATTCCTTCAACACGTTATCAGCACGAAGCTCTTACTTTAAAAGAAGATAATGTCAGGGAATAGTATGAATTTTCAAGGTATTCAGATGTTAGAAAACCGAGACGGATACCCAACCTGGAAGTTCAAAATGAGGATGCTTCTCATTCATGAGGAGTTGTGGACGTCGATAACTGGGTACGAAGATTCTGATAAAACGGCGGAAGATGTGCGCTCTCGTAGTGACCAGAAGGCGTTGTCAAAAATATGCCTTACGGTAGACGGAGATGCAATTTCGCATGTGCGAAATGCGAAAAACGCTAAGGAGGCTTGGAGTGCTTTACAAAAAGCATACGAGGATAAAGGTATGGGTCGAAGGCTCTCTTTGGAGCGTAGATTATACAAATATACCTTGACCGATTTCCAAGACATAGAATCGTATATCAACGCCGTTATGAGTACTGCTCAAGATCTTGAAGATATTGGTAAGAAGATCGACGATGGATCTCTGGCTCCGATTATTCTCGGAGAATTGACATCGCGGTACGAACCGCTGATAATGGCTTTAGAGAATTCGAATGTTGATGTAACCAGTGAGTTGGTTAAGGCAAAACTATTAAACGAGTTTTCTAAGGACCCTCACCAGAACGAGGTGGCTGCGCTACATTCAACAGGTTCTACGAGCAAAAAGAAGAAGTCTATAATCTGCTTTAAGTGTAGACAACCAGGACACAAAAGTCCCGAATGTCCCAATAAGAAGGACAAGAAGGCTATGAGTGTGTCAGGAAAGGTTTTTAAAGGTACAGATTGCCATCTTAATGAAAAGGTGGAACAGGCTGTTGTGAAGGAAATGGCTCTTTCTTCGCCGGCTGCAAATTATGGGAAATGGATTATTGATTCCGGTTCAACCATTCACATGACTCCGCATCGCGAGTGGTTCAGCAGTTATCGGCCAGTACAAGGTGGAATGATTACTGTGGCTAATGGACAAAAAGTGGCGGCTGTAGGTATTGGTGATGTATCCAAAGATACGGATACTTTGGCGAACAGAATAGAGAATGTAGTTCATGTTCCCGATTTGAACTGTAATTTACTTTCAGTAAGTAAAGTAGTAGAGAAGGGTTACTGTGTAGTTTTCAATAAAGAAGGCTGCGCTATTTATGACTCAAAGTGTGATGTAGTAGACAATAAAAATGTTTTAGTGTATGGTTCTTTATGTGATGGGCTGTATACTGTCGATTGTTCAATTAAAATGTTCAATAATGTTTCAGCTAATCTTGTGCACTCTGATTGTTCCAACTTCCAGCTCTGGCATAAGAGGTTTGGACATCTGTGTCGAATCTACTTAGAAAAGGTCAGGCTATCGGCGTGGGGTACACGGAGGTTGACAAGGAACCATGCATACCCTGCATAGAGGGTAAGCAGTCTAGAAAGCCTTTCAAAAGCTTAAAATACAGGCAGGCTACATCGCCACTTCAATTGATTCATACCGATGTTTGTGGACCTTTTTCTACAAATTCGTTTACAGGTAATAAATATTTTATTATTTTTATAGATTTATACACGTTTTATTTTTGTGTATTTTTTGAAAATAACTTTACTGGACTGAAGGAAAATATTGAGCCTATAGGTACTGTGAACTCTGATATTGTCAATTTGCTTTCACAATCACCATCGCCAGCAGTTTTAAGACAAGAAGTACTACCCACCTCTTCACCAGAAAGATGTGAGGTAGATGCTCCTAGCATAGATACTTCTTTCATGGATGCTGAGGATACTGATGTTGAAATCAATGAAGCAGTCAATGTAGAGGTCAACAATGTTGATGATCAGCAGTCAAGTGAGGCTACAGATTCCTCAAATGAATCTAGTCGATATCCTTCAAGAGCTCGCAAACCACCGGATTATTTCTCATATCTTCATATATTTCTCTGCTAGACGATGGGTGCGATGATCCAAATAATTATCTAGCTGCGATTAACAGCGATGAGAAAGATAACTGGATTTTAGCAATGAAAGATGAGTACAATGCCTTAGTCAGAAAGGGCACATGGGTTTTGGTAGACAAGCCAAATCATAAAACGTGTATTCCTTGCAAGTGGGTCTTCAAATTGAAGCGTGATGCAAAAGGTGGCGTTCTTAGGTATAAAGCGCGCCTAGTAGCAAAAGATTTTCGACAAAGAGAAGGTGTCGATTATCACGAAACCTTTTCTCCGGTTGTACGCAACTCATCGTTGCGAACCCTGTTAGCGCTTGCAGTGCAAGAAGTTTATAAGGTCCACCATATGGATGTGGACACAGCTTTTCTGAATGGCGATTTAGAGGAAGAAGTCTACTTGACACAGCCAGAAGGTTTTGTTAGGAAAGGGGAAGAGTCGAAAGTGTGTTTTTTGAAACGGTCACTTTATGGACTGAAGCAGGCACCAAGAGCCTGGAATACAAAGTTAAAACAGACTTTGTTAGTTCTTGGTTTTATGCAAACATCTGAGCCGTGTATTTTTAAAAACAATGCGAACTCAGACTCCTTGGTTCTGGCTGTATACGTCGACGATCTAGTAATCTTGTATAAAAATGAAACTACGTTTGACAATTTCAAATGTCAATTTGAAAAATATTTTTCATCAAAAGATCTTGGACAAATTAATTTCTATCTCAGCATACATATATTGAAAAGATGCTAAAGAAATTCAACATGCAAGATTGTAAGGGTGTTTTTACCCCACTGGTCAAGAAAAACCTTGAGCCTGGTATTGGTGAGTGTGAGTACCCTTACAGAGAGTTAGTTGGCTGTCTAATGTTTTTGTCTGTAAATACTAGACCAGATATAGCTTACACCGTGAGTTACTTGAGTCAATTTAACTCTAAATTTGATCAGTCACATTGGAATGTTGCTAAACGATGTCTACGTTATCTGAAAATGACAAAAAATTGTGGTATTACATTCAGGAAAGAAAAAGGTAATACTACAGCTTTGACGGGTTTTTCAGACGCAGACTGGGCAAATTGTCCAACTGATAGACGATCCTATACTGGGTTCTATTATGAACTTGCAGGCGGCCCTATTTCGTGGGAAGCTAAAAAACAGCCCACAGTGGCTTTGTCGTCCGCTGAAGCTGAGTATATGGCATTGGCTACAGCAGTAAAGGATGCGTGCTTCTTAAAACGACTGATATCCGATATAACAGGTAAGTCGCTTAACATAGTTTTGTATACGGATAGTCAGAGTGCACAAAAATTAGCCATGAATCCGGTTCACCACAATAGGACAAAACATATAGATGTTAAGTTCCATTTTGTCCGAGAAAAAGTGAACGATAAAACCGTTGAACTTAGGTATATGCCCACCGACAGGTTACCTGCAGATGTTTTGACGAAACCTTTGGGTCCAACAAAGCACCGCAGTTGTTTGCAAAAGATTGGTATATCCTAGTTTTTGGTAGTGGTTTTCTTTACTGGTTTTTTATGGATTTGTGTTATGAGTGCAATGCAATTAACTTTTTGAGGGAGCATGTTGTATATTCATACTTATTAGGTGTATACCTATAGGCTAAAAGTTATGGTTTTGTACTCTTTACACTATACTTGTCACTTTTATTTTTGTTCTTTTATAAAGCTGTTCCAATTCTTCTAAAATTGTTCTTTAATTATATTATTCCTTCAACATTATGAAATAGGACTTTTGAAAATACCTGAAAAAGAAAAAACGAAACTCTTCGTTGTCCTTCTGTCTGTCGACTATCAAGTTGAAATTAAATTCAAATCCGTAGGTCTCTGGTTTCTTGGATCTCTATAAAAATCAAGCTTCTAAGTCGACGCAGTAAAAAAAAAATGGCCATATAAGCGACGTATTTATTTTGATACTTGCATGTAAATCTAAATCTCTAGGGTGCTTACCGTTAACCTAGAATCATGAAATTTGGCAAGAAGCAAGGTCTCATAGCATAAGTAAAAGAAAAAGTCCGAAAATCATATTATTTGTAATTATATCATTTATTTTCAACTACCTATTAACCCTTCATTGTGCGTGGTCCGACACGCACTTGGCTGGTTTTTTTTTTATTTCACGAGAACAACCCTTTTGAATATTGCGCAACTGAACGTATTTGACAGTCTGCCAATCAGCCAAGTACCTATGAGTGCCGTCTCGACCTATTACCCCTTCATAGTACTTAGCGATGATTAGTCGTGTGTAAGCCGATATTTGAGCGAACGAATAAGCTGTCGGGCTGCTCAAGATCGATCAATGTAGTCTTCGAAAAACGACGGCTAGGCTTGGATAGAATGAAACTGGTAAGTTTTGGTGTGTAGGTAATCATTTTTGTACGACGGATGGTTACCCGGTTTTTTTTTCTTTTTTTTTCGGGTGGGAAATCAAATGGCTTCTCCCGCTCTTCGTGTCAGACTTTTACTGACCCACCCGTGTTCCTTCAGTTGCCTGTGCCAGGGACACGGTAACTTTTTCGAACAACTCGCGACTCTGGCAGACGGACCCTAATGCTTTAAGTTTTTCTATGTGCGCTTTTATAATATCTAATGTGACGATATATTATCGTAGACGTTCACTGTATCACGATATCATAGGGAAGTAAAACGTGTGAAAAAATATGAAGACTCTTTTCAATTTCCGTTCACGATAACGTTATAACGTGCACGTCCATAAAACGTATGGGAGTATCCATACATTTTATGGACGTGGACGATAACAACGTCACGCCAGAAATTATAAAAGCACATTATGCACACTTATTAGGTAGGTAATAGGAGTGGCAAAAGAGGTCACCGCTGTCTGGGCATTTGCAATACGAAAGGCGTCGCGATCAAACCGGACTAAAGTGATTGTTGCTTTGTGATAAAAAGACGAATGGTGGTAGCCTCCTCTTGAGGGGCTCGTGGCTAAGTAATAACAGCCGCACGGGTCGATAGATCAGGTTAAGCTACAATTGCTGCGGATGGTCCGTGGATGGGTGACACATCTTTACATACCGAGACCCCTCCGTGCTTCGGAAAGCACGTATTAAACCGTTGGTCCTAGTTGTCATTCTTGGATCTTTGACGGTCGTTTCGGGTCTTCAAAAGCCCGAAAGTCTGACAACCAGTCTTACCAAGGGGTATCGTGTTACCTAGTAAGTGGGTTGTGGTGGTCAGATAGGCAGTCGCTCCATGTAAAATACTGGTATTCAGCTGCATCCGGTTAGACTGCAAGCCGATCCAAATATAGTTGTGAAAAGCCTAGGCAGATTCATTTTGGTAGCTTCCCCAGACCACCTCCTCAGAAAAAGCTCTACTGCTAAATGTGGTGTATGAAAAAGTTTACTAACACTGTTACATAAATCGTATTTCAAAAGATATTACTACGAACAACACAAAAGAACAAAAACACAACAAAAACACAAACACAACATAAATCACAACAAAATTTAATTAAGAGGACTGTCGCATTCTACCATCTCTCTCACTCACACGGGACTAAATTTTTAAGAATGTTAAATGAAAAGATGTTTTTTTGAAAAATGTAATTAATTGGCAAATTAATAAATTATGTTAATTAAATAGGTAATTATTGAAAACACATTTTTATTATGGCATTTATTTAACTCATTTCAAAAACAGATCACAATACTTGAGCTGAATTTATTATAATTATAACACCGAATAATAAGTTATCAAGCACAAAGTTTTCGTGTATGATCGAAAACATTCCAGTTTTACTTACCAAGCAAAACTACTTGGTATAATGATGTCCGTTCTAACTTGATTTATTTACTCAAGTTCAATTTTCGAACCGTAAATTCAAGTCAAAAGTTTTGTACTAGATATCAACGAATTGAATTCTCAGTAAAATGAATATAGGTATTACATTTGAATTTATTGAAATCTTTGAGATGTGTAAAGGTTTCAGTTTATGATTGAATTAGAATACGTACTTAGATTTCGTTGGCAAAACATATTACATTATTTATATTATATTATATGAATTCTACTAATCTTATATGTGAATTTAAGTTCGACTTTTGCAGGTTGAAGAGGGATTTAGTTTAGGTACTCTTGTTAGCTATAGCTATGTTGTTTTATCATATATTAATATACGGCGTTATTGTTAAAACACCAGCAACCTCTTAAGGGGTCATTGTACTCATCATTATAAACAACTTTTACTAAGGGACCAAACCTGAAATCGCGAAAAAAAATTCAGCTGCTCCCTACATTTTGACGAGTTTGATGTAGATAAATGTACTGAACAGCAGATTTTTTTTCGCTATTTCAGGTTTGGTCCCATAGTAAAAGTTGTTCATAATGATGAGTACAATGACCCCTTAAGAGGTTGCAGGGGTTTTACCAATAACCCGGTATATTTAGAGAAGTCCTGACTGACTGACTCATCAACACCCAGCCCAAACTTTTGAACCTATAAAGCTGAAATTTTGCACAGAGGTTCCCTTTAAAATGTAAACACGGAATAAGGAAGTATTTGCCCGGTAGTACGTTCCCGTGGGATATTTTCCGACATCGATGTGGGCAAAGCCGCGGGCAAGAGATAGTATATAATTTGTTTGTAACAGTCTGAAAGTGGCACCGGTGACTGTAAAGTTGTGTGGAAGTTGGTTGCCATGGTATGAGAATGTGATGCGGAGGAATGAGGAAAATGTCGTGCGGAAAGTTTCGAGTAACTATGAATGTGGATGGCTTTATGAGTAGGGGAAGACCAAAGAAACGGTGGATAAACTGTGTAAAAGATGATATGGCTAGAAAAAGGGGGACAACCTAGATAACGATTAAGAAATATTTGGCAGCGCAAATATGGGTAATGCTTGAACCAATTGTACAAGGACGTGCAACTCTGTATTTAGACGAGACAAAACTTGCATGCCTTGCAAAAATCGCCTTGCAATTTTATTGCATTGGTGTAAGTCGCATGCGATTTTATTGAATGGCAAATCTTTAATTTGCATACATTAATTGTAAACATTTGCATGCAAATCTTGAATGGCAATAAAATTGAACGTGCTTTATAGCATGCGATTAATGCTCTTGAACATTCCAGAAACTTGCACCGTGTAAACGGAGCTAGAGTTAATCTCCTTTGTTTTTTTTATTTATCTAAATGATGTCCTACTGCTTTGTAATAATCTCACCATAGAGAAATAAAATAAAATAGTTTATTGTCCAGGTATACAGTAAATAGGTTTACAGGTTACACTAGGTAGATACGACATAAGTAGCATAAGTACGAGTATTATTAGCTAGGTTACAAAATATTATTTACCAGTGAGCCCCAAATTATACAGTTAGTCTGTATCTTTCGGTTTGCGGTACGAATTCCAGAGTGGATACCAGAGAGGTGATTTCAGGTGGTGTATGGTATGTTTGTGTATGTGTGTGGTGGTGTACGGCGTATTCTTTGTTTGATTCAGTGTCAGGTAAGGGTATTTATAGTAAATTGTTCCGAGTCATCATAACAAGAGTTTTGCAACATTTTCATTATCATTTTTTTACAATTGAATGAGGTAGTATTTTTAATTTCACAGAGTTTTCAGACTTTATTGTACGTATTAATAAGAGAGAGTATTAATAAGAGAGAACTAATGAGAGAGTAAGCTGGGGAGGGTCTAGCTAGTAATGAGTTGTTCTCAGGTGTGAGGATTCTATAGTTTCTTTTGCTTATGATTGATGTGTAGTCGGGTCTGTTTTTAATAGTTTTGTGAAAAAAAAATGAATGTACACAAACTACCAGTACAAAAATTAATTTAATATCATCATCATTGCTACCTTTTGTGACATGCTTCCCTGGTCTGCGCGAGTCTCATCCAGGTCAACGTACATACTTGCACATAAATAATACAATGTAGGTACCTTCCTATCCCAACAAAATACCTTATAGAGCAAGATCCCAGAGCCGCCAGTACCATACTTATTTTCTGATTCACAAAATGTATGGGATACAGTAGTCTTAGTATGTAGGTACTTTGAACGTACGCATATCTGGTCTGGCGGCTCTGGGATCTTGGACTATAATAATGTAGTCTCAAAAGATCACAGAGGTCAAAAATAATAAGGCAAAATAAATCAAATGAAATTTTATTCATGAATCCTTGAATAAGCTTAGTTGAGCTTATTAATAGTCTACTCGTACAGCGGGCCTTGCTACAGTTGTAGCCCACTTAAATTGAGGTGGAGGAGGAGCTCGTGGCTAAGTAATAACAGCCGCACGGATCGATCCATCAGGTTAAGCTGCGCTTGCCGGGGTCGGTCCGTGGATGGGTGACCATCTTTACATACCGAGACTCCTCTGTGCCTCGGAAAGCACGTTAATACGTTGATCCCGGCTGTCATTCATGGATCTTTGACAGTCGCTACGGGTTATTTATTTATTTATATTTATTTATATATACTTTATTGTACACCACAAAATACATAACAAAAAAAAAAAAGACACAAACTACAAAATATACAATGGGCGGCCTTATCGCTTTCTGCAATCTCTTCCAGGCAACCATAGAATGGACAGTGATTTGCCTGGATATGAAATGGGGCTGTCTTTGGTGCAAATAATAAGTGCCTACTTACAATATTATACTAAAATAGATACATACATAACCTAAATAATAGATACATAAATACATACATACTATATATAAGCAACGAAAACAAATGAAGACTAAAGATATTTACAGTTACGTGAACACGATCACAACGACAAATAATGTTCCTTTACGAGCCTTTTAAACATAGGTAACGACTGCGCGCGTTTTATTTGAACTGGCAATGCATTCCACAAACGAGCAGCCTGGACAGTAAAGGATTTATCGAGGAAAGTTGTGGAATGCATAGGCATTTTGAGCTTTAAATTATCAGATGACCTTAAAAATTTCGTGTGGGAGTCGCAAAGAAACTGAAAACGTTTCTTGAGATAGAGAGGGGTGGTAGGGGAAAAGAGCACATTATACAAAAGGGAAAGGATATGAGCATTCCGGCGATGGCGAATTGGTAACCACTTGAGCTTCACACGAAATTCAGAAACATGGTCATATTTGCGCAAACCGAATATAATGTCTAAATATATGTCAGAATTGTGAATATATGTCAGAAGCCCGAAAGTCTGACAACCAGTCTTACTAAAGGGTGTCGTATTACCCAAATAATGGGTTGTGGAGGTTAGATACGCAGTCGCTCCATGTAAAATAATGGTATTCAGCTGCATCCGGTTAGACTGGAAGCCGACCCCAACATAGATGGGAAAAGGCTAAGGATAGGATAGGTGGGAAGATTGATTGTACTGCTTAAGTTATGAACATTCAGGAATGACATACAAAAGTCTTTTAATCCCCTCTTTGGAAACCCTTAATCGCTAAAGATTTCATTGAGTTTGTAGGTATTTTAATTCCAACAAGTAGATTTGAATAAAGCTTTATGTTTAAAAGTAAAAAAAATAAAATAATAAAAACTTTATTGTTAAAGAACTAAGCATTAAATATTCATATAACACTAGCCTCCACACTACAGTACACAGCACAGTATTTCAAGCTATAGATATTTGCTTGTCGACACCATTAGGTAGGTACTAAACTTTGAAAAACCAGCTGCAGCAAGCTCTCTGTCTTTTTGGTACTTTCAGAGCATTTGAAGTACTGAAGTCGGAGTGAGATCTGTACCTATTTACCAAAAATCTTCGTCTTCAGAGTATGCAAAGGGTTTGTGAGATGTTTTTGGGTTTGACAGGAAATTAAAGTGAAAACTCAAACCATACCTAAGCTCTAAGTATCGCAACAATGTTATGACGGTTTTAAAAGGCAGATGTGAGTGAAAACGCCGGGAGGACATGCCCTAACAGGAGACAATAGTGACCTTGTTGGTGATGTTCTTCAGAAAGGTCAGGTGCGTAATACTCGCAACCGGCGAACTTGTATGACCAGAAGGTCTACTCCCTAAGCACGAAACCCGTAGTTTTGGCCGAAGTTACGGGCGACTCCTACTCATAAGATTAGTTTGGGACCCGATCTAAGAATGAATGACACCACGATTTGACGACTGTCCCTACTCCGCTATGTTTTTGCCCGTCCAAAAAAGTTAATTAATCGGGTGTAGGGTTCACTCCGTAGTTTCGAACTACTTTCGGACGGGCCAGTATCCTCGTTGACTGACTAAGGGAGTAGGCCCCCAGATGTATGAATGTAAACGAGGCAAAAATAGTATCATAGCAGGTGGCGCTCTGTAGTTTCTGGCTACCCGTACGGGAAGAAGGTGGAGTTTATGTATGGGATATCTACTATCCAAAAAATTATTTCCAACATTATTATACGTGTTAAAATTTTACTCTGTAAATAAAATAACTGTACAGTCTACCCAAAAATTAACTTATTAGAGGTAGTTAAAGGTATTAAATAGGCGTCAGCTCAAATAAGACCGAAAATTGATTCGGTCACCCGTCTTAAATTGCATTTAAAATTCAATTTAAAGACAAAACAAACGATATAAAATGGCCGCGAACTGTTGCGTAAGCAAATGTATAATTAAATTCATTTCGAAAATGTTTAAATAGGCGTTAATTTATTGGGAGTACTGTTACGTACAAAAGTGTTTTACTGAGTAGGCGTGCAAAATGTTTTGTCTAACTAATTAGATTGTGCGATTTTGTAAAGAGAAACTGTTGTGACATTTTGTTTTTGATTGAATATAATTTTTGAGGGTTTGATTGGGTATCCGAGAAATCTAAACACTCAGTTATAGTAAAAATTACTTCTAGCTTATGACGACTACTTAGCACGTGGTTTAGAAACTAGAACAATAATTAAGAAGATACACCTGGTGTTAGTTGTATTTAACTTTGTTTAACTTTCAAATGCTCTCAGTTGAGCCGTAAATTCCTCTTTTTGCTCAACAAAAACCTCATTTTTAATCCCTGCAAACCCGGGTCCACTTTACTCGACACAAAATCCGCCTCTTTATAAGCTTAAGGAAATTTTACGCTGCATTTTATTTTATCACTTTAGGTTTAAAGGTCATGAAGCACAAGCTGCATCGACCCCCGGATTTCTTCGAGCGCATTTGTGCTGCCGCATCTTCGTGCAGCCCTAACGAAGCAAAAACAGCTCAAAGTAAGCGCAGCTTAAGCCTTTGCTGTTGAAATTGCATTTAATTTTGCTATATTACTCGTATTATTTTATTCGCGGTGAGATTGAATTAAAACAAGTCCGTATCTCCTTGGGTGTTATTTTAAAGATATAAAATAAACTTTGAATGAGAAAGCTAGCTGTTAGAATAATGCTTCTTGGAAGTGGTCACGGTTTTATATTCAGTGAGTTATTTAGTTCGTTGAATTCGTATTTTCCAGTTTAGGATGTGCATCTCGTGGTTTTTTGTTTTATGAGAAAATGCCTACGAAAATGATTATTTATTTATTTTATCATTTATGTACACACAGAAGATTACATTCTAGCGTATGGCACTCGTGGGTTGCAGCTGAAAATTAGCGTCAGATGGTACACCTTGTGTTGTCATGTGACAATATGCTGAGCTGAGGCCCTTTTGGCATCACAATCTTTGTTTTATGTTTTTATAATTTTAAGGTGTATTTTTTTGTTTTTTGCTGTAATGCCAATTAAACGCATTTTTCTTTCTTTCCTTTCTTTCTTTTTTCACAGTAAAATGTAGAGAGAAACAACATAATTAAATTAAGTATGATTTTGACTGGTAATACAGGTAGTGTACATTAGTAAGCCAGTGTTTTAATCTTCATGTAGCCGTTTGATCTTTATTCAATAATATTATAGTGCAATTCTAGTTTTCTTTATTACAAAATGCACGCAAAAAATATAACCACGTAATTAAAATCACAAAAGAAAAATGCATACAACACAAAGAATTGTAGAATATACTCAACAACTACTGATTGCCGGGAGCACAATACTAACTCATACCATGCTGTGAATAATTACAACTTGCACGAAAAGAGAAACAAGTTATTTTCCTTCAAAGAGTTTATTAAAATACTGTTAACTCCATAATTCTACTTAATAACTCCTTAAGCATGTAAACAATAAGATTGCTCTGAAAATCGTTCGATGACTATGGTATTATTTAATAAATTGCACGCTCAATTACTACGCCCCCGATTTTAATCGAAGATTTATGAGTTGGAAAAGACATTTAGCACCCCATCCGCACCCTTTGCCTTCACTAAGGGAATTCAGTATTTCACTTGTCCAATAATGTCGATCCCACTTCCTTGGCAGATACCTACTTGGAACTCGTTCGAATCTTTGAAGGTTTATTTTTTTTGTGAAAAGCTTTTTGTGATGGACTGTACTTTTTTTAAAATTTATTTCATATCTGAAAAATTCTTTCGCTTTTATTTTGTTGATGATTTGTTTCTCGTCCAAATTAAGTCACAATTAATATTCTTTGACTGTAAAACTATTATCTCAGAATATTAAAACCGTAATGGTTTATTTTTATTAGGTTTTTATTTACAATTTCTCTTTGTGAAACATTAAATAGTAGAATAAGTTTAGTTACTTAAAAATACGAGATTACTATTTCAAATTACGCAACTACACATACGGACAGAATTATTAGTCCAATAATAATAAACTTAGGAGTAATTGACATTACCCTCAGTTAATACATTTAAGGTCCATTTCCATACGCCCATCTCACTGTTTCTCCCAAGTATTAAATTACTTAAGAGCTAAAAGCCGAAATTGAGGCTCACATCATTAAATTTAATCCATATTCTAAACCATTTAGACTTGCTGGGGTGCGTTTATTCATGGATTATCCCGGATTGTATCTAAGTGGTGGTAATTTGAATGTATCAACTCTTTTAGCCTGACGTTGACGTTTAGATTTGCGTTGTTTACGTCGCATGTTTGTGCTAGGGGTAGCACAAGCGTGCGACGTAAACAACGCAAATTCAAACGATTTTTGAATCAAAAATACAACTATCACATGTACAGTGGGCTGCATCAATTAGGTACCCCAATTGTATTAAAAGTTTAATGCAACTGGGGTACCCAATTGATGCAGCCCACTGTACATTTCGTTATTTTTTATCTGACACAAATTTATTTTATTTAAGAATGTCTAAACACACGTTGCAGTTTAAAACTGATTTACATTCGTCACCACACACTCCAGGTCCAGTTGAAAACCAGCGTCAGATACTACGTTGCTTAGGTACATCGCACTTTACATTTTTATTTTTTTATCTGCTGTACCTGGCTAAATAAATATATTTTCTATCCTTCGTTCTTTATTTACTTTCTTATCATTTAGCATTTTGGTTAAAAGTTTTGTATCAAGCACAATTTAGTACCACCCCACATTAATTTATTAACTTAGTTTTAAGACTTCATTCATATCTAATGAATGTATGAAACGAGTATTTTTAATTTTGAAATCGTTCGATTTTACATTAAGTTTACTCCGCGTGTTTCTGCTACGCCCACACAATATTGTAGTAATTTCAAATGGAGAAAATTTAAATTTCAGTCCGACCTTTTATTTTGTATTAGGTCCTGAAAAGCCCTGAATCATCCTTTGTGCATAAAATATCTTGATTTCTTATATTCCGTTGAAAATTTT
The DNA here is from genome assembly GCA_946251885.1 of Cosmia pyralina. Taxonomy (NCBI): domain Eukaryota; kingdom Metazoa; phylum Arthropoda; class Insecta; order Lepidoptera; family Noctuidae; genus Cosmia; species Cosmia pyralina. The sequence continues at coordinate 7,473,282 of OX276346.1, read as the reverse complement.
GAAATGACAGTAGATTTCTTTATAAATATTCATGCGGACAAAGAAATATTAAAATGAAGCTGGATAAACAAAAAGTCAATTATTTAAATGCATTGAAATAATATTGTTTTATTCATTTTCTCTGACTGCGAACATTGACATTCAATTATTATATCTGCTGTTTAACTTGACATTGGAATTTTATGAAATTAAGTAACAATTTGAACATAGTGTTAGCACACATACTAAATACAAACTTATAGTATTTTTAACATACTAAACAAAATAAATTTCTGTTTCAATTAATCAAAATAATACTGTGTTCGCTATAATTAAATTTCGACATCGCAAAATCAGTGATTTATAAAAAAAAAAGAATCATTTGTAATGCTATCGAAGGCATAGTAATATTTCATCCAAAGTGATTGAAGGTCCGAAACCTCAATCTGATTTAAATATTGCAACCTCATATTTGCAAATGGGTCTCGATGATAAGAGCACTTTTAGATAAATGATTGCCATAACAATTGGGTATATAAAATATTTTACAATTTGAATTTTAAAATTATTTTTTAAAAGCTTTTATTTAACTTGCAATGTATGTATGTATGTATGTTCGCGTGGAATCTTGCTACTCAACTTTGAAGCAGATATTTTCAACCGATTGAGCTGAAATTTTGTATACACGTTTAGTTTGGATGACAATACACGATAAGCTATGTGACGTCATTCGAAATCCAATTTGGCGGACCATACAAGATGGCGGAATAGTTATTTTTAATTCATTTCTACAATATGGGTATAAAATTAAAGGGCTTGTTGAGAGTAACTCGAAAAATAATGTGACGTCATTCTATATCCAATATGGCGGATCATCCAAGATGGCGGAATAGTTATTTTTTATGCACATTATGGGTATCAAATGAAAGGGCTTGTTGAGACTAACTCGAAAAATAATGTGACGTAATTCTAAATCCAATATGACGGAACATCCAAGATGGCGGAATAGTTATTTTTTATGCACTTCTGCAATATGGGTATCAGATGCCGAGAATAATTAGAAAAGTATTCTGACATTACTCTTAATCCAATATGGCGGACTGTTGAAGTTTTTTATGCTTTCCTATAGTAACCGGCAAACGACCTTGCAACAATGATGCGTTGAATGAGATAGACAGACTCAGAAACCCAGCCAGCGATAACCAAAAAGTAAAAAATTAATTAAAAGCAAAAAAACCTTTTTAAAAAAAGCTTTTATTTAAATGGTCTAAAAAGAAGAAAATAAAATTTTCTATTAAAATTTTAACTATCAACTTATAACCTCACTATACACAATTTATATGACCATAAAAGCTTGTCGCGAGGTTTGCGTAAGTACCTATAAGTATTTAATAAAACTGAAATTAAAAAAAAAAATTAAACTTAGCAGATTAAGTTACTCAATTAAATAGGTACTAGTTTATTTACACAAGTAAATCGCGTGAGAAGCTTTTACTCGATGATCATATAAATTGTGTATAATGAGGATATAAGTTGATAATTAAAATTTTAAAAGAAAATTTTATTTTCTTCTTTTTAGACCATGTAAATAAAAGCTTTTTTAAAAAGGTTTTTTTGCTTTTATTTTATTGCTATTAAGATTAACAGAGCTTCTTTTACACATCACCTAAACTGACACAAAATTATTCACACTAAATAGTGAGTTTTAATTTCACTTCTGTTCCGATTTTTTTATATTTAGCTCAATTATTGAGATTAAAAAAAAATAAAGTGTAAATCGCATTCGTTGCCGACTGTTCCTACTTCGAAATATTTGCGATGAATGGCAGAATAAACATCGTGTTGCAAGATTTAACAGTAAAAATAAAAATTAAAGACATTATTCGAAATTATAACAAGATTTCTGCTTCAGAATGACACTCACAGTTTTTGTCAACTTGATCATTCCTTTTTCTGCTCCACAGTGCAAACAGTGAACGCAGATGGTGTAGCAGAACCCTATTGAACCATGAAGATTTTACGGCTTGCAAACAATTTTTTTTATTTCGTTTCGGAAAATCATTGAAAAAATTAAATCAATCAATCAGCCTAGCCTTTTCCCAAATATGTTGGGGTCGGCTTCCAGTCTAACCGGATGCAGCTGAATACCAGTATTTTACATGGAGCGACTGCCTATCTGACCTCCACAATCCAGTAACTGGGTAATACGATACCCCTTGGTAAGACTGGTAGTCAGACTTTCGGGCTTCTGACGACCCGTAACGACTGAAAAAGATCCACGGATGTCAGCCGGGACCAACGGCTTAACGTGCTTTCCGAGGCACGGAGGAGTCTTGGTATGTAAAGATGGTCACCTATCCACGGACAACCCCGGCAAGCGTAGCTTAACCTGATGGATCGACCAGTGTGGCTATTATGACATAGCCACAAGTTCCTCTGAAAATTTAAAAAAAAATGAATCACTACGAATAAATTCATCGTTATTTCATTTAAAAATAAATACATGTAGTACACGTCCATTTAAAAATATCATGTTAATAACTTGCAATCTGGACAATATTTATTTTTTGTAAATGAAAAGTTCATTTTTATGTCTAATCATAAAATTAACATTTTTATGTCTAAACATAAAAATTAACTTAAGCCTAAATGTGCCTAATTCTCAAAATGGCACCAGAGTCACAAAAGGACATGTTCCCATATTCAGAATTCGTATAGTCATGTCACAGATGGTCAAAAATTTAACAATTTGTAATAATATTTCAACTGAACGTGACTTTGAAGAATAAGTATTTTAACTCGATGCACTTTTTCTCTTAAAAATAAAGCGAAAAAATCTACTACTGCGGTACTGGTGCGGCAATCTTTACGGTTACGTAAAGCTTGCCAAGGTTGGTTCGTGGATGGGTGACCATCCATTATACACCAAGATTCCTCTGTGTCTTCGTAGCTGTCATTCGTAGATCTTTGACAGTCGTTTCGGGTTTAAAGTCTGACAACCAGTCTTACCAAGATGTACCGTGTTACCCAGTAACTGTGGTGTGGAGGTCAGATATTTCTCCATATGAAATATATTATAATATTCAGCTGCATACAGTTACACTGGAATCCGACCCCAATATAGTTGGGAAAAGGCTAGGCAGATGATGATATTACCTACTGCAGTATTATTTTAATTCAAAATATCGATGTACGTTTAAATACGTTAAAGAAAAGCTGGTTCTGGACTAAACAGTGGATGACGAATCCGGGTTTGAAAATGAGAGATATGGACCTCTCAATATTTTGTTCTTAAGCTGATTTGTGAGAGAAACTGGAAATCCTAGCTTTTTATCCATCCTACACAAGAAAAGGGTATCGTCGGAAAAGACGGTCTTACTGTGCTTAACTTTTTACTTTTACGAATAATAATATTATCTACGGTACATTTCAATACGTTAAATATAAAACCACTTGTGTTTGCAAGTGTGTTATGGATTAAGAATTCAGGGTTCAGTGGGCATAGTGCAAGTTTTTTAAGTGTTAACACCACCTTGTTAAAGTTATTGTTAGACAAAAAATGGGTTGTTCCATTTGACAATTTGTTAGCTGACGTCATTACTTTAACTGTAACCTTAACCGCCCACGCTTCGCTGGTTAAAGTTATTGTAACATATCTGTCACTTCTGTCAGACGCGTCGAATGTCAAGTCTATGCTCCGAACTTTATCTTTTACTTTCGACATGACGGTGCAACAGCAGGTAGTCATTCTATGGTCATTTTAACTTTGACGGAAACTATAACCTAGCCCTTGATGCAACTCACCCTTAGAATAACTAGTCGATCGCAATAAAGTAAACTTCAATTTGTATTAAAACTGAAGAAGAAACACGTCTGGTGACAAAAATGGGAACTAAAAGTGTTCCGTACAAATTGGCGTAAGTAAACGTTAACACGATCGAAATCGAATAGAAGCTCGCATTAGGCCCTCTGAATTATCTCTAAACTGATATGCAATGCTTTACCATTATGTAAGAAAATGAAGAAGAAGGGAAGTATCAAAATTATCAGCTTGACATTACGATAAAATAAAGGATTTCTTATCATTACCGGACAATGACATTGAAATCCAATTCCTACCCCTGTTTAATCCTTGGGGAAAAAGGTTTCCGAGATAGCCATATCTAAATGTTTGAGTATGCCAAAATTAACTTAAACATATTCCTACTCAACCCCAAACTCACATGTGTCTAACAATGAATATTTAACTTGGATCCCTTAAGGGGATGCTCTTTTCATTTCTCCATACAAATATCGTTAGGTAATTTAAATCTTGGAGTATTTCCGGTATAATTTAAACGGTAAATTTATCGCATGGCTGTCCTAAATGTGTATTGAATTCATTAATTTGAAATGGGATCCGGTTCAATAATTTTCTCTCTGGTTCAACAGTTTAGGCTTGAAAATGTAAATATATAAGAAATTTTCCTTCCAGAAGAAACATATACCTACTCGTAGATAGGTATATACTTTCACATTGGTATTTTATGATTAAAGTTATTCAGATAAACGTACCTCCATGAATCTACTATTACGAAATTTTAAGCACAAAAAATAACCAAATTGTTCTAGCCGTTCTCAAGCGATGCGCTTACTGTCAAGCAATGGCTGCTCGCGCTATTACTTAGTTTTCGCTTAGCGTTCTTTCCGACTCTTTTTTTATTTTGCTCTGCTTCTAATGGTCCTAGCGTGATAATAGCCTATATATACCCTATAGCCTTCTTCAAGAACCCCAGTTCTTGAAGAAGGTAGCCCACTACCAAATGCAAAAATATTTTTTTCAAATCCGACTGGTATTTCCAGAGATTATCGCGTAAAAAAAAGATATAAACAAAAGAACAAAAAAGAAAAAAAAGATAACAGAAAAATAGAAAGTTATGAAAGAAGAAGAAAAGATAAGATAGAAAAATTCATATATTAGGTCTTTACCTATGAAACTGCCGTTCTGCAGTACTGGCCATTTCAAATCAAAATAATTTTTGTTTGGCTAAGAATTCTAATTTCAAATTAATTTTATTTTAAAAACATGGATTTTTTTTTCCCAAAAGTAGTCATTTGTTTATTGATTAGTGTTACATTTTCATCGCATTTCAATCTTTTTCGTCATCATGGATACGTTAAAAATTCGAGTAATTATGGAATATGAGTACCGTCGTGGCAGCAACGCGGCACAAGCGGCACGCAACATCAACGACGTTTACGGAGCTAACACTACAAACCAACGCACCACTTGTTATTGGTTTGCTCGCTTCCGTTCTGGAAATTTCGACCTGAAAAATGAACCTCACGGTCGTCCGAAGCCTTTGGTCGACAATGACGAATTAAAGGCGATTGTGGAAGCTGATGATACATAATCTACGGCTGAATTAGCAGCAGCTTTCGACGTTAGCGTCAAAACAATATTGGTCCATTTGCGTCAAATTGGCAAGGTAAAAAAGCTTGACAAATGGGTGCCCCACGAACTCAATGATCGCCAGCGCGAAGTACGCGTCGAGACGTGCCTTGCACTGCTCAACAGACACACAAATGAAGGAATTTTGAACCGCATTGTTACCTGCGATGAAAAATGGATTCTGTTTGATAACCGCAAGCGCTCAGCAAGTTGGTTGGATCCTGGTTCAGCACCTAAACAATGCCCTAAACGAAAACTTACCCCTAGAAAAGTGATGGTCACTGTTTGGTGGTCTAGCGCCGGTGTGATTCATCACAGCTTCTTACCAAACGGGGTGAGCATTACTTCAGATGTGTACTGTGAAGAACTGAACACAATGATGGAGAAGCTGGCACATCTCCATCCAGCATTGGTCAATCGCTCGTCTCCGCTGCTCCTGCACGACAACGTGCGACCTCATACTGCACAGCAGACGGTCTCCAAGTTGCAAGAACTGGGGTTGGAAGCTCTCCGTCATCCGCCCTACTCACCAGACCTTGCGCCTACAGACTACTACTTTTTCCAGAATTTGGATAACTTCTTGGCGGGAAAAAAATTCAATACCCGAGAGGCAGTACAAAATGCCTTTGAAGAATTTGTTGCCTCCCGTCCAGCTGATTTCTTTAAGAAGGGCATCAATAAACTGCCACTGCGTTGGCAAAGATGCATTGATTGCATGGGTGATTACTTCGATTAATACAAATAAAAAATGCATGAAAAAAATTCGTTTAAATTTTTTCATACAAAACGGCAATTTCATAGGTAAAGACCTATTATCCACTCACACATCTAAGCACCCACATATCCACACACCTACACTTACAATAACATTACTCACACGCCTACACTTTCCAACACATTATTTTTCTTCCTTGTTAGTTTTGTTTTTATTTTTATTGTATTAAATTAGTCCCTAAGACATTTACATTAGGTTTGAAACAAAATTGTACTTTTTGGCTTAATTTTTATTTTTATAAATATCTGAGAGGAATGGCGCTGTATGTCGAGATACAGGTTTACACCTAGTTCGGCTGCAGATGCTCATGATGAATTGTTTTATAATAGCCTGCTAGTTATCTTTGAATTTTTATTTGTAACAAACTTATTAGTCTCAATAAATGATTTATTTATTTATTATTGTTTGTTTATTTATAAGCTGACGAATTTGTATTTTTCTTTATTTGATCGCGCTAGTCTCTGGAACTACCAGTCAGATTTGAAAAATTATTTTTGCATTTGACAGCACAGTTCTTGTGGGAGACTATAGAGCATATATATGCTATTTAACATCACGCTAGGACAATTAGAAGCAGAGCATAATAAAAAAAGAGTCAGAAAGAACGCTAAGGGGAAACGAAATAATAGCGCACGCAGGCATTGTTTGTTGGTAAGCGCATCGCTTGAAAACGGCTCGAAAAATTTTGGATATTTTTATTTTTAAATTTTCGTAATATTCCGATTAGGTTTTTATGGGAAAAAAAATTGGAAAGATTCCCGGAAAATGAAAACTTTTCAATGCGGGAAAACTGAACGTCCTTTTTCCTACGGGAATTTTGTTTAAAGACCATATTCAAATTTTGACAGGACAACGTCTGTCGGGCCAGCTAGTGTATAATATTTCCAACATTTTCTGCATCAATCAGCATTTAGTTTTTCTACAAAAACATTTTGTGCTTACACCACAAGTATTTTTAGTCTGATATAGTACGAGTACTATAGCATCGCTTAAGGGATCGTTAATTGATTGGATACGATACAGAAAGGTCTGATATGTAAGACGATTGTCAGTTTGTTACTGCGAATCCCCAAGGACTGATGTTGCATACGTAATCGAGTAGGAAACTCTGAATGTGTTACCAATAGTGTATTCACACGACAATGGGAATTTATTGTGTGTACATTCATCAATTTTTTTACATACATTTGTGTATAAATGCTTACACGTTTGTTTGCACAGAGGTGGGAAAGTGGGATAGTGTTTGCAAGAGGAAAGATCATTATTAAGTGTACAAGTGGAGTTTTTACAGATACTTGTATTGCCAGGAGTTAATCTAGTCTTGTTGCCTAAATATAATGCTATACAAATGATATTTTTAAAATTTAAAATTATATTGTCTTCAGAATATTTGCAGAAATAAACAAGAATCTGAAACTTTTCAGGAGCATAGGTAGGTAGGTATTGCTAAGTAAACACATAATAGAAGCAAAGTTTTGGATACTATATCCAAAACTTTGCTTCCTAATTGCATCAAATGAAAATAAAAATGGGAAAATAGTCTATGTAGTGCCAGTTTAGTCATACGTACACCACACCGTCATATACATTTACAGCACATACACCGCACAGATATTGGTATTCAGCTGCATCCGGTTAGACTGGAAGCTGACCCCAACATAGTTGGGAAAAGGCTCAGCAGATGATGATGACACCGCACAGATACACGCACAATCGCAGATCCACAATATAAATATTAATAATTATGTCACTCTCTGTATTTTTTTTTAATTTTTATTTCTGTGTACTTTACAATTGGCGTACTGTTTGGAATAATAATTTTGTTTACTTACTGCCAGCTGTGAAGTTACCTTATAATTCAGTTAAATTGTGTTTTTACTAGGAAAGTTTTGGGGTAGTTCTGATTCTTTAATTCCATATGTATTTTGAGGTGCTGAATCCGAATCTGAGGTTTGCGGACAAAATTTCGTGACGCAACTTTGAAAAAATCACAAAAAAAGTGAAAAATTTCTGCTTAAACCCAGTTTTTTGCTTAAAACTATTTACTTTTAGTAAATAACCCGTTTACAGAAATTAAAGTACTTAAAATTCTCTGCGAATATCACTTTTTTTTTTTCAGACGAATCGTTCGGTCTCATGTGCGAGTTTAAAATTGGCAATTTTTAGCAGTCTCTGCAAAACCCACTTTTTACATTCCAAATCTATATTTTAGAATGCTGTCATTTGATAAATTTCTCCTAGATTTCTGCACAAGTAATTAAAAAGAAAACAAAAGGTCGAAATTATACAAATTCAGTATCAAAAAAGGTAGGACTCTAACAAAATAAAACTTAAAATATCGTTACTTATGATCATCTATTCTTAATATTACAAATTATAATATGCAAAAATTATATGAGCCGTTATCTTTTAGAAGGTCCTGGCTGAGGTTTGTCGGTGGCGATGGGTCCCGGTACATATTCTGCTTGTTCTGGAAAATAAAAGAGGTGGTGTCATTTCTCAAGGAGAGACGAGGATTACAAAATAGATTGTGAGATTAAAAATACCTTCCGCAACGTGTTCTTCGATGGCATCGGATCTTGGCTTAAGGTCTGATTGCTCCATCGTCAGTATCGGGGGTCATTCTCCTGGAAAATAAAAGAGGTGTTGAAACACTGACTTGTGATTACAAATCAAGGAGAGATGAATGACTACAAAATAACTTTTGAGATTCGACATACCTTTGTCTCTTCTACGTATATATCAGAGCTGTCTTCCGGGGGCTCAACGTTGTCACACAGTCCTTCGCAAGATGTGCAGATTGGGGAACAATGGAGGTCCGCCTTCCTGCATCCACAACGACGTTGGCAGCCCTTTTTATATTTATATATAATGAATTTATATGCTAATGTACATCATTATCCAGTACTTTATCACAAATGAAAAACACGCCTTTTTAACACCACACGTAAACATAACTTGTAGAAATCGTAATTACGTTTATAAACAATACAAGGAGACTGGGAACGCAGCCGAGTTGCCTGGGAGAGCCGAGAGTTGAAAATTGCCAATTTTCAACTCTCACTTGAGACCGAATGGTTCGTCTAAAAAAAAACCTAAATAGTGATATTTGCAGAGAATTTTAAGCACTTTAATTTCTGTAAACAAACAATTTATTAAAAGTTAATAGTTTTCGAGTTTCAAGGAAAAAACCGGAAAAAACAGAAATTTTTCGCTTTTTTTTGCGATTTTTTCAATGTTGCGTCACGAAATTTTGTCCGCAAACCTCAGATTCGGATTCAGTACCCCAAAATACATATAGAATGAAAGAAATCAGAACTACCCCAAAACTTTCCCACTAGGGGCCCTTTAGAGTACAAATTGGCTGAATTATTATAATAAATAAATAAATAAAGACTCAAAATTACTTTCCAGATTATTTCTACTAAGAAAAAACATCCATTTAAAGTGCCATTACCTAACTAACCGAAAAAAGGTATATCATAACACTCTCTTCATAATATCAGAGCAAAAATCTAAATTTACAAAAACATAAATTTTTGAGAAATATGAACACTAAAATTCTTAGCATTAAGAATTTATTTGCGAATGTGAAAAATTGTGACTGAAATCCATATTTTTTCTTATCTTGCTTCTTTATTTTATATTTAAACTAAAAATACTGCATTTTCATATTTTTACAAGTATCTCTCAACGGTAATTTTGGTTAAAATTATGTGACTAGCATTTATCATCTTCGCTTTAAGATTACCTTATATTTCATAGCGTCTTTTATTAAAGATAAGCAAGGTAAGCAAGGTAAGCAATAAGATTTATGTGAATCTGTGGCCAATGCATTATGAATAAAAATGCGACTATAAAAAAGAGCTTATAATTTATGAATTTAGTTGGGTTTTGCATTTATTGGCGAATTTTGTTTGATTTTTTTACAGAAGCCAGCCCGTCACACACGTATTGGTCCATATCTTGAAAACGACTAAACCGATTTTGATGTAACTTGCACTGTTCCCTAAGTTGAACTCACTTAGTTAAGCTAACAAAAACAAAAAGGTCACAATCCAATTAACAGTTTCGGAGAAATGCGTGGACAAACATACATACGTACACCGATGACATTTTGTATTTTTGCTTGGAAGCCCTAATAGATTATCGTAGATAGATAGATAATAGATTAGATTATTAGATTATATTATTGCAGTTCCAATAATATTACATACCTACATGCATACGTGTCGAAAGGGCCAATCTGGCAGAATCTTGATGCGCCGAAATTTAATTGGCGTAATCTTCTTTAAACGAATGTTTTTAAGGCATTAAAATTATTTAATATAATTATTGTTTGGCCGCATGTTTATAATTATGTCTGAATTTACAATGGCATACTTTTAAGATGGCAGAATTTTATTTGGCATAATTACCTTTGGCAAAGTTAAAATTCCGCATAATTTCTTTTATCATAACGTATTTAGAACGATGATTATTTGGTATAATTTCACTTGGCATACTATGAAGATGGCAAAATTTCATTTGGAATAGTTTTATTAGGAATATTGCCATTTCTATAAAATACATTTTTAACCTTAAATTAAAATTAAAATACTGTCGTAAAAAGCTAATATGTTGTGCCACAAAAGTTAGTGACAGAAACGAATTGCTGCAAAACCGACTCCACTTAGTCTTGTCTGCCCTACCCTAGAGTGTAATTTAAGCTCGTGTGGGACCGCCGGAGCCCCGCAGCGCTGGAGCCGGGACAGAAACCATGCCTGCTGCATGTTGCATGCTCGCTTGCATGCTGCATGCATGGTGTACGCTTGTTTGCATGCTGCATGTTTGCTGCGTGCTGGCATGCATGGTGTATGCTTGTTTGTATGCTCTGTGGCGAAAACAAATCAGTGTTCTAACTATGAAATTTTCTGTAATGTGATAGATGAGTCTTTCATTTAATATGGATATGAAATATATGCCAAAAAATGATTCTATTCTGACTGTGAACTTTCTGCGATATGATGGTTCTATTTTTTAATTATTATGGTTATGAAATTTATGCCAAAAGATGATTCTGATTTACAAAATTATGAGTTTTAAATGTATGATAAATGAGTGTATGCCAAACGATTTTCTGAGAAATTAAGTTAATGCCATCAGCTGTTATGCAAAATAATATTATGACATAAAAAGTTCTGCTATAAAGGGTAGCCTGGTGTCGAAAAGATAACCTCCTTTTTTTGAAGTTGGTTAAAAATAAATCGATAGATAACACAGGTACTATCACCAAAAAAGAACAAAGCACCCTCTATCAATCCGAACCTATCTATTAAGACACCAAAATCGAAAAAGTTTTAAATTAATTCTCTTTCGAAACGGAGTTATATTAGCCTTATCAACCACGAACAGAACTTTACGTCCGCAAAAGAATGTTTGGAAACTATTAAACTGTTACGAGAATGATTACAGTTAATAAAGGCAGGCCGTAAACCTGAGTTTATAAAAGTACCTACGTCTGATGGTATCGACTAAACTGTGATGATGACGGGGTCACCTCAAGAAGAGGAGACAGAAGTTTAGGTTTGTATAAAACATTTAGCCATGTATTCTTTGGTGAACAAAAAGCAACATTGTTTCATTCATGTTTTATGGGAAACATGTTGCGCAACTATTGCTCAACAGTGTTTCCAATAAATACAGGGCAAATCGTGCGGCACAAAAGAACGTCTGATGGTATCGACGTAACCGTAATGATGACGGGGTCGTATGATGAAGAGCAGACAGATGTTTAAGTTTGTATAGAATATTTAGCCGTGTGATGACGGGGTCAATTGATGAAGATGAAATAGAAAATCAGGTTTGTCTAAAGAACATTTGGACATGTATTAACATTTAGGCAACATTGTTTTACAACATGTTTTTTAAGAAACATGTTATACAGGGCGACGCGTGCGGCATAAACCGACGTCTGATGGTATCGACTAAACTGTGATGATGTTGGGGTCATATGATGAAGAGAAGACAGACGTTTAAGTTTGTATAGAATGTTTAGGAGTGTATTCCAAGTTCACAAGATTATTTCAGCAACTTGGTTTTGTGCTCAATTATTGCATTGTTTTCAAAGGATACACGGCAGTACTTGACTTTAAACACTGCAACCTAATACCGTTGTCAACGTATCATTCATCATCTCTTACTCTCCTTCTTCCTTCTTACTTTATTAACTTACTTTCTTTATTACTTTTTTTTTTATTATATGTAATTTGTATTATTGGACTAGTCAAATATAAAATGAATAATTGGATAATGTAAATGATTGAATGTATTTGTTTAACTGACATTAATTAATGTATAATTGTAATATTTTAAAATCAATGTATTAATACTATTTTTATTTTATTTTTTCCAAGATATTTGCACGCCATGAGAAATGGCAAACATGTCGTGAGCTAATCTTATTTACGACCTTGCATGCATATATTATTTTAATTTTGTATGTGTACACATGTTTGCGCAAATAAAATTTCTTATTCTTATTCTTATTCTTATTAATCTTAATTTTTGCTTGGCTTCTCGAGAGGGATGCAATGTCCCACCTATTTTTGATCGTGGACGTATTATAAAAATATGAAAATACAAGATACATGCAGATGAAGTCGCACGCATAGTGTTGCACTGAAAGCTTTAATGGACCAAACAAAAGGGCTCGACAAATATAAACAACTACTGCTTAAATTCACGCCTTCACTTACTCAGATAATATAATCCACTACACGTGTTAGCTTTGTAGATTTAGTAGAAGATCTTTGTAGCTTGTACTACTTAAATAAACCTCTAATGTGTTTTAGTAATTCTTGGAATTAAATAGTGCTTTTAGGGTTCTGTAGCAAAATGGTAAAAAGGAACCCTTAGGCCTCTGCCTCGAATTTTGCGGGCAGCGGGGCGGCAGCGGCGGCGGCGCGTCTCGCATTGTCCCGCCCCGCTGTTTTCGAGGTCCGGTCCATTTGTATACGCATAAAATCCGGCCGCTCCCGCGCCACCGCCGCTGCCGCCCCGCTGCCCGCAAAATTCGAGGCAGAGGCCTTATGGTGTGACTCAGTCTGTCTGTCTGTCTATCACAGCTGGATATCTCAAGAACTACAATGCTATCAACTTGAAATTTGGAACAGTTTTAAACGAAGTTTGCTCAACTATTTTGCAAATAAGAAAGAAACAAAAATATACATTTTTTTTTTTCGAAGAATTCGAAGTTGGGCTACTAGGACATATGTGGGGTATCATATAAAAGAACGCGGTTTGCACCATCTCAATAAATTTTTCAAATTTTTTTAGGCTACATAGTTTTCGACTTTTGATGAAAAATGTTAAAAAAAAAAATACCAAAAACTAACAGAGAAAAATTTGAAATTATTCTATGTGATAAAAGTTTATGTATAGATTACAGAAAAAATAAAACGCTTTCTTTAAATAGCACAGTTTAACCAGAAATCATCAACAAAAATTACATGATAATGGTACGGAACCTTCGGTGCGCGAGTCCGACTCGCTCTCGACAGGTTTTTTTAAATTTATTTCTTTTTGTTTGTAAATATAAAATATACACAACTTATAGGTAAATCCTATAAGTTGTGTATATTTTATATTTATATTATTTTTTTTTTTTATTATTATTATTTTTTATTTTTTTTTTATTTTATATGTTTATTTATACAAGTGATTGTAAATATGAAAATCTCGCATTAAGGTGCGTGTTATAGTAGATAAAAACTAAAAAAAAAATATAGCAAAAAATAAACACTTATCATAACATCACGCCTACATTCCCAGAAGGGTTAGGCAGAGGTGGACATTTCGCCTGTCCCATGTAACAGGGGGTGAGCCTATTGCCATCAACTGGGCACGAATCCAGACTCCAGACTAAGAAATTTCCGGATTGGAAAACTCAAGAACAGTTTCCCCGAGCAAGAAATCGAACCCAGGACCTCATGCTCAGCGGTAACACTTGCGACGACAGTTAGATAATAAAAAATAAATAAGTCCAGGGAGGAACTTCCACGAGGCTTCATTATTATTCTCTGCAGCTATTTAACGCATAGTTAACTAAGCCTAAATTACACTTCGCATGAATATCCATAGTTCCTTAATAGAGATTAAACTAATAAAGCCCAATTTGTATGTAATCCTTACAAAGGCTTCCGTTACTTAGTGCTTTTAATTTTAATCCTAAAGAAATTCAAGTCACAGATGTAGTTAGGGAAAGTGGTTACGATAAGCCTTGTTCGAGCGAGGCAGACGTTTGAAGTAAGCAGTTAAATTAGCATAAGTGGGAACCACTCAAGTTTTGCTAAAACTGTTGGGTATTTGTCGCAGACATTCAACTATGTCTTTATCACCTACATGATAAAGGAAAATTGGTACTTTTGTTAGTACAAAACAAAAAAAAAGATATTTAGATAATTTTACTAAAATTTATCAGCTACTGACAAAATGCACGTGCTTTGCATTTGCACAGAAAAAGACACCGGCCAAGTGCGAGTCGGACTCGCAAACGAAGGGATCCGTACTATCGCTTCATATGTCAACTTATTACGGTTAAAGAGATACAGCAATTGTTATTAAGGTCGAGCAAAAAACGCCGAAAGAATCACCTATCCTGTATAGGGACCTTTAATTTAATTTAATTTTATTATCTGTTGTTAAAGCGGCAATAGAAATACACACTGTGAAAATTTCAACTGTCTACCTAAGTATTATCTGGTCGATAATGACGTGTTGCTCAAGAAGTTAGCAGCCGTTGGTTTCACTCCGCACCTACTTCATTTCTTTGCCAGTTACATGAGGGATAGGCAGCAATACGTAGAATACGAGGGACACAAGTCGGAGCCGTACTTTACGTGGTCGGGGGTAAGCCAAGGGACTAACCTCGGACCTCTGCAATTTATAATTATGGCAAACGATTTGCCCGAAGTCGTTAAGGAGGCAAATTGTTTATTATTTGCAGACGACCTTTAGTTATCCATGGCAGTGAGGGGTGATGAAGACTGTGAACGCTTACAGAAGGCCATAGATAGCGTAGTTACTTGGAGCAAGCAAAACCTTCTGTAATTCAACGCCCAAAAATGTGTCACCATGACTTTCTCGCGTGCACGTAGTCCTATTGTGCAAGATTACAGCATTGATGGGATACCGATGATCAGGGTTACAGAGGTTAGGGACTTAGGAGTTAGTCTTAACGCGGGTCTAGCGTTTCGTGATCACATAGTCAAGTGCTGTAAAAAGGCCTACAGAAATTTGGGGTTTATTATGCGTACTGTTCGTGGTTTCACAAATATTTCAATAATATTACGGCGGTTATCGCATTTTATAACACTTTGGTGAGAAGCCAATTAGAATGCAACGCAGCCATCTGGGCCCCACATGAGACTAAATATAGTCTCATGGTGGAGCGAATACAAAATAAATTTGTTAGATTTTTATATTTGAGGCTCTATGGAGTATATCCTTTTTACCCGCTTATGTATCCAACCTTGTTTATATTAGGCATGGTTGGATAAAATGAGCTGAGAGTTAGGCGTGAGTTCGCACTTGCCTCTTATTTATTTAAAGTAATTAGAGGCAAGATACATAACGCCGACATATTAGGGCTGGTGTGTTTGAGTGTGCCCGACAGATATGTGTGGCGGCGACGGCGGCCTCAGCTGCTGGCTATACCTCGTGGCCGCACTAATCTGTTAAATGAGGCGCCCCTGACGCGGGCGCTTCGCACCCTTAACCTTGTAGCAGAGGAGGTAGACGTTTTTGCGTGTACACTGAGTGAATTCACAAGGATAACATTATATGTATGTAATAAGTTTTAGATAATAAGTTTTTAAGTTTGCTTCACTATTGCATTGGGTTACACCTGTAAAAATAGTTGTATGTGAGGATATAAATAAATAAATAAAATAAATAAAAAATCTCCCCACTTCAACGGCATTGCTAAAGCCGCTGTCAAATCGACCAAACACCATTTAAAAAGACTTCTCAGTCGCACTACACATAATGAGGCCCACATGTTTGAGTCAAATAGAGTCAGTCTTAAATTTCCGTCCTCATAACCCGCTGTCCTTTGATATTATAGATTTTACTCTACTAACACTTCACATTTTTTAATTGGACGACCTTTCATGTTCGTCCCGCATCCACATGTGACTGATATTTATATTAACATTGGACGATTGGAGCGTTACCACAAAATGGAACATATTAAACAACACTTTTGGAAGCGATTTCGTATAGAATAAAGTTTCTCCGCTCCAGAAAAAAATGAAGTGGACATCCTTAACGGGCAGCTGGCTGTGTGAACCCTTGCTCTCATCGAGGAACGGGGGCAACCGCTACTCGTGTGGTCACTGAGACGAGTCACGAAGGTCTTCCCCGGCACTGACGGGGCTTCACGAGTGATCGAGCTGAAGACAATGAAAGGGACAATGCTGCGGGCCTACAACAATTTCTGCCCACTTCCTCTTACTTGAATGCTTCAACTTGGGGAAGATGTTCGGGCGCCGTCGGCTATCTTCGTGTTAGGCACGGGACGGGCTACGCGGATGCACGAGAGGGGCTAAAGGCCTGATAATTCACCACCGACCGCGACCGACGACACGTGCACCAACTAAAATGTTCCTGATTTTTTTCAAATTGGAAAGGTACAGGAATATTTTACTTTTCAAATTTGAAAGGTGCATGGAGATTTTAGATGGCATGCGTGTCGTGTGTCAAGGTCGGTGGTGAATTATTGGGCCTTCGGCCTCACTCATGCGTCCGCGTTGCCCGTCCCGCGCACCCGTGCAGGCAAGCGCTCGACAACAACAACAACAACAACTTTTATTCGAAGACCCATATTCAATTGACCCAAAGTGGATGTTGTTCAGCAAACATGAATTCTGGTAAAAAAACACTTCCTCTCTCTTTAAACGTCATTATTACATATATAGTTCCTTGCTCTTGTTTCATGTTTATTATTGTATAAGTATATATATATAAATTTATTAATGTATGTATATGTTGTATATGTATATGGTACACCACGGACTACCTACAGAATTGTCTCTCCTTGTCCCCATACTCCATCCAAAGGTTGTCTGTAAAAGATCGCTTTTAGCGATAAGACCGCCCATTGTGTCACTCGTATGTAAAATTTCAACATTGTAAAATTGTAACAGTAATTTAAATGGTGTGCATAATAAAGAGTATTCCATTCTATTCTATTCTATTTTATGATTTCTTGATGACTACACTCGCTTTAGACTACTGTTTACTCCCTTATCATGGCTTTACGTGCATCATAAACGGTTACTATGGCATTCAGTAGTAAAGGTTAAGTCATTGCGATACAAACCTTCATGAACGTGTTTATATTGTTTTTATGAACCTTCAGGAAGTTTTTAGGTAAAGTTTCAGGTTGGCGATTAAAGTGCACTAGCTTAAATAATAGGGTGTTTTGGAGTTGTAAAATTTAAACAAGGGTAGTAAAGCTTGTAGTACATAATTATGTAATTCACTAGAATCCAGCAATTTTCTTTTTACACTAGAGGCATCCTTAGAATTAAGCCGGTTGCAGACCAAGAGCTAAACTAAGTTAGTTTAACTAAGCCCGTATAGCGGGCAAATTTTTCATATGTGTTCATAGTTTGCGGTCTGCACACAAGTATGAAAAACTAAGCAAAGTTAGTTAACTTAGCTTAGCTTTTGGGCTGCAACCGGCTTTATACTCTGTTAATACAAATTGAACTATGCTAATATCTTCGGAAAAAGCTCTTCGTATAATTATGATAGAACTTCACGTACAGGTAAGTTCGTTTAATCATTAATAAGTATTTGTATCGTACTTTTTCTGGTATTTATAATTTTGCGTGAAGTCTAATTTGAGGTTTTATATTTTTCAACTCTTATTAAAAATATGACGTAGGTGGTGTGTGGACACTAAAATAAAATAATGTAAAAAAAAAACAATTTTTCGTACAAATATATTTTATTTATACATGAGCTGTGTTTTGGCCTGTCGGTACTCTGCAAACCTACATTCTATTCTATGTAAGTACAATTTTCTCACAGAGACAAAACCGGATTTGCAAAGGTCATTTTACACAATGTAAGAAGGCTCTGGGTTTCAGCGGGCAATACACCTAATCCTCCAGAGAGACCTGACCAAATACTTCCAAATTAAACCTTTCTATATGTATGTACATAGTAGGCGTTAGTAAATATGTAGGTTGGGTACATAGTGACATATGTAAATATATCATTATGTATATAAAACCTTTTGACCTATTCTATGAGAAAAGTAGAGAGTACTTTGTAAAAACTTAGTAGGAAAGTAGTTAAAATGTTGTCTGTTTTGACATAATATGCCTTTTAAGTACTCTTTTTAAGTGGTATATTCTCTGGAAGAAATCGCAGAAAGTAATAAAACCGCCCATTGTATGTTTTGTAGTGTTAAAATATTTTTTTCTGTTTTATATTAAAACTAGCACTTCCTGCGCGCCCGCGTGGATGTCGGAAAATATCCCACGGGAACATACTACCGGGAATTCCTTCCTTATTCCTTGTCTATGTTACCGGCAATCTGTATAATCCGGTATTCTATACAATACCTAGGCAATATATAGAATACCTAAAACTTTTAGGTAATGTATGAAATATTATTTATTTTATACTTTGCCTAGGTATTCTATACAGTACCGAATGCGCAGGCGGCAATGTGTGTAATATACTTATACTATGTGCTCGCAATATACTAGCTGTAGTCTTACAAAAAACAGATGACGAACTTTATCAACTCCGAACAAAAGAAGTTGTTGTAAAGATTTTGTATTATTGCAGGTGCCTAGCCTGCCGCTAGCAATTTGAGAATCGCATCTTTTTCGGCGCTACGGTAAGTGCAGCCTCTTCGCCCTTGCGTAATAAGGCGCAAACACCTATGCTCGCCATATTGCCGCGGGCGGAAACTGCCCTCCCTTTGCACCTCCGGCTTTAAAAACTCGCTTGGGATAGGGCAAACAAGTACCACGTGGAGTCGAGGTTGGCTAACTCAGTAGCTGTAATAGTTTTTGAACCTCATCTATTCTAACTAAAACGGCTGGTCGGAGGCAAAAAGCACCTAACATTGATAAATATAGACCAAAATCTATTTACTTTACACATTGCCGGTGGACCAGCAGGTACCTACTCTATACAATCCCTGGGAATTGTATACATTACCTAGGCAAAGTATGCTACGGACATTAATATTCATAATATTTCATGCATTACCTGCACGCCCCAGGTATTCTATACATTGTCTAGGTATTGTATAGAATACCTGTATTACACAGATTGCCGGTAACATCTACATTGTAAAGGGAACAAAATTTCAGCTTTCTAGGTCCAAGGGTTTGGGCCGGGTGTTGATGAGTCAGTCAGTCAGTCAAGACTTCTCATTTTATTTATTATAGATAATCAACCATCGTAATCGCGAAAAAAATATAAGTCGTCCCATACATTTGGTCTTGGGATTTCTTTTCACGATTAGATATGATGTTGGTCCTCAGGAGAAAGTTGTTCAATTTGATGGTCTGTATCATACCCTAAAGAAGATTGGCAAGTTGGGTACCCCATCAAATTCAAACATGCCAAAATCTAGTTATATGCAAATTATAGGTCTTATAACCGTAGTTATTTTCCAAGCTAAAATGTTTTAATAGTTGTTGGGAGTAATTAAAAAACCATGATTTTAGGGTGCAGCTCCGTTATGGAAACAAAACGCACTAATGCAAAACCAAACGCATAAAGTATAATTTTTTAATCAATATTTGGCAACACAGCTATCACCTATGTCAAATACAAAAAAATATATACAGCTGTCACTTCTGTCAAATACAAAAAAATATATACAACCGTCACTTATGTCGAATGCATAATTCGTCGTGTGATATTTGTAATGTTTTCTTCATCTTTAAGGCCTCGGTCACGAAGTCAGCGGGAGCTGGGCGCTCGCCGCCGCGCGCTCCCCGCGCCGCTGCCTCCGAGGCCAGTTCCATAAAAATGTTTGCATTGAAACGCATCGCTCCCCGCGCCGCCGCCGCCAAGCTCCCGCTGACTTCGTGACCGAGGCCTAAGGCCGGTTTCCACCAAAGAGAGGAGACGAGAAGAGATGTGTTCGAATAAGCCAATCCGAAAGCTAAGCGGAAAAGAGATGTGGAAATAACGAAATCGGATTGGTTTAGTTAAACACGGATTGGTGGAAATCGGGCCTTACTCTTATTTTGAGCCTCCACGTTGCTATAACATTACAATTTGACAATGTCACCGTCTCCGGGGGAATCAATCCGTCACATTATTTCTGGCAGTTCTCGTCTGGCTAGCGGAGACTATTTGCATAGGCACAACTTTGTAGCCAGGATTATCCACCAACAACTTGCTCTGAAATACAGTGTTGTGGAAATGGAAGTACCGTGCTATAGGCATGTGCCCGACCCAGTTCTCGAAAATGGCAATATCACGTTGTATTGGGATCGGTCTATCATCTCTGAAGGGACTATTGTTGCCAATAAGCCTGACATAGTGGTGATAGATCGATTAGAGCGTCGCACAATGATTATTGATATAGCGGTCCTACATGACGAGAACCTCGTGAAAACTGAAAAAGAGAAACAGATTAAGTATCTTGACCTGGACTCGCGTTGTGCCGATAGTTGTGACGGCCAATAGCATAATAGCCAAGAGCTTCGATCAACTCCTGACTAGGCTCTTATTAGGGCATTTACATCCAGAAAGGGAACTTCTGGACACGGCGCGTATCGTTAGGAGGTTCTTCTCTCAGCAGCCTTGACCAGCGGTAGCTTGGACTCTGTTCCCGACACCGGTGGGCAACAGTTTTTTTATATTTTTAAATGTTTTTATACTTTTTACATTTTAACATGTAAAATGTAACTTATATGTATATATTGATGAAATAAAGGAATAAAAAGTTAGTATGAATACTATGGTTTTATTTTTTACCTATTCTATTTTAAATTATTCATTATCTTTTTCCTGTTGACGATCACCTTGTGGACCGTGGACCATCTTGGATGCGGATTCGAATCCCGCAAAAGGTACGTTATTAATATTATAAGTGACGTCATAGCAATTGGATAGCCTAAAATAATTCAAAATCTTATCTATATTTGCCGTTTTCTTATCTCACCCTACTATATATATTTTGGCGTTAACTTCGAACCTGGGAGATTCAGTGTTGATTTTTTTTATACAAAAAATTTTACGTCATCTGACGAAAAATGTGTGCATAAGAAATTTCAAAATGTTCCATATCTCCAGACGTATAATTTTTTTCTCAATGGTGGCGCTGTTAGCGGTAATACTAGCCTTAGATCTTTTGCCAGTAAACACATTGCCTTTCAAAGGGATATTTTTATAAAAGTCACATTTCATTGTCCTCTTTTGCTTTATTAGTTCTAGTACGTACTCAAAGTGGGCGTACGAACTCCGGTATCAAGCCCCGTTTCTCCAATACAAAGATACTTAAGATGACCTAGGTACCCTTTAAAAGCATTCTCTTGTATATACTAGATCACGTAAACGTGGTTTTAGAGGACCCCAACCGCAGTACGTGACATTTAGAAAATATAGAATAACACATAAAATATTTTAAAATCTGTTTACATTTTATGAACATGTTTTGGATTTAATGTTGAACGATAAATTTTATAGTCCCATAACATCGTGGATCAAAGGACTTTGTTCGCATGGTACACTATAGTCACGAAAGTTTCAGTTGTAAAACCTACTTATCGCTGTTTTCCTGTTTACTGTCAAAGGACGACCGACTGTTACTAATCTGGATTGCTTATTATGAAAACTAGCAAATAATACATAATCAGCCTATAATGTTCCCACTGCTGGGACACAGGCCTCCTCTTTTTGACAGAGAGTGGGCTGTAATTTACCATGCGAGCCCAATGCGGGTTGGCGGATGTCACATGTCTTCGAATTTTTGGTTCTAGGACATGCCAGTTTCTTCACGATGTTTTCCGTCACAGTTTTAAGAGCAGCGATGATAAAATTATTTACACAAAGTAAAACCCCTGCCTGGGTTCGAACTCACGACTGACTCGTGAATCGGGGCCGTTACACTGGGCCACCACAGCAGCTCTGCAAATAATCAATCTGCCTAGCCTTTTCGCAACTATGTTGGAGTCGGCTTCCAGTTTAACCCGATGCAGCTGAATACCAGTATTTTACATGGAGCGACTGCCTATCTGACCTCCACAACCCAGTAACTGGGTACTACGATACCCTTTGGTAAGACTGGTTGTCAGACTTTCGGGCTTCTGACGACCCGTAACGACTGTCAAAGATCACGAATGACAGCCGGGACCAACGGCTTAACGTGCTTTCCGAGGCACGGAGGAGTCTCAGTATGTAAAGATGGTCACCCATCCACTGACCAACCCCGGCAAGCGTAGCTTAACTTGATGGATCGACCCGTGCGGCTGTTATTACTTAGCCACAAGCTCCTTCAGCCCTGCAAATAATACACGAATTAAATAATAAAGGCAGATTTCGAGGTGTTACATGGTAGACAAAGAGTCATATTCAAAAAATGCGAATTTCACTGTAGTAGATTACTATTATAATATTATTTTTAATATTCAAAAATATAAATAAATATTTTATTTGTAAGACATTATAAAAAATTCGTGATCACGGTTAAATTATTACGTTCTGAATTCATAAAAAATAAAAAAAATATTTATAGCCCCAAAAGGCTTTTCATTAAGCCTATTTTAATTAATGAATATTATTAATTTTCATAAAAACTTAATTACAGAGATAAATCGTGACATCTCTGCTTATTCTCAAGGGGATAGGAGCGTAAAATATTTATATTCTTTTTAATTAAGTACCTACTTTAAACTGAAACGTGCTTTTTGTTTCGGGCACATAATAATAGAACCATTTTTTGAAGTATAGCGTATTAGAACGATGAGAAAAAAAACTCCAGAGTGTCGTAACACCATCTTCAAATTAGCATTTCTCGAAGCGGTGGCGAAGGAAGTTATCAATGTCGAAGTGGGTAGCCACTTGGCTCGGTAAAAGTTGGACAAGTTTTTAAAACTATACAATTAATGGTACTTTACTATTTAAGAGGAGGAGGAGGAGGAGGATCGGAGGCACAGTCGGAGAATGAAAAGGTCAGTTTTCTCTCTGCTATCGAAATCTGCCTCGCTTTTTCCCAACTATATTGGGTTCGGCTTTCAGTCTAACCGGATGCACTTGGGCACCAGAATTTTATGTAAAGCGGCTGCCTACCTAATATCCACTACCCAGTAACCGGGTAAAACGATACCCCTTGATAAGACTGGTTCTCAGATATTTGGGCTTCTAACTATCCGTAACGCCTTTCAAAGATCTACGAACAACAGTCAGACCTATTGTTTGTTGCTTAACGTGTTTTTCGAGGCACGGAGGGGTCTTGATACGTAATGGATGGTCACCCATCTACGAACTGACCGTGGCAAGCGTAGCTGAACCTTCGGTCGACCTGTGCAGCTGTTATTCGTACTAGCAACAATAATTATGTATGAAGTGAAAATGACAGTTTCAAATGATAATATTGTGCTGGCTATACTTTATTTTATTTATTCAAACGGCAACTTATACAACAAGTAACAATTACAGTACATCGCTAGGTTCATTAGGTTTCGACCTGATTATCACTCAATCAAAGCGTAATCGCAGAACATGACTAGCAACAAAAATAATAATTATAACAACTACCTACAGTAAAAAAAGCTCAGTTCACAAAATTAGCTACAAAGTCTGGTGCTTCTGCAGATACTGCACTTCTACTTGGCAGGGAATGTGTAGGACACCAAACACACTAAGTGAAGTACATATTTGACACTAAGGGCCTGTTTTACCAGCTATGATTAAGTTTATAATAACTTACTTGGCAGATAATTTCATACAAATTCTGTTCCATTTTTGAATTTATTCGTTAAGTAGTGGCTATTCGGACATCGTGAAATAGGCTCTAAGTTATTTTATTTAGGGCTGATTGTTCAATAGGTTGATAACTTTTACCTGAAGAATAAATTTGACAGTTTGATATATTTTCCATACAAAAGCTGTCAAACCGCCATATTTATTCCTCTGAAAAAAATTATCTGACTATTGAACAATCAGCCCTTAAAGAAAGATACGGGAAAGGAACTATTTGAAAACTGCTTAATATTTTCATTCTTCGAGAGTACATAAGTTCCCTAGTTAGCATTTCAACTAATAATATTATTAAGGTTCATTTCACACAGTCTACACATTTACCTACGGCAATTTACCTTTATGATTAACTTGCTTCTGCCCGCGACTTCTCCCGCGTGAAATGTCTTGCTCCCCTGACCCACTGCGTCGCATCGCATCGCCCGCCATCGCTATTACTTCGTTTCCGTTTAGCTTTCTTTCTGAGTTTTTTTTTTTTCTTTATGCTCGTCTCTTAAGGGAAGTAGCTTGACGTTAAATACCTTAAAACATTCCTTACGAATTGGGCTATCAAATGCAAAAAGAATTTTTCATATCCGACTGGTACTTAGTTCCAGAGGATAGCGCATTAAAACAAACAAACTTTTCAGCTTCATTATTAGTGTCTAGAAACCCAGTCAGGGTTTGTATAAATGTAGAATTACAATAATAATAATATCTCTGAATTGAAGTTGGATATTTTAAGATTCGTGGAATGCATAAATTGGGCTCTGCTGCCAGAACGATATACAAAAAACACAAGATATTTATGTCTTTTTTTTTTTTTTTTTTTTTTTTTTGTGGATGGGAAATCATCAAATGACTTCTCCCGCTCTGGGCAGAGCGGGAGGGCGTGTCAGACTTTTACTGACTAAAACCCACCCATGTTCCTTCAGCTGCCCGTGCCAGGGCCACGGTATCTCTTTCGAACTACCCGCGACCCCGGCGGCATCGGCCCAATTGACCCTGTCACTGCTGACATCTCTTTGAGGCGCGCGCATTAAAACAAACAAACTCTTCAGCTTCATTATTAGTATCTAGAAACCCAGTCAGGGTTTGTATAAATGTAGAATTACAATAATAATAATATCTGTGAATTGAAGTTGGATATTTTAAGATTCGTGGAATGCATAAATTGGGTTCTGCTGCCAGAATGATATACAAAAAACACAAGATATTTATGTCTAGTATTCCGATCGTAGCCCTCATTTATCAAAACGAAGCAAGTATTGGATACTTTTGTTACTAAAACTACTGCTGCAAATTAGACCTAGCCTACAGCTATAGTTGGGAAATCAAGGACTGAATACTGATCAGTATTAGTAGTATTAGTTAAGTATTGAGTGATCAGACTTTTGTATAGACCAGTTCCTTTATTAGGATTGAAGATACCGACAGCCTAACTAATGCCTTGTAATTGACTTCTATAACTATTGCTTACCTATCTGTATCCTAGGTGTGTTGTCAACAGACATAATAAAATAAAGTCTCCATTTCAATAATAAGTAATTTGAGAAGAATGCATGACTCTATTAAATAAATTATATATTATGTTTAAATAGGGTATTTGGTTTCGGCCGTTCTATTTAAAATAAATAAATTGAAATGGAGTCTTTTAAAATACCCACAATAAATGACCTATTTAAATGATCCACAACTTCACTTGTTTTGCAAGTAAAACAAGTGAAGTTGTGGGTCATTTAAATTGTTTGGGTAATTTTTTGTCATCAAACCGGTACCGGAAAGAACGATACCGTTTTGAAAAATGATAGAGAATGATAAGTATGCGGGTATTACGACACACAGTCATATATGTCATCATAATATAAGCTTATAAGTATGTACTCGTATGTTCAACGTAATATTACGCCGTCCTTTAATTTCCTGCCCTCGTTTAACCAAATAGTATGGTTACCCTACTGGACCCGAGCATTGACGCCTCTATACTCTCTCTCTATACTCTCTGTATATTAGGTTTTCAGAAGTTCCGAATTTATTGATCGAATAGGCAAAGTCATCAGCATTCTTGTAAGGTACATATCGAAAGATGTCCTAACTTTGATTTTCGTCACGAACTTTTTGTTAGCGTGCCTACTGAGTTTTTTTTTGCTTTGAAATTGAACCTAAGTGAATTGTCATAGAGCAAATATTTTGTAGGAACTTGTTTACTTATTGGGCCACAAAAGGAATGAATGAAAGGAAATTGCATGCAGCTGAGATGAGAATGCTAAGAGGGATGTGTGGTGTTACGCAAATGGATAGAATAAGAAATGAGTATATAAGAGGAAGTCGGACAGTGACACCGGTGACTAAAAAGTTGAAATCGGTTGTCATGGTAAAAGGTATGTGATGCAGAGGAATGAGGAAAATGTCGTCAGAAAAGTTTTGAGCATAACCTTAGATAGCTATACGAGTAGGGGAAGAGCAAAGAAACAATGGATGTACTGTGTGAAAGATGATATGGCTAGAAAGAAAAAACTACCGAGATGACGACTAATAGAGAAGTTTGGAAGAACAAGACATGTTGCACTGACCCCATATAAATTAGGATAAGGGCAGGAAAATAATGATTTACTTATTTTAATAAGTAAAACACTAGTGCCATATAAGTTGCGAGTTCGATTTCCACACAGAATAAATATCTGTAGTGGTTTCTGCGACCTATTCTGTAAAAATCTCAAAGTGAGCTTGAAGTGAACTGACATTAATGTAAATCCCTAGCATCAGGTGGAATGACAGCTCACATCAACAAAGTTTTCATAATGAGATTTTTACAGAATAGGTGGGCAGGTCTTTTTGCTTATGTTAGTAAACGCACGATACAGAGTTAAATTGTTTGTTATTTGAATATCAACAGTCTGAATTTTTGCAGTAATTTTCTTTATCTGATCGATTTCTGTGATGATATTTTTCTCTATTTTATTAATCTTGGAAGTCCAAGAAACTACCATTATCTGACATCTGTGAAATGCTAAGCCATTTTCCAAAGTCTATTTTAGCTTCCAGATGCGGCTGAATATCAATATTTTACACGGAGCGACATCGGTGACCCAGGGAAATAATAAGTTAAGATAACTCTTCTTCGTGTTACGAGACCTACGAGTGTTGGTTCAGTTGACCTATATCAGATGGCTTAAGAAAATGATCATATTTTAGTTCCAAATCTTGGTAGGTTTATAATTATCCACTTTGGTAATACTACCAAAACCAAATGACTGCAAAAACAAGTTTGTCGCAGTGACGAAACATCATCAGCAACCTCCACAAGTGAGGGTTCATGGACGGCTCAGATCTCCGGTGCGTCTCGCCACAGGTAATGGCTCACTTCTCATCTTCCATCGCGTGCCCGGTCTCCTGCACATGTGAAGACTTTAATGGCAGTGTCAGCGAACGGTATTCGCGTTGCTGAATTTTGGGCAAAACTAAATAAGGTGCTACAAAAATATCTGCCATGACTTCAATGGGAGTTAGTGTTGTGTATATATTACGATAGTGAAGAAATTTCGTAACCCGGAATAGTTATATCAATTTGAAAATATAAAGTAATTAAATAAAAAATTACTTTATTCTGCATAACGTGGTTCACAGTCTACGCGCGATGTGTCGCTTCGTCAATGAAAATAATTGCTACCTCTTTGTAACTGTTCTGCGAATGAACACAAATTACTACGGGATGGTTTTATACAAATAAATCAATTAAAATTTATACGCACATTTTTTTGTATGAAATAAATTATGACACTTTGTAAAAAGAGTGCCTCGCACGATCCTCATTTTAAAAGAGTGTGCTACCCATCTCTAGCAACGACCAGTTGTTTGCGGCCTGACACGCTTGCATGTTCTATTTTCACATATAACACAAATCCTGCATTACCAGCTTCGGATACGAACCCATCAAAATGGAAAGTTTTCTAATACGGAGCCGCAAATTCAAGCTTAAACATGCTGATGCTTTATGTCACGACAAGAAACATAGCTGGTTTTTAACTCACTTTTTGTCGCAAGCAATGCGGACAAAAGCTAAGGACCATAATAAATTATAACAAAATCCAGAAGTAACGTCGCAAACCACAGCAAAACAGTTCCAAGTCCTGATTAACAACCCTGTTGCATTGTAGTAGGAACATAAGCTTTATTGCTGGTAGACACGCATTGTACCATTGCTATCTCATGCAATAAGCAAATTAGAGATCGTGCCATCTGATAGGGATGTTGGGAGAAGATTCGTTTGTATTTTGATAAAGAGCTTGAGTTCGTTTGAGCTGATGATTTTCCTGATGAAAAGGTAATATTAGAGGGTTTTTAAGTCCAGATTTAAAACTCATTTTTCTTTAATGAAATGATCTGCCTTATAAGTTAACATGAGCTAATAAAGATGAGCAACAGGACATAAGATTTACAATGCGACTCTTATTTATTCATACCGAAACCAAGTAGGTACTACATGATATATACACACATCAAAAGTGTCTAGGGATCAAGCATTTTTATGCGGATTTCTAGAGATTGAGATGTGGCTTTGTAATAAATTTATGATTTTATAAATTTATATGGATCCTTATTGGTGCATTTCATAATTTGAATCAGGAACTGTGAATCAAATTCGAGTAAAAGATGAAAATCAGCTGTCAATATTTTCCCTATAAAAACATACAACGCATTGAAGACATTATTAGTGCTACTGTTTCCCTACTACTGATTAAAACCAACGTTATTATGGAGCGGCGACGTCATTTAAGCAGGGAAGAAATGCTCAGAGCCGTGGGAATGATAGAAGCTGGTTCCCGGCAACGTACTGTGGCTTTAGCTCTGAATACAAGTCAGTGTTATCAGTCGACTTTGGACACGTTACCGAAGCACTGGTACCGTGGCTGAGCGCCATGGAGGACGGTATCGCTGCACCACACGGAGACAAGACCGATACATTCAAATCTTAACTCGAAGAGCTCCAACTATAACCGCCATGATGTTAGCCGTGAGGCTTCATCACTCTTCAGGGAACTTAATTAGCGACCAAACAGTCAGAAACCGCTTGCATGAAGTGAACCTTCATTCCCGAAGACCGCTACGGGTACCACCTATAGCAATGCACAATCGTAGGATTCGATATCAATGGGCTCTTGAACACAGAAATTGGGCAGAAGAACGATGGCGTTTCGTGTGCTTTTCTGATGAGTCTCGTTTTGGTATGAGACCGGATACAAGACGTATACGACACTGGAGAACCCCTGGACGCCAACAGCGATTAAAATCCTGCCAGGAAGTCCATCCTTATAGTGGTGGAACCATTATGGTATGGGCGGGTATTTGGATCGGCGGAAGAACTGAGTTGATTTGGATCAGAGGCAACCTCAACGCTCAAATTTATGCTGAGACGATTGTATCAGACGTCATCGTTCCTCTACAAGTGCAAATCGGTCCCTTATTTCAGTTAATGCATGATAATGCACGACCGCACACCGCAAGAGTTGTAAGACAGACTCTCGCCGCAGCTAACATCAATGTCCTGCCCTGGCCTGCTCAGTCGCCAGACTTGAACCCGATTGAGCATGCATGGGATATGCTACAGAGAAGAGCTCTGCCGAATATGGAGGGTATCCAGTCGCAAGAAGACCTTTTTTTGTTGTTGCAACGAACATGGGCGGCCATTCCACAGCGTGATTTGGATGAACTCATTTTGAGTATGCCAAACCGATGTTCTTGTGTTGTTAGTGTTCGCGGTAGAAACACGGATTATTAATTGTTTAAGTTACCCAATAAAATTTTAAAGAAAACTGTTATTTCAGTCTTTTTTTCGAACTTTAATGTTAGTGGTTCAAATGTCAAAAATCCCTTTATTAGGAAAATGGCAAATTTCTTTATTAATGCAAAGGTGACTTGGTTTATCGTTACTGTGACAAACGAAAACACTTTATTTGATGAATCCTTAAAGAAAATTTTAATTAATATCAATCAGGAGAAAAGTTATTGCAAAAATATATGTTGATCCCTAGACACTTTTGATGTGTGTATATACAGGGTGTCCCGTAAATAATGGATAACCTCTTAAGGGGTCATTGTACTCATCATTATGAACAACTTTTACTATGGGACCAAACCTGAAATCACGAAAAAAAAATCAGTTGTTCCCTACATTTATGTTCGCGTAACTCGTCTAAATGTAGGGAACAGCAGATTTTTTTTTCGCGATTTCAGGTTTGTCCTAAAGTAAAAGTTGTTTATAATGATGAGTACAACAACCCCTTAAAAGGTTATCCTTTATTTACCGGACACCCTGTATATATACATGGTTTTGGTCAAATCTGCTTAAATTAACGATTGCTGTGAATGTCAAACTGTAAAGGCTAAATATTGTGTATAGTGACTCAAAAAAAAAAAAAGAAAAAAAAATAATAATGAGAGCTGAGTGAGTGCAAAAAATCAGCTGCTCCCTACATTTTGACGAAATGCCAACTTAAATGTAGGGAACAGCAGATTTTTTTTTCGCGATTTCAGGTTTTGTCCCATAGTAAAAGTTGTTTGTTATCATGAGTACAATCATTTGTTTTAGTATCGGTCACTAATTACCAGTCACCCTATACAGGGTGTAAGGGATAGCCCTCCGCAGACTGATGGGGTGAATTCTGTATATAATACTAAGGTGACCGGTACATGAATTTCATTCCGGAACATTATCGGTATTCCTTATACCTGATTTGTTTTATTACCTCACACGCATTGTATCATTACCGTGGCAAAACGTACGTAGCGAACGGCATGGTGGCAGCGCAGCGCGTCGTACTTATTTCAACATCCATTGCTGTTTTTTTTTATTTTAGCTGATTTATTTACATAAATAGAGTGCTGCGTGCAGGGAATGTTATTTTACATTGAAATAAATAAGTAACTGAAAAAAAAAAAAAAATTTAAAATTATCCTGAGAATTTTTTCGGTGGAATATGATTCAAAATAGGGAGCTGAACGCACCCTGTTAGTTTGCGGAGGGCTATCCTTTACACCCTGTATAATTATGAGCATAGCTCCCAACACTATCGCGTCATCATCTTCCGGCCCTTATCCCATGTTACTTGGGTTCGGCGCAACGCGTTTTCTTTTTCCCAACACAACATTTCAGGTACAGTAAACATGATGTGAAAATGAGATTATGTAAAAATTACTACAAAATTTCAAAGTATCAACTATTCATTCCGAACATTACAGAACTAAGCCTGGTCTATATTAAATTTACCTTAATTTCTGCTGAACACTAAAAGTGTGTCCCAGAAAATATGCGAGGCACCTGTGACCGTACCAACATAATGGCCAGCTCAACCTCTTTGCTAGCTACCTCCACTGCTTTCCTCTTTCCTACCTCCATTTCTCTATTTAGAAAATATGCTCTAAATTATTTTTATCAAAGGAATTATAAAGAAAATTCCATGAAATATTTTGATCAAACAATTGTATTCCCAGAATAGAATCCATAGACTATAATATTTATTTGTTTTAAAAGAAGGTACATTAAGGTATTCTTAATATAGTTATGATCTTACATGTTTTGCCATGGACTGGCATACAAATATTATTGACATTCATTCATGGACTGGCATTCATTTGTCAAAAAATAATTAAAACAATGACAAAATGTCAACATGTTTAATAAAGAACATTGGTTATTATATTAAGGTTTCGTGTCTATTTGAACACTTAACAATAATTGAACATAAAGTAATTTAATTCATATCTTTTATTTATCCAGTAATTTGATTGTTGATTGTTCGGCCCCAAAAGGAATGAATGAAAGGATATTGCATGAAGCTAAGATGAGAAGGCTCAGAGGGAAGTGTGGTGTTACGCGAATGGATAGAAAGTAAAAAAAAGAATAAATAAAAAAAAATAAGTATAAAAGAGGAAGTCTGAAAGTGACACCGGTGACTGAAAAGTTGTTTGTATTTTCTACACACACTTATAACATCACGATCTTTTAGAAATAAAATAATCAAATATTTTTTAAATAGGTACACTATTTCACCGTATCTTCTCTGTGTTGGCAACCAAATGTGTCACTTGTTTTAGAGATCATAGGCTAAGGGACAGCTCTGTTTCCAATACAGAGTAGTAGCACACGCTTACATTCACTAAGTTATCCTGAAATCGGTTGTTAAGGTATGGTTAATTGGACATGTGATGCGGAGGAATGAGGAAAATGTCGTCAGGAAACTTTTGAGTATGAATGTGGATGGCTAAGCGAGTAGGGAAAGACCAAATAAACAATGGATGGATTGCGTGAAAGACGTTAAGGGTAGAAACTGAGTGACTACCGTAATAACGACAAATAGAGAAGTACGGAAGAAAGAGACATGTTGCGCCGACCCCAAATAAATTGGAATAAAGGCAGGAGGGTGACGAGATACACGAAAATGTTTTACAATCGACATTGCTCATATTTCAACTACATATTTGTGTAGCTTGCTTTTAGCTTTTCACAGAATATACATAGTCATTATTGAAGCCACTTTATATTATGGAAAATAGGTATTTTTGCCAAAAAAATATTGGTGAAGAATTAACCTTAGTGCGAATATCGTGTTAATTATTCCTAGCTTTGATACTTTTAAATTTAAAATAAACGGGTTTTAGATGAGCTTTTAAGTTAGTTTTACTGAAAGTATTATGGCTTCAATAGTTATTAATATATATACTTACAAAAGTAACGTATTACTTTTTTACACGATTTTCGATACGATTTTTAAAAAAGGCTAACACATCCAGCTTTCTTTAAAATGCCTATCTATAATACATAGGTAGGGTAGCACCTATAACACAAAGCTCACATACAATGATTTGCTATTTACCTATAAAGCCGTGACCTTGGCAAAGCCTGTGTCTACTAACCCTAGTTAAAAATTACAAAAAACAATTGCCATCTACCTCCTCGTCATTACAAAAAACAATTGCCATCTATATACCTCCCGCTTGTTACCCCAAACTATTTTACTGGTCTACTGCTAGTTTTTTGCCGCACAGCCGGTCCCAAGGCTCACTTTACAGATTGCCTCCACCGACTGGTTTCCTCCCGGTCTAGCAAATTCGCTAGATTATTATCTGGCTAAATAATGCGTGCTGGGGACTCATTGCGGTAACTCCTGTTATATTATTGAGCTTTGAAAGATAATTTTGGTTGAGGCAAATTTTAGGTACGTATATTGAGGCTGAGGTTGAGGTAGTAGTAGATCCCTATGTTATTTTTAACACGCTTTTATTAGCTTCACTTGTATGTATGTTTGCATGTTTGTATGTAACGGAGTCTTTGAACTCTTTTGTTACCCACTTTAAATGATCAGATTAATTCGAAATTTTGCACACATAACAGGGCCCGATGACAGTACAATAATTTAAACATTTTGTCGCATTATCCTGATCAGGATCATCTGGATTAACGATTTATCTCTAAAAAATTTAAAAAATAAATTATAGCTTTTTTAATGCCATTGTAAAAAAAAGCGTGGGGTGCTTTCGAATTACAGAGTTAGTATAAGAATGTCGTACAAAGCACCGCACGCTTTTTATACAATGACATAATTTTTCTCGTTAATTACTTTATTCTTATATATTGAAAAATTTATTTTTTACCTTTTAGTTCAGTTTAATGGTATTAAAGCGTATTAAAGGTAAACAATAGGGTAAACCATGACTCCCAAACTATAATAAATAACTATAATAATAATAATGGTCAAAATTGCTTGACAAGCACGTAATTTTTTCATGCTTATCAACAATCCCTCTCACCAGAGAAGGCCTGTTTCCCAGCAGTGCGAACATTATAGGCTGATTATGTTATGCTATCAAGCAATTTTGATCGTCTAGGGATCTCGTTAGAACTTTGCGACCGAATTCGGTAGTAAAACGATCGCTATCTTTATAGAGACTGCAGCCCCAGATGGCGTTTCTGCCTACCCCCATGGGAAGAAGACCAACCAGTAACCAGTTCGTCCAAAAAAAAAACAAAGGATCACCATCTGGACTCATCTGAAGATTGCCTGAAAATTTCATAAAAATCGCTCCAGCCGCAGCCGTGACTAATGGTTGAAACACTATCTTGAATTAATGGAAGTCAATTACTTTTTTTTAGGTTACTGCTCAGAAAAAAATATGACACAAAATTATCAAAAAGCCAAAATAAATTACTGTGGATTCGATCGCTAGCAAACTTCACAGTATCACCCGCTGGGCTAATTTGAAGATTGCCTGAAAATTTTAACAAAATCTTTCCAGCCGTTTTGGAGACACACAAACATTTTCACATCGAACTTTATATATAGATTAGCAGGATTATTTTACACTGTCTCCAGCTTAAAACATTATCATTAATGAACCTAATATCTATTGTTATGTTGTTAATAAAGATAAAATTATATCGTTAGTGATGCGCAATAGCCCCAAAACGATTCATTATGACAGTCTTTAGGGGCACCCTGTGTCTCGTAATGGACGTCTTCCTGCTGAAGTAACAGTAATGAATATTCTGATATAATATTTATTTTTCTTTATTAAAATGTCCTCGTTGTTACTTTAGGTGATATATTATAATACAGGGTGTCCCAGAATAATGTGTACAAACTTAAGGATGTGGTACAGACCATGAAACTGAACAACTTTTTCCCGGGGACCAACATCGTAATCGTAAAAAAAAAAAACAGTCGACCTCATACATTTGGTCAAGAAGGTATTGAAATTTTGTAAGGGACGACTGATTTTTTTTTACGATTACTATGTTGGTCCCCGCGAAAAAGTTGTTCAGTTTGATGGTCTGTACCACATCCTTAAGTTTGTACACATTATTCTGGGACACCCTGTATTATTGTAAAAATTACAGTTGCCGTCTGTGCGCCTGATACGTTTTCGTGGCCATTAACTATCAGGACTACAGATATTGAGTTTGAAGAGGCCACGTAGTGAGTACTTTCATCCCGGAAAATTATAAACCTTACCACGTGGCCCGCTAGATAGGTACCGACTATGTAGATCAATCTGCCTAGCCTTTTCCCAACTATGTTGGGGGCGACTTCCAGTCTAACCGGATACAGCTGAATACCAGTATTTTACATGGAGCGACTGCCTATCTGACCTCCACAACCCATTAACTGGGTAATACGATACCCCTTGGTGAGACTGGTGGTCAGACTTTCGGGCTTCTGACGACCCGTAACGACTGTCAAAGATCCACGAATGGCAGCCGGGACCAACGGCTTAACGTGCTTTCCGAGGCACGGAGGAGTCTCGGTATGTAAAGATGGTCACCCATCCACGGACCGACCCCGGCAAGCGTTGCTTAACTTGATGGATCGACCCGTACGGCTTTTATTACTTAGCCACGGACTCCTCGTTACCGACTATGTAGATACTGTACATAATTATAAGCCGCCGTATTATTTGCTACAAAACTGCACCTTTCCTTGTTTGTGACGAAAACAAAGGCAGCTGCCCAGTTCAAGTAATAATGAATTCAAGCAAGACACACAACAATGAAAACCCACTTAGACACAATGCAACAGCGAAGTTCAGAAAGAAACTCGAATTTTTCCTTGACATAAATATTCTCATGTATCACAATTCTCATATTGGGGTTGAAACCCTCGGGCCATGGGGTCCGAGTGTCCATGGTCTCTTTAAAGATATCTCGAAACGTCTGGTTGACACTTACCGTGACCCAAGGGGTGGCTTTTACCTTGGCCAGAGGCTAAGCATTGCCATACAACGTGGCAATGCTGCCAGTCTCTTGGGTACTTTACCAGTCGACAGCGATGCGGATGAATTTTTCGATGCCTTGTTTTAGTTTGTGCATAGTTTTAGTTATGTTAGGATATATTATTGTTATTTTTAGGTTATGTTTTTACAATCAAATAAAAAATACCTACCTTAGAAAAAAATCTCATATTATATTTTTTATCTCGATTACCTCTGAACAATACATTTGCCTAACATTAGAGCTTTGTCGGAATTTCCACATAAGTTTTGCTTATAATAATTCGCAAGTACTAATCTTAGGACTTCATTCAAGTGTGATACCGTATATTTAGGGCCGTGGGCGTAAGTTATGAAACGCGTTGGTGGTCTAAATTATGTTTTTTAGGGTTCCATACCTCAAAATGAAAAAAAACAGAAATCTTCATTGCGTGGTCCAACACGCACTCGGTCGGTTTTTTTTTTATAATATTGTTCGAATTGTAATTGGAAGTTATTTTTGACAGTAAAAGCAAAAATATAGAGCAAAATTGAGCTATTCCAATTTGTTTTTTGAAGCCTATATCGAATACCTAGGCTTGCAAATGTCTCCTAACTATTGAACGTTTAAATTGTGGTTTTGGAAAAAACCAATACTCAATAAATGTATACATAAAAATATCGGCCAAGTGCATGTCACACCATACACAATGAAGGGTTCCGTTATCCCAAGAACAAACTTAACATTGTAGTTGAAATACATAGTCACCCATACATTTTAACTGCAAATGCATGTATGTACGCACAATATTGAGAGATTTACCATGTTATTTTAAAACCATAGACTTCATACAAGTTTTCCCGTAATCTATAAGCATAGAACTATTTTCTGGATTTTTTAAAAAAATTTTGTTTCTGTAGTTTCGGAGATGAATGGTCAGTTTTCATCTATTTTCTTAAATTACTTTAAAACTAGTTAATATAAAATTATAAAAAAATATATATTTGAGACCTTCACTGTAAGCCCTTTTAATCAATGTGTTAAGTACACGGCACTGTTTGTATTTTTTTTTTATTGTATAATTATTTATTCGTCTAAAGTGACCCCATATTATTATTCAAAATTAATTTATTTACGTTACACGTCCGTGTTTGAGTCACAGAAAATCAGTTATGTATACCAAATTTCAACTTAATCGTTCCATTATATTCAGAGAAAATTGGCTGTGACTGTCTGACAGACAGACAGACACACGAGTGAACATTATACTGGATGACTTTTTTTACCGTCTCGAAAAAAATAGTGTATATTCGGTGAACGGGGTAGAAGCCTATGGCATATCTAGGTTTTTTTTTTTTTTGAATTTTGATTTAAAAAAACAGTTCAAATCATAATGCAGGTTGCATATGATTTGAATTTCGATATTTTTAAAGGATTTATTATTTTTTTTCATACCTTATGTTTTTATTGTTCTAAAATGAAAAGTTTACATCGGATTTGTAGTATTTATTGATACTTAGATACTTTTTTCTGACTTAGCTATTAAAAAAAAAAAACTAGGTATGCCATACGCTTCTACTCCGTTCACCTAATATACCTTATTTTTTTCGAGACGGTAAAAAAGTCATCCGGTATAAGGGTTTCGTTTTTTCATTCGGACGTACGAAACCCTAATAAAACAAAACCATTTAATGTTTTCATTTATTTTACAATCTATAATTATACTCAAAAATCAACCTTATTACTGGACACAAAACATTAAAATCCGAAACCCCAAACTTGAATATAGATTCCATCACAAATGAGTAGGTAGGTACTAAAACTTCAATAACCAGCTTCAACTACCCAATCAGTCAACCAGAAAATAAAACTGCTTGAACAAAATGCTCTTACACATATACACTATAAATCCTATATTATTTCGCCGGAATGATATTATAACACGATTTAGAATTTCATTTCCCGAGCTCGTGGCGTCATATGCAGTTCACTGCGTCTCGCTTTGCCGTCGTCTGGCTATAGGACTTTATTTTTTCTAAAATGGCAAAGTATACTTACTGGTATTTTTTTATATATGCTTGCAGATTAGCGAGGCTCTTTTAAAGTGAGTTGGTATATTAGATTTTAATACTGAATAATCTGAGAATAAATTCAAGAGTGCATTTTTAAATGAAAATGTGTTTGTTAAAACGAATCATCATCACCAACTGCTTAGTCTTTTGTCAACTAGGTTGGGGTCAGCTTCCAGTCTAACCAAATTCAGCTGAATATCAGTATATGCCTGGAGCGATTGCCTATCTGACCGCAACAATTTGTAGAACGAATATAATATCAACGTAAAAGTGATTTCCAGTTACTTTGTCCGTTTCATGTGTTACTCCTAGGCACATGCTGTACGAACGAAGTTGAAGTTAGCATAATTTATTAAAGAGGTAACTTTGAAAAGGACTGGAAGGGAAAAGGTTGAAGGCGATTCTGACCCGAGACATCTCAACTTTTAAAGTGAACAAAACTTTCCTTGAAAATGAATACGTTTGTAACATCTGTTACATAGGTACCTATTTGTACTTTTACAAGACTTACGACTGCTGCCTGGCGTTTAACGTCTGCACCTCAGCATGAGAAATTTTCATGTCGCAAAATTGCTATCTGGTTCTTCTCCTCTTCTTTCAAAATCAAAATATTTTTTCACATAGACCTCCTACATGGGCACTTATGAAACGTCAGAAGCTAGGTGCACAGTTCCAGTTTGTCGTTTCCATGGAGAAGAGCCGGCAAGAAACGGTTACTCTTTTAGAAATAATTGGCTTTATCAATATTTTCAAATAATGGTGATATTAGGTATGAGAGGACATTGTAGGTCTTTCAACAAGTACCGGGTACTCAATAAAATAGAAAATTATCAACAAATCTACAGTCTACTAGGCCTGCAACGTTCTCACATTCACAAAATAGAAAATAATTTGTATTAAAGATAAATAAAATAATAAAAACCTATTTAAACCAAATGACATCATTGCCGATTGCATTTCGGCTCCAACTATTATAGCCAACATGATGGTAACGAGGCTGACTGCAGCACGAGCTGAAGTAAAGACTACGTTGAAATAAATATTACACTTGCGAGCAACCAAATCGACTCAACTCCTAATCATGCATTTCGACTCAAATAGCAATTACTCAAAAACAACTAAACTAATTACGTATATGGTACCATCTGAAATCTGACACGTCAGGCTTTAAAAAAAATATAACTTTTTCATAAATGGATTATGAACTACTTTGCATGCACGGGTTGCATGTGGTTGAATCGATTTGGTTGCTCACGAGTGTAGTTTGCACCCCAATCGCATATCATATAATAACTAATATAATCTGAACAATTTTTAAGGATATTCATAATTCTTCTTCTAATATTAGGTTTATCTGAAAACTTCGTCTGCTCGATAACGTTAATGAATATTGCTAAATTGACAAGTCAAAAGTTTGCCATTGTGTGTTACGCAATTAGGCTGTAGGTGATATAAGAAGAAGTCTAGACTCCACCGAAGTAAATAGTAGTCTGATCGATGTAACAAAATGAAATTCAATCAATCAACTCAGCCTATCGCAGTCTACTGCTGGACATACGCCTCTCCCAGACTGCGCCACAACACCCTATTTTTATGTGGATAGAAAATCATCAATGACTTCTCCCGCTCTGGACGGAGCGGGAAGGCGTGTCAGACTTTTACTGACTAAAACTCACCCGTGTTCCTTCAGTTGCCTGTGCCAGGGCCACGGTATCTCTTTCGAACAACTCGCGACACCGGCGGCATCGGCCTTATCGGACCCCATCATTGCTGACATCTCTTTGAGGCGCGCGTGGAACACTACGCGCCGACGACCAGGGCCTGGTCCTTACCGGACGGCGAGCTTCCCATCGCTCGCCAAGCAAGCCCGCGCCTACGGTGCGCAAGCCCGCGTCTACGGTAATTCAGAATGTCGCAGTCCTCTGCTGGATATAGGCCTCTCCTAGGTTACGCCACAACACCCTGTCCTCCATTTTTCGCTTCCAGTCTGTCTCAGCCACTTTCTTCAGGTCGTCGGTCTATCTAGCTGGGGGGCGTCCCACACTACGCTTACCGATACGCGGTCTCCACTCCAGAACTCGTCAGCTCCACCGGCCATCGGTCCTTCGAGAAACATGGCCAGCCCACTTCCACTTCAGTTTGCTTACTCTGCAAGCTATGTCGGTTACTCCTGTTCTGAAACTGAAAAATTAAATTATCGGTGTAAAAATCTTGTTTATCCTACAAAAACATTGACTCCATTCAGAATTTCATTTTCCGGACAGTTATGACGCTATGTCCAATCCAGTGCTCTCCACTTTGCCTCAGTTATATTTTATTCAGAAAAAAGTGAAAAGTGTAAATAGAGTGAAGTTTATTACATAAACGACTGTCACAATGGAGAACTATTTTGTGTCGATGATGAAAATGTTTAATATTTTATGTAATTGGAATTGGTTTTGTAAAAGTTGCATTTTGAAATGGGAATACAGAATTACCTACTGGAAATTTTATCCATCATACAAGAATATGAGCTTCGTCATTTTTATTGATCGATTAACTATGTTCAATATGTTTTGTAACAATAATTTTGAATGTATATACCTACATAAACTCCCGTCTTTTTCCTATAGGGTGGATAGGCAGAAGTTATTGAACGCCACTTGCTTCGAGCCTGACATACTCCTTTTGCTTCGTTCAAGTTCATACATACATCTGTCTATTCTGTTAAAACCTCCCTGTGAAAACTTAGATACTGGTAGGCAACAGTTCGAGTGTGCGGCAGCTACGCACGGACGGACGCGTATTTATCTACCGAGCGGCCGTAGGTCATTATTTCAAAGTCACTGCTGGTATCAACATCTGTAGCTTTGTTATTCTGTGACAGAACTCCGCCTTGCATGTCCACAATAATGATTATTATGATAATTAATTTGTTCAATGTCAAAGACAAATCGATGATTTCAATGAGATCGCCATTTTCTTTACATTTACTACGTAAAAATAACTATGTAAAGACTATAAACTTTTTTTCCTGTGAAGAAATCCTCATAAATACCCTCTGTCTGCGGAAAATATAGGGCTATGTCGGTCTCCTACCGACTAAAACCCTACTGTTCCTTCTACTACAATGATTCAGACTTTTTGTCCACCGCACCGGGAACAGGACACAGAAGCAGCGACAGTACATTTACTATGGCGCCGTCATCTGTTTTCCCGTTGACGTTCCGTTGCCGGTGCACTCACGCGCCCGTTGCGAGTACTACGAAGTACGGACTTGACCTTTCTGAAGAAAATCACCGATCAGGTCAATGTATATCCTTCAAGGGTGTCCTTCTCCCGGTGTATCCACTAACATCTGCCTTGTTTATATCATTATCACCTTTCATTCATCCTCTAACTATGACTAAACAACATATTAACGCAAACAAACTCTTACCTATAATGATACCGAAACACTTCTGGGACCTTGACACATACACACCCTCACACTCATGTACTCTCAATCACACCTACAGGCTACACTTTCACTCACACATACTCACACACATACCCACCCTTACACACATTTGATTTATTTTAAATTAATGTTAATTTATGTAGTTTTAGCATAAAAATTAAACTTTTTGGTTTCTATATTAACACGTCTTGTTATGGAAGAGCGGACTCTCCTAATACAGGCACTATTTGCCTAAAAGGAGGATCCAATCAAAAATGTTGTTTATATCTAAATTTGTTTTACCAATAAACAATTTTTTTTTTTTAACTACTTTTTAAAATTTTTGTCAACTTTTAAACCGCAACGCCGACTTATCACAATATTCCTCAATCTGTCATTCATTCATAGTTACACCACACATAATACGTTGGTGTAACGTGATATATCGCAATCGATTCTTGGATGTGTCAATTAATGTATGTATTTAGTATTAAATTAACTGATCATTTTCTCTACCTCATACGCAATTTCTCTATTTTGTTTCTACCCTGATACTCCGAATTTGAAGTTGACAACTAATAAAATCTACTTTATCATACTTATGGTAGGAAATTCAAAATTTCTTACGTTTTTTGCAAATAAATTAGGAATTTCGCGGGCTTTCACCTGAAGTAATGCTAAAGTAGACGTTGACTTTGACAATTTCCCAATTTCAAATTCTCAAATCAGAAACCAGTGTCAGTGCTGTTCGGTGCAACAAATTCCTATCGTGTCAATATAGTCAATCCTTTGTTCAGCTACCAGAGGGGCAATTCCCGTATTTTTATAACAACGTTCGCAATCTCATCTCAGTCTCAATCTGTCAAAATTGTATAGAGTTTGCCTACATTTTTGACATTTTGATTGTCGCTGGCTGACATTGTGACTTGAATTTGAACGTTTTTAATTACGAGAATTGGCCCTCTGATATTGCTGTGGATTAATAATATTAATTTACCTTAACAATCGTATTACCCTGTTTGTAACGTATGAAGATCAATCATGCATCTGTAGTAATGCCATATTACACTGCACAGTCAATTTCAGATTGTATTTTGTGTCAAAGACTGGAATGGCTTTGATAATAACATATAATCCATCCTGTTTTCTCCAAAAGTTTCGGTAGAAGTGAACTATCGACAAAACGAACGGCTTTACACCTTAAAGTGGCTTTTTGTATACACTGATTTATTTAAAAAAAACCTGCGGTCTTTGTTTTATTTTTTCAGAAGTACAATTACAGCTTGCAAGCAAAATTGTTTCAAAATTTGAAAGGCCTAGTGTTTGTCGATGGTACCTACCTAATTACTTACCTTACATCACATTTCACCAGTTATGTTCAAGGGGTTTATTTATACACGTTGCTTTTAGTTATGATTAGTGACTGTTTAACCGTACATTTTTGACGTTTAAACGTCACTTCACTTTGAGCAATGTTTTTAAATAAATGGGTAACTTTTTAACTGCCTATTGTCATTGCTTTGATATTATATTAATATGAATCGAAGCTTTGACTGAAGGTTTCTTGCAGTCTAACTACGGATTAAAAGTTTTGTTAACCTATTAATTGGGATAATTTGGAGGAGCTCGTGGCTAAGTAATAACAGCCGCACGGTTCGATCCATCAGGTTAAGCTACGCTTGTTCCGTGGATGGGTGACCATCTTTACATATCGAGACTCCTCCGTGCCTCGGAAAGCACGTTAAGCCGTTGGTCCCGGCTGTCATTCGTGGATCTTTGACAGTCGTTACGTGTCGTCAGAAGCCCGAAAGTCTGACAACCAGTCTTACCAATGGGTATCGTATTACCCAATTACTGGGTTGTGGAGGTCAGATACACAGTCGCTCCATGTAAAATACTGGTATTCAGCTGCATCTGGTTAGGCTGGAAGCCGACCCCAACATAGTTGAGAAAAGGCTAGGCAGATTGATAGTTGGGATAAATCAAATCCAAACGTACGTAGTAATAATCACATAAAATTTTCATCGACAAAGTCAAAATCTAGGTAATAAATCGGACCTATCAAAGTTAACTTCTATACAAGTTAATTTTATGATTTTATCAAGGGCATTGCTTATCTGAGCAATTTATCAGTCGTTCGGTAGTAAAACATGCCTTTAGGGTTTATATTTAAATGGGTAACTGTATCAGCTTGTCCAGATAATCGCCGGTGGTCGTTAGTTTTGAATAATATTTACCTACATAAATTATTGTGAATTTAACAAAGTTGGAAATCATCTATTCAAAAACTTGTAATTTAGACCGTCGACGATGGTTAGAACCTGCGTTTTAGTTGGAAAGTAGAAGAGATAATAATCCATAAATCCACCAGTGCTTACAATTTATAGGCTGTGCTATGATAAACTACTTTGTCTGAGAATTGCCAAAATTATATATCTGGCGTAGGTTTTCAACTAAAGTTATTCCGATATAGTTAAAAACTTATCAATAACAATAATTTTTGAACTTACTACATTTTGATACTATAATTATCATCATCAACTCAGCCTTTTACTGAAATTTAGCTTCTAGAACAATGGAAATATTATTTCCCATCGACACGCTAAGAAGAAGAAACTTTAAGACCTCTACCGGACACAGAACCACAGTATAATAAAGTAAGCAGTATTACATCTTTATATAAAACGGCCGAAACGACGCGATTCGAAATCTCAGTGTAGGCAACAGTTCGAGTGCGTGACAGCTACGCACGGAGGGACGCGTATTTATCTACTGAGCGGCCGTAGGTAATTAATACAAGGTCACTGCCCAGATACTACTGTAGCTACTGTACTGTACGTACTGTAGCTTGATTATTATGTGACAGAACTCCGCCTAGCATCTCCACAATAATGATTATCATGATAATTAATTTGTTCAAGGTCAAAGACAAATCGCTTATGTCAATAAGATCGTGATTTTGTTTACATTTAATAGGTAATTATAATAATGTGAAGTCCATGTACCTTTTATCCTTATGGATGTCGGTCTACTACTGACTAAAACCCCACTGTTGCTTCTACTACAATGATTCAGACTGTTTGTCCATCACACCGGGAACAGGACGTCAACGAAAAAACAGATGACGGCGCCGAAGTAGCGACAGTACTTTTACTATGTCGCCGTCATCTGTTTTCTCGTTGACGTCCCTTTCCCGGTGTGGTGGACAAACAGTGTCAGGGTCATTTCTATACGATTCACCGCACGCTCGAATGGAAGACTAGTGTACTACTAGAATAAAATTACTATACTATAAAATGTTGATAGGCGTTGTCGTTGACGTTTTCGGTGTTCATATATTTACAAATCAATTCTATCAATTTCAAAAACTAT
Source organism: Cosmia pyralina (assembly GCA_946251885.1). Lineage (NCBI taxonomy): Eukaryota > Metazoa > Arthropoda > Insecta > Lepidoptera > Noctuidae > Cosmia > Cosmia pyralina. The sequence goes on along the minus strand of OX276346.1, from coordinate 7,428,507 downwards.
TCTTAATAGTAAAGATCCATTGAAACGAAGCTTTTCGAGATTAAATCGAATGAAATCCATCCCATCTGAAATGCAGACACAGCCACGGGAAAATTCATTACTTCGTATAATGGAATCGTTTTAATTTATAATTTCATCAGCGCGTTTCAACCACTACATTGTGTAATGTACGTGGTATTAATTAACTTTTTAATAGCTTAATGAAAGAAACTTTAATGAAGGCTTCGACATAACTACTACAGATATCTTTTGATGTTCTTTGTCATTTTAAATGATGTTGTTAACCGTGTGTTTGCACTGGCGAAACATTTAGTTAAAAACATGTTGATATCTCGTCAGATATACACTACTATTTTTTAATTAGTACAAAAAAAAATGGCGCTCTATCCGTACCTGTTACTGATCATATTTGTGTAGTCAAAATTCAAAAAAATTAAGTTCCAAAATTGTCCACGAAAATTTGTCATAATTGGTAAATTCATAAATTTCATAATTGAAGCAATCTTTCATAACAATTGCTACTAGAAAATACTGCGCGCAGTGCTCTTTCATGATTAATGAATACTACTATGTAGCCTGTACAATATTTCCATAAACTGAGTGACATTTTGGGATATAAACAAACGCTAATAACTTTGCTGTTTATGAATATTATTTATTGAGACTTTACATATATAATAACAAGACCTTCTCTAATAAGCCCTTTAAGTATTTGTACTAATTAAAAATTAGTGGTGTATTGACAGAAATAGAGATATCAATATGTTTTTAAGCGATGTTTCGCCAGTGCAAACGTGCGGTAATAATAATGATGAATAATAATAATGGGAAACTATTTTACTGTACTAGGAATTGGGGAAGGCTTTTAATGAACTTGCCTTTAAAGGGTCCCCGAAATGATCAATTGCAATTGTCAACTTTTACGTGATTGAAGCGATTGACAATAATATTACTACAATCTAAGACAGCTCTGATGCATAAAAGTGTTTTCTGCATGGCACCAATTACATATGATCACATACCAGAAGCAATCAAAGTCTTAAATATTAATTTGTTTAAAAGGCATTTAAAAAACTTTCTCATAACTAAATTGTATTATAATATCTCGGAGTTCCTATCGGAAAAAATCTGTGGGACCTAAGAATCGATGTTATTTTAATTTAAAATAAAGAATATCTTAATGACAAATTGTAATAATATTTATATAATTTTTATATCTGTCTGTACAAGTAAAATGTCGTTCCAATATCATTATGACATTTTTTTGCTTATTTTATTGTTGTACTTACGAAATTGATTAAATACCTACTACCTAATTGTTTATGTGCTGTCATAATTATTATCTATTGTTTGCCATGAACCTGTGAAAAAAAAAAATAGAAATTGATAACTATTGGTCGTTTCGGGGACTCCTTAGAATGTTGTTGTAAAGATCATGTAAAAAAGTTTCATCAAACAGTTACCAATATGGCCGCAAGCGTTATTGCTGAACATGAGGTCCTGGTTTCGATTCCCAGCTCGGGCAAAGTGTGTAGTGTTTTTCTATCTGGAACTTCTCAGTGGCAGCCCAGAGTCTGGATTTGTCCCTAATAAATGGGACTTAAACACTGCTGGAATTAATGTAGGTGTACTGTAGGCACACCCCTGCCCAATCTTTTCCAGGCAGGCAGGCGTAATATAATGATATTTGTGTTTCTATATTGTAGATTTTAAGAATGATTAAAACTACTGAGCGGTTGCGTTACCTGAAAGAGTAATTTCTGTAAATTAATTTAGGTAACTATTATATTCATGGCCAGTTTCTCAATTTACATAATTAATGTTTACAGCTACATTCACGTAGGTACAGTCAACCGCATATCTATGGTAACACCATGACCTTAAGGGGAAAGCGTCAGTGTATCCCGCAAAATTCAAATTTTCTTAAGTTCTTTGCAACTTATAGGTCAGAATCAGCAACATTTAAATATGATTTGCGATCGTAACAATTTTTTATGAATTATATGAATAAATGAATTAAATGCACCAGCGTGACCTCAGCGTGGTTTGACCTGACTCGATTACTATAATGAACCTAAATTCACACAAAAATTTACATGGTGCAACAGAGACCATTGCATATCAAGGAGTAGACCGGGGGCGCGATAATGGTAGGGAAGACGTGCCTTTAGGATATGGAAGGATCTCGCGGAGGCGATCGGCGGCGGCGATCTCTCGCACCCGAACCTGGTCCAGGCCATGGTACGGAGCGAGAGTGCATGGGAGGCCGTCACCTCCTTCTGCGAAGCAGTAATGCTTGCGAAGGAGGAGGCGGAACGCGTGAGGGAGAGGCAACTGTCGCGCCCTCACACCGGGAATCCATAGCCGATTCCCAGCCACCGTAGGCGCAGGCTTGCGGATGGTGAGTAATGGGTAACTCGCCGTCCAGTAAGAACCAGGCCCGGGTCGACGGCGCGTTGTGTTTCACGCGCGCCTCAAAGAGATGTCAGCAGTGACGGGGTCCAATTGTGCCGATGCCGCCGGGGTCGCGGGTTGTTCGAAAGAGTGGCCCTGGCACAGGCAACTGAAGGAACACGGGTGGGTTTTAGTCAGTAAAAGTCTAACAATCAAATGACAATGATGATGATGACCAATCCACAAAAAAAAAAAGGATATAGAAGGATTATTGAGCCGTACCGGATATGCATCCTAAGCAATGGAATTGTAGAGAGACGGTGACATAATATGGATGGGCTCTTTTAACGACGTCGCTGCCAGGTTCTGTCAAGTCCGGCTTCACCAGTGAATCTTTTGTCGGGGTTAAACTACATTCTCGACTGTTTTATGTCACTGCTATGCTGTGTTGTTCCAAAGTCTTCGTATGAGGTCTCGCTACTATCCATTTCAAGTTTCTTGTTGGCAATGTCCATCAAAAAATTAATTTCCTTGTCAAAGTAAGTCATGTCTTGTTTTAGTTTGTCATTCTAGGTGGAAATTATGTCGGCCGACGTTCTTGTATTTGCCAAGTCAAAGTTAGCAAAAAATCTTCAAAATATAATAATATCGCACTCGGAATAGAATTGGAATTCACCGAATCAATCTGGCCTCACAACACGACCCTTTTTTGCGACGAGCGTCAAGCGGTTGAATCAGAAAGCGGTACTGCTACCTAATTCAATCGCTTGACACTTGTCTATTTCGATGGCGAAAAATAGAATGCGTATTCACAAAAAAGCAAACGATTTTGAAACACCAATTCTTTGCCTCATTCACTGCAATCAATCTGCCTAGCATTTTCCCAACTATGTTGGGGTTGGCTTCCAGTCTAACCAGATGCAGCTGAATACCAGTATTTTACATGGAGCACCTGTCTATCTGACCTCCACAACCACTACATGACTGGGTAACATGACACGCCTTGGTGAGACTGATTTCCAGGCTTTCGGGCTTCTGACCACCCGTAACGACTCTCATCTTACCTTAATAATATAAATGCGAAAATGAGTGTCTTTATTTGTTACGCTTTCACGCTAAACAGCTGAACGGATTTGATTGGAAAAAGATCATTCACCGTCCATACATTTTTGGGCTAAATGTGAAAAACCAACTAAATGTATAAAACAAAAAAAAAAAAACTATTTTCCGAAAGAATACGTTTTTCTCTATTTATTTCTGATTTTCTTTTAATTTTTTTTACGATTATTCTTTTATCTAATACATAGATACTGAAAACAGTATTTTTCAAACTCGCATCGTAGGGAATGGCCCTACAGATTTGGTCTCATAGTAAAAAGTGAAAGGAATTTCATGTTCTATCGGAGCATAATTTTTTTTTGTTTGGTCGGGACATTGAAATATTTAGTCCAAAATGAATGATTTCCTTTGGTATATGGGTTGACTATGACCTGGATTGGGACATAGAATTTCCGACAGCTGCGACCAACGGCTTGCAAAGGGAAGTGCGAAGAAGGAAGCGCCGACAGAGTAGCTGTAAGAACCGCTGCGGCAAGGCTCCTACGAAGCCCAACGAAAAACTGCGTGCTGCGAAGCCGAATACTCCGGTGTATATTTCCCGCTTCCACTACACCACTGATGCGGAAGACATCGTGACGTACTCCAAAGGTTGAAGTACGCGCCGAGAGTACAACTGCTGGAGTCGCAACTTTAGGGCATTTGTGTGGTTGTGGGGCGTTTGTGTGGGCGTTGGTTGTTAGGTGCAGGTAGCATGTTAGTATGCGCACCAGCGCATACTAACATGCTACCTGCACCTGGTGATGGAAGAAAGCTTTTGGCCGCAGGATGTAGTATTCCGTCGCTTTCGTGGACAAGACAGTGCCACCGGAACGCACAAAGTCTTAGTGCAACTAAGTGATACTAACTTAAATAAAGTTTAATTTACTAACAAAATTGTTACAATATTATTATGTATAGGCAAAGAAGTTAAAGTTAATATAGAGAGGCTATCAGAAGAAATGTCATAGAAAAACAGTGATCCCATGTGTCAGTGACTTTTGGTAGACACGCATTGTCATCACGCATGCGACATGACATATGTAGGCGTAGACTTTTGTCCACTGGTCACAAGTATCGGATTACGATTTTGTTCGCTATGTCCCGTCTATTGTTAAGTAATATTTAATGTCTTTGTGTATAGGTAATTAGGTTAAGATATGTATATATGGGTCTTTGTTACCTGAAAATAAATGATTTATATATTTAATGTACTTTCTGAAGCATGAAGGAGGTTCGGTATGTAATGAATGATCACCATCCGCGGAGTGACAGCTAAACCTTCGATCGACCCGTGCGGCTAATATTACTTAACTACGAGAGAATCTGAATGGTCAGATTCTCTCTAGCAAAGTCTGCTATCGTCTGTCTCTCTTCTGTTCTACTCATATTAACACTTTTTTGATGATGGCACTAAAAAAGTGTTAATAGAAAGCCGGTAGCTCTATTACCTGCCAGTACGAAAGTTTTTTTTAGTTTTATTAGAATAAAACTTTCTTTACACGCTACAAAGTTGCAATTCAAAATGGTCGCCAGTAATTTACGGTCCTTTTGTTAGTGGCATACTAAAATACATGTTACTTGTGTGTATGTACGTATATCACGCTAGGAGGAACAGATGTGGGAGAGGACCGCTTTGTGCATTTTACTGTTCACTTTTTTTCTGTTTTTATCGTGCTTCGGTGACAGTAAAAGTATAAAATTGTAGTGGAACCGTATAAGGTTGCTAGAGATGCCAACATCAGAATGTTAGCAATACAAGTGAGCTTTGGCTTTACGTTCACATTTTGTATACTTAAAACTAATAAAATCATAATTTATTGTCGCTGTTAAAATATCAGTTAGATGTCTGTGGTAAAATTCGTTAATATTTTGGTTTTGTTTTCCTCTATACTCCTTTTTTTTTGTTTTGTGGATGGGAAATCATCAAATGACTTCTCCCGCTCTGGGCGGAGCGAGAGGGTGTGTCAGACTTTTACTTACAGCCACCCGTGTTCCTTCAGTTGCCTGTGCCAGGGCCACGGTATCTCTTTCGAACAACCCGCAACCCCGGTGGCACCCGCGACCCCGATGCCTCCTCCTTGTAACGAATCTGCTATCCTAATGAAATAATAGGAAAAATGGACTCGAAACAAAATATAATTTAGAAAATAAAATAAAAAATACAGAATTTATTTAAAAAAACTAACCTACCTAAACACACTCCAATTCCAATTTAAAGTAGTGGCTTCATCGTTTTATCGATGATTCTGCATATGTCTAGGTTGAAGGAAACAGAGAATATAGGTACGTTGAGGTCGACCGGTTATACAGCCTGTACCATTTAATTAAAACTGGACCTGTTTGAGTCGCCAATAATGTGGCTGTGATCCCTTTTATCACGTCTCCACCACGTTTTATCTCCACATTCTCTTCTTTTCACTCTCCGTTCTTTTCAGAGTTTTATTCAGTTTTAATAAAATAAACTATCGCTAATGACATGATAAAACGATTTAAAACCCTTAAACCCTTCGAAAGTAGAGGAGTACTGGGCCGCACTCATCTTATTAGTCATCATATTGATACTGGTGATATACGTTGTTACCGTCTCTCTCCTAAAAAACAAAAAGCTCTCATTATAGAAGTTGACAAAATGTTAGAATGGGGTGTTATTTCCTCTACTCTGTGGACATGGAAAGTACTCTGTGGAAAGCTTGTTGTGTTCTGTATAGTTATATTTTATTAAATAAAACTTATCTTAAGGAAAACCATATGTCCGTAACATAAATGTTACAATTGCCCAAAACAATGTATTGAAAAAAAATACTCTGTTTTATTTGAAACCAGCTTTCGCTAGCGACATCACCCGCTTGCATGTCGGAAATTATCCCATGTGAACGTGCTACTGGGATGAAAAGTATCTTATGTCCTAATTCAGGTCATTGTTTACCCGTGTGCACAATGTCATCTAAATCCATTCAGCCGTTATAGCGTGAAAGCTTACCAAACGAACAAACAAACTCACTTTCGCATTTATAATATTAATAGCTGCGCTTCGCAGTTTTAACCACGTAAACTGGGATAAAAAGTAGCTTATGTGTTAATCCAGGGTATAAGCTATCCACATACGAAATTTCATCCAAATCGGTCTAGCCATTTGAGCGTGAAGAAGTAACAAACATACAAACACACACAAATTTTCGCCTTTATAATATTAGTGTGATGTGATTATTTAGTTTATCTTTATGTAAAAACGCATTTAAACCCACTAGCCACAAACTCGGAAGAATAATTAATGAGATAATTACATATGAGTGCTAATGAGTTACAGCTCTTTTAGATGATGCTCTAAGTTTTTTTTTTACTTGGCTTTCCAGTTAGTCGCGGATGGCTTTTAGAGACTCAGTGAACCATAATGTCATGAAATAAATAAATAATAAATAAATAAATATGTTTGGACATATCACACAACGCCATCTAGCCCCAAGCTAAGCAACCTAATGCTTGAAATGGGGTAGGAATGAGGCTACCATATTTTTTTTCTACTTAACCTACTTAGATATTATCACGAAGGATTTTTAAATTTATCCAGGCTGATCCATCCAGTTTGACAAACTTTTACTGATACGGATTAATTAATTCCATGAATTTACAAACAACCACGGTCAGTTTCGAAATCCCAAATAGGTAGGTAATGTTGGTAAGTAAAATTGAAAATAATAAAGGCTCCTGCACACAGGCGGGCCGCGACTATACTAGAACAATTTCTTTGAAAACTTCATGGAAATTGTTCTATCAGAATCGCACTGTACTGTCGCGTTGTGGCTGTCTGCGGACGCCTTAATTCCAATGAATTTAAGTAATTTTCGATAATAAGAGCATAAGGATGATGAAGATGGTTAAAAATAACAATTTTTTGTCTGATCAATATAATTTTTCTAAAAGTATATGTAGGTATATTTTTAATTAATGCCAAACCATGTGGTTTTTAGAATGAGACAACCTTCACAGATTTATAAAATTCTAAACCCGTCTGTGGATTAATATTTCAACTTTTAATTAATTCTGCGAACAAGTAATTTTAGCATTTCAACTGAAATTCTGTTTTGTTGTTTAAAATTTTCTTCAAGCTATCTATACTAATATAATAAAGCTGAAGAGTTTGTTTGTTTGTTTGAACGCGCTAATCTCTGGAACTAAGATTTGATAGCCCAATTATTGTGGAAGTCTATTTAACATCACGCTACGACCCTTACGCGCTGAACAAAAAGAGTCAGAAAGAACTCTAAGAGAAAACTAAGTAAAAGCGCGGGTGGACGATGCAATGCGATGCTATATTTTATGTTAAAACAGGGTAATGTCACGCGGACGAAGTCGCGGGTGGAAGCTAGTGCTGAAGTGACTTGCGCCTTATACGTATAGCTTTATTTTTCTTTGTGGATGGCAAACGAAAAAGAAATCATATTGATGACCATAATTATAACAGTTTTCACCCGGATCCTTTGTCAATAACTAAACGTAAAGTCATCCTATCCTATCCTATTAAATGATCAATAGTTGTATACATATTTGTTATCATGTTCTGAAAACGGTTCTAACGATTTCGATGTAAGTTATACTATATATGAGTTTACGGGGACGTAAAATCGATCTAGCTAGGTCTCATATGTAGGAAAATTCGTTTTCTCTATTTTCACCCGAGCTGAGCTGACCTGAGCTCGGTCGCCCAGGTACTAAACAATGTTGAGGAACATTTTTTTTTATCATTTTTTTTAGATCTTGAAAAATTTAAGTATGAGCGAGAGTATGGTTATCAAAAAAGCATCCGACGTACCTATAGCTATAAAGCGAATTGACTTTAAAGTCCCACTCACCTACATACCAGGAAAAGCGTTGAAATAAATAAAAAAGCAATCCACGGAAAAACAGTTATGCAAATATTATACACTCGTTATAGATGACTTTTCAAGGTTTGTTATGCATAGCTCCCATCCAATCAGGATTCCGTATTATTTATGTGATAAAAACCATGCAGCGTACAATGGTCTGTCGGACAATGAATGGGCATAATCATCGCCAAACAAACGAAGATCGCGTTGGACCCTGCGGCAGTAAAATTTCATACAAAAATATGGAATGCCGCACACTAGCGTTTCCAGCTTTATTTAGGTCCTTTGAATTTTGTGGAAATGCTATTTTTGGTAGATTGAAAAATATTAACATTTTTAGGTTATTTGGACAGTTTCTATAAGTTTGTTAGCATACAGGTCAATTTATTATTGTGTGGTTTTTGGCAAAAATAAATGAAAGGATTTTAAAGTGAAAGTGATTAAAGTAATATTAGTGTTTGGTATTGGGAGGAGCTCGTGGCTAAGTAATAACAGCTGCACGGGTCGATTCATCAGGTTAAGCTACGCTTGCCGAGGTTGGACCGTGGATGGGTGTCCATTTTTACATACCGAGACTCCTCCGCGCCTCGGAAAGCACACACACAAAATCAGACGCCCGAAAGTCTGACAACCAGCGTATCGTAATACCCAGTCACTGGCTTGTGGAGGTCAGATAGGCAGTTTGCTCCATTTAAAATACTGGTATTCAGCTGCATCTGGTTAGATTGGAAGCCGACCCCAACATTGTTAGTTGGGAAAAGGCTAGGCAGATAGTATTTGATATTGAAAGACTTATTGAGCGGTCGTTATGGAAGAGATACTAGAACAGACAGGGTGGCAAGTTTAGAACTGCTTCCGTAACCTGGGAGAAAACTTAGTAAGCGCAAATTCCACGTCTTTAACACTTTCTGAGACACTGAACGAGACAATAGAAGTTGTATTGTTATGACGTCTACGCGCGTTTAGTAAAAAGTAACAACAAACAAACATTATGATGGAATTTTATTGATATAGTATGACACAAACCACAAAAACATTCGTCCACCGTCCAATCCATGCCCTGAATTAGCATCAAAAACTCATCACCTCATATTTCAAATTAACCTCGAAATAAATCGTCGAAAAATCCACGTCATTTATACAGAAAAAATGTGGTTTGTTTATTAAATTTGCAAGTGAAATCGCACGCACTATAAAAATAATAGATCCGTTTATTTCGTGAGGCACGCAATGGACGGTCACGTGAGTTTGTCTCATTTAGGCTGTTCCCTGTTTGTCTGTTACTGGGTAATGAAGTTGTATGTTGTTGGATGAGTTAATATTAACTCAATTGTGTTAACTTATAAGGGAATAGTAACTTACCTGTGAAAGGATGCTGCTAATCAAATGGATTGTATAAGATGGGATGTGGATCATCCCTAGTTCCTGAAGAATCATAAACTTAATTCCTAAGATTGCTTAGCGATCCCTGAAATAAATTACGTAATGTGGTGCAATGGACCTACCAGAAAGATCAACAAATATTATTAAAGTCTAGATCAAGGACGGCCAAACCCAGGCACGCGGGCCACGAAGTGGCCCGCCAAGGCATTTGAATTGCCTGCCAGCACTTCGGTCAGCCGGCTGGCCAGCACGCGGTGGCACCGCTTCCACCTGATTAGAACTGACAAGAATTAAATATTACTGCCCTTGATATCCCAACGTACCTATCAAAAATAAAATGTATAAAAGAGTCTTTTGAAAACAGATTCCACGATTTTGAAACTGACAAGAAAAATATTCAGCTATTTATGAATCCTTTGACCTGCTTGAATATCCAGCAAACATTCAGCAAACATTCGAAGTGACAGATCTTCAAAATCACACTGCCTTTAAACAAATATTCTACGAAAATGTATCTTCAGAGGCAGCCAACAGGAAGTTTTGCAAATATTTGAAAAAAGTTTCTAGTGAAGATTTCCTAACATTACGCGATATTTTCAACTATAACATACATTAAAAATAAATATCTTCCATCTCTTACTGCAAAACATGTTTCGGATTTGATTGTACTATCAATATCAGATTTAAAACCAAATATCGACAAATTACTATCAGGAAAACCTCTTGTGAAGAGGCTCACATTAAATAACAGGAAATATGTTATTTCATTTAATTTACAAATAAATTAAAGCATATTATTTTGCCTTTTTTGTGTTACTTTATGAATATGGAAGTAGTGGTGGCGGCGCCGCCACAGTCGAAGAAATTTTGCTTACCTGGAAAATATATTGGCCAGCCTTGGTCTAGATTAAGGAGCATATTAAGAAATTTATTATAGAATGCGTAAACGAAGAGGACAATGAATTATGGCTTTTAAGTTTAAGGCTTAGGTTACGGGCAATGGAGCGCATGTCAAGTGTAGAAACCAAGTTAGAAACACCACTCTGCGCTCCATAACTCAAGTAGTAGATATTGGAGAAAACAGCTCCCAGGCTGAAATGGGAGTGGGTCGGACAGCACCCGGAGAGATGGGTAAAGATGGTCACTCTTTGGACGCCTGAGGGAGGACATCGTCGTCGAGGCAGACGATGGCGAAAGGTGGTTGACGATCTAATAAGGTTTGCAAGGCAAACATGGCCAGAGATCGCACAAGACAGGTTTGGAAAGAAAACGGGAAGGCAAAGGCTGAAAAAAAAATTGTAAGGCTTGTTACAATGTATGTTAGAAATGACGTGCATAGGTAGTGTGGACACAATCATGTGGCACCTTTATTGTTCTTACAAAGCTAAAGAATTCTGTTCGATTTGTTAACTTCCATGATAACATTTTATAATCTATTAAGCATTAATGATATTAATAATATTACAGTTCAATGTGCCTGTTGGCTTGCACCAAGGGTCGGCTTTAAGTCCTTACCTCTTCCTGTTGATTATGGATGCTCTGACGTCGAATCTACAGGAAGAGGCACCCTGGTGCATGCTGTTTGCCGATGACATTGTTCTTGTCGGTGAAGATTTACCTGAGATTCGGAGCAGATTGGAGAAATGGCAACAGAAACTGGAGAATGTTGGCTTGAAAATCAGCAGAACCAAAACTGAATATATGTTCTGCGATTTCGGCGGTATCTCCAGTTCTGGAGGCATAGCGCTTGATGGCGCGCTTCTCTCAGTCTGCTCCGACTTTCGGTATCTCGGTTCACTCGTGCAAAGCGATGGCGAAGTAGATCGAACGGTTAAGCATAGGATTAACACTGGATGGATGAAATGGCGGCAGGTCACGGGGACAATCTGCGACTCCCGCATTCCCCTTAAACTTAAGGGGAAGATATATAAAACAATGGTTAGACCTGCTGTCTTGTATGGATCAAAATGTTGGGCCACAAAAGGGATGAATGAAAAGCAGTTGCATGCAGCTGAGATGAGAATGCTAAGAGGGATGTGTGGTGTTACACGAATGGATAGAATAAGAAATGAGTACATAAGAGGAAGTCTAAAAGTGGCACCGGTGACTGAAAAGTTGTGCGGAAATCGGCTGTCATGGTATGGGCATGTGATGCGGAGGAGTGAGGAAAATGTCGTGAGGAAAGTTTTGAGTATGAATGTCGATGGCTAGAAGAGTAGGGGAAGACCAAAGAAAGGATGGATGGATTGTGTGAAAGATGACATGGCTAGAAAGGGGGTGACTACCGAGATGACGAATAATAGAGAAGTATGAAAAAAAAGGACATGTTGCGCCGACCCCAAATAGATTGGGATAAGGGCAGGAGAATGATGATGAATGATATTAAGCAATTGAGTTTTAATTTATTTAAGAAAATACTCAAAAGTTGCTTACTGATATGTGCTACTATAATATTGTTGATTCTTTAAATGATGAATTTTGAATTTTATTGTTAATTTAATTTTATTGTATATTTGACATATTTTGTTATATTGAATTATTGACTATATTTTGCACCGAATCTAATTTTATTTAAGAAACTGTCATTATTAAAAAAATTGTCAATCTAATTAATAACATAATATTATTAAACAATTTGTACGCCGACTGAGGCAAAACATGTTGGTCCGGTAAAAAATATTTTTGAATATTATTGTAATCTGTTTAAAACAACTTACGTGATAATACTACATAAAACATTAAAATCAGCTGAATTCACTTTCTGTTGCTTCTCTTTGTTTTTAGTAAACTTATTTCATTGTTTACTGCTTTTCTCTTGTATTGTTTTTATTTTGTAATTGATTGTGTGTTTTAGGAATATTATTAATATTTTACGTAAAGTTTATTAATGCTGGTACACTAATAAACTAATATAAAACTAATATAGATCATGACTAAGTACGGTCAACAACAGAAGTCGCTTAAAACTGCTACTTTTTGATATCATCTAAAACAACACAAAATGATTCGACAAACTGTTTTTTTTTCGTTTAACTGTTAAGAGTTAATGTTCTTAAAAGTTTAAGTACTTCTGTTCCGATTTGAATTAAATATTTCGCTTACTAATTAAGATTAAAAAACTGCAAGTGGTAATCGACTTTTATTGCTGACTGTACCTACATGAAAAATCAGATTTGGTACCTATTTTACCGCAATAAGCTTGTACCAATTCAGATATTAGGTATGTAAAAGTAACAGAGTTATTCAACTCCCATTTGCTGACTGTAGTAGTTGACCTAGGTAATTTTAATCGTTTTAATTTTTTTCAAACCTAACCGCCTTTCGACTACTATTTAATAAAATCAAATATGTGACGCTTCTAAAAAAATACCGGCCAAGTGCGTGTTAGACCATGCACAATGTACGGTTCCGTAGTTGGGATGAATTTTATATATCCCAAGAACAAACTTAACATTGTAGTTGAAAAACGTGTTCTCCCATATATTCCAACTGCAAATGTAAGTTTGTACGCACAATATTGAGATATTTTCCATTTTATTTTAAGACCATAGACTTCTAATTTTCCTGTAATCTTGTACAAAACTATTTACTGTATTTTTTCTAAATTTTAGGGTTAGTAGTTTTGGAAACAAGAGGGGTTTCTTATTTCCGAAACTATTACATTCACACCTCATACATCCCTCCATCACATCATCACGTCATTCTATATTTTTACATTCATACCTGTATTTTAAATGGTGTGCATAATAAAGAGTATTCTAATGAGCCCAAAATTTTGAAATTATTTATTTCAATGGTAAATTTTCGTCTATTTTCTTAAATAACTTTTAAATTAAAAAAAAATCTAAGTATTTGAGGTCTTCACAGTAAGCCCTTTCATTTAACTCACGGTACAGTTTGCAGAACTTTGTTTTAAATTTTCTTATTTGCCCCCCAAAAGTGACTCCCATATTCTAAATTCATGTATTTACGTTACACGACCGTGTTTGGGTCATAAAAATTCATAGTTGTACCAAATTTCAACTTAATTGGTCCATTAGGTTCTGTTCGCGACGATGCGTCACCAAAAAGTGTTATATAGTTTTGTTTTTTAAAATAACTTAAATTCAAATAATAATAGTGTTTTTAGTTGAAACCAGTCATAAATTGTGTTTCTTAAGGAAATCGTAAGTACAACCCTTATAAATTCCAATTAAGTGGGCTAGATAGCCGTAACTTGCAGTTTTGTTGGTGCGTCCAGGTACCCTAGATCAAGACCTAGCCCTGGACGTACTATTAGAGGTCTAGTCTTCCTGAAAAGCCTACTTAATTGGGTTTTAGGTGTCGGAAACGTTAGTTTGCTATTTTTTGTTAATTTGTTTTATCGATTTAGGTTTTCAGGGCGTGTCACGCTCTGAAAAACAGAGCTGTGATCTTGTAACATTCATAGTGTTTTAAGTCATTAGACCAGCTTGAGATAACTGTTTAGTACATTAAAATAGCTTCATCGGTTTTCGAGTAAATTAGGTTGAAAAATATTTTTTAATCAAAATGTTTAACTTTTTTGTGTTTACACTGTAAAATCTTTTCAGTAAATAATGTTACAGGAATTACAGGTATCTCAATCGCTGGGTAATTTAGTAAAAACTCTGGCAATGTATAACATGTCATAATTATAGTTATATTTACGCTATTTATAAGCAATTTTGTAAACTACACTTCTGGACACATCTTTTGGCCCACCTTGTATTTTCAGTTTCGTTTGGTCCTAGCTAAATATTTATATTAGGTCGAGCAAAAAGTTTTTATGTAGTTTTGAACCTGGCACATTCACAATTTCATTCAATAGTCTTTTTTTGAATTTCGAACACAGAATTTAAAGAAACAAAAGTCAATTTGGAGCCTGTTTGTTGATATCAAACAATCGAATACTAAGAAAACTTGGTTTTATTGGTTTACTTGGATTTAATTCTTGAAAAAGTGATTGATATCTTTGGTTTTGCAACAAACATTACTTATTCTTAACATTAAGGTGAGGTTCTATCAATAATCTATGGATACTTCACCTGAAGTCGCCGCCCAAGCTGTGGCACTTATTCAGGCCGGACACAGCCAAAGAAACGTGAGTGCTCAACTTAATTTAAGTCGATCTGCGGTCTGAAATGTTTATCGGAGGTACGTAGAGACTGGCGGCTTTGTTAGTCGCCAAGGAAGGCCACGATCTCGGGTCACAACTGAAAGGCAGGATCGATTCATCGTGACGACCAGCTTGAGAAATCGTCACCTTACCTCCATTGAGATACAAAACCAACTTCGCGACTTCCACGGAGTATCTGTGAGCGCTCGAACTGTTCGGAGAAGGTTAAAAGAACGCGATATGGTACCACACAAGCCAGCTAATGGCCCCAAACTAACGCGAGCCCACCGAACAGCGCGCCTTCATTTCGCACGCAGTCATTTAAATTGGACACAGCAAGATTGGAGCCGTGTACTCTTTTCTGATGAGTCTAAAATTGTGTTACATGGCAATGATGGAAGGAAGAAGGTCTACCGACGTAAGGGAGAGTGTTTCGCACAATGCTGCTTTGAAGAGAGGGTTGCTTATGGCGGTGGCTCATGGACTGTCTGGGGCGGTAAATCCGCGAGCGGCAAAACTCAACTTGAGGTTGTTACAGGACCACGGCTGCCAACATTAAATGCTGAAAGGTACATTCGTGAGTGCTTAGAACCTCACGTGATACCATACGCGGACTATGTGGGCCCAAATTTCCTTTTTATGCATGATAATGCAAGAGCCCATGCGGCCGGCATCGTCAGGGAATATCTGGATGTGAACATCACAGTTATGGACTGGCCAGCCAGAAGCCCAGACATGAACCCCATTGAGCACATGTGGGACGAGCTAAAAAGACGTGTTAGGGCTCGTCAGCCAGTTGCCCAGACGATGCAGGAGTTGAAAACTGCCATAGAAGAGGAATGGGAGATGATCCCTCAAAATTTCATAGAGCGGTTGATAAACTCTATGCCTAATCGTATGAGAGCTGTGGTAGATGCCCATGGAGGCAACACGCGGTATTAAATTAAACCTTTATTTGATAAAACATGTTTTTTATTCAAAAATCAATTGCCTTTAACAAGGCGCATATCCGACTTGTTAGGCGTAGCTCCATGTCGTATGGTATTCTGAATTCAAATTTAAAACAATACGATCGAAAAAGATGGTAAAATGTATCAGGTTTAAAACTGCATCAACAGTTTTTGTTCAATCTAGCAATCATATTTCGGTAGGGGCCATCGAAACCTAAACTCTAAGGTGGGCCAATAGATGTGTCCAGAAGTGTATAATAATAAAATTCTGGTCAAAATAAAGATGAAATCGGGAGACGATTCGCTGCTCTCGATAAGGTAAAGTTTCGAGGTATCTAAGCGCGAAAGCAAATACATAGTTTCGTAGCCATCGGCATAGTACCTTATATTCGTCATTCTGTTCCTGAAGAGTTACGCAAGTCGTCTCCTGAAATCTCCTGAAGACTTATCAAACTGCTGTTATTATTTTCATCAACAAGAAACCCTTTCCCGTCAAGACTTCAACATATAGCTACCGGTCACCAGCTTGCAGATATCCTGAGCCTATAGGTGCATAACGTCAGCGGCGTTTGGACTAGGAGGCCTAACCTCACATAGGGATACACCTGGATAGGCACACACCCACCTTTCAACACATCGTGTTCATCGATCACGCCTGTCCGGCATAGATTCAGAGCAAACTGGCTGTGATAGACGGACAGACAGATAGACAAACACACGAGTGATCTATAAGGTACTTGTGATCCTATAAGGTACTTTTGAGGCACGGAACCCTAAAAACAGCTTACATTAATTTGTCGCAAGCTTGCGGCCAGACTTTTTCATTATCACTATGTATGTAAAATGCATAACGCATTTTGATGAATAAGAACGTATCAAAAGTTGACAGGCGAGAAATTCCGCGACTATTTCGAGAGAGAGAATTTTAGTCACATTTATATGCTGATTCTGGTGTTCGTGAGATATTGCAGTGGCTATCCGATGTTTGTTCAGGTCGAAGATTTTGTACGACTTCATTTTTCAAGAGTTATGGAAGAGCAGGTATTTTTATGGCTTTTCTATTTGTACGATACGAAGTTTATTGGACATTCTTGATTTCTTGAAAGACAACTAAAAGCGTTATAAAGCCCTCAGAATACGACTTTAATTTTTCTCGGGGGGATTTTAGGAATCCATTATTCAGAAATAAAAAATGTGGTCTTCGTTAATGAAGAAATTATGAAAATTACCTAACCTAACCTAAGAAAATAAAACCAGTCAAGAGCGAGTCGGACTCACGTACCGGGGGTTCCGTTCCGATTTTTGAAATGTGTGCCATTTAGAGACATTGTTTTATTTTTCCTGTAATCTTTACATAAACTTCTATCACATAAAATAATTTCAGATTTTTCAGTATGCAAACTTCGGAGATAAGGGGGAGATCGGTATTTTTTTTTTTACATTTTTCACCAAAAGTCGAAAACTATGCGGCGTAAAAAAAAGAAAAAAATGTTTGAGAATTTGCAAACAGCGCTCTTTCATATGATTCACATGCCCTCGCAGTTCCACTTCGAATTTTTAAGACCCCCTTTCAGTCCCTGTTGTAAGAAAAAAAATGTATTTTTATTTCTTTTTTATTTGCAAAATAGTTGGGCAAACGTCATCTAAAACTGTTCCAAATTTAAAGTTGATAGCTGTAGTAGTTCTTGAGATATCAAGCTGTGACAGACGGATAGACAGACAGACTGAGTCGCACCATAAGGGTTTATTTTTACCATTTTGGTATGGAACCCTAAAAAAGTAAAATGACGTTGATGATGAAGAATATAAATATTTAGTAGAAAATACACTATACAAAATTAATGTAGCGTCACCAAAAACACAGTTTCTGAATAAAATATGAAGCATTATTCATACATTAGCCCCATCCACTTACTAAACCGACTCCACTAAATTGATTACAGTTTTAAATTCGATTCCGACAACGTGAAGCCCTTTTAACTAACTTTTAATTAATTCAAAACTAGAGGTCGTAACTGCTAGGAACTGTCATGACGGAGTAAATTAGTAGGAACATACGAATGGTACACAAATCTTAAGAATCTGGAACTTGTATACTGGAATTAATGACGTTCCGGGAACGTTTCATGTGCTATTGCGGAAATGAACTTGTGTAACCGTTAAGGGCCTAACAGACGACAAACTTTTCGTGCGATCGAGTCTGTGGTAAAGTTAACTGTTGTTTCTTTTGACAAACAATAATTGCGCTGCAAATTGTCTGATGCCTGGCAGTCGCACTGCGCAAAATCTAGAGTGCTTGGTCGTTGCGGGCTCGAGATCAAGCTGTTGAGCGATGCCCCTGGTGGGTTTGAATACAATAAGTATATACTCGTATAATAAGTTATTCAACAGATACTGAAGCTCTTGGTTGCAGTTAGTAAATGCACAAACTAGCTAGTATAGGGACTAAACCATAGATGTAAGAAAGAAGTTGTTTTTGTAATTTATACGAGTATTTAGCCACTCCCGCGCCCGGCTCCCCCGCACTACTTCCCTTCCTTCGCCCCCGAACATTTTTTGTAGGCGCGTAACGGGTGCTTGCGCGTGCACCTAAACGCAGCTTCTATGCAAAATATTTCTATGAACAGATAGTAAACTAATGACTATTTCTTAAACTGGATAAACTAGGCTAGATTTTTTTTAGAACGATAGAAGACTTAGTTTTTTAACGATCTAAAACAAAATATGTAATCTAGTTTATATTACGCCATTTAAAAAATAAAAATATAATTCATTCTAAATCTAAAGCGATAACCCTATTTTTTTTGCCTAAAATACTATTCATGTGTCACAAATGACATCATAATATTTACCTTTGTTCTTCCAAAGTTTTGAAATACGAACAATAATCTCGTTAAAAAAACGACCCCCACATCGCACGCCGCCTTCGCCGCAAACTTTTTTTTAACCACACCACCACCTTCACCATCACCACCACCACCTATCTTCCTTCCTTCCTTTTTCACCACCTTTGTTCGTAATGCCGATACAATCTCACGGCTTTTGGCAAAAATATACTACACCTAACCACCTTTCCAAAAAACCTGGAACGCAAGGGTAGGTCCACACACAAAATTCCAAAAAATAAAAAAAACTAAGACCCGGAATGCGCGGAATGAGGACTAAACATGAATATGCTTTTAATTCCTTTTCTATTTTATTTAAAAATAAGGAGCCTGTTGTCACGACTATTAATATTTGAACTTCCACTGCAATATTAAATTGCTCGCTTTGTAAACTACATTGGTGTCTCCAATAAATACTATAACATAATAATAAGATATAAGTATCTTTTTATTATTAGGCCTAACTAGGCCATAATGTACTACTGCTGGTTAAAGACATCCCTATTCTCCTTCCACCTTTCTCTGTCCAGAGCTGCCAGGGACCAATTTTTTATCAAATGTTAACCTTATTTAAATAGTCAATACCTTCGTCACTTTTACAAGACCCGTTACAACGCTGCACAATATCTTACACAATATCGTTGCCAAAAGCATCGCGTTTGGCTTAAAGCTAAAATATTACATTTACGGCGTCGAAAATCACTACAAATTGGGCTTGTGATCCAAAGTAGACGAGAGCCAAATTACAGTGAGACCCGTTTGAATATCTGCCAAAAACTTGATTAGCTATTAGAAACGTAAGGCACGTCTAATAAAAGCGTTAGGACGGAGTTTCAATAGTTGATAGAATTTTATCTATTTTGTCTATAAAATAACTTATATTTTATCTTTTTTGTGTTTAAAAATGTTTAAACTTTTATTAAAGATGTTAACTATTGTAGAAGTTTGAACTAACATCACAATAAAATTAAATAAAATGAGAGCATCAGGCAATTAGTTATCCGGCATTTTACTAGGCCTAATTAGCGCAGCAGTGCCGTAACGCACACAATTTTTTGTTTTTTTCTTTGTTTTCTTATTTTATTTTGTGTGTGTATGTATGTGCCACGTGCCTAATAAACATATTATTTTCTTTCTTTTTTTTGACAAATAAGTTCAGGATTTTTAATATATCAAAGCTACTTTTATTTTACAGACGAGTATTTAAAATCAATGTTACGTCTAGTACAGCTGAAAAAAATCCTTTTGATATGACTCCCAGATATTTTGGTTCAAAGCGAAATTGGACTGGATACGTCCAGCGCGTCCCACAATTTCCTTCGTGGTTTTCCACAATGCTGACTGTCTGTGGCAAAGTCATGGTGCGGTCTTATATCTACATTCCTTTATTAATTTCATGGTTTATTCTAAACTTAGGTTAGTGTACGAGTAATTAAACTGTCGGCATTAACTTGGACATTTTAAATGTGAACAGTTAAAACAGATACAAACTCTTCAGGTCGTTTGAATTTCAATCTAAATTCTCACTCGTAAAGATAGCCGTTACCAGGTAGGTAATAAAAGATTTAAGGGTTATGTTTTGATAAGATTTGGCTGGCCTAACGTTATTGCTAATTTTATTAAACTAAGCTTGCGTGTTGGTCTGAAATTACCCCACGGGAACTTATTACCATGATAAAAGTAACCTATGTCCTAATCCAGGTCATGGTCTACCCACGTGCCAAGTTTCATCCATTTCCGTTCAGCCGTTTTAGCGTGAAAGCATAACAAACAAAAAAACTCACTTTCACATTAATTTGATTTTATAGTATTAGTTAGGATTAGTTTGGTATTTTTTTTATAGTGGGTAACTGCTTTTGCTTGTCTGCTTAAAATACTTAGTTATTGTAATACTAGCTGCGCCCCCCGGTTTCACTCGCGTAGACCGAGACAAAAAGTAGCTTATGTGTAAATCCAGGGTATAAGCTATCTACATATGAAATTTCATCCAAATCGGTCCATCCGTTTGAACGTGAAGAAGTAACAAACATAAAACACACACACTCATAAACTTTCGTCTTTTTAACATTAGTGTGAATTTACATTCGTTTTCTCTGTTGGCGTGTCGAAGTTGTTGGTAGTAAAAATATCAATATCAGAATCGCCCAACCTCCAAAGTCTTGGATATCTAACATATTTAAGCAAACCTTACTTAGCGTTACTAAACCCAACGTTCATGCAATAAAAAATAACAAAAAATAAAACCTTAAAGCTAAAACTCCATAAATCATTTTTAATACGACCAAACATTTCACCAAAGAAAACCATAAACAATTTCCTCAGCTCTGCACTACTTAAATAAAAATATTTCAAAACTGAAACAATACTGCACCATCACGGAGGAAGCTTCCAGCAGTTTTGGTTTTAAAAAAAGAACGGGTATATCAACACGTCCGGCAATGTGTGTCTTTACAATTTTCTTGCTGTACCAACGAAATGTGACGTTGTGTGTTCGGATGTCGAATTTCTGGAAGTGATTTATGAAACAGAACCTAAGAAATACTGCATATAATTATTAGAACTTACGACTATTTTAAAAACAATTTATAGATTTTAGTTTTAGGATGAACCTCCTCCATTATCCCTTCTGTATTGAATCTAGATTAGTGCAGTAAACCAAATATACTCCCTGTCCTATTTTATCAGGATACCATTAATGCAGCAAACTGGGTTTTTAGATAACCATTACTTTAAACCTAATTAAGGGACTTTGTTATACAAAAATTAAAAATCAATTAATGTCGAAACAAATCCTTTTGTAATTTTCGTTTAGCGTTTTAAATCTAATATTCTGAAACCCGACCACTTTTTCAGAAAACTAAAATCTGTTTTAAACCAATCCCAACAGAGAGATTAACAAAATCCCACCTTCAATTCTTGACTTTTCGCTTCAATAATTAATAAATCGTCCAAGCCGAACCCGACAAATCCTTTAGAAATCCTTTATAAATGTTAAATTCGCTTCTAGCCGCACTAAGTCTGTGTTCACCCTTTTGTGAGAATCGAGTCACGTAATTCTACCTATTTGAACTAGTACAAAGTAGGTACCTATAGCTTACATGCTCTTCGCCTAAAGGGGTTTATTTCGGCTTAGAGAACAAGGTGTACAGCCCCGATAGATGTTTATTTTATGTTGCGAGTGCTATTTTATTATGAATGGCTTAGTTTTGTAAACTTGAATTCGATGGACTGAAAGAGACAGAAGAACTGAATAAACCATATTCGGGAGCCATTTTTCTGTTGACTCTTACTTTATTTTGATATTTATTAAAGGTCCAGTTGCATTACAAATGTCACAAATAAATAGGTGATAAAAAATTAAATAAAAATATCTTTCCCTTACAGTATACATGTCAGCTAGTTTTTTTTTTTTGGGGAAATTGTGAGAGCTTGTAGACTAAAATACGAAAAATACGACGTAGATGAAATGTGAGACGCCATCTTGGAAAAACATCACTTACACAAACACGTCGTTTCACGTGCGATTACGTAAAGCCTTTATTTAAAATCTAGCCTTTGTTTTACGTATGAAACACAGGTGTAATACAAAATAGTAAAAAGCAAAAGTGCCTTCTACTGTTTGTGTTACTTTTTTGGATTAATTGAAATTTCCTGGAATTTAAATGATAAGCAGTAGCGCCTTGGCATATATTCGTCTTTTTTGTCGTTTTATAGATGAACGTTTGTGACAGACAGACCGACAAATACATGAGTCATCTTTAAGAACTATTTCTTTTTGAAGTTACTTGCTCATAAATCTCATAATGCTTAATTTATTAGTATTTTCTTTCTGGAGTTAGAGAATTTTTATGTCGCAGATTGTCGTACCTGCTGTTTTACATAACCACTAGCTGTTTAACAAAACAGTTCCGTTATGTAAAAAAAAATAAACAAAGTTCAGTTGGATTGCCATTGCGTTACGTTTAACAAACCCACGCTAGGATGTAATGCAGAATAGGTTATCTATATTCACATTAAGCTTTTAGTATGGCTTTTAATGCAGAATCGGTCGCAGTAACTAAACAAAGGCACTCTGGCCAATTGCTTTAGGTTACATTAGAACTGTGACTAACCGCACACGAGCCGAGCGAGCAATAGGTGCCGCGGTAGCGGCCGACGAGCGCTACTTCCAAATTGGTCGCAGTTAATTGGCTATTTAGTATTTTTAGGATTGACTTTCATTATTATGTGATTAAAATTGTCCCTATAATCACTATTTTCACTTGAATTAGGGTCTTTTTTACTCATATTACTCGTTTTATTTATTTTAAGATATTATTGTTGTTATGACTTAATGACACACAGAGCCACGACCGATAATATTTTGAAGTAAAATCTACAATCTGACGTTTCATTTCACGCTGTTTAACATAACTTCAAATCGTTAAACCGGTTGCATTGATAAATGCAAACATTTATGCAATTCTGCGTGTTAAAGTTCAGTAATTATGGGAAATCAGTAAACATCTTACAGCTGTTTTAACATAAGCTCAGCTGTTTTGTAAAACAGTCAGCGGTTTTGTAAAACAGCGTATACTAACTATAAGTCATCTGTGACATTTATATCTGACTGACTCTTAGATATCCAATATTCGTGCATTATTCGCATTTCCGCATTCAAATACCCATATCGGAATATTCCGACACATGTATGATTACATCAGCGAACCAAAATGGTAAGCAGGAAGTTGACTGCCGTATAATATTTATCGATTTAAAAATTGCTAAATCGGACCTTAATAGTAGGTATAATGATTAACTTGAATTCTAACCCACGAAAAAAAAGAGGTTCTCAATTCGACGTTTTTTTTTATGTATGTCCACGCATAATTTTTTACAGTCGTCCGATTTGAAAAAAAAAAATTGTTTTATACCTCAAAGTTGGTCCCGTATAAAATTGGTTAACTTTGCTTGGGTTTGTTTTTGAGTTAGCTTCAATAATACGTATTTTTGCCCCACTTTTATATGGATGATGTTCTAGTTTTCTTTTGCTGGTACGAGTATTATAATTTGTGTGGGGTAGGTACCACAACTAAAAAGTGAAAAATAAAAACTTTTTTACAAAAAAATACAACTGACTTCCAAAAACAACACTACAAAGTGAAAAATAACTTTAATTTCGAAAGTCGGTGGCAAAAAACGAAAATACATTTAACCAGACACCGACTTCCGAAATTAAAGTTATTTTTCACTTTGTAGTGTTGTTTTTAGAAGTCAAGTTGGTGACGGCTATTTTAAAGCAGGTTCAGTATCGTATTGCAATCCCAATACCAACTACAGACTCAAATTAAATTAGCTAGCGAAACTCCGCAGACGTGAAGGGTTAATCAATCTGCCTAGTCTTTTCCCAACTATGTTGGGGTCAGCTTCCAGTCTAACCGGATGCAGCTGAATACCATTATTTTACATGGAGCGACTGCCTATCTGACCTCCACAACCCATTAACTGGGTAATACGATACCCCTTGGTAAGACTGATTGTCAGACTTTCGGGCTTCTGACGACCCGTAACGACTGTCAAAGATCCACGAATGACAGCCGGGACCAACGGCTTAACGTACTTTCCGAGGCACGGAGGAGTCTCGGTATGTAAAGATGGTCACCCATCCACGGACCAACCCCGGCAAGCGTAGCTTAACCTGATGAATCGACCTGTGCGGCTGTTATTACTTAGCCACGAGCTCCTCCGCAGACGTGAAGGGTATCGATACATAAACTCTCATTTGTATGAATTATGGATTTTTATTTATTCGAAATACACCGTGTAGCGATGGACTTTATAGATGTTTGTAAATTGATTGATATCATCCTAATTAAAAAAAAATATTATCTGGCACTTATGTTTCTACTAGAAAGGTACAAAGGGTTTGGTCTGGGCGTTGATGAGTCAGTCAGTGGGTAGTCAGGACTTTTCAACAATCGATATCTTATCCTACATAACACGTTGCCCTTTGTCATTCAAAAGAGCCTTTTTATGTGCCTATTTGAAATAAATGATTTGACTTTAACATTACATAAACAAGACGATAAGGTTTGTGTAGGTGTTGATAATTATAATCGACTTCAAGGCTAATAGTGTTAACGTCTTTATTTGGAGCAATTAGCGGCATGGCAATTGACGACTAGTGCTACGTAAATAAAAGCCTTAGATACTATTTATTCGATCCAAATAGATTCAATTTAGTATATAGTCGTAGGTTCAACAAACGAAGAATAATTGGCAAGAATTTAGTTATAGCTAGACTAGAATAATCTGTATTATTGTCTTTAGAGTAACAGACAGGATAACGTTAATGTTTTGTAATCCTTTTGCCCGCGGCTTCGCTCGCGTTAATTTAGAGTTTGAAAATCAATTTTCGGGTTGTAATCTGCTTGTAATAATATAATTAATTCATGATTCGAAAGACACACATCTAACATTCTTATGATAATAAGAACGTTATTGTTGGTTTCCTCGGGAACAATACTATTATCGGGATGAAAGGACCCTATGTCCGTTTCTATACACCTGAATACGTATATGCAAAATTTCAGGATGATCGGTTCAGTGGTTAAGGCATGAAAAGATAACAAAAAAAAAACGAAAAAACAAAAGATAACAAAAAAAAAAACAACCAAACTTACTTTCGCATTTAATATTAGTTAGGACTATTACAAATGGGCTGAGGCAAAGGCGCGAAATAATCATTATAAGCTAATATGCCATCAGCATAATCAGCCTACAATGTTCCTACTGCTGGGGCATAGGCCTACTCTTTGTAAGAGATCATAGTCCACCACTCGAGCCTAGTGTGGGTTGGTGGATGTCACATGTCATCGAATTTTCCCGATCTAGGGCATGCCGGTTTCCTCACGATATTTTCCTTCACCGTTTTGAGAGCAACAGTGGAATTCAATAACAAAAAATAAAGTGCCTAGCTAGGCTAGTACATAAGTCGGGGACGTTACTACTGAACTATCACTGCTATAATATGCTACGCATTATATCTATTGCTGAATTTATGTTGATGGTTTACAAAAGTATAGTTGCTATTCTAATCTGGGCAATGTGACTTTTTCAATTCATATGACTTAAATGCAAAAATAGTAGGTTGGCAGCTACGGCGAAGGATAATTTTAATTGTCTCTTAAATCCCTTTAAGAGAATAAAAGTAAAAACAAAAAATCTTTTGAAGCTCATCTAATATATTATTATTGCTAAAATATATAATTTTAGTAGCAAATAGTTAGTCGTCTTTGAAGTTGTTAGTCACCTGGAAAATTATTATACTTAATAATTCAATCACAAACAAAAGAAACTTGTACAATTTAGTTGTCCAACACACACAAATAAAATCAATTAAGCTTTAATATTGAATGAAGTGTTTCGAGTGAAAAGACCACAATTTTGCCGTTGATTAGTTAGGTATTTAATAATGAGGATAAACAAGTCCCCAAGTTTGGGATCAGAGGTACCTATTGATTAAGC
Organism: Cosmia pyralina; assembly: GCA_946251885.1. Taxonomy (NCBI): domain Eukaryota; kingdom Metazoa; phylum Arthropoda; class Insecta; order Lepidoptera; family Noctuidae; genus Cosmia; species Cosmia pyralina. Next base: position 7,402,310 of record OX276346.1, on the reverse strand, counting down.
AAAGTTTGTACATTCATTAACTAGGTTATTCTCGATTTAGTGAAAGTAATATATATATAATATAAGTTTTCATTTTAATGTATACAAGTTTTCATTTAAATGTGGGAAGGTAGGGTGTGGGTGTGTGGGTGTCTTCTCTATGTCTTTTGAGTGATTTTAAGTCAAAACTTTATAAACCATTTTTGTTAGGGGAAATATTATTATGGGTTCGCGTCACCACGACACTGCGCAAGCGATGCATACTTACCTAATTTTAAAAATTATAAATGCAACTTTGCCAAAAAGCTTATAATTTTGTTATTGTTCAAAATTAAGTCTTATTACAACTCATGAACGTTGTTTTACACATTTACATGTACACATACATTTTACATGTCAAAATCAATAATATATTTTCATCATAAAAAGGTCATGCGTTTTTGTATACATAATTGTAGAACAATAGACTACAAACGTTGAACAAAAAAAGGAGTTCCAGCTGGCATAGAACAATAGCTTCATACCTATTATAATCAAACTTAAAATTCAAAAAAAACTAACACAGTTATTCAAAAGTTTTAAGTTTTCACTTCTGTCGGCAGTCCCCATGACTGGCAATGTACAACGTGTTTCCGTAATTACGACATTAATTAATGACACAGGTAGGGCTAGTGGCCAGTAATCATACAAATTATAATAAGATAAAATAATTGGTAAATTGAAAAAAAAAATCAAACAAACTAAATAATAAAATAATAACCAAAATTAAGATCACTTTATTGCAAAGGACTCATTCATGAAGCTATTGTTCTATTTCAGCTGTTCAAAGGTCACTGACGGACACTATTTTCGTTCATCGTTTTTCTATTATTCGACCTACGAAAAAAAACTCGAGTGGCCTATTTTTTCTAGTTTGTTTTAATTTTTATCTCTGCGCTTCAGGTTGCTCCAAGATGCTATTTTAAATTGTAAATAAATCAATAAATAATAACGTTTAATGAAATTAAGGAGGATGCGCTAAGGTATCTCGCAAAATTCAAATTTTGTTACGTTTTTTGCAATTTGATGATCAGTGGCAGGTTGTATGTTGATTAAAATATGATTCACGGACGTAACGAACATGGTTTTACAGAATAATCATTAGAATCAGCAATACAACTCCATAAGTTAGAATTGACCTCGAAACTCATGATTTCATGAAATCGATAGATTTGAGGTCAATTCTAACTTATGGAGTTGTATTGCTGATTCTTATTATTATAATTCTGTAAAGCCATAATATTAGTTACGGCCTCGTATCATATTTTAATCAACATACAACCTGACACTGATCTGCAAATTGCAAAAAACGTAAAAAAAAAAATAATTTCGCGGGCCACCTTATCAATCAATCTGCCTAGCCTTTTCCCAACTATGTTGGGGTCGGCTTCCAGTCTAACCGGATGCAGCTGAATACCAGTATTTTTATTTTTTTCGCGGGCCACCTTATCGCATACCCCTTAAAATATCTTTATAAAACGAAAACGCGCAACCGTATACGCGTGTCAAATTAATGTTGTAATTGCGGGAACACGTTGTATGTTGCTTTTTTTTGCTGAATTGTTTTAAAGCTGGATTTGGTATAATTTGTAGAGTAATCTATTGAATACATTCGGTCGTTACTTATGGTTAGTTGGCGTTGTAAGCTACGGAATATTCGATCCACCACATTCTCCTGACACTCATATAGGTGCCTCACAAGATTCTTTGCTACCATTTTTAGAATATTAACTATATTATTATTTTAATAATAATCAAGACTGTGTTCCCTAATTTCCAATGCGTTCAGCATAAGGATGTCTTTGTGAAGAGTATACCGCTTTAAAAATTACCAGCTTCTGCCCGCGACTCCGTTCGCGTAAAATTTCTTGTTTGAACATAAAAAAAATATTCTTTGACACTCTGCAATACTGTAGCTTCCCATTAGTGAACGAATTTTCGGAATCGGATCAGTAGTTACGAAGATTACCGCCTACGTACAAACTTGCGAATTTTACTCTAAATAAAAAAGTAACCAGTTATAAACAACAAAAAAATTGTCAAGACTATTTTAAGCTAGTACCAAAGGTCTTTTACATCAAAGATTTTATTACCGTTTGAAAATATGGCTGCCTGTGTAACTTTGCTCTCTTACTAAAGCGAGGGTAGTACGTGACATTTTTATATAACACTCCACTCATATTATTATCTTGCTTTTGGGAATACGCAGGTTTGGAATACTGCCATCTACCAAAAGATAGTTCACGAAATGTCTAAAAAAATCAAGTAATAACTCGTTGGAAAAATTACGTCGTCAATACAAATTTTTGATAAAGTGTGATAAAATTCTTGTGTTGCGAAGTTGTATTTTTGAAATATGGATATATTGAGAAGGTTTTGTAACTTCTAAGGTCTGTTTTTTGATCTCGGAGACTAATTTGACATTTTAAATGTTCCATGTTCATGTTTTTTCATTTCATAGTTTGACATTTGTATTTGTCAAATTAGTCTCCGAGATTGAAAATCAGACTTCAGATGTAGAGTATAAGCATAATATGAAAAATAAGACAAAAAACCGCCCAAATGCGTGTCGGAACACGTACAATGAAGGGTTCTGTAGTGAAAAGAATTTATCCCAAAAACAAACTTAACATTGTAATCCCAAGAAAATACTTTTTATGTGAAAAAATTACAAATTAACAATTTTCGGACTTTTTTCTAAATACTTGTGCTTTTCTTCCCAAATTTAATGATTCTAGGACAACGGGAAGAACCTTATAGGTTTTGATTTACTTGCTAGTATCAAAATATGTTGCATAAATGACCGTATTTTTTTACTGCGTTTACTTAGAAGCTTGATTTTTTTAGAAGGGACTCCAAGGGACTATAGACTTACGTATTTGATATTAATTTCAACTTTATACCTGCCCGCGTTCCTGAGAAAAAGGGTCTTGACAGACTGACAGACAGACGGACAACGAAGTGATCATATAAGGGCTCCGTTTTTTCTTTTTGAGGTAGGAAACCCTAAAAATGGTGCAATGATAAGTGCAGTTGTTTAAAGAAAGGCGTCTTTAACAAAGGAGAAAACACTAACATGCGTAAAAGTTAATAATTGAAGTTTTTGAGAGTGAAATTCAATGAAAATCCTAAATGTACCGTATTTTAGTCGTAAATTTATTTTACAGAGACATCTAAATCCGCTGCTCCTCTTTCCATAGTAAAAATAATGTTTTCTTCTATACTCCAGTGACTGAATTTTCTTTATACTTCCCTATCGAGATATACGGCATAATTTATCGTCTCTCCAAATAAAGTAGGAAATAATTATTCCATCCACCCCACCAAATAATTTAAAAACAAAACATTGAATTCGTATCCGTTCCATCTCTTGAATAATAATAAATTGAAAGTCACTTCTGAAAAGTGACTTTGGATCTTAACCCTGTAGTTATAGGGTATAAACTAAAATTCTCGTATCAACTTTGCACATCATTGTAAGTAAATTTTAATGTTCTCCTAATATTTCGGTGACTTGACGAAATTTACTTGTTTATAATAGTCTCGTTTGGGTCATGACATTAAGTTTTTGCTCCTAGCTTCATAAAATATTGTTTAAACAACTATCGCTGTAGAACTAGTGAAAACTGGTTTCATGTTTTTGTTTATTGTTGAAGTCGTTTGTCAGCTCTCACAAAAAGGAGAAGGCCAAAAGTTTAATGTGTGTGACATAAAAAGGCCAGAACAAAAGCTAAAATATGGTGCTTGTTTCTAATGTTAATAATTTTCAGAATATTTTTTCTATGGATCGACTAAAATTCAGACCAAATTACATTAACATTTCGCATTGTAAGTTATGTTATATGGTTAAATGAGTTAAACTTCTATAGTATAAAAGAATTTATGGATAAAAAATGTTGATGCCCTGTCAGGGTCACATCTTCAAAAAACCGAAAGATTTTGCATGCTATGTTTTTATCCTAGCTGAACATGTTTGTGCCTTTATAATTATATGTAACACCATTGTATACCATGTTTTATGCAAATAAATGATTTATTATTATTATTATTATTCTTTTTTGTCTTTGGCTTATCTCGGGAACCTGGGGTCCCGGACCTTTGGAAGGCGTACGAGGGGCCGAAGCCAACTCGCAGAGGCCCCTTAGACAATTTCAAATGACGAGGAGACACCAGCCGACGATTATCCCTGTATGCACTATGCAAGTGCACCCAAGGACAACCCCCGGTTGGTGCAGGACTATTGCAGAACATGGAAACAAAACACATTGGGCCTATGGGTTTGGGTGGCTACATGGATTGGGTACCTTGAACTATGGAAGAACTATGTCCCCTGCCTGACCAATGTTATATAATATACACAGATAAATTGGCAGGGGGTGACTTGCACACTCAATAGTGGGCCCCCGGAAACGGTCGCTAGCACATAGTGATGTAGCGACAAGGGGCAACATGTCCTGAGGTGCTTGAGGAGTGGAGAGGTATTCCACGGCTCTCAGAACAATCCCAGAGCCCGGAAGATGGTCAAGATCCCTACAAGCACTTACTGGAATTATATTATTATTGTATGTGTTTTTAAGTAAAAATTTATTATTATTGTATGTGTTTTTAAGTAAAAATTAAAAGGATTGTGCAATCTGCCTTCCGCGTTTTCTGTTCGGTACATCGAAACGCTCTCAGCTCAAATCCCGTCAAAAGTTAGATGCGCGTTGCATTTTACACCACAGCCCCTGCGCAACTATTTTTACTCTAGTAATCTGATTCGGTACAAATGTAGTTATTAATCTCCAAATTACTATACAGGATCAAATTAAATTGGCTAGCTATCATGTTTAGATTTGATACCCAAGACGTTTGTGGAGTTTGCCTAGCTAATTTAATTGTCCAAGTATAGGCATCATTTCCAGTCCAGTCCAGTTTTTCAGTCCTCTCTGTGAACAACTCTTCATTTTACGTGTAGTCTTGCGCCGTCACTTCGTCCTACCTCTAGACTCCAGCATCGTTCTAAGACGTCGAGGTCGTCCGGTCTGTGACTCCGTCCAATGTCGTTCCGCCTTTGCTAGCCGCCGTTACTCAGTCCTAAGCGCTCGTCTTTATAATAGAGTACATAGGTTAATTGATATTTATTCCTTGACCAAGTTTGCGCTGAAAGCAAAGCTAACTACTTGGTTGCAGAATTTGTCTTACCTTACGGCGATACCGAGGATATTCTAGCGGTCGCCATATGATTACCTGAGAAAGGTATTCGTAGGGATCGTTGGAGTGTTTAGAGTTTTAGTGTATTGTGTCGTTGGGATGTTTTCTGTAATATGTGTAGGCCGTGTATTCTTTCAATTTGTAATTTTTCTTTCTATTTAAATCTTTGCATAGAATAATGTTAATGTTGACAAATTTAAATTCATAGTAATTACTGAGCCTGATTGCATTTAGTTGTAATTTTCAATGTTTAATAGGAACTTTGGTTCTTGAGATACAAGTATCTTTTTACTTAGTTCAGAAGCCAGCTAGCTGTTCAACCTGATTTTGACTACCACTTGTACTACCATGTTTAGTGTATCCGTTAATGTGTATCTCCTTGTACAATAAACTTATTTATTTATTTTTTTTATTTTTATTTAGCTACACTGTTAGAATAATACCAATACTTTAAATATTTGGGGTGACCGATACTTAAACCTACGAATAAGTAATTGTACTCATGATAACAAATAACTTTTGCTATGGGACCAAACCTGACATTGTGAAACAATTACAGCTTTTCCCTACGTTTATGTTCGCATAACTTGTCAAAATGTAGGGAACCGCAGATTATTTATTCACGATTTCATTGACAACAGATTTTTTGTTATCATGAGTACAATCATGTGTTTAAGTATCGGTCACTAATTACCAGTCACCCTTTATACGAAAATTAAGATCAGAAGTTTTATAACAAATATTTATCAAATATTATTATTTTATTATTATATTATTATTATAATAATATTAAAAGAAATTAAAAAATAATAAAAATAAAAAAGTAAAGTAAAGTAATTTAAATGGTGTGCATAATAAAGAGTATTCTATTCTATTCTATTCCATAAGCTTCATAAGTAAAGGAGTCAAGTTCACCACACTTTGTTTGCAACCGACGTTAGTTCCTTTTTTTTTTGTGGATGGTAAATCATCCCTCCCCCTGATCTGACTTCTCCCGCTATGGGCGGAGCGGGAGGGCGTGTCAGACTTTTACTGACTAAAACCCACCCGTGTTCCTTCAGTTGCCTGTACCAGGGCCACGGTATCTCTTTCGAACAACCCGCGACCCCGGCGGCATCGGCCCTATCGGACCCCACCACTGCTGACATATGTTTGAGGTGCGCGTGGAACACGACGCGCAGTCGACTCGGGCCTGGTCCTTACCGGACGGCGAGCTGCCCATTACTCGCCATCCGCAAGCCCGAGCCTACGGTGGCCAGGAATTGACTATCGATTCCCGCCACCCAGGCGAAACCGACGCCAGTTCCTGGAAAAGCATTTTCTAAAGCTCTCGAATAAAATCCGCTGGATATATAAGTTTAGCGGTTTTCCCGTAAATTATTTATTTTTCGCATTTTGAGCAGTTTTAAGACTGGATCAGAGGAATCTTTGTGAGATATTTCTTCCTTATCTTTTTGTTTTTTTTTTATTTTCATTTAAAAATAACTAAATATAAAGCCTGTGCTACTGTTTTGAATTCAATTTGAAGCCGAATGCTGCTTGATGTTAGAAAAACCTGAATGATGGTAGTCCTTCTCCAGACAAACAAATCAACAATCAGCGATAATCTTATCCCTGTAGTAAATATCATCATCTGCCTATCCTTTTCCCAACCATGTTGAGGTCGGCTTCCAGTCTGACCAGATGCAGCTGAATACCAGTATTTTATATGGAGCGACTGCCTATTTGACCTCCACAACCCAGTTACTGAGTAATACGATACCCCTTGGTAAGACTAGTTGTCATACTTTCAGGCTTCTGACGACCCGTAACGATTGTCAAAGATCCAAGAATGACAGTCGGGACCATCGGCTTCGCGTACTATCCGAGGCATAGGGGGGTCACGGTATGTTAAGATAATCACCCATCCACGGAACGACTGTGAAAAGCGTAGCTTGAACTGATCGATCGACCCGTGCGGCTGTTATTCCTTATAAGATCCCCATAGTAATTATGTAATCAAAATCAGAATATTTTATTTCACATAATAATAAATAATAATAAATATTTATTTCCAAAGTAGGTACAACAATTTCTTAAACTAATAACAGTTTAAATCTTTGTGAGATTGTACGCTGTCACATAGAAAACATGGAATTCTCTAACTCCTACACTAAGTCAAGCTTGTATTATAGGAGTTAGTGAGCTGATGACTTAGACACAACCTTGAACTTATATAAAAATATAACATAAGAAAATTATTGCTTAAAAAAGAAACAAGACAAAATAAAACCTACCGTAAAGATAAACAAAAATGATATCAATAAATGTCTAACACCTACATATACGAGCAATACTAGACACCTATTATACGTACTTACTTTTTAACTATTAGAAGTAATTCTGTCTGATCATAAGTCAATGTTAATAACCAATTGTTCAACTTATGCTTTACCTCATGTTTGGTTAGATTATATATTGCCAGTAATTTATTTACCTCATTATAAAATCAAGAGCTAGCGACCTCATATTGGCGGCTTGCAAAAGCTGTTCTGCAGCTAACGCCGGAACATACAACTGCACCGGAGCACTTTTTATTTGTATTTTCATTTAGAGGTAGCCAGGAGTGTCTTCGGAGAATGGTTTTTTGTATGTATAGCTGTCTCACGGTCAGTACGCGATATTCAGCATATAGTTTGGTGGTTGGATACAGTCGAGGCTTATGATGAATCACCTTCAAGACTGCTCGCTGCGATCTTAAACCTACATGGGCGCTTATGAAATGCCAGAAGCTAGGTGCACGGTTCCAATTAGTCATTTAAGTAAAAGAATTTTTAGCTTTTAAGTAATAAGTAAAACACCCAATTCTGGTCTTAATTTCCATCACAGATCTTTCGTTCGCCTCTGCGAGAAAAATGTGACATTTAGGATTCGGTGTTTTAAATTATTATTCGATAATTGAATGTTCGATTGTAGATTCTTATTGTGTATTTTTTAATTACACGTCATAATTTTTTAAAGTTTACATAATAAGTTGAATACTGAAACGGACTTGCCTCCTGAGATCACATCAGTTTTTGAGTATTGGTACGGCAACCAAAAGAACAGTGTGAAGTGGGGAGGGGCACAGTCGGACATGTACAGGTTGGAGTGCGGGGTGAGGCAGGGGGGCTTGAGCTCCCCCAGGCTCTTCAGCTTGTACATGAACCGGCTGATCGGTGAGCTCAGCAGTACTAATATCGGTTGTCACGTGGACGGTGTTTGTGTAAACAACATAAGTTATGCTGACGATATGGTGCTGCTGAGCCCATCGATTGGGGCACTGAGAAGGCTATTAAAAATATGTGAGCTGTATGCTGTGGCCCATGGACTCAAGTACAATGCATCCAAGAGCGAGCTGATGATATTTAAAGCAGGGAAGAAGTGTTATAATTATCCTACTACGCTAACACTAGGCGGTATACCACTGAGGCTTGTTCAGCAGTTTAAATACTTGGGTCACTGGGTCACAGACAACTTGGATGATGACCTTGATATTGAGAGGGAGCGGAGGGCTTTGTGTGTGCGTTGCAACATGTTGGCCCGTAGATTTACACGTTGTAGTAAGCAAGTTAAACTGACGCTTTTTAAAGCGTATTGTCAGTCATTCTACACGTGTGGTCTATGGGTCAACTACACGCAGCGAGTGTACGGGACTTTGCGTGTTCAATATAACAACGCGTTTGGGTTTGGGTTTTGGGCTGCCTCGTTTTTGCAGCGCATCGACTATGTTTGCTGAGGCGCACACTGATTGCTTTTATGCAATCATCCGTAAGCGAAGCGCTTCGATACTCAGACGCGTACGTGGCACAGCGAACGGCATCCTGAACGCGTTGGCAAACCAGTGGGATTCTCCGCTGTTGAAGCAGTGGATGAGTTTACATGTGACGGGCGCCCAGCCCGGCGCATGCTTAAATTAAATTAATTTTTTATAATAAACCTAGGAATTAACTGTACTAACATTAGGATAAGTTTATTGTTACTAACACCTATGGATATAACAGAATCCGAAATAAATATATTTGATTTGATTTGATTTGATAATTATCATGTCCTGTAAAATTGCATTTTTCGAGATAACACGTTTTTCTCGCAAAGACGCACTTTAATGTCTTGTGACGGAAAATAATGGCAAAAATAACTTTAAATAGATTATTATCGAATACGAAACTGCTAAGCTGGATAGAAGTGACATCCCTTTAGTGAATATAACGAGCAAGGGTTGTCAGCTTCGGAATAGACAAGTTAGGCACTGCTGAGATCGGGCTGCGGTGATAAGTTTCAAAAATGATGGCTTTGTTGAAACGTCTGGTTATGGTGAAGGTTCGTTGGAGCAGGTTTGCAGACACAATGTTGTAGTATTATATTGTTGTAATGTAAGATTTAAATGTTTAAATACATACCTACTTACATTTTTATTGAACACGAGCCTAGCTTTTTTCATTCTTTAACGTTCCCACTGCTGGGACACATGCCTCCTCTCTGTGAGTGGGTGTGGGCCATAGTCCACCATAATCAATCCGTAGCCTAGATTGCCTTGCTTTAATTACTTCCTCTATTAAGTCTATACTATATGTTACTAGCTTTTGCCCGCGGCTTCGCCCACGGAGGTCGGAAATCATCCTACGGGAACGTACTACCGGGATAGAAAGTATTCTATGTCCTAATTCGGGTCATGGTCTACCCATGGCCCAAATTTCATCCAAATCCGTTCAGCCGTTTTAGCGTGAAAGCGTAACAAACACTTATAATATTAATTAGGATTAGGATAATTATAAAGTACTTAACTTAAATCGTCTAATGACGAAGCATGCAAAGTTTGAGTGGCAATAAACACGGACTAAGCAAAAGTGTATGTACAGTCAAAAAAAGTGATATCTAGGCAGGTTATACTAACATATTTGTATGTGAATGGCTTCATGTTCAATTTCGTGACAATATACAATTTTGTGTTTGTGTGTTACAATGTGCAATGTAAAATTGAACATGAAGCAATTCACATACAAATATGTTACTCTACCCTGCCTAGATATCTCTTTTGTTGACTGCACATACATCTCTTCTTGGCATCATCATGGACAGTAAAGTCAACTTTAGAAGCCATATTGATAACATTGTTACGAAATCGGCACGACTTCTAGGATTCCTCAAGAGAAGCACTAAAAGGTTTAAGCTAGCAAGAACAAAAATTGTGCTATATAACGCCTTAGTTCGGAGCCACCTAGAATTTGCGAGCGTGGTGTGGAGCCCGCACTATGCAGTACACTTACAAAGAGTAGAAAGCATCCAAAGGGCCTTCACAAAGCACCTAGCATATGCCTTTGGTGATATATCTCCCCGGTGCCCATACGAACAACGTGCTCAATGTTACAAAATGATTACTCTGCGCGACCGTCGACTGGTACAAGATCTCATGTTCTTTTTCAAATTAGTTAACAATAAATTGGACTGCCATGGGTTAACTGAACAAATTGGACTAAAAGTCCCCTATAATTTACCCAGATATCCTATCACCCATTTATTCCACACTAAAGCATCCAGAACAAATATTGGAGTAAACTCACCTCTCAATCGGCTCAGCCGAGAGATGAATTCTTATATAAAATCCGCTCCTGATGTTGACGTATATCATGACTCCGTAAACATCTTTAAAACCAGAATTTTGGAGTCCCTAAGTTCCCAACACACGCCATCTAAAGGTTAATTGTGTTAGTATGTAGGTATTTCTTGCAACCTCTGTAACTTTTTTCTTTTGGCATTTTAAATTTCTGTTTATATAGTTTGTTACCATTTAAATTTTTATACTTTTTGTTTTTACCTTGTTATCATTACTTGTGAATGTTGGTTCACCTGTTATTAGCAACTGTATAAGTCTATGACTTTTTACCTACTTTTATTTGATATGCTGTATACAGAAGCTGTTGGTGTACCTTTATAAATAAATAAATAAATAAATAAATCTCTTGGTTTCGTTCAAGATAATGTCAACATAGGCTGCTATTTAATCAACACCAAGGTTACATCGATAGATTATAGTGCAAACAGGAGACTATGTTATACGCAAATCACCAGCAACCTGTCTTGCATGTTGGGGTTTGTCATCTGCATACCAGTACTTATTGTACTTATTCATTCAAAAGACAACTTTAGTCAACAGGTTACGTTTTGGGAGCATTTAATAGTGTTATTACTAGAGAAAAATATATTTTAAATCTATTCTATCAAATCAAACACCAATTAAACGCAACAGTTTTTCCCAAACGTTACTCAGACACCATTTCCCTTTAAAAAACCACATCGCTTAATAAATTATGTTCTGGGGTTCAATTCCCGTCGTCACCCCCAAAGAGACGCAGTAAACGTAAATTATAAACAGAAACTCAAATTTTAATTTGAGAGTAATTATTTTCTCATTACTGAGGTGGCTGGAGTTCAAATTGTTGTCAAAATTTCCACGCACACCCACCGGGTTGAATGGCCTAATAAATAATATTAAGGTTTTGCATAATTTAGGAAGGATTGTGCAATAAATACAAATAACTCAGCACTTATTTATCAAGAGGTGCTCGTAGCTAAGTAATAACAGCCGCACGGGTCGATCCATCAGGTTAAGCTACGCTTGCCGGGGTTGGTCCGTGGATGGGTGACCATCTTTACATTCCGAGAGAGACTCCTCCGTGCCTCGCAAAGCACGTTAAGCCGTTGGTCCCGGCTGTCATTCGTGGATCTTTGACAGTCGTTACGGGTTGTCAGTAGCCCGAAAGCCTCAACCAGTCTTACCAAGGGGTATCGTGAGGGGGGGGGGAGGGGGGGGGGGCGGTTGTGGAGGTCATTATAGGCAGTCGCTCTATGTAAGCTACTGGTATTCAGCTGCATCCGGTTAGACTGGAAGCCGACCCCAACATAATTGGGAAAAGGCTACGCAGATTGACTTATTTATCAAGGTCTAGGCTCTGAAATGCTATGAGGTCTGACATTAGTTGTTTTTTTTAAACTCAATCAAGTCAAGTTGGCATTTCAGTAAAATAAAAATAGTACAGACGTTACTCTGCATAAATCTTATTTGTTCAGTTTGGATTTTAATAAGCGTTAAAAGAGACAGTGACTCTTAATTAGTTTCGACATATTCAGAGACTTTGTTGGAACTTATTTCATACGAAACTTATAATAATATAGTCATGTAAAAGCGTTCTGTAAAAGAACTTACATAACTCTTTATCCATTCACTCCCAAATGACGTACATCTTCACAAAGTCCATGAACTTGAACAAAAACATCTCTCCAGAACTCGTCAGGCCCAATTTCCTGGAAAGCAAAAATTCTCAGAAAGCACGCAAACCCAAGCATAAAACTTCAACTAAAGGAATTATATTAAGTTAGAAGTTCATTAAACATTTCCTCGATACGGTTCGGCTTTAGAAACTTTCGTACTACCCTCGTAATAGGGTAGTATAGGGGTAGTACGAAATGTTAAATTTCTATGGAACTCTTAATACGGGGGGAATGGGGTTCCAATTTTGGTTCATAAAATTCGTCTTTAGTACCTACTATAATTTTGGAGCGTTTTGACACTTCATTCAAAACTGGACATCTTGTTTCACATTCTATGCAATTATCACTGTATTAGTTAGTTTTAGGATTCCGTACCTCAAAAGGAAAAAGGAACCCCTATAGGATCACTCGTGTGTCTGTCTGTCCATGTGTCACAGCCAATTTGCTCCGAATCTAATGAACCGATTAAGTTGTTTGGTACACATTTGAATTTGTGTGACCCAAACACGAACGGGTAAAGTAAATAAATTAATTTTGAATATGGGGGTCACTTTTAGGGAACAAATAGGAAAAAAAAATTGCAAACTATACCGTGTGACATATCAAATGAAAGGGCTTACCTACTATGAGGGTATCAAATTTATTTTTTTAATAATTTTAAAATAAATTGCTTTAAAATTATTTATGAAGATAGACGAAAATTGACCATTCTCCGAAACTACTGAGCCTAAAATTTTGAAAAATATAGAAAATAGATCTTTACCTGTAGATTACAGAAAAACCTCTAAGAAGTCAGTGGTCTTAAAATAATATGGTGAATCTCTCAATATTGTGAGTACAAACTTACATTTACAGTTGGAATGTATGGGAGAACATGTTTTTCAACTACAATGTTAAGTTTATCCTTGGGATAAATTTATCCCAAGTACGGAACCCTTCATTGTGCGTGGTCTGACACGCACTTGGCCAGTTATTTTTAATCATTTTAAAACCAATCTTTTGATTGAACAGGTTACAAACCGCCATTCGTTACAAAATAAGGTTAATAGTAAATTTTTTTTAGAGATCTCAGTCGAGATCTCTAAAAAAAATTTAAATATCAAAGCACGTGGCATTGGGCTCCCTGACTTCATAAATTATTTACCCAAGTCACAAAATTTTTGCAATAAAAAAAGTTACTTTGAGTCATAACTACGACTGTTGACAGATTACATTATTATTATCTTTGAGCTCACAAATGAGCTCAATCTTTCTAAAGATGGCGGCTATTAAAGCGACTTCAAAGATAAAATGCTGAAAACGTTTACGCGACTTTCTTCTGTGGGAATAAAAGAAAAAGTATGATTTTATTAGTGGCCTGGGTAACCAAGTGGAGGGACTTTAAAGTTTATAGTCACGGCAGTATTATTTTGTTTTATTTTATGTGAGGTTGTGGCTAAAGCTTCTTGTGGTTAAAACGTTGACCATTTTGTTTATCCATTGAAAGGGTTTTCGATAGGATTTCATCAAGCAGTTAATCAAAAACCCATACAATGTAGGTAATCCTTTTGAATGGCTTTAAGGGGCCATTTTGGTTAATCATTGAAAGGGTTTTCAATAGGGTTTTTTTAAGCGCTTAAACAAAACCCATACGATGTGGGTAACCCTTTTGAACGGCAAAAGAGTCTCACTTCAACTCTTTTAAAAACGAAACAGCATAGCATTCCGACTCGGAGCAATGTAATACAATCTCTCGATGATGGACATACATTGCAAATATGGTAACCCGAATAAAACCCTTATATTATATAGGTTATCTTAATGAAGGGGTAACCCTTTCACTGGGTTTCAAGTATAGAACTCATTCAATGTATTATCCATATTGAAGGAATAACCCTTTTACTAGTTTTCAACCTAAAACCCATTCAAGGAGTTACACATGATAAAGGTAAGCTTATAAACGGCTTACGCCTTCGAAAGACTTACTCTTAACCGGGGTTGTACGGTCCCTGGGTTAAAAATTATGAATGAAAATAATGTTAAGTTCATGAAATCTAACTATTTCAACCTACATTGTAATGACAGGTTAATCTGTCTGTCCCTCGGTCTGTCCTGTCACCTGCACCCGTGAGGGTCTAACCTAACAGTATTCGCGATGCTGAATTTTGGGCCGAACAAATTACAAATCTTTTTGCTATCAACAAGCTGAGAAGAAGTATCTATAGCTGCTACAATTTCAATTAAGATAGAAACAAAGACGTTTTCAGTATACAATAAAAAGTAAGTTCAAAAACTAAAACCCGACTGCTGAAAAATCACGCTCGCCGCGGTCGGTCTGTAACCATTTAAATTAATATTATTAACCTCCACTTTTATTTATTTTTAACAATTTAAACATATTTATTTAGTTAAACAATATAACATATATACATATTTGTAATGTGCTCGTCAAGACCTTTCTTTTGACATCAAACATGTCATTATTATCTCAATTTAATTTTTTTCGTAGTCAGAAATTTACGTGTAAAGTCTACCATATTAAATTTAGGGAGAATTTATATAGCCTAAAACACCCGGAACATTACTACAAATCTATTTATACCTCATTAATTAAAATCGGTTCAGTGATTTAGGCGCTACTGTGGAACACACGTAAATACATACTTATATACTTACATACATACATCTGCTAAAATCATAACCCTTCCTTTTGACTTTGCCGTAGTCGGGCAAAAATCACACATACTCGTAGCAAAAGAAAATCTCAGAATAAAGCCATAAGTGTGAAGCTTTTCTTATTTTCTATTCATGCTCCCTGTGGCTATTTGTGTAAAAATGCACAAACTTTCTCTCATGCATTTGACTGTGGTTTTCTTGGAAGTGTTGGGACCGCGGCTTTATCATTCAGAGTGGATTATACGATATTGTGGACTGAGATTAGATTTTTATTATAATAGTATAGTTACCACTTTATGTGAGTTAAGTTTAGTAAGTAGTAAATGTTGGAGATTTTTACCTTTATTTTAGAAATTCAATCAATCTGCCTAGCCTTTTCCCAACTATGTTGGGGTCGGCTTCCAGTCTAAACTACCAGTATTTTACATAGAGCGACTTCCTATCTGACCTCCACAACCCAGTCACTGGGTAATACGATACCCCTTGGTAAGACTGGTTGTCAGACTTTCGGGCTTCTGACGACCTGTAACGACTTTCAAAGATCCACGAATGACAGCCGGGACCAACTACTTAACCTGCTTTCCGAGGCACGGAGGAGTCTCGGTATGTAAAAATGGACATCCATCCACTGACCAACGCCCGGCAAGCGTAGCATAACCTGGGGGATCGAACCGTGCGGCTTATTACTTAGCTACGAGCTCATTTTATAAATTATAAGTAGGTAATGATGAAGTTAAGCAGATGAATGTGTTTAGGACGATAAAAAAAACTCATTTTTGCGTTACATAACCTACCTAAACACTCAAAAGTCACAGAAAAATCTGATCAAAAGTTTGCTTTTTCATAACATAATTTTGTTACCTCTATAGGTAAACCCGACAATGTTTATTTAAGCCGATCTTATGCCGCACATGGGCTAAGCGCGTGCCTCCACATTAAGCCGACTCTAGCCAAGACCTAAGCATGTGCGGAACGATTTTTGGCTCTGGACCAAAATGCATCTACCGTGTAATTAAATGGACCACCGTTCACCAACTCCAGTACAATATTTTAAAAATTGTACAGATTTATTTGGGTGGAAGTCCTCGTGTAGTGATTTAAAGAGGAGCGCGCTTTTTATGTCTGTTTTTCACGCCCGTTTTTCACTTCGCTGGGTGAATTTTGTGAGTTAGACACGGATTGGATCGTCGGAGAGTTGAGGTTAGATTGATGGGAGTGGTAAAAGCGAGTAGGTGTAATAGTAAAGTTGTGAGAAAAACACGGTATTTTTTCATTATTTTGTAACTTAATAATCAAATTACCTTGTAATGATCAGTCTCTTCTCTTATTTGCGTGTCGAGTTAATGGAGTTGGCACAGAATTTGGCTACGAGTTTCCCTGTGGTTAGTATTACTAGTACCGTAAAATAAAGTAAACCCGTAGTATCAAAGTAACCCCACTTTGATACTACGGTTTTACCTTGATAATAACTTTACCTTATGAAAACTAATTTTATTCGGTGTGTGAATAAGGTTTTGTTGGTCTACCGGTTACTGGGCATTTTTAACTGACTTCAAAAAAGGAGGTTCTGTATTCGACCCGTATGTATGTATGTTTGTTTGTCCACGATTTTCTCAAAAACTAATGAACTAATTTTGATGATTCCTTCACTAACGTGATCTACATACTTTCAGAGAGGTTTTAAAATATAATCCATTATGTAATTTTTCTTATGTATGAAGTTATATGCATAAATGCACTGTATCTCCGGCATTTCTAAGCGGATTTTGATGATTCTTGTTTTTGTTCGACTTGGGCTTACCTACCTATGTAATTGTATATTCAACTAAAAATAGAAAAATATATTAAAACCGACTTCAAAACCAAAAACGAATAAAATAACTTTCATAAAACACTTAACAGTTTCTGAAGTCGGTGTCATCAATTCTTCAATGCACTTTTGCTTGAAACCGACTTCAGAAGCTGTTACGTGTTTTAAGAAAGTTATTTTATTCGTTTTTGGTTTTGAAGTCGGTTTTTACTTGTTTTTTAGTAAATTTATTAAGGTAAGAAAAACTTTTGTTGCCTCCAAAAATTTATGGGTAGGTATCTATAGATTTTATCATATAACGAAAGTTATTATCAAAATAAACCCGTAGTATCAAAGTACCTCCATTTTATCGATATAAACAAAGCACATTTAATTGCTTGCTGCATGTTGAAAATGTGCCATTGAAATAAAATCAAAGTACTATTGAATCAAAGTACTATTGAAAGAAAATCAAAGTGTAGTAGTAAAAAGAATACAAAAAGTCGCGAGGTATCGTGAGACACCGATTGGAACGCAGTTTATCGTTGCAAATAATATCTTTCGCACATTATTAGAACACAAAAAAAAAATTATGGTCAGCGATTTTAACACAAATTTAGTGTTAATGAATATTACGTGAGGACCTGTGTTTTTATATTACGTAAAGATCTGAGCATTTTCTTGTTGTTTATAATATTTTGAATATATTTGTCACATTTTTAACCGACTTCAAAAAGGAGGACTTTCTCAATTCGTCGGAACCTTATGTACGAGTATGTTCCCCGATTACTCGAAGATGGCTGGACCAATTTGGATTTTTTTGTTTTATTCGAGAGGGGATACATCACAGTTGGTCCCATATAAAATTGATTAACTTTGCTTCGGTAGTTTTTGAGTTAGCTTCAATAAAACGTATTTTTTCCACACTTTTATATGGATGATGTTCTAATTTGTTTTGCAGGTAGTGGTATTAAAATTTGTGTGGGGTAGGTACACAACTAAAAAGTGAAAAATAAAAACTTTTTTACAAAAAAATACAACCGACTTCCAAAAACAACACTACAAAGTGAAAAATAACTTTAATTTCGGAAGTCGGTGGCGAAAAACGAAAATACATTTAACTAGACACCGACTTCCGAAATTGAAGTTATTTTTCACTTTGTAGTGTTGTTTTTGGAAGTCGTTTGTATTTTTAGTAAAAAGGTTTTTAAATATCGTATCTAATGTATATGTGTCCGGTGTCTGTAATTATAAATTAAAATAAATACACTTCTGGACACATCTTTTGGCCCACCTTGTATTTTCAGTTTCGTTTGGTCCTAGCTAAAATTTTATATTAGGTCGAGCAAAAAGTTTTTATGCAGTTTTGAACCTGGCACATTCACAATTTCATTCAATAGTCTTTTTTTGAATTTCGAACACAGAATTTAAAGAAACAAAAGACAATTTGGAGCCTGTTTGTTGATATCAAACAATCGAATACTAAGAAAACTTGGTTTTATTGGTTTACTTGGATTTAATTCTTGAAAAAGTGATTGATATCTTTGGTTTTGCAACAAACATTACTTATTCTTAACATTAAGGTGAGGTTCTATCAATAATCTATGGATACTTCACCTGAAGTCGCCGCCCAAGCTGTGGCACTTATTCAGGCCGGACACAGCCAAAGAAACGTGAGTGCTCAACTTAATTTAAGTCGATCTGCGGTCCGAAATGTTTATCGGAGGTACCTAGAGACTGGCGGCTTTGTTCGTCGCCAAGGAAGGCCACGATCTCGGGTCACAACTGAAAGGCAGGATCGATTCATCGTGACGACCAGCTTGAGAAATCGTCACCTTACCTCCATTGAGATACAAAACCAACTTCGCGACTTCC
The DNA here is from genome assembly GCA_946251885.1 of Cosmia pyralina. Lineage (NCBI taxonomy): Eukaryota > Metazoa > Arthropoda > Insecta > Lepidoptera > Noctuidae > Cosmia > Cosmia pyralina. Next base: position 7,383,490 of record OX276346.1, on the reverse strand, counting down.
ACGGAGTATCTGTGAGCGCTCGAACTGTTCGGAGAAGGTTAAAAGAACGCGATATGGTACCACACAAGCCAGCTAATGGCCCCAAACTAACGCGAGCCCACCGAACAGCGCGCCTTCATTTCGCACGCAGTCATTTAAATTGGACACAGCAAGATTGGAGCCGTGTACTCTTTTCTGATGAGTCTAAAATTGTGTTACATGGCAATGATGGAAGGAAGAAGGTCTACCGACGTAAGGGAGAGCGTTTCGCACAATGCTGCTTTGAAGAGAGGGTTGCTTATGGCGGTGGCTCATGGACTGTCTGGGGCGGTATATCCGCGAGCGGCAAAACTCAACTTGAGGTTGTCACAGGACCACGGCTGCCAACATTAAATGCTGAAAGGTACATTCATGAGTGCTTAGAACCTCACGTGATACCATACGAGGACTATGTGGGCCCAAATTTCCTTTTTATGCATGATAATGCAAGAGCCCATGCGGCCGGCATCGTCAGGGAATATCTTCGGGATGTGAACATCACAGTTATGGACTGGCCAGCCAGAAGCCCAGACATGAACCCCATTGAGCACATGTGGAACGAGCTAAAAAGACGTGTTAGGGCTCGTCAGCCAGTTGCCCAGACGATGCAGGAGTTGAAAACTGCCATAGAAGAGGAATGGGAGATGATCCCTCAAAATTTCATAGAGCGGTTGATAAACTCTATGCCTAATCGTATGAGAGCTGTGGTAGATGCCCATGGAGGCAACACGCGTTATTAAATTAAACCTTTATTTGATAAAACATGTTTTTTATGCAAAAATCAATTGCCTTTAACAAGGCGCATATCCGACTTGTTAGGCGTAGCTCCATGTCGTATGGTATTCTGAATTCAAATTTAAAACAATACGATCGAAAAAGATGGTAAAATGTATCAGGTTTAAAACTGCATCAATAGTTTTTGTTCTATCTAGCAATCATATTTCGGTAGGGGCCATCGAAACCTAAACTCTAAGGTGGGCCAATAGATGTGTCCAGAAGTGTAGTTAAAAGGCTCAAGGCATACACGGGGTATTGTGTATCTCGATTAACAAAAATGTAATTAGGCGAGCTCCGCCCTCAATTCTCAATTCTTAATTCTTTATTGCGTACCATAATGTATGAAGTTGGTAGGGAAATTAATATTAACATTAAAATTTAAATTAGCAATTATGGACTCTGACGGGCACAGCATAGATCATTGTAGGAGAGAGGAGGAAGAAAACTGGGTATTTAATGTGATAAATTGAATTATTAATTATGTAGTTAGCATAAATACTGTTTTATTATTACAGAATTTAATTTAAAAATTATAATATGACTGTTTTTTTAAAAAACAGACAAATCCCACGACGCTTGTTTAACCAATACCTATCATCGAAAAAAAGTGACAGCGTCTTCCCTTGACGGTAGTCAGCGGTACCTACACTAGCCGGCCATCCGTCGCCGGTCGTTATATTATTATTTTTACTAAGTAACGAAAATATAAATATTTGAAAAAAAATAGACGACAAAATTACAGGTAACTAGCTTTTGCCAGCGGCTTCACCCGCGTGAATGTCGACAAATATCCCACGGGAACATACTACCGGGAATTCCTTCCTTATCCCTTGTCTACATTATAAAGGGAACCTAGGGAGCTGAAGTTTTGCACAGAGGTTCCCTTTATAATGTAGACAAGGGATAAACTTCAGCTATAGGTATACCTATATATATAAAAAGAGAAGTCCTGACTGACTGACTCATCAACGCCCAGCTCAAACCCTTGAACCTAGGGAGCTGAAGTTTTGCACAGAGGTTCCCTTTATAATGTAGACAAGGGATAAGGAAGGAATTCCCGGTAGTATGTTCCCGTGGGATATTTGTCGACATTCACGCGGGTGAAGCCGCTGGCAAAAGCTAGTTATCTGTAATTTTGTCGTCTATTTTTTTTCAAATATTTATATTTTCGTTACTTAGTAAAAATAATAATATAACGACCGGCGACGGATGGCCGGCTAGTGTAGGTACCGCTGACTACCGTCAAGGGAAGACGCTAATAAATACGCTAATAATAAGAGTATTATTTACATAGTTTACATAAAAAAATATCTTGAGGAGCTCGTGGCTAAGTAATAACAGCCGCACGGGTCGATCCATCAGGTTAAGCTACGCTTGCCGGGGTTGGTCCGTGGATGGGTGACCATCTTTACATACCGAGACTCCTCCGTACCTCGGAAAAGCACGTTAAGCCGTTGGTCCCGGCTGTCATTCGTGGATCTTTGACAGTCGTTACGGGTAGTCAGAAGCCCGAAAGTCTGACAATCAGTCTTACCAAGGGGTATCGTATTACCAAGTTAATGGGTTGTGGAGGTCAGACAGGCAGTCGCTCCATGTAAAATAATGGTATTCAGCTGCATCCGGTTAGACTGGAAGCCGACCCCAACATAGTTGGGAAAAGGCTAGGCAGATTGACATAAAAAAATATCTTTAGTAGTTTGAAAATTATAAAGTATGAAAGCGCGTTACAGTTTGTGCCAGTCAACTCAAGCACGCAAGCTGCCTTAAAGAACTCCGTTCTAATAAATTCCCTTGAAAGGAACCTTAATATAGGTCCGTTGAGGTAATTACCTAATTAGTAAGTAATATGTATGACAAAATATTTGAAACTTACTGTTTAAATGATAGTTTTGATGTCCACTGTTTGTATGGACGTTGGGTTTTTTATTCCGAGAAATATCTAACAAGCATCAAACTGAACACCTTAACAAAAACGACAAAAATATGAAATTTAGGACCACTGAAAAAATATTTTTAGAAAAAAGAAAACTATTTAAATATTTTATTTATTGATGGCAACCCAAACAAAACCTGCCACACACTGACAATGTCATAATTGACAGATGATTGATTCTATTCATCTATCAAATAAGACATAGTGTTGACTGACAGGCGACAGGCCTGATGAGGCCTCATCCTATCATCATCAAAAATCATATACCTATTGACTGACAGTAATGACAGTACCTACCGTGTGTCAATTTTGACAAGTCTAAAAATTTTATCATTTTAAATAACCCCCTTTTCTATTCCAAACTAGTACTTTTACATGAATAGACTTTGAATGCGGTCTATAACAGGCTTAATAGCGGATCGGAATTAAATGGTTGTCTCTGAAAGGTTGAAGAGGGATTGCGTTCCCTCTTAGCTGCATTTCTCTCTCATTCCTCATTCCATTATTAATTAGTGCAAATGGGAAGAGTCATCTGATGTTGAAATGTTAAAGAAAACGGTGTTTGTATAAATGATTTGCAGTGTCATTACTAAAAGCAGTTTTATGGTGTATAGTGGATGTACAGTGGGCTGCATAAATCCCAGTATCCCAGTTGTATTAAAACTAACAACAACTTTATTCTGTATTAACAACTGGGGTACCCAATTGATGCAGCCCAGTGTACCAGTTAAGTCCAAATTATTTGAGTCGTGGAACTTAACTCGTATACAATATTATGTCATTGAAATAACTGAAAACGTGTGTACCCCCTACATTGCACTCGTCATTATGGACACAGAAATCGTGACAAAAAAAAAATTGCTGTTCGCTACATTTTGCCGAGTTATGTTAATATAAATGTATGGAGCGGCAGATTTTTTTTTGCATTTCAGATTTGGTCTCATTGTAAAAGTTATTCGCAATAATGAGAACAGTCGTTTAGAGGTTTTCAGATAAATCAATTATACCTTGTATACTTTTCAGACACGTACGATACGATTACCACTAAAATTACCAGTCATCGGAGTAATTTGATAAAATGACAGATTCATTTCTTTTTTGGTCATCTGCCAACTCATGTACTTATTAGGTGACCAGTGATCTCCCAAAAGTAATCATTAGATGTTTCATAATTTGCATTAAAGGAATTGAGATAATATTTTGATTTTATTAATTTTATAAATTCTTTTTAATTATTTTAGTTTAATAATTTCCTGAAAGAGAGGAGTGGTGGCCTAGTGGTAACGGCCGCGACTTACGAGTTGTAGATCGTGGGTTGACACTTCACTTTGTGTAAATTATTTAATCACTACTATTGCTCTCAGAACGGTATAGGAAAACATCGTGAGGAAACCGGCATGTCCTAGAATCAAAAATTCGAAGACATGTGACATCTACCAACCCGCACTGGGCCCTCGTGGTGGATTATGACCCACTCCCTCTCACAGAGAGGAGGCCTGTGTCCCAGCAGTGGGCATATAATAGGCCGATTATGCTATGGAGTAATTTCTATTACTACATCACGATTGAATGATCACTATTCTTTTTGCCAGGCAGGAGTTTTCATCAGTCGTCTTTTAAATCTACAAAAAGGTAACTGCTAGTTTTCTTACAATCAAACAATTTACTGTATTTTAAACTTTATTACACAGTCGACAAGGTATATAATGATGACCTCTAGGTAGTACAAAATACTGAAATTACTCAAGAGGAGAATTATTTTCTCATTGAAACTGTTGAAGACATAGAACTAGTTCGACCATTACTACGCTATTAGACACTTCAACCCAAGCTCTGGTCGACCCCTGATTGACCAATTAAAGTCAGATCGTCTTGAGTTATTCGGACAAAATGCCCTGATCGACTTATACTGGCAAATTGAGGTGTAGAGGTCGGAACCAACAGCCAAAATATCGGACGAAGAGAAAATGCGAAAAGTAACTCAGCCTGTGTGACAGTCTGTCTGTCTATCTGTAACCTTTTCACATTTTAACAGCTGAACAGATTTCGATGATAGTGGTCACACAGGTAGAACATAGCTTGGAGGACAAAATCTACTTTTTATCCCGGTGGTAGGTTCGTGGGCGAAGCCACGGGTAAAAGCTAGTATTATTATAAACAACACAGCTTTGATTTTGAGCGATCAATATTGTATAATTAGGCCATTCAAAGCTATTATTATGGCTTAAAACAAAAGAAAATCAACACCGATTTTTCAACATTTAATTAACGCCAGTCAAAACATTTTTGAGGAACGAATGCCGATCACCGAATCTAAAATTAATTAGTTACGAGTACCTACATGAAAACGGCAACAAGAAAATGCCTTTCTTGACTGGTAGTTAGGAAAATGCCGTTCTCGTCTCTAAGGCCACATAATACCGGGCCATACAATATTGTGTTGCCAGTATTATCTCTTTCAGGGGCTATGAATAATGTAGTAGAAAAATAATGAGCTCTGCCAGACATCTGTCGTGGTATAAATAAATGGGTTAATGGTAACACAATGGCGTAGCATGGTCTTAATTAGACCCTAGAGATAAGAGATTGTTTTATTGTTCACGGGAGTCTTTAGATATTGGAGCTATAGAATGTAGATCGATCAATAAACAACATCACACCTGTAATCCCCGAAGATTTAGGAAGAAGTGTAGGATACGAGGGGGGATCAAATAGTAGTGAGAATGAGATAGATTATAATGACTATTGATAACTTAATAATTTACTTTTCTACATAGTCTCCGAGTTTCTCTACACACCGAGTCCAGCGCTTTTCCAAAACTTCAATCCCTTTCAAAAAAAAAGTTTTGTCTTGGTCCTGCAAAAAGCTCTCCACGGCATCCATCACCTCGTTATCATCTTCGTACCTGTTTCCCCTTAAGTATTCTTTCAATTTGGGGAACAGATAAAAATCGCTAGGCGCCAGATCTGGTGAATAAGGGGTGTGGTCAACCAATTCGAAGCCAGCTTGCTGAATGGCAGCCATCGCAACTGCCGACCTGTGCGCGGGTGCGTTGTCGTGATGAAACAGCACGCCCCTTCGAAGTTTGCCTCTCCTTTTCTCTTTGATGGAATTCCTCAACTTAGGAATTAAAGCTGCATAATATTGGCCTGAAATAGTGGTCCACGCTCCAGGTAATCAATCAACAATATCCCTTCTGAGTCCCAAAATATTGAGGCCATAACCTTGTCAGCCGATGCCACGGCACGAAACTTCTTCGGGGTCGGTGCAACAAAAGTCGATTAACACTTGCAGTTTTTAATTTTAATTACTAAGTGAAATATTTCATTCTAATCGGAACAGAAGTACTTAAAATTTTAACAACGTTAACTCTTAACAGGTAAACGAACAAAAAGCAGTTTATTGAATCATTTTGTGTTAATTTAGATGATGTCAAAAAGTAGCAGTGTTAACCGACTTCTGTTGCTGACCGTACCTATAGTAGGTACATATGACCCAACCCCATTTTGCCGGTTATGTTTCAATCCCATGTAATAGGGGACGAGCCTATTGCCATCAAACTGGTACAAATCCAGTCTCCAGGCTGCTACTTACAAATTTCAGTTGGAAATACTCAATAGTACTTTGCCCGACCTTTTTTTTTTTTTTTTTTTTTTTGTGGATGGGACATCATCAAATGACTTCTCCCGCTCTGGGCAGAGCGGGAGGGCGTGTCAGACTTTTACTGACTAAAACCCACCCATGTTCCTTCAGCTGCCCGTGCCAGGGCCACGGTATCTCTTTCGAACTACCCGCGACCCCGGCGGCATCGGCCCAATTGACCCCGTCACTGCTGACATCTCTTTGAGGCGCGCGTGGAACACAACGCGCCGTCGACCCGGGCCTGGTCCTTACCGGACGGCAAGCTGCCCATTACTCGTCGTCCGCAAGCCCGCGCCTACGGTGGCCGGGAATCGGCAATCGATTCCCGCCGCCCAGGGCGTCTCCTACGGCGGCTAGGGGTGCGAGGGCGCGGCTGTTGCCTCTCCCTCATGCGTTCCGCTTCCTCCTTCGCGAGCATTACTGCTTCGCAGAAGGAGGTGACGGCTTCCCATGCACTCTCGCTCCGTACCATGGACTTTGCCCGACCTGGGAATCGAACCCAGGACCTCATACTCAGGAGTAGCACTTGCGACCACTTGACCAACGAGGTAGTATTGATGTTTGGTATTATATTTTCTTAAAATTTTATCTGTGTATTATTTTTATGAGATGTCTGTTACAGGATCAAATGAAAAGTTCCAGGAAAATAAGTATTATGTTAATATACCTATGCAGGTGCATGTTTTTTTTCCGGGAAAAAGAGTGATATTTACCTGAGTGCCTTGTTGTTTTACTACGGCGAAATGGCGAAATGTGGGTGTTATATAGGTACGTACTTCTCTGCCGAAGAATCCTTCAGGAAAAATAGATGTTTACCGGAAAAATAGACGTTTACGTTATATTGTTTGCTCCTCTTATTTTTGAATAAAAATAGCGTAGTGCAGTGCCGTACTGTGTAGTACGGCAACCAACTACTTGTGTAGTTGGGATGAATTTATCCCAAGAACAAATAACATTGTAGTTGAATAACATGTTCTCCCATACATTCCAACTGAAAATGTAAGTTTGTACCTACTCACAATAATGAGAGATTTACCATGTTCTTTTATGACCACAGACTTCTTATAGGTTTTCCTGTAATCTTGAGGTAAACGTCTATTTCCTGTATTTTTTCAAAATTTTAGGCTCAGTAGTTTCGGAGATAAGGGGGAATGGTCAATTTTCGTCTATTTTCTTAAATATTTTTAAAACAGTTTATTTTAAAATTATTTAAAAAAACATATTTGAGCCCCTTATAGTAAGCCCTTTTATTTGATATGTCACACGGTATAGTTTGCAAAACTTTTTTTTTTAATTTTCTTATTTGCCCCCCCAAAAGTGACCCCCATATTAAAAATTCATTTATTTACTTGACAAGTCCATGTTTAGGTCACAGAAATTCATATTTACGTAACCAGTCGTTTAGACTCGGAGCACATTGGCTATGACAGACGGACAGACAGACACACGAGTGATCCTATAAGTGTTCCGTATTTTCCTTTTGAGGTACGGAACCCTAAAAATGACGTTCACATACAGTGTTATACTGTTTGTCCACTGCACCGGAAACGGACGTCAATGAGAAAATAGATGACGGCGCCGAAGTAACGATAGTACATTTATTATGGCCGAATAATCTCGTTTCTCGTTGACGTCTCGTTCCGTGTGCGGTGGACAAACAGTCTGTCTAGTTAAAAAATATTCATTCATTGAAATAAATTCTTCACTGTCCAGATCAAAAAAAAAAACACATAAAAAACAAAAGAGAAATCCACATAATAACTTTCAATAAACACACACATAGATAACGTCATAAACCTACAATACCATAAGTATTCACCAACCAAAGGGCAATGGAGAGCGCTATGCTTGGAGTTTCCTTACGTGATCGAATCAGAAATGAAGACATCCGTAGGAGAACCAAGGCAACCGACATAGCCCGAAGAATTGCCATACTTAAGTGGCAGTTAGCAGCACATTGCTGTCAAAACAGATGGTCGATGGGACCGAAAGGTTCTGGAGTGGCGACATAACTTTGGAAAGCCTCCCACAATGTGGACCGATGTCCTTGTGAAAGCTGTAGGAATCCGCTGGATACGTGGTCCCGACCTATGTCTAGCACTGGACGTCTTTCAGCTGAAATGATGATGATGACCATAAATATAACATATTCACATTCCACACACACACACGTCGAATACCTGATCGGTGTGTGGTAGGTACTATACGAGTACTGCCACCTTATAAGTAGAGGGCTGTGGTTCCATTCTCATACCGCGGCTACCAAATGATTGGCCGCTCGATGGATGGCGGTGCATGTGTCGGTGGACCGACTTCTCAGCAGCACCTGCCAGCAAAGCGTGTGGCCCTCGGCGAACATGGAGCTCACGCTACACTACCAAGGCAGTCGAACCATCGCGCGCGTAGCGTCGTTGTTCTGTTAATTTCATCCCTTCAGTCAGAAAATCTGTATCATTTTCATCATAACTCCACTTCATTAGCAATAATTTTCCCCGATTTTTCCCCAATCCCTAATTTTTCCCCATTTTTCCCTCATTTCCGGCTAATTCCATAAATCGTAAATAAACTCGAGAAGAAATAAGCATAACGCGTAGATATCAATTTTCGATAAGCCATGCTCAGAACGTATTAGACAGTGATTACGAAACGAACCCGAAATGTGGGGAAATTGAAACGTCCTAATATCGGCTGAGTAGGTTTTACACACGGCTTTACTCAAGTAGCTGAGAAAAGAGATGGAAAGGATGAAGTGTAATTGACATCAAGTGACCTGGTTTTTTTTTGCTGCTTATTACTGCCGAGGTATTTTTTGGAACCACGATTTTGGATTTTGAATGAAAGTTCTTGGAACGTAAATTATTAGATGCTCTGTTTAATAATATTTCTTTCCGAGAATTTTCACTCTAGAACAAAACGGATTTTCAGTATATTTTTTCCTACTTGACTATGAGACAGTTTTTTATTTTGTAATATTCTTCAAGGGAAAACTAACAGTTGGGTATATTAAAAATATACAGATAACAATAAACTTAACAAATATACCACCCACTACATTTTCCACAGATTACAACTTAGAGAGTTATTTACAAACTGATGGCAAACGCAAAGTAGTCAAGGCAAAATTAATTATAGAAAAAAAAATATTATTATTAATTATTTATTTATTTATTATTAAAAAAGAAACTAGAAATAAGAAATGAAACTCTTATTTATGTATCATATCGTACGGGTCCTATTTAAAATGATAGTAATAATTTGCTTAAGCATACGGAATCTACTGATTTTTGTTTTGTTCCAAGTGTACCATAATTGATTCCGTAGGTAGAGTGATAGTCTGTTTTGCAAAGTTAAGCGTAGGCCACACTAGGGAACGAAGCGAAACGAAGCTAAGTTCGTTTAGCTTTCCTCCGCGTTTTTCACACTTCCGTTTTCGTATCGCTTAGTATCTACGCAATGTGAAATCGAAATAAGAAAAGACGCGGAAGAAAGCTAACCGAACTAAGCTTCGTTTCGATTCATTCCCTACTGTGGCCTGCGCTATAAGCGTATCAACTTAAATTGACACAACTGTCAATTTTTTAAAAGGTTTCCGCTAACGATTGTCAGCTAGTTGCAGCGTCTACGTTTACCCAGCTTTTTGAAAAACATCATACACATGTAGTCGCGGGTTGTCAGTTGCCGTAACTTGAGGATCTAAATTGCTCCGTCTGCGCAGTGCCTTAGACAGTAACTACATAATAAACCTAAAATGTGGTTAAGTTTAAACGTCCTAATATTGACTAAGTAGGATTCACAGACAGCTTTATTTTGAGTAGCTGAGAAAAGGAGATGAAACGAATAAACGTGAAATGAATTGAACTGGTTTTTGTAACGGTATCATATGGAATCTGGATGTTTTCAATATTATCAAAATAGTAAGAGAAGAGAATGGCAATTTTATAATAACAATTTTTGAGAAATTCGTCTGTTCGACAACATCATTTTGACAATTCAATAACATTAATTGTGTTATCGTCGCTTTATCGCCGCGACTCGCAAGCGAGATAGGTTATAGACTGTTTTTAGGAGAATATGCAGTATGTTGATGAAAAATTGGCGGAGGGACGTGCGCGTGTTGATCCAAAAAAGTTAAATGGGGTGACTTGAGAATTCATCCGTTCGTTCATTTGTGAAAGTGAACGACTTACCAGCAAGCGAATAATAAGCTAATAGCCGTTATGTAAGAGAATGGTCCTGTTTGACGATACCTGCAGTAGGTCTATCGTAACATTAAGAGGATATATCGAAGCGTGGTTTAGCGTGGTGGCGAAGTGAAATGGCGTTATGGCTGTCTAGTTTGACGCGCGAGATAGAATACTCTCACGCACTTCGTTTAAATGTAGATTTATGACAAAATGCTATACTTAAGTCAATTTTTAGCTTAGTAAGTTCTTAACATATTTAAATACCTTCGATTTAAAGCAAATTTTACTGATCAGTAAGGAACTGTTTACGTATAATCGTATAAAACAGAAAATAGACGGTACTACCTTGGAATTTTTTCTATCGAAAAAATTTAAAGTAATCATGTTTCAGTTTTAGTACAGCAGTAGACAAATTAGTCAAATAACAAAAATGGAAAATCCCAATGATTTTTTTTAACCAAAGAGGTTTTACAGGAATTTTAAAAATACAAAATTTATCGATGAATCTGATTGCAGTGGCCCTAGAGTAGACGACTCTAATATAATGGTCGATAATAATTATGTAGGCATGCAGTATTATGGCAATCGCTTTGTGATAAAGCACAGAATTTTTGAAAATGGCCGAAAACGTCAGTAACAAAAATATTGATATTTTGTTGCATTATTAAAATAGATAATTCAGTAATATGAATTTTGAAATTGTTTTCTAATACAAGAAGTAAGAAGAGTAGATGAATAAGAACAACAAAATGAACAGTATACTTCATTTCCTTATATCTTTACCGAAAATTTCCCGAATACAGTTCTCAAAAGAGACGTTAGATATAAATTCTTTTGTTATTGTATCATTTTTAACAACTGTGTCGAGTTCCAAGACTTGCGGTCTAGTGTATGAACATGGCTGGTCCTTAGGGGAGTCCCGTTTATTTAACGTCATATAGAACTGCTGCATGTTGGCATAATAGAAACTTCTATTTTTTTTTAAAGTATGAATGAAAAAAGTTTTACACGGTCTCTCTTTTTTGCTGATAGGTATATGTTTTGAAAACTAGTTACTTACTTATTTATTTTATTGTACTTAAGTTACATTCATCAAATTATCATCCAAATTTTCTAAAGAATTTAGCACTAAAGCCCAATTTCCACCACGAGCGGAGCGGACCCATTAAGGACTCCGTTTAACTCGCAAGAGTAAACTGCATACTATTGGACTATTTGTTGGTGGAAATACAAGTATGCAGTTTACTCTTGCGAGTTAAACGGAGTCCTTAATGGGTCCGCTCCGCTCGTGGTGGAAACCAGGCTTAAGAACATAGAATATTTCGCTACCAACCTCATTTTTTGTTGTAACATAAAAAATTATGTTTGTCGAGGTCAATGTTGTGTATGGGGAAAACATGAATAATAATATAATTATATTACTACCTAATAACTAAGCATTTAACAATCAATTAAACACTCATAGCGTTACTTGTAGAGTTTACTACCTACTCATAAAATCTGTTAACAGGACTCAGTAACTATTGGAACAATTTTATTGCTAGTAAAATGTAATGCTCAGTTTGTTTATGGGGTCGTCATCGTCACGAGGACATTGACGTGGACATCGATACTTTGACATCGAGCTAATAACGTTGCGTATGACATCTGTACTGAAAATGTTGCCAAAGAAAAACGATTAAATAAATTAATATGTTTTTTGATCAAAAGATTGAATGTTGCGTCTGTCAGTTATTTTATGTGACAGCTCAATTAAGGATAAAAGCCCGATTAAATTATGATGAAATTGATAGTGGATTGTATTCACCCTCTCAGACACTCACACAAACATACGCACATAACATAATACATGCCTCACTATACATAATTATTTTATCAAAGAATATTGCTTAAATTCGATCTATTGTTGTCACAGCACATGACAGTAGAAAAAAGAAATTTATCAATTATCTTTATTTACTTTATAAGGTGTTTTAGAGTTTTCCGGCTTCAAAAATGATTTAACAATGGTGAAGGTCAGCAGGCCTAACCTTAATTAAGTCGAAGTGACGCGACGCGACGTGACAGAATTAACTTTTAGAGAGAAAACTAAATTCACAGAAAACTGTCTTTAAAAGAATCCTATTTAAAAAAGCTCATGTCACATACCAAAATTTAAACTGCCTAGCCTTTTCCCAACTACGTTGGGATCGATTTTCAGTCTTACCGGACGCTGCTGAGCAGTGACCTCGACAACGCAGTCACTGGGTACCTTTGCTAAGATTGGTTGTCAGACTTTTGAACTTGTGATTACCAAATTCATTCATACACCAAACTAACAAAAACTACAAAAACCGCCATCTCATCTCATGTCGACAAAAGGAATTTATTTCAGCCAACAAGATGAGTTGTAAAACGTTTGATTTTTGCCACCATTTGATCTTGCGTAGTCAACTTCTGAACTGTGGTTCCCAGGAGTACCCTTAGCCCACTCGGCCTGAGGCCGTTTACTGAAGTATGCTTTGAAAAAAATCAACGCGGAATAAAAGTGACTCGACTTTTTTTCTGTTATGTAATATGTACTCTGTTAGTCACAATTATATGCATCGGACTTTGTTTAGTAGTTCTTTGTGTTTGTAAAATAATGATAATGGTTCGAATCGAATAATTAAATTAATGGTTTTATAATCTTATATTCTATAGATAGGGAGGGTGGGAGGGGGAGGGATCAATTGTTGTTTTAAAAACTTTTTTACAAAAAAATACAACCGACTTCCAAAAACAACACTACAAAGTGAAAAATAACTTTAATTTCGGAAGTCGGTGTCTAGTTAAATGTATTTTCGTTTTTTGCCACCGACTTCCGAAATTAAAGTTATTTTTCACTTTGTAGTGTTGTTTTTGGAAGTCGGTTGTATTTTTTTGTAAAAAAGTTTTTATTTTTCACTTTTTAGTTGTGTACCTACCCCACACAAATTCTAATACCACTATCTGCAAAACAAACTAGAACATCATCCATATAAAAGTGTGTAAAAAATACGTATTATTGAAGCTAACTCAAAAACTACCGAAGCAAAGTTAATCAATTTTATATGGGACCAACTGTGATGTATACCCTCTCGAATAAAACAAAAAAAAATCCAAATCGGTCCAGCCATCTTCGAGTAATCGGGGAACATACATAAAAAAAAAAAACAGGTTCCGACGAATTGAGAACCTCCTCCTTTTTGAAGTCGGTTAAAAATACAGACCTTTTTTTTTGTGGATGGGAAATCATCAAATGACTTCTCCCGCTCTGGGTGGAGCGGAAAGGCGTGTCAGACTTTTACTGACTAAAACCCACCCATGTTCCTTTAGTTGCCCGTGCCAGGGCCACGGTATCTCTTTTGAACTACCCGCGACCCCGGAGTACAGACCTTACGTTGAATTTACGCACCACCAGTCTCCCAAAGTATCATAAAAGTTATTATGTAATTGTTCTTGATACCATTTTTAATGTACAGGTTGAATGTTTTCCAAGTTTTATGTGTTTTTTATACAGGGTAGCAGGGTGTCAAAATCAATAAAGACATTTTTATAAATGGTTGTCCGTATCTAAGTAGAACAAAGAACAATAGACAGACGATGAACAAAAAAAAGGTGTTTTACCCAGCTGACATTATAGAATAGCTTCATGAATTAATCTTTTGCAGAGATCCTATTTTTGGTTATTATTTTGTTTGAAATAATTTTTTTTCAATAGACAAATTATGAAATTTTACTTATTCATATATTATAATTAAATAAATAAATTCACTTGTGTATGAAGCCCTCATGACTGCCAATTTTTTTAAATAACCGTCAAAAAATTTCAACATATTTCAACCACGGGTTCTAGAATCATGTACTGAATCTATATATACATACAGGTTATATATATACAGGTATATATATACAGGTTGTACGTCGATGTCCCTGCTACCATGTATTGTGGTGAGAAAGAAATCTTTATCATCTTTATGCCAATGACTTCTCCCGCTCTGGGCAGAGGCGGGAGGGCGTGTCAGACTTTTACTGACTAAAACCCACCCATGTTCCTTCAGCTGCCCGTGCCAGGGCCACGGTATCTCTTTCGAACTACCCGCGACCCCGGCGGCATCGGCCCAATTGACCCCGTCACTGCTGACATCTCTTTGAGGCGCGCGTGGAACACAACGCGCCGTCGACCCGGGCCTGGTCCTTACCGGACGGCGAGCTGCCCATTACTCGACTTCCGCAAGCCCGCGCCTACGGTGGCCGGGAATCGGCAATCGATTCCCGCCGCCCAGGGCGTCTCCTACGGCGGCTAGGGGCGCGAGGGCGCGGCTGTTGCCTCTTCCTCACGCGTTCCGCTTCCTCCTTCGCGAGCATTACTGCTTCGCAGAAGGAGGTGACGGCTTCCCATGCACTCTCGCTCCGCACCATGGCCTGGACCAAGTAATCTAAAAATATTTTAACATAATAGGTCCCCACCACAAGGACCATAGGGGGGGGGGGGGGGGGTTTCATAGGTACCTATGAAATTGCAGTTTTGTATGAAAAAATTTAAACGAATTTTTTTCATGCATTTTTTATTTGTATTAATCGAAGTAATCACCCATGCAATCAATGCATCTTTGCCAACGCAGTGGCAGTTTATTGATGCCCTTCTTAAAGAAATCAGCTGGACGGGAGGCAACAAATTCTTCAAAGGCATTTTGTACTGCCTCTCGGGTATTGAATTTTTTTCCCGCCAAGAAGTTATCCAAATTCTGGAAAAAGTAGTAGTCTGTAGGCGCAAGGTCTGGTGAGTAGGGCGGATGACGGAGAGCTTCCAACCCCAGTTCTTGCAACTTGGAGACCGTCTGCTGTGCAGTATAAGGTCGAGCGTTGTCGTGCAGGAGCAGCGGAAAAGCGATTGACCAATGCTGGTTGGAGATGTGCCAGCTTCTCCATCATTGTGTTCAGTTCTCACAGTACACATCTGAAGTAATGCTCACCCCGTTTGGTAAGAAGCTGTGATGAATCACACCGGCGCTAGACCACCAAACAGTGACCATCACTTTTCAAGGGGTAAGTTTTCGTTTAGGGCATTGTTTAGGTGCTGAACCAGGATCCAACCAACTTGCTGAGCGCTTGCGGTTATCAAACAGAATCCATTTTTCATCGCAGGTAACAATGCGGTTCAAAATTCTTTCATTTATGTGTATGTTGAGCAGTGCAAGGCACGTCTCGACGCGTACTTCGCGCTCGCGATGATTGAGTTCGTGGGGCACCCATTTATCAAGCTTTTTTACCTTGCCAATTTGACGCAAATGGACCAATATTGTTTTGACGCTAACGTCGAAAGCTGCTGCTAATTCAGCCGTAGATTGTGTATCATCAGCTTCCACAATCGACTTTAATTCGTCATTGTCGACCAAAGTCTTCGGACGACCGCGAGGTTCATTTTTCAGGTCGAAATTTCCGGAACGGAAGCGAGCAAACCAATAACAAGTGGTGCGTTGGTTTGTAGTGTTAGCTCCGTAAACGTCGTTGATGTTGCATGCCGCTTGTGCCGCGTTGCTGGCACGACGGTACTCATATTCCATAATTACTCGAATTTTAACGTATCCATGATGACGAAAAAGATTGAAATGCGATGAAAATGTAACACTAGTCAATAAACAAATGACTACTTTTGGAAAAAAAAAATCCATGTTTTTAAAATAAAATTAATTTGAAATTAGAATTCTTAGCCAAACAAAAATTATTTTGATTTGAAATGGCCAGTACTGCAGAACGGCAATTTCATAGGTAAAGACCTAATATAAAATATTCTCTTTATTACTATTCTTATTTTAAGACATATTTCTCGAACAACAAATTTCAACAGTTTTCTTTTAAAATACACTTACATAACTAACTTTACTTATTTACTATTCTATTTAAACATTATATTGCTTACTATCTACTGCCTATTCTATTTCTCAAATTTTTGCGCATTTGTCCTATGTTTACACTATTATATAAGAATATATTATGAAACATAGTTTCTTTATCTGGTTTTATTTCTTTCAATTACTTTCAGGGCTATATTCTCACAGTAGGCTTTAAGTTTATTCCTGTTCTTACTATTTTTATCTTTCATTATCTCCCCTATGCTCTCTCTTTGAAATTTTTTACCTATCTCCTGTTCTAGATTGTAACGCTCTCTTGCATAAATTGGACAATCTAATATCAAATGCGGGACCGATTCCGCCACATCGCGGTCACAGTTACACGATGGGCTCTCTTTACACTTAAATCGGTTTAAGTATTCCGAGAAACCACCATGTCCCGTAAGCACCTGCGTAAGTACACCTACTGGCCTCACCTGTTTCACAATACGGTAGGCAGCTGCGGCGTTCGGAAGGAACATTTTCGTCACCGAGGCCGTCCCACCAGACACATATCTACGGTTCCATTCGTCAATCGAACTCAAACGAATTTGGAGTTTAACGAATGAAACCGGACACTGGTCATAGTCAAGCTTCCTCTTTGACGACAACGCCGCCCCCTTAGCCAGCTCATCCGCACGCTCGTTCCCTTGCAAGCCCGCATGGGCTTTGATCCAGAAAAGAGACACAGCTTTTCCCTGGTCCAATGCCTGAGCCAAATTGGCTCGTGCGCGGACCGCCAGAGGGTGGAGAGAGCCGTGGCTCGCAAGAGTCTGCAATGCTGACATTGAGTCGCTGTACAGGCCATAGGTCGTCTCATTGCGCTTGAGGATTACGTCCGTTGCCTTGCAAATAGCCAGTAGTTCCGAGTTAGAAAATACTCCACAAGAACGTACTACTGGAAAATCATTCCTTATTCCTTGTCGACATTATAAAGGGGACCTCTGTGCAAAATTTCAGCTTTCTAGGTCCAAGGGCTTGGACTGGGTGTTAATGAATCAGTCAGTCAGTCAGGACTTCTCTTTTTATTTATATAGATATAGATATTTATCCATCAAATTACATAGGTAGGTACAAAAGAACTCCTATAACTAAAGGTCGAATCTATCCAAACTCTACAAAATTATATTTGAGTAAACAGGGATAGAATATTCTTTCATTGTCTATCCACTCCCGCGCCCGCCCCTCCCACGCTACTTCCCTTCCCACGCCCCCGAACATTTTTTGCCGGCGCGCAAGTTAAGAATAGAATGCTCGTTGTATGGCTGCTTTTAAGTTATTAAGTATAAAACCTACCGTAAAAATCCTACTTCTAAATCAAGATTTAAAAAAATATCAATTACTTTCCATTTCAGTTTATGCCAACAAAATGTTTACCCAGCGGCACACCAACATTTATTTTTTCGAAAATAAAAAACTGTATTATTCTCGTATTCAAGCTCATCCTACTTCGTAACGAACTCCCGACATTTTCCCCAAGGGAAGGCGTTACCGACTCACAGAAGGATTTTCTCGCAGAAGCTCTTGTCAAGCAGCTGCTTTGGATTTTAAACGTTATCGCGTATTTCTTTGGTCCACAAAAGATACGCATCTTTTATTTCGATGAGGTAACAAAAGCCAGGGAAGGAGGTACAAGATTGTAATTGATACTCTAAAAGCATCCTTTTGCTCAGTAATCCATGTTTTTCCTTTTTATTTAAAACGAATATATCATAAGGGGATGACAATTTGATAATAAATAAAAAAACCTGGCAATACTAGTGCAAAGGAGTATTATGAAATCATCAAATATCTCAATCGAAACATCGAAAATAAAAGGATTTTTACAAAAAGTCTTACTATTAGTGATGGGTCGATTAAGCCAACCAGCCGACTAGCTATAGGTACTATCATATTATACGTGTATCTGCCTAGCCTTTTCACAACTATGTTGGGGTCGGCTTCCAGTCTAACCGGATGCCGCTAAATACCAGTATTTTACATGGAGCGACTGCCTATCTGACCTCCACAACCCAGTCACTGGGTAATACGATACCTCTTGGTAAGACTGGTTGTTAGATTTTCGGGCTTCTGACGACCCGTAACGACTGTCAAAGATCCACGAATGACAGCCGGGACCAACGGTTTAATGTACTTTCCGAGGCACGGATGAGTCTTGCTATGTAAAGATGGTCACCCATCTACGGACAACCCCGGCAAGCGTAGCTGAACCTGATGGATTGACCCGTGCGGCTGTTATTACTTAGCCACAAGCTCCTCAGGTAATATCATATTATAATCAGCCTATAATGTTCCTATTGCTGGGACACAGGCATCCTTTCGTTGAGAGGAAGTGGGCCGTAGTAATGTAACACGCGGGCCCAGTGCGGGTTGGTAGATGTCACATGTGTTCGAATTTTTTGTTCTAGGACACGATATTTTCTAGTGGTGATGAAATAATTTTCACAAAGTAAAGTGCCTATATCTGGGTTCGAACAATCTACAACTCATAAGTCGCGGCCGTTACCACGATTATTTATTTGATTGAATTTTTGTTTGCAGACTAGGAACATCATTAGTTAAACGAAGTTTCATTAACTGTCGTATTGATTGATAATTCATTCCCATCCTATAAATGATGCAATTAACACCTCTAAAGCTACGATTTCTTAGAAGAATGGTATTCCACTCTACCAAGAAACCGTAGCTAGGCGGCTATAGCCACCAAATAGCGTCTGCAATTAACTACCGAATGACGTCTTTAAAACGTAATTTATGAAAGTAAGAGAGT
The DNA here is from genome assembly GCA_946251885.1 of Cosmia pyralina. Classification (NCBI taxonomy): domain Eukaryota; kingdom Metazoa; phylum Arthropoda; class Insecta; order Lepidoptera; family Noctuidae; genus Cosmia; species Cosmia pyralina. Next base: position 7,364,271 of record OX276346.1, on the reverse strand, counting down.
GTGTTTTCCTTGAGAGCGTTTTTTGACACCGTAAAGTCAAACCCCGCTGCCATCATATTCATGACATGACAGCCAGGATTGTTTTACTACAGCCGTTGTGTCGGCTACGGTTTTTCTAGAAAACAGTGGTTTAAGGGCTAATTTTTCAATGACTTTTATCTAGGAAATAAATACTTACCTATTGCGTTTTGACAGCTTATATATAGAAAACATGTCATCAATTCTTCAGCTAAAAGCCTATTGGAAAATCAGCTCTGAACTAACTATAAACTATCTCTTTTACATACCCCAAACGTGTGGTTTTCAGTTCCTTTTGACTGTTTATGATAGCAGATGAAACCCAAATGTTTATTAGAGTCAGCAGTGAAACTTTATCGAGCCAATTAGTAATATGTAGTTATAACAGAGAGCTCACACAAACCAGTAAAATATATTTTAGTGTATTGTAAGATAACTAGAAAACAATGCTCGAGAAGATCCTTTGTAATAACTTCAGTCTTATAGGCCCCGTTCATGGCCTCGAGCGATACGTCTTGCGACGCGACTTGCGTCAAGCGACACGCGCGCGCGTCACTTGTTTCCGTCTGTCACTCCGCAAGTCACGTCGTGGTGACTCGAGGCATGATCTAAACAGCTTCTTTCATTTGTTTTCTCCGCAATCACTGTTGCAAAACGCGTGTCGCTTGAGCGTGTGACTCGTGGGGATTGTCTCAGAAACCAGTAAATTTTAGTCTGAAACTTATAATAATCTCCCAAAATTGTATTATATTTAATTTCGTTACCCAAAAATAGAAACATCAGAAAGATATTACAGGTTTCATCCCTCTTAATCATTGAGCAGTTTCGTAGGATTTATTTCTTTACAATAATCTATTCTGGTACTATAGTATCATCAATCTTTGGAGGGTAGTTGTAAATGTAAGTTTTATCTGATTTACCGTCACTCCAACCTGGTTCCTTTTAACATTTCTCTTCATTTAAAATGTATTATTTTCTGGCTCAGGAATATCCTTTAGAGTTAAATTGGCTTTGGATTTATAATTATATATTTTTAAGCGGTCCGAATTTTAGGTAAGTAATTAGTTTCTGAAATACTGAGTTTAATCTTAAGCCTAAAGTATTTTAAAACACGGTTATTTCCTTACCTAAAGAAGTTTGGATTTTTTCCATTATACTCGATTAATTGCCTATAAGGTACATAATTACTTATCCGTCGAACAACCTTAATAAAATAATCTATATAAATAAAACTGACTGACTGATTGACTGACTCATCAACGCCCAACCAAAACCCTTGGACCTAGAAAGCTTAAAGCTTGCGCAGAGGTTCCCTTTTCAAATGTAGACAAGGAATAAGGGAGGAATTCCCAGTAGTACGTTCCCGTGAGATATTTTCCGACATCTACGCGGTAGAAACCGCGAGCAAAAGTTAGTAAAACATTAAAAAAAAAAACGTTTTCTTGTTTCAAAAACCTTGATTGAACGAACTTTTTTTTACCCCCTAAAAATATACCTACCACGTACTACATTGTTAACCGAATCATCAGAATTAATTATTTTCTTTTTGCAACGATAATTTATGACTACAATATACTCGTACCAACCTGTGGAGCGGTAATCCGCTGAATATTCCTGTTTTGGTTTATTTATGAAAAACATTATTGTTTGTATGGTTTTTGATTTTGTTTGTAAAGTAAGTAACACTAATTTAAAATGTTTGTTAGTAAAGCGGGTTAAGTTTAATACCACAGCCAACACAGAAATTTGCAAGCGTTATTAAACCTAACGGGTGTTTTTCAATCCTCTTTTGAATAAAGAATGATTTAATCTGTGTTATCAAATAACAGTTCATCATTCTTGAAGTGAAGCTTCATATAGACGTTGTGAGTTTCTTGTTTATGGCATACCATACAATTTAATTGTTTAAATGGTGCCAGCTATAATATTGATTCAACATAATTATTATAGTATGCCACAGTCAAGTCGCATCGTGTAAATCCGGCTTCAGTAAGGTAATTGTATCCGCTACCAAATCGCTTTAATTAATAATACAAACATGCATATACTCACGCCTTCTTCCCAGGGGGGTAGGCAGAAACTACAGAATGCCCTGATCCTTACGTATACTACTTCTGCCTCGTTTATGTTCATACACGCACGCCGGTTGCGATTAATAATAATTAATGTGAATGAATGAATGAATACTTTATTTGCCAGAATATAGGTACATTGATTATGGTAAAGATACATATGGTTTCACTATATTCGACTTTCTAGTCGTGCAAATTTTAAGTGACATTGTAAGTTACAATGTCAATACAATTAGTAACAATAATCAAATCAAAATAACAGTCTTCTTTCATTATTAGAATATAGATATTAGGTACATTATTAATTTATTTTCAGTCGAAATTTTGATTATACAATTATGTTTATACAATATCCCTACGCACCTATGCAAGACGCAAACAAAAAAAAAAAAACAGTAATAATAATAAACTATAATAACTATGTCAAATACATCACATATAATGTCCAAAGGTTTATTCAATTTACATACCTACTCGTATATAAAGTCAATAATACATTATTAATTATTTTTTAGTCAAAACTACTGTACTGTAATAATTATGTTTATACGATTTACGCAAGACACAAAAAAAAAATATAATCAATAAGTCAAATACAGGCACTTAGTGATTTGGTAGCGGATACATACGTAGCTACCGTATAGAAAACCAATCAGGAAAGTATAGAACATTTGTGGGTATTTATTTATTTCTATATAATAGTTATAAGAGAAATCGATATTACATTCATAATATATTTCATACTCCAGTAATATTTACAGGTACCTATTTATTTATGATTCAACGTTTTAAATTATGACAACATGCAAAAGTAATTACAAAGCTGTTTAAGTACATGAAGTGAAAAGCAAATTAACCTTTTGTTTAATATTTAAAACCTTTTCCCCTGATAAGGGATTTAAAATGAAACTGCGGAGCAGAACACAAACTTCACAAATGTTTCAAAGATTGGTCTTGACTAAGCTCAGGCCAGGGACTGGTAGCCTGGGCACGCCACAATTGCGGCGATAAGTCCCCTCTTTGAGGAGTGGTTGGAGAGGCGCCACGGCGTCCTCACCTTCCGCCTGACGCAGGTCCTCACCGGACACGGTTGTTTCGGGAGGTTCCTGTTTCGGATAAGGCGGGAGGAAACGCCCGGGTGTCACCATTGTGTGGATCGCCCGGAGGACACGGTGGAGCATACAGTGGAGGTCTGCCCGGCTTGGGCGGAGCACCGCCGTGTTCTCACGTAGGCGATCGGCGGCGGCGATCTCTCGCGTCCAAACCTGGTCCAGGCCATGGTGCGGAGCGAGAGTGCATGGGAAGCCGTCACCTCCTTCTGCGAAGCAGTAATGCTCGCGAAGGAGGAAGCGGAACGCGTGAGGGAGAGGCAACAGCCACGCCCTCGCGCCCCTAGCCGCCGTAGGAGACGCCCTGGGCGGCGGGAATCGATTGCCGATTCCCGGCCACCGTAGGCGCGGGCTTGCGGACGACGAGTAATAGGCAGCTCGCCGTCCGGTAAGGACCAGGCCCGGGTCGACGGCGCGTTGTGTTCCACGTGCGCCTCAAAGAGATGTCAGCAGTGACGGGGTCAATTGGGCCGATGCCGCCGGGGTCGCGGGTAGTTCGAAAGAGATACCGTGGCCCTGGCACGGGCAGCTGAAGGAACATGGGTGGGTTTTAGTCAGCAAAAGTCTGACACGCCCTCCCGCTCTGCCCAGAGCGGGAGAAGTCATTTGATGATTTCCCATCCACAAAAAAAAAAAAAAGGGACTGGTAGCCGATCATTACACGTCGCGGCATTTCTTTACCCCAAAGAGTGGATAATGCCCTCACCGGATCCCACACATGAAAATAATAACAACGGTTACCATTTTAGATGTAAAATAGTAACCGTTGTTATTATTTTCATGTGTGAAACACGCGATCATTTATAAATATGTCCTTAGTGATGACTAAGGACATATTTATAAATGATCGCGTGTTTTTGTGTAGAACAATAGACAGACGGTGAACAAAAAAAGGTGTTGGTCAACGGCCTTTTACACAGCTGGCATAGAACAAATAGCTTCATGAATGAGTCTTTTGCAGTGATTCTATTTTTGGTTATTTTAGTTTGTTTTTTCAATTTGCAAATTATGAAATTTTACTTATTCATGTTACTTATTCATATTCATAAATTCAAAATTGAAAAAAACTCTACCACAGTTATTCCAAAGTTTCAAGTTTTCACTTCTGTCGGCAGTCCCCATGACTGGCAATTTTTTTTTATAAGGCAGGTAGTCGAATGATCTAATTAAGTTTGAGGAGTCAATCTTCAGTAGTCTTAATAAATGTGCTAAAGAAGAAAAAAGAATACTAGCCTATTATTGTCCCACTGCAGGGCAAAGACCTCTTCTCATACAGAGAAGGCATGAGTATTGATCACCACGCTTGCTCAAGACGGCTAACTGCCTCATTGGTCTAGTGATCACAAGCGCTACTGCTGAGCATGAGATCTTCGATTAAATTCCCGGCTTGGGCAAAAGTGTTATTGGATTTTTACATTTGGAATTTCTCAGTAGAACCCTGGAATCTGGATTTGTGTAACAGAAGGAGCAGTGGTGATCCAGTGGTAACGGCCCTGACATGCGAGTTGTAGGTCGTGAGTTCGAACCTAGGCAGGCGCTTTACTTTGTTATTTTCATCACCACTGCTCTCAAAACGGTGAAGGAAAACATCGTGAAGAAACCGGCAGTTCCTAGAACCAAAAATTCGAAGACTTGTGACATCTACCAACCCGCACTGGGCCCGCGTGGAGGATTACAGCCCACTCCCTCTCGAAGAGAGGAGGCCTTTGTATCAGCAGTGGGAACATTATGGGCTGATTATGCTTATGCTAAACATAACTGGCGAAATGTGTACTACAGGTACATCTCTGCTTAACCCTTTGGGAAATAAAGCGTAAAGTTATGTTATGTATGTTTTACCTTAACCAACATTTAGCTGCATAAATATCTAAGATAAAAAAAAAATAAAAAAAAAAAAACTTTTTTACAAAAAAAATACAACCAACTTCAAAAACAACACTAAAAAGTGAAAAATAACTTTAATTTCGGAAGTCGGTGTCTAATTAAATGTATTTTCGTTTTTTGCCACCGACTTCCGAAATTAATGTTATTTTTCACTTTGTAGTGTTGTTTTTGGAAGTCGGTTGTATTTTTTTGTAAAAAAGTTTTTATTTTTCACTTTTCAGTTGTGTACCTACCCCACACAAATTCAAATACCACTACCTGCAAAACAAATTAGAACATCATCCATATTTTTTTTTTTTTTTTTTTTTTCTTTATTAAAAAGAACTAGAGTTCTTAATAACTGATTACAATCTAGCCTAATAGACTAATAAGCAATTTAACTCTAACTTATTATTTTACGTGATACATTTTGTTATAACTAAGAATAGTGTCAATTTGCACTTTTTCACAATTCCGTAGCACTTTCTTAGAGTCTGATAATATTAATAAAAACACTTTGTTCATGTGTCATATGTATAGCACAGCATTACTATTATTCATTCACACTACACTAACTCAAATGGTTTAGTTCTCTTTAGCCTGCGCACTATGTCCGTGTTGTCTAGCAGCTGAATTGCCTCGACATTCACATGTCGGTGAAGTCTGTGTTCGTGGGCTTCAGCAAATTTTTGGATGATGGTGGTGACGAGTTCCATTTTAAGGTCGCGGTGGAGGTCGTCATTTCTAATGTACCATGGTGCATTTACAGCATCCCTGAGTACTTTATTTTGGAATTGTTGGATTATTTTAACGTTGCTTCGTTTAGTACAGCCCCAAAGTTGAATACCATACGTCCAAATTGGCATAAGAATATGCTTGTATAATATCATTTTATTACGTATTGATAGACAAGATTTCCTTCCAAGTAACCAATACATACTTTTATAACGTATGTCGAGTTCCTGTCTTTTCTTTTTGACGTGAGATTTCCAACGCAACTTGGCGTCAAGAGTTATGCCAAGGTATTTGGCTGTATTAGCATAAGGCACTTGCATGCCATTTATATAGACTGGGTGGTAATCGCAGTGTTTGTTAGTAAAGTCAATATGTATTGATTTTGACTCATTCAGTTTGATCTTCCACTTTTGTGTCCAGTCATAAACTCTGTTCACAGCAAGTTGAACTTTTTCTACTGCTTCTTTGCGGCTTGACCCGATAGCCATAATAGCTGTGTCATCTGCAAAGGTCGCAATGGTGTTGTTTTCCAGCTCTGGGATATCACAAGTGTATAGCAAGTACAAGATTGGGCCTAACACACTTCCTTGTGGTACCCCAGCTTTTATAGTTTTTAGTTCGGAATATGCATCCTCTTGCCTTATTCTGAACATTCTGTTACTTATATAAGACTCAAGAATATCTGCGAATTCTGGAGGTAGCATGCGTCTGAGTTTGAATATCAGACCCTCATGCCAAACTTTGTCAAAAGCTTGTGCGACATCTAGGAATACGGTGGCGCAGACTTGCTTGTTTTCGAGTGTTTTTTCAATAATGTTTGTTATTCTGTGTACTTGGTCTATTGTAGAATGTTTTTCCCTGAAGCCAAATTGATGGCTTGGTATGAGGTCTTTTTCTTCTATTATTGGTTTTAACCGTTTTAATAACAGTTTTTCAAATAGTTTGGATAATACGGGCAACAAGGAAATAGGTCTATAAGATGATGCATCATGGGGTGGTTTCCCAGGCTTCGCAATCATAATGACTTCAGCAACCTTCCATGGCTCAGGTACATGTTTTAGCATAAATGCAGCATTGATAAGTCTGGTCAGCTTGACTATGGCTTTGCGTGGGAGGTGTTTTAGAATTTCTCCTGTTATGAGGTCGTAACCCGGGGATTTCTTCGAGCTTATGTTGTTTTGAATTTCTCTCAAAACTTCTTTGGGAGTCACAAGCGGAATTCTTTGATTTTGTGATAACTTTACAGTCTCAGTTATTTCTATGGAGCTTTCATTGGGTTGAAAAGTGTCTTCTAATCATCCATATAAAAGTGGGGAAAAAATACGTATTATTGAAGCTAACTCAAAAACTACCAAAGCAAAGTTAATCAATTTTATATGGGACCAACTGTGATGTATACACTCTCGAACAAAACAAAAAAAAAATCCAAATCGGTCCAGCCATCTTCGAGTAATCGGGGAACATACATAAAAAAAAAAAAAAAAAAAAAAAAAAATAAGGTTCCGACGAATTGAGAACCTCCTCCTTTTTGAAGTCGTTTAAAAAATAATAATAATAATAATAATAAATATGTAAGATGGTCAGTATCTACTGTACCCCTGGCCATAATTTGTACCCCAAGTAGGCAAATAAGCAAGGATACACTAAGATATTCTCTCACTCATTAGTCCTTTGGGGTCATTGAGGCGTACCTACTGCTACACATAAAGATTAAACTGCTTTTTCATGCAAAACTAATTTGTAAAGAGGTGTGTTTATTATGTGGAATTGAAAGCACACGCCTTATGATTCTAGGCTAAAAATAGGCCAATGTTTGATCTTCAGTATCATTCGGGTTACTTAAGGTGTTAACAGTTGAGTAAGTAGCATTTATACAAGTAACTGTAGCATGATATTATGAAATGGTCAAAGGATCACTTTAAATCATTTAATTTCTAGTGGAAATTCAGGTTGCTGTACTCAAAAAAACATGCTAAATTAATCACGGAATTTAATGGTATTTTATTATTCTCATCGTCAACCTATAAACTTCCTACGTAAGTTCTGGATTGAGTACACGCTTAGAGAAGAATTTCCATTACTGCGTACGTATTCAGAGTGTCCAATAAATAGTACGACATAGTGCAAGCGGTGATAGTTTGGGTTAATACTTAACAAAACAACCCAATAATTATATGTTCCGCAAAATGTTACAACCACACCTCATTGGTCAAAATTTGACATTGACAGCGCACTTATGTCGTAACATTAAGGCTCAGTGCACGAAAAAAGCCCTCTTTTCTTATCTAATTGTGAGAAAGCTTGAAAAATTTGAAACATCAAGGGCCTGTTTCAACACCTACGATTAAGTTCCTAGTAACTTACTTGGCAGATAATTTCATACAAATTCTGTTCCATTTGTGTCAGTCATAGCATCTTTAATAGTTTCGTCACTTTTGCTCTCTCGAAAATATAGTTTATTTCGCCATAGATTAACTTAATGAAGTTATTGTATTACTTATCATTTAATAAAATTTTGGTTTTATTTCAAGGAGAGCTGAAGAATAATGGGTGATTTTTAAATTTCTTGAAAAGCTTTCCTAAATAATAGGAAAAAATATGGGTTATTTTCGAAAAATAGGGTTTCTCAACATTTTCCATTAAAAGTGGTCCAGCCACGTGCAAGAAGACCATTATTGATGGTGATGATATTTTTAAAATTAAATTGAGATGATCAAACGTCAGTCTCGGGTAATTTTTCGGACAACTAGTTACGAATTTTATTGAGTTTAAATTTTAATTTATTTGAAAAATCCCTTTGAGCCACATGCAAAACAAAGAACTCGACTTTTTAAATCACAAATAATTTTGTTTAAATTAATTTTCCCTTTCTCATAAACAAAAAACAAAATAGACCAAAATCAGTGGATTTCGGTTAAGGACGGTTTTCGTAGTGCAATTTTGTTACCACTGATGTCCGATTGACTGTAAGTTACAAGAACGTTCATTTCGTTTTTCATAACATTTCGTATATTATACTCGGAGCACGTGGCTGAGTAATAACAGCCACATGGGTCGATCCACCAGGTTAAGCTACGCTTGCCGGGGTTGGTCCGTGGATAGGTCCATCTTTACATACCGAGACTCTTTTGCGTTAAGCTGTTGGTCTTGGCTATCATCCGTGGGTCTTTGACAGTCGTTATTGGTTGGCAGAAGCCCGAAAGTCTGATAACCAGTCTTACCAAGGGTTATCGTATAACCCAGTTACTGGGTTGTGGAGGTCAGACAGGCAATGGCTCTATGTAAAACTCTGGTATTCAGCTGTATCCGGTTAGACTGGAAGCCGAACCCAGCGTAGTTGGGAAAAGGCTAGGTAGATTTTGGGCCCGATAGGTGGCCATGTTTGATTGCGGCATCAGAGGCGTTGTTCAGATCGTCAACGGCGTTGTGTGGATACCTCTTGTCAGGCTCCAACAATGAATGATTGTGAGAGAACAGTATTGCCAAAATAGCTACATTGGCAAACAGATTGGATAGTGGAACAAGGAATACATACGTTAGTTGGACACGCTTCTTCGTTTAATGATATTATAATCAGCTAGACTGTTTATTAATATTACTGCAAAACTACTTGGCTTAACATAAAATTATTTAGAAACTAGATCACATCACAACTCACGCAAACTTACCAAGCTGTCGCCTAACAAATGTGTTTTACCATAGATTTAGAAATCTGTATAGACGCGATGCTCGTGTAATTACTTTCCTTTGTGGATACGCCACGAAGATGCTGTAGAAATTATCTCCTATAGTCTGTTTTTTTTTTTTAACAAACGAGTACCGAAAATTTCGACTGCGTTGCTATTTGTCCATGTCATCAACATAAAGTCCGTTTCACACAAACCAAACGCTGTAGTTATATGTATATTCAGTTGAGTCATCTGCTACCTGCGCGTCGCACGTGTTTTAGTTAGTGAACCACACGATATTGTTTGTGCGTGAGTCTTGGCGGACATGTCTCCTGTACAGTTTTTAGAAGTATTCAATATGAATGGGCCTTAACAATTTCAAAACAAACCAAAGGCGTTGGCCCCACTCTGACCAATGACCCATCTCACTGTGTCAATATCGGAAATGTGCGAGAGACATAACTCAGTACTCGTTTGTTAAAAAAAACAGACTATAAACCCACCAACCCCTACCCGACAACCAGTTGTAGCAGAGTATAACGTTTCCACTGTTGGGAATTCACACAGGAAAACTCCTTCTTCCTTCACAGCTAGAGGAATTGGGCCGCAACCATCATGCGATGCAGGTTGGTTGATGTCATATCTCTTCTAATTTTTGGTTTTAGGAGGTTTCCTCACGATATTTGCTGTCATCCTTTTAGGGCAGTGGTGAAGAAATTATATTGCACAATGTATTTTATAGTGCATGCCTTCCAAGATTGGAACCAGTCAACTACAACTCGTAAGTCGGAGCTGTTACTATTGGGCCAATACTGCAAAAACCGCGCTTACGCAATAATAAAAACGAAGAAAATACCTTTATTTGCGGAAAACATGACGCTAAGAAAGAACACAAACATGAAAGAACAAGTTGGGGGAAAAAATGCGTCACATCCACACAAAACGGCCGTCGCTCAGCATAATGCAAGCAAAACAGCGCCTGCTAATTTTGAGGATTATCGTCAATGCAATCCTGAGCACCCGATCACACTGCGCTATCCTGTAAGTAAAGTTGGAATCACACATCAACATCAAACTCTTCATACGGTTAAAAATAAATGAAGTATGAACTGTCATGTGATCAACGCTGCCGTGTGAGCGGGACCTTACTGTGTAGCACTACAGAAAGTTACTCACACCAGAAACTAGGCAATAAAGAAGGCGTCCAGAGAAGGAATTCCACTTCTATTCTTTCATATTCTATGTATGTAGCCAGCCGGCGTATTATTTATGACGTCACATCCGCATTACGCTATCGTTATTGAGATACGCCAGTTAATAAACAGAAACGTTTATTAGTGACATCTGTTGTATGGTTATCGTGAAATTAGTTTATGGGGTGTTCTAGTAATTTGATACGGTCGTTGGTTATGTTTGATGTTAAATGTATGTAGGTCATCTTTGTGAATAATAATACCAGCCTATTATTGTCCCACTGCAGGGCAAAGGCCTCTTCTCAAACAGCGAAGGCACGAACATTGATTAACTACCACGCTTGCTCGAGACGGTTATATTCACTACTAGCTGATCCACCAGACGTTGTCCTGTCAACCAGTAATTATAGAAGTGTTTTGTCTTCTTTTTTCAAACTCAAGTCGTAATTCGAAAGAAATTGACAAAACACTTCTATAACTATAATAGGTTTACAGAGCGTTTTATTATTTTATGAATAAGGTGATTAGTGTCTGGATAAACACTGACGACCTGCTTATATCATCTGACTTAAATAAGACTGTATCTATCTGTGTTATTGTACTTTACAATATTTTCTTTAACTTACAATGTTTATTAGTCAGTTTGTTTATTTAGGCCGAACCTTGCAAACTGAATTAAAACCACATCCTACGAAGTTGATATCTTACTTGTAGGTTCCGTTTCAAAGACAATGCATTTTACGATAAGCACGATCTGATTCTACACCCAGGATTGGCTACAGACGAAGGAACTCTTCAACGGTCAACATTAAAGACACGAAATACGCGTTTAATTATGATAGTCCGTTGTAAAGTCCACCATGACCTGGCTGAGCCCTGTTGTGTTGGGCTCGTTTCATTTGTCTCGAAATGTACCTTACAAGTGAAGGTGATAGAACAGATATTTTAACAAATTCTAATGAATTTTTTTATGTAGTAGTAGTAGTAAGCTTATATCCTGCACCCTAGTTGCGTAACACATTATCAATCGGAGTTGGTTTCATTTCGAAACAAATTGCTAATCCATTGCTTCACATGTTCGAAAAATTTGTCTGCTCGACAACGTAAATAATGCAAAGAATGTTGTTGAACTGTCAAAATGAAACCAACTCCGATTGATAATGTGTTACACAATTAGGGTTCTGGATTAACACATAGGCTACTTTTTATCCCGGTCTACGGGGGTGAAACCGCGAGGCGCAGCTAGTACTAAATAAATTAAACTAAATAAATAAAGTAAGTAAATAACATGCATATTTGTCACGCCACCAGCGAGTCCGAGCCGCCAACTAGGAGCTCCTTAAGTAAACAGGGAATAACTTTACTATCTCTCAGTTTCTGAATTATGAATTTGAAGTTGGAAAATTGTTAAATAAACTACTTAGCTTAGCATTACCAACAGGTGATTTCATCAATGTAGCCCGCGAAATTCCGAATTTCTTACGTTCTTAGGGTTCTGTACGTTCCAATAAAAAATGGAACCCTTATAGCATCACTTCGAGTGTCTGTCTGTCTGTCCGTCTATTACAGCCAATTTACTCCGAATGTAATGTATTGATTAAGTTGAAATACGCGCTCGTTTTCGTTATAAATCATGTCACAATATTATATTACTGGTGACATCACATCTCAAAATATTTTTTTAAGTAGGTATTGTTAACGTAATCATAATAATTATGTTGTAAGCGTGCTTGCTTCCTCCACTTTGTCGCATAAAACTTTTAGGGTTTTTAGATAAGGTGTTATGATTGTTTAAAATGTTCTAAATTGTATTGACAAAAAAAAATAAGAAAAATAAGTAAACTAAATATTATGTCTTTACCTATCAATTGGGCCGATGCCGCCGGGGTCGCGGGTAGTTCGAAAGAGATACCGTGGCCCTGGCACGGGCAGTTGAAGGAGCATGGGTGGGTTTTAGTCAGTAAAAGTCTGACACGCCCTCCCGCTCTGCCCAGAGCGGGAGAAGTCATTTGATGATTTCCCATCCACAAAAAAAAAAAAAAAAAAAAAACCTATGAAATTGCCGTTCTGCAGTACTGGCCATTTCAAATCAAAATAATTTTTGTTTGGCTAAGAATTCTAATTTCAAATTAATTTTATTTTAAAAACATGGATTTTTTTTTTTCCAAAAGTAGTCATTTGTTTATTGATTAGTGTTACATTTTCATCGCATTTCAATCTTTTTCGTCATCATGAATACGTTAAAAATTCGAGTAATTATGGAATATGAGTACCGTCGTGGCAGCAACGCGGCACAAGCGGCAAGCAACATCGACGACATTTACGGAGCTAACACTACAAACCAACGCACCACTTGTTATTGGTTTGCTCGCTTCCGTTCTGGAAATTTCGACCTGAAAAATGAACCTCGCGGTCGTCCGAAGACTTTGGTCGACAATGACGAATTAAAGGCGATTGTGGAAGCTGATGATACACAATCTACGGCTGAATTAGCAGCAGCTTTCGACGTTAGCGTCAAAACAATATTGGTCCATTTGCGTCAAATTGGCAAGGTAAAAAAGCTTGACAAATGGGTGCCCCACGAACTCAATGATCGCCAGCGCGAAGTATGCGTCGAGACGTGCCTTGCACTGCTCAACAGACACACAAATGAAGGAATTTTGAACCGCATTGTTACCTGCGATGAAAAATGGATTCTGTTTGATAACCGCAAGCGCTCAGCAAGTTGGTTGGATCCTGGTTCAGCACCTAAACAATGCCCTAAACGAAAACTTACCCCTAGAAAAGTGATGGTCACTGTTTGGTGGTCTAGCGCCGGTGTGATTCATTACAGCTTCTTACCAAACGGGGTGAGCATTACTTCAGATGTGTACTGTGAAGAACTGAACACAATGATGGAGAAGCTGGCACATCTCCAACCAGCATTGGTCAATCGTTCGTCTCCGCTGCTCCTGCACGACAACGCGCGACCTCATACTGCACAGCAGACGGTCTCCAAGTTGCAAAAACTGGGGTTGGAAGCTCTCCGTCATCCGCCCTACTCACCAGACCTTGCGCCTACAGACTACTACTTTTTCCAGAATTTGGATAACTTCTTGGCGGGATAAAAATTCGATACCCGAGTACGCTTTTGAAGAATTTGTTGCCTCCCGTCCAGATGATTTCTTTAAGAAGGGCATCAATAAACTGCCACTGCGTTGGCAAAGATGCATTGATTGCATGGGTGATTACTTCGATTAATACAAATAAAAAATGCATGAAAAAAATTCGTTTAATTTTTTTCATACAAAACGGCAATTTCATAGGTAAAGACCTATTATTTAATAAGGTAGGTATAATGTGCCTTGTTGGCTTATCAATAGAAATTGATATCGAATTAAATATAGAATTTTATGACAGTAAGGTTATAGGATATTGTGCAGGATGTATTTAAGGGGACACGCAGTACAAGACTGGGCGGTGACGCTTGACCTCCGACTTCTGAATCAGGGGTCCGTTTCCACATGCGTTCGGTGGCAGGGGGAATCAATTGTGGATCTCACATGGGCCACTCCTGCGGTTGCCCGCATGGTGTCGGAGTGGAGAGTAGCGGAGGAGATAGTTACACTTTCGGACCATCGCCACATTGTTTTTAAGGTTACACTCCGGCCTTCAGATGGCCTGACCTGCCCAAATTCTAGCCCACCAGCGCGGCGTTGGGCCCTCAAGCGGCTCAATCGAGACATGCTTGTCGCAGCTGCGAACGTTGCCGCATGGCCGGAAGATAGTGGTTCCCAGGGTAACTCGCACGATCCGGAAGAAGAGGCGGTCTGGTTCCGGGATAGGATGACGTTGATTTGCGACGCTTCCATGCCCCGAGTCAGATGCGCTCAGCGTCCTGGTGCGGTTTTCTGGTGGTCGGAAGATATCGCGCAGTTGCGTGTTGTCTGTCTGAGATCTCGACGCCAGTATCAGCGTACCAGACGTAGACGACAGCCGAGAGCTACAGAAGTGGAAATAGCCAGAGAATATAGAGTGTACCGGGAGGCGACAATGGATCTCCAACACGCTATCGCGGATGCCAGGTTAAGATCCTGGCGAGAGCTTCTCGAGGGACTAGACAGGGATCCATGGGGAAGACCTTATAAGTTGGTCATGGCAAAATTACGTCCATGGGTCCCCCCTATTACAGAAACTATGGACCCAGGTCTACTGGAGAGAGTCATAAACACGCTCTTTCCAGTAGTTAGAGACAGTCCTTCGCCTCTCTTGTCTTCTTCAGACTGGTCTGATGAGTTGGGTGTTACAGAAAGCGAGCTAGACCGAGCCGTGAGACGTTTAGGGGCTCGTAATACCGCGCCGGGCCCAGATGGTATCCCTGGTCGGGCTTGGATTTTGGCTTTGGCTGCTCTGGGGGACCGCCTAAGACGGCTGTTCAACAGCTGCCTCCGTGCGGGCGTGTTCCCATCCGGCTGGAAGGAAGCCGGATTGGTCTTGTTGAGGAAGAAAGGCCGGGACTCAGAGTCTCCCTCTGCATACCGTCCCATTTGCCTGCTCGACGAGGTTTCCAAACTATTTGAAAGAATAGTTGCCGAAAGGCTCGTCGGGCATCTATCACGTGTTGGTCCCGACCTCGCCGATTGCCAGTATGGCTTCCGACAGCAGCGTTCTACTGTGGATGCGATCCTACGCGTCCGCTCGTTGTCGGAACAGGTGGTATCCCAGGGTGGGGTGGTGCTGGCGGTAAGTTTGGATATCGTCAACGCCTTCAACTCTCTGCCTTGGGATGCGATTAGGGCGGCACTTGTACATCACAGAGTGCCTCCTTACCTACAGTGCATCATCGGGGCCTACCTTCGCGACCGGCACATTCGCTATGTGGGTCGGGATGGTAGCGTTCATCGCAGGGAGATTACGTGTGGGGTTCCGCAGGGGTCAGTTTTAGGTCCTTTCCTGTGGAATCTCGCTTACGATGTGGTCCTGCGTGTCGACCTCCCCGTTGGTGTTAATGTAGTTTGTTACGCAGATGACACCCTAGTGTTGGCCGGCGGGAACACCTTCGAAGAGACCATCCAGCTTGCCGAGCTTGGAGTGGCAAAAGTCGTGGCGTCAATCCGCGGGCTTGGCTTAGAGATAGCGCCTCATAAAACTGAGGCGCTTTGGTTCCACAAACTACCGAGAAGCAGAGAGCCACCCAGCTCGTTGGTCAGAGTTGGAAATGCGCAAGTCCAGGTGGGTCGATACATCAAGTATCTCGGACTAATCTTGGACGGTCGGTGGGGCTTCGAAGAGCACTTCGAGCGTCTGGTTCCCCGCATTGGGAAAGCAGTGGGTGCTTTGCACAGACTATTGCCCAATCTCGGGGGACCTCGAGAAGAAGTTCGCCGCCTCTACACGGGTGTCGTGCGATCGATGGTCCTATATGGGGCACCTGTTTGGTCTAATAGGCTATCAGGCGTCCGACGCTGCAGGACTAAAATAAATAGCCTGCAGCGGAAAATGGCTATTCGCATCGCACGAGGATACAGAACTGTATCCTTTGAGGCAGCAACTCTCCTGGCACGCTTCCCACCGCTGGACATCTTGGCGGATATGGACGCAAGAGTCTATAACCGAATCCGTGTCATCCGCCAAAGCGGCAATGACGTGCCAGGAATCGCTGTTGTACGGCTGAGGCGGCAGGAACGGCGACACGCGCTCGAACGGTGGCGCGAGCGGCTGCAACAGCCGCAATATTCGCGTAAGCGCGTTGTCGAAGCCATCCTGCCGCACTTCGAAGCCTGGCTGAAAAGAGGAGAACGCATTTCCTATAGGCTCACTCAGGTGCTCACCGGGCACGGTTGCTTCGGTGAGTATCTGAACAAGATTGGGCGAGAGGCCACTGCAAATTGCCACCATTGCGGAGGTGGCTTGGATTCCGCACAGCACACGCTCGAGGAATGCCCTGCGTGGGCTTCTGAAAGACGAGTCCTAGTCAGCAGGATCGGGCGAGATTTATCTCTGCCAGCAGTAGTTGGGGCAATGCTGGCGGAGTCGGCGAACTGGAGGGAAATGGCCTCTTTCTGTGAGACCGTGATGGTTCAGAAGGAGGTTGCCGAGCGGGATCGTGAGAGGGCTGATCCCGCTCGAAGGAGAAGGCGTCGGGGAGGCAACCGCCTCGACGCCTAACACGCCGAAACCCCACCTGCATCCTTTAAGGCAGGCGGGAATTTGGGGTCACGGGCGCTCAGAGTGGGGACTCTGTCCGTCCACTGAGTGACCTCAGGGAAGACGGCGCACAGTGGTCACGTGCTGCCTTGCTCATTTGCATAGTCAGGTTTCGGGGAGATCCCTTTACAGTCTTCCCAGAGATGTGCCCTAACAGGCGTTGCACAGAGGGGGTTCCGGATTGGTCTTTTGAGAGGTAACGGTGCCCCTTCCATGTGCAGATGATGACCACCGGGGTGGTTTTAGTGAGGTAAAAATCCCACACTCCCCGGTCTTTTCCCCAAAGCCCGGGCGCCTTTTGAAGGTTTCCCCCCGAAAACAAAAAAAAAAAAAAAATATCTAAGTATCTCTACAACAACTCTCTTCGATACAAAATAAAAATATTTTCCTACAAAATTGGCTCATGCTAGGCAAGCTTTTCAAGATAATATCCATTCAAGTTACTGATCTTGACAGCCCGTCAGCCTGACTTAGTTCTGTCAATGTAATTTATCCTTAACCGAGTTAAAAAAAAATACTTATTTCTATTTATATTATAGTCTTGACGCTTGTAGGACAATAAAGACTATTTTTGCTAGAGAATTTCAAGTTTTATTGAGGTTGACTGAAGCCTATTATTCAGGTTTAACCTTTCAATGATACGTGAAACTCGTACTTAACTTTTTGAGTGCGAGTAAGTGCCAAGTGGGATAATTTATAATTGGGTGTGACACCTCACAAGTGCTTAATGCTTATATTCCATTAATTTATTGACACGTGACAAATATTCATGGTGACAGTGTTCCTTACATTGAGTATAACATACGTAACATAATATTACGTCTTATGTCCCCGAAGGGTCGGGCAGAGGTGTACTTCTCAAAACTCACGCATGATAAAGTATTTGCAGAGCCGCTTTACATTTTTTAAAGAAGAATAATTGTTATTTACGTAAGTATGTATTTTGGGTACATTTGTGAGAGAAAATAATATGTTTGGCTCACATCTGAGCCGTGATTTTAGAAATTATTTATTATCAGATGCATGCAAGCAAAGCCGCGAGCTACTGTCAACAATATTATATATTTTCGAAATGTGCTAATTAAGCCCTTTCATTTAATACCCACCATGGCATCATTAACAAGTATTTTTTTTTTTAGTTCATGACTATGTTCTCTAGGCGCCATATTCAATTTAGTATGACATCATATAGCCCATAACTAGCGGACAATCAAGACGCTTTCAACGATACCTCATTTTGTCAAATTCTGTTAAGTAGTTTAGAAGTTATGAGGGAACAGATGAACATACGTACATACATACCGGTCAAAATCATAACCCTCCTTTTTGCTTCGCCGTAGTCGGGTAATTAAATTCAAACGAAATATACCCAAATATCTTTAAGACAACTTAGCTACAGCAAGAAAAGATAATGTAATAAAGAATTTCATCTTATCTCCGCACGTCTTCCTCGAAATCCTTGCAGTAAAGACAAGATAACGCGGGGAGGAATAAAAGAAATCTAGTTTCAAATCCTTTAGAAGACTAAAGACTACAGATAATGTAGGAATTGGAAGCAGTATTACAGAACGTCACTCAATACTCAAACATTACTCAAAACTAGTTTCAACTAATAAAATGGCTTGAATCTAGTTTTAAGTAAGGCTTTGAGTAACGAGTGATGTTGTGTAATTAAATTTGGGCCCCATTAGTCTACATTTTTGATTCTGAGTTACTGCCAGGTGCCTGTTTACTAAACCGACATCTGTCATGCTACAGGTGACAGGCAACGATCCGACTATTTTACAATTTTTTTAAACAGTACCTGAAGTCCCCCTATATGACCCAGCCTGCCCCGTCTGGCTGTTCTATTATTAGCGACGCTCAGTCGCCTAATATTTTACCTTAGATTATAAGCCCTGGCCGGAAGCTTTAAGTTCGCTTAAAGCACCCACAGGAAACGCTCGGTTAAGTTAAGCAGTCTATACCCCCAGTGGTCAACTGCGAGATGTCATTCAAAAAAAAAAAAAGTACCTGAAGTGAAGAGATGTCAATTAAGTAATTTTTTGACAAATATGACTCATTAAAGTTAAATAATAAGACAATAATGTCGTGTGCAATGATTCATCATTCTTGATTTCAGGTAAATTAAAGAAGTTACGAGTAAGTAAGTTTCCAGATGACAGCGATGCGGACAAGTACATCGACGCCTAAGTGTCCTTTTGTTTTTGTATTTATTTGTATAGTTAGTTAGTAATTTTCTTTAGTACCTAGTGTAAATAGTGTTATTTTTTATATTGTTTATAAACCAGAAAAAAAATAAAAAAAAAAAAAGTAAGTAGTAGTAGTAGTAGTAGTAGTTCTATAGTTTATGTCGAAACTTCAGAATTTGCCTCTTGATAAAACTTCCTCCAACTTTAACAAAAACTAGACTTGATTATACCTAGTCATCTCAGTAATAAATAAATTCATCATTTTCAAAAATTATTTAAAAAGTGCTACTACTACTACCTACAAACTATTCACCGTAATTTATTCTGCTAGCGTACTCAAAACACTACAAACAATTAATTAGCTACGTATGAAACAAAATCTCCACATTCACTCCTAAAAGTATTCGTAACATCATTAAAATTAATGAAAAAGTAGACTGTATTCCCTTTGACACGACAAGATGTCGACACCAAACTAATGATGGATTCACACGCCATGTAAAAAGCAACAGAGTCCATGAAAACTTGAGAGCTCCTTTCAAAATTAATTAAGTTGACACGACTCCATGGTTCTCGTGAACCGTACGCACAACGGGAATGGAGTCGCTTGTTGAAAATTTTTATGTCATGTAAGGTTTTTCATGTTTTTGAGTTTTTAATATATTATGACGCCTTTTTTGTAACAAATTGTGTGTTTTATTTGTTGGGATAAAGTAATTACTTTCCATGGAGTGCAAAAAAAGTCCCGTGAAAATCCAACCATTCTAAACTTAATTCTACTTTTTTATGCTAATTGCACTCGACAATTACTTCTAGGAACAGAATAAAGTTATATAGTAAGTAATTATGTGTTTCAGTGCGTAAGCACACGAGCGAGAGTAATATGATAGGTTATCTTCATATTAAAAATGTATGCTATAAAAAAAACAGTTATAGAAATATGAGTTATCGATGCCAAATTCATAAAAATACTACCATCTCTTTTTGACTTTCTTATATTTTCGTAAGTAAAAAGGTTATTAGTGTTTTTTAAAATTACTATAATGGCAACTTTACATTCCTAGCTTTATTGCAGTACCTATTTGCGGCCACTTTTGCGGCCATTTTATTCGCTCGCTGTTTGGTACCAAAAGTTATAAGGTTAGAAAACTTGGGGTATTTTTACTCGTAGATATTGTACCGTGACAATATGAAAATATTCTTACAATCTTTAATCGATTTTATTATGTAGGAATATCGATATGAGCTGCCCTATTATTCTCATTTTACCCGCTTAGTAAGATTTAGGTATACACGTTTTTCTTGTAGGTATGCCAAGTCCATTATGATTTATATGTCAGTGTTAATTTGTGGTATTTTTGACAGATTGAGACGTAGATTATGTGATTCCTGTATTCGTTTCCTCTCTATCGTTTGAAGTTGCAAACAAAAAAAGTTTAAATTGTTTTTTTTTTATATTTAATTTAATTGTTTATCTTAAATTGAATTCAATTTAGAAAAAGTTTATATTGAATTGAATTGAATTAGAGTACCTGGAAGGAGGTGAGGCCTTTGTTCAGAAGTGGGACAGTAGGTATAGCGTAAGTAAAAAAAAAAATAAAAAAATTTAATTTAATAGTGAGAACGCAGAAAATATCTATAACCCGTCCTTTATCTGGCTGTGTGTGTCTTTATGTTTATTTCATATTTTTAATATATTTTTCTTTTAGTGACAAATAAACGTTTTTATTTTTATTATTTTTATCTTTCTCTACAAACTAACTTGAAAATATTGAGTGAAACGTCCCCAAGTTGTTAGGACGCCAACTCAAGATTCACGAGGTACCTATGAATAAAACAAAAGAAATCTCTCGACTCTCGGAGAAAGATTCGAAACACTTTAATGTACCACGTGTTATGTTGAAAATATTATACGGTTTCGGCCAATAAAATGGCGGAATGGTGGTTATAAATTTTAAAACGCTGAATGAAATTTATTGAGATGTGGGCGGGAAAGTTTTAGTTTTAGCTGAACAGTATTTGGTATTCTAGAATGATCTGCACGAATCCTGATTTTATAGAAGACTTTAGCTCGGATTGTTTCGAAATCTGTTAGTTTTATATCAAGATCCTGGATCTTAGGTGAAGTGTTATTGGATTTTTCTATGTGAAATTTCTCAGTAAAAGCCTGAAGTCTGGGCTTCACGTATGCCCGGTTAATGCCAATAGGTATTACTGGCGAAATGTGGGTATACTACCTATAGGAACCTACACCTCTGCCAAACCCTTCAGGAAAGAAGTTGTGATGTTATATTATGTTGTATCGAGATCATACTTGAGCATTGTTCTAGTATATACCTTATCAAGTCGGCTCTTATCCATTGGCATTACAATAAGATTCTCACATCGAACTACTAAGCGCCACTTGCTTGCTTGCTTGCTTGCTTGCACTGGCTTCATCGAATTTTTTATCCGTGGTGCTCGTGACTAAGTAATAATAGCCGCATCAGGTTAAGCTACGCTTGCTTGGATTGGACTGTGGATGTGTGGTGATCATCTTTACATACCGAGACTCCTCCGTGCCTCGGATAGCACGTTAAGCCGTTGGTCCCGGCTGTCATTCGTGTATCTTTGACAGTCGTTACGGGTCGTCAGAAGCCCAAAACTCTGACAACCAGTCCTAGCATAGGGTATCGTATTACCCAGTTGCTGGGTTGTGGAGGTACCAGATAGGCAGTCGCTCCATATAAATACTGGTATTTAGCTTCATCCGGTTAGACTGGAAGCCGACCCCAACATAGTTGGGAAAAGGCTAGGCAGATTGACTGTTGGACGATCTTCACATAATTTGTTAGTACTTTTCACCAATTTTAAGAAGAATTAAAGCGAAAAACAAGAAGCAGAAGTTACACCAGTGCAACATGAGCCTGAATGAGATTTGTTAATAGAGGCTGCCCAAGGTTTCCTTTAAGGCGACTACAGGAGCTAAATACAAGTTTTATAATGCCTAAAAGTATATGAGCCACTGCAGTAAACAAAATCAAAAAAATATATGATAATCTTCAGGTTATATACTAGGTAGATAATGTGTTGAAAACATAATACAACTAATTTGATACGATAGAAAAAAATCACGAAGATACCTCTGAAAAAATCTTTTAACGATTAAAATCCATACAAGTACATGCAATCATTCAGATTTTTTGTCAGATTATTTTACAAGCAACATATTAACGTAATATGTTTTAATTTCTTAGTCCAATCAATAGATTTTTTGTAAAAAGATAATTGCTTTATATTTTGCAATAAGCGTTGTGTCGTCGTGCTTCTCTTTCTTTTCTACGTAGTGCGCCAGTGACCGCGCTTTAGGTCCTGTAGTCCCCTTAAAAGGCTTCTTTCATATACAAAACACTCCCTACAAGTTTCTCAGTAAGTAATTAAGTTGCAAGCACTAACTAATGTCAGTAGTACGACAGCTACTTTGTGCATTAGGAGCCAACTTTTAGGCACCAGGAAACTGACACAAAGTAGTTTGGCAACAGCTGGTAATCAATAAAGATAAGTGCAAGCTGTAATGGCTTTAAAGACTCTTAGGAGAGGCAAACAGAGGGTGGAGGGGAACGGGGGGAAGCTAGATTGGAAACCGGATTGTTTTTGAGTTAAGGAATGGGTTGAAGAAAAGTGTTGTAAGCAGAAAGTTTTCGAATTCGAATCCACTGGTAACTCTGAGAAGTATGGTTCCATATTAATGGCATGGTGTTGATAATTAATCAGAGCGAACGACGATAATGCGGAATTAGAGGAAGTATAATAGTAAAAGTTGGAAAACAAGTAGAATACGATAAGAAAATATGAAACAGAATACTGAAGACTTTTCTGGAGAATTTATTCTGACTTGAGTTTTCCGGGAAGGCATAAAATAAACCCCTAATAGTAATAATGGTGTTCATGAAAGCCTTTTTTTTTGTGGATGGGAAATCATCAAATGCCTTCTCCCGCTCTGGACAGAGCGGCAGGAAGGCTTCAGACTTTTACTGACTAAAACCCACCCGTGTTTCTTCAGTTGCCTGTGCTAGGCCACGGTATCTCTTTCGAATAACCCGCGACCCCGGCGGCATCGGCCCTATTGGACCCCGTCACTGCTGACATCTCTTTGAAGCGCGCGTGCAACAACGCGCCGTCGACCTGGGCCTGGTCCTTACTGGACGGCGAGCTACCCATTACTCGTCGTCCGCAAGCCCGCGCCTACGGTGGCTGAGAATCGGCAATAGTTCATGAAAGCCTTCGAATACTTTCTTTTTAATTAGCCAAAATCTTGTTTCAGGCACTTAGAAAATTATTTTGTGCCTACATTTTGATACCATTGAATGTAATAAAGAAAACAAATAAAGACCCTTTTAACTCCTTTACTTCTTGCGTAAATTACGTTGAAGGGCAAGAAAGCGCGGTCGGATAATTTCGTAAATCCACATTTTCATGGGTTAATTTTCACTCTTAACACTTTCTGCTTGACTGCACGGTCAATACTATTGTGGAGCCACGAGAAAAGTAAATTTTAAACTAATTATTTTAACTAGGTTTTGTTGGATCATATTTTCTGCAATTCTGTGGAACTGTTTTTAATTTTATGCAAGGCACAGTTCAAGATATAGGCAAAATGCAGATCACTAAGAAAATAGCTAGTACGTTATTCCAGTTTTTTTATAGGAAAAATTATGATTGAACACGGAAACTGGAAACTTGAATTGAACTTGAATATGATGTATTCAATGAAGTATTATTTTTACAGTTGACAATGTTTTCTTGAATTACGCATAGCGGGAAATAAAAATATCCATCGAAAACAACTATCTTCGTATATAGGGTGACTTGTAATTTGACGTAACCCTTCCAGGACGTGGTAGTGTGACCCATTTTCAATAATTAAGCACCCCATAAAGTCTAGGCGACAATTCATGGTATTCGAGAAAACCCAATGTATATGTATTTTTTAAAATTTCCTAGAATTCGTCACTTAATATCACTTTTCTCTAAACTCTCAAATTTAATGGCCTTTATTGATATTTCATTCAGTACCTAATACTTTAGCAAAGTTTTAGATGTTACAAAATTTTTTAAAATATCAAACAGTTAAATTACTCAATGGTATTAGCAACGAAGACCATTCAATTTGAGAGTTAAGAGAAAACTGATAATTATTGACGAATTCTGAGAAATTTCCAAAAATACATAAAAAATGGGTTTTCTCGAATCCCATGAATTTTCGCCTAGACTTTATGGAGTGCTTAATTATTGCTTGGGTCATACTACCACGTTCTGGAAAGAATACGTCAAATTACAAGTCACCCTGTATGACTAAACGCCCGGGTGTCACCATTGTGTGGATCGCCCGGAGGACACGGTGGAGCATACAGTGGAGGTCTGCCCGGCTTGGGCGGAGCACCGCCGTGTTCTCACGGAGGCGATCGGCGGCGGCGATCTCTCGCGTCCAAACCTGGTCCAGGCCATGGTGCGGAGCGAGAGTGCATGGGAAGCCGTCACCTCCTTCTGCGAAGCAGTAATGCTCGCGAAGGAGGAAGCGGAACGCGTGAGGGGAGAGGCAACAGCCGCGCCCTCGCGCCCCTAGCCGCCGTAGGAGACGCCCTGGGCGGCGGGAATCGATTGCCGATTCCCGGCCACCGTAGGCGCGGGCTTGCGGACGACGAGTAATGGGCAGCTCGCCGTCCGGTAAGGACCAGGCCCGGGTCGACGGCGCGTTGTGTTCCACGCGCGCCTCAAAGAGATGTGAGCAGTGACGGGGTCAATTGGGCCGATGCCGCCGGGGTCGCGGGTAGTTCAAAAGAGATACCGTGGCCCTGGCACGGGCAGCTGAAGGAACATGGGTGGGTTTTAGTCAGTAAAAGTCTGACACGCCCTCCCGCTCTGCCCAGAGCGGGAGAAGTCATTTGATGATTTCCCATCCACAAAAAAAAAAAAAAAAAAATCCTGTATAACTTTGAAAATGCAAATACTACGGTGCAACACTGCAACCCAAAACTCTTGCTGCAGCTTTATGCGATGCAAAGGAAACCTCAGCAAAACCATTAAGTGCATTTTCTGCACTGTCCACATTTTGTGCATTCCTGCATGTCTTTGCAAAAACACAATGCCACTTTTACCCCACAAACTCTCTAACCCGCTCATTTCATAGCCCCAACCTAAGTGGTGGATTCGCAAGAGCGTCGAGTGGTTTTCTAAGTGAAAACAAATGCTTCCCACCACCCGCGAAGCGAGCAATTTATTCAAATAAAACAAAATAGCGCCCACTCCAACCCACAGGACTTTTAGAATGGAACTTTCTGGAATTTTGACTTTCTTCCCCATATGCGTTTGGTAAGCTAATTATGGGTAGTGGTATTCTAGGAATGGAGATGCGTAGTGGTAGAATTTGAATTTTAAGCATAATTTGGCACTTCAGAGTATTCAATGAAGCATCCTATTATTCAGTTTGGATTATTTTATTTATCTACACAAAAGCAAGTTGTCGTAAAGCAAAAATATCATTTGTTTGTATCATCAATTCTACAAAATAAATAATAATACAGTAAACAATTCAAATGTGTGTGTGTTGTATGTAATGTGTTGTAATGTAATGTGTACCTGTAATTTAAATGGTGTGCATAATAAAGAGTATTCTATTCTATGTAATGAAGAGATTCTATCTATATATATAAATAAAAACAGAAGTTCTGACTGACTGATTGACTGACTCATCAACGCCCAGCCCAAACCATTAAACCTAGAAAGCAGAAAGGAGAATGGCAGATGCCCATGTAATTTCAGTACCGCATAAAGACGTTGCGTATCGTAAAGTAAATATGTGCATTTTAATGCTTTAATTTAATCTAGAAGAAAATGTAATCGTAGCATTTACGTAGGTGTTGGGAATAAAAATGTTGACATCGACTTCTAACCTCAAAATATTAAACCTAAGTGGATTAATATTTTGAGGTTAGAACCGTGAAATTAATACTTAAGCAGGTACCTATATTTTATATATTTGCGCTTGGCTTTGACGTCACCTTATTTCTTCGCGCGCATTTCACTTCGGTATATTCTACCGGCCTCTGATTCTCCACCATTGAAGAACTGCATCTCATCTCATAAATGCGACTAAGTACATAGTAAGAATCCGTCTTCGACGTTTGTAAAAAGGGTTTATCACATATTATTTTGATATTATTAACAACAAAATATTTGGATCTCAATGACACCATACTGTCCCACCCACTGCTAGGTATAGGTCCAGTCTCCCTAATTAATT
The DNA here is from genome assembly GCA_946251885.1 of Cosmia pyralina. Lineage (NCBI taxonomy): Eukaryota > Metazoa > Arthropoda > Insecta > Lepidoptera > Noctuidae > Cosmia > Cosmia pyralina. The sequence continues at coordinate 7,337,953 of OX276346.1, read as the reverse complement.
ATTTTTATCTAAGGTTACCTTTTTGTAGGTCGATAGATACTTCCTATTATATACTTATTTACAATACACTATTAAAAATATTAGGAATTATTATTTATGATTTGTAATGCTTTTTTCCCAAAACATAAATTGATATTACCAACGGTAAGAATGTAATTACACATTCTTCCGCTCCCGTGCTAAGTAGTTAAAGCATTTATGTTATGATAGGTAATCGAAAACAACGATAGTTCCACAACCATCCAAACCAAAAACAATATAGTTTGTTTTCTACATTTGTCCACCCGGGAATTGTAACAGTAAGCGGCAGCGCACACCAAGAGCAGAGCAGAGCAGAGCATTTTCTGAGACTATTGAAAAATGAATCTTATGACAATTCCATACATTGTTAAAATAAATACACGTCCAAACTTGATGCTCGACCATGCAGGAGCATACTAGCTTTTGAGATTCAAGTTTGCTCGACCATACGCGAGCATTTTGCAGTTCGGTGTGCGCTGACCCTAACAGTACCACGAATCGTTGCATGTATAACATGTATGTTACTTACATACTTATACAGGGTTATTGGTAAAACATTAACAACCTCTTAAGGGGTCATTGTACTCATCATTATGAACAACTTTTACTATGGGATCAAACCTGAAATCGCGAAAAAAAAATCAGTTGTTCTCTACATTTTGACGAGTAATGCGAACATAAGGGCTGATTTTTTTTTGCGATTTCAGGCTTGGTCAATGTTGTTCAATGATGAGTACAATGACCCTTTAAGAGGTTGTTAATGTTTTACCAATAACGCTGTATATTGATAAAAGAATAAAATCTCTATAGATAATAACATATTATTATTTCTGATTCAGCATAATTATTATATTAGATTAGGGAGACAGTTTGTAACTGGTAAAAATAAAAAGTATTTATACTTTACAAAAGCATTTTATTATAAATAAAATAAAATAAAATCTTTATTTATATATAAACAGATTGTAGTACATGTAACATCTTTTAGAAAGTGGTTTGTGTATCTCTAACAATCAAGTGGGTGACGTGCTGCTCTCCTTGCTAGGCTATGAAATAGCCTGTATTAAGGAGTAACAGTGGCGATCCCCTCTAATTGTATTACTATAATTTTAATTTTAAAAGTTACATTTAATAAAGGTAATTAGAGCGCGAGCGCATTTACGTGTATAGGTACATGAGTGTATGGGGGTGCATGGGTAAGTGTGCATGGTGTGCATGTGTGACGTGTGTACGTGTATGGATCTGTGTGTGTGTGTGAGAGGGTGGGTGAGGGGGTGTGGGTGTGTGTGTGTGTAGGTACGTGAGCATGAATGTGCGACTGTGTAAGCGTGCGTAAGTAAAGGGATTGGATTAGAGTGGGTCTATCTTTAGGGCGAGTGGTACAATATACGAACTTATCATGCATTAATTACATTATATATTTTATTGTATTACACTCTTAACAAAACACTGTCGAGAAATTCGGCCGGAGGAGTGGCGCCCTCATGCCTCGCATATGCCAAATACCATATTACACTCATTACATGAGAACAGCAGCCTACTGTTCTCAGCCCCACTATACAGTTACAACAGTAACCGATGATGGCATTCCTACCTTGTTGTTCCCTCTCTACAGCAATAAAAACGAAATAAGTTTTCCGTCCCACGTGACGAGATTTTATTTTCGCCCGGATTAATAATATATTTTCTCCCCCCAAACTGGTCAAGTCCACTTGTTCGCGACCTATTTCTAGATTTTAAATTCCATTAAAGCGAAAATGCTCTCCAATATATGATCTTGCCTGCCTGATCTGATACGTGCCACACGCAAACAACACCAATTCTTCATATGACAAACGAGGAAATGAAATATTCGAGGCATCTATGTCTCTAAACAAAACATTGCGGCGATTCAGATGCTCCATGGACACAATTGAGGCTAATTCATTGTCCATAAACAGACGATCATTAATTATATTTAATATTTCAGTTGCATTTTCTGAATCTCGAAACCGCGTTCCAAATGCATTTAGTATTGCACATGCAATTTTTAAATCTTTCATTAAATGTCGACTTGCTCGGTTAAAATATTCTTGCCTGAAAAGTCTGAAGTCCCTTTTTATGTGGCCATTGACTGCCTCCACAACCCATCTATTAATTGTCACACATCGTGATCTGTTGCCTTCTAAAGTTGTCAATTGTGAGTGGCCAGGTGATAGACTTTCAGGCATATGACCTAGTAAACCCTTATCATGAATTTTGTCCATGGAGTCTCTGAAGCCTCTATCTAAGATGAAAACATCACCTTCATTAAAATACTGCACAAATGCCTCTTCCTCCAACAAACTATTCATAATGGTAGCATCATTAATTGTGGTGGCAGCATATGGACCAAATATGTCTAAAATATAACCATCACAGCATACAACTAAAAATGGTTTGACCAGATTTTTGTATTTATGTAGAGAATATGTCTCTTTTTGGAAAAGGTAATTTGAACTTTTTTGAGTGTAGATGTAGGTGCCATCAGCAATTACTATTGCATTTTTTTGGCCATTTGGCACTTCTGGATTTCCAAATAAACCATCTGCTATGATCGAATTTTTGGCTGCAACTTCTTCTCGTGATATGTGTTCTATACCCAGGTGACTCGGGACAAAGTCTTGTATTAAAATCTCCCTTGCAACATCCATCAACGTTTCTAATGTTCGCCTCGGAACCTGTAAGAGTGCTGAAAGCCTTTCATTTGAGTCGCCAGTTCGCAATTTGCACAACAAGGCAGTCAGTGCAAGGCTCCCACGACGCATGTTGCATAGTCTTGAGGTTTCATTGAGAATCTGCTGGTGTTGCTCTTTTGTTATTCCAACAAAATAATGCACCCAGTGTTCTGGTAGTGCTTGTATATCACCAAGCTGAAATTCATTCTGGTCTTCTGTTAATATAAATATCAAATCTTCAATCTGATTTGGATTAAAATAGTCAACACTATATTCAGCTGTATATAGTTCATTATAATTGTTGCGGCCTAAATGATAATTACATACCCGAGAACCTCTGGGTATATAAAAATGACTATTCCTCAACACTTGTCGTCGTATATTATCAGGAACATGATTACGTTCCGTATTGGTGCAACCACTAAATAAACAATGCCTAGGAGTTTCCACTACTCTTCTTAAGTTAGGCAAAATTATTGTTTGGGTTCTAAGTTCATGTTCAATGTTCCTGATTAAATCTTCATGTGCTTGTTCCCAACATGCTACACATACTGGTTCATTGGGTGTGACCTGTTCAATAGAATAAAGACTGATTTAAGTACTTGTGCGGTTCATAAATTCCACTGCTTACTAATGTATAAGTTATTCTTCCTTATTGCAACTGTTAATACTATTATTATGACTCTTTGTTATTATTTTAATCATAGAAAAACACCACTGGTAATAGGGCCATCAATAAGTTGCTATACATGGAGAGATGCACTGTACTAGGCTGCCAATAATGACGATTTGATATGTGCAAGTATGCACGTATATGTAGCAATCAACAATTATTGCAACATCCATTGACAGAAATGGGAAAGTGATTATCTACCTCTGCATCAGATAGTGGTTAATGTCAATAAGGACGTATTTGTAAATCTCTTAAAATACAAGACATGTCTGAGAAATGCTCCCTCTGTAGTAAAATAACAAAAATAAACACACCTGACGCGGTTGGATCCTTTGGTTGATTATTGCAGCTATCTGATTATCTTCATCTAATGCATGATTAATAATATTTATTTATTTATTTATTAAAACTTTATGCACAAGTAAAAAAATACTGTACAAAGGCGGACTTAATGCCTGAGGCATTTTCTACCAGTCAACCTTAGGGTGATGCAGAGAGAAAATATGGCAGGTGCAGCATAAGGGATAGATAACTCGAAAAAGAATAAATACTAATAAATAAATACATATATACATACATATAAACAGAATAAACTTTGTCAAGAGAAATAACGATAGGTAGAGGAGAAAAAGAATCCAGCAAGAATCAGCGCTGAAGTGATTCTGCCAACTTTATACGAAT